>CM069596.1:2804166-4102500 GCA_035771175.1 Paratinospora sagittata | reverse complement strand
TTTCAACAATCAGCAACTGTATCCTGAAAAACAGCAGCTGTATCCCTGAAAATCAGGGATTGACAGCAGCAGCTGTATCCCTGAAAATCAGGGATTGAGTATTTCAACAAATATTAAAATCCTTTGATCCCAACTTGGACCTTGACAGCCTACTTTTAAAAAAGTCCCCTTTTTCCCCACTTATATAATGCAGCATATGTACAACTATGTTCCTTAAGCACTGCATTTAAGTCTTAAAGATCAAACATAATTTTGTAGTTATTTTATTCTTTAAGCAAAAGTTAGGTTTACTTTTTTTTTCCTTATTTTTCAATTCTTATTTTCTTCATATTGCTACATTATGTTACTGTATACTTATAGGATCATCATGCATAACTCTTAATTCAAGTTGTATACAAACAATGGTAGTCTGCTACAATGCAATTCATCTTTTTCTTTCCCCTATTTGCTAATTCTGTTTTTTTTTTTTAATCTTATCATTACAGCAAAATATTTTCTTTTTCAACTTAAGTAGTACATCAAACATAACTTTTCTTTGGAAAAATAAAAAATAAAAAAACTCTTCAAGTTGTTAAAACTTCATGCCATTGACCTTTTTTTAATATTTTTTCATTTTAAATTTAGTGGCAATGCATAATCCAGCTTATCATTTTCATACAACATTTGACTTTCATCTATGCAATATATAAGTCTTATAAATACAACATATGTATGTGTAAAATTAATCAATATTTGTTTACAAATCTGTAAAAAAAGTTTCACCGCCTAGACAAAACCTTGCCTATATGGGGACAATAAAGAATTAAGTTTGTCTCTACATGAGAGACTGTGATGTCCTCGTTATAGCCCTTGATAGAGCGGAGCGTAGAAAGCTAATTCATGTAGCTAACCCCATGTAGTTGGAAAAAAAGCTTAATTAAGTTGAGTTTCTCAAGGAGGAAATATTTATAGGCTATAGCTCTCCCCTGTTGATAGGTTTGATCGTTATTAGAGAATTATTTACAAATGGGGATCCATTAATCTCCATAAGTCACTTAATGTATAATTTACAGTCAAAATAATAATAATAACAACTTATATTTAGTCAACTTCCCAAAGGCTTCTGAAGTCCATGTACAACTAAGAGACTATTGGAGGGTTGTGGTTTTTGCAGTCATTTGGGTGATTTGGAGGGAAAGAAATAGCAGGGTCTTTGAGGGAAGGGATGGTGTTTGGTATGATGTGTGGGCTAACTCGCACTTTTCAGCTTCTCTTTGTTTAGTATATCTAGGCTAGCGAAGGGGTATGAGTTGGGGGATTGGCTAAGATGATGGCAGCCAATTTTGGATTGTACACAGGAAGCCTCTAGGACAACTTGTCCCTTTGGGTCTCCATAAACTTTTGTATTTTGCCACTCGCACAATATAATCACTATTGTTTCTTGTCAAAAAAAAAAAAAATATATATATATATATATATATATATATATATATATATATATATATATATTTAATCCACTTACACAGTTGAACAAACTTTGTAATCCAAGTCTGCATCTTCATATGCTTCTATAATACCTCGGTTTTCATATTGCTCGAGTATCTGCACTCCATATTAATACTAATGCTGCTTTCACGGCATAGCATCTGATAATTGTATTTGGTGATTCTAAACTGACTATCTTGTATCAGATATGCCCAAATGCTTTGGTGAAACCAAAGGTTGTCAAGGAGACTGTCCCATTAGAACATCTTGAAGATCTACACACCGCATTGTTTGTACCACTTAATATTGATTCTGTTGTTACCATAGTACCAACACTAATGGATTGGTCTTTTCGGTCTATGCAGCATCTTGAACGCACTGGTCCTTTCCATCAGTTAAAGATGATGTCATTTCCCTTATTATTTGTTTTTCTTCCTGTTTTCCCTATGCTCACAACATTATTTCCTATCTGCTTTTTGGTCTATACCTCTGTATATGTGCACACAAGTGTCTGCAATTTACTTATAGCATGGACATCCACACTCCAAAATATTCATAACTGTATTTGACAATTTCAATGATGGAGCAATATATGTCCGCAAATACTGGTTTGTGCATGACTAGGCAAGCAAGATACCCAAAACAAATGCGAGGTATTTATGCAAATATAAATATAATGAGCATAGCAGCAGTCTACATAAGTGAGGCTGAGAGATATACATAAATAATGAGCAAAGCAGCAGTCTATGCATGTGAGAGTATACTTACAGTTTTAGAGCATGTATAACTATACTTCCTCCTGAACCACCTCCTCCTTTAAGGCCTCCTTCACCTCCCTCTGCAATCAGAGATCCATTCAAACATAACAGGTCCTTCACATCAAGCTTGACTCTTCCCCCTCCATTGCCTCCAAATTTCTTTTCAGCAGACATACTGCCACCTTTGCTTCCATAACTCCATGGATCAGACAGCGTGGACCAGGCATAAACATCCCCACCCCAAACATTTGTCTCATTACTCCTCAGACAGGAAGCACCTCGCCCTCCATGCCCTCCACCAGCACCATCATGGCCACTTGGTGTCCCACTAGTTTGAGAAGGCGGTGGACCCCCGAAGGATGTTGTATTTATTGTTGAATGAGGACCAAGAGTCAGATTACTTGCACCAATTGTGACAGAACCAGCAACTATCTCTGCATACTCTCCAAGCTTAACATTGCCTGATAAATTGAAACTTATTGAACAGCCACCTATTGGACATATAATTGAAACATGTGGAAGTATCTCCAGATTGCCCGTCCCAAATACATAAAGGTCTTCACTCAGATGCAAGTCTGAATTAAGATAGCAGGTTGTATTTAATAAACCCGAACCTTTCAGATCCTCTTCACAAGAAACAGAACAATTCAATGGGGACAAAAACGCTGAAACGTTCTTGTAATGGGACCTGCTTGTTTCATATCCATTACTTAAAGCTGAACCAAAATATAAGGGTCCTGATCTAATATAGTTGCTACTATATTGGCCTGCGCTAAGAAAAGGCATGAATATGAAAAAATGTCCGAAGAAAATACACCAACGGAGGTAGCCATAATTTAGTGCTGGATGCATCACACTTCAGGAAAACAATAAAGACTCCAGCAACTAGAAATTTTTCTTGCATTTATGCAGGCTTTACCAGCCATTCAGACTGAATACATTTGAACAATTCAAGCATCTTTGTAAAGAAATTGATCTGTTCCTCCAGTGCCAAGCAAGACAAAATGCCCCCAGCACAGATATTATATGAAAAGTCTTCAATACTGGAATGAAAGCCACTTCCAGAGGTTATAGTTCCTACCACAGACATATTATTGCCTTGTACTTCAATGAGACCCCCAAAAATTGTATATGGAGAATAACTGACATAGCAAGCAGACAGTTGAACAGCATATTATGATAGCACTACTAACCAAGACCTGAAAAATGTCCACCTGAAGTGTCAAATATAATTAAAACCATTGTAGAAGCATAAAAGAACTCCTCAAATTTAACAGTACAATCATAGAGTAGCTACACTAGAATTACCTGATAAAATAAAAAAGCAAAGCAGCATATTAAACTGTGGAATCAAGGAGTGTAATCTCTATAAAATCAATGAAACACAAACTCAATTTGCTGGTTTGAGTTCTAATGAGACAGCTGTTACAGTTACATAGTTATTAGTTAGTTAGTTAGTCTGTTGGTCGGTTAGTCGGTTAAGGTTGTTAAACAATAGTTTGTTATTCAGTTTCACAGGTGATTCTAGATGATTCATGTAACAGATATAAATACTGTAATCTCTTAACAGAAATAGAGAGGTCTTCTTCTGCTTTTGTCTATCATGTTCTACTGTTCTTTCTCTCAGTCTTCTTCTCTTTTCCAACATGGTATCAGAGCACGGTATCTCAACCATGGCTAGATCTTCAACTCCAACGTCAGTATATCAGTGTGTACAGAAGTTTACACCAATTTCTTTTTCACACAAGATTTCTATAAAGTTGAATAGTCATAATTTCCACCTACGGAAACAACAAGTTTTGGTAGCAATTAAAGGCAATAAGTTGCTGGATTTTCTTTGTGATGGATCAGCTCCGGAAAGGTTTTTATCTTCTGAGGATGAGAGGATTCAACAGATCAATCCAGCACTTCTAAATTGAGAGCAACAAGACCAACTGTTAATGTCTTGGCTCCTGTCTTCAATGACAGAAAATCTTGTCACTCATATGGTTGGATGTGAGACGTCTGCTCAAATATAGAAGAATCTTGATTGGTACTTTTCGTCACAAGCAGAGCAAAGAATTCTCAATACAAGAAAAAGTGCAGAGCATCACGAAAGGATCACTTCAATTGATGAGTATCTCTTGAAGGTCAAGAATTGTGTTAATTTGTTGGCAACAGTAGGATATGTTCTTTCACCAAAGGATCACATTGATGCAATCTTTGAAGGCTTACCAAAGGATTATGATTCCTTTGTTGTTTTAGTTTCTTCTCGAACAGATGAATACTTTATCACAGAGATTGAGTCTCTTCTTTTAGCACAAGAATCACGCATTGAATGACATGATGAGAACTTAGATGCAAATCTTCAAGTACACATAACGAGTAGCAAGAACAGTTTTCAGAATTATAAGCAGTAATTTCCAAGAAATAATCAAGTGAATAGAGGAGGTTTCTCTATGGTTACTCAAGGTCGTGGTGGTTTTTCTAACAATGCTGCTGGTCGTGGTTTTCACAATCAGTTTTACAGAGGAAGTTCAGAATAGAGGACCTTCACCATGGCAACACAACTCCAAGCCTCAATGCCAAGTATGTGAAAAGATTGGCCATGTGGCTCTCCATTGTTGTCATCGATTTGCTCCAATGCATGCTATGTTGACACAAAGTTTTGAGCTCGATTTTCCTTCGAATCTTGATCATGAGGCTTTTACCAATTACAATCCAGGAACAGGATGGGATACAAATTGGTATCCAGATAATGGTGCTACCAATCGTGTAACACCAGATGCGAGCAACCTGATGATCTCCAATGAATACAATGGATCTGGCAGAGTTCATCTTGGAGATGGCTCAGGTTTGTCAATCAAAGACATTGGTAGATCTGTTTTTCCTTCACTTGATTCCTCTCGATTACTTTTTCTTAACAACTTGTTGCATGTCCCACCCATTACCAAAAATCTGCTAAGTGTGTCTAAGCTTGCTAAGGATAATAATGTCTATTTTGAATTTCGTCCTCACACATGCTTTGTGAAAGATCAGGTGTCTCACAAGATCCTGCTAGTGGGGAAACTTAGCAATGGCCTCTATGTGTTTGAAAAGTCTCAGCTGCAGCTACTTCCTAAGTCGCATACATCTTCTTCTGGTTCCAGCACCAATGAACAAGTGTCAGTTTATTCTTCTCAAGTTTTGCATTCATCATCTCACGGAAATTCATAGGATAAAGCTACCATGTTTGATCTTTGGCATTGTAGGCTAGGTCATCCATCTCATAGGATCGTTTATGTTGTATTACATACATGTAACCTGTCATGTTTGAATAAAGAGCCTACTTTCTGCTCAGCATGTTCACTTGGTAGGATCCATAAATTTCCCTTCCACTTGTCTACAACCACTTATATTGCACCATTGCAACTAGTTTACTCGGATGTTTGGGGTCCTTCTCACATTTGTTCATCTAGTGTTTACAAATACTATGTGCATTTTCATGGATGCATATTCCAAATTCACTTGGATATACATGTTACGGAGTAAGTCTGAGATTTTTAAGACCTTCCTGGCCTTCAAAGCATAAGCAGAGTTGCAGCTTGGATGTTCTATAAGGACTTTACAAACTGATTGGTGTGGAGAGTACTGTGCATTCAAGGATTATGTTGAGTCTCATGGAATTATTCATAGGTTCTCGTGTCCGTTTACACATGAGCAGAACAGTTCAGCTAAGAGGAAGCATAGGAAAATAATAGTAGAGCATGGACTAGCTCTTCTTGCACATGCCAAAATGCCATTGCATCTATGGCATGAGGCTTTCAGAACATCCGTCTATCTCTCAAATTCGTAGCTCACTCCTATTCTACAAAACATGTCCCCAATTGGTCCTATTCAATGTTAAACCTGATTACACCACATTAAGAATTTTGGGTGTGCTTGTTCTCCTAACCTTAGACTTTATAACTCTCACATGCTGAACTTTCTTTCCACTCAATATACCTTCATTGGCCATAGTCTATAGCACAAGGGATATAAATGCCTTTCCTCCAATAGTAAAATTTATATCTCTCGAGATGTTCAATTTGATGATCATACTTTCCTTTATGTCGTGTCCCAATCCCAAACCTTGTCAAATTACACAACAAAGCATTTTACTTCTTCACCCATACCCATTGTACCCTCTATTCCTTCAATTTCATCTCGCCATTCTGCATTGTCCTTGCCAAACCAGTCGACTTCTTCTACATTACCTCTGCCACATCAGTCAACTGTTTCTGCAGTTGATTCCACTCTGCATACCCAGAAGCATGCTTCTACCACTAATTCACCCCATGCTAATAACTCATTTGTGCCATCTGCAATTCCTATCAGTACTCACCCAATGAAAACTAGAGCTAAGTCTGGTATTTTTTAACCAAAAATCTATATGGTTGATAAATAACCAAAATCTGTGGAAGCTACATTGAATCATGAGCATTGGACGTCGGCTATGACAAATGAGCTCTTGGCACTTGAAAGGAATCACACCAAGACGTTAGTTTTTCTTCTTCTTTTTTTTCTTCTTTTTTTTTCTTTTTTAACAACTAAGTGGTGTCCGGGCTTTGCTGACTAATCCACTTAGGCCCCTGGTTGCTCAAGCGGGAGACGCCCCCAGTGGCTAACACAGGAATCGAACTCAGGATCCCATGCTTTCGTCGAAAGCCCCGAGCCATTAGCCCAACCACGCGTTGGTTACCTAGACGTTAGTTGAGCTACCTCCAAATCGATTTATTGTTGGTTGTAAATGGGTGTTCAAGGTTAAGGAAAATTCGGATGGGTCCATTAACAAATACAAGGCAAGCTTAGTGGTAAAAGGATACCATCAACAACCAGGTTTCGATTATACTGAAACTTTTAGTCCTATGGTGAAACCTGTCACTATAAGAGTTGTCCTTGCTCTTGCTCTCACACATGGTTGAATTGTTCGACAGCTAGATGTGAATAATGCTTTCCTAAATGGGGTGCTAAATGAGGAAGTGTGTATGCAAGTGCAACAACCACCTGGATTTATTTCCTCCAACTCTAAGCACCTTGTTTGCAGACTTCGTAAGGCATAATATAGGTTCAAACAAGCTCCTTGAGCTTGGTCTGACAGGTTGCATCATGAATTGCTTGAGTTTGGTTTCATATCTACTAAGTCCGATCAGTCATTGTTTATCAGAGCTTGTTCTACTCATGTTACTATCATTTTAGTTTATGTGGATGATATCCTAGTTACTAGGAGTCATCCTGCTATGATTCAAGATCATATTCACAAGCTTCATGGAACATTTGCTCTTAAGGACCTTGGCAAGATCAATTATTTCCTAAGAGTTCAAGTTACTCACACAACAGATGGGCTACATCTTTCTCAAACGAAAATATATTAAGGATTTGCTATGCAAAACTACGATGCAACATGCCACGCCTAACTCAACTCCGATGACTAGTGGTCTTTGATTAACAAAAATCTGGCAGTGATCCTGTGGACGATGTTCAGCTCCATAGATCTATTGTGGGTGCACTTCAGTATCTTATCATTACAAAGCCTGAACTAGCATTCTCTGTCAATAAAGTTTGCCAATATATGCAAAATCCCCTCCAATCTCATTGGAATGTTGTGAAGAGAATACTAAGATACTTAGCAAGTTCTCTGGAATATGGTCTACATCTTACTAGAGTGGAACAATTGGAGCTCATGGCTTATTGTGATGCAGATTGGGGGCAGACCCTAATGACAGAAGATCAACGCTAGATGATGTGTCTTTTTTGGATCAAACTTAGTCACTTGGCAGTCTAAAAAGCAACATACTATATCTCGGTCTTCAACTGACATTGAGTACAGGAGCTTGGCTAATGTTACAGCTGAGCTAATGTGGATTAAAGCATTGTTATTAGAATTTCATATATCTCTTCTTCAACCCCCTCTTATCTGGTGTGATAATCAAAGTGCAATCTTATTGGTTGCAAATCCCATTCAACATGCTCGTACTAAGCCTATTGAACTGGATATACATTTTGTGAGAGAAAAGATTGTGCAGAAAGAAATCATTGTTCAACATAATCCATCTGGAGCACAACTTGCTGATGGATTAACCAAGGCCATTTCAAGTTCATGATTTCATGAGCTGCGTTCCAAACTCAGAGTGGCAAGTTTTTCCACCTGAGTTTGTGGGGGGGTAATGAGACAGTCATTACATTTACATAGTTAGTTTGTTTGTTTGTTGGTATGTTGGTCGGTTAAGGTTGTTAAACCATAGTTTGTTATTCGATGTCACAGGTGATTCCAGATGATTTTTGTAACAAATATAAATATTGTGATCTCTTAACAGAAATAGAGAGTTCTCCTTCTTCTTCTTTTGTCTATTATGTTCTTCAGTCCTTTCTCTCAGTCTTCTTCTCTTTTCTAACAAGTCCTATAAACAACACTTATAATCTCCTTGATGTGAATTTCACTTGAATCCAAAGTTTCCTTAAAGAACAGACCTCACAGACATCAGAAACATCTATATCTTCTCACGTATTTTTCCAATGCAACAACTGCATAGAATGAAGAACTTTCTCTTTCTTAAACGGAAAACGGTGGTAACTCCTGTTGTATGATTTATAAATAAGTAAATGAAGTCGAGTAAGATCCTCAAAGAAATTCTAAATGCCGCATGCAAGGGTAAATTGTGCATTTCATGCATGTAAACAACTTCAACAATCGTTCAAACTCAAAAAAAGAACCACTAAAATCAAAAACAGACATCAACCAGCGCAGTTGAATTGAGAACTTTCCACAAAACAACCGGCAGATCTGCCACACAAAAATCTCAACATTTCTACCGAAAAAACTAAATTCTCACAAATCAACTCAATCGCAAGGATTCAGAAACGAAACTTCCAGAAAATGATCAATGCTCAAAGATCAAAATCCTCAAACAACAAACAGAAACACACAATTCTCAAAAGATCAAAATAAAATTAGAGAACATATAATAACCTTTCGCTCGAAAAAACGAAAGAGAAACCCTAGATAATTCCACTGAATTCTTGTTCTTCTTCTACATTCCTCACTCGCTTAGTCCTACTCTTTCTTCTCTGTTCTGTTTCAATTGGTTCTGGTAAAAAAGCTTCGACAAGTTTGCTGCGCTGGACTCCACTTCATGAAGGAGCGGTTTATATCAATAAGCGTTGATTCAGAACTCCCCTTAATGTTACCCGAAATTTCGGAACTGCCATTACTCCTACCGTTTCGTAGTTTCGATGTTTTGCGTCGGCGACTCACCGACACTTCGGACAGTTTACCGTCAGATCTTATCTCTCTTTAAGATTCTGATGAAGTCGGCGGTTATCCGTTTGCGATGGTGTGTTAAATATAGCTTTCTGGCTTTCTGGAGTAGGAGATCATGCTTCTTTTGAAACTTAACGGCCGTCGGTGGATAATGGAGTCAGCGTCAACAGTAACGATAGTCTGAACGGCTAAGGAAAAAACAGCGCATTCTTCAGAAAAAATCTGTTTTTTAATATCTTTGGAGGGGAAACAAGAAACTGAAGAAAGCCATAAAATGGCAAGTTTCTTTAAAAAAATAAAATAAAATACAACATTGAATTAAGTGGGAATTGAATTCAAACGCTCTTAATAATTAATCTTTTTTTTTTCTTGAACAAATAAGTAATCTTATTAAGGTTGGAAAGAATGGACATAAGTATTTATTTATTTATAATACAAGAAATGTCAAATGACATGAACTAAAAATGTGTCCAATATACTTTCTTCTCTTCTTTATTTTGATTATCTGTTTCTCGGCATCTAATACGTGTTCTCCTTCCTTTAGACAATACAAATCATTCTAAACTTGGACATAACATAGTTTTGCGATTTTGGCCAAACTATTACCTCTAAATAAGGAAAAAATCAGATCGGGTCAGTTCGAGTTTTTGTCCCTTAATCCATCCGACCCGATGAGGTCGAATGGTAGCAAGTTGGACCCAATGCCACCCGACCTAAGGTCGTGTCAGGTCGGTCGGGTTGGCCCCCATTAAATAGTCCAATTTTTTTAAAGCTTAATAACTACTATTTAAATTTATATTAGTAATAAAATATGTTGGATTATCATGTATCTAACTTATTAACCTACTATTTAAACTTTAAAAGATGAGATTTCTCTTTTTTGAAATAACTCATATATGTATAAGTCAAGCTACTTTAAAATTTGACTTATGAAAATGAGAATGAATTCATACATATATATATATATATATATATATATATATATATATATATATATATATATATATATATATAAATTTTAAGAGGTCGGGTCGAGTCTGGTTTGGTTGGGTTGCTAAAAAATTAACCTGAATAACCTAACCTGAAATGATCGAGTTTGGTCAGGTTGCTTACACCCCTACCTCTAAAGGCTGATTTACGATTTTTTTATTATTTTTTTATTTTTTGTAGGGTATAGATGTACAACTATGTATTCCTCTATAGAATTGGATAAATGAGCACTTTACTTTGAGAACAAAAAAAATACCAATAACTAAATTTTAGGGTATACATAGAGAGGGAGAGAGAGATTATATCACATAATTATAGTTATAAGTTCAAAATATTTTTTATGAATATTATAAGGTTTTTTATTTTATTTTTTAATATTATTAGAGTGAAAACACAGACATTCGTTTCATTATGATCTTTCAGCACTTGGCTCTGTCTTCATGAAAATAATCTTTAAATTAAGTGTCTTAGTATAAAAATAATTACATGGCATTAAAATAGTTTTAATATTACCAAAGCTCTAAGCTTAAGAAAGGATATTATGAAAATTATGAAGGTTGTCCGTGCGGGGAACAGATGGTCGGAGTTTGTGCTAAAAGTGATTAAGGGGTAAAGGTCTTATAATTGAAATTTGTGTCTACCTTAGTCTCGCCGACTCAGAAAAAATTGTTCAATGCCCCTGTAGTAGTCGAATGCGAATTTGTCTTACCTGAAGGACAGAGACACCACGGGAAAAATCGGAAATTGTGAACGCTCACGCATGCATGCAACTTTCAATATCAAATTTAAAAAAAAAATCAGTCAATTCTAAAAAATAATAATAATAAAATTAATAAACGAATATTTTTGGAAGGTAGAACTTCTACGCAATTTTAATATAATCAAACTTGACTAATAATCAAGCCAATTAAGCATGGTTTCGTATATAATGACAAGGTTAAGTTGAGAGTGACTGATTAAGAATAAAATAAGTGTAAGTTTTTTATACGTTGAGACCAATTTAAAAGAAAAAATGATTTAGGGGTCTCCTTCGTGTTAATTTGGTTTAATTGTAATCAGTCATAATTTTTATATCTGAAAATTCAAAGAGTATACGATATTTTAGTCCCCTAAAAATAAAAATAACTTAAATTACCAATCAATAATTTATTATTATTATTTTTTAATTTCTAACGAGGTATCCTTGCACCCTTCGGATATGAGACTGATTCTGATTTAGGGCGGAAAAGAAATAATAGACCTCTTTTAATGAGAATGTCTCAAAAAATTGAATATTAAACTTTTATACGAGGACGACCTCGGACTTAATGAGATCAATTATTTTACTCAAGGGCCAATCTAACTAATATGATTAATTCATGTGAGATAATTAGTTTACAAGAAAAAGAAGAAATTGATAAATAAACTAATTAAGAATATTATTATTAATTTATTCACTATTTTCATTATAATTATTCATAGTAATTAAATTACTTAAAATGCTTTATAAAAGCTACATTAAAGAGAACTACAATAGTTACATTTAATTTCAAAATAATTTTTAAGATGAGCTTATATTGATAGATTGGAGTATAACAACTCAACAATTAATCTGTCCCAAATTAATCTAAAATCATTAGGTTAGGTTGGATTGAAATTGTTTTAACCCACAACTTGATTAAATTGACTTATTATTTATAATTAGGGTTAACACTTTTTCCCCACCATAGTTCGAAATTTCGAATAAGAAGCAATTTGTTTCATTTATTCCATGCAAGGATTAATTAAAGTTAGTTGAAAGGACTAATTTCTAACACTAAAAGGCATTAAAGACAAAGAAATCGTTTCGTTTGCACCTTTTTTTTCTTTTTTTCTTTTTTCATAGCACTAAAATCATGAGTATAAAAAAAGGGACCTTTAGGCGGAAGGTATTGTTAAAAAACCATAATTGAAAAGGATCCATATATCTAGGGCTGCTCATGGGGACCAACGGTTTAGTTTGGTTCCGTTTTTTTATAGTTCAGTTCCGTTTTGAGTTTAAAATAAACGAACGGTTCGATTTAGGTTTGCGTAAATCGAAACCTAAATCGAACCGTTCGTTTAACCTAAACCAAACCGAAAAGAATGGATAGTCAATTCTTATGTTACCCTAACGATTTGAACTCTAAGAGAAAAAAAATCACCATTGTTAATGAATATAATAATGTATTTTATTTTTTATTTTAATGATAGAATTATATATTATATTATTGGAATGAAAAAGTAAAATAATGTTAACTATAAAATTTATTGTTATAAAATTGATGTATGTAATCTGATCAACCCAAACCGAACAAGTTTAGTTTGGTTTGAAAAGTGGTTTGGTTCGGTTTCAGTTTCAAAAAAACTAAACCGATTCAAGTTCGGTTCGGTTTCAATTTTTGGTAAAAATCGAATCAAATCGAGTTTTGCACACCCCGCATATATCTATAAATACACTGATTTTTTTTTAGTTTGCAACATAATTTATGATTATGTTGATAGTTATTTATAATTATGTTTTTAAAAAAACGAAAAAACCTACAATTACCTGTAATGCCTTTAGGGAATGAGATCTTAAGTTCGCGTTTAATTCGTGATCCAAATAAAGTTTCTTGTATTTGAAAATTCAAAAACACTAAAAACTTGTTTGGCTCAAAAAATTCTAAAAACAATTTTTTTTTGTTAAAAAATTAAATTATTTTTAAAAAATGATAAAAAGTCGTTTTCTAAGTTTCTTGTATTTGAAAATTCAAAAACACTAAAAACTTGTTTGGCTCAAAAAATTCTAAAAACAATTTTCTTTTTTTTTTTTGTTAAAAAAATAAATTATTTTTAAAAAATGATAAAAAGTCGTTTTCTAAGTTTCTTGCATTTGAAAATCCAAAAACACTAAAAACTTGTTTGGCTCAAAAAATTCTAAAAACAATTTTTTTTTTTGTTAAAAAAATAAATTATTTTTAAAAAATGATAAAAAGTCGTTTTCTAAGTTTTTCTCTTCTGGAACCAATTGCAGTCTAAATTTGCTTAATTATTGCTTAGTACTATTCCAACCATCCTTGATCACTTGTCATGGCATTTTCAATATCATTTTCACTAACACAAAACAACAGCAACAATGCATTAATGCCAATGTATATATATTGTTATAACTATATCACCAACCAACTGTTCCCATTGCTGTCATCAACGACTAAATGCATCACCATGATTAAGGCTCCACCATTTGAAAATGTTGTTATTAAACTCTCAAGACAACTTTTCCATAATTGCTATTTATACAATGGTCACAATCACCATACTATTTTTGTATCAACCTACTTTTTTTTTTTGTCCTAAATATTTGCGTCTCCTCAGCTAACTCTTTTGCGAAGACGAGACTAATCTGGAGTTCGACGTTCGACGCCCTGAGATGGTGGATAACTAGCACCTTCCAATCAGTGCATGTCGTAATGGGGCTCGAACTTATGGTCACATTCATGTTTATCACTATTTCATTGTCACCTCAACCGCTGTCCTCATATATTTTAATACCGTTTTCTTCACTAATAATATACCTCTCACATATATATATATAATGTAGTCATTACAACTCATACTCATTATTCTATAAGTTGATGGAAGGTTTCGATTTTTAATTGTTCTTTCTATTTGAATAGATCATTTGTTAACAGACTATACTATTTATAATAAAAATAATTAAGAAAGGTCACATTGTGACCATTTTTGTCACAGGGTTAACATAATAATTTAACTAATCTCCAAGGCTTTCTTTTTATTATTATTATTTATAGAAAATATTAATATCATAATTTAAAGTCTATTTTTAATTTAATAATTAAAAACTAATAAATAAATAAATTAGGTGCAATACTATAGTTCTTTACGGAAAGTTTATTGGTAAATACTATAGAATTCTTTACTACAATATAACAAATTTCTTTTACTAACACTTTTTTTTTTTGAGATCTGGGTGTTTGGGCCAGCTTGCGTGCATTCTACTAATCCCAAAAGACTCAATTTCCTAGTCCTCAAAGGGACATCCCTTGAAACCCCATCAAAAATTCTTGTTCGGACTCATATATACATTAGAAAAGAAATAAGTAGATGAGACTCGAACTTGTGACCTCTTGTTAACTTGCTACCCAACTAATTCGCTAACTTCATAAAATATAGTACAAAAAATTAAAATATAATTTATGATTTTGATGTAAACATATGACTGACTTCATGGACACATTAAGAAACTGTCTTATAAAAAAAAAATCATATTGAAGATTTGAAGGTAATAACAAAATGGGTCTCCAAAACTCAACAAAATAGCAAGTTTACGTTGTTACTATATTAAATTACCACCGGGAGCACGGAACTATGAAGCTCCTCTCTAGTAACAATCAGTCTCAAACGGCCACCTCCGGTTGTTGCCGCCTTTTTTCAAAAAACAATAGACAACAGCGCTTCAAACAACAGATAACAAAGAAAATCATCTCAAAGAAAGAAAATTTCTTATCATTCGATCTCAAAGAAGAACATTTTGTGTCTTCAGATCGAATCGAGCCCAGTTGAAATAGGCGCCCGCGACAGAGATAGAGACAGAGAGATTGAGAGCTGATCATGTGGAGATCAGACTTGGATTGGTATTCTCCAACCCGGTTACTGAGCCCTCCAACCCGATACGACTTCCCTGTATGAACAATCTTTCATTTGATTCTTTGATAGTTTCCATGAGAGAATTTCTTGAATTTTGATCTTGTTTTCTTTTGATTTTTCGATCTGGGTCGTTTGTTTTTAGGGAGATCGGTTCATACCCAACAGAAGTTTAATGGATATTGATCATGCCAGGAGCTTGTTGACGAGCAAAACCCCAAAAAAAAGCGATCAGAAGAAGCCCAATCCGCAATTTAATGTAAATTTCATCTTTCTTCCATTGATGTTCTTGATCCTCTTCTAGTCTTTGGTTGTTATGTTTTAAATTTCTTGCAGGAAGAGTACAGAAGGAAGGTGGAAGAGAACTTGACATTGGATTCTGAAGGAAGACCATTTAGAATGCTGGTTTTTAGAGGAATGCCGGTTTCTTTGCGAAAAAGCGTTTGTCGTATTGATGACACAATCCGGCAAGAAGGGCCAGAAATATTGAAGACTACCTGGAGAAAGAGACAGTTACCGAAGGTACTAAATAAGATGGATTTTCAAGGGTACTTGTAAGTAAAATCTGAGACTGTTGAAGTTCTGATCTCTCCGAAGTCAGCAAAGTTTTTCTTTTTTTGGTTTCAGAAGGCAGATCGGGTTTTAGATGCGCCGAGATTTAAGGACAATTTCTACCTGAATCTCATTGATTGGGGAAAGAACAATGTTCTTGCTGTTGCCTTGGATACAGATTTGTACCTATGGAATGCTGAAAGCTCTGATATTGCTAAGCTTATGCAAACCGATGAGACCGATTATCTCACGAGTATAGCATGGGCTGAGAACGCCAAAACTGTTGCAGTTGGACTCAATTCCTCCAAAATTCAGCTATGGGATGCTGAGACTTCCCAACAGGTAAGGCTCAGTTTCTCGTTTTATTATTCTTTCCCTAAAAAGTTTAGGTTGTGTTTGATTTGTAATCCAAAAACCGGAATATAATACGAATACAGAAAATTCCAAAAATGACTTTTTATCGTTTTCCAACTCAATCAACCAAACATTTTCTTTTTTGTGCATGTTTATGGATTTTTGGATACAAAAAATTGAATCTGAATCATAAATTGAATGGAGCCTTTCAATGTTCATCACCTTCAATTTACATCGACATCACCTGAAAGATAAGGTTATGTTTGATTCATGATATAAAAACAAAAGTATAATCCTCAGAAAACTACTTTTTATCATTTTTAAACCTTAAACCCTAAACCCTAAAAAAAAAATTGAAAACTTATTTTCCGATTCAATCAACCAAATAATTTTTTTGTGTTTCAAGATTTTCAAATAGATAAAATTATATTCGAATCATAAACCAAAAGGCGCCTTAAAAACTCCTCTCTCAGTTTTGCTACCTAATCCTACACCAAGTTAGTTCAAATCTTGTACTGTGTTCACAGGTACGAAGCTTAGAAGGGCATCGGAGACGAGTGGGATGTCTTGCATGGAAAAACCAATTCCTAACATCAGGGAGCCACGACAAATCTATCATTAATCATGACGGTATTCCATTCAAAACGATGAAATTTCATTTACTAGAACATTTTGAAGAGAACCTAATAAGTTTATGCCTTGTACTAATAATGAAAATTCATCCAAAAATGACACAGTGAGGATGAGCAACAGCTTGATTTCCTGCATAAAAGCACACGGTGAAGAAGTATGTGGTTTGAAATGGTCAGGCAGAGGTAACTTACTGGCAAGTGGAGGTAATGACAATATCATTCATATATGGGATGCTTCAAATATGGGATCTTTCAAATGCTTGCAAAAGCTAAAGGATCATCAAGCTGCTGTTAAGGCTCTTGCTTGGTGCCCTTACCAGTCTGAAATACTGGCTTCTGGCGGTGGTACTGCAGATCGGTGTATTAAGTTATGGAATTCACATACAGGAAAATGCATAAAGAGTATAGACACTGAATCACAAGTAAGTACTTCTCCATGCATTTCCTATTACCTCCTCTTACCATGCATCCCAACTGATGTAACCCAGTACCCAGTTACATTTTTTTCCCCAAGTATCTGCGTATGGTTTGTGATTCAAAAACAATGATTAAATCCAAAAACCAAAAATTCAGAAAACAATTTTTTTCATTTTCTGAAAATATGTTGTTTCTCGAGTAAAATCTTAGAAAGTTGTTCTCAAATTCAATCAGCCAAACATGTTAGTTTAACTTTTTAAATTTTCGAATACAGAAAATGTGTATCCGAATCACAAACCAATCGGATATTATGACCCTCTACTTGTACCAGGGTTCTAAATCTGTTCAGAATGACTCCAAAAAATGCGTTCATGGAAATGGTGAACAAAGTACTAGTTGAGCAGATTATTGAGATCATCATATTGATGTGGGAGGATGGCCCATCGAATAAAGAGTTTAATTTTGGGGGAATAGTAAAGCTGTCAAGCAGGAGAATTCTGTAATTCTAGATTCCTAGTATGTAATGTAATGATTCATGAGGCACCTTTGCAGGTTTGTGGATTGGAGTGGAACAGGCATGATACTGAGATTTTAAGTGGTCATGGATTCAGCCAATACCAGCTATCCTTGTGGAGATACCCTTCAATGTCAAAAATCACAGATCTAGTGGGCCACACAGGAAGAATCATCAATCTTTCTCAGGTTTGAAAAACATGAAAAATTTCCGAATAATATTCCAGTGGTTCATGGAACATATCAAATAGTCCATTCAAGATCCAAAACAGTCAATTATTTCCAGAGAAAGCTAACTAGTTAATGATTTATGCAGAGCCCAGATGGATTAACAGTAGTATCAGCTGGTGCTGATGAGACTCTTCGACTTTGGAATGTCTTCGAACAACCTAAGACTGAGAAGACAGATATGGACAGCCTATTGTCTCTGAAGAGATTTCGAATAAGATGAAAACCAAACCAGTGGATCTATCATCAGGCTTTTCTAGAGCTTCTTGCTTGTGTTCATGTTCTTATTGTCAATTCAATGCTTGAGAAGATGAGGGTTTTTGTTTTTCGTTTTCTTATTTTATTTTTATGTTCATTCTTTTTTTTTTTGAGATTTTCTTTCTCGTGTTTAAATTGTATTAACACGTTATGTAATAAATCGAGACAGTGGAAAACATATTCAGAGTGTTTCTCAACAACAAATGAATTCCCTGTTACCTTCTGCTTCATATGTTACTGGTTGCCTTGTTGCACACTTTTTTCTATCACATGTAAAAAGAGCATATGAAGAATTTACAATGCCACAACATATCAGAAACAAATCATCTAATGTAGAAAAGAAAAAAAAGAAAAAGAAAATAGAGATAATGACACTGGTTTAGAGAGTAAACTTGTATTAATCTCATCTTATTTCATTGCAAATCCCTAGTCTCCATAAATCACTTCTGCAATTCTATCTTTTGCTATGTAGTGGACCTACTTGCTTCCAATAGATGCCCATGCCTAAATTCATTCACTTTCATACTAATATAATTTTAGGGTGTTGTGCACAAGAGCCCTGATGAGCTTAACTTGAGGAATGATGTGTTTGTATTTGTTACTAATGCATCCTAGCGTTCAAATGAATGTAACTATCTTGAGACTTAAACTCTTGATCCTTGAAAGTCTATGGAGACCATCTATGAGATCAATCACACAATGCAACAGGGACCTACAACGGAGAGCTTCTAATTTACGAAATAAGAAAAAAAAAATGAACACTAAAGTTTTCTAATTGATCATCTGGTTAAGATGCGAAGATAAAAAATTAAAACTGTTTCAGTGCTCTTTGTAATAAAGTCTTCTTCAAGCATAAACTATAATATGTAACAAATGAATAAAATAAAAAACACAGTTGTCACAGTATTTAGGAACAAACGGGTGGTTCTATGTCCATCACTGCATGGAAAGTTGGCTCCACTGAAGCAGCCATTCTTCTGCTTGATGCCTGTCCCAAGATCTTCAAGCACAAATGTAGAATTCACCTGATCATTACTGAACAAAACACTCCAGAAGAACGGTCCTCGATGTGTTCCAATCAAGCCCACCCCAACCTCAGTATGCTTTTTATCTCTCAAAACAGATAAGATCTTTTTATCCCGAAGAAGAACTTGAGAGAAGGCTTCTGATGGTGCAAGGTATTTAGAATTGCAAGCAACAATACGACCAGATATTGTGCCGAAGGTTGGAAGTTCTACACCACAGTTAGGCGCAAAGACCTCAGTGAAATCAACTTCTGGCGGTTGGCAATTGACAGTGTTGTTGCTTGTGCAGTTATTCTTGCATTCCTCTATGTACTGCAAGGCTATGCATCCAAGCCCGGGATTGTCATTAAGTTTTGGAAGCTTTTGCGCTGTCCGGTTCTCGTTGATGAGATTGACTAGCTCATTTGCAGGGTTTTCTGTTGGGCAAGGAATGGTAGATAATTAAGAGCGGCGGGTAAATGAAATTTGGTATTTTCAATGTAATTCTTAGAAACACCATTATAGAAACGAATCGAAATAGAACATGAATAGGCATTATAGGTTTTTAGCATTCTTTGATGAACACTAATCATTTTTCCAAGAACTTCAGTAGGAAAGAAAACTCAAAAAATGATTTTTTATCGTTTTCTAATTTTGTAAGTAAATTCTTTAAAAACTGTTTCCGAATTCAACCAACCAAATGCGTTTTTCATGTTATCTAATTTTTGGATACAGAACATGAATCAAAGATGAAGCTAATTATAGAAATGACTATGGCCATTTTAGCTTGCAAAGCCATATATTAGACAAAAAGGCAGGGCAATCTGGCGATCGTAGCACCACATAAATCCTATTGGTAAAGTATCATTTGTCATTTGTACTGGATTGTGGCCTTGGAAATAAATCCACTAAAATTGTCAATTTATTTTACATGAATCAAAGAAAAGACACTATGATGATATACAGATGAACCAGTTAAGATCCAGTTTTACACCTACACTAAGTGAAGCTAATCAGCAACAATATCTACTGAAATGCAGCACAGATTAAAAGAAGGCAGCACTATTATTACTAACAAGTTCCAAAACAAGCCAAAGAAAGGTAAACAATACAAGTACCATGCTTCTTGGCTGAAACCACCACAGCAAGCAGCAGCAGCAGCAGCAAAAAAGAGAGCAAAAGCGACTTGCAGAAACAGAGCTTTCTCAGCATCATTAGCACTAACCCAAAAAAAAAACAAAAACTGCAGTTTCTTCTAAACCCTTTAAGAACCTCAATTTGAGACAAGGGCACCTTTCATTTCTTCCAATTTTTACAGCTCAAAATGAGGTAATAACTTGCAAAGAAACAGAGCAGCCCAAAAGAAAAAGAAGGAAAAATTGCTAAGAATTAACAGATCTCAGAGGCAAGCTGAGAAAATGGGTACTCCCAACATCATCTTTACCTTAACAGAGCAAGATAATCACTAAGAAACGTAGAATAAATTGTTAAAAATAAGCCCAGGAAGGACAGAAAATGATGGGGTTCTTCTCCATTATCTTCTACTGGGTATTAAGTGGGCTTGTTTGTATGCGAAAAATAATAATAATAGTGGGAACAAAAACCGCATTTTCAGAAAAAGTGGGTTCTTCTGCAGAAGTCGAAAAAAAAAAAAAATCTAATAAATTTGCAGTGAAAGATTTAAATAAAATTCAGGGTAATGTTGGGTTGATTATTGCTTATTACACGGAGAAAAGGGTGCATTACAAACGAGATGATTGAGCGTTGCAGGAACCAGTAGAAGAGTGGAAGAGTCATGGTGGGGTCGAAATTGCCGTTGCCCGAGGGCCGAGACTAATATATGAGCTGGTCTAGCTTTACTTTTGGTTATTTTTTTTCTGTTTTGTCAAAATTTCTTTTGGTTAATTAAAAGGAGCTAGCTGTGTTGTGTTTTGAGGGATCGAATGGTACGCTTTCAAAGATCAAAACCTGAGAAGACCCCACACCAAGCGTGCTTCTGAAAGAGAAGATAAAAAAGATGATAAAAGTGGCCACAGTAAACTGAGCTCTTGCAGTGAAAAAGTTGATAGACTGTTGGAAGTTGTAGGCTGGATCAGCTGGGGGATGCCAACGCTTTAAAAGGGAAGGGGTTTGTTATACATTAAAACTAAGTTAAGCATGAGCAAGTTAATTTCTTTATTTCAATTCTATTTAATTAAGTCTTTTTTCATTGATTATAGCTTGATACGTATTGTTGGACCCTTATCTGAAATTTATAGCTTTTAGGTCAAAATTGTTTCTAACATGATATCAAAGTCTTAATTTTGTAAAAGGTCTTGGATTTAAGTCTTGTTATTGACATTTACATGATCCTCATTTTACATAATTGATATTTCTCTTCTTCTATCTCTTTTATAACTCTCCACGTGCAGGCCAGGGTGTTGATGATATCTTGATATCTATTGTTGTACACTTATCTGAAAATTATAACTTTTAGGTCAAAATAGTTTTTAATATTTTCGACTACAGAGGGTTGGCCATATTCAGTCAAAAGTTAAGTCAGCATTTGAAATGAGAGATTTTGAAGAGTTACTTTAAGCAATGTGATTCTCAAAGTTAAAGACATAGTGCTCTCATTTTAAATTATGCAGGGTCTAAACATTTATGTCTATACTTTAAATGATAAAAAGAAAATACTTTGGAGATGTTGATTGTCAAAGCAAAGTCCAATATTGATGTCTAGTGTTCTTAGATGTTTAAGAAGATGTGTGTATTATGTAGCTTTCTAAACATTTAATAGACATTGTGTGTGGGTTTTGGACTTTTTTTTTTTGCACCAACATTAGTGTAGTACATCTCTAATAAAAATACTTCAACTTTTCTTAGTAAAATCTTTTTTTTTCCGCAAAAATTCAAATATTGTCCTTAAATCTTATTTTTATTTAAAAGAGTCAGGAAGAGTAAAACAATAATTTAAATTTAACTAATTATTCACTCTTGCTCATGTACCTTATTCAATTTAATTTTTTTTTCATATAACTCGTGTGTTTTAACTTGCTCTAAAGTGATTTACTTATGTTAAGGAAGAGTTTGGTTCGATCGAGGCAAGGAACTTGGTGGTAAAGGTGGCAATTTGATTCAAAATGTCACGACGCCCATGATGTAGGTTGACGTCATGATCGGCACAGTGTACTATATATTGTACATCTTATATATAGTATATAATCCACTGTCCATTCACGTAGTCTCCCAATATTTATAGAATTTTTTTTGTTTTTTTTCTAATATCCTACAAATCAAATCCATTCATTAACACATTACATTTTCATTTCATCATCCAATATATTAAGCTATATATATATATGCCCACACATCCCATCTGGATGATAATACAAATATCTATAATGTGTGATAAGTATACATATCAAAATAACAAAAATATAAGCTATTTCCTCCAAGCTTACATACACATATCAGACGAAGGCTCACGTGAGTATCACTCATGGAGTTTCCTTTTCCCTTCGACTCAATACCTGAAATATTGAAGAAAATGGGGTGAGCAAACAACAGCTCAGTGAATATAGTTCTTGAGATGACAATTATATACATTTAGAGAAATATGACCTTTAAAATCATTTCAAACACTTATTCAACACATGTATCATTCAACGAATATATTATACATGTCAACAACATAAATTGCATGAGTTTTCAATAACACAATGTACAATCTCCCTCCTCCGCAAGGCAAGAGAGCGGGTCTAACCCTTGTATGGTCGTACAAGGTAGACACAACCTCTCATCACCCAATTCACAGTCATTTCAAGGATTGCAACCCTTGTTAGGACAGACCTACTGACAATGAGGACTCGCAAAACCTCATCCGGATCTAATTCCTAACGAAATGACAATGAGGATTCGCAAAACCTCATCATTACAAACTCCAAGTGCTAAAATCAGTTTGCATGATCCATAAAACTCAATGCATTACATATCAATATAACATGCATACAATCAAACATTTTATATGCGTACAATGCCATACAAGAACCAAATCAAGGAAACTATACTCACAGTGGTTACACGGGTTTTCTAAGACAACCTCTAAAATCGAGCAACAATAAACGTCATTGCTTCCTCAAGAGCGTTTATCCATGCCCTTAAGCTCTCAATTTAAACACTGAAATTAACCATAGATTATCATGAGAATCATCATTTATCATATCGGTAGCTATTAAAAATATCAAATCATATCTAAAAATCACAATCTTAGTGTCGAAACGTCCGGAATTCAGTTCTCTACGAATCTATGATTTCAAAGCACTGTTCACAGTACTATTCACTATTAACTATACACCGTACTATTCACTATTCACTTTACTATTCACCCGAAAGATGTAAATTGTATTAAAATTGTCAAACGATCTCCAAAAATCATGAAATGGAATCTAACCATATATTCGGGGTCCCGACAGTCCAGGGAGCCTTTTTCTACCTTTTTAGCGGATTTTCATTCACGTTGGGTCAAAATCCCAATTTTTGAAAACGTTGTAAAACGGCTCCCACAACAAAAATTACTCGCTAGAATTGTTACATCTAACTTAGAGATCAATTTCACGAAGAAATATAGTAGAAATCGCTTACCGCGGGTTCAGATTTTGCGTTCTCCCTCCGTTTCTCCTTCTTTCTTCCTTCCGTCCTTTCGTTTTTGTCGTTATGCACTTCTTCTATTCCTTCTCTTTCTTTTGCAACTTCTTTTTATTTTTTTATTCTTCTTTTCTTTTTCAACGTTAGAGAGTAGAAAGAGATTGAAATGAGAGAGTTGATATTTTCTATACTAAATGATCCCATACTCCTCCTCTGACTTAATAAAACAACTTCCCCATTTTAATATTTAACTTTCATTCATTAAATCATTTAATAATTCAATTTCAATCTACACCATTTAATAATTCACTTATTTCACATGTATTCATATACACACATGCATTACATCATACTATGCATTAAGTCCTTAAATCATACTCCAATCCACATATTTCATTAACCAACCTCATAAATTAATCAATTTAATTCAACTCCATTTTTTTTAAATTGTAAGCACTCATATTAGATGATCTCATATGTATCATCTGCATTGTATAAGTTTATTTATTTACTACTACTCATACACGCGCATATTTAGCTCATACGTATAAAATATGTGTATTATACATCTTGATATACGTTTAATTTAACGTATATATGTAATTAAAATTACGGGGTGTTACACGAGACCTATGAGCCTGACCCGACTCGTTATAAATGGCCTGATCTAAACCCCGACTCCACTATTAAATGAGCTGGCCCGGCTTGCTAATTCAGTCCAAAGGCCAGGCCCGAAAGTCCGACCCAAAGACCTAAAGATTGGGCTTGATTATACATACATACATACATATATATATTGTATAAATTTTTGATTTACTGTAAAATATATATATATGTATGTGTAATATACTCTTAATACAAAGTTACACACACACACACACACATATATATATATATTATAATAAACATAAAATGTATATGTGCACATAATTAAAAGTATAAAATGAAAAAACCATTAGGTGTTGTTCATTATGCAAATTTCGTATGGATTTGGGTGGCTATATATGAGGTTTTAATCCATTGATTTGGGTTGCATGTCATTTATGTTGTGCCAACGGAGGTTATTGATGTTTCTAGCTAAAATTTTATAGATTTGGACAACACCAATTATACATCTATATCAACTCAAGAACTATGAAAATACGTATATGTTGAAAATTTTCAGATTTTAAATCTTCAATTAATTCATTTCTTCCAAAAATCACACATCAAAACTACTCAAATCTGGTTTGAATCATCGTTCAACAACACATATTATACATGCAAGCCAAATGGGTTGAATTTAATCCACAAGCAACCCATCAAAACATCATAATTTCCATCAAAATCCATATACATGCCAAAATTCTATTTATACAAGTTAAACTCATGAATAACATGGAAACCCACCATTAAAGCATGTATAACAACTTCAATCAATGGAGTAGATGAGGGTATGAAATTTTGAAATCCTAACTATACCCCAATTTTCAACTCATGAAAATGATCAAAATACCATCCAAAAGCTGGAATTTAACCCAATAAGCAAAATAATGGAAGAAAATGAAAAAGAACCTTACCTTGGGAGACCAAAATGTACGCTCTAGCTCCCAGTCACCCAAGAATCTCCACTTTCTCTTCTTCCTCTCATTTTCCCTCTTCTCTTGTTGGAAAAGTTGCAAAATGAGGAAGAAAAACAAGTGAAATGATTTTTATACAACATTAGGCTCACTTGCAAATTTTTAAAAAAATCAGCTCAAAATTTTGAAATTTAACATATTCTAAGTGTATTTTCACATATACATTATACATACAACATATTAATTATGAAAATACACATAAATACATCATATACACACAAAATACAAGTATTATACATATCAAGTACATACACAAGACCTAGAGTCGGACATTTTACATTATTATGACATTATATGCGAAAAGTGGGTCGTTACAATTTCCCAAACTTAAAAAATTTCGTCCTCGAAATTTAATATAAAATTAAATCTTACCTCAAGCGGTGAACAAATCCGAAAATATCTCCCGCATCTGATCTTCTCACTCCCAGGTTTGCTCTTCATTATCGTGGAACTACCATTTGACTCGAACCAAAAGAATTTCTTTATTCCTGAGCTTTTTAATTCTGCAAGCCATAATCTAAATAGGTTGTTCCACATAAGTTGCATCCTCCTCAACTTGAATTTGAGAAATATCAACAGTAGGTACATGGTCAGGGTCTGCATTATACATCCTCAATATAGACACATGAAATACATCATGGACTCTAACAAGTTGAGATGGTAGAGCAATCCTGTATGCCAAAGGACCTATCTTCTCAAGGATCTTAAATGACCCAATAAAATGAGGAGAAAGTTTTTCTTTTACACCAAATCTCATATGCCCTTTCTGTGGAGAGACTTTCAATAAAACTTGATCTCCTACCGCAAGCTCTAATGGCTTGTGTCGTCTGTCGAAGTAGCTCATTTGCCAATCCTGAGCTGCCTTCAACTTTGCCCTAATCTGCTTAATCTTTTTCGTCTGTGCTACCACTGCTTCTGGCCCCCACCAACTGTGTCTCTCCCACTTCAAACCAACAAGTAGGAGATCTACAAGGTCGCCCATAGATAGCCTCAAAAGGTGTCATACTAATGCTAGCCTGAAAGTTATTATTATAAGTAAATTCACACTGATGAAGATATTCAATCCAACTCCCACCAAACTCCAAAATACAAGACCTGAGCATATCCTCCAGCATTTGAATAACCATCTCAAACTGTCCGTCCGTCTAAGGGTGAAATGTCGTACTGAGATAAAACTAAGTTCTCATCTGTTTCTGCATCACAATTGAAACGCGGATATCTATCTGATACAATTGAAACAGGAACTCCATGAAGTCTCACAATCTCATGAAGGTATAATCTACTCAATCGATCCATGAAATCTTTGATGTTCGTCGGCAAGAAATGCGCAAATTTCGTGAGTCTATCAATAATAACCCAAATGACATCATATCTACCCTGAGACCTAGGAAGTCTCATAATAAAATCCATTGTGATATGTTCTCATTTCTATTTCGGAATAAGTAATGATTGCATTTGTTCTCCACGACTTTGGTGTTCAGCTTTTACCTGTTGACACACTCCACACTTTTGAACATACTCAGCTATGTTCTTCTTCATCCCATGCCACTAGAATGTATGTTTCATATCATGGTACATCTTAGTCGCTCTAGGGTGAATGGTGTACTGTGATCTATGTGCCTCACATAGTAATTCATCTCTCAACTCTGGATCATATGGAATCCATAGTCTCCCCTAAATCTCAAAATGCCATCTGTATCTCTCGACCAATCAACACGATCAACATTGTCAGCCCAAGCATCAAACATCCCAAAATCTGGACTATGTTGCTGCAGATATCTGATCATTTGAATATGAGTGTCCGACAGCTGTGCCCGCACTTGAGCACAAACATCCTAAGATGGTTCAATAGAACGTATACTCATCATCGAGATCCTCTCAAATAATCGCCATTTATGGGCCATCTGATAAGCTATAACGCCTGTTTCAGCCTATTTCCTGCTCAATGCATCGACAACAACATTAACTTTCCTAGGATGATACTCCAATGCGAAGTCATAATCCTTAAGAAATTCAAGCCATCTACGTTCTCTCATATTCAATTCCTTCTGATCAAACAAGTACTTCAGACTCTTATGATCAGAATACAATGTGAATCTCTCGCCATATAAATAATGTCTCCAAAGCTTCAGAGTAAAAACTATTGCCGCCAATTCCAAATCATGAACTGGGTAATTCTTCTCATGCATTTTCAACTGTCTGGATATACGCAACATGTCACGACGCCCCTGACGTAGGCTGACGTCATGACCGGCACAACGTACTATACACTGTACATCCTCATATACAGTAGATAATACACTGTCAGCCTTCACGTACTCTCCCAAACCTTCCCAAAATGTACAGAATATTTTTTTTCTATACCACACATCTTAAATTTACGGGGTGTTACACAACAACATTGTCGTCCTGTATCAGAACACAACCCAATCTTGCATGAGATGCATCAGTATAAATCACCAACTCTTGCCGATGTTCTGGAAGTATCAAAACAAGTGCGGTAGTATGCTTTTTCTTCAACTCTGCAAAAACTTCTTCACAGGCATCAGTCCACGCAAAAGGAAAATTCTTTTGGGTTAACTTAGTAAGTGGGGTAGGTAACTTTGAAAAGTTTTGCACAAACTTTCTGGAGTACCCAGCCAAACCCAGAAAACTCCTAATTTCCGTCACTGTGGTCGGTCTTGGCAAATTAATAATTGTTTCAATCTTAGCAGAATCAACAAAGATACTATCTGCACTAACTACATGACCCAAAAATTTTACTTCAGAAATTTAAAACTCACACTTGCTGAGCTTATGCTCCCTTAATGTCTGTAATGCGATCCTGAGGTGTTGCTCGTGTATATAAAACATAGATGGTTGTAATGTGTTTAGAGTGTATATGATGGACTTATGTTTTAAGTTCCATGTTGGTTTTGAGGATTATTGAACCTTAGATTATTGTGATGATGATGTTGGAAAATTTTATATTTTGGGTTCAATTATCTTGATCATATACAGGTATGTATTTGAGTTTATTAGGTATTTTCTGTGTAGATGCTTAGCAGTGCCTCAGGTCTTGTGCCGGTTATGACGTCACCCGAGGAGGGGTTGTGGCTAAGGATGTAAGCAACCCGACCCGACCAAACCCGACCATTCGGGTCGGGTTTGATTGATATGTCGGGTTGGTCGAGTTAATTTTTTAGCAATCCGACCCGATTCGACCTCTTAAAATTTATATATATATATATACGGGTCGGGTTTGATTGATATGTCGGGTTGGTCGAGTTAATTTTTTAGCAATCCGACCCGATCCGACCTCTTAAAATTTATATATATATATATATATATATATGAGTTCATCCTCATTCCCATAAGTCAAGTTTAAGAATAGTTTTGCTTGTACATATACGAGTTCTTTCAAAAAAGAGAAATCTCATATTTTAAAGCTTAAATAATAGTTTAATAAGTTTGATTCATGATAATTCAACATATTTTATTACTAATATAAGCTTAAATAGTAGTTATCAAGCTTTAAAAAAATTGAGCTATTTAATGGGGGTCAATCCGACCCGAACTTAGGTGGGGTGGGTTAGGGGGCAAAAACCTGACCCGACCCGATTTCATCCCTAATCGTGACGGGCAATATCAACAATGTGTATTTTCAAAACATTTTCTATTATTTATTTTGCCTGAATCAACCACAACTTGGGCTCAACAGGCCGGGTCAACAACTCGATCTGGCCCCAAACCCCAGTAAGGTGAGAGAACCCCGTCAATGGGCTGATCCAAGCCCAAACAGCCCACAGCGTGACAATCGTCCTATCGAACTCTCTAGAAGAAATCCGGAGCAAACGACCCGTCTGTTTTCGTTAAAATCGGCGATTTTCCTCAAAACACTTAATAAAACTCAAAGAGAAGGTTTCTGCATTTCTTAGCTTGCAGTGTTTTTGCTCTGTTTTTTTTCTTCTCTTATCCTTCCAATGGCTTCATCCTTCGTCACAATCGCAAAACCTTTGTCATATCACAAGCCCAGCTTCCCATCTTTCACGAATCGGAGACTACAAGGTCTGTGAACCCATAAGTTTTCTTCCTTTATTTGTTCTAATTAGGTTCAATGCTTGCACTTCTCTATATTTTTTTTGCTTAATTTTAGTGGGTTTTTTATTAACAGGTTTGCGCAGGAACGCCTTGAGAATCAACTCAGTGGCTGTAAAATGGGAGCCCACTAAGGTTTTTTCTTTTTATCTATAATCTTCAGTTAAAATTCGTTTCTGGGTCTTTTTGTTTTTGGGTTATCTTCATGTTCTAAGTTAATGGGTCAGGGATTATACTGTTTTCTTGTGTGCTTAGGTCGTTCCTCAAGCTGATAGAGTGTTGATTCGCCTGGAAGAGCTTCCTCAGGTATATCTGTTACGCCCTTGTTGTCATTTGTGTTTTTTTGGTTTTCTAGCTATCTATCACATTTGTATACTTAGTTCATATATTTTCAGTTTTGTGTACTTAGTTTGCTTCCATCTACAATGGTTTTTTTTTTACCTAATTAGAGTTCAAATAAGGACATAATTTTTAGATGGGGTTCTGATTTCCTGCTTAGATAAATTGTATTGTAGTTCCTTTTTTTCTGTGCTAAGATTTTAAGTATGGCCCTTTGGATTGATTTGATTGAACCTTGTTTGCTTGTTGATAGAGTTGATGAATTTGCTGCCTTGGGTTATACTTTATATCAAGCATGAGTTACAGTACTTAGATTTTTTATTTTTTATTTTTATTTTTATTTTTTATTTTTAATGCCCTTGTGTGTGTATTGTTTAGGTGGATTTTTTCATGTTGCAACTTCGACTATTTGGGTCAGACATTGTTAAGAGCAATGAGGTTTTTAGGTCATATTAGTGTGAATTTAATACTTTCTAGTGTAATGTAGCTCACATAAACCAATATTAGTAGTGAAGCCGTGTTTATGGTTTCGGTTAGTTTTGCGTACTGAAAATTTAAACAGTGCTCTTCTTCCTATGATTTGTATGAGGGAGACTAGATATTTTTCTCATAAATGTGTTGAACATACTATGTGAGTTTTATTCTATGAGTAGTGCCTGAAGGTGCTTTATAAACTTCTCAAGGTAATAATTACAGTTTGTTATATGATTTGAGAGTTAATAAAACCTTTGGTTCAATTATTTTCTTCTAAAAAGCTTCACTTGCACCCTCTAACATAGTGAGTTGTGTAATGCCAGCAAAGTCTTTCTTAGTTGACTTAGATTTCATTTGTTTGAGCTCCCAAGTGAAAGAAAAAGGTTTCAAACTCAAGCTTTGAAATCGAGAAGCTTTGTGAAATTGTGGAGATAATTACCAACAGATAATTCGGGATAATATGGTAGATATGTAATGCTGGGGGGCATTTGCATCAAGCACTGAGAAATCTCGATCTTGTTTGCGGGGCTTCATAAGAAGAGAGATGGGGAACTATGATAAGTTTTTAGCCCACAACCATCATTTTTTTGCACTACCGTCTGCCATAAGAAAGGAAGAGGAAAATTTAATAAGTTTTAAACTTTTGCATAAGGGCATTGCAATTGTTGATGATTTCAGGGGTATTGTGCAGTTTTGGTAAGCAATAGCTGCACTACTCGACCCCTTAATGGGACAAGTAGAAGAAAAGATGAGGGATTTAGTTCGTTGGATGTTACTTAAATTTATGATTTACCTGATGAACTGATATAGACGATTGACAAAAAGAGTTGGTATAGTGGTGGCGAAAACTTTTGATCTGTTTCAGTTTATTTAGGGAGAGATCTCCTTCATGAGAATTTTGGAGTTCCCTCTTCACTGCTACAAGTTTATAAAATCACAGTTTTTTTTTCCTTCTTCTCTTCCAAACAGCTAAAGTGATAAGTGCCAAAGATATGATGGTGTAGTTTTTTCCCCATTCAGCCCTCATCTAGAACTTATCCTGGTATTTTGATGATTTATATATGATTTCCTTGCACAAGCAATGATGTTAACAGAGAAACTGTTAAATGGTACAGAAATCTGCTGGTGGAGTGCTGTTGCCCAAGTCAGCTGTAAAATTTGAACGTTATCTAATGGGCGAGGTAAGTGTATTACAAACTCATTTATACATGCACATGCACGAAACACCCATTTCAGAAACTTAATGAATGAATGAATCAGTCTGGATGTTTAATCCAAGTCCTTCACATCTATTGCAGATTTTGTCTGTAGGAGCAGAAGTTGGAGAAGTGGAAGCTGGAAAGAAGGTAAGAAGCCTTGTGTTGTCTCTAAACTGTTTGCTTTAAAATTTCTAGCTGGATAGCTATGTTTTGTGAATGTTGCTTAAGAAGCACACAATTTTACTACCATCCGATCACATTCTGCTTTCTCGAATCACACATTACATACGTAATCGGATGGTTTTCAAGACGCGTTTCCAAAGTTTGTTACGTTGAGTATAGTGCCTTTGTTTTAAACTTTACCATTTCTGAAAATAGAATGCTCCTTTTCTACACAGGTTCTCTTTTCAGACATTAATGCTTATGAGGTATGTGATGTTTGCTCTCGATTATAGGACTTCATTTACATATAAACTTCTTGTGAATTATACTTTTTGATGATTTTGCACCCATATTATTATGCAGATTGATTTGGGAACTGATGCTAGGCACTGCTTCTGCCGGGCAAGCGACCTACTAGCTGTGGTGGAGTAGGAACTAGCTTTTGCTTTCAATTTATTGGTACTAGGGGAGATGGAAAGGATTGTGATTTGAAGTAAAGAGATTACAACTTTGCAAAAACCATGTTTTGGAGAAGAATCAATTGCATTGTATTTTTGGAAGCATTAATGCAACTTGCTTGCTGATTTCATACATGGTTTTAAACCTTGGAAATTTATTTGGGACTTGATAGAAAAGATGACCCACAATTACAACTCTACTAATCATAACTTTGGTTTTATGCATGGAACTTAGCATAATTCAGACATACATTCTTTCTTTCTTTTTTTTTGAAAGAAAAAAACCATTACATACTCTTATTCATCTCAAATTTCACATTTAATCACCCAAATGCTTATTCCAACACATTAGATTTTAATGAATAACGTGTCAATACATCATTCAATGTAATTCAAATACAATCCAAGGGTGTTGGGCTGGTGGTGTTTACACTGCACTAAAATCTCAATCAATTTAGCATTATTCAAACAAAAATCACAAAACCTTAAATCAAATTAAATTATCAAAATCATTTAAGAGACCCATTATAAAAAAAGAAAAAAATTAAAAAGAAAATAAATAAAAGTTCCCAGCAGTTCAATCTCCCCAGTAGTTAATTAAGTTAGTTAATGGCCCTGCAATTCTTGCGAATTTGTCCTTGAGTTCCAGTAAGCACCTCCACAGCACCCAACTTGACCATGGCAGCACTGAACTGAGCTGGGAAGTTGGACCCAGTAGCCAAAGACGCCACTATGGGTTTGGTTGCAAGGTCCAGCGCCAGCTCCTGATCAATTTTAAGGACTCCTCTGTTGAGTTGACTTTGCCTGTAGAGAGAAGCATCCACAACATTGGAACTAAAAGGATTTTGGTTAAGATTGGCTGTGTTGCTGGCAATGTTGGCTCCATTTTGTGGGCATTTAAACCTCAATACCATCAGCAGTAAAGGACTCATGGTTGGATCAGGCTTCCCAGTGTTGTTGAAGTTGTATAAACGGTCCATAAATAAGGGACAGTGTGCTACTCCAACACTGTGACCTCCGCCTGCACATATATTTTGTAAATCATTTAGGTTACATTTGGTTCGTGATTCGAAAACTAGAATACAACTCAAAAAATGAAAACTCAAAACATCTTGTCATTTCTTGAAAACATGTTTTTTTTTTTTGTAAATTTCAAAAAACTATTTTTTGGTTTCAACAAACGAAACACGTTTTTTATGTTTTCAATTTTTTAAATACAAAAAATTGTATCCGAATCATAAATCAAACACAATCTTAGGAACCATAGATAGTGGGCCTTTTTTCATTTTTTCTTTTGTCGTCTTTGTATAATATTTACATTAGACCCCAATTATATAGTAGACTATAGACTGACATATCACTGTAGATTTCAGGGTGGTTTACATTGGACCCCAATTATATAGTAGACTGTAGACTGACATATCACTTAAATGACCTATGTGTCTAAGGAAACTAGATTAACTAAGACATTAATAGTGGGCAATCTCATTAATAGAGGGGACCAAGGCCCAAAGCCACAACCATGCCTAATAAAGCAACAACTATTCTCCTATTGATTTTAAGGTTAGGGAGAATTAAACTCATGAACTCTTAAAACATGATTAATGTATACGTTTTCAACACACATTTTCAGTATAAAGGTCAAGGATGCATTAGATGCTCTCAAACCATGCATTATCAGTGCAATATAAGGGTATACAAACATGTGTTGAAAATGTGTGTACCAATCATTTTCTTTCATAAAATGTATGCACAAAACCTTTTTTTTTTTCACCAAATAAGGGTGTACGTATAGGGACTTGAGAGGATACAAGAGTTCTCAACATCCCTTGGAATAATGTAGAGTCGCGTGTTATGTATTGCATGGTTCCATGTTGATCTATATATCCAAGTGACACAAGGCATTCATGTTAATTAATTTCCTCTAGCAATATATAGAATTGCCTTGAATCATCGATTGACACATGATTCAAGACAATACAACGAGTGACTGACTTAGGTGTTGAGTTTGCATCCAAGTAATAATATTTAAGAACCCTAATCACACTTCATAGCATTTTTTGAATTTCAAAGAAAAAAGTCGTGCGATTGGTGAAATTAATTGAAGTACCAAGGAGAAGAACCAAGTCTAAGATACTAAGGCCCTTGTTGGAGAAAACTTCAATGGCTTGAGGGATTGTGATTGTAGAGGGTGGAAGATTAACATTGCTTGCAAGAGAGACTAAGCCATCCCTCCTTCCTGTTGGCACATCATATCTCCATCTCAACCCTACACTCTGCATTCATTCATTAATGTAAAAATAAGGTCCAATATATATATATATATACACACTTGAAATTAACATCTTGGTAATAATTGTGTTAATTATATTACATACCAAAGCAACAGCATCGCGGGTGGCGAGGGCGATGATATCGGCACAAGAGACAATACCAGGGCAAGCTTGCTCAACAGCGGCCTTTGCTTGATCGATAATGTCGTAGCCCCTAACACTTAGGTTTGGAGGTGCAACCTTTTCACTCAAAACACCATCTAGAAGTATTGATGCATCGCAACCCTTCATGTTTAACGACGAATCATAACATTAATCATAGACACATACCAATGTTACTTGTCTATACAAGACTAGGATTAAAATTTTCTTATATGTATCTTTACATATACATACATAGTTACTTAATAGTAATTGCAAGTAATTGTGCATTAATTATGTATTCTTGCATTAGTCTTTTAATTCATGCAAAACAACATTTCTCAAAAAGGGACCTTAACAGACATATATATGTACCTTAACAAAGCAATCATGGAAATACATGCGAAGGAGAGCGGCGACAATGGAGTGATCCTTGGCGAATCGAGCAGTCACAACGCCTCTAACGATAGCCTCAACGTCGCGATTCCCACATTTTCCCTTGTAAAATCCTACTTGAAGGTCACCATAGCAGGTGGTGAAGTTGAGTATCACAAAAAGGCCAAAACCCAGTGCTGCCAAAACCTTCATTTTTCTTTGCTTTTTTTCCTGCTGAAGAGATGGATCAGAATGAATAATTAATCAAGAAATTAAGATAGATAAAGTGTGATAGAAGAGATGAAGAGCTCTTGCCTTCTAATTTATAAGAGATCATCAAAATTGGGTAGCTATGTGTACATGCATCTATGTGTATTTTACTCTTCAATTTACAAGGTTGGAATGGATGAATAGAATGGTTCTCTGTAAGTGCTCTCACGTTGTTGCTAATTAAGGGCATGAACGACGTGCAAGCTTGTAATTAGAATTAACTAATTAAAACATATATAAATATATATATATATACATGTATGCCTGCCAACCCCGTTGCTAGGCTCTAGCTAGCTAATATTATCATTTCCTGTCAAGATGGTTTGTCATGACTAGCTAGCACTTATGAGAGAATATATATATATATATTGTGCGCAAGGAAAAAATATAAAAAATAAAAATAAAAATGTTTAATGTAGAGATAAGAATTGGGCACTAAAATTAAGAGAGCTTCCTTGAATCTTACATGTAATAATTCTAGGCATCCTAATTAATGCATTTTGGGACAAGGTAAATATTTTTAATAGCTACATAAAGTTTTTAAACCAATGTAGATTTTTAAGAAGCAAGTCTTTTTTTTTTTTTTTTTTTTTTCAGTTTTTTGGCACTCGAAATGTGTCCTTTTTTTTTGGCAAAATTAATTCTTTTAGACTCGAGCATTATAGAAACGTTTTTGAGCCGACCCTCTCAATAGAAATGGATAAATAGAGACACATTCAGACTCAAACTCAAGATCTGAACATCAATCATAAGCAAGTATTTATTAGGTCAATATATGCGCTCCAAGCCAACTTGTTATTTGTTTAAAAAAATATCAAAAAAAAAAAAAATGCTAGTAGGTGTCTAAGTGAAGATTACGTGAATGGGTATAAATGAGCATGTTATGACAGTTTTAATTTGCCTATTTAATTCTAACAGTGTTGCTTACTTGAATATATAGGCATTGACATTTTTGTTAATATACCTTTAATACATTATTAAATTGTCTTAAATTATGTATATCATAATTTAATACAATTCAATGACACATTTGAGTCTGAGTTCGTACCTACACTTATCCGTTTATTTTAGGGAGAGACGCTAATTTTCGACTCCAAAATAGTCTCGCTCCCACAGAAGGATTAGCGAGAATACCGGGGGTCATAGGCTGAAAAAAAAAAGAAAAAAAAGAAGAAGAAAAAACGAATAGTTATAAAAAATATAAAAAATAATTAAGATTTACATTAAAATTGATTTGACGAAGTTTTATGCTAACTATTAGTTATTACACAATTCTTTTCGTTGATAACTGTGAGTGCCTTTGTTTCAACTTAAAAATAAAAATAAAAATAGTTGAGTTGAAATATATAAAAGATATTATTTTTTCTAATATTTGCGACACAAATCTCAAGGTAAATATTTTTAAAATTACTTTAAACTATAAATTATTTCAAATTTATCCAGTATTTCGTCCTACATTGAGTGAAACAATTAGAATAAATAAAAAAGATAGAATCAAGACAAATGGGGCCCTACAAATTAAAGCTTGCTCAACCTTAACGAAAAAGCCAAAGCAAAAGCAGAATAAGCACCCAATTCCCCAAAATTATAAGATTTAAAAAATAAAAAATAAAAACAAAACAAATTAAGCTATGCTTGCAAAATCATACAACTAAAATCTATAATTATATTTTTATATTTGTTGGATCATATATTACACATATTTGACCTGAAGATAGATATAGTTGTACATATAGTTACATTTTTTTTAGTTAAAAGAAAGAAGAAGCAACTTGCAAAAATTAATGCAAAATTCTACTAGAGCAACTGCAACGCCATCTGTTCAAACATTTTAATTAAAATGCAACTTGCATGTATAATATAATAATTACGTTCTATTCTATCCCACACACCTTCACTTGAAAAGCAACTATCTTTTTCAATACGAAGCAGAGAACAAGAAGAACATGGGCATAAGAGAAGTTGAAGTTGCATCAGGCCTCATCAAGCTCCAAATCCAAGAACTGGAACAAATCTGTGACCCGGTCACGGGTCGAACCCTGACCGGTTCATGGCTATGGGACTCGGCCATCGTCCTATCCAACTGGATGGCGAGTGAAGACGAAGTTCAACTCAACCTCCAAGGCAAAACTGTTTTAGAACTTGGCACCGGCATGGGCATACCCGGTTTAACCGCAACCCGACTCGGAGCAACACGTGTCATTTTAACCGACGTTGCGCTGTTACTTCCCGGGTTATGTAGGAACGTCGAGTTGAATGGGTTGGAAAACCGAGTCGAGGTGAGGGAGTTGGTATGGGGATCGGACGAGTCGTGGGTGAGTCGACTCGGCGAGTCAGGGGAGGTTGACTCGGTGTTGTTGTCGGACGTGTTCTTTGACTCGTCGGAGATGGCGGCGCTGGCAAAGACGCTGAAGATGGTTTGTGGACCGCGGACGAGGGTGTGGGCGGCGAGTGAGATGCGGGAGTGGGCTGGCGAGTGCATTGCCGAGTTGGCGAGTGAGGGGTTTGAGGTTATTGAGTTGGCAAGTCAACTCGGACCGGACTCGTTGGTGATGGGTGGGGTTGACAATAGCCCACCGTTGTTTAGTGTTTTCCGGCTTGTTCCGTGTGACGGTGACTCGGTGTAGTTAGATTCATTTGTACATAATCTTTTTTTTGTATTAGTTTTCCCTTCTCAATGTTATTTTAGTTTTCCTTCCTCTACCGTTACAACTAGTGTTGAATACTTCATTTCTTCTTCTTTTTTTTGCTAACTGACAAGTGGTTTTTTGAGGTCATCTTCTTTAGGTACTGTTCCCTACATGTAAATAACACATCATCTCCAAACTGATACAGATCAAAATCATCTTTTACCTCTAATACATACTAATAAGACATTTATAGAAGCCTAAACTCTTGAACAGCCATGAGACCAAGCGTAATGAAGCAATTACTCCTCTACTAACAGCAATTATAGTTTCGACACTTTTTTTTTTCTAGGTAAATACTAAAGAGGAACTCCATTAATAAGACCATTTTCATGAACTAGCCGTCAAGAGCATGTTTGGTAAACTGCTTTACTTACCCTAAACTACTACAATTAAAGGTCAAAATTATAACACGAGTTCTACTTATTTTTTGAATATACTTTTAATTGGTAATTCTAAGCCGAAAAAAAAAGAAAGAAAAAATGTGGATATTACAAGCAAACCTCTTAACTTTGCTCAAGGGAGCAGGTAGGAAGAATTACCAAAACAAACAAGAGATATAGAAAAAGCTTTCTTCACACAAGGGGAGCATCTGAGTTAAATACACATGATAGCACAAATTTTGCTGCATCAGAAGGGTCTAATCAGGTTGCACAAGCAAAATCACACAAATAACTTTTTAAGATTTTGGTATCGCACGTTCATCCAATCACAGGCAGTAGGATCCCTATCAATTAGAAACATATCCTTTTGAAATATATCTGAAAGGATGGGCCAAACCGATGCCTCTCCCTGGCAACGCTGTACAAAACTTAGCAGTCTGTAGCTGTTAATCAGTATGAACATGGTGAGGTAATTTTTGGTTCAATTACCCCTCATGCAATCTCACCCACCATTCCATGTGTCTGTATATAAGAGCTATATATATGTATGTGAGCAATATGAACAGCTTCCCTGCCATTTTCTGCGTGCCCGAGGAACCGCAGAGACCCAGAGACCCTTTTGATCTTTTTTTTCATTACTAGCAATTGCTTTGCACCTTCTTCCCATTAACGTAGACCTGTCTCTCCAAACAATAGAAAAACTTCAAGTAGGAACTTGGGGTTATCCTTTTTTCTCAGCTACAGATGTGCTACTTGCTGCCCTCAGAGACCCTTCTTCACTTTCTTGCATTCACCGTCCTCCTGACTCAAAAACCGTTCTGTGCACACCAGAACCCGATAATAATCTACAAAGAGTGTGTCAGCTGAGAGGAGCAGACACACACCTTCAAAACTGGTAGGTCTCTTCTGCACACCAAGGCAGATAAAAACGGCACACATGTCAGCACAACCAAGTTGCTGGATGCAAAGAGTATAACCCATCATTGACAACAAGGGCCCACAACGGCTCAGCCGTTGTAGTGGAGCTTATGGTTTTGTGAGCTCTGGCCCTGTGGCTGTTGTTGCTGCTGCTGCTGAGGTGCCTGCAAGTTTAATGGTGGCTGTGTATTGTACTGGGTGAAGGGCTGGGAGTACAGAGGATTCATCAAGCCCTGTAATAGAAAATAAAAGTTAAAATGGTACGTAATGCTGAATGCAAAGAGTAAAAGTTTAAAAGGCATGCAAGGGTTTCCAAAGAAAACCTGTGATTGAAGTGGGTTGGGACCAACTACACCAAATTGGTTCTGCGAAGAGTCGTCTTGAGAAGGGTCATTAAAGCCAACCTGGGTAAATAGCCCTTGAGATCCATGAGCCATATAATCCTGTGAAAAAGAAATATAAAAGAAATGGGTTAAAAAGAGAAGTCTTAAAAAAACAAGAGCAAAAGAACTTTTTAGGAACCACTAGAACATAGGGATCCCATAGGATAAGAGACCTGAGATATGAAATCGTTCCCACTGCCCAGATGAGAATATCCAGCTTGGGAATTTTGGTTCACAAAGCTTCCAGGGAAACCCGCTTGAGTGCCTTGATTAACATAATCAACACCATAGCCACTCTGAGAAGCCTTTGGCATTAAACAGAACCATTTTAGTAAGCCAAAGAGCACAGGAAAATTCACAAACTCTACATCACACAAATAGCATATCGAACATAAATAAATAGTACGCCCACTATTTTACTGCATTCAATAAATATTCAAGGAATCAAAGTTTTAATGGAAGCATGGTTTCACACACAGTGACTACCATCCAATAACAAATTATTGCCCACCAATGAACTAATTTTCAGCAAGCTGTACCACATCATCCAAATTACGTAGATGCTGCCCCATGATGTAAATAGCTGCAACTTAGGCGCAACTGAACCTCTTAAGTTGGGAGTTTCCCCAGTATTGTAATGGGAGTAACTCAAAGTTCTTGCACGTTAAAAATAGGCACTAACAGACATCACTAGCTTGGCTGACATTAAATGAATTTTAAGTATTGAAAGAGTCAGCCCTTGAGTCAAGGTGTCAAATATTAAAGGTCCTATATACTAATATAGATTGTCATATATAATCAGGGAAAGGTCCAACAAAAGTACCTGCGTGGAGAAATCTGCAACATTGTAAGCGACATGTGATCCCTGGCTTTTGAAATCATCGCCCAAGAAATCCTGCTCAATTACCAAAGCATGTTGGGTCAGCCAAAAAAAAAAAATCAAGAGGACCTGAATAGAATCACCTAACAGCTAGAGAATGAAATATTGTTAGATACCTGAGACATTCCACCAATAGAAAAACCATCACGGAATGGCTGGCTCAATCCCTGAACCGGCATCTATTATGCAATAAGACAAATTGAGAAGACCACATATATATACATACATCTGGATTAAGATAACAAAATAACCCATAAACAGACCTGAGTCATGAGTCCACTTTGAGATAATGGAGCACCCACAGATGGCTGACTGTTTGGATTATCAAGAGCAGGAAAATTGAAATTTGACCCAAGACTTCCAAGAGCTTGCTGGGAACCCTGTTGATGTGAGAGATGGCCACCAATAGGCCCACCGGCATTACCACGTCCAGCCCCAAATCCCCTACTACCTGCTTGAGGAACAGCTCCAATTGGCCCATGAACAGCTCCACGAGTTGGGATTGCATATGGCTGAGAATGAGGACCACCAGGAAAAGGTGGGAGTGGCATGCGTGGCACAGGAAACCCGGCTGGATGAACACCTGGCTTATGTGCACCACTTGGTGGCCCAAATGGCACGTAAGAGCCTAAGATAGAGAAAGAGGGATAAAACATTCATTGGCACAAGAAAAATAGACATAATACAATATTAAATTGTCATACGAAATAAGTTAGAAAAATAAGCAGATAACATTCTAAATAATAATAATGTTTCCTTTTTGAGTAATCCATAAAAATGACAAGTAATAAATCATCTTTATCATCAAAGATTTCAAAAAATTGAAATCTAACATACCTTTTGTGCGACCACCTCTTTTATCAACATTTGGACTAGATGAACCAATAGAACCAAAGTTATCATTAGGTACAATTCCTGTTCCGCTACCAAAGAAAAATCTCCGGTCATTGTATATCTGTTCCATATAAGGAGCAACCACAAGATACATTTTCCATCAAAAAATGCCAGGACAAAGAAAGGTAGTGAGGAAGATATAAATTAACAATACTTCTTTTGGAGCGATACCTTCTTTGGCTTTTGAAATTGAACCATACTCTGCTTCAAATTATTTAGAGGTCCTTCTACCAAGCACTCGTGTTCCTATAGGATCACATACAAAAAATATAACAGATAAGAACTAAAAATCCATTGCAAGCATATAAATCCATATCCTCTTCCATGGACATCGATGCTATGGACAAGCAGAGCAAGCTATGGCAAGTTTAATGTCAAGTGAGCAGCTCAAAAGTGGCTGACACTAGAATTATGAACCTTAGTCATTTTGCCATTGCTATATTATGCAGTTCCAGTGTCTTACTAATGTATATTCGTCACGGAAGCAAGAACGAAAATACTCAAAAGAAAATAACCAAATATATATTCTATTAAATAAAATATTCAAAGAGAAAAAAAATTATCTTCATCTCCTAAAATTCGTAATTGGAGCTCCTTAAATAGATAACTCCCCTAAAACAACTTTTAAACTACCTAAAACACCTAAAAATAAGTTTTCTAACATATCAATAACATAAAAGCAATTTCCTAGTCCTATTAGAACTCTATTTAAACACTTCTAAACACTTTTTAATACACTTAAAAATAAAAACGAATTTTAAAACTATTTAGAACTACCATTAAAAATTAAATATATCAAAATAAAAACTTCTCTAAAAAAATAAACTAAAGTAAAAAAAAAAAAAAACATAAAGAATATGCAAAAAATACAATATACATCATTCCCCCCTTGTCGAAAAGAATTCGTCCTCGAGTTTGAAACACCGCCAGAAGAATCATCGTAATACGGAGGATGTCGCGCAATAAAAACTTTAGATGCGTGAAGATAGCCAGATAATTGTACCGTGGAAGATGTCCTAGATTCAAATCTAGTAACCACAAGTGGAACCGTCCTCTGATCTGGAAATTGGTTGAAATCGAATATTTTCTCAACTATAAATTGTCGATCCATTAGTTCACCGGGTTGGAGATTATCATGAAAACTATTTTGATTACCAAACGGGTTCTTAAGTTCTTTCCCAATCTATGCATCAACCTCTTCAACTTTTGGAGCCAAGGATAACTGTCGATCTACGAACAACATTCCCTGGTCACCAACAACGATCTCTTCCTCAAATTCATCACCATATTCATCAAATATGGGTGGATTATCAAAAAGATTTTCTTCTTCAATCCATTAATCTATAACAGTTGGTGTAAAACAAACCTGACGGTGAGGTTGTGGTGCAGGCAAGTGCCTGTGGTAGCAGCGATCCCAAAGATCTAGATTAATCGCATGAGATTGGTCGGATTCGGACCCTAGCTCCGAATCGTGGAGTGAAACTGCAGGATTGCCGTGAGAACCCATAATTTTCTCGTTGTTTGACTCTTGAAGTTGTAGTTGCGACAATGTCAAGCTTAAAACAACATTCAGCAGTTGATTCACGACTTTGGCATTATTGATGATCAGTTCTTCAAGTCGATCGACTCGAGGATTGCCTGTGCGTCTTCATCTCTTCTTTGGCACCATTGTTGAAAAAAAGCAAGATCAAACATGTCTCTAATACCAATTTGATGTAGATTCGTCGCGGAAGCAAAAACTAAAAATACTCAAAAATAAACCAAACTAAATTGTATTGAATAGATTATTCAAAAAAATAATAATAATAATTGATCTTCATCTCCTAAAATTCGTAATTGGAGCTCCTTATATAGATAACTCCCCTAAAACAACTTTTAAACTACCTAAAACACCTAAACATAAGTTTCCTAACCTATCTATAACATAAAAGCAACTTCCTCGTACTATTAGAACTCTATTTAGACACTTCTAAACACTTTTTAATACACTTAAAAAATAGAAACGAATTTTAAAACTATCTAGAACTATCACTAAAAATTAAATATATCAAAATAAAAACTTTTCTAAAAAAAACAAACTAAAAAAAAAAAAAAAAAACATAAAGAATATGCCAAAAATACAATATGCATCACTTACAACAATGTTACTCCTAACTGGGGACGTCAAATACTTTTAAAAGGAGGTGCATATCCAGTGGTTTAGCTTTAGGAAAATGCTACTACACCTTTATGTTGATTGGATACAGGTGTTTTACACATCTTTAATGTTTGTAATAATGATCCAATGAATATGAAGGTGCAGTTGTATTTGCAGTTGCAATTTTTTATAGTTAGAATAGCATTTCCCTTAGCTTTAATAGTATTTTAGGAACATTTCGATCACTACATTGTTAATGGCTAATAAAACAAAGTATAGGGAATAGCCTAAGACTGCTTCAATTTTTGGGGCCCAAATATTAATATCCTTGTCAAAACTAATTTTGGCAATAGAATAATTTTTCTGGACAGCCAGTAGAACCAGCCATGGGATTTAAAACTATAGGGTTTTCCTACTACATAATTATTATGTTTCCTTATATATTAAAGTTCCTAAATTGATTACAGACTGCACATCTAAAAAATGGCATATTGAGTGCAAAGCCTCCGGTCATTGCAGGGTTGGGGAAAAGGGTTGATGCAAGCCTTAACCCCAGCATGCAGTAACTGCAACTTGTGCTTCTATAAACAAATAAATGCATCTAATTCTAAATAACCGAATAAAATAATGTAATTTCATGTTATTGCTGTTATGTTTTTCACTTTTTCTGTCTCCAACAACCACTGACATAAGAAGATTAGGTACCTAAACCTTCCTAATTGCAGTTCCCTTCTCTGGATAAAACAAGTTGTTCATTTACAGCTTAGATAAAAATTCTTCAAACTCTCAACATAAGCTAAAATCCCAATTGGAATGTCTGAATCACTCTCAGCTCCTAGTTCATCTTCGTAGATTCATCTTTATTTTGCCTACCAGTATTGACAGATAAGTCAACATAAATCATACTATCAAATTGTTGAAGAGCTTAGAGAGTCCAATTTTTATGTTTACCAACAAATTAATCAATCGAGAGTCCCAGAAATATAGCTGAAATTTGACTCACTATGTGATGTAGGATATGGAATAATCTTTAGGAAAGTTCCAAAAATTTAAGTTTTAGTTTCTTTCAATTTTCTACTTAAGTTTCCTTGTCCGAGGAAAGTTTCTATTTTGGTAAAATTGTATTTTAGCAATAGTTTGGATAGTTTCTAAACTCGTTTTTATTATTCAATGTAATTAGAAAGTATCTAAATAGAGTTGTAATAGCTTTAGAAAGTTGTTATAATGTTATAAATAGCTTAGGAAACTTGTTTTTAGGTGTTTTAAAAGTTCATTGTTTCAATGGAGTTATCTATATAAAAAGCTCCAAATTGGAGTTTAAGCATTTAATTATCAATTCAACCATCAATTATCATTCTCTTTGAGAATAAATTTCAGTTTCAAGTTCTTTATTTTTCAATTTTCTCTTGAATCCATCGATCCAAACACGTTTCCGCTACGTTACTATGACACTTTCCTAATGATTGCCTATCATACAATTTCATTCACCTCATATCTTTCTTTTAGATGTATTCGGCAAAAGAAAAAAAGCTAAATTGCTGAAAATTTTTATTAATTCTGAAAAAACTGTCTTCCAATCCCCAATGCCAACCTTTAAATAGAAAAAAACAGAAAGCTACTCCTAATTCTACTAGGACTCTAAGCAAGACTTATCCTAATTCTATTGGGATTCCTTTTAACAACATAAAATAGAATCCTATTCAAACATAACCACATTATCCTAATAAGACTAAAAAATAGAAACAAATAAAACTAATTACAACTCAACGACAAAACCAGAAATAAATAAAAATAACTAACACGCACTACATTAGATTCCCCTCTTGTGAATGAAACTTGTCCTCGAGTTTAAGTAGATAAAGCGAACTCATCTAGCACATAAAATTGATAAAGATATGCCACGTTAAAGGTATCGGAAATGTGTAAATCATTTGGAAGTTCCACCTTATAAGCATTTGAATTAATCTTCTGAAGTATGCGAGACAAGGGCCGGTCTTTTTCATCTTTAACTTGTAATAAGTTCCTGCTGGAAACCTCCCTTTCCTCAAATGCACCATCAGAAGATCTCCTACATTAAACTCTTTTTTCTTACCTCTTTGATACATTGCCTCCTTATACTTTGAGTTAGCCTTTTGCAAACTGGCAGTCACTTCCTTATGCAATTTAGCAATCCTTTCTGTCATCTGTTCAGCCTCTAAATTCAAACCAGCAAAGTTAGGTAGAGCTGCCAAATCAACAGTTAATCTTGGCACACTTGTATAAACCACCTCAAATGGAGATTTTTGTGTTGAACAATTCCTCATGTGGTTAAAAGCAAACTCTGTTTGAGCCAACGCAATAATCCCACTGTCTTGGTTGATCTCCACATATGCATCTAATTAGATTGCCCAATGTCTTGTTGGTCACCTCGGTTTGGCCATCTGTCCTACACTCCCCTTTAATCACAAACACCCACATAGATGGAGGATTCTGAAGAAATTCCTTTGCTGCCACCACAGAAAACAATGGAGAAGTCTTCCCTTCTTTAGGATTCTTCTTCGTTTCTTTTGGATTAGGAAGGAGAACAATCTTTTTCCCAAGCCAAGTGAACTCATACGTATTCTCTCGCCCGTTGTGAATGGCTTGTACATCAAATTTCCATGGTCTCCCCAATAGTACATGGAAAGCATCCATGTAAATCACAACCCACACCACTCGGTCTTTATAAAACTTCCATATGGAGAAAGGTAAGGTGCAAATTTCAGCTATGGCTACTTCACACCCTTTTTTAATCCAACCAACCTTGTAAGGGTTAGGGTGTGGATCAAGTTTCAGATTTAAGGCTTTCACCAAAGCTCTTGATACTATGTTCTCACTACTTCCACTATCAATAATAATTAATAGCATCACAAACTTTATTATCGATAGTACATCTGGTACGGAAAATGGTGTCTTTGGGATGAGATTTCGGTCTTTGGGACTAGCAATAATCCTTGTACTACACACAAGACCTGTTCTCCATCATCACCCTCTTCATATGCAACTTCGTCTTCAATTGTTTCTTCCTCACTGTCATCATTTCCTTGTTCTTCCTCAAACACATCCATAAGCCCTACCTGCCTTCTTTATGGACATTCATTGGAAAGATGTCCAAATTGTTGACACCTAAATCACTTTCCTAGATTCGGTTTAGCATAAGGGTTAAAATTCGTCTCCAGAAATTTTAGAACCTGTACCCACCTTGTTTGACTCATTCTGCTGATTTTTGGGGTTTTGGTAATGTTTTTGTAGGGTATTAGTATCTTGTGGTTGTTTACTACTCTACCCTTCAAAGATAGGTTGTTTTTGGTTGGCGTATCTGTTGTTGGACTTATTAAGTTGTCTCTCCACCTTGATTGCCAAAGTAATGGCATCGGTAACAAAAGAAATTGGTTGCAATTCTACCCTTTCTTGTATATTAGTGGGCAACCCCTCCTACATACCTTGCTATTAAGCAGTCATCTGTTTCCTCCAAGTTGTTTATTGCATTCAAACTATAAAACTCAGTCGTATATTCCTCCACGGTTCTGCCACCTAGCTAGGAATCTTGATATTTATTAAACAGTAACCTCTCATATTCATTAGGCAAAAATCTCTCTTTCAACAATTTTTTCATCTTTGCCCAAGATTTAATGCGCCTTTTTCCTTTCTTTCTTTGCTTGGTCTGAATTTGATCCCACCAAGCTGAAGCTCCCCCTTTTAACATGTGGGTGACTAGCTTCACCTTCTTATCCCTCTCTATTTCCATATAATCAAAGAAATTTTCTACCCCCTTCAACCAATCTAAAAAATCTTCTATACTACATCTCCCATCAAAAGTAGGAATTTCAACCTTCATCTTGTAATCTGGCTTCTTGCGTCGGTATCTCCTATGCCTTTCAGGGGATGAATCATCTGAAATTTCAGATTCCGTAGTGTTGGTATCAGAATCAGCAGAACTGTTGGATTCTAATTGCCCTCGCCTAGGTCTACATTGGTCATTCCTCCTTGCCATCGGCCTCTGCTGACCCTGCTCAACTCCATTTACATCCACAACTCGTCGTTCATGTTGTCCAGGGGCACGCTCCAGGTTAATTTCAGCAAATTGTTGAGTGAGCTGCCTTAAAACTCTCTGCACATCCTCCACAGAGTGTTGGATTCCAACTGTTGAACCCTCCACAACTGCAACCCTATCAGGAAGTCCATCCAAGGCGTCCAAACACTGTTTAACCTCTTCAACGGCCTCCCTCCATCCTACGCTACGGTGATCCACGCCACCACTAGGGTTAGTTCCTAAGCTCGCCATTCCCACAAGCCCTAGAAACTAAATCGCTCTGAGACCAAATGATGTATTCGGCAAAAGAAAGAAAGCTAAATTGCTGAAAATTTTATTAATTCTGAAAAAACTGTCTACCAGTCCCCAACGCTAACCTTTAAATAGAAAACAGAAAGCTACTCCTAATTCTATTAGGACTCTAAGCAAGACTTATCCTAATTCTACTAGGATTCCTTTTAACAACACAAAATAGAATCCTATTCAAACATAACCACATTATCCTAATAAGATTCAAAAATGAAAACAAATAAAACTAATTACAACTCAACGATAAAAACAGAAATAAATAAAAATAACTAACACGTGCTACATCACTTTCATTCATTTTCTTCTCCTTGTATGTGTGCCTTTTTTCTTCTTGGGAGGGTACAGTTGGAATTGTTTTGACAACAGCATTTTTCTCAATATGCCACCAATAGGAGCCACCTATTCCTAGGGAAGATTGGCAGATTCTCTTACCCTTATGATTGGGTCTTTCCTCAAGCACATCAATACAAGCTTGAAGAGAGACCAAAATTCTCACAACAGAAAAGGGTCTAAGAATCTGCTCTTGCTAGGGGTTAATACAAGCCCTTCAGTTGGAGTTGAACTCATATCTCAATTGTTTGACCATGGAAGCCAAGCCATTAGGACATGGGTTCAAACCTTACTCCATATCTATACAGCACAAAATAAAACGAAAATACAAGCTCTCAGTATATGTCAATATAATGGATCACAACAATACCAAGGAATGTAACAATGATACCTTGTAATGTGTCAACAAGCTGTTCCACAAAGGCTGTTTGCTCAGGACTTTAGGATTTCCCAGAACCACAATACCATAACGAGCTCGTGTCAAAGCAACATTCAGTCTGCGTGGATCATTAAGGAATCCAATACCCTGAAAAAAGTACCATATTGAGTCTAGCAATGCAGTCAGTCCATTATTGACTCAGAAAATACCTTCTAAATTTCATCGCAATTTCAGCTCAAAAAACCAGTCTGGTTACTGAAACAAAATAACACTCGTACAAGAAGTGTTTCTGGCAACTCAAATCTCAAATCCAGTGCAAATAGCATGAAGACTTGATAAATAGTAATCTAGAATGGACAACATTTGCAAAATGCTTACTAAAATAGAGCTTTCTAGCTTGTTAGAATACTCTAAACCTACTTGGGATTGGGATACCCAAAATGCAATGTACTATTTGCAAATGAGAAATTCTAATCAATATATTGCAAGAAATAAACCAACCTGATGCTCATTACTCCTCACACAAGACAGAATGATGTAATCTTTTTCCCTTCCCTGGAAGGAATCCACACTTGCAACCTGTAAAGAAAAAAAAATGATGCAACAGCAACAATGTAAACTGAAATGTTATATATAAGAACTTGCGATTCTGAAACCAACCTCAATTTCCTTGTAGAGTTGCTGTCTCAGAGCACCATTTCGTGACATGTAATTCACAATGTAAGCTCGCTGACCTTCATAAGGTGTTATTACACCAATCTGCAGAATTCCAAAGAAGAAAAGAATCGCAAATGTCCAACCAAGGTTTTGTAATTCGTGGGGTTTAATCAAAGCAAGTTTCCCCTATGAGGTGAGGCGGAAGCCTAGAGGCGATATGAGATGGAAGCCTCACATTTCTATAAAAAAAAATATGTAAACATTTTTATACAAATTCGAAAAAAGTAAATATCATTAATAAAAGAAGAGAAACATGGAATGTACGCAAACTATGGACTATTTTTGCGCATGTTTACCTTATCACATAATGTCACATACTCAAAATACAAGCATGAGTATATCAATTGAAGTTCATCAAGTAACATGCATTTAATCTTTAACATGAGAGGTTTAGGCTAGTAGTTTCAAAACTTAGATCTCTCCTAAACAATTGCGATAAGAACTTTAAGAGAGAAAAATAACTAGCATGTATATTTTAATATCAGTTCCAGTGTTTTGAGTTTAAAAAAAAAAAAAAAAAAAAGTAAAGGAAAATGTAAACAAAAAAGAGCTTGTGCAAAGTAGTCACGTATAATGAGGCTCAAGCCTCACATAGCCTGAAGGGTAGGCCTCGCAACATACCATTAAGGCTTAAACTTTAAGATAGTTTTTGACAGCATCAAGGCATATGACTTGATTTTTCATATGAAATAATTACCTGATTAGGAACAACACCACTCCTCAAGAAAGTAGTAACAATCTTTTCAACATTTGCAGCTTCAGTTCTGTTAAGATATGAAGTTCCACTTGCACTTATTTCCTCTTGTCCCATCTGACAAAATGATAATATTCAACTCAAACTAGGAGGAAGGCACATATAGATAAACAAAATAGAAATGCTTGGCAACAATATAGATCAGAGATGGGAAAAACATTTCAGCAATAGCAATTTGCTTACCTGGACATAAAAGAACATTGGACGGTTAGGTACAGGCCAGGGGAAATCGATGCCAGAAGACTGTCTTTCATTGATAGTCACTCCATTTTGAAGTGTGCCTTCGTAGAAACTGTTAGAGGGAAATTCGGATAGGGCTGGATGCATACGATATTGAACCTGCAGTTAAGAGATTTGAGCAAAACATAAGAGATGGAAATATGAAATCATTACAATCAGTCAGAAAAAACAAAAGAAAAAACATCAATTATGATTGCAACTACTAAAAAAGAATTCAGTAGAAGCTAATGAAGCAAATTGCATATCTTAAACATTCAAAAGCATTCAAGAAACTCATTGATGCAAACACTACATATTTACTCCTGGCCATAAGAAGCAAACTAAGAAGAAAGTGGAGACTTCATTAATTTACAGCTGTAAATTGTTTTAGTTATCGCAATCTGCTTAGAAGCATAAGTAAACAAAATTAAACGTTGCAAGTGTCTGAGTTTGAATATGTAGCCATTCTAAAGAACATGAAGAATTGGAATTTTCAAGTATATTTCTTTCTGAATACTGTGTCCAATGATTTTCTAGCAAGATTGTGGACCTGTCTCTTGAGAGTTGGGAAAGTATGAAAAATAAGAAAATAGAATCTCCATATATCCATAAACAATCAAGTGCAGGCAAATAAGCAGTAAGCAAACTCTGCCAGAAATTGTGTGGTATTTTATGAAGATGAGGACCATCACCTGCAACCTGATTGGCTTAACACCAAGGACAACAAGGCGCTCAAAGAGAGACTGAGCAAGCCCAGCACGAGCTGCTTTCTTACACATAATGACTGGTCCAAGCTGGCAGTGGTCTCCAACAAGAACAACCTGGTTTGAAGAACTTTAATTAGAATAACGAAGGAATATCTGCATATGCAATTGCGGCCCATGGAGAACTAACTTACCTGTTTTGCTCCCAGAACTAAAGGAATAAGACACTCAGGTTCAGTTGCTTGAGTAGATTCATCAATGAGAACCTTTAAATAGAAGACCAGTTGCATGTATCAGCAAAGACGCATAAGTTTGAATATCTATAGTTGATTGAATTCACAAATGAGTATATATCAACCTGGCGAAATCTAAAATTTGCCAATCGAGGATCTCCAGCACCAACACATGTGCAACAAATGACATCAGCACTCTGAGATATCTCTCTCTCAGTTGCTCGTTTCAAAGCTTTGTACTTCTTCTCATCACTGCTTGAAAGTTCACCTGAGGAAAGAAGGAAAAGCAGCTTCAAGTTCAGCAGCAACACTTGCTTTGTTCACCCAATAAGATAAATTAACCTTGTAACTAGCACAGATATCCCACAAATAGGTCAAAATAATCTAACCACTTGCACCTTCACTACAATGGAACAGTGACAATACTTTCCATTTACAAGTCACATGTTTATCTTAGCATATATATATATATATATATATATATATACATAGAGAGAGAGAGAGATTGTCTTTCATAAGGAAAATGTAATATATGGTAGGGAGGAATGACCACCCACCAAACAGATCTCCCAATTGTTTCACAAATCTGAGACACTTAAAAGAATTAATTCCACCAAGGCACGTACATTTCAGAAAGAATTATCCTTTATTTTTGTCCTCCCAACATTTCTTAAATCTCCACTAAATAGAGCGACATGCATATTTAACATCACAACCAGTCGTAGGCAGATGAGAGTTGGAAAAATCCTAGAAATACTAGTTTCCAACACCAACAAAATTCAGTAATAAGAACTTAGTTCCAATGACTGGCAACAAATTCTGATGAATTCATAGCACAACAAACACTAAATGAGCTTAAGACTGCCAATGACAAGAGAACTAAGTTGCACCTTGCTCATCTTTCAGTTGCTGCAGCTTATGAAGTTCACTCTTTTCAGAGGTATCAAGATGCCTAACCTGAAACAAAAATTGAACAGACTAATGATACAGTGTGAAAAACCTAGAAGAAATCGAAATGAACGACATCCAATTGACAGACCTGATAATGCAGAGTCAAATGCTCAACCGGAGAGCTTACAGCTTCCCTTGATTTTGCACAGAGCCTAACAACCTGTAAAATGAAGTTTCACATATATTGCATTACAATTCAAACACAAAACCATGCTGGAAGGTAAAGGAGGCTTGATAGTGGATCATATGAAACTAAAGAACTCGTTTAATCAAAAAAATCAGGCCATCACTAAGGGCAGGCTCATAAGTACACTTCATAATAGGCTATAAGATTAATATGAAAAAAGAAATAGCCATCTAGAAGGCTAACTTGTGGTGGGATAAGAAGGGTATTTCATATGGGAGGATCTGATGAGAGAGCAAGATTGGACTCGTTCAAGACATGAGTCACATGACCCAGAGTGCACTACTTTCAGTTTTATACATAGCTTGTCTCAAATTCCTATGGACGTTAAAATTAGTTGAAATCCATTGACATAGGCAGCACAAGATTTCAAAAGCAATTGAATGAGAAATCTATAGGGACTTCTACAACAATACAATTAAAAATAGGTTATAGAATAAGTTTATACTGCAATGGAAAGCACACAGTTGCCATAAAAGCAATTAAGGCGAATGAGGGCGTGCTCATGACCCTTTCAATCTTGAGAAATGAATCTCGCATTGGGTTGTCGAGAAATCAAAGATTGATGATATGGTAACCCATTTTTTAGGCTTCTTTTTGGTTATTGCAGAACAAAACATAATAATAAGCAATGTGGATATGGTGAACAAAGTGAGTTTTAAGCCCTCAAACAGCTGCAGTACAGCCACTACATCAATAATATTTAGTTTGCAGAAGCAACTTCCTCTTCTTAGAGACTATAAAAGATTAGCTCACCTATTGAGGCAAAATTAGGGGGAGTATGACAAAGATATCCCTGTACATTGGACAATAAGCATACAATCACCTTTACTTTATCTGATGAACCCCAGAATTTTAAGGTTTCAAGCACTGAGTAATTATAATTTGAAAAATTGTTGGCATTGTGAAGTAAAAGATATGTTTTTTAGAGTGCAAAGCTGGAGTTGCTAAATATTATGCCATCTAGACGTCTTATTTACTTCATGCTGTTTTTTTATGCCATGGCGATTAAAAAAAATTTGGTAATGGGCAAGAGAAGATTTTTTGCAGGATGAATGACAAACAAATAGAGATGTCATCTTAAAGCCCAACATCAATGAGTATAATAATCCCAATAAATGTGTACATTCTTCACGTTCCAAGAATGAGTTGCCTATACTGGGTATCCCCAGTAAATTAGGATTAATGGCTTTGTCAATTTTGGAAGCATTCATGGCATGACAAACTCTCTTTAAACAGACCGCCTCCAAATGGCATTTTCTCCAGGAAAAATGCCCCAATTAGCCAATTTGGAGTCAGCAGAATGAACCAGGTTAATGGGAATTTGAGAAAGACAAGACTTTTAAATGATCAGGAAATTTACATTTCACAGCTTTGTCAAGAAGCCTTCTACAGAGTCACAATAATTTATTTCTCCCAAATTAATTAAATGAGTTCAACTGCATAGTCACAAGAACAAATAAGTACAGATATTGTGCAACGTTTACCTTCAAACCAGTGGCACTTATCTTCTCAGCAAGTTGGTCAACAGCCACATTACTTGGTGCACAAACTAATACCTAAATTAGAAAACAAGGTTTAAAAAAAAAAAAGGCACAACAAGGGATATACCGATATAGGACAAAAACAAATAAATAAATGGAGAATACATAATACAGTAATATTTTACCTGTCCTTGGCCTTGTTTTGCCATATGATAGACAATTGCAGCAGAAGTGACTGTTTTCCCTGTGCCAGGGGGGCCTTGAATTAGACTTATTGGCTTTTGAAGAACACTTTTAACAGCAAAAACCTGCCAACAGATCACTATCACTTAGGACCTTATATATCACAATATTATAATTCTCTCATCTAAGATACATATTCAAAATAGAAAAGGCAAAGCATAGTTCTTGCATAAATCTTACACAAAACACCAATCAGAAAAAGAAAAACAATCTAAAGGGACAAGGCTGTTAGAAAGTAAAAGCTATGCACATATCTTGACATCAGGGATGTCTTTCGAAATTCTTTAGAGTTAACATCATATTTGTGTGTTGCAACTTGCATTGGGATAATAGGCCAAAAAGAAGAAGTTATGCATTTTGCGTTAATAATATCTCACTATAAAACAAGTTTCAGTTCAGCAGAGATACTGGTGCCAGATATTGCAGTATTAGACATATATCCTTTCTTATTTTTACATTCTATAGCAGTGGTAGTACTTGATAAATGAGGCATACAATACAAGTAGGTCAGCAAGGTATCTTAATGGAAGGAAGGGGGAGAACTCATTCAACTCTCCAGATCTGCTACACATGGTAATCAGATTCCCCAGATACACACACACACCCCCCCCCCCCCCCCCCCCGAAAAAGGAAAAAAAGAGAGAATAAAAAAAGAATGAAATGAAAAATAAAAATAGAAAAAAGAAAAGATAAGAAAAGCAATCCTCCTCATAATTTAATGCATTTTTCTTACTGTTATGTCCCACTTATGCCATTTAGAAAAAAAAGGCTTTAAACTCAGGTATGTATAGGAACAGTATTCTTTAAAAATAAAATTAAACTGCAACAGGCGGGAAGGAGGAAGGGAGTGAATGATGGAGAAAACTGAAAAAGGAGGGTATAAGATCTGGACTATAACCATGAATTACTAAATGGTCATGCAGTTTTTATATGATCTATTTCTGGTTAATTATAAAATATAAAACACAGTGCCAATAAGATGGATGACGCCCATTGTGGAATCAAGCAAGCTCACATAAAGTGAACTTTGGGTAAAGTTCTATTAAAAAAAATGTCAGTCTAAAGAAAACAGTTAAATAGGTAGCCTTTGCATTAGAACTTCAAGAAGAGGGAGAAAAAAAGGAGAATAAATTCAGATATTGCAGCAGAAAATATTTGGCATTTACTCAATTGGACAATGAGGTGCGCTTCCCACGGTTTCTAGAAAGGACTTTGTATAAGTGCAATTAATTAAATTATGAGTTCCAAAGATCACATCAACAAATAGCTAAATAAATTTCATACACAGGCCCTTTTACTTTGAGAAAATTAATAAACATTACATATCGATATACAATGATATAACAGACTTAGTTTTTTTCTTTCTTTTTTACATTAAGAAAAAAGGCCATCAAGGCCTAGCTCCTTTGGTTTGGCATCTTTCTCGCTCCTTAGAGACGGGTTTCAATTCCCCACATAGTTTGAGTTGTTCTCTCCCCCTAGAGGGAGTTGTCGTCTCCCCTTTCCCCATTAAGAAAAAAGAGAGAGAGACGTGGGGAAGATTTCTATTAGAATTTAGAGCACAAATCATTTGCCCGATTTGCAACAATGGACCAGTCTGGTTACAATGTGTAAACAGTATAGACATGGACTTTCTTATTCAAGAAAACGTAAAAAATGCAATTAAATAAATATCAATACGCAAGAAATCACTAAAATAGTTAAATTGAAAGAAAAGGAAGGCCTTTTTTGACAAGAAACTAGATATTCATATTAATAATAATAATAATATATATATATAAAGAGGTCAAAATATATTAAAACATTTACTAATTACCCAACACAACCTTTTGTTTGACCGGTCTCACAATCAATCTATAACATGTATTCAAAAGATGGTTTCTTCTCCCAAAAAAAAGGTGCTCAGAAGATTAAAACCTCTTATGCACATTAATTGAAATTCTTCAAATTGAGCAGGTTACCACATGAGATGTCTCTCTTTATTTATTTTTTTCTTTTTTTAAACATTTGGCGATGCATCCCCTTACATAAAAATTTACATGCTAGGGCCCGTTTGGTGCGCGGGATAGGATAGCATAAGATTATTTTTAGTCCAATTCCTATGTTTGGCTGCCAGACTGGATGGGATAAAAAATAATCTCTTTTAATTTTTTTTATCCCGTTCTAACATGATAAAATAGTGACGACCCAAAGCTTGGGATTAATCTTTTTCGTCTCTCCGCGCGTTCACAGGTATTCTTTGCTCTTCTTCTTCTTTCACAGGTACTCTTCTTCTTCCTTCTTCCTTCTTCCTTCTTCCTTCTTCCTTCTCTCTCTCTTTTTTTTTAAAAACAAAAAATAAAAACCTGTAAACCAGGGTTTTGCGCTTTTTTTATTTATTTTTTTTATTTTTTAGAATAATTGCAAGTTGATTTCTGGGTATTTTCTGCAATAGATCTGGGTATTTTATGGTGTTTTCCAAACGTCGGATAACATTAAAATTAGTCATGTCCTATCCAATTCCATAAAAATAATCTTACATATCCTGCGCACCAAACGAACCCTAAAAGTACAATAGCCAAACTAGTGCACAAAATCTATTTAGACACATTTTCCATACAGAACAAAATTTTCAGAAATGTGTGTAACTAAATATTTTCGACATGGTATTTTTTATTAAAAGAAATATTGATGCATTCCAAACATAATACATTAAACATTGAGAAACAATATGCCAATTGCTTGAGGCACAGTGATAAATAATTAATATAACAAAATGGACCATGAGAAGACCAAACCATGAATTTGGACAATTAAACTCTCCATAGTTTCTAAGGATTTGAATAACAAAGCAAGATTAACAAGTTCAAAACAAGCTCTCAATAAAAAAATCTCCTTATAAATGGACCTAAATGCTGCAATAAAATAAATAAAAAACTCATTCTAGGTTGTCAATCACAAAGAAATACCTGAGATGCATTAAGTTCTGGAAGGCCTGGTGCACCAAAACGGCGAGGTAATGCATTACGAACCACCTGAACCTCAACTTCATGACCAAGCAGGTGGTGATATATATAACTGCAAAAAAAAATGTTACTTCAATAGACGCACAGATGACTGTGTCCAGCATAGAGTCAACTCAAGTCCCAACACCTAAATAATCAATGATAATGCAGAGTGAGAGCCACACCATGCCAATGATACAATGCGTAAAAAAACCACTATAAATTCTCATGCTTTAGACCATTCAAGTAATGGGGATAAGAGGTAAAGGGGAAAGCTTTGGTCAATATCAGCCTGCCTTCCCCCAACTAAAAATGGAGGAGACCATAAGAGAGATGGCTTTCAGCTGTTTGACAAAATAACTTTCACAGAGAGGAGACAACACTGACAAAGAATACAAGATAACAACTAATGAAGATCTTAAACATAAGCATAAATGATCTTTATCATTATCACTACAATCATCATCGTCAGAATGACTGTGGTTTGAAATCTGATCCAAAAGCTTAACAGAATTCAAGTTCACTTCCATAAATTTGATGACAATAAATTGCAAATAAGCAACAATGGAACAGACAAGTATCCAGCTTCATAATATAAGCGGCCTCCCGCATAACCAGTGTTTTCAATATTTCAGAGCCCAAAATTATGAGAACCACATAGGAAAAAAGACTCACCAAAGAAGAGGCCCAAGGATTTGAGAAAAAGGCCCTTTACCCTTCCTAAAACACACTTTGGATCATGCAATCTCATCATAGAATCACATTTGTCATAATATTACGAGGATTTTACAAATGGGTATGATATATTATTTATAGCATGTTTTGTTTTATAAACGTTAATCGTTAGTTGTAATACACGTTTAGTAACAATACTACAAGTGTCCAAAATCAGAGCAAAATTGAGCAAACCAATTTTTAAATTTTTAAATAGGGTCGGGTGGCTTATCCCCAAATTTAAAACGAGGCTGGGTACAGCCACAGGTCTTATATAAGGTATCGCCTAAACCTAGTTCTGTTCAAACCCGATTTTTTACTACCACTAGTTGATTGCACAACAAGAACCACAGTGCTAGAGAATCCTAGGCAGACAACAATAGATACATATGTAAATTTCATTCCAAATCTAGTGCAACCTCCAATAAGAAGAAACACACAATTTAAACACCAAAAGTGCAATCTTTCAATATGATATCAGGAACCAGATCCCCTAACTGGCATCAACACAATTCAAAATAAATTCAAAACTTTATGCCATGAACAAGTTGCACCACACGCTAATGGCAACACCAAGCATGAAAAAAGAATAGATATGTCAATTTCACATGGCTCTCCAAACAGGAGGCGCCACCAAATATAGAAGCTAAGTATTGTACATACAAAATCTCAAGAAAATACATAGCAAAAAGAAGTAACACACCCACCCACTAACACTTGTCTCATCCACTGCAAATGTTTTCATTGCTCCCTGCATTCGATCGAAACTGGTGCTCTTCCAAACAAAATCAACACTGAAGCCATGGTTCACATCAACAGGAACTCCCTGAATGGAAAATTTACAATTAATAAATGTATACTAGATAGAGGATAGGCTAATCCCGATTAGATTGCCCAGGTCAATTAAGCATCAACCGCCACCAGGTTAAAACACCAAGGAAACAAATCACATAAGATCGCCAATCTTTCCCAAGATCACCCATTTAAGATTAAAACAACCATACCATCCCAATTCGACCCCATCCCCCACCAACCAAAAAAAAATAAAAAAATAAAAAAAAAAGAAAGAAAGGAAATGCACACCAATAAATAACACAATGGAAAGCTACAACAATCGCGCGCACATAGAGAGACAAACAATAATAGAAAAGTTAACTTCGCCATAAACTTTTGACCATTGAAAATTAAAAATTAATTTGGAGAAGTCCAATTTGAAATAGAGAAATTTTATTAAAACAAATTTGCAATACCTGTGCAATAGACAAGCTTTAACTTTTTCCTAAATTAAATTATTCTAAATATTAAAAACTAATTAATTATTATGTAGTTAGATAATAATTAAAATTTAAATAAAGTAATGTTATACATGGATTAGCATAAAGTGGTCCGACCCTTCTCCGAGACATCGCATAGGTGGGAGCTTTCTGCACTGGGCTGCCCTTTTAATGTTATATATGATTTAACATTTAATATTTTAAATAGACAACTATATTATATACCAGGTTCTTTTATATATTTGAATTTTATAAATTATTTACTTATAATAAAATATAGGGATGTTGTTTGTGAATTCCAAAAAAAATAATACTTATTTTAAATAGACAACTACATTATAAATTAATACTCATTAAACTTTGCTAAAAATAAATAAAAAAGAAGAAAAGGGTCCTTTGCATGTTGGGATTGTCAACATAATCCACATGGCAATATTAGAGATGTTTGTGACTTAAGAGTTCCAAAAAAAAGGGTAAAGCAAGACGCAGATAAAGCTCGTGAACAAGACACAAATAGAATAAATCAAACCAAAGACAAGAAGAAGATAAGCATCTAGCACATGACATTACCATATAAAACTTCAAAACAAGGGAGGAGACCTTCCTGTTCTTATGTATGGAACGTATGGTATTAGATTCAACAATTTAGATAAGCACAAAGATGTTTCATTTGATCGTCAGGAAGATCAATATTTCTTTTAAGATATGATAAAATAAGCATGGTTGAATACTTAAAAACATAATGGATTATAACATGTAATAATAATGTTTGACACAGATTGTGTGAGCAACAAAGCGACAAACTATTTTACAACTTCTGTTTAGAACTAGAAAAAACAGTAACAACTTTCAATAGAAATTGTAATGAATGCTACCTGACTAGCTCGGAGCTCAAGTGCAACTTCCTCTTGTGCAGTTAACTTGATCTAGAACACGGAAGATCAATGTATCATTCGCAAAGAAAATAAAATGTATTGAAGAAAGAACACAAACAACATACCACACTCATAAACATGATATTAACAATAAACAAGCTATATATCAAATGAATATAAGCATGAAGTAATAAAGGATGTATATCCCAGAATGCGTTACCCATACCACATGCCCCACGGACTGCCATGCTGGATGATTTGCATCGCCTGGATAACGAAGCCGCAATTCGTCACCCGGTACAAGACGTAACTCATTATCTTCCTAAAAATGGATATGCAGTTTCAGTAAGGATGAAGAAATCTAACGGAGAACTGGCACAAGTTGGTTGACAACAGAGCTGTAAAAGAATAAGGTAAAAAATAGACCACTAGACAATAAGATCAATAAACAGTAAAATGAGAAAGTTGCAACACCTTTGGAAAAACAAAGTATGCAATACGTTTTTTGTTAAGACCAATATCCCATCGAATTGTCACATTATCTTTGCTTTGCGATTCTTTCATCATCTACAAAAGGAAATCCAAATGATGAGTTTGTAAATTTGAATTATATAAATGCTTAAATTAACATGCAAATTTTTAATTAGGATGAACACAAAGAAAAAGGAAGAAGAAAAACAGTAAGAGCTGCAGAGCATACCTTATCATAATCAGCTTCAAGCTTGACAAGTGGGGCAAATACATTTTGATACTGCAAAATAGATGGAACACCGACAAAGCCCTTTATTAGAACTAGCTAGATTATAAAAAATTGGGCAAATTACCCACATGATGTATGCATGGTTAAAAGTGATCTGCACAACTCAGTAAAAACCTTTTATTTTTCTAAACTTTCACAGCTACAACTTCTTATGCATATGTTTAGTACCTGGTACGCATCATCATACTTAAATGCTACATGCTGAGGTTCATCGTCCACTCCAGGCTTCTCAAGGTCTTCTAGGGAAGCGTCAGGATTTGTTTTCCAAAGCTCTTCTACCTTATTGATTTGTTGAGCACTAATTTGGCGTGCTCTCAATTGTTCCTGCTCGGATGGAACCTGAGAAGTAGAAATAGTTACCTCAGTTGAGAAGAAAATTGTAGACATTACTTTAAAGACCAAGAGAGACATAAATAGGAGATTTTGGACAGGAATAGGAGATTTAGTAAAACCTTAACAAGCCATTGCAAGAAACACCTATCATCAATAAGAGGACACCACTGACTTAAGTCCCAATTCATGTCTTTCAATGCATTGACACTCAAACAAGGTTCTCTGCACAAGAGAACAACAACACTCTCTGTCTTGGCAGAAATAAATCCCAGAAGAAACACATTTCGGCAGCCGCAGTTATAGCATTCAAGAATTGTTTCTCCAAGAGGACTATCTTTGTGAAGGCACACTTCCTTGTGTTTTGCACGAACCTAGCAAATAAAATTAAACAAGACAAAAAGTTCAAGATAAGAATTATAATAACGATCAGACTGTAGATAGCTCTAACAATGTGAAAAACTGAAACTCAAACAATTAAAATAGGAATGGGGGCATTTACATATATCTAAAATTAAAATGAATGCCTTATGCCCTATCACCAAAAAAAAAAAAATGCATTATAACATAAAATTGGAATAATTGGACAATTTTTAACCAAAATGATTCTTTTTCCCCATGTAGGCATCACATAGACCTGATATCCTTGATTTGAATTCTTTAAATTTCAAAATTTACAATGCACATAACATTCATGCTCGAAGTAATAATTACAAGAACAGCAACAACAACAAGTGAAAGTGAGGTCACGTGAGCGACACACATACCATGCCCAATAATGCACAGATAGGGCACAACAACTTATGCATGTGCCTTGGTACAGATTGGCGAGTCTCACAATCCTGTCTCACCTCATTTTTCTTAAAACCATTTAAACATTAACTGAATACCATATTATTATCCCCTTTATTTGCAGAAAACCATGTTATTTGCTATAATAACACCTTGCTTGCATTGTTACAGCATTAAAACGCTACTATTGTCGCTACAGTAGCAAGAAGTAGTTGCTATTGTTTGTGTGCATGCTACCCTTTCTTCCTTACTTTGATATTTCTTGTGCTGAATAAAATTTAAACATAAAAGCAAATTGAAATAATACTAGTGTCAAAAATGAAAGGTGAAATGCTATTGCAACTACTAATATTAATATGAACAATGAGAAAAATAAAAAACTTGTGTCTTTTTTTTTTTTTTTTGCCTAAAAATGGGTAAATAAGTTAAAAGGCATAATTCAATATTTTTAGTTAATGTAAAATTTTGTTTTTTTTATGAATCTTGTGTCTCATTTCACTTGAGCCACATTCGGTATCAAGGTCCTCTTCCCCAGCCACATAGAGTTGATTACATCAAGCACGTTGGTCTGACGCTTCACTGAAATAGCATATGCTCAAAATTTGAAATAATAATTCAAGATACATGCATCCTTGATATGGGTAATATTAACCTGAAACAGCCATACTTTTAATCATGGTTCGAAAATTCTCCGAAATTCTGTGAACTTCTACGAATTATTTCTCTTTTTTTACCATCGAAGTGCGAAGTGGATGTAAAATAAAAAAAATACAAAAATTCGCCGAAATAGTTCGATAAAATTCGATAAACTTCAATAAAATTTCTATTTTCAATTCAAAAATTCGACAAGAAATTCGATAAAATTCGACAAAATTCAACAAAGTTCGATGAAATTCGACAAAAAAGTAAAAAAATGTTATTTCATTAATAAAAACAAAAAAAATATCAATAATTATGTATTATTTTCAACTTCATCAACCAACATAGCAATATAAATTTTAAAAAATAATTTAATAAGCTAACAAATTATGTAGTTTATGGGATATGCTTTACCAAAAAGAGAAGAAAAGAAGCAAAAAAATAAATAAATAAAATTGAAATAAGATAAAAACTTAAAAATAAATTAAAAAAAATTCCAAAGCCATCTTCTTTTAGTTAACTCTTACAAAACAAGATTAAAAAATAATACATTTAAATAATAAACTAATAAATTAAGCATGGTGGGATTCAAACTAGTAAAGTATATGGTTGAAAAGCAAGCCACCAAAAAACTAAATATCAAAACAAAGAAAATAAAGTAAAACCAAAAGCCACCATTTCAAATTCATCAACCCACTTAATAAGATTGATTTTGTTAAGTCACTTATTGGTATTTTTATGAATTAAAAGTGTTTATTTATATTAGTTTTTTAGCTTATACTACAATAAATCTATATATTTAAGCATATATAAAAAAAATTCTCTAAACTTCTCTAATTAAGAAATTTTTACAAAACTTCTCCATGTTAAATTAAACTTCTCCAAATTAATTCCAATTTTCAAGTGATCGAAGTCAAGTTGAAATCGAATTTTCGATCCTTGGATGTGCGTTAAACAATGTTAATGTAAAAACACATGTTTCAACCGATTATATTTATACTTTTATATGTGAATAGTATCTATTTATGTTTGTTTTTATCATTTTTAATAGTAATTATGCATATTTTAACATCTATATAGAAATTCTTTAAACTTCTCTAAGTTGGCGAATGTTTACAATAATTCTCCAAGACTTCTCAAACTTCCCCGAATTAATTCTGATTTTTAAAGGTCGAAGTGTCGGGCGAAATCGAAGTTTCGAACTTGCTTTTAATTGAGCTTGACAATGGCAGTACAAAATAATCTGAAACATTCACAGCCTTTTCACAAGCAATATCCACACTATGAATCTTAAGGTTTTAATTATTATTTATCTTTACTAACCAAGGGTATCTCGGCCCTTAAGTTTCCTTCCTCCAACTTATTAATTGAAAGAACAAAAAAGGACCCATTAGTTAGAAAAATAGGATACAATCCAAAACTTGGGATTGCATTCTGATGATGTTTTATATCTCAGATAAAAATATGTTTGCTATTATATCCAAAAACAGGTAAAATCTGTGTTTTTGAGTTTGCATGTACAGGTCACTCTAAAAACTGTGAAAATGGGTTTGAATCGTCTTTAGAAAAAACATTGCAACTTTTGAAATCTATATGGAAATATGCTTTCCCAGCTCATAAACAAAACAAGCCCCGTGAGTATATTTCCATCAGAGCAACCCTTATCACCCGTTATGAATAAAGATTCATTTATTAGCCCAATTAGCTATCAGAAGTGGATTATTTTAAATTTTCTTAACTTCTAGTGTTCCTTCTATATATCTTGAGACTCGAGAGAAAATGCCAATCAACCATTACTGTTAAATAGATTCGTAAACAAGCCTAAAATTCAATCAACTATGTGAGCTAGATATCCAAAATATTGTGACTACATCATAACTACCTGGACCATACATGATGCCCTTGCTTGCACAAGTTATCTCCTCTTATTTGAGCTAACTTAAACATTAAATGGAAAAGATCAAGTAGGAATTTCTGCTAATGTTTACTCTCTAGCAACCTTTGTCTTGAGACTTCAAGTGGACATGTTTCCCTCTCTACAGATCCAAAAATGTTGCAATCATACGAACGATTTAGGATTGGGGTCTGGGCTGCCTTCCCAAAGGACGTCATCAAAGCAACTAGTTATGATCACTCTATCAAGTTTCCAAGATTAGTATCCTCTTCATCCAAAAAATGAGCTGCTAAGAAGATTGAAAAGAGGATTTGCAGGTTTGGATGAAATAACCCAGAGCATAAACATGTATCGTCTAGCAAATTGCACAACTATGTTCAATTCAACTAAACAACGCCTTTACCCAACTACATGGAGTTGAATGCATATATTTGTTTAATGCACTTCACCGTGTCAACTATCAAGAGCTAAATCCTCTAATTAATCACAGGTGGTGGTTGTTTCTTAATTATCACTACCCTTGTTATTTTAGGTATTCCCCTTTGATTAGAATCCAACCTCTAGCTTGCAATAAACTTTAACCAACAAGGGGAAAAATAAGAACTATCAAAGCCATATTAATCAACTTTAGCAATTTGCGATTTAATATAACATGACCTCGTACATTGCTATACAATATTATATTGTCACAACTTTTTTTTTTTTCAATTTTGGAATCAAGATCAACAGGATCCTATGTTTATTAACTTGTTCCTAGTTAGGAAAGTAAGAGAAGATGCTTTAATGAACATAGATAACCTATGAATTATCTACAATAATTTCTTGCCCGTTATACATCTATTAAACATTAATCAGATGTTTCTCCAATGTGTTCATTTCTAAGTTTATAAGCACATCTAGCAAACGTGTCTGATAAAAATAATCCATAATCCCTAAAGCATAACCTATCAAATCAATGGACTCCTTCATTTCTAGAATTAGTCTTTACACTTGATCTCAAAATTGACCTCAAAACCATGTATAAGAAATAAGCTATTCAAAAGAAAATAAGATCTTGCTCATTGCCCTGCCCTTGCCATCAAATAAGACAATGTTCTACTAGATATCTCTATTTCATTTCACATCAAATAAGATTTCCTTGCTTCCTCACTAGAACACTACTCCATCACATTTTCCTGTCACCGCAAACTATCTTCGTAATGAACAGGTTTTTTTCTCAAATACTACATCCCCTTTTTACCTTTTTTCAAACAAATTAAACTAATTGAAATTTTATAATTTGGAAGCATGCTGGGTCTCTAATTCATGTTACTTTGGCCGGATTATTAGTAGCTTCATATCAGTTCTCCACAATTTTCCCACATTTTGTTCAAACTCCCTAATCATTAAGAACCATCGAAAACAGAACGATAATCAAATCCAGATTTCAAACGCACCAGATGATTAACAATGTGCGAACCCGAAGTATTCCCTCGCGAGTTGCAGAACCACTTTCTACACGACGGAACATTGCACCGAACAACACACGCCGGATTCTGCACCCCGCAATACCTACAAGCATGCTCCGTATAATCCCCCTTCCCGAACTCGTAATTCTCGTCTTCCCCGGTCTCCTCGAAGTTCAAACCGCTCATTCCCGGTGCTAGGGCATCCACCGCAGCGTGATTGTTGCTGCTGCCACTGCTGCTGCTCCCACCACCGCCTCCTCGTCCCTTCGACGCGCTCCCCGGAGTAGAGGACGAGACCGGACCGCCGACATCGACCGGAATATTGACACCGCCGACGCGCTCGGCAGGGTCTGATGCGGAATCCGCCGCCGGCGGCGGCGGAGACCACACCGAGGACCTGATCGGCTGCGATAGCTCGCGAAATTCGGGGTAATCGTAGTCATCACCCTGCGTGTTGAATTCCAGGAAGGTGTAGGCGTCGCCGGCGGTGTCCGGCTGTGACGCCGTCTCGTATAGGTTGTTCACCGTCTCGGCGGCCATGGATTCGGAACCCTAGGCTCGCCTGTGGTGGAAAATTAGGGTTAGGAAGTTAGGGTTTCTGGTGTGTATGTGTGTGATTTGGAGATGGTACTGGTTGGTTCTAGAATTAGGGTTAGGGTTTGAGTTTTGGTGAAATTGAAGAAGAAGAAGAAGAAGAAGAAGAAGAGGAGGAAGAAAAATAAATGAAGAAGAAGAAGAAAGAGGGAGAGAGAGAGACTTAAGGAAGAAGCGGAAGTTCGTATTTATTTGTGCATTTGACGGTTTGGTAAAAACAAATGAAAAGGGGAACAAATAAAATTGGTGTTGGGTTAACCGCGGTTAAGAAACTCAAGGGTTTCGTCACAGGTGATGGTTTTCTCTAGAGTGACGGTTCCCAATTTGAACGCTGGAGGTGCTGAGAGATGCTGAGCTGGAATGGATACAATTTTTTGTATGTATGAATTTTGTATTTTTTATTTTATTTTTTTGGTTATTAATGGTTTTGAATCTGTTGATAAATTAAATATCATCGAGTTTACCAATGTTGTTTATAGCTGATTTGCTAAATTTATAAATAATGTTAAGTGTTAAATATAGTTATGTTTAATGTATATTGCAAGAAAAATGTTTTTAAGATGTTGAGCTCGGCATAAATGTCCACGTGGCACCTAGCCTTCATTACATGACAAAAGACCGCATGTATTGCATGATTATTATTCTTCGGATGCTGAGTACCCGTGTTGAATTTTGCATTAGCATTAAATGTTACTTTAATACTTCTCAATGTGCTATATTATCTATATAAATATAATATTCAATGATAAAAAATAAAAAAAAATAAAAACTAAAATTATCCTATTTAAACTCGTATAAAAAATATATATTTCAAAAAAATAAAATAAAAATCGGATAAAAACTCAAACATCATGTATTTTTTAAATCAGTAGGAAATGATGTGTATTCCATAGATCTGAAGTGATGCAAGGTAGGGATAAAATCGGGTCGGGTGGTAGTAAATTGGACTTGATGCTATCTAACCTAAGGTTGGGTTGGGTTGGGTCGGTTTGGTTGGTCGGACTCTCATTAAATAATTTAATTTTTTTAAAGCTTAATAACTACTATTTAAATTTATATTAGTAATAAAGTGTGTTAGATTATCATGTATCCAACTTATTAAATTACAATTTAAGTTTTAAAAGATGAGTGGGATAACTCATATATGTACAAGTCAAGCTATTATTAAACTTGACTTATGAGAATGAGGATAACTTATATATATATAAAATTGAAGAGGTCGAGTCGGATCAAATTTGATCGGGTTGCTCAAAAATTAAATAGTGTATCTCTGGCTCTGATCTTTAATAATTATAATTAAATTTATAGTTAATTTATTTTTTAATGATTATGTTGTAAATTGTATTGTTCCTTGTTTTAACTTTATTATGATTGCCAATAAGTTTTGTAGTCATTTCTTTTTGCGTGACTATATTGTGAATTATTTTGTTTTGTATCTTAAGTTTATTGTTTATGAGATTAATTATTTTCTCACTTAAATCCTTATTTTGTTTTCTCATAAAAGTATATATTTGAGCTGTAATACACCACACTTTTCTTTTTATTTGGTAATCGTGTGCACGAAGCTCTTGCGTGTATGAGGTTGGGATAAAAGTGGGTCCAATTCGAGTTTATTGTGTACTCGACCTTATCATATAACACAAAAAGGTTGTCAATACTACTTTTATTTATATTTCAATTTCTTTTTCTTAGGGTTTGTTTGTTATTACAACAAAAATATTTTTTATAAGCAGAAACTGTGTTTGATCCGTTTGTTTATTTTTGCTAACTATTAATAATTGCAGATCTATCACAATTTGAAAAAGTTATTGATAGGCAATTTTTTCATTATAATATATATATATGAAGCAAGAACATAAATATTAAGAGAGAAGAACCTTGATTGAACCAGGGCGGTTTAATTGGAGGGTCATCGACTGAACCGGGATCAGGAGCTTGTTCACCTTAAGCTACACGATTAACGTCTCTACCTCTCATCTTATCGTGTGGATCCAAATTCAATTGCAGAGAAAAGCTTGGAAATCTTTGGGAATTATATAAACTTTATATTAATCGGTGCATTTTGACACGTGCACACTATGAGGTGCTGAATCTCACATTATATCGCGTAAGAGACCGAATGCTGATCACGTACTCCAGGAGTTTGATATCCTAAATAATTATTTGAATTATTTATTTTGAAATAATTTGATTTAAATAAAAACAAGTCTCCTTGAATAAAGCACTGCTAAAAGGACATGATAACGTCTCACTTAATGACATACAAGTGTCTTTGCACAATAGTCACAAGACTACGACACAGCTCCACATGTGCGGTGAAGACAAAAATCTATCCCCAGTGCTTGAACCTGACAATATACGGAAACTTCTCGTATATAAAACCACTTCAATTAGAGTAACTAATTAGCAAACTTATGGAATTTTCTTCTAAGTCTTAACACAAGAAGCACAGATACTCTGAATAAGAAGTAAAGCAATAGTGTTACAAGAAGCTAAAAGTTTCCTGCCCATTTCAACTGCCAAAACAAATAACAAAAAATGGCTACAACATGATGATCTCATCATGAAAATGGATTGCATTAAAAAAAAGAAAAAAAGAAAAAAAGAAAAGAAGAATAAAGCCTGATATTTGATTTCTTCTTTTCAACTAATTAGCTCACCTTGCAGCAAAAATTTTGGGATTTAGTTAGAATTCAAAAAGGCGAAGCTCTACCATTCCCTCCTTCCTCTTTGGAGAATACCAAGCCACAACTTTCCCCGATTTCAGGAGTCTTAGAGAGTAATTCAAGCTGTACACGACATCCTCAACGTGTAGGCTGCCATGCTTCCCTGATGAAGAATCAAATGAGAACTTTGAATCTACTCTGAATACAATTGGACCAGCAACCTGCAAAGAAATTCGTCACACAACAGTTTAATGTGGTTGGATCATAGCTAGTCAAGTGAGTAGTGAGAACATTTAGTTAAGTGGGTGTATGCACGTTTATATGTATGTATGTATGAGTCTACACTCATGACCTCATAGCTTGGCTATCATGTGTCAAATATGCGTTTACGTATGTACATATGTATGGGTTTAAACTCATGACCTCATAGCTTGGTTATCATGTGTCAAATATGGGTCCAACCCAAATCGGTCTCGAATATGATCTTACCATACAAGCATTTAGCAATGATATATTGATATGGTATTTGGATTCAAACTACTAAAATGTCAAGAAAATGTGATCTTTTACCTCAAAAAAAAAAAAGGATGAATCATAATCAACTGATATATGATGTGGTAAGAGGAAATTGTGCAAATCATATAGTACCTGCTGTTGTAAGATCGCATTAAGCCTTGGGGAAGCAAGTGGATTCACTTCGCTAGTAGCCCGAGATTTTCCAAAGAGATCAGAAACTAGATGAGCAACGCCTTGTGAAAAAGCTGAAGCAGAGCAAATGTCCAAGCGAGCATCCACCCGTGTTAGGTCTCCATATAATTTTCTGAATTTCCCATGTTGGAATGTATAGCAAACTGAACCAAAAAGATCTGCTGTTAGCGGGCTTCTACGTTTGGGGTTGGCCTCACGTTCTCCAGATTGGACACCGGCATCCACCGAGCTCGGCCTGCCACCAAACCAGGCAGTAGTTGTACCACCTAAAATTTAGAATGTAATTAGAGAACAAGTGATTATGAAAACTTTACAAAAAATAAATTTACTGTTATATAAAAATAAAAATATAATGTAAAAATATTCATAAATGAAAATCACAATTGATTTACAATCATTCCATAGTCTTTAATGTTTTAACTTCTCAGAGTAACCGCAAGGTGTTTAATGTAATTTTCTTAATCAAACTAAGGGAAGGGCTAGGATGTCCCTAATAAGTGATGCATTGCACTTGCTTCAGAGTGTTCAGGAAAATGGGAATTGGTGCCTAGTGCAATAGTGATAAATGAGCAAGGGTCCCTACACTATTCTTGACAAGGGTAAGTAAAGAAGTTAATCCAATTCATAATAGTCTAGGGTAGTAACATAGGACAAAAGAACACTAACATGTAAGGTATGGAGATAGCAGACACTATAATAAGGAGAAAAGTAAATATAGGATGTTGCTGCTATGGTGTGATAAAACTTGACTAAATTTGAGTTCTTTCAAATTCAGTTTATGACGTGGTTTCATTCAAAGTTAATAGGGTCTTACTTTGAAATTTAGAAGTTGTGCATTAGTCATTTTTTTAGCAAGTTTCTTTAAATTTCAAAAGCACCAAGTCTTCATCTTTACGTTCATGTGATCCTATAAAATTTTAAGAATTAGATGTAAGATTTTCCCTGGTTGCAACTTTTGCAAATCATTTCCAAGTGATGCCAATAAAAACTTTGTGTGGAGCACCTTTACATCAATCACTTGAATGTCATTAGTGTGATTCTAGATGGACTTCTGTATGGTTTGACTCCATTAAAGCAGTCATTTATGTTATAGGCCATAGTTAACCCAACTTTACTTTGATTATTCGTTGGAGCTCTTAAGTCTTAAGTGTACTACTACATGAAAAATGAAAAAAAAGAAGAAATTCTTCAAAAGATACTTTTAAAAAAGAAGCTTCAGATACTATAGTATAACCAATATAAGCTCTAGATTTCTTTTCTTTTTTTAAGAGAAAAAGAAGAAGAAGGAAAACATAGCTCATGGTACAATAAACCTATAGCAAAGAGGCAAAAATTTCCTAATGCAACATGGAAAAAGCAGATCCAGGTGGAAATTGCAATATAGACACTAAGTTTTACCATGAACAGAGGAACAATAGAAAATCTACACAAGATGAGGAAAGAAAATCAAATTGTTTAGCTATAACTAATTATAAGGCAGCATGTTAGAAACATTACCAATAATTCCAGAGATTGCAGCAAAAGGCTCTTTTAGACGTACATCATAAGAGGGACGCATATACCGACCATTGTCAGTTTCAACAATTATATCTTCACGTGTCTCCCTTTGCCTCCAAATGTCCCAGCACTTCTCATAAGAAAATCCAGCTTTCACACATAATCCAGGCGTTAGAGCTAAAGGTGGATCACCACTTGTGGCATTATAAGCCTGTGGATTGCCACTATTTTTGTGTAAGCCAAGACGGTATCTCAAACCAGATTCCGAGATAAGAGATGATAAATCCAAGGATATTGACTCGGGCACATCCCAATATCCTCCATTGCGGTCAATAAAAAGCTCTGGCCATGCCGCTTCCAATGTTATATCATGGTGGGGAAGCTGCAAATAAAAATTCTTTGGATAAGTGTTCGGTTGAGCTGTTTTCAAAAATCTCAAAACTGTTTTTGAATACAACTCTAAAATTTGTGAAGGAAACTAGAATTTTTTGTTTTCTGAAATGAAACTCAAAAAATTGCTTTCAAAAAATTTCTTTTCAAAAACTATTATTGAATCCTAAAAGAAAATTGATAGGGATGACCCAGATTTATGGTTTTATGGACTTGATTGCTATCGCATAGTTAGCCTTGAAAATCTTTTGGGTACTTATCATTCTTTATAAAGGTTTCAGATTTTATAATCAGTTTTTCAATTACAAAAACAAAATGTAAAAGATAAATCTAGCTGCCCAAGGATGATATCTCATTAAAAATAATATAACTTTTAAGAAGAGAAAGTCTCTAACACAAAGATCGTATGGATTATGGAATGAACATGTAAAATATTAAAAGTCAATGCTTATCTCTTGTTCCTAGGAGAATACAAAAGTCTCCCTCATAAGAGATGAAGATAGAAATAATCCTGATTTCACTAAAAACATATAAAGAATAGCAGTTTTCCATCTAAAACAATAAATAAATAGTCACAAATAGCTCAAGCAAACTTGCCTTGTGAAAAAACATTGCTTTTGAACGGCGTCTCTTTCTGTCACCTTGTGCTTCTGTGCTTAAAAACAATGAAGTCACAGGAGACAGAGAAAGCTGAGTGCACAAACCAAGTGAATATAAGGACTTATCCAGGAAATGCTTGGCAACATCTTTAAATGCTGGGAGCTCCAATTCATCTCCCCCGGCCACTTCCGCTTTGATGCCAGATATAAGTTTCTTGGGACGAAACTGCCCAATTAATCCAAGCCACCTATGAAATATACGCAAAGTTAAATGTATGATAAGACATTCTAATGAAATAACCAGGATAAAACAAGGCCCAACAGAGATTCAGAATACTCATTGCTGATTCAGTATAAAATCTCAACTCAGTTTCTCTTTCTCTTTGTTTTGGTCATAGTTCTCCTCCTAAGGTTTTCTTGCAATTTTTGCATGACTTCATTCCATTCATGCTGATTCTAGAGTAAAATTAGGACAATAGAGTTGAGCCTATTATGTTAGATGAAGTAGTGGTGGATAACAGGATAAGATATGGGAATAATGTGAAGAAGGTCAAGACCAGCTAAAGGGAAGCTCAGGCTCTTCTATAGGTAGAAAGTCTTGCATCAGATAGGATTTCTTGAGCATGAATGCAATTGGTGAGAGAGGAAACCAACAAAGATGTATGATTCCTTGAGCCAAAAGCTTACAACTAAACTAAAGATATCGCAATCTTTCCAGCCTTTTCACATCAAAACAAGTCATAAGGCTTTCAAGATTTTATAATTGACCCCATCATAAGGTTTAACTAAAATATGGAAGAACCATGATCATGTTGAGGGAGGGGAGAATGGTAAACAATCATCTATAAAAATTAGAAATCTGAGACAACATGTATTATTATCCTGACATGATAGATGACATCCTTGGTGCCATACCATATACACATTTGAAGATCAATTATGGTGATCCAAAAGGTTTGGCTCAATAAAAATCACAAATATTATTTTGAACATTCTCTGAGCAGCTAGACTATAACTAACAATACATTAACCAGACAACTCTTTAAAACCAATAGAAATTTCTAAATTTATTCTACTGAAAAGGGCACTTTTCATATGATTTTTTAATCATGCAGCTTCTCATAAACACAGAGAAAGAACTCTTCAGTTGATCACTCTTACTCACTGCAGTACTCAAAGCTGCTCTCTTTCTTCTCCTCTTCCAAGTCATACTCATTATTATTATTTTCAATGTGCAATGTGAGACAAATTTATCTGTGATCTTTACCAATAATCCAAAATGGAAATTGGCTGGTCAGGCACTTTCACCTAAACTGATAATCCCATCTACTATCCCCACATCAAATAGTTCCCCAATTAAGGTGCTTCTTGAACTTGAAAAAAACCAGCAACTCAATAAAATCACACCCACACAAAGGATGAACACATGCATCTAACACATTTAAACACAAGCTCAGAGAGCTAAAATGGTGATCCAAAACACACCACCCAAATAAAACTACAAATTTTCCAAACTCTAAACATCCTAAGAACAGCAATAAATTAGCAAACAAACATAAACTGCGCCTAAGCCAACAAAGCCCAACTCTAACCCATTACATTAACACATAGACAGAGAAAAAAAAAGACCCAGAACATAAACACAAAAATATATCCCCAAAAAAAGAACAACCCAGTAAAAAAAACAGCAAAACTACTCACAGCATGAACCACAAGAGCTGAGAATCAAAATCCAGCTCGACCCAGAAATCATAAACACAAGAACAAAAAACCCATCAAAGAAAACAACAGAAAAACTTAAAAAAATTATACCAATTGGAAGTAGCAGCTCTGAGCAACAGAGACTGAACAGAAAATGAACCGAGCTCCTTCTGCGAAGCAGGAAAGTAAGAAGGGATAATTCCGAGAGGAAAGCCATTGCTCAGAAACGAAATCTGCTGAACTCGAAGAGCTCGACTGGCTCGGGCGCCGTCGACGGGGACGGGCTCGCCGGGAACCAGCCGGGCTGAGCCATCAAGCGTCTGAGGAGTCGAAATATTGAGGTCCCAAAATGTAGAATCCATTGATAATCTCAGATTCGCCATTGTTTGTTGCTTTCTTTCAAGCTTTTTCTGTGACTGTTTTCCTTATCTCTGCCGCTATTGCTATTGCCGCATTTGTTTGAAATGACAAGGTGGTACTTTTGGCTTTGGCTCCGTCTCTGCACAGGAGGTTTTCGAATGGGCTTCAAGGGACCCGTTTGTCACAATTTTTTTTTTTTTGTCAATCGTTTGTTACAATTATTTCATTTCTTTTTTTTGGATACGATGTGTCATTTAATTTATAATAATATTTATTTTAAATCTAAAGAATCATATAACTTTACGAACAAAGAACTATATTTCTAATATGTAACAAGAACATATTAATATATTTAATATAACTTTTGACGGTTCGGTTATTGTTGGTACTATTTTTAAATTCTCAATAATTGAATACATCAGTTCAGTTTTGTAATTTTGGCTAAATTATCGACACTCTTACCAAAGTCATTATTTATAGTACTAATTCTAATACTATTTGGTTGATAAAAAATTATAGTACTTAGTGTCAAAGACATGATGGTTTGTTTATCAATACATAGGCAATTATGATTGTTAGTTTTTCATATTGTTATCCCGGACCCATTGGCTATTTTTATAAGGACTTTACCTTATTGTCTTCAAACATTAGTCACTTCTATAAGAGGCTTATGCAATCACATTATCTCCGCGGCTCTCACGGGTGTGCAAATATTTTGTGCCTTTTGTGTTCTTCAAACGAGACATAATATTATTGCAAAATGTAATTTAGAAATTGAGAATTAATATAATATTTAAAAAAAAAAAAAAACTTGGGGGCCAATGTCTTTTGGCTTCTATGATAACCTCCTCACTTTTCTTCATCTATATTAGTAGGCAAGGATTAAATCAGATTAAGGACAATAAAAGAGCTTTATCTTTATCTCAACCTCAATCCCTAAAGTATATTATAAGCCTAATGCTTGAGTTTTTTTGTTTGTTTGTTTTCTCTTCTTTTTTCTTTTTTTGAAGGCTTGGTGTCCGAGTTGTTAGGGAGCCTTTGAAAAAATTATAGCACTTAAAATTTTAGGATAATTTAAAATGCACAAATGAAAAACACTCACTCTGCCCATATACACTTCACAAACATTTTTAAAATGATATATATATAGCAAGTGGGTACAATGAACGTATTTGATGAGTAAATTTAGAATTACCCAAAATTTTATTCATAGAATTCATGATGCATACTCACCAATAATAGATCTTGTTTTGTTTATTTTTTTATTTTATTTTTATTTTTTTATGTCATGTACTCGTATATATAAATATAGATATAGATGTGCCCCCAAAGATGGACTCAGATGGACTCAGTTGGTTAAATAACATAATACTCTAACAAAGATCAAAGATCGAATTACGTATGCTAATGACCTTTGTTAAGTAGGCATTTCACGTGTAAAATTGCTTTTTATAAAATTTTTCGACATGTGCAAATTAATTGGTTCACACATATCTCAAGAAATTAATTAGGCGCTTTAAACAGTTATTAATATATCAAATTATCTTGCATTTTATTTTTGAGTGCTAATCTCAAATTATCTTCCATCACATTTTACAATTATAATTTTTTAATTAACGTAGCAATTTTTTACGCTAGGAAGTATATTTTTTGATGTTGGAGTAGTGGATTTAAGAATAGTACATGTCGTGTGTAATGTGTTGATTGGGTATTGAAATAGGTTTTTTACAATCAATTTAGCATTAGCATTATTCTTTTAGAATTTTAAAATATAAGTATATAAATGATACATATTATGGAGATGGTAATTTGTATACTAGTTAATGTTTCCTTTCTTAATTATATTTTATGTCCAATATTAACCCCTTATCTTTTTGATATTGCACAATTAATTAGAATTCTTTTTATTTTATTATTATTCTTTTATTTTAAAAAACAAGTATACTATAGTTATTATATATTAATTATTTCTTTCCTTTTGCACAAATCTTTTTTTTTTATTACTAGTTTTTCGACAGAGAGGTGTCCTTCTCATTGGGCGAGACTAATTCTCTAAGATTCGTACATTACAGAGACGTTTGGGCAGACCTTCCAAATAGGAACAGATAAATAAGAACACGTCTAGGCTTGAACTCAAAATCTGGACATCAACTCCATTTATACTCAGTTTCTCAACCAAGTGAGCTACCACCTGTTGGTTGCACAATTCTTTCTTCACATTCAAATCCCAGACCCTCTATATAATACACAATGATATATCTCTGAACCCTTAAACTCTTCACCATTGTGTTCACCTTCTTAGCTTTATATTGAGGGGTCTCGGGTTCCTTTTGGTCCAAGTGTCAACATTCTCTAAAACCTTATGTCAGCACTAAAAAGAAAAGAATATATCTCTTGCGACTTAAATCTTCCAACTATATATACATACATTTTCCTTAATTAAAACTTTTATATAATACATGCATGTATCACAATTAAGAAAGTAATTAAATAAATTAACAGCTAATTCTTTCTAATTTCAGAGCAAAGATACCAATTATAGCTCTAACATTTATGGTGACGTTGAACCTGTGGCAGATAAATGATAAATCCAGCTAATTACTATAATACATACCAAAACTAGTAACAAATTAAATTTGTAGCACTTAACTAAAAACATATATCTTCCCTGGAAAAAAAAAAAAAAAACTAAAATTATCTTCAGATATTTGATTTAGCAGTTAATTCTTACACATATCCATGTTTGCCACCATCATTAGAAGTTAGCCCAAAAAAAAAAAAAATTCTATAAAAACTGTTGGTCAACCTCATGTTTTCACGTGGGATGAGATGGTAGGTGGCCAACGGTTTTTGAATGGGCTGCATGGGAACAACAACACATTTCACGTGGGTTGATCAAATAAATACCAAATTGCCCCTGTTTAAACTCCTATAAATAGAGCCTTAATTTCATTCTTCAAAATCATCTGAGAGAGATCAAATATTAAGAGAGATCTAATTCTAGAGATCTAGAGAGCCTCAAAGAGAGTTTCTTTGAGAAGAAAAAGTGTGAGCCAATTTGTGAAGTGTTATCCACAAATTGAAGATACATAGTTAGTGTGTATTTGTGAGAGATCCACCTAAGGGTGAAGTTTGTAATCCTATTTGATTATAGTGGAAGTCTTTAAGCGGCCTAAGGGTCCCGTGGTTTTTACCTCATTTTCAAGAGGGTTTTTACGCTAAAATCTTTTGGTGTTATCTTTGTTGTATTCTTAGTTTGGGAAATTGTCCTGGGATTGTAGAATTTATTTCTTTACAACCATCGATTTTCCCAAACAAAGTGGTATCAGAGCCTGGGTCGTTTTCAGCAAAGGTACGGTTCATACATACATTACTATTTACGTATACGTCATTATTTAGAATAGTAATACTATTCACGGAGCACTATTCACAAGGGCACTATTCATATAGTACTATTCACATAGTACTATTCATCGTCGGAAAAGTGTCAAGCTTCGCGAAACCTGTTGACTGACGACTCAAATGGAGGAGAGCACAAGCAATATGTACACAGGCAATATGATCAGGTTGACTGCATTTAATTATGCAATTTGGAAGCCGAAGATGGAGGATCTTTTATACATTAAAGATCTGTGGAAGCCGATTATAATGCCGAAGGAGGAAGCTGTGACTACAACTTCAACAGATGACAAGACATCAAAAACAACTAGCACAGACACTGATTGGGTCGTGCTGAACCGAAAGTGAGCTGCTCAAATCAGACAATGGATCGACAAGAGCATTTTCAAAAATTTTGCAAATGAACACGATGCTTATGTTCTTTGGCAAAAGTTGGAGACAATGTATGCGAGGACAACCGTACAGAATAAAGCTAATCTCATACGACGATTAGTCAATTTGAAGTATAAAGATGGAAGCAGCGTATCGGAACACATGAGTGAGTTCTAAGGCATTGTAGATCAACTCAACTCTATGATGATGATCGTAGATGACGAGCTACAAGCGTTGTTGTTGACGAGTTCTCTACCAAAAAGTTGGGACACTCTAGTTGTGTCAGTTAGTAACTCAGCTCCTGGCGGCGAGCTTACCATGGAAATGGTAAAAGACAGAATGTTGAACGAAGAGTCTCGACGAAAAGACAATGGTTATACTCCTGAAACTGAAGCACTTGTCATGGAAAAACAAAGCAAGCAAGAATGGCACGGAAGGAGTAAAAGCAGATATCCTCGTAACCAAAGTCAGCAAAGAGGACGCTCGAAGTCCAGATCGTGGCATGACAAGAAGTGTCATCACTGCGGCAAGCCCGGACACTTCATTCGAGAATGTCGAAAGTTAAAGGCGGAACGATCCAGAAATCCAGAAGCAGAAACCCAAACAAATGACACCGCAACTCTCACTGAAGAAGTCGTCATTGTTCGAGATGCTGATTATGTCAACCTTGCAAGTCAAGACTCTACATGGGTAGTTGACTCAGGTGCGTCCTACCATGTCACCTCACGACGAGATTTCTTCTCAACCTACACGCAAGGTGATTTCGGACGAGTGAGGATGGGAAATGATGATGCATCCAAAATTATTGGCATCGGTAATATTTATTTAGAAACTAACCTTGGATACAGGTTACTCTTGAAAAATGTAAGGCATGTTCCAGATATCCGCCTCAATTTGATCTCCACTGGAATGCTTGATGACGATGGCTACAATAATAACTTTGGTGAAGGAAAATGGAAGCTCACCAAAGGAAACTTGGTAGTAGCCAGAGGCAAGAAAGATGCATCACTCTATCACACAGAAGCCAAGCTGTGTAAAGAAGAAGTAAATACCATGAGGAAAGAAGTTCCCACCGAGTTATGGCATAAACGGCTCGGCCACATGAGTGAAAAGGGTCTCAGAATTCTTTCCAAGAAGGAGCACTTGCCAGGAATGACAGGTACATCTTTACGTACTTGTGTTGATTGTATTATGGGTAAACAACACAGAGTTGCATTTCGTAGTTCCCCACCATCTAGAAAGGCAAATATTCTAGATTTAATACACACAGATGTCTGTACAATGAGTTGTAAGACACTAGGAGGTGCTCATTATTTTGTGACTTTTATTGATGATCACTCTAGAAAAGTGTGGGCCTTTGCTTTGAAAACTAAAGATCAAGTGCAGGAAATTTTCAAGCAATTTCATGTAAAAGTTGAGAGAGAAACTGGCAGACGTTTGAAGTGTGTACGATCAGACAATGGCGGTGAGTATCGCGGATCATTCGAGGAGTACTGCAGAAGTTTCGACATCAGGCTGGAAAAATCAGTACCAAAGACACCTCAACACAACGGTGTCGTAGAGAGGATGAACAGAACCATCTGTGAAAGAGTCAGATGTATGCTCTCAAATGCAAAACTGCCAAACTCCTATTGGGGGGAGGCAATGAGGACAGCAGTTGATTTAATCAACCTTTCTCCATCAGTTCCACTGAACTACGACGTACCAGAAAAAGTTTGGACGGGGAAAGACGTTTCTTACAAACACTTGAAAGTATTCGGCTGCAGAGCATTTGTTCACATCCCTAGAGATGAAAGGTCCAAGCTGGATGGAAAAGCAAAGCAGTATATCTTTGTGGGATATTCCCATGAAGAATTTGGCTACAGATTATGGGATCCTGTCAACAAAAAGATTGTCAGAAGTAGAGACGTGGTGTTTCTTGAAGATCAGACAATCGAGGATTTTCAGAAACCTGAGAAGCCACAATCAGAAGAACTTCCAGTTAATCTGGAACCAGTCCCACCATCAACAAATTCAGATGACAAGGGAGTTGCACCAGATACTGAGGATGATGTTCCACCAGCTCAAAGTTCAGAACCAGAACAAGTTCCTGAACAAGTCCAACCAGAAGCACAGCTAAGGAGATCCACCAGAGAGCGACAACCAAGTCAAAGATATCCTCCTAGCGACTATGTGATGCTCACTGACGGGGGAGAACCGGAGAGCTATACCGAAGCTATCACTGACCAGCATAAGACTGAGTGGATGAAAGCCATGCAGGAAGAAATGAAATCTCTGCATGAAAACCACACATTTGACTTGGTAAAATTACCGCAGGGAAAGAAAGCCCTCAAGAATAAGTGGGTGTACAGAATTAAAAGCGATGAAGGTAGCTCGCAACCTCGATACAAAGCAAGATTGGTTGTGAAAGGGTTCGGACAGAAGAAAGGCGTTGACTTCGATGAAATCTTCTCACCAGTGGTAAAAATGTCTTCAATCCGAGTTGTTCTTGGCTTGGCAGCTAGTCTTAATCTGGAGGTTGAACAACTTGATGTAAAAACCGCATTTTTACATGGTGATCTCGACGAGGAAATCTATATGGAGCAGCCTGAAGGTTTCCAAGTCAAAAGAAAAGAGAAGCTGGTATGCAGGCTAAAGAGGAGTCTGTATGGTTTGAAACAGGCACCGCGACAGTGGTATAAAAAGTTTGACTCGTTCATGGAGCAAACGGAGTACAACCGAACGACAGCTGATCACTGCGTCTTCATCAAGAAATTCTCTGATGGTGATTTTATTATTCTTTTGCTTTATGTTGATGATATGTTAATTGTAGGCCAAGATATTGACAAGATTAACACGTTAAAGAAAGAGTTGAGCAAGTCTTTTGCCATGAAAGACTTAGGACCCGCAAAGCAAATCCTTGGCATGAAGATTGTTCGTGACAGGAAGAACAAGAGACTTTGGCTATCTCAAGAAAAGTATATTGAGAAAGTCTTAGAGCGATTCAACATGAGCACAGCTAAACCTGTTAGTTCTCCACTGGCAAGCCACTTCAAGCTTACTTCGAGCCAGTGTCCTTCAAGCGATGAGGAGAAATCAGAGATAAGCAAAGTGCCCTATGCATCGGTAGTTGGCAGTCTAATGTACGCTATGGTATGCACCAGACCAGACATTGCTCATGCTGTTGGTGTTGTGAGCCGATTTTTATCAAATCTTGGAAAGGAACATTGGACAGCAGTCAAATGGATACTCAGGTATCTTAGAGGTACTTCTAGTCATTGTTTATCTTTTGGTAATGATAAATCTGTATTAGAAGGATTTACAGATTCAGATATGGCTGGCGATGTGGATACGAGAAAGTCGATATCCGGGTACCTAATAACATTTGCAGGGGGAGCTGTCTCATGGCAATCACGATTACAGAAATGTATTGCTTTAAGTACCACAGAAGCAGAGTACATTGCAATCACTGAAGGTTGTAAGGAGATCTTGTGGATGAAAAAGTTCCTACAAGAATTGCGGCAGAACCAAGAAAAATATGTTCTTTATTGCGACAGTCAAAGCGCAATTCACCTCAGCAAGAACTCAACCTTTCATTCAAGGTCCAAGCACATCGACGTAAGGTATCATTGGATTCGTGATGTGCTGGAAAATAAACTGTTGCAAGTTGAGAAGATTCACACTAGTGACAATGGAGCAGATATGATGACGAAGTCCCTAACCAGCGAAAAGCTTACTATATGTAGAGAGATTGCAGGTGTGGAGGAGCCCTGTTCCACATGAGGTGGAGGGGGAGATTTGTTGGTCAACCTCATGTTTTCACGTGGGATGAGATGGTAGGTGGCCAACGGTTTTTGAATGGGCTGCATGGGAACAACAACACATTTCACGTGGGTTGATCAAATAAATACCAAATTGCCCCTGTTTAAACTCCTATAAATAGAGCCTTAATTTCATTCTTCAAAATCATCTGAGAGAGATCAAATATTAAGAGAGATCTAATTCTAGAGATCTAGAGAGCCTCAAAGAGAGTTTCTTTGAGAAGAAAAAGTGTGAGCCAATTTGTGAAGTGTTATCCACAAATTGAAGATACATAGTTAGTGTGTATTTGTGAGAGATCCACCTAAGGGTGAAGTTTGTAATCCTATTTGATTATAGTGGAAGTCTTTAAGCGGCCTAAGGGTCCCGTGGTTTTTACCTCATTTTCAAGAGGGTTTTCACGCTAAAATCTTTTGGTGTTATCTTTGTTGTATTCTTAGTTTGGGAAATTGTCCTGGGATTGTAGAATTTATTTCTTTACAACCATCGATTTTCCCAACAAAGCCACTCAATATTATAATAAAGGATTAGTAAATCATCAAAACTGCAAGAACCCAATAATATTATAATGAAGAGCCAATCATTGCCCATCTCCTTCTTCTTCCTTTGCTGCTTTCTTGTTGTTAATGGTGATATAGTCACTGATGTTTGCAAGAGAGTTGCACAAGATCCAAACGTGAGCTATGATTTCTGCGTCAAGACCCTACAAGCAGACCCAAAAAGCCACACTGCTACTCTTCAAGAACTGGGTTTGATATCAATGAAGGTGATCGATAGCAATGCAACTACTGTTAAGTTTTATATTGAGAAGCTTATTTATGGTGCAACAGATCCAAGAGAGAAGACAGCATTGCAGAATTGCTTGTATGTGTATGATAGTGCAATAGAATATATAAATGATGCCAATACTGCTTTTGTGAATAAGGATTATAAAACTGCAAATGTAAGGCTTAGTGCAGCTCTTGATGTTGCTTCTGATTGTGAAGATGGGTTCAAAGGAGGTTTGGCTTTTCGATTGGCAAAGCCAATTAAGGATTATTCTGGGGTGGTGGAGATTGGTCTTGCCATTACTAATATGTTTTAGTTAGATGATAATGATGATGATGAGGTTTTTTCTATGGTGATAATTGTTGGTTAAATAAGTGTGGAATTTTTCACAGTTGATTAATTTTTTTTTTTACTTTCTAACATTGTCATCTTAAGTTATAATATATATTTTAAAATGGCAATACTAATCTTGTTTTATTTAAAAAACACTCACTCTCAACCTATGCATACTTCACAAATTTTTAAAAGAGATACATAACAAGTGGGTACAATGAACCTATTTGATGGGTAAATTTAAAATTACCCAAAGTTTTATTCATAGAATTCATAAGCATATTCACTATATATTGATCTTTTTTTTAATATGTCGTGTACTCCTATGTATAAATATAGATATAGCTGCATGTCCATTGGGCTTAGTTGGTTAAATAACATAATGCTCTGACAATGATCAAAGTTTGAATTACTTACACTAATGGCTTTGTTGAGGTAGACATTCCACATATAAAATTGCTTTTTATAAATTTTCTTTGACATGTAAATTAATTGGTACACATATCTCAAGAAACTAATTGGGTGCTTTATGGACTATTTTTAAGAATATTTTTTCATCCTTCATGATGTTGAAGTAGAGGATATTAGTACACCTCGTCTGCAATGTGTAGATTGGGTATAGAAATGGTTTTTTACAATCAATTTAGCATTAGCATTATTTTTTTAGAATTTTAAAATATAAGTATATAAATGATAGATATTGTGGAGATAGCAATTTGTATACTAGTTAATGTTTCCTTTCTTAATCATATTTTATGCCCAATATTAACTCGTTATCTTTTTGATATTGCATAATTTAATTAATTAGAAATCTATTTTTTTTATTATTACTCTTTTATTTTAAAAAACAAGTTTACTATAGTTATTATATCACTACAACAAAATAAATAGTTAACAACATAATAATAAATGTTGTTAAAAGGGTGTTATTAAATATTAAAAAATGATGATAATATTTGAAAAACGTTATTTTTTAAAGATTCGTTACACGTAATTTTATCTTCATAAAATTCAAGATTTGATAATAATTATGTTTATTTTTTAACATTAAAATAATATTTTTTTTAAAATATTACAATTAGTTTGAGATTTTTAACACAATTTTTTAATAATACTTTTTCAGCATTAAAATAATACATTTTAAATATTGGTATTACTTTTTTTTTTTTTTTTTTAAAAGTGAGATTTCCTTCTCTTAATAAAAGTTAGACCATGATAGTTAGTTCACATAGTCTCCATTTGGACCTCTTATGCCTATTGCCGTAGTGCTTGCCTTTTTTACGGTATTGAGGTGTCATGACTTTCTTTGATTCTAATATCAGTGTCCTATGACCATGTGTCAGCACTTAAAAGAAAGAAAAATAAATAAAAAAAATCCTTGACCCTCTATGTAACGTACACAAATACATTTCCTACCACTAGGGTGTGTTTGATAGCTAAGAAAATCTTTTATGAGAAAATAATATTTTTTCAAGAAATGTACTTGAGAAAATTTTCTCATAATTGATTATTAGTTAGTTATTTAATTGTATAACTGTAAATTCTTCAAATTTAGTTCAATTTTGTTTTCTTATGCTCACCCCCTTAACAGAAAAAATTATGGTAAGAAAATGGTGGGCCTGAATTTTTTTTTTTAAAAATTTTGTTCTCAACTTTTTTGCCAACCAAACACTAGAAAATATTTTTTTTTTCAAAAAAATCATTATTTTCTCCGAAAAATTTCTATTTTCTCACCAACCAAACACACCCTAATCTACTAATTAATACAGACTATATATATACATTTTCCTTAATTAAAACTTTTATATAATACATGCATGTTTCACAATTAAGAAAAGTAATTAAATAAATTAACAGCTAATTCTTTCTAATTCTAGGGCAAGATACCAATTATAGCTCCAAGATTTATGGTGACGCTGAACCCGTGGCAGATCTTTTGGAAAATCCAGCTAAACAGTATAATACATACCAAAATTAGTAACAAATTTATAGCATTTAACTAAAAATACATATCCATGCTTGCCACCATTATTAGAAGTTTCCCCAAAAAAAAAAATCTATAAAAACCACTCAATATTATAATAAAAGATTAGTAAATCATCAAAAACTGCAAGAACCCAATAATATTATAATGAAGAGCCAATCATTGCCCATCTCCTTCTTCCTCCTTTGCTTCTTTCTTGTTGTTAATGGTGATATAGTCACTGATGTTTGCAAGAAAGTTGCACAAGATCCAAACGTAAGCTATGATTTCTGCGTCAAGACCCTACAAGCAGACCCAAAAAGCCACACTGCTACTCTTCAAGAACTGGGTTTGATATCAATGAAGTTGATCAATAGCAATGCATCTACTGTTAAGTTTTATGTTGAGAAGCTTATTTATGGTGCAACAGATCCAAGAGAGAAGACAGCATTGCAGAATTGCTTGGATGTGTATAACAATGCAATAGAATATATAAGTGATGCCAATACTGCTTTTGTGAATAAGGATTATAAAACTGCAAATATAAGGCTTAGTGCAGCTCTTGATGCTGCTTCTGATTGTGAAGATGGGTTCAAAGGAGGTTTGGCTTTTAGATTGGCAAAGCCAAATAAGGATTATTCTGGGGTGGTGGAGATTGGTCTTGCCATTACTAATATGTTTTAGTTAGATATGATAATGATGATGATGAGGTTTTTTTTTTATGGTGATTATTGTTGGTTAAATAAGTGTGGATTTCTTTTCACAACTGATTAACAAAGTTGTATCAGATCATTAATGGGTCTGGCATGGCCATCTTCTTTTTTGTTCATTTAAGGTTGTGGGCTTTTTTATTTTTAATTTTTTAGAAAGAGTGTTAATGTTATTTTTTGACGTTGACACCCAACATCCCTATATCTCTAAAACATTACAAGGCTGTTAGGTGCCAATTTTAAAAAATAGTGGTGGCAATTAATATACATAAAATAATTTTCTTTTGAAAAAATTGAAGTTGTAATTGGCAAACTAATGATCATCTTATTACACAGATTTTGTGCTTAATCATTTCCTATTACATTTCTCAAAATAGAATCTAGAGCCTTTTATTTTCCATTACATTAGGGCTTAGGTTTTTAATATGGAAGTATGAATTATATAAGTACTAATTGAGATTTAAGGGCATTTGCAAAGTATGGTCATATCGAAAATTAAGAGTTATTTATTTATTTATTTGTCATAGGATTACATTAATTCTTATTTTTTGGAATACGTAAATTATTTTAAGAACATGCAAACACATGAAACTGATATGGCCCCATGAGGACTATAGAGATAAGGTTGACATATAAGGTCTATATCAATACAAATAGAGGACGAGGACAAAAGAGAAAAATCTTGGTAAAAAAGATATAAGCCCAAAAATGATTATAAAGAACTAACAACCATGGTTGCCCATTATTTTATTTTGTAAGGAGACTTAAATCATCCTCACTTGTAAAATGAGAAGGGTCGAATATAGATTTAAAATAAATTGGTCATGATTTATTATCTTTGGAAAAAAGCTCATTTTTCCTCTATAATAACCAGTCATTTCCCCTCAAGTTAATATTAGCCTACATAATCCATGCTATATTACTTGACTCAACTTAACCAAGCCTTTTCCTAATTACATGTGGTTCATTACATGAATCCATTTTTTTCACTCTGCTCTATCAAGGACTAAGTTAACATTCTGTTGGATAAGAGGTTGAAAGGAAGTCGGTCTCCCTCTCATTCAAATTATAAGTTAAATCTTTCTTAATTATCTCGAATCATGTTATTACAAGTTAAATCTTTCTTAATCCTCCTATCCTTTGGGTCGAGACTAGTCCTCCCAGAATTCGAGATTTTGCAGGGGTTCATAGGTATATCTCCCACCCAGGATTTAGTCGAGGTAGAGCTCGAACCCATAACTAGGTCCCTCAACCTGTCTCGGGGTTTGCTCTCCGTACCACCAGACCAATCCATGGTTGGTTATTTTAGGTTTTTCTTTACCTCTTTTGTTATCATATACTGTTAATATGTCACTTTTCCTAATTGGTGCATTTAAGGCCTACATTATATGTGTCTAAACCACATTAGTTAGTTCTTTCTTATTTTATTTTCAATTAGTGTTACTCTTAACATTTCTAAATATTCTCATTTCTAATTTTATCTTTTAAAGTTTCACTGCGTGTCAATCTGTAATCCATGCTATATTATAAAAATATTTATCAGTTTTAATGTGTAATCTCAAATTCATTTAAAAAAGAAAAAGTTCTACTTAAAATCATATTTCGATTTTTGCACTTTAATAAGTATTTTTGAAATGTTAGTTTAAAATTCCCAAAAAAAGAAAGAAAGTAAGATGCAGCTTTGCCCTTAACTAGTGTAGAACTCCATTAGTTCAATTACCAAGCATTATGAAGTGCTTGGTTCAACACTGCAAGAAGTCATATATAATATGTATATAATTATACAATTATAATCCAATCCACTGCCCCAAAAAAAAAAAAAAAAAAGACCTCTAGATCAATCATGGAAGAGCTGTTGCAAACGCCATCAAAATCACAAAACACATAGTTTAAGCACTTTGCTTATAATATATTATATATACCATTGAAAAACAGAGGATTTAGAGATAAATACAACCTTGACAAGAATTATATAGATTAAGAACATGAGAATTAATGATCATCATCAAGATGGAATTATATTGGTGATAATCAAAGCAATTAAAGTCAACTGAAACATATCATTGTTCATCCTTGTCAAAGGAGAAACCTCTCCTCTCCTCTCACTGAAACCATCTTCACAAGTCACCGAAGCGTCCATAACAGCACTAATCTCGACATTAGCCTCACCATAGCGCTTTGATCGGAAGTATTCGACAGCGTCTTTCAATGGATGAACAGCATCTGAATAAATATCACGGCAATCAATCAAAGCATTCTCATCAAATTTCTTCGTCGAGCTTTTGTCCTTCAAAAGATGCTTAATGTGCAACATGGTATTACTTGAGTTTGCTTTGATTAGACCCAATGTAATTAGGCCAAGTCCTTGAAGATTTCGCACGTTGTTCCTCAAAGCGACTTGTAGAGCTTTCACGCAGAAGTTATGGTTAAGTTCAGAATCACTTCGGGCTGCTTTCTCGCAAAATTTTTCTACAAAATTGAGGCCATGAACACCATGAAGGAAGAGGAGGAAGGAGATAGAGAGGTAGAAGCAAGACAAGAAAGGTTTCATATCTTCTTAGTATTTTTCTTTCTTCTATGTTATGGCTGCTTTTGTTAAAAGTGATTGGGATATATATATAACTGTGGGGGGTGATATGTGGGCAGTTCTTGAAAGCATGAATATGGGAAGTTGCTTAAAAGCATGAATATGGGAAGTTGCTTAAGTTAGGTTAGAGAGGGAGAGAAAAAAAAAATTCAGAAATGGTTTTGAGTACTGTTAATTAATTCCACCATTTCTACATGGGTTTTTTGTCTTTTTAACAAAAAAATGTGTATTAATTTTATTCTCCTTTAAATATGTTAATATATAGAAATGAAAGTGTACAAATAAAATGCATCTTCTTCTTCTTTAGCGACCAAATCATCTATAGTCATATCAAAATGGTAGCCCACAAAAATGCAATCAAAAGTCTTTAATTAATTAATTAATTATTTATTTATTTTTAGAGGGTGGGGATAAGCCCGCAGTACAACATATCAGCTTTAAGACAAATAAAATAAATTTTCAAGCATTATTATGGAGATATAAAGCACCAACAAGGAATTAATATTGCTGTCTTCGTTTGTTGTGACGTTGAAGAGATGTTTTTTCTAAAGTTTATAACTTGATGAAATGACTTGTTTCTTTTTTATTAATAATTTAAATGAATGTTAATATCTAATAAGATGGTTTAGTAGTATTATACTATTTTTGGAAATTCAAAAAGAAGAAACAATAGCATTATAGTGTAATTAAATAGTTCTGAACTCATAGCAAGTGTTGAGACATTTATTCTTCTTTTTCTTCATTTAGAGTATAATAATAATAAAAGTAATGTTAGTGTCAACGCTGACACTCAATCTTTTTAAATATTTTAAAAATATGTATATATTTAGAGATGTTGCACAATATACACGCATCTTTAAAATATTTAATGAAACTAGGTGTCAGTGTCAGAAAATGGCGGTGGCACCCAGCGTACATAAAACATTTAACACTACTTTTACTTTTAAATTGTTGTAAGACTTTTCAAATATGCAAAATCAAATAGATAAACTCGTATTAACTTTATAATTTCATCCTTAACATCTTTCTAAGTTCTTTTTATATTGTCCCAGCTTTAAAAAAAACCTTTGGTTTAGTAAACTGATTCCTACTTTCAATTTAAGAAAATCAAAATTAAAGCAATTAAAGTAGTCAATGGTAACCACAAACTCTATACTTATGACAAATACAATATTATATATATATATATAAACCCTCAAGAAAATGATATTCAAATAAAGGGTACTTTTTTAAATAAAAATGAAGAGAGGAATTTATCAAATGACAGAAGTGCCCTTGGCAATCTGACACGCAAACATCTATCCACAACCAGAAAGAATAAAACAAAAAACAAAAAACAGCAACACCAAAATTGTAACTGATTTGGAATAAAAAAAATAAAAAAAATTGTAACTGAATTCTTACTTTAGGTATGGGTGATATTATTGACAAAATAATATTAATTAAAATGATGTAATAATGGCTTTACTAAGATAAAGACATCATGCGTTTTCCATTTGGATTGTTGGGAGAGACGGAACCTGAGACCTCAATATATATAATGATATACTACATCTGTAACTTACAAGAACTCTCCTGCATTTGTCACCATGAAAAAAGTTCTAGATACAACTTTAAAATATTGGATCTTCCGTTATTTAAATCGTCTATGAATGATCTACTGATATATGAACCCAATCAATAATCTTTCGATTTTTTTTGTGGGATGATGCTAGTATTCAGAACCGGTTTTGCATAGTTTAAGCTCTCAACAATTGAACTTAGATAGTTTTGTCTTCGACCCAGGCATCTATGCATAGAGAATGTAAGTCTAATAAGCCTATTACTAACTAAAAACTTTCATGACCCAACCAAAAAAATAAAATACTTGGGTGAAAGACCCTTGAATTACTATATTTTTTTCATAATAATTAACAATTAAAAGAGTTTTCTATAGTTTAAAATAAGGGTTATTTTAATTTGTAAATTGATTGCTACCTTTCCTTTTCTAATATTCCATGGTTGTGATGAATGAAATAAAAACAATGGAGCCAAAGTAAAATCAATAGATGCTATAGGAAATTCTTATTGATTTGGTTCTATATATTTACTTTCTCTCTTCATTGTCTCTCATTTCTAATCTTTAGTATGGTGCCCATAAAAAAATGGCAGCATGACTAAAAGATAATAAAGCAGAGTCTGTTATAGTAAGTATTTTCAAGTTTAAGATGTTCTCAAAGCCAAACTATATTCCTGCAAGTAGAGAAAAAAGACAAGACCCAATATTAGGTTTCAAAAGATTCTTCAGTTGAACCCATGAGTGGAAACATCACAAGTTTATATTCAGAAAATCTGGCAGAGTTGGGGAACAAATATTACCTCTCCGAAGATTGGAAGGTTAAAAGGACAAGTTACCCCAAATAGTAAGAGCAGAAAATAATAGAGTTAAATGCACTTAGAACCTATGTTATTTGAACTCGGGTATAAGTGTCGGATACGGATATATATCTAGAGGTCCGACTTGTTCATTTTCAAATTATGAGATATGGAGACTCGGCTATATTATATGTTATTTTTTCTTTTCTTTTTTTCACTCATTTATTGTCCTTTTTGTTCTCCTACTTAAATGAATTTCACCTATTAGTCATTATCTTCTTTTATATTTTCTCTTCTTTCTATTGAAGAATCTATATAGTAATATTCTAAAATTTACAGTGTTGAACATATATCCCATACCTATGTCGTATCATAAAGTGTCGGACACGAGTACAGGATAAAGTAAAGGGTCCAGGTAACATAGATTAGAACTATTTGGTCGAGCCAAAGCATGCCACAATGAATAAAATTTATTGAAATTGATGGATACAGTACATTTTTCAAACAATTCAACAAGCTATTTGATGAAATTGCCATTTATGGTGAAGGGTAAAACAGTTTAGCTAAGATGGATCTGTAGAAGAGCAGAAATTTTCTGACAGATTGCAATAAAGGGTCAAAGAGCAGAAGGCTGCTTACTGCCCTTGGAATTCAGGTAAAGAGAAATAATTTCATGAAAACCTCTCTAGAAAAAAGTTGCTTGTGGACCTATCTTTCTAGGGGCAAAGGAACTTAAATTAATGGATAAGGAGACAAAAGTGTGAAGAAATGGGGTCTTTATTTTTCAAAGACTGAAGAAATGGAGTTCAAACTACCAGATATTTGCACCAATCCTTAAAAAAAAAAATGACAGAAGAAAAAACAGGTTTCAAGTTATGATAGCACACACAATCCACAATGCCTGGAACCAACTTTCCCGAGGATCTTATGATGATTATAGCAACAGATAATATACTTGTAGTTCATCAGAAATTAAATTCAGTATTGTTTGTCTTCTTTTTTATCTAAAGCAAGTTAACTTAAGATAAAACCGAATATCAGCGGCAAAGAAACACAATAAAATGGTGGAAGTCCAAGCACCTTCAATGCAACTGAAATGTACCAAGTTGATCAGAGACGAAATTGAAAAAAATGTTTGCATCAAGTGCTCAACAACTTTTAAGAGATTCTGCAGATCAGCCAACCATTTTAACCAGCTATATTTGCAAAAACTGCTTGTCTCAAAAGAGTTGGATTATTTTCCATGAACTGTATAGGACAGTCAGTACAACAACCAAATATGTCAAACAAAAGCAGGGTAAACCCAGTCATCATGCTCTAAAGGAGACTAAATATCATGAACAATAACAAAGAAACAAGGCATCTTGTTCACACTAACCAGCCATTGGATGGTTGGAGATGTACTCAATAGCAAGAGAACAAGAATCAATTTTATCAGCCTCCTTGTCTGGAATCTCCAGCTTGAACTCCTCTTCAAGAGCCATTACAATCTCAACATTATCCAAGCTATCTAAGCCCAAGTCATTCTGGAAATGGACATCAGGAGTCACCTGCAGATGATAATATGAGACACTATAATGGAAATAGAGTTGCATAAATTTCACCACAACCATGTATTAAGTAAACATGGTGGCAAGGCAGAATAGCTTTCGTTACACAAACAATAAGTGAGATGAAGAAGTTAAACTGTTGGTGCAAACAAAGGTTTTAATTTAGATGCCTAGCCAAATAGCAATGGTGAAATAAAAATAGAGAAAAGTTATCTCGTCATAGCTCCACAGAAGTTGAGGAATGAATTTGAACCTAGGGTTCAATTTGATATATTTTCTAGGACCCTTGTGAACATGGAACAGTGTCCCAGCAGTCTACTTCATTCACTTGGCTAAGAAGGCAAAGTGTTAAATGATATTAGGGAAGCCACAGAAGCAATATGCCAGTTCCAGCATGAAGGTAACTGCAAGTACAGGGTCCTCACCATGTAACCACCAAACATTTGTAAGGAGATTTGCTGCGTCAACATTAATACATAGTCTCAACGTGTCTTTTAGCAGTTTGAACTACAGGTGACTGGTGAAGCATTATCCTTACTATTCACTTTTTTTAAAAGTAAATGGCTTGAAGATGAAAAGTCAAACAGTGTTCTCCTTCCTCCATAAACTACAATACTAACTTGTTCAACATAACAGTAGTCAGTAGTTGAATGACTGGGTCCCCTACTATAAGCCTGCTAATACATGCACTATACCAGGCGAGAACTGTTTCAGTGAACTAAGCTCGTTTTCAAATACAAAAAACAACAGTTTTCACGGTATTTATATTTGACATATTTAATCCCTACCCTTTAAATATTTCCATCCAACATTTAGATATATCTCTTTGTTTTTCTTATTTTTTGCTTTCCACTTGTCTAGTAGTAGATGCCTTATTGCAATGGGTTTTTCAAATCACCGAATTACTTTCAAAAGTAAATCTATTACAGACCTTTCCCATTTTGTAACCCTTCCATCACTAAATTTTGTTTATAAGGTGATGGCCAGATTATTGGTTTGCCTTGCAACCAATAGGATTGGGTTATATCATCTTCCACTTGACTACATTTCCAAACGTCGAAAATATGTTGTTGTTTAAAAATTAAGTCAGCCACATGGTATATGGAAATGCGTTCTTTTATAACTATTGATTCTCTAACTATTTTTGTAACATCCTTTTGATTATACTATAACTTTTTTTTTTTAGAAGAAATAGAAAAAATTATTAACAAGGAAAAGAGGAAGCAAATACAATGGGCGATCATCAAGAAGGTGAGAACCACCCCAACTGATGAAGTGTTTGCATTTTTTTACCCATATTTTTAGTGCTTTAGGCTAGGAAATAAAAGAAAAGAATAAAAAAATAACAAAAAAAAATAAAAATCTCTTTAGATCACATTTTAGAATTTTTAAGTCATTTTTAGGCATTTTAGGTTATTTTAGAAGTGCATTTTTAGGAAAATATATTTTTGTCACATTTTTTTACTTTGGATTCATTAGGAATTAGTTTGTTGATTTTTATTTTTGTATTTTTTTTTTGAGAGTTGAAAGTAATTTTAAAGGTCCCGACTCCCGAGTATCATTTGTTTCAAAAAGCATTGGATAATTATTTAAAGTGATTTATTTTTATAAACTATATTTTGATACTTCACTTGGTCTTTTCTAAAGGTATTTTTCAGGTTCAACATTAAATTTAAAATATCAAATAAAGAATTATGAAGCCACGTGGAATTGTTCCCACCTCATTTGCAACCAAAACGAAGGTTCCATATTTCAAAATGATATAAAAACCAAGAAATCAAGTTGAAGAAAATGGAAAGATCTTCCCTCCTAAGATGGCACCATCATTTTTTGAATTTTTTAGAGATCTTATGTATTAAGAAGGTGCTTGACAGGATTTGATTTTACGAAATATATGGAGAGAATGAAATCTTTGAATTAAATGTAAAATATAGTTGTTTTGGAAACAAATCAATTATATAAAAGGGGTACCTAAGGGACCAGAGTATTTCATCTCTACTATCATTTTTATTTCATTTCTTTTAGGTTAAATTTATTTTTAGTTGCTGATTTAAGCCTTGGGTAAAGTGACAGTGCCCAAGGATTTGGAGTTTTGTAAGTTTTCTTCTTCTCTATTTATTTTTATTAATGAAGTTCTTCTTATTTCCAATAATTTCCATTTCTTTACTTTCTTCCATATATTTCTTGTTATTTATTGCTTTTTTTTTTCATTTCGTTGCTTTATTTTTATTGGAAGTTTATTTCAATTCAGTTTTAGATTTTTTTTTTGTTTATTTATTGCTTTCATAAACCTAGGATGACAGAGGCAACAATTATTTTTCTTTGACTTATTCAGTATATAATATTTTTAATTTATTTTCTAAAAATCTAAAGTAATTTCTCCAATTTCTGTGGATCAACATTGTCTAGTGCTACAACTTACCTTGTGTGCTTGCAAGTATTTTAATTTGATCTATGCAAAAGATCACATAACCAACCTAAGCACGAGAATCCCTAATCCAACACAAAAAAATTATCCCATCCCCTTAACCACTCAACACAAGAAACCCTTTGAGAAGCTAAAAAAAAGGAATAACCCCAAACTGAGTTCAAGTCTTTAAACTCCTCTTTAAGGATTCTAGAATTCTAGAATTCCTTTCTTTCCAAATGCACCAAATCACAGCAAAACAAATAATTAGCCAATAATCCCTTAGGCTTGCCGGTGAGCTATAACCCCCGTGAAAGAGATGGTCGTGGCCATCCAACAACGATCGGACATCAAGTGAGGAATGTGAACTCCATCGATTCCGTAGGTCTCTTGCAAAAGTGCAAGTGAAGAATGATGCCGATTGTGATGCAACACTGAGAGAGAAGAATAAGAAAGGAGAGAAATAAGAATAGAAGTAGAAGAAAGGGAAGAAGAAGAAGAAGATGAAGAAGAAAGGGAGAAATCTATAATCAATATTTTTCATTCAATCAATCAATCAATTCCAATTACAAGCATATTATTTATAGAAATTCAAAATACTTAATTTGTATCCTACAACAATTTGAAAACTAAAATCCTACCTAAATAAGACAATTAAAAACACCCTAAAATAAACAACTAAATTCCTTAAAATAAACAACTAAATTCCTACTATATTGAAATAACTGAAAAATCTAGATAATAACATCTATCTACTAATTGATCCTCACCAGACTGGTTTCCTAGTAATTCTTGCAAAGCCATGTAACTAAATTATCACTATACAACGCACTTACTGTCGTGAGCTAGCCAAAAGATTTGTTGTTAGGTTTATTGTATGATTGTCTCAGACTTCTTTCAAATGTACAAGTACAACAGTTCAAGATAAAGAATATTGTAATACATGAAAGTTCGAGAAAAAAAGCTATAAGATATGACAATTTTATTGGGTTGTTGTAAAAATGCCTTCAAAGAAGGTGGTTTCATATTATGCATTGTGAAAATGCCTTCCCTAAAGGCATTTTTGTGAAAAAGAAAAAAAAAAAAAAGGAAAGAAAAAAAAATAATACAAAAAGACGAGGCCTCCTACAAAAAAAGACGTCTCATCCTCTGTAAAAAATAAAACTAAAACCAACAAAAAAAAACACAAAAATGAAGTGGAAAAAAAGGAAAATAGAAGAAAGGGGACATATCCTCTTTGAAAGACGACAAGACCTCTCAAAGACGTCCTACTCTCAAAGAGGATAAGGACCTGTTTAGTTCGGGATTCGGATACAGTTTTCTGTATCCGAAAATATCAAAAACTTGTTTAGTTCAAATGATTCCGAAAATAATTTTTCACTTTTTGTTAAGAAACGCAGGTTGTTTTCAAAAAACGATAAAAAGTCTTTCCCAATTTTCTGTTTTTGAATTGTATTCTTATTTTCGGATCGTGAACCAAACACAACCTAAATTTCTTTGAGAAGTCCTCTCAAAGAGAACCTAGGACTTGCTATCCCTCTTTTGAGTTCCACTGACCCTGCATAGGTGGGAGCTAGGTAATTCGTGCACTGGGCTGCACTCTTAGGTATGTCCGAAAAAAGTCTAGCATTCTTTCTATTGTACACACACACACAAAAATGGCATTTATGTCTAGTTGATATGAAAATGCCCTTTCAAAGGTTTTTTATTCTTAATTTTAAGTGAAAAAACTTCTTGAGGCATTCTTATTATTAGTAAAAAAGACGTGGGCATCTTGCGAAGGCAATCTCAAGATACCCTTACAGTGGGACAAAAGGGGGAAGGGAAGGGAGGGGAGGGGAGGGGAGGGCAAAACCCTCTCACAACTGTGTGGCCCACCAGGTACACTCCCTCCCATGGGGCGTTATTAATTAGCATAACTTGAGAGGGCACTCTCAAGTTAAGGTAAATAAAATAAAAACATAATATAAAAAAAAGACAAGGCCTTTTACAAAAAAAGACGTTTCTACCTATTTAAAAAAACAAAACTAAAACCAAAGAAAAAAAACACAAAAATGAAATGAAAGAAAAAAGACGTCTCAAAAAGGATAGGTTTCTTTGCGAAGTCCTCTAAAAAAAGACCTAGGACTTGCTATCTCTCTTTGAGTGGTCCAACCACTCCCCCAAATCCTGCATAGGCAAAAAACTCATGCACTAGGTTGCGCTCTTTGCTATGTTAAAAAAAAATTCAGAATTTTTTCTATTGTGCATACACAAAATATATAAATAAGAGTTTGCACTTTTGCCAAAAATGAATAATGAAAAGAATATGACATATGTCTAGTTGGTATGAATTGCTCATGCAGTACGTCGAATACTCATATTCTCAGTCAGTCATTCACACGAACTCATACTACAGCGGAAGTCTCTTGAATGTCTCTCCTGCGTAGCACTAAACAATATCACATATGCATCACTCGAATACTCGAATGCCTTCGATAGCATGCCTTGCACGGTGTCACCCCAATCCATGCAATACCGATAAGCCGTCATGGATAACTCACTCGTGAGTATCCCCACAAGCACACTCTAGCACATAGACTTGAGATAGCTCAATGCGTTCAACTCGATAGCAGGTGGCCTATCATGTGTTATATATATCTAACTCCCTACTACGAGTGAGCTCGCACTGCTATGCTACTAAGCAGTGTCCCATAACATACCCTATGCTATGAAAACTACCATCTACTTCTTGAGAGGCATTCTTACTAGTAGTAAAAAAAATGTGTGCATCTTGAGAGAGCATTCTCAAGATACCCTTACATTAATGAAAAATGGGGGAGGGGAGGGAAGAGGAGGGGGTGGGGGAAAACCCTCCCACAATTGTATGCCTCACTAGGTAAATCCCCTCCCCACGGCACCCCCCCATCCCCATCCCCTTGCCAAACTATGTGAAAAAAGAAAAGAAAGGCAGAAGGAAGGAGAGGAAATAAAAAAGGGAAAGGAAAACAAAATAAGGGAGAAAATTATACACATACATGCACACACAAGAGTACGGGCATTCTTAGATTCTTTCTTTTTCGTTCCTTCATTTATAATGAATGAAGTGCTTGGTTTTCCTTTTTTTCTTTTCTTTTCTTTCCTTTTTTTTTCTTAAAAAAATACTCTCTAAAAGGGCTCTTTTACTTATAATTAAGAAAAAAATCCTTTCAAAAGGTGTTTTCATATTGTCAAAACCAAATAGCTCACCCGGTCAAGACAACTTCCCCCTCACATGAGGCCAGGGGTTCTATTCTCCCCAACCTCATATGAGGTGAGGAGTTGTTGTAACCCTATAAGGGGTCTTGTTGTGGTCTTATTGGGCCTTGATGTGGGTATTGTTACCCTTATTAATAGTTGAAACTGCCATTCTATTTCATCCAATGATCTTGAATGGCTTGTATGTATGTGATTGAGTGTAACAAATACTACAAATTGACAAAAAAAGGCGTTTTCACATTGGCCAAACAGAAGTGTTGTATTCTTGGGTTTCCCTTCTATTGTCCGCAAAGTGCTGACCTGCCATACAATGGAAAAATTCCATTACCATCTGTCAATCACAAAGGAACCACTTGTTGTATAAACCATGTATTCATAATCTAGGACACTAATAACAATTAAGGCTCCTAACCTTGGCCCTCTTACAAAATGTAACAGAATTTATAGTTCCTAACACATAAGTGCTAGATGAGGTTTTATTTAATTTATAAGATTTTATTCATTATCTAATATCCAAAGAGTCCATTTGCTCTTAAGAAATTGGTTAATTGGTTGACAATGGGTGAAACTACTTTGAGTGTCAATTCTCTAATTAAATCGTCTCAACCTTCCACAAAAGTTTAGAAGAGGTGTTTTAAGTTGTTTGTGTTATCCATCATCCTTAACACTAATTTCCTGTTTGATACCATGTTAAAGATGACATATATGATTTACATTTAAAAAAAAATTAAATAAATTCATGGAGATCTGAAAAGGGTAGGCCTTGTCACAATGGTTGAAGTTGTTCCATCGTGACATGGAAGTCACGGATTTGTACAAAAAACAGTCTCTCCAATGTAGAGATAAGATTGTATACATTGCCCCTTTTCTAGACCCTTAATGGCAAGAGCCTCATGCACTAAGTACTTCCGTTTTTTACTCATGGAGATCTTACTGTGAACCTTCATTCTTCTCTAACCACCCAAATCATTGAATGCTGTATTCATAATAGTATATACTCCAGGTCATTCCACTGGCACAATCTGCCACCAAGGTAGCTGGTAGAATTTTTACTCATTATGTCGCTTAACTGAACACAGCTAAATATGGATGCAAACTAGGTACTACAAAACAATCCATGCAATCAGAGAACTGTCATAACAATCTACTGTATCGTATGACACCTGAATGTAAACCAAATAGAGCTACATCTTCGTCCCTTTCCCATATTATTCATTTCTATTCCCTTCCCGATCCATTCTTTCCCTCTCTGAACGAACCAAAACGAAAATGCAGAAGAACTCAACGAAGAATACATAAGGTAAGACCAAACCTACGATTTTCGCACCAAAACCTCGACTAATGAAGGTCCTAAACAAATCGAGCAAACAATATCGAACCGAAAGCAAAATTTATCATTGTGAGCAGAATTCTTTGACACTTTTCTGCATTTGTATACCGAATCCATAACGAATTGATCAACAGGAACAAATGCACCAACCGAACACGGAAGAAACGGAAACTTACCTTGGAAGGATCGACCTTTGGGAAGTCCTTGACGACTGCGATAACTCTTTCGATCACCTCCTGTTTATCGAGGTGATCGTCTCCGTGCGAAGACATCGATCGATTCGAGTTGCAGAGATTCCATGCCTGAAGTTTCGATCCGTTTAGGTTTAGGTTTAGGGTTTGTTGAACTGGAACTCGTATATGACGAAGAAGGGCAGCTCTCAAAGCCATTGCGCCACTCTCTCTCTCACACACTTCTTGATCTCTTGATGAGGACCAAATTTTAGGAGTGACGTCGTCATATTAGATTTTGGCCGCGGTGCATACGCATATTTGTACGCAGGTTATACGCATTTCCCATGCAGGTATAAAAACAGGGCTTTTTACATGATTACCCTTTAAAAAAAGAATAATTTCACAAATGCCATCCCCTCAAAAATATTGTCACATTTGCCATAGTTTACTGTTTACTGCACAGTCATCGCACAGTCAGCGGCCAAACAATGCTCCACGTCGGCACGGAGGTGGATTTTTGTAAGTGAAGGGAAGGCGTCTTTTCAAAAGACGCCTTCCCTTCACACAATTTTTTTTTTTTAAACATGAAGGTAAGGCGTCTTTTCAAAAGACGCCTTACCTTCGTAGTGTTTTTTTTAAGCGTAATAGAATTAGTCTTTGCTTTCGCCAATGGTTGGGTTTTGGAATGATGAGGATAAATCCAATAAAGCTTTATGAATGATTTCCTCCTTATTTGAGCAATACCCTTTTTCTTTCTCATCATTTTCTTCTTCTTCACTCTCTTTTTTCTCTTCCCATCTGCTGTTTTTCTTGTTGTTGGAGGGACTAGAGAAGGGTAGTATTAGTTTCAGAGAAGAAGAAGAAGAAGAAGAAGTAGAGATATTAGTACTAAGGGCATGGGATATGGTGAGGCGAGCTTGCTGCAAGTGAGAAACAGAAGCTGTGATGGAGTTGAGAAGTTGCAGGAACTGGAAGCTGTCATTAAGATATTGCTCATGCAAAGAAGGGCTTTCCCATGAGGTCATGGGATGGTCTATTTCTGAGATGAGTTTAGCAAATGCTTCTTCAATTGCTGGTAAGATGAATTGTAAGCAGTGATGAACCCATGATAAAGTTGGGGGAAGTTGGAGTTGAGAGAAGAAGGATTTGGATATTTGAGACTCGAAAGCTCTAAGGGAATTATGATGACTCTCCAGCTTGGAAGATGATGAAGAAGAAGACTAATTCCAAAAGCTCTTACACCCAAAACTGTCACAACCATGGATTTATCCTCATCATTCCAAAACCCAACTATTGGTGAAAGCAAAGACTAGTTCTATTACGCTTAAAAAAAACACTACGAAGGTAAGGCGTCTTTTCAAAAGACGCCTTACCTTCATGTTTAAAAAAAAAAAATTGTGTGAAGGGAAGGCGTCTTTTCAAAAGACGCCTTCCCTTCACGTTTAAAAAAAAAAATTTGTGTAAAGAGAAGGCGTCTTTTGAAAAGACGCCTTCTCTTGCACTTGTAAAAAAAAAAATTTAAAGGGAAGGCGTCTTTTGAAAAGACGTCTTCCCTTCACTTACAAAAATCCACCTCCGCGCCGACGTGGAGCATTGTTTGGCCGCTGACTGTGCGATGACTGTGCAGTGAACAGTAAACTATGGCAAAGGTGACAATATTTTTGAGGAGATGGCATTTGTGAAATTATTCTTTTTTTGAAGGGTAATCATGTAAAAAGCCCTATAAAAACACACATTTGTATATTGAGGCACAGTCGTACTATTTTTACTCTTAAAAAGTGGTTAACAGCTAAAAGAATTTTTTTTAAAAAAATAGTATTTTCTGGATAAAATGTACTTAATTTTTTTTTATAATTATTTGATTAAACATAATATTTTTTATCATATTTGATTATTAATTAGTTATTCAGTTATATAATTGTAACTTCTTCAAATTAGTATATAAAATTTTCTTACGCCCTTAGCTTAAAAAATTATGATGAGAAAATGTTGGGCTCAAAAAAAATATATAAAATTTTTTCTCAACTCTTTTGCTAACCAAACACTAATTTTATCAAAAAAATTACTATTTTTTCAAGAAAATTTTTATTTTCTCGTCTATCAAACACACTCTTAGATATATTTGGCAAGATCTTCTTTTACTTAAATTATAATAGAAAAAGACGAATTTTTTCCAAAAATATTTTTTTTAGAAGCGCTTTTAAAAAAATTCTCCAAAATGAGGCCAAAGACACATTTGTACAAAGGTACGTATGCACTTTTTGTACATAGGTGCATATACATTTTACAAGTGGTGCATACACTCTGTAGTATATAGGAAATTGCCTACATAATGGCCAAGCTCACCTCGGTCTTTTCCTCTATGTAACGGATTACGTTAAGTCATATATCAAGCCAACCTAAACTAGTTCTGGCTTATCAGGCTGACTTTAGTTTTACAATATTTTTAGTATAAGTTAATTTCAAACAATAATATGAGAGTAAAGTAATTAAAAAACTCTTTTTAATAATATATTTTATCATATAAATGAAGATTATGATAAAATGTTTTAGTTTAGTTTTAAGTAATAAAAACATCAATACAAAATAATGATTGACATTAAGAAAATAAATTCTAAAAGGTTAATTATAATTATAACATAATAATATTATCTCATAAAAATAATTATTAAAATTCATGAGTATCATTTAGCTATACTCTAGTTGGGTTTGAATGATTTAGGGTCAAATCCAACCTAACACAAGCTAAGTCGGGTTGAGAATTCGTTAACCCAACCAAACCTATCAGATTTTGTTCGATTCAATCAGGTTGGTCAGGTTAACTTACACCCTTAAGTCCAATAGCTTTTAAGTAGTTTTAAATGTACACCTTTTTTCTTAGATACGGATTCCGACATCCTATAGTGTCATCCTTTCCCTTCGAAATGAGACTATTTCATCAAATTTTGGGAGTCTACAGAGGCGGAGGCGTCCCTGCCAATCATGATTTTTTCAAGGGAGGGCTCAAACTCGAGATCGAGTCCCTCAACCCCCCTTGAGTTCGGCCTTCGAACCATCGAACCAAACCATGGTTGGTTCTTTAATTTCAAAAATAACCATATAAAACCATAGATTTCTAATATAGACTTAATTTTTTGAATTTTATTGTACAAACTGTAAAACCGTCCTTTGTAAGCAATTTGCCATAATTAATGTATAACTTATATATATATATATATATATGAATAATATTTGAGGGACACACATTTTTAATACACTTTTTTAATATTATACTTAGAGTTATTAGATTGTCTCGAATCATACAATTAAAGCATAATTTGAGACAATCTAACAGCTTTCAAGTACAAGAAAGTGTGTTATTTAAACATTTCTCTCTCTTTCTCTCTCTCTATATATATATATATCAAATATAATTGATATAGTATCTGAGACAACAAAAGTCTACTTATCAATTATCTGAAAATCTCAATTATAATATTAGGCACATGGATTTATTTTCATTGAGCAGACGACCACACCATCCAGCTCATACTTTGTCCTCTTCCCCATGCTTTCGCATTAATACCCAGAGCCCATGCAATTTAAATGACCAAACAACAACAGACAACAGACAACAGTATCTCCCAAGAAATACAAACATGAAGAACCATCATCACAACCTTCCTTTCTTCTCCTTCTCCTTCTTCATACCTCTTCTCTCCTTCCTCTTCCACCACACCAACACCGCCGCCGCCATTTCCACGAGCCTCGTCCAGGAAACTTGCAGAACTTGCGCCGCCAAATCGCCGCTCTTGAGCTACGATTTCTGCGTTGCATCTCTTAAGGCTGTTCCGCAGAGCCAATACACTGATGTTCAAGGATTGGGTATCGTATCATTGGATCTAGCAATAGCAAATGCAAGTAACACTTGCGTAACCATAAACAAGATGTTGAATGGCCAATTAGTTGGTAATAATTACACCAAGATTTGTTTAGAGAATTGTTTGGAGTTGTATACAGATGCAATTCCTACGCTAGAGAAGTCGGTTAATGCGTTTAAGTATGGCGATTACACGAATGTTAATATATGGGTGAGCGCGGCTATGGAAGCGGCAACAACGTGTGAGGAGGGATTTGAGGAGCAAGGGGAAGCGCCGTTGCCGTTGAAGAAGGAGAATAGTGACTTGTTTCAGCTGTGTGACATTGGTTTGGTTATATCTAAATTGCTTTCTTTGCAATCTTTCATGGCAATTTGATGTGTGTTTTAGAGTTTGGAAAGCATGGTTAAAGAAGCTGCATGTGTTGATCGTGTAAGTGCAGGTTTTCTGGTTTGCTGCAAGTGTCGGTAGATAGACTTCTCTTTCTGCAGGACTATTGTATTATAGATGTGAGTTGTAACAGCTTTTGTCATCTCATCCTTTAATCAATGGCAAGTATGCTTATCCAATAATGTAACAAACAATGGTTTTTTTTTTTTTTTCTTTTATAAAATTCTAAAACTTCACCACCTATCTATATTGCATCTTCAAGTTGTTATAGTTAGAGAGAGAGAGAGACCCTAGTAGTGTTTTGTGTTTTTCAATGGCCTCATAAACTCTATTTCTCAAAGAGTGACCCTTGTAGTAGCCAATGTGAATGGCATAAATAGGCTCAATTTAAGAGAATTTTTTCAAAAGTAAAAATACTTTGAGAAGTATTGAACAACAACTGCTTCTCCTTAAACTGCGGTGAAATAAAAAGATTGAGAAAAACCAATTTTTTCTAAAAGTATTTTTCGCAAAAACAAGGCCATAATGACACATGACCTTCAGGCTTTATCAGGGCTTGGAGGAAAGAAGAATAGGCAGTATGCATCTTAATGATAAAAACAAAATAAACTAAACTTGAACAGGATAGTAAAACACTGGGATAATTAAAAATTATATGTGAATAAATAGATATAAAAAAGGAAAAGGAAAGACTGGAAACACCCATTTAAATACCATGTGAAACATCACGATGTACACTATTACTTCACATGGTGTTTCAAACAATCATTTTTCTGGGGAAAAAGATGGAGAGCCCACATGACAGTACTGCCTGGCACAAAATAATGAGACCTAAGCTGTAAGATGATAAGATTTGGTGAAACATCAGTGTTTAAATTAAAGAGGGGCAAATTATCCACGTGAAATATTAACATGAACATTCCAACCTATAAAAAAAAAAAAAAAGAACAACCTAGATTTAGGGTAGCTCAGTTATTCAATGGCTAACAAGGATCTTGTAAATGCCTGAACAAAATTGATAGAATTGAGGAACAACAACAAAGAAATGTCAAATTATACAATTAAAAAGTTCAATCATCAACCAAATATCTTTCAACTGTCAACAGCACCCAAATTAATATATTTTTGGGATTTGTCAGACGTATTTTTACACATGGGCAGGCCTGGAAAAGGTTCTTAACGTTTCATTTATTCAGCATATTCTCACACCGGTACTCGTCTGCTTCTGTACCTATCCATGAACTGCAACAAAAAGAAAAATAGCAAACCTTAATCTAAACAAATAATTGACAAAAAAAGTTGGGTTCATTTGGGGCAGAATTGAATATTTTTTTTTCATTTGTGAAAACAAAGGATGCATCAGATAAATACTCGCTTGGTCGAGCTGTTACTTGAAAACCTCAAAAACAGTTTTCTGATACAGGCACAAAATTTGCAAAGAAAACAAGAAAATATAATACAAGTCATAAGAATTTGTTTTCGAAAACATTTTTCAAATGGAAAACCAAATGAGCCATAAGAATTTTATTGGGTATTGGTGAAAGTCTATGCTTTCCAGGTACTTTAGAATATCTTCCAATTCCATAACATGTTCAAATTATGTTGCAAAGACCATCTACTGCATCTCACCCCAGTTTTCTTCTCTAGGGAACGGGAACTTGAAATTCATTCAATTAAAGATGTGACCTTTTTTTATTTATTTTTCCAATCCAAAAATCCGTATCCGTGTCATTCATGTTAATAGAACTACTAAAAATTGCTTATCATTACTTTCTTCAAGTAACTGAGAGTCTGAGGCATGTAAACCTGACTTTAGGTAATCCAACTCTCTGGTGACAAACCAAGTGCTACTTTGAAAGTCAAATCATTCAAGAGTTGGCTCAACAGTTGAAAGGTCACAATCCATGAAGAGTTGGATTGTTCAATGCAATGACAACATTGAATCCTTTTCCCGACACAAAAAGCAGTAAAATATGTACCATGTCCTGATATCAGATGGCATAACCATGGATTGAGACAACAGAAGGTGGTTTTTAAGGCAAAGGAAACATGAAGTCCAAGGAAAATGACTGCTTGATCTATTTGACATGCATTGAAGCAAAAGATATGCAAAACAACATATAGTTATAAATAAACCATAAAATAATGGATCTGTGCCAGCATGTAACAACGTTAGGCTCTTTTTGAAAAAGCAACTGAGTTTCAAGTATTCTTACCGATGTCACAAAGGGCTGTTGGAAAATCCAGCCAAGAATTGGAATCCTTTGCAGAAAAACTGCCAGGGTAGGCCAAAAGCCACTGCCAACAGATCAAGTCAGCAATCAAGAACATGAGATATTCGAGAAATGGAATACTGATAAAGGGAAAAAACCCTCCAGACCTGAATAGAACAATGAAACCATATGACTCCAAAATCATTCCCGTGATGGGCCATCCTAGGAGAACCAAGAGGAAGCCAAAACCAAATGAGATTGTGCCCTGTCCAATTATGCAAAAGAAAACCAAGTGAATGGGAGAACAGAAACTAAACAAATATGAGTTCACAGGACAATTAGTAAGACCTTGTAGTTTCGGCGTTTCATGAAGAACTGCATGGTTGATTTCAATCCAATTGTCAACATCACCCCTGACAAGAATAGGATCTGATTAAGTATCACAAACAAGTCAAGGGTTAAAACAGGCACTGCACCAACAGAAAAAATAACAATACAGAAAGAAAGCAAAACAAAGGATAAAGAATTCAAACAAAATGAGATGAGCATTTTACTTACATTTCCCATAGCAAGAAGTCCCTTGTCAAAGAAGAAAATGATTCCTAGAAATGAGAAAAGTACTCCAAATCCAGTCAAACCTAACCCGATCTCTGTTTCATGTCAGAATTCCAAATTTAGATAACTCTCATCAATTGGAGATAAAAATAATACCAGCAGACCAACACATCAAGCAAAAAGAAACAACTACGCGCCAACGCTATCCAATTTTTATTTTTTATTTTTCTTGGGGGTTCTTGGGGAAGGGGAGTGGGGATGGGGAGTGGTTTGCTACAATGAAGAATCTCCCAATTATATTAATTCACTAAGAATCTCCCAATTTGCTTACAACATTATCACTTTATTTTGACTTATTTTTGTTGGTGCGGTGGAAGGGTTGGCTTACAAGATCAGAAGACAAGTTGATTAATTCCATTGAAATTGACACTTCATATAGCAAGGGTTACACTTGAAGTATCAAGTTTAAACAAAAATAAATAAATAAATAAAGGTTAAGAAAAACCATGATTTCAAAATACAAAAGGTGTGGAGGCAATCAATTCTTCTCACAACCTAAGGGCTCGTTCGGTAGGTGAGAGAAAATTGTTCTTTTCTTGAGAAAATAATATATTTTCTCAAGAAAATAGGAAAATTGTGTGTTTAATTGTCAATATTTTCTCGAATTTTTTTTCGCAACCTCCATATTTTCACACCTGTAAAGGTGAGAAAATATAAGGCCGCGTTTGGTATAGGATTTAAAAATTGTTTTCTGTTTTTAAATTCAAGATTCCCAAAAAACTTGTTTGGTTGAACTGTTTTCAAAATATTTAAAAACTATTTTTTACTTGACTTTGAAATTTGTGAAGAAAAAAAGAATACAATAAATTATTGTTTTCATTAATTTCTAAAAATGAACTCCCAAAACAACTTTTTAAGAACTTATTTTTAACACCATTTTTAAACTGGATACCAAAACAGGCCCTAATTTTCTCATGATTTTTTTTTTTAGTATTATTGATAATGTTCATGTTTAAATTTAATGAAACTTCTTGTTTCTCATTCTCATTGCATCATATAAGTGTAAAAAGATATTCTGTCATGCATAATCATACAGTCACGAAAAAATTCTTTAAAAAAATTTACTTGAGAAATTATTTCTTGAAAAACTACATTTTCTCGAGAAAACTTTTCTCCAATATGATTAACATATTGATTTTATTTTAGTAATGCAGCTGACTTTGACTGTGCAAATTTTTTCATTAATATTAAATAAATTATTTATGTTTTATCATTTTTTATTGTTCTTGACTTATTTAATGTAAAGAGTATAAACCTTCAAGTGTTGAGGTTGCAATTTGCAACCAATTATAGTTGGTTACCTGTGTCATCAATTTTGATATTTGCATTTTGATTTATTATTTCTTGCCGTTACCGGCCGAGTATGCGTATATGCCTTTTACTAACTTAGGAAAGAGCTTAAATTAATTATTTTCTTATAACATAGGCCTTGACTAGGCACCGTCTTGCAAAGGTAGGTTAAAACATCTAAGCATTGTCTTGACACCTTGAGAACACCTCATGTCATAGAGTTCTACGGATGGTTACTCGACCTCTAGAATCTAGGTAAACTATCCTTCTTATATATTTCAATACGTTAATCAAGAGACGTAAATTCGTCAACTAACATATTTGGTCATAATTTGTGGCCATTTGGCCTGAATAATTACTTTTAGAATGAGTGGATATGAAGTAATGAAGAGTTCCTCCACAAAAAAATCATCTTCGGGTATTAATTCATCCCAAACCTAATAGAGGTTGTATGGAAGGTAATAACTATGGGGTATCAATAGGAAAAGGAATAGATTCAATTACAAATTTCAAAATAGATTGACTTTTGTGAGCACAACTATCTTGGTGAAGAGATTATCCTTACCAAAAAATCCCATTTCGAAGCTTCAGCCTAGGAAAATTGCAAGCCAAATTCCAAAACTCTATAAATCCTAATCTTATATATTTATATTATTATATATATCGTATGATTCAAATCCCATGTGTATGACTTTTTTTGTTCAAATTTCAATTTGATAAACTAAGCCAAAAAATCATTTAGTTCATATTCAAGAATTTTCCAATTATGCCCCCCAAACCTAATAGATTTCGCCTATTCATGTAATTCATCCAAAACTTAATAGAGGTTGTATGGAAGGTAAATAATTATGGGGTGTCAAAAGGAAAAGGAATAGATTCAATTACAAATTTCAAAGTAGATTGACTTTTGTGAGAACAACTATCTTAGTGAAGAGATTATCCTTACCAAAAAAAACCATTTGAAACTTCAACCTAGGAAAATTGTAAGCCACATTTCAAAACTCTATAAATCCTAATCTTATATATTTATATATATTCATATGATTCAAATCCCATGTGTACGACTTTTTTTGTTCAAATTACAATTTAATGATCTAAGCCCAAAAATCATTTAGTTCATGTTCAACGCTTTGCCAATTATGCCCACAGTTCAAACTTTTCAAACACCCGACTTTGTTATATAACCACAAAAGGCATCACTAGTGAAATAAGAAGTTATGTGAAATTCAAGTAAATTAGAATAAGGAATTTTGATATCCTACAATGGTCATTACAAAAACTACAGAATATTCGACAATGGTCATTTCCCAATAAACAATAAAAAAGAAAAATAGTAAGAATATCCTACAATGGTCATTACCCAAACTACAAATATTTCCACAGTTCAAACTTTTCAAACACCAGACTTTGTCATATAACCACAAAAGGCATCACTAGTGAAATAAGAAGTTATGTGAAATTCGAGTAACTTAGAATCAGTACTGTTGATATTATGGATAAGTACCGCTTAATAAGGAAACATGTGTTGATAGTAACACTCAACTCAACTTAACTAAGCATTTACCCAACTACACAGAGTCAATTACATAAATATGTATCTTCAACTCCACTCTATCAAAGTTAAGTCTATGGTCATATTACATTGCTAATAGTACTACTGACCTCAATTTGGCATCTAGACCCTCTTTTCCTTTAGTTACATCACATGCTATAATGATGCTTAGGCTATTTCTCTTGTTTAGGCGAAGGGGTGCCAAGTCATTGCTTAGGCATTTTCTAGACTATACAAATTAGATAAATCTCAAAACATAGACATAATATTTTTGAATACAAAATTGAATAAAAAAAAGAATACAAAATTAACTCCCCAAGCATCTGTATGAAAAAGCTTTATAATTTTACATCATCAATCGCAACCAACCTTAGACAAAGAACAGAGGTTGCATTATGTCAAAACCAACCATGACAGCCCACCCCGACCTAGCAAACCTTGAATGATTACTTATTTCTAGACATAGGTACTATGGTCAAATAGATAATGCATCTCTTCATAGAGTGGAATTGCGCCCAACACTGAGCAGTAGCATAGGGCTTTCTTATTACGGTGTCAAGCAATACCATAGTGCCGAAGATTACAATGCATGTTCGAGTTAAACTTTCATTTGGAATTAGAGAATTCCATCAGAGGCGGCTTTCTTTGGTACCCTAAAAAACTCACAATGAATCATCTTAAAAAACATGAGTGTCCTCAGCATGTTTGTCTCAAAGGTTTGGTTTTCTTTCACTCCTTATTCAACATTGTGTGCTTCTTTCTATGCCACTTCTGAAATCTTGAAAGGGCAGCAAAACTCTCCAAATGAACAAAGGTACAGAGATTGCTCCAATTTGTAATTATTTAGGAATGTGCCTTCTTATGAACAAGAAAATACTTGAAGTGAAGAGAAGGAATCCAAGAAAACTCACTGATATTCATGGTCCAGGATGCCTAAAGATCTCAGGGGCGTGCTTTTTTATGTTTTTTGCTCCATCCTTGTTTATTAGAGCATATGTAGAGAAGGATAATACAAGAGTATTTTGTATGTTCTAATGAATGATACAGTTTTAAAGAACAACACCTCAATAAATCTATTATTAATCCCTAGGAATAAAACTGAGCTTCCTAGGCAACAGAAGTCATCTGATCATCTTCATATCAAAAAACAAAGACTTAGTCCAATTGTATATAAGAAATTTGAAAAGGAAAATGAAAAAGAAAACAAAAACAAATAAAATCATGAATATACTGAAAGGACAATCACACAGGCTTCGTTAATAGGAGTCTTCAAAAATTTCACTATTAAATGCTCAATGCAAAGATAACAAAAAAAAAAAAAAGATTCAGAGCTAAGGCATTACACTAACAGTGACTGTGATATAGATAGACACTAATTAGGAAATTAACATTAGGTAAAAAGCACGCCTCTATGCTAAAGCTTCTCTCATGCATATTCTTCAATAAAAATGATAAAAGACAAGCAAAAGACAAGCAAAAAACAACCAAATAAACTATATTTCAGCCTCGACAACAAAGAATTAAGTCGGCACATACTCTTTCTGTCGTTCATCTCAAACGAAACCATTTTGCCAATCGAAATGTCAGTACCACAAACTGCAAAATAAAATTGCAATCAGACTAATGAACCAAAAAAATCAAGAAAGAAGATGAACCAACAAAACTCCAGCAGGTTAGGCGAATCGGTTCATCGGCGCTAGGGCTTCCACACAAAAATAGACCAAGAAAAACGTAACCGAGTCTAACAAGATCCGTGAGATTCACCTTTGCGAGATCTGACCAGTAACGCTAAATTCAAACTCGATTAACAATCTACGAGTCCCTGTAACACAAAAAAGAAGAAGAGTTCAATCAACTTGAAATCCATAGATCTCGGATTCCTCTGTCGAAATTTCCAGATAACTGAATCATTGAAATAACGGAGCTAAAGAAAAGATGAAAATAAAAAGAGAGAGACAAAGAGAGAGAGAGAGAAGAGAATCAACTAATAAAAATGTAGATATCCTCAGCTTTGATCGACGGAAATCGAGCGCAATTCAATCGGACACATCCGTAACAGTTGGAAATTGATTCAACGAAATTGAAAGAAAGAAATAAGAAGAAGAAGAAGAAGAAGAAGAAGAACCTGCGAGTTATCTTGTGAAGGAGAGAGCGAGCTGCGAAGCTCCGGCGAGTAACTTGAGAGACACGAAGAAATGAACTGAGAATGAAGACTAATCAAGCGTTTGCTTAACTGAAACGGAAAAAAAATAAAAAAAGAATTAGATTTTAAAGAAAAATGATTTTAAAAAAAATGACAGAAAAGAAAAGGCGATAACATTTTGGGGAAGACAAAGGGTGAAAATGTAGTACCGGGTGGGTGCATTTAGAAGAAAACATTGATTTATATGTTTGCAGTTTATCTTTCATTGTTATTTTTTTATTTGAAGTCGTTATGAGGGTGTAAACATCTCTGTTCCATGTTTGGTTGAGTTGATTTAATTATTTGAGTTTGGTTGGATTCAAAAATCTCAATCTTAACTGATTGAATTGGGTCATGAATTAACGCCCATAAAACACAACCCAACCTAACTCGAACAGAACCCAACATTAACTCTTAAATCTCTTATCCCCTAAAGCCACTGAATCGTAAAATCAATGAAACTCCAAAAGTCTCAAACTCAAATCGCAATCTTTTCTGGCCTTCTAAAAAAAACCTTTTAACCTTTCTTTTTTGTCTTCTTCTATATTTGTATTTCTTATTTTTCTTAAATTTTTTTAATTTCTTTCTTTTAAAGTTCAAGCCATTTTCTTGAAAATAAAAATAAAGTCATCATAACTCAAATGACGAATCTAACCCAATCCGAATTACTTTAGATTGAGTTGGGTTAAGTTAGGTTAAGGAGCTAATTTGGTTCAGGTTGAATTTTATTTTTTCAACCTTAACTGTTTGAGTTGGGTTGATTTTTAACTGGAACCAAACCTAACTTAACTGATTACATTAATATTTAATTAATAAATATACCTTAATAGAAAAAAAAAAAAAAACCTGAGAAGATGAAAATTGTATTGGGCCGGGTTGGGCCCAAAAAAATGCAAGTCCAAAACAGTTGACAGCCCTAGATTTCATGCATGCAAGAAGGAAGAGAGCACGGAGGGAAGACAGTACCAACCGTTATTTAACGGCCGTCGAAAATTACAGAAGAAGAAAAATTAGAAGAAGAAGAAGAAGAAGAAGAAAGCTCTTAATAACAACACAGAACCCAAAAAAACCTACTAAAAACTCGTTTTGATTTCTTCAGTCGATCCTCTTCAAGAGATTCCCAAAAACTCTTGCTTTTACTGAGAACAGAGGAAGCCATGGTTGCTGCTCAAGCCCCAGATAAACATGAAGATGACTATTCTTCACTCAAAGATCTGAAGCTGGAAATCGAGAGAGAAGAAGGAAGGGATTTCTTGTTCTGTTTTTGGGTTTATATTTTGAGCTCTGGGAGCTCTCACGGCACTCTCATTCGACAGGTTTTTTTTTTTTTTTTTTCTGTTCTTCATCACTCTCTGCTCTTATTTTGAATTCTTATTTGGGTGTTTTCTCTTGTTTATGTTGACTTTTTTCTTTTTTACCATTTCCCAATTACTTTTTGGAAGAATTTTTTGGGGGGATCAGTTTGTGATTTTTTGAAATTCTGTTGTATATATGCTGCTTTTCATACAGAAGGATGGATACCCATTATTTTTCTTTTATTTTTTTGTCTATTTTTTTTTAGTTTTTTTGTGAGATTATATTCACCAGATGCAATATCTGCAAGTGGGTTGTTCTTATTTCTTTTTGGGTTAATCATAGGGGCAATGAGTTCAATCTGAAAAAGATAATTGCATTTTATCCCCTTTTCTGTTCTGTAGTATGTACTACTACCTGATGATTGGAAGAGGTGGTACCCAATTTCAGTTTTTTTTCTTGTTGGTGTTGTTTAAAGTTAGATGCAATGTTCTCAGGTAGACAATTCACGTTTCTTTTGGGGATTTATGTCTGGAGAATGGCTGAGATTAGGCCTTCCTTTATAGCATTATATCGTCTGCAATTTGAAAGCGGTTTTATTGACTGACCCTCCATTGCTTTGTGCATAATGCTTTATTGATCTCAAGAAGCAGTGCCCCTTTTTTTTTACTTCTTATCATTCTTAAGTTATTATGGTTTTATTTATTATCTGCGATTTCTACATCAGACTTATCTATTTCTTCTGGTGTTTTAATCATGGCTGTTGATATTTTTTTCCTTGGTATTCTCTCTAGATGCAGTGTTTTATTTATCATATGTTAATTTTTATTCATTGCAGCTGTTGAAAGTTAACCATTTTGTTTCTCAAATATTTTTGGATATCAAATGCTTTCCACCAACACAACAGCTTGCTCTCAAGTTTATTTCTTTACAACAAGTATAATATTTATCTAAATTTTTTAATTCCATTTAATTACTTCTGCAATTCAATTTGTCACTTCTATGTTATGAATTCCTTTTCTAACCCCAGATTTTATTATTAGAGAGTGGAAAGAAATGTACATACTATGGGCAACTCGATTTATCTCAACTTCTTAAGGTCTAGTTCGATCAAGATTATTGTACCTCCTGCAGATGTTTCACATAAAAAACTCTGTCAGAACTTATGAGAAATTTTAAAATCAACATATTTAGAGAATCAATACCGCGTCATTGAGATTTATTTAGTCCCTACAAATTATCTAATTTTTTTTTTTCCATATTTCTGTACGCCCACTTATTTACTTTGGAAAGAAGGATGAGTTCTTGTCTTCTAACTAATTGGATGTATCCAACAGTTCTGCATTGCAATGATGTGTTCTCATTTATAATATTTTTCTCATTTTATGTTAATGCATTTTGTATAGCAGATGCACACTGATACTGAAGATGATGTTCCTTTCCTTGTATTAAACAAGGAGAAGAAGCTAACACTCTTTCCACTGCTGTTCCAACTTGAAGAAGCTCCCCTCGCTGATGCTGCGTCATTGGCTGAAGGTCCAAGTGCATTGGCAGAAATTGAGTGTCCACTGGGAAAATGGGTTCATGTTGGTTGTGAGGTTTGTGAACTTTAAGCAATTTTTGCTCTCATCTTAATAAGAAATTTCTGTTACAAATGAGACAATATATTTTAGAAGCTTAAGATACTTTATTATACTTTTATATAAGTTTTATAGCTTATTTCTACCATTGTAATCTTCAAAATAGGTCAATCACATGTAAATTTGATAGACATCCATCTTGAACAATTTTGAGCTTCTTAATTAGTTAATTGAACTTCCATAACCATATGCATTTTCTTCACCATGAGGATTCCGTTTCTAAATGTTTAGGACTTAATTCATTTTTTCTCTTAGTAATGTTGGGAATGACATTGGTTGATACGTTCATATTAGGTGGCGGCAAATCTTGTGCGTCTTCACATTAATGGGCTGGTGGTGGGTGAAAAGCCAATATCTTCCTCGAAGAATGATGCTGATCCAGATAACTTGAGAAAAATAACTCTGTTAGGTTCTGATGGAGAGAATGGGAGACTGCAGGGTTATGTCCATTATGTTCGAAGCTTGCCTCCAGAATCTTCTATTAATGATCACTTTATCAAGGTGCATAGTTGTGATATTGTTTAATCTTTTTCTCTTTTTACTTCATTTTTTTTATCTGTCGTTGCTCGACTTCTACTTAAGAAACACTTTTTTTGATGTCAGAACCCACCTGTGGAATTATCTATTGATAGTTCATGTGTCTCTGAGATTGAGGAAGGTGCAGATGGTGTTTGGAGCATTGTTGGTGGAAAGGTAAGTTTTTTTTTTTCCTTCTGAAAACCTGTTTCTTATATTACAGTTGACAATCCTTTCAGTTGGTACTAATATTTTCTATCTATTATAACCATTTCTAGTGCCTGACTATTCATCTAGTCTTGAGTTACTATCAACTACCAATGCTTGATCAACCTATATGCATTTTATAGATATCTCTATTGTGGAAACATTTGTCTTTTGCAGGCATATAGATATTGTTGAGGTTTCCTCTTTCTAAGGTGTCTATCATGTAAAATATTATCTGGTCTTGTGTGATTTACGTTTTTATTCTTTTGAATATATGTAAATATATCTCAAGATTTTAAAATTAGTGAGGTGTGATCCAGTGGCTTGCCTGAGTGATGCAAGATTTAAGCTTGATTAACAAGTCATTGCATTTAGTGAAAGAAAAAAATTTGTTTCAAAAGAAATGTTCATACTTGTTTTATTCTACTTTTATTTCTTTCTTTATTTCCTTGTATTTACATTCCTGCACATCACAGGCATCTTGTCGCAGGAATTTTACTTTGGATGTCATTTTAGTAGATGCTCATGGCCATTCTGTAAGCAAGGAAATGGAGGTTTGTTCTCTGGATTTTGTGTCTTTTGCAACATGTGTTATTGTTGATTGATTGGTTCCAAACCATTCTTTAATTTGAGCTGGCTTATTGGTTGGTGTAATCAGATTGTTGCTTCTCTTCAATATGCCGACAATGGAGCACCTGTTGAGAAGCCAAATGATGCAGAAGCTCCGCTTTTGACCAGCTATGATGGAATTGAATTTGCTTCTTCTCTTAGGCCGAGCAAGCTGCTGCATGGCCGGGCGTCCTTCAAGCTCAAAATATCTCAGGTGCTTAAATGAGAAAAAGTTGTTTGCGACTGCTACATATATTAGCTTCTATAATGATAATTATTAAAAAAAGATGTCATTTCATTTGGAAATGCAAGGAATTGCTGCCCTCTATTTGGTGGGTCATGTTAAGAAGATCTAGTTTGTTGAAAGATATGAAATGATAAGTGATAGTGACCATCCGTTTTATGGAGTTCCTTGCTAGAACATTCACTGTTTTTTTACTATATGTAAGATAATCAAGTATATTGGTTGGTTGCAATTGTTCAAAGGATTATTCTTGGCTCAACAATTGAGACTCACCGACATGATATGCAAATGCGCAATAACAGTGTGGTATCAACACCTTTGTCGTTGATAAAATTGTACTAGTTTGCTTAATGACTGGCTTTAAATATTTTAAAACAAATCAAAGTTTTAAAATTTATGACCTTGGTGGACCTTGCCAAGAAATGGTCAAATGAAGCAGGTCATCTAAGCATTTGCCAACACCAAGATGTCTTGAGACTATTCTAGATTCAGATGATTTAATCAGGTTGGTAGCTAGCTGCTTTAGTTGATCCACGGCTTCTTAACTATGTGAATTTTTCAATTTTGTTTGTTGCATCGATCAGATAGATGAAGCCCTGTAAGAACAACCAATTTCAGGTGAAGAGCCTCTTACACAATTGACAGTGTGTGATTTGGGAATTTTACAGGATGCATCTTACCTTGGTTCCCAACACACTCATGCCGGTTTATGGCTAGACATTTTTTAAGATATCTGGAACCTTTTACTTCTTCCGGCTGTGGAGAGACTACACATTACAAATTTGAATAATTCAACTGCTTTGTCATTTCTTCTTCGTCTTCTTTTTCTTCTTTTTGCTGACTTCTTTTCATTTCACTGTTTCAGCTTTCCTCCAAATGTGACAATAGGTTGTTTCGTGTTCGGTTTGACTCACCAAAAACAGGAAAGTATCCCTTTCTTGAGGCATACTCCCATCCAATTCGTTGCATCTCAAGGAGTCGCAATACCCGGACATCCTCTATGGGGTGGAAGAAATCTACTGCTACCCATCCACTTGATGCATCTCAGTCAGTGGGAGTCGATGCTGGGTCCCCAGAAGTTCAACAGAATAATGGAGATGGACATGCACCAATATTTACCTTGCATGAATCAAAACCTAGCCCACCTTTAAAACGTGTTAAAGTGGGAGCTGAAAAATTATCTGCAAGGGTCATGGATGATTCTGCTTTGGGTCGTCCTTATGATGGATGCAACTCTCACATCTTGAGCACTAATCAGGTACTTACTAGATTATTTTTGTTTGCATCAATCTCACTTAGAAATTCTGAATGTATATTGTGTAGCTTGGAAGAAGTATGACAATCTACAAATTAATATGGTGGTTCAGGTTCTTGCATTCATGTGCTCCATTATTACATTTTACTCTCTCTATGACAAGGTCCTATTAGCAAATTGAAACTTATGAAACTGGACTTCGCATTTTTTTCATATACCCTGATTACAATGTTTGGTTCATCGAATCGGGTCTTTTCTTTTTCTTTATTCTTTTTTTTTTTCTTAATTCAAGGTGTATTTGGGCATCTTAGAGCACCCGACTAGTCCTTTGAGGTGTGTGCAAACCTCCCTATCCTTACACACTGGATGACCCAATTGGGTTTGCATTCAAACTTAGGACTCCCACTTCTTGAAGAGGGTTCTTGGCCATCACACCAACCCTAAGTTGGTCAATTAGGTCTATTTTTTGGCCGAGCAAATACTGTGGTGGAGAGCCCTTAATTATAGACCATGTATACTATTATATAATGCTAGTGGTTGGCCTTCATTTGGGATTAGTAAAATGTTTTTTATCTGCTCTTGCTCTTTTGATATTCCATAACCCAATATTTCTAACACTAATAGTTGTTCTTTTTTAATGGTTACATATAAGACAGGCTGCAAATGCATTTGCATCAAGCATGGAAGGTAAACCTGAAAACATGGAAGTTGAAGGAATGGACAATACTCCATCTGACTCTGAAAGTTTTCAAGCAAGAGACTCGGCTTTCAGGAAGATGACAAGTACAGGAAACTCAATTTCAGATATAATCATTTTCAAGTACTGCCTAGCCGGTACCGTTGAGCGATCTCTACTGCTGAAGGATGTTGCAACCTCTACTACAGACATAGAAATGGCCAGCTTTGCTCAGCAGGTTTCAATTTATACAGGGTGTTCCCATCACAGGTTATTTCCACATTTTTCTAATTTTAGTTATATTTTCTATGATTAAATTAACATATCATTAGATTGAAAGTCTAAATGTTATTCCCGGCTCACATATTTTTCCACATACCGATTTACCTGATGCCCCTTTCTGTTTCCTCAGGTACCAGATAGCAATTGCAAAGAGGCTGTTACAAGAAGGGACCTATGTTTGGGACACAATTTCACAAGGAAACCATCAGGTTCTGTGGCAAAATGCCACTGTTGAGATTGAAGAGCAATTCATGAAGATCTCTGGCTGCAGCTTTAGGGGTCTGACAGAAGAGGTAGCTTCTTTTTTAATTAGCTCAATAGTTTTTATGGTTGGTTAATGCTGGATAACTTGTGAGTGAAATTGAAATATGATTTGCTGGCTTCAAAAAAGGCATTAGTTTCTGAGAGATTGTTTTGCCATTGAAAAGTGATCAATTCATGAATTCTTAATGAAAAGCAAACCGATTTTTAAGGAAATAGTTTTTGAGGAAATAAGGATGAAACTTACAATTTGTGGCCAAATAAGACAAGGGTAAGTGATTAAATAGTAAAAAACTGGGAAACATGACTCTAGAAATTTTTTATTTTTCACCATTAATTTGGTTGATTTTGAATTATGCTCACTTTTCTCTGTTAAATATTTCAGGACTTAGAGCTTCTAAGAAGAATTGCTGGATGCTGGGAATGTATGACTCGAGAAAACTTTGACAAGATGTGGCAATGGCTATACCCTATAGCTTTTACATTATCAAGAGAATCTATAAGTCCCCTATTTGGTTCTACATCCCCCAAGTGGATAGAAGGGCTGATTACAAAGGAAGAAGCAGAGTCTTCACTTAGAAGTTCAAAGGGGCTCCAAGAGCCGGGGACCTTCATATTAAGATTTCCTACTTCACGGAGCTGGCCTCACCCCGATGCCGGTTGCTTGATTGTTACTTATGTTGGTGCTGATTACTGCATCCATCATAGACTTCTTTCTCTTGATTATAGGTAAGTTCTTCATTCTAAATTGCATTCTTCATTTGTTGATACTATAGCTAGGATGAGATGATACTATGATAGGATGAAATTTCCTGCTTCAATTGCATGGAAAAAGGATATCATATGCCACTGAATTGTGCCATTGCATGCAAATATCTCAGTTGTTTGTGCTTCTGTACATTTTGACCGTCTTCTCCCCATTCTAACATGAGTCAGAGAAATGCATAAAGATTCAAGGGCGTTCTTATTTCTTTGAAGCATGTTATTTTATCATAATATCTAATGGCTTTGGAACATGTCAGAAAACCTAATGCAATTCTTAGTTATTTATCCATCCTTAACAATTAGATTAGATTTCATCTATCAGATCTTCTGAACATTTGATCAATAGATCAAATGTTCAGATAATTTAGGATCTTATAAGTGATGTGATTCCAAGTTGCGTGACCCAAAAAGATAGTTTTGCCTTTTGTGAATGATGGAATGCATGATACAGAATCCAAGTTATTGATAAGTGTAACTTCCATTGGCTACTTCCTCTTTTCTCCGTGCATGTAGGTTTTGGTTATAAAAGAAGAAATACACTGTGCATTCCACAATGGATTTTGCTCTATAAATCAAAGACTTTTTTTTTTTTTTTTTTTCAGTTGTGGCAAGAGGGAAATGACCCAGAGACCACTGCAAGAGTTGCTACTGGCGGAGCCCAATTTAACAAAATTGGGAAGGTAAAATGAATTAAATTCTCCCTAAGAAGTCATGAAGAACCAAGGGAAAAATCCCAACTCTTAACATCATTGTAATTGCATATTTGTTTTTGAGAATGCTCATAATTTACACTGATGCTATCTAACTTCAAGAAATTGAAATGCAGGGTCTCAAGAGAATACATCCCATCAGCTTGAGATGAAGCTTACTTCCCTTCCTCACTAGAAGAAAAGCAAAGAAAAAGAAAAAGAGAAAACAAATGATCCCAGCATCTGTTTGTTCATCTACAACAATTTTTCCCTTTTGTGTTTCATGGTGTACCGGAGTGTATAAATGTAGTAGGTTGTACAAAATAATATATTGAACTGAAATCATGTTTATGGACATGCTCCATGTACATAAAGACTTTATAGAAATAAGAAAGAAAAAAAACACAATTTTTCAGAGTAAGGCTGTGGCATAAGAGTGCTTAAAGTAGCAATTATCAAATCATTCAAAAATTCATTCTGTCGTGGATCATAGAACCTCATTTCTCAAATATATCATAGAATTGTTGTTGCAATTCTAAATATGATCTTCAATCATAAGCATTTGATGAATTCTCGAACTTGTGTCTCTACGTAAATGAAGAGATGAAATGATTACAAACAACATAAAACCAATCAACTTTAAGTGAAAAACTGTGCTTCTATCCCTTCTTTTTTCATGGCCCCTTTGGTTTGGGAAGCTCATATTCCATCTAAGATTAAAATGTTTGGATGGATCACGGTCCATAATAAGCTTAGCATGAGTGATGATCTTTAAAGAAGACTTCCATTTCTATCTTTACTTCCTCATTGTTGCTCATTGTGTTGTAACAGTGGAGATGATGCTGATCACCTGTTCTTTGGTTGCTTATTCTCAGTAAGGCTGTGGGACAAATGGAAATTAAGAATTGGGGATAGGTTCTCTCGTCCTAACTCAAGTGAAGAGTGCTTGTTGGTGACTCATATTCGTGGTCTTAAGGGCAGCCAGGTCAATGTAATGAGGTCAGCCAACCTTGCAACGTTGTGGATGATTTGGTGGAAACGTAATCACCATATTTTCGATGGTGTGGCTAGGACCGTGGAGGGGGTTTGGAATGATGTTGTTCTTATGGCTAGTTCTTGGTTATTAGCTTTTAGAATTAACAAAGATTATTCTATTAATGATTGGATGAGGAATTGAAGGGAATGTTTGCTGTAAGCTGTTTTGGTTGGTGAAGAGCGGTGATGTTGTGCTTTTGTTCTGCTATTGTGCTTGGTATTCGAATACCGCTGGTACTTTGTTTGACTTGTATCATGTTTCATTTATTATTAATACATATGTTTGTTTACTCTTAAAAAAAGAAAAAAAAAAGAAAAAAGAAAAACTGTAGATATTATTCTGCAGTTTGCTATGCCATAAGAAGGATTTCAACCAACCAAAGGAGAGGAATTCCACAAAAGGAGAAAGGAGCTTTATTTTCAATAGAGATCCCCTGAAAACCAACCAACATGTCACCTGGCTGGATTTTGTTTGATGATCTGGTGTAAAATCCTGCAAATACCAACAAGGTTAATGTCATTGTGAGAATATGATTACTCATACCATTCTCTCAAAAATAATCCATCATCTAGAATGGAACTACAAGTGATGCTTAAAGATGCACCATTAATTTTACTTGGAGACATCCACCGAAAAAAATTCGCATTTATGAATATGTATCTTTTCATCAAAGCACATAAACTTGAATGAAAAGCTAAGGTACAATAGCAAAATTACTCTACTATGACCTGGAGGTTACAGTTTTGAACCCAGAACAACCTATGTACGAGTGGAGGTAATGCAGCGTAAATCAACCCTTCTCCAGACCCTACAATGGCAGGAGCCTTGTGCACTGAGTACTCTTTTTATCAAAATATGCAAACTTCACATAAAATAATTTGTATGCAATTCTAACAGAAGCTCACCTTATCCCACCCTCCTCTTCAGCCAACTTAATCTGAATAGAAGAATAGTGTTTGGTCCTAAGAGACTAAACAAAAAGGATGTGAAGTACTAGTTCCTGGGTTCTGGACTTCTGGTTGCCCAGACAAATTATAGACGAGAGTGGTGAAAATGGGAACTTGGAACAGGTATAACTATATCACTAGTCCATAGTATCAATCATGAGAACAGTACTTTTACTGACAATATAAATACAACAAATAAAGGAAAAACCAACAAATAAGAGAACAGCAAATCAGAGTATACTGAGAAAACATCAAATGAGGGATTAAACTCTGGCAAACTGGGAATTGCTTGATCCACAGAGACACCAGCCCCTCAACATTAGCAATCACACTGTTTCCATCTTCTATAACAAGAAGAAGATAAACAAATTCTTTCTGATATAATGATATGAAAACAAACTTCACAAAATGATAAATAACACATTCAACTGTTGGATTCTCTCCCCCAAAAAGTTCGTCCACCCTCAATCAATCAAAGATGATAACTATGGCTTATTTAAGGAATAACCAATAGGGAAATATAACTCTTAAGATTAGAAATTCTATTTTTTAACATTGCTGCATATAATGACATGATTTTATCCTAGTGGTTCACACTGAGAAGCATGTCACCAATTGTTACTCCACCAGTTGCCCAGTATTGAGGCATTCTGCAAAAGCCAACTTAACTAGATATCGATGAACGTGATCTATATTATCATTTTATTGATGAAAGGGACCAATTTTGTAAAGATTATCATTTCACCAACAAAAAAGGAATACAATTCATGGAAAAAACCTTGTTTTAAAGTTTAAATTAGAATAAGTATATCTCAACATTTTACAAGCTACCCTCGTTCATCTCAGGGCAGATAACAAGGTGGCCATAGAATCATTGGAGGAACAATATGATCCTGCTTTTCTTTCTGCAAAAAGTACAAAATCTAATATCACAAGATTTCTAGTTTTAAGCACAGCTTATAGACTTTATCTTCACTACATCTGTGCAACCTGAAAACCTTCTCCACTCTCTTCTTCGGCTCTGTTCTTGTTATTTGGGTCCTCCTGGCTTGTACCCATCAATGCTTCTCTATGGACATTATCATTGCCAGTATCAGCCATGGGAAGCTGATCCACCATGATGGCATTTCTTTTGTAATTCCAAACAAGCATCGAGATGTAATCTTGTGGTGTAATTAGACCCTGCTCCTGTAAGCAGCTCCGTTGCTCTTCAATTGTCTTTGGATCCTCAAGCCTAATATATTCAAGCAAAACCTTTTCATGGTCAGGCCTCCAACAGCTTGGGAAAGGTGTGTAATCAGTTTCCGGTACAAGAGACATTCGAGTAAACTGAAGCCCATCAATGGAGTCCACAAGACCCATCCTCAGCAGATTGTGGTATTCCGGGGACTGTCCTTTTTTCTCCTTCAATGGGCGGCTGAGAGTACGTGATGCAATCTTGTATACCTTCGCCCTAGAACGAAGCTTGTACTTTGCAGCATACAATTTCGCAAGTGACCCCCTTATGATGTAAGAGCAAAAGTTCACAATTTTTTTCCGGTTATCTGCATATCTATACCATTCAACCATTGTCGACAATAACTTATTCATTTGAGCATTTGTATGTGCTTGTGTTGCATGAAACATTCTAAAACAAGGCTGTGGATCCGGATCACGATCACCCTTGAGAAATCCTAACTTCCTAAACTGCCTAATGCATTGCTTCAAACTAGCCGTAACTGATAGAAGGGTACCCACACCCTTTTCACTTATGATCTTCCCACCAGTTGCAGTGTATCTAAGAGTTGGGTACACAACTCTTCTACATAACACATGATCAAGAAACAAAATGCCCTTGGTTATGTGTTCAATAGGAAGACTCTCATTGTCAAGCTTCAATTGATACTTCTGATCACAAAACTCAATCAACTGTTTCCTCAGTGTCGCCGCATCAGCCCTAGGACCTCTCACACCTATCAAAATGTGACCCCCATAACGAACATAATCCATCTTCCGGGTCTTATCAGGCCCACTTGTGGGAACAAATTCCGGCCACGACGTATTTCCCTGTTCCTCTTCCCCCTCTGGACTATTCCATATAACATCACTCTTCGACGGGCGATAAAACTCCTTAATTTTCCCTTCCATCCAACGATCCAATTCGTCGAGACACACATTGGCAAGCAACGGACTAAGAACCCCACAATGCCCCCAAGACGGATCCTTTTCCGCTTCCTCGGGCGCAAAACCAAAAAATGTCTGTAACCAATAAGGATCTGGCTTCGGCTCATCGTCCGGTAACACCTTCTTCTTCTGATACTTCCTCTTCTTCTTCTTCTTCTCCTCCTCATCAACACGACTCGTTATCACCGGCGTTACAAGCGCCGATTTTATCAAATCAACCACCTTTTTATCCCTAACATCCCTAACTAAAGCTCCAATCACCATTCCCACCTTCAGTCCATCCAAAATCGTGCTCAAATCTCCTTTTATATACCACAAGTAACCCGCAAAGCTCCTCCTAATCACTCTCAACACCGTATGCGCATTCCTCCCAGGCCTAAACGCAAGACTCTTCTGCGAAAACCGACTCTCGTAAATCGGCTCCAAAATCATCAACAAGACCTCCTGAACAATCCTATCTTGAAACGCCGCAGGTTGCGTGGTCGTCAAAATTGCCCTAATTTTCCTCTTCGAAAGCGCCGAAATATCAATCTTATCCTTCGGCGACCTAATGAAGAACTCCAACCTCGCTCCCCACCTAAACCTAGAATCCAAAACCGCGTTTCGAAGCGCCAACAAATCTTCCAAAGCCGATTTCTGAATCGCGCTTCGCGGCATAAAGGTGCCTGTTTCTTCCGCGCAGACCTTCTGGTACGCTAAAACCCATAGTTCGAATCGGCGGAGGTAGTTCGTGAGATTTGTCGCGGTTATTTCTGGTTCGCGAAAGCTTTCGATCCACATTGACGAACAGACTGCGATTCCGTCTCCTTTGATTAAGGCGGATGGATCGTCGGGGTCGGATATCCGTCGCTGGATTGTTGTGGTTGAGAGGAATCGGAAGCGAGTGACGACGCCATTGATTCTAGGGTTTACAGAACTGATTAAAGAAGTAGAAGAGAAGCGCTTGCTTGTAGAAGAAATGGTGTTGTGGATGAGTCGGGAACATGTGAAGGCGAGTCGGCGTCGATGCATCAGGAGATTTCTCTGCAATCACGCCATTTCAATCGAGAAAAACTGATTTGAGGTTTGCAGAAACCCTAGAAATTTCATTCAGAGAAACGATTGTAATCCATTCCTGCTTCATCTTCTTCTTAGTTGCTCCAAAACCCTGGCTGCTCCAAAACCCTTCTTCCTGCCTGTTGGGACGCATAAAATGGTAATATTAATTTTAGGTTTTTTTTAACAAAAAAGCAAAAAACTAAAACTAAACTCAAATGACCAAAAATAAATATTTTAGTACCACACGTTCTTGAGATTATGTTCGAAGGGTTATTGAATCACTTTAAATTAAATATTAATGTGTAATTTGAGGCATTTTAAAGATGATCAATAAAATGTATTTGAAAAAGTGTATTTTTAAAATATTTTTTTCCACCAAAAATACTTTCGGTGCCCCTTCGTACTTCATAATTTTTTAACAATAATATATAAAATTGGGTATAAAAAATGTTGGATCCACTTCTCGGCATACTGAGCTGGACAACATGTCACCAACGACGTAGAATAGATCGATTACCTAGTGATGATGCTCAGTAGACATAAATCGGAACTTGACACTACTCAATCATCGACCTACCAATGTGGCAAAATTGGCGCAATCACCATAATGTAACGTCAGCTCGGCATATTGAGCTAACCTACTAAATCACCAGGGATGGACAAGGATAGTGCAGGATTTACTGCACCAAATTTAGGATTCTACACGATTATTATGACGACACGCCAACTAGGTCAAAGATCATATTTACTATAAATATCTCTTAATCCCTCCTTAATGAGATAAGAAATTAATTATTCGAGTCAGTGTGATTAATATTAGAAAGAGCTCAAAATTGACTTAGGCATGGAGAATTTTTGACGAATACCACACCGGTACTTCTAACGATAGCCTACTTTTTCTCCTCTTTCTTTTTCAGGTCTAAGGTCTCGAGCAGGCAAGTTAACACTTAAGCGGGTTCCTTAATACGTTCCCTTCACCTCATTATCTATTGGTGTTAGTCAAATATTACACCAATAGAAAATATTTTTTGTGAGTACATATAAAATTATTTTTTAAAATTTTGCATTAATCCCATGTAACTTAAGTGGATTGATATCTGTTTCGCATTTATATATAAGGTTGGATGATGAGAATTATTATTGTGTTTATTTATTCGGCTCTCGATTTCTTCTAATTCATCAACCTGTTTTAGCCTTACAATTTTAAAATAAAATATTATTTTTACCCAAAATTATAATTGTGTTTTGCAATTGATTTCGTGAGAATCAATAAGAAAAACTAAGAAATAAAAAAAATGTGATGCTTTTCCTTTATTGTCAATATTAAGATTTTTTTTTTGAGAAGCTCTTGGTGCAAGATTTGACCAACACCGATAAATGATGAGGTGGAGAGCAAATGTTGATTTGAAACCCACTCAAACGATGAAAAAGTCGCCAGAGGTGGATGATCTGAGAAAGAAAAGAGTAAATACCGGCTATCGTGAGGAACATCGGTGTCGTGTCGGCCAAAGACCCTCTGATGCCTAAGTCAGTTTAGAGCTCATAGAAAAATAGAAGAATAGTAGAGCTAAACTGTGTAAAAAATCATGTACCTCCTCCTTTAGGGGTGATGGGGTATTTATAGAATCGGGTATTTGGCCTTGTAGCATAGTTGTAGTCGAATCATAAATGCACATAGGCTTCTTAGTCAACTTGGGAATATTCAGTTGCATCTCAGTCGGATCAGGAGAGATTTAGTCTTATCCTAATTGAACTAGAAGAGCAAAGTAGCCTTCTAGTAGAACTTGGAAAGCCAGATAACCCTTGTCGTAGTCGAACTAGTAAAAAATTCCAAGTTTGTCACAGTGGATCTCGCGTAGTCGTTATCGGATGAATTGATGGGTTTCTTTCTAGGTCAGTAGGTACTAATAAGTCCCGGATTCACCTACATGGCTGAGTATATTGACATTCCATGTATAGACTAGGTCGGTTCATGTATCTGATTTGTACTTTTTGGATGAGTAGATCGGTACCCTCATCTAGGTTAGGTCAGTATGTTTGTCTGGTCGGCACTACTCCGTACTTAATGAGGTTGGCATGGTCTGACGTGTCTTCTAATCGGTGTTCTTTGTTTAGAACAGGTTGGTATGCCTACTTGGTCTGTGCTACATCCAACTTGGCGAGACTAATGTGGCTTCGTGTGTTATGCTCGGTATGCGGTCCAACACAAGCGATGAAAGGGAACGGAGACTCGATAAGATCATAAAATGTGCACAGTATAACACATATGAGACCTGGGAAATGAACTGTAACACTCCGTAGTTTTAATTAAATACATACGTTGACTTACACATATATCAAAATGTATAATATACGTATTTTATACTAGTAACTCATGACGAGCCAGCATAGGGACATCTACCCTTTTAAAAGAATGTTAGTGCCTCAAAATGCCCTAGATTCATTTAGTCACATCAGTTTAAATATTCCCTATCCCTCCAGGGCAATACTTAAACCTCAAAAAAAAAAAAATCTAATAGCATATTCTTAGTTATATTGCCATCCTAAATGATGCAACATGAGTATCGCGTGATTAAGAATATACTACAGAGATGTGATTCTAAACTTCCTTTCGCCCTTACACCACTAGGTTTAGAATTAATCGTTTTCCCAGTAATGTCCCGTAAAGGTCGAATCACTCATGACCTTGGGTGACTTACCAAAGTAGCGGACATTAAGACTTCACTTCGTGGTGTAGTCAAAAGTAATGAAGGGCATCTCATTAGTCTCATATAGAAATGGGCATATTTGAACTCACATAGTGAAGAAGCAGGGATCTTTCACTCACTTTCTAAGTGGTCGACTTACACATGTAATGTAAAATAACATGCTACAGTAGAGTAACTCTTATTTAGAAGAGGTCTGTTCGACTCAAAATACTGTACGAATTTTTAGTCTAGTTGCATCTATGCGCCTAACTCGAGTTCCTAAGAGCTCGCATATCCAGTTTAATGCGCCAATAAAAGGATCTCTTATCTGTTTCCAAACAACAAGCTTAATGGATAGTGGGTTAATCCATTATCGATTTTCAAAAATAGACCTCATCTTAACTCCAATCAAGGTGACATATTATCATAAAATGACCTCTTGCTATTAAAAGCAACATTAGTCAAATGTCTCATCTCTGCTCGCTCTACATGAAGCGCCAGAGGCGATTGCTCGTGTGAGTAAGTCAATCATGCCGGTGAACATATTGTTATGTGTGTTGGTGCTAGTAATAATAGATCACATACAAACAACCATAATAAACAATGAAGAATTTATTAAATGGTCTAATGAAATAAGTCTGTTACATAAAAAAAACTAATTATATTCTACGCAAACCCAATGATTTAACATGTGCAACGAAAACATCTCTAGCGATTGGCTTAGTCAATAGATCAGCCATCATCTTATGCGTAGAAATATGTTGTATGCAGACTTCTCCTTGTGCTATTATGTCTCGAACAAAATTATACTTAATGTTTATATGCTTGGTCTTGCCATGGTATTTGGGATCTCTGGTGTAGGCAATCGCAGATTGGCTATCACTATAGATAGTAACCGATTTCAATGCGTTATGAACTACTTGCAAATGTTGCAGAAATCGTCGAAGCCAAATAGCCTCTTGTACCGTTGCAGAACAGGCTACAAACTAAGCTTCCATGGTAGATAGAGCAATGCACATCTGCTTCTTGCTACTTCATGATATTGCACCATTGTTCAACAAGAAAACATATCCTGAGGTAGATTTGCGTTCATCTGGGTCACCGCCCTAATCAACATCGGAGTAGCCCAATAAACGCATGTCAGTACTATGATAACATAAGCACAAGTCCATCGTGCCTTTCAAATATCTCAGAATTCTCTTCACTGCCTTTCAATGTGCTTATCCGAGATTTGCTTGATAACGACTAACTAGACTGACCGAATAACAAATATCCGGTCGAGTACACATCAATGGTACATCAAACTTCCTATAGCACTGGCGTAAGAAACTTTTGACATATTTTGTTTTTCAGAAAGAGTATTAGGGCACATATCATGACTAAGGGGTATTCCTTTTGTGATTGGTGTATCTATGGGCTTGCAATTTTGCATGTTGAATCGTTAAAAGATTGTTTTAATATAATGTTCTTGAGATAAAGCCAAGATTCTTTTTGAACGATTTCTATGAATTTTCACACCCAGTATGAAGTTTGCCTCACCCATGTCTTTCATGTCGAATGTGGAAGACAACCAATCTTTAATCATGATTATAAATGTCATATCATTCCCAACAAGGAGAATATCATCCACATATAAGGACAAGAAGACAAAATGTGTTCTTGAACATTTAATATAGACACAATGGTCTCCATCAACCATTGTGAATCCATAGGATGACACAGCCTGATGAAATCTCAAATATCATTGTCTGGATGATTGCTTAAGACCATATATTGATCTTTTGAGCTTGCAAAGCTTGCGCTCTTGGTCTTTAGCTACAAACCCCGTAAGTTGTTGCATATAAATTTCTTCATCCAGTTCACCGTTCAAAAATGCTATTTTTTGATGTAATTCTAAGTCCAAATATGCAACGATAGCTAAAAGAAGTCGAATAGATACAAATCTCACAACTGGTGAGAATGTTTCTTCATAATCTATCCCTTCTTGCTAGGAATAACCCTTAGTGACTAATCGTGCCTTATACCTCTCAATGGATCCATCTGCTTTGCGTTTGATTTTGAGAACCCATTTGTTCCTATTGCTTTTTGCCCAGATGGAAGATCAACCAAGTCCCAACATGATTAATTCGCATTGACTCCATTTCTTCTGTCATGGCTTTCATCCACTTATCAGTAGCATCAGATGAAAGAGCTTTTTGGATTGTTCTTGGCTCATTTTCATCATGTGGAGCTATCATGAAAGCTTCGCCTTCGATCTCAAAACGACGACAAGGTATGCTTTTACGAGTACTCCTTTGCAACTGATCCTCAGAAACAATAGAGGGTGATCTGACACTCCCACCCGGATGAAGCTCATCATGAGCATCATCATTGATCGCCTCCGTTGGCGCATTAGGATTATTATTTTCTGGATCTATTTCGTACAAGGGAAGATCCGCAGTTGCTTCACGTTTGCTAGGATAGTCGTTCTCTACAAAGGTGACATCTCTAGATTCGTACTCTGTGAAAACTTGTTCTTCGTTTTCACCTATGAACACATACCCTTTTGAGTGTTCAGGGTATCTGATAAATATGGATTTCTTGCCTCATGGCCCTAATTTCCCATATCGTTGGGATGGTGAGTGTACATACGCCGCTGATCCCCATGATCTTAAATTGCTTAAATTAGGTTTTCTACCCGTCCAGAGCTCATAAGGTGTAACACCCCGTAAATTTAATTAACTACATACATTGAAGTACACGTATATCGAAATATATAATACACGTATTTTATACGTAAGAGCTAAATATACGCTTGAGAATACACGTATGTTATACGTAGAAGCCAAATATACGTGTGTATGATTAGTAAAGAAAGAAGATGATTAATTTATGGGGTTGGTTAAGTACATATGTGGATTGAGTGTATGAAGAAGAATAACGAATAAATAAAACAAAATAATGAACAATACGTAAATAGTAAGTTTACTGTTCATGAGGGGTACTGTTCATCAAATAGTGTCGTGAATAGTTTTTAGAAGAAGACAAAAAAATAAAATAAAAATAAAATAAAAGTTAAAAGAAGAGAAATGAAGTTGTCAGAACGAAAGAAAAAAAAACAGAAAGATGAGAGAAGCAGAGAGAAGAAGGAGAAGAAGAAAAGGGGGAAACGCGGAATTCGCGTCCAATCGAGCCTCGCGGTAAGTGATTTTCACCTCCTTTCTTCGTGAAATTACTATCTAAGCTAGATGTAATGATTCTAGCGGACTAATTTTGACTGTGGGAGCCGTTTTACGGCGTTTTGACAAATTATGGTTTTGACCCCAACGTGAATGAAAACCCGTTAGGAAGGTAGAAAAACGCTCCTTAGATTGTCGGGACTCCGAATCTGTGGTTAGATTCTATTTCATGCATTTTGGAGACCGTTTGACAACAATTTACATCTTTCGGATGAATAGTAATAAATAGTGGTGAATAGTGAATAGTGAATAGTTTACAGTAAATAGTGCACAGTGACTAGTGCACAGTGAACAGTGAATAGCGTATAGTGAAACAGTGCATAGTAAATAGTGAACATTGATCAGTGATGTGAATAGTACTGTGCACAGTGATGTGACTAGTGACGTGAACCCAATGAAACCCCGGTTTGAGATTCTAGAATCGTAAAGAACTGAATTCCGGACGTTAGAACATGATATTTTGATATGCTTTGATCGTTTTAGTAACTAAGTAGATGGTGTCGTGAAAATATGATTTGAACATCTATTTTCACTATTCTTTCTTGTGGAAATATCTAGATTGACCACAGAAACGATTTAGTAGGTCTTCAACGGCTTATGAGTCCTAAATGGATTTATTATTCGTGATTTGAAGTGAGTTGAGAAATATAAATATGAAGACATGAAATTGAATTATGGAGTGATTGTGACAGGTTAAATTAGTTGGATTTAACTTGGAGCTGGACTCGAAAGCGACGATGATTGAGTTTAAGTGGAACGTGTTGTACTGTGAGTATAGTTTTCTTGATTTGGTTCTTGTATGACATTGTACGCATATAAACTGTTTGATTGTATGCATGTGATATTATAGATATAAGGCATTGAGTTTTATGGATCATGCAAACTGATTTTAGCATTGGAGTTTGTAATGTTGAGGCTTTGCGAATCCTCATTGTCATTTTGTTAGGAATTAGACCCGGATGAGGTTTTGCGAGTCCTCATTGTCAGTAGGTCTGTCCTAATAAGGGTTGCGATCCTTGAAATGACTGTGAATTGGGTAATGAGAGGCTGTGTCTACCTTGTACGACCATACAAGGGTTAGACCCGCTCTCTTGCCTTGCGGAGGAGGGAGATTGTGCATTGTATTATGGAAAAATTCATGAAATTTATGTTGTTGACATGTATAATATATTCGTTGAATGATGCATGTGTTGCATAAGTGTTTGAAATGATTTTAAATGTCATATTTCTCTAAATGTATATAATTGTCATCTCAAGAACTATATTCACTGAGCTGTTGTTTGCTCACCCCATTTCCTCTAATATTTCAGGTATTGATTCGAAGGGAAAAAGATCTTGTCTGCTATGTGTATGTATGCTTGGAGGAAATAGATTATATTTTTGTTATTTTGATATGTATACTTATCACACATTAAATGTATATATGTATCACCTAGATGGGTTATATGGTAAGATTATATAATGCTTGAGATGATGGAATGAGATGATCATAGATATTTATTAGATGAGAATTTAATTTGTGGAATGAATGGAATAAATGTGAGTGGAATGATCATCTATATATATATTTGATTTGATTTGATGTGTGGTATATATATAAAAAAATTGCTGTACATTTTTGGGAGTTTTGTGAGAGTACGTGAAGGCTGACAGTGTATTATATACTGTATATGGGTATGTACAATGTATGGTACACTGTGCCGGTCATGACGTCAGCCTACGTCAGGGGCGTCGTGACATAAGGAGTTGAGGGTACTGATTTAGAAGGAACACGATTAAGAATGTACACCGTAGTCATCAAAACATCTCCCCAATAAGAAATTGGAAGGTTTGCTTGACACATCATTGATCGAACCATGTCTAACAAAGTTATGTTTCTTCATTCTGCAACACCATTTTGTTGCGGGGTGCCTGAGATTGTTAGATGTCTAGCTATTCCTTTGTCATCATAGAATTCTTTGAATTGATTAGAAGGTATTCACGACCTTGATTAGTTCGTAACGCTTTAATATGTCTATCAAGCTGGTTTTTAACTAGAGATTCATATTTCTTGAAGCACTTCAATGCTTCAGATTTGTGGGATATCAAGTAAATGTATCCAAAACGTGAAAAGTCATCAATGAAGGTGATGAAATATAAAGCACCATGTCATCCTCGTACACTCATGGGTCCACAAATATCATAATGATACCAATGTAGAAATCATTCGAATACAAATCATGTAAATAAAAAAAAATTAAATAGAAATGCGGAAATATTACCAAGATCGTCTTGGGGGTGCTTCACGTGTTTAGTGTTATCACGGTAATTGAGACCATAATGTCACGGATTCCTAACGTATTTTACAATCTAAAAGCCCCATTCTCTAACTCAATGAAAAATTTTGTAATTTTCTCGTGTGTTGTATCAAGTTCATATTTCTTTAATTTATTGACATTTTAGAGAATTAAATCTCTTTAATTCTCTCTAATTTGAAATGTGGTGGAAATATGATAACTATCAAATAGTAATTATTTTAAGATAATTATTAAAGGGTTATTCCATTAAATAAGTATTAAATCTTCATAATAATAATCTGATTAAAATTTAAGATATCGAATTATATGATCAAATTCTAATAAGGCTTAACAAAGACCGGAAACCGAACACACGCCCACGGCACCGTCTCGCTGTTGCGTATCGGAACGGGATCGAAGAAATAAAGAGCAACACTTTCGGTGAAACCTCTTTCTTCTTCTTTAAACCATTTAACGCGGAAAAACCAAAGTATGGACAACTGAGAAGTCTCAGATCAAACCAATTCAAATACCAGAGCAGCAGCCGGCAAGTGCCACCCTTTTCCGGCGAGAGATTCCGTACATTTTCCGGCGATTTCTCGGCGGATCACTGGAGATCTAGACTCTCCCTCTCTGTCTCTGTCTCTCTCTCTCTCTCTCTCTCTCTCTCTCTCTCTCTCTCTCTCTCTCTGTCTGTCTGTCTGTCTGTCTGTCTGTCTGTGATGGCGCCGGTTTCTGCTCTCGCGAAATACAAGCTCGTGTTCTTGGGAGATCAGTCGGTAGGGAAGACGAGTATCATCACTCGGTTCATGTACGACAAATTCGATAATACTTATCAGGTAAATATGTTTGAGAAAGTGGATCGGTTTTGATTTCGTTGTTGTTTTTGGTGTTGATTGGATTGGAGAATTCGTTTGTGGCGATGGATCTGTTGGATTTGGAGTTTAGGATCGGGGAATTTTTGGTTTTGGCGAGTTTGTTTGGTTTAATGATTCTTTTGGCTTTGGTTGAGGCATTTGATGCGTCTCTGTTTGTTTTCGTTTGGTCTTTGACATTTTCTTTGGTTATTATAGTTGATCTGGATCTCGAATTAGCTTAAGTTGCATACTCGGTAGTTCTTGAATTTCTTCTTCTAATACCCGTGCCTGATGCCTTGCGGATTATGAATTTTAGGTTTTTTCATCTCAAATTGGATATACCGTTTTGTAGTTGATCTTGAATTATTTGTTCTCACTTGTGCTTGATACCAACGCTCGCTGCTGTTAAGCCTGCTAAGTACTACACAAACTACGGCTGCTGGAAAACTCCAGGGCTAGCTAGCATATTCAAGTATTAATTTTGGGTTTTGTATCGCAAAACGGAGTTATTGTTATGTTTGGATGGTTCTCATCATGATATTTGTTGATTTTTCAAAGTGGTTCTGTAAGTTATGCTGCATTAGATGCTATTTTCGGAACTGATTCTGTCATCTCCGCCACCATGATATAGATCTATATTCTATCATTTTGAAATAGGAATCTTAATGGACTGTGAAATTTCTCATGTTTGTTAATGCCTGTGTAATGTCTCATGTTAGAGTTTGGAAGGTTGCCTTGTGAGTTGTGAGTGTGGGGAAGTTCAGATCTCGCATGTGCAATTTGCTTTTAGGAGAACCATAAGCGTGAAAGCTTTGACTTCCCTGTTATTTTTTCCGTTTTAGATAGCAGATATGCTGTATGAAGGACTCTATGAGACATAAGGGTGACAGTTCCCGGATTTGTAGCTTTTGAAGGAATTGTGATGATCATCTTTTTGTTCATGAGCTTAGACAAGAAATGATAGCAAGAAAATAATTTGTCCGGTCGATGTTGACTGGGTAATATCTTCAGGATGAATATGGCTTTAATGGGAAATTTGGCTATGGAGGTTTCTTGAGGAGCAATAGTCTTTGTGGGCCAAGGTGATTAGAAGCAAATATGGCCTTATAAGCAATAAAAGTGATGCGGGGCTTGCACTAGGGTAGCTCAAGTTCGACCCTAGGATCGCACGATCGTTCTGATTTTGATTGTGATCCTAAAAATGATAGGCTACTGCTACTTGTGGCATCTCTTTGATGTGTTCATTTCTAGTTTTATCTTTTGATGTTTTATTACGACCACTTAATTTTATATCTATATATATATATATATCATTTGCTTATTTCCCAGCATTATTTTTATAAAATATTGCTGGCCTAATAGTAATCTTTCGAATTTTCTTGTTTCTTCTTCACAACATTACATTGATCATGCAATATTTGGGGGGCATTCTACTTAACATGAATTATTTAATTTCTTTGTTTGACATCATCCCCTACTTTTGTATTTGCTGAATAATTAAGGCTAAATACCTAAAATATTTTCTCTTTGGTATGCTTTGTATTTTAATCATCATTGTCTTTCCACTAAAATTTCATTTTAAGCATTTAGTCTTAGTTCTATTAGCATAGCGACAGCGTATGAATTGAGGGATTCAATTGAGAAGATGAAACAAACAAATAGAAAATTGATTGAACAAATGTAAAGAAGACGATTATTTCAAAAACTTGTGGTTTGAGGTCATTATATATATATAACTCCATCATAATAACTTAGGAACCTTCTAAAACACTTAATTACTTTCCTAAGCTTTCTATAATACAATAGCAACTTCCTAATTCAGTTAGAACTCTCTATCGAGACACTTTTAAAGTCTTCTACTACAACTAGAATGATAGCGTGATTGATTGCTCTAAAAATAAAGTATAAAGCTTTAAATACTGCAACTGAAATATGAATTCTACTAAAAGAAAACCTTTTCTAAAAGAAGTCGACTCAAGCTTTATGTTCTGCATCACCCACCAATCTAGGACCATTTAATGCTAAAGCCTCTTTCCGAACGTTTAAGCTAGCACAACTCCTGATTTAATTTCATACATTGTCATCAGTAACCAATACACTATTGAATTTCGTTATGAATATGTTCAATTAATTTATCCATAACTAGTGCAAAAACTAATCGCTTACGCTGGATTCTTGATGTAATTTTATGGTAATTAGAAATTCATTAGTTTTTCATATTGTTGTTTACTGTTTTATTGTTATTGTTATTGTTATTTTTTCTGAGAAAAGATTTTACTATGGTTATCACTCTATTGGCATATTCTAAGTTAATATATGATTATATTCATTTAATCATTTCCTTTTGAAAAAAAAAAAAAATCTCTAAACCCACTATATTATATCTCTATATAATCTATGTAGACTTTTATTCTAAGTTAATAAAAATCACATAAATCTTTCTTTTTCTCTCTTCACCTTTCCACCACTAGTCTCCTCAGTAGATAAACTGTTTAAATGGTTGATTTTTTAAGCATACTCCCATGTGATTTGTGGACTCTATAGTTTCTGCTCTTAATTGATTCTCAGTTGTCTTTTACGACAGTCCCATCAGTTAAATCATCAACTTGAAGCAGCTATAATATATACAATTGTGAATATCCCCTTTACTGTTTATATACGTGCTAAAGTACTTTTCCTCTACTCGTCAAACTTTTGTTGCATCATCTTTTCGTTATTATCACTTTTTGTATTTTTTGGTTGGAAGGGTTTTAACTGAAGTTGCTGAATCATCTGTAAGAGTACTTCTAGATTTAAGTAGGAATCTTGAACCTTCCTAAGAACTTTATTTCTCTGGTTTTAACTTCTAAGAACATGTAATGCAACATATCAAAATTGTGAAAACTTGCATAGTTGGCTCATATGCATGATGCTAGTGAAGATTATATATCCAATAGTGCACGAATGATGAGGAGAAGCATTTTTAGCATATAATAGGATCCAAGTGCATGCAGTTAATCGAGTTTCAATCCTAAAAAAAGTTGTTTGAATTGGAAATCTTGTGATAGATTTGGTCTTTAACTTAAAAAAATCTCTTAAAAACTGACAAATGAAGTAAATTTTGTTTTTCACCCGAGCAGCCTCAGGCTAAATTGTTTGGCATAATAGGACCTAGTTGAAAGCTGGAAAGTTTCTTTCCATTGACCATTTAATTCAGTGATTTGGTACGCTGAAACTTCATATTAAAATCTTAAAATTGACAAAAGTTAATTGTCTAAACTTTTGACCTGTAGGAATTTCAAGGAACAGGATAGTGTATGTTGTATGTTTGAAATAGTTTTCTAAGTGGTTCTTTCACAGCTTGTATTTTCTTCTATTAATATTGCTTTACTACTTGAAATTATAATTGCAAACTTTATGGCACATGCTGAATTCCCCCTTGGAAATTAGTAAATTGACATTGTTCTCTATAAGAATGTGATGTATAGATTTTGGATAGATCTCCTGAAAGGCTCATAGTGTATTTTCTTAGTTATATCAGTTTCAGATGGTTTTTCTTTTTCCACACTCTGTGGTTTTCATATTTGCATTTAAGCTACAGTAGCTTATGAATCATTATTATGATGACCAGGCCACGATTGGGATTGATTTTCTGTCAAAGACAATGTACCTTGAAGATCGAACTGTTCGGTTGCAGCTCTGGTAAGATCAGAGAATGTAATGCTAAGGCTCTGTACTTAATTTCTCATGTTTTTTGTTCACAGTGCAATATGATGCATTTGTCATAGTCTCTTCCGCTGATTTATAGATCTTGTTATGCCTGTTACTTTCCCATCTGTTTAGTAGGCTTAATTACTCAAGCTTACTGCTTCATGCAACTTTTGAAGGAAGTATGTCAGAAAACACCAATAATGCTAACCTGTTGTGGATTCAATGCCTTATGCCAGCAGTTATGATCTGTCTTTGGATTTTTTTAAGAAAGTTAAACAGATTGGGGAAGGGGAGGATGGAGAGGGTTTCTTGTCTGGTTTTGATAAGAAGAATACCTTCTTCATTCTCATGTAGTTTTTTTTTTTTTTGAAAGCCATTCTTATGTAGGTTGGCAAAGCTTTTTCACACTTATCTCTTATGTTTAATTGTGCTGTTAAAAATCTCAAGATATAAAGACCCCTATACAAAGTAGTGAGGGAAGATACTTTTGAGGGTTTAACACTTTGATCGTTACCACAACTGAGATATTGATCTTTCCTCCACCCTTTTCCCTTCATTGCAATTAGTACTTTTGTCGTTTGGGCATTGAGAAGCATGGTTTTAGACGAGAAAGTGGGGTTTGGCGTATTAGGGCATGGAAAGCCTTTGGAGGAGCATCTTGAAAATAATCATGGAAGAGGTATAACCTAAGCAAGATTGTTTTGTGCGTTAGCATTGTGATAAATGTATTGAACTTTGTTTTGGGCGATTAAATGCCCATTTGCAAGATTTATCTACTATTCTATTTGCTTTTTTGGGGTTCTGAATAGGTATAAATGTTATGTTGAACAAAATAGATGTGATGGCATTGAACCTCCTCTCTCTTTCCTTTTATATCCAAGGAAATAAATTCACAAATGGCGAGGAAAGTAAAGTACGAAGGAGTAGTCCTAGGTAGCCTGTTGTGAATAGTGGGATATAAACATGAGTAGCACTAGTAACTGAGTATAGGTTAAGGAGAAGCTGTTGGTAGCATCGGATAATTAACGTAGTTGGGAATGAAGCAGAAGGGACCCTTTGGATTAGTCTTTTAGGTTGCTTGAGTGGTGGCCAAATTCCCTTTTTCTGCCTCTTCACTTGCAGATTTATCCTGGTCAAAGTAGCCTTCTTTTTGTGGTTTATGCATAATTTTCAGAATCTCATTTCAAATCTCTGAATTTTACAATTGACAATTCAATTCAGGAAATACTATTGAAATCCTTAACATGGACACCAATGTTTCTGAATCTTGCAGTGAATCCTAAAAAAATAGCAGAATTTTACAATTCGAAAGGCAATACTTGCTTAGATTTCAAGTATCATGCTTTTTATCCTTTTTATTCCAATGTAAAGGATATGCAGTTATCAAATAGAATTTTAAAAAATTTAGCTATATCCAACGGCTGATATTTAATCGAACAACGGCCTCACCAAAAGCATGTAAGAAAGGGTATTTCAGGACCTTCAGTATTCAATATTGAATGCGAGTGAATGACCTTGGACCATTTAAACTTGTAAAAGATTTTAGAATGAACTAATTTTTTACTAGGATAAGTTTTTCAATAAGAAAAAAACTCTGAATTATTTTATCCCACTATTCGAGCCTAGCGAAAGATGGTGTAGGAGATGAGCAATTATTATTATTATTATTATTTTAAAAGAAACTAAAAGATAGTATATATTTATGAGTAAAATAAGGAAGAAAACAAAGAAACTGTACACCAAATACAACATATCAGCACAACCAAAATTCTAAACTGATACAAAATTGCCCCACCCTCTAATCCAATCGCCTAATGCATAACCTTTTGACAAATTACTATTAGCCACCCAAAAAGAAGCTAAAAGGTGTGAATTCTCCCACACTTTAGCTGCCGAACAATTATGAAGTACCTATTTTTGTTTTACTGCTAATTTTATTTTTCTGAAAGGTTGCTAAAAATAATTTAGTTAGGTCATAAATTAGAGTGAACCACACTTTTGGAAGGATGATCCACATTATAAATAAAATTATCCCTACAAAAATATTATTTCATTTTGAATTTTTAAGTTGAAAAAATAGCAATGAGCAAAATTGGTAATTAAATTTTATAAATTAATATTTCTTAACCTAGTTGTGTAAATTTAGGATATGTAAGATTAGATCATAATTTTCTGATTCATATTGTGCGCTTACGATTCATTGATTTGAATCTTGATTCGATCCACCAAACTCTGTAACAGATTGGTTCAGATTCAACATTTTGACAACTATAAAACTATTTTCTTTAGTAAGATATTCTTGTTGACGGTTTATTTAGGATATGTTATTGTGGCCAAAGTATTAGCTATGTAGTACTGTGAGAAACCTATTGCGAATGGTGGCCTATATAAACATGAGTTGACTAGTGCTATTGCACTACATACTAGCTTAAGGAGAAGTAGTTGGTAGCATCAAATGATTGACATTGTTGGGAAGCAAGCCAAAGGGATCCTTAGGATTAGTCTTATAGGTTACTTGTGCAGCGGTGATCAAATTCTCGTTTCTGTCCCTTTTAGAATTATCATGGTTGAAGTTGCCTTCTTTTTTGTGGTCTATGTTCTTTGGGAAGATCATTAGGTTGAGGGTCTGTTAAAGATATGTAGTTGTGGCTTGTATAGGAGTCACCACAAAGCACCTATATCTTTTTTTTTAATTATGTGTAGTGTGGCAAATTCGGGTTCTATCCAATGTCACTTTGGTGGTTTACTTATAGTCTTATAGAGAGAGACCATGAATTACATGAATTTGAATCAGGAAATGGTTGTTGCAAACTGGTTATCCTTTGGGAACGACAGTTGGTGCTAATTTGAAGTTAGAGATCACACAGAGCAGATTTAGATAGAACTGGAGAAGATTTTGATTGTTACTTGGGAAGTTCATTGGAGTCTTTTGTAGAGGTCCTAGAGAATGCTCTTTTTTCAATTTGTTAAAAAATAATTTTTGATGGAATCATTGTTTCTTCCCTTGCTACTTTAGTTTGTTGAAATGGCACGGAGAAGATTGAAGGTAGTTGATGTAATTAAAACACATCCATAGAATGTTAACAGGTATAAGATATACCAATTCATATTGAATCCAAATTTTATGGCTTGTGATGACATCATACCAGCCTTATAGGAATTTGTTTGATCAGTTGGCAGGCTATATGCTACATCAGTCATTTGGTTCCTTTCTTGTATTCTGCGATTTTGTACCTTTTATCACATTGGTGGCTGTGGCTCCTTTGGGAGCTTCATTATTACATGGTAAAAGTTAGAAAGTAAATCCATCAAAGATAGAATAGTTGAAAAAGCTTCGATTAATCTTTGACAACTTTGAAAGGTTTGGCTAATTTCGCTACATGTGTGATGTGCCTTGCATAGTGTTTTTCCAAAAAAGACGCACCTAGTGCATGAGGCTCCCGCCATCGCAGGGTTTGGGAAGGGTTTGATGTACATACCCCTTAGCCTTGCCTTGCATAGAGACTATTTTGAATTCAAACCGATGTCCTCAAGATCACAATAGAGCAACCTTTTACTATTGTGCGACAGTAAAGTGATAATAGAGCAACCTTTTACTATTGTGCTACGGTAAAGTGATAACAAATTTCTGACAATTAAAGTGCTCGGATTGTGTTTTTGTCTTAGGAGCTGGCATATCCAAGACAAAAGACATGCATTTTGATAATAAGCAAATAGGAGATAAATTTGTTTCTTTGCCAATGTTGGTGAAAGTGGTATGTGCCAGAATTAGTAGACCTCTTTCCGAACTCAGATGCTAAAACCTTTCCAAATAACAACTGGGGTTAGTACTATCCCTGTTCCTCGATTGTTTTCTGGATAATTTAATCCGTGTTAGACTATTGCACCTGTTGTCTGACTCACATACAAGACAAAATTGACACTAACATGGAAACAAATTTTATTTTCCAATATAGTGCTCTCACTGTTTAAATGAGTTGAACTTTTGGGTCGTTCTTTCTTGCTTTCCTTCTGTTATGAGAGATGAAAAGGCTTGATTTAGACAAAGATTGAGAGTTCTACCAATGCCATGGTGCAAAAGTAGTTGGACTATGGCTTGAAGCCCAGTTCATGTCCTGGGAATTCTAGATCCATGTGGTTTATTATGTTGACTGCTTTGAAAATTTGATATATTTGAGAATTTTTTCTCATAAATTATTGTGTTGGGTGCAGGGATACAGCTGGTCAGGAAAGGTTCAGGAGTCTTATTCCAAGCTACATTAGAGATTCCTCTGTTGCTGTTATTGTGTATGATGTTGCAAGTATGACAATCTTCTACTTTCTTTTGCATTTGAGTAGCCTTTTGCCTTCTCATTTTATTCTCATGCTCATTTAGCTTTAGGAAATCAGTAAAGGTAATTCGAATTCTCATTTGGGTATAACTTGTTACCAAATAATTTGTAGCTCTCTCAAGAGTATGGTGTTATATTTACTCTTCTAGTATCCAAAAATATTTTGTATGGACACCTTTTCTTGAATCTAGAAACTTGATTCATGTAAGATTTTCAAGTTTGGGACCATCCTCTGATTGCTTTCTTGACTTTTTGTGGTTTAGGTCGACAATCATTCCTAAATACTTCGAAGTGGATTGAGGAGGTACGCACAGAACGTGGTAGTGATGTTATCATTGTCCTTGTTGGGAACAAGACAGACCTTGTGGACAAAAGGTATGGAATTTTTGTTGTTTTTTTTTTTTTTGGTTGATTGCCCTGGTGAACTGATACACATGTTTTGAGGTCGATTACTCTGCACCATTTACTATACGTCAAGTATGTGATGATTCTAGATTTCTAAAGCAATGTTTCTTTATCTTTATCACTGCCATTCATCTGAGTCATATGATGCAACAGGCAAGTTTCAATAGAGGAAGGAGAAGCTAAAGCTCGTGACCTTAGTGTCATGTTCATTGAAACCAGTGCCAAAGCTGGGTTTAACATAAAGGTAGGCCCCAAATCTTGAGCTTTCAATGTTTCCGTTCATTTTTAAGTGGTGATTGTTTTGGTTAACAGGTAGAATTATCCAAAAACTGGACTAGTCAAACTGCCTTAATATCTTAGCCAAAAAAAAAAAAAAAAAAAAAACCCTGCCTTAATCAACTTAGATTTGCTTACTATAGGAGGCAGAAGAATATGGTAATTAGTTTGTCAAGAAGCTTCGTTGGATGGGCCAAATAATTTGGATTAAACCTAAGTTTTCATTTTCATTCAGTTGCATACCCATCTTAATGATGATTCTTGCCCTTTAATTTATAATTTAGATCATCCAAAAATATCATTTCAAAATCTAGGAAAACCTCTTAGTTAATAACCTTCTTTAATAGAGTTTGGGCCCTTTGCCATTGTGGCTTTACTGTTTTACTCTATTGTTTCTTATGTACTTGATCATTTTCTGAATCCTTAACGTTCCATATGATGATTTCTAAATCAAGATAGTTATTTTTTGGTGAAACCTTGTAACGATTCAATTGGTTCTCCTCTCATTACTCTACTCTTCTACTAGGATAAGGCCCATAATTTTGGCATTTCTTCCGGTCGTCATTTTCTGATCTTAAGTTTTCTGATAATTCACTCCAGGCACTTTTCCGCAAGATAGCAGCTGCTTTGCCAGGAATGGAAACTCTGTCTTCAACAAAGCAAGAGGACATGGTTGATGTGAATCTGAAGTCCACCAACGCAGGCACATCCACCTCACAGCCACAGGGTGGGGGTTGTGCGTGTTAATGTACAATTCCATTCCATTCCCAAACTTAAAATTCCCCCTTTTCCCGGCTTTTATTCGTTTGTTATAAGCTCCCTCAGCTGTGTAAAGGTCTTTGTTTTCTAGGGAAGAGATTCGCTTATGAACTTAGTTTGTCATTTGGGTGACAAAACAAAGCCTACTTTTGCAGTGGAAGAAAAGCAGCATCCATATGAGAGAGAATGTATTTGGGATGTCAGTTTGTCATAGTTTGTGTTTTGTACTAAGATTTGCTAAAAAACCCATTAATAGATTCTGTAATTTCAGAAATTTTGATACCCAGATTACTAGGTAGAGATTAGAATTAGAATTTTTTTTTCTTCCCTTGTTTCATATGTTAGCTTGTAAACACATTCATTTGCTCATATTTGGATGTTTTATTGATAAACTATGTTTCTAGGCTTGAAGCAAAAGACTATCGAACCACCATTTTTAAGAACTATTCATTATCTTTAACAAATTATAACAAATTATCTATCAAAACAAGAGCAATGTGTTTTACGTATTGGAAGGGCGTGGAGGAACAGAAACAGTAGACAAAGCAACGGTATCAGCGCTCTTGAGTTGCTCAAGTTGTCTAGTACCTCGACGAAGAAGATACTCGATGTAAATGAAGTTCTTGCGATCAACTTGCGTCGCATTGCGACGAAACTCACTCGACACAATCGATTCCATTCTCCTCCGCTCTTCAGGCGCCTTGGATCGAGCCGCTCTCAAGAACCCTCTGTACAGCCCCAGCACATGCTTCTGCAATCCCGTAAGCTTCTTCGTCCCCGCACCCATCGTCGCATCTCGTACTCTCGTTCAAGCTCCGATAATAAACACCAATCTAAGCCGCTGCAAAATCGCACCAAGAGATCAGATAAGAAGAAGATCGAAGATCAAAAAGATCAAAGACCAAAGATTAAACATGATAGGATTAGTTTAATAAATATCATATCTGGTTTTGGAGATGTTTTGACAAGAAGTAAAATCGAATGGCTGCAAGAGGAAAAAAAAAAACTTACTGAAATTGGATAGGAGAGAAGAGGATCTGTGATTGTCGGAATCGCCTTGGCTAGGGTTTCGAGAGAATCTCCGGAGAAGATGAACGTCAAATTACGTCAGTACGATGGTTGCCACACATCTTCGTTTGAAGCCACGGCGCGCAAGAACGGACTAAACAGTAGTGTGAACGGAAGAATGATTTCGCGAATGATGTTCCTTTGAAAAGAAAGATGCGAGCGAGTCTTACTCGCGGAACTCTCTCTCGCGAGAGAGAAGCCGATTTATAGCTAATTCAATTTTGGGGAGCAAAGTACTTACTTCAACAACGAGACCTAAGTAATGGAGGAGATGCATCAGGTAATCTGACCCGACCCATTTTTTCACTTAATTATTATATGTGACCAGTAAAAGTGTTCTGTTTATTCACGATGTGTTCCTATATATTCTTTACGGATGAGATTAGTTTCGTTTAAAGCGAAAGTAGAATGATAGACCTTTAAAAAGAAAAACACTTTCAAGAATTGAACGTTGTAAAATTTATATAGGAACGATCTTGATATTCAACTTTCACTCAGTGAACTACTCGTTCGTAATGTTTTGAAGCTCTTTATTAAAGGGTAAAAACATCTTATTTAAAATAATTGTTTTAATTTGGTATTAATGTAAAAGGGGGATTTTCATGTAGAATTCTTTAAGTACGTGTGATTGAGTCATTTTATATCTATACTATTATCAAGCTAAACTTGAAATACTTGCACTTTTTCTTTTACCAAACATTGTCAATGTTACCCATCTTACATTAAGGATAAGAGAACTACTTGATTTGTTGCAGCCATCACCGTTCATATGTGTGATCAAAGTCCCACCAAAATCAGCCACCTAGGTGTTCAATTCATGCTCCTCAAGCCACCGTTCAAGCTGCTCAAAGTCCCATCAGAAATTCAACGGAATCAATGCATTTAGTTCGATTTGATTTGATTTTTAACATGTTCGGCTTGAGTCGCTGGTTGAAAATTTAAAAATTGTGGTAACCCGAACCGAATCAATCAAGATTAATATTATGATTTATGTTAACTGTATTGTAAAATGTTACATAATTACAAATATATTTCTTGATTATGTAATGACATATTTTTGTTCCTTTACATTTAAAATAGATATTTTTATAGGTTAAATGTCTAAACTGATTAATCCAAACTGAACCAAATCGACTTTGATCTATTCGGTTTGGTCGAGTAGTTGGTTTGGTTTCAATTTGAATACTAAATCAATCCAAATCAAATCAATGACATCCTTAATTCATGATAATTGGATTGTAGACAGGGCAGTCCTGACTATTATTACAGGGATCATTACCCACACCAAAGCCCAATAACCACAACAAGACCTTTATAAGGTCATAACAATTCTTCACATCAAATGAGATGTGGAGAACGGAACCCCGACCTCATACGAGGAGGGAGGTGTCTTGATCGATGAGCTACTAGGTTTTGACTAAGCTTTTGAATGGTTCAACACTGTCTTTGACATAAATAAATATATGCATCATAATTTTTAGTAAATAAATAGGAAAATGCAAAGCACAGGATAATTTATTGGCATAAGTTGTATTTTATCCTTGGAACATTCTATAGGACAAGCTATGTGCTTTTATAGCTCATTAGAGAGAGCAACGCAAGGCCTCGTGCTTGTCGTGAGCATTGTTGTCATTCCAATCTCCAAGCGAAGAAATCGGTGTTCTTACCATGAGAGAACAAAACTGCTTTAACTAATTTTCATCTGCTTTATCCAACAGTTTCTGGGTCACTCTCTCTACACAGATAACAAGGTTCAATTCTACTGCAAATTCTACATCTCAAAGACCCAGGTGATGACCTCTCTTCCTCTCCTGCCTTTCTGCACATATCCATCCCATTTTCTTTTCTTAGAACTTCAAAACCAATCATTTCATATCTAATCATCTAAAGGAAAGAACCAGAAAAAAAAAAAAAAACAGTGAAAAACCCATATGGGCTTTCATTTCAAGTTTATATGCTCACACAACATATTTTACATTTAAACAAAACTACTGCTTTATGGGTTTCACTAACTTTTTATGCTATTCTCTACATCCAAGCTCTTGCTTTTCAAGGTAGTCTCTTGAAATTGACTCTAAGAGTCATAGCAAAATCTTTCATGTTTTCCCAATATTGGATCACATCCTAGGGAAATAGTCAAGCCCACTAATTGTAAATGATGTTTTATGGCTACTAAATCCCATACCAGATATACACATTCTTAATCAGCTCAGTTAACCATGTTGGCAACTGATATCAAGGGAATCAATGAAATTTTTTTTTTTTTTTTTTTTTTTCATTTGTTTGACTATTTTATTATGTTATATGCTGGTTAAAATTTTCACATTTTCCATGAGATGCATTATGTTGTGCACAGCGAGAAACAAAATAACAAATTCACACAAACCCAAATAATTAAATCGATCCAAACGAATGCAAAGAAACACATAAGTAAGAACACATAGATTTACGTGGTTCGGTAAATATACACCTACGTTTACGGGAGATGAAAATCAATCCATTAACGAGAGAATACAAATAGGTTACAACCTATAATCAGATCTAAACAAATTCTCTCAACTCACAAAAGTGCTCTCACACAAATCTTCAATTCTTAAACACTCAAATCTCATACCCCAACGAGAATTTATATAATACTAGGTGCTAGAGTTAGTTTTCTATACCAATTAGTTTTCAACACAACTAGGAAAGTTTTTAATTTAGACTAGGAAATTAATACACAAGGAAACTGTACACAAATAGAAATTATCCAATTGTGGGATAGGGCCACCATATGTCTAACAATCTCTACGTTGGCGAGGACCACTTCCACCATATATCCAAATATCAAATTCTCATCTCAACATGTGCCCGAAGGCACTCAACTTCGAATGACATCCTTATAAGTGGTATGTCTACCACTTATACCATTTGCAACAACTGGGAGTGCATACGCTACTGTCACGACGCCCCTGACATCATGACCGACACAGTATACTATCCACTGTACATACCCATATACTATCTCACAGTATATGTGTGAGATGGTATAATTTTCTTGATTTGATTCTTGTATGACATTGTATACATATAAAATGTTTGTTTGTATGCATGTTATATTTATATGTAATACATTGCGTTTTTATTGATCATGCAAACTGATTTTAGCAATTGGAGCTTATAATAATGTCATTTCGTTAGGAATTAGACCCGGATGAGGTTTTGCGAAACCTCATTATCAGTAGGCCTGTCTTAACAAGGGTTGCGATCCTTGAAATGATTGTGAATTGGGTAATGAGAGGTTGTGGCTACCTTGTAACGGTCATATAAGGGTTAGATCCGCTCTTTTGCCCTGAAGGAGGGAGATGGTAAAAAAATGTCAAACGATTTCCAAAAATCATGAAATTAGCATCGATGGACTCACAACAGTTCATTCTACCATTCTATAGCCTTAAACTGCAGTTTCATCGGGTTTAATATGATTTGAAAGTCTCCATATAAACTCTAACTTCCAACAACCATAAAAGTTTCAAATGAACAAATAAATAAAATCTAACCACATATTCGGGGCTTCTATAGTCTACGGAGTGTTTTTCCACCTTTTGAACAAATTTTCATTCAAGTGGAGTAAAAACCCCAATTTCGAAAATACTGTAAAACAACTCCCATAACTAAAATTACTTCGCTAGAATCGTTACATCTAGCTTATATATTAATTTCACGACGAAAAATAGCAAAATTAATTTACCAGCACATCAAATTTGGCCGCAAATCCGTCGTTTTCCTTTTCTCGTCACTTCCCTTCTTCGTTCTTCTCTTTCTCCTTCGTTCTGCTTCTCCGTGAACAGTACCCGCAAATGAACAATATTTTATTTTATTTTATATATATATTTAATTCATTCTTCTTCTTCTATACACTCAATCTACACGAGGAATACACGTGTTATAAATCGATTTCTATTTAAAATCACGTTCCGAACTCACTTTTGACATTTTCAAGTTCATTTTTCACATGTACACATGACTTTAAAGGTACTTATACGTGTATTATACTTTTTAGTATACGTATAAGTCAACCAAATATATTGATTAAAAGTACGGGGTGTTACAACTTCCATATCTGCAAAACGTACAGATCGTTGAATATTTCGTAGCTACAACTGATTTCGATTGCTTTTGGGACTCACAAGCAGAAACCTTATCAACTGTGCCAGCTCCACCTAAAATTGTACTCTCCTGTAAAAAGTACAAGTTATTATTCATAATTCCTTTCATAACCACTAATGCACCTCGCACAATCTTCAGAACATCAGTTTCAATGGTGTCTTTGAATCCTGTAGATTTTAATGCACCTATAGAGATGATACTCTTCTTCAAATCTGGCACATATTGGATCGGGTCGGGTTTGATTGATATATTGGGTTAGTCGAGTTGGTCAGATTAATTTTTGAGCAACCCGACCAAACCCGACCCGACCTGACATCTTAAAATTTATATATATATATGAGTTCATCCTCATTCTCATAAGTCAAATTTAAGAGTAGTTTGACTTGTACATATATGAGTTCTCCTAAGAAAAAGAAATCTTATCTTTTAAAGCTTAAATAGTAATTTAATAAATTGGATACATGACAATCTAACATATTTTTATTACTTATATAAGCTTAAATAGTAGTTATTAAGCTTTAAAAAAATTATGCTATTTAATGGAGGCCAACCCGACCTAACCTCATCGGGTCGGGTGGGTTAGGGGGCAAAAACCCAATCCGACCCGACCCGATTTCTCCCCTACTTCAAACCATCGTCCTGCTCCAAGCTGCAACGTCTCCCCCGTCACAAAACTTACTCCAACTCGTATATAACAGCGATAACAAATTCGGATTGGCAACAATTTTCTAAGCACAGTAATACGCTCTAATACCCACATCGGCAACTTTTTGAATAAAGCTTTGATACCAATTTATTATGCACAGCGGAAGCAGAAACAAAATAACAAATTTGCACAAACCCAAATAATCAAACCGATCCAAACGAATGCAAAGAAACACACAAGCAAGAACATATAGATTTATGTGGTTCGGTGAATATACACCTACGTTCACTGGAGATGAGAATCAATCCACTAACGAGAGAATACAAATAGGTTACAACCTATAATCAGATCTAAACAAATTCTCTCAACTCACAAAAGTGCTCTCACAAAAATCTCAGACACTCAAATCTCATACCCTAATGATGATTTATATAATACTAGGTACTAGAGTTAGTTTTCAATACCAATTAGTTTCCAACACAATTAGAAAAGTTTCTAATTTAGACTAGGAAACTAATACACAAAGAAACCATACACAAATAAAAATTATCTAATTGTGGGACCGATCCACTCCATATCTAACACATTACACATTCCTCTCTCCCGACTCTATTGTTAATCTGAATCAACTTGTTATATAAATGAACTAACTAACTCTTCTTCCTTTTCATGTTCAGAACTCCACAACTGAAGTCGCCGAAAGATGCAAACTACCATATCATGGATGCACTACTCCTTGGGCTCAAAATGCTGGAAGAAGTGGCTGATTGTTGCAGTCAACATAGTCTTCCTCCTAGTTGGTCAAGGTGTTGCTTCTCTTCTAGGAAAATTCTACTATGACCAAGGCGGCAATAGCCTATGGATGGCAACCCTCGTCCAAAGTGCAGCATTTCCAATCCTCTACATTCCTCTATTCCTGTTTTGCACCGGGATCGAACCATCAGATTCTACTTCTTTAACTTCTGTTTCACCTTTAACTTCCCAATTACCTTCTCTTACTTCACTGTGTCTCATCTACATCTCCCTCGGCTTACTCATGGCTGCTGACAGCATGATGTTCTCAATTGGACTCTTGCACCTCCCTGCCTCTACTTATTTCCTTCTTGGTGCCACCCAATTAGCTTTTAACGTGGTCTTCTCCTTCTTCATCAACTCTCAGAAAATCACCGCTTTAATTTTAAACTCTGTGATCCTCCTCACCTTCTCCGCCTCGCTCTTAGCAGTTCATGTCGACTCAAGCAAGCCCGCTGGAGTCACTAAAGTAAAGTACACCCTCGGGTTCCTATGCACGCTCGGAGCATCGGCCGGCTACTCTTTAATACTCTCTCTTATGCAGCTTGCTTTTGAGAAGTTTTTAAGAAGGGAGACATTCTCTGCTGTCTTGGACATGCAGATCTACACATCACTTGTTTCAACTTTTGCTTGTATTGTGGGTCTTTTTGCTAGTGGGGAATGGAGTGACTTGAAGGGAGAGATGGAAAATTTTAAGACTGGAAGATTATCTTATGTTATGACTTTGGTTTGGACTGCAATTGCTTGGCAGATAAGCTCAGTTGGTGTTGTGGGATTGATTTTTATAGTGTCTGCCCTTTTCTCCAATGTTATCAGTACTTTGTCTCTGCCTCTTGTTCCTGTTGCTGCTCTGGTATTATACCATGAGAAGATGGATGGAGTGAAGGTGATTTCCATGTTGTTGGCTATTTGGGGTTTTGCTTCTTATACCTATCAACAATATCTTGACGAGGCAATGTCAGAGGAAAGAAGAAGTAATTCCATTCTTGATGCCCCTGATGAAAGTACATGAGATGTGTGTATTTGTGTGTGTGTATAAGTTTGTATTAAACAGGGATTGGAAGTGATCACTGCCCACAAATTTATGTTGCAGCTGACTTGTTTCTGATCTTTTCAATTGCATTATATGATTTTCACAATTTCCTTTTTTTTTTCCCTTTTTTTCCTTATTATATTTGTTGCACAGATTGGTGGATCTGAAGTTAGTCTTTTATCCATGACAACCTTACATATGTATTTGCCCTGTGACCTTATTTTACTAGACTAGACCTTAACCAATCACTTTAACATGTTTACAATGGCAATGCCCATTAAACCCAGCTTGAAGAAGATATCATTCTTGTCTGTTGATGCAGACTTTAACTTGTTCTTCTTGAACCCATTTTTGCATTTGCCAACACCATTCATTCCTGACCTCACTTCTGCAATAACTCTGTCATAATCTTTAGCTTTCAAGTAATTAATTGCAGACTTTGTATTGAACACTACTGCTTCATCATAATGTTTCCAGGAAGTCATCAAGCAGCCCTTTGGTTTAGCATCAAATACTCCTTCCTTCAATACAAACTTCAGGTAATCACTAAGATCAGTAGCATTGGCTTTGATCAATTTCATAGTTATCATGGCCAGTCCTCGGAGATCAGCACCATGGCTTTTAGGATCTGATCGAAGAGTCGAAATGCAGAAATTGCGACTTATATTGGGAATTTTCCTGCAATTTTTTGCAACACTATCTCGATTACCTGTTACTCCATTGTTGAAGAGGAAAAGGAAGAAGAGAAGGAAGGAAATGAAGAAAGAGGAGAAAAATGGTTTCATTTCTTTTGCTTGGCAAATGGGTTCTTCAGTTCTGATTCCTTTTACAGTTTTACTAGTTATCACTGATTGAAAGGTATTTATAATGTGGAAATATGTATCAAATTCTTCTTTTGTTAATCTATGTAGGAAACTTTTTTGAGGTGAAAACTGGCAAGAAACTGGTATTTGCATTCAAATATTTTTTTTTTGGTGTGATTTTCTATGATATTTTAGGCGAACGTCAAACATGTGGTGCATCATTAAGTGATTTTAATTTTCCTTATAGTGCACTATGAGATAACATGTGCAATGTCTAATTTTAAGAAGAAAAAAAAAAAAAAAGGTAATAGTGAGAGCTTTTATAAACAATTGATTAGATTTGAAAGGGTGAAAAATAAAAGCAATTATTTGTACTTACAAAAAGGTAAAAAAAAATAATTTAAAAACACATTTTGTTGCCTTAATAGTTATTAGATTACCTCGAATCACGCAATCAATGCGTGACCCATTAATCCTCCTCGCCTCCTAAGGTGAAGGGGTGACAAGAGCTGAACCTACAACCTTTAAGTTCCAAAGCCACCTCCTTACCAATTACACAAACTCCACGTCGGCATCTAAGAGAAATAATTTAGGAGTAATGCTTGATTAACACTTTGTTAACATTACCCTTTTAAAAGAAGAATAATTGATTAATTACTTATCATAGCTTTATGGTTAACATATGCAAGTTATGAGTTCAAGATACACTTTCACTTTGTTTTTGTTTTTTTTCTTAATTGTAAGAGAAAACAAATACATGATATTGGCTTGGAGTACTTGTCCTCCCTGGTTTGTGAGAATACAAAGAAAGAACAAATACCAATAAAAATCAATCAAAACATCAAATAAAGCAATAACTTGTTTGATTTCACCTCTAAACAATGTTTAATACAACAATGTCTCTCTCTCTTTCTCATGAAGTAGAAGGTTCAAGAACCTCAATGGCATTAGTTGTTTTTGCCTTTTGCTTAGAATCATCAAGGTAGCTCTGATAAAGATATGAAGCAAAGCCCCAAATGGCCATCAACAAAGCTATCACCTTCATCCCATCCATCTTGTCATGTAAAAATATCACTGCAAAAACTGGAAGAACAGGCAAAGCAAAGGTGCTAATGGCATTGGAGAAGAGAGCAGACACCAAAAAAATCAACCCAACCACACCAACAGAGCACATCTGCCAACCAATAGCACTCCAAACCAAAGTCATCACATAAGATACTCTTCCCTTCTGAAACCCATTCATCTCCTGCTTCAAGCCACTCCATTCACCACTAACAAAAAGACCCACAACACAAGCACAAGTGGCAACAAGTGAAGTATAGATTTGCATGTCCAAAACCACAGAAAATGTCTCCCTCTTTATGACTTTCTCAAAGGTAAGTTGCATGAGGGAAAGCATCAGAGAGTAACCAGCTGATGCTCCTAGAGTGCATATGAATCCAATGGCATATTTTTCTTTGGAGACTCCAGTTGGTTCTGAGGACTCAGAGCCTACTGCTAAGAGGGAAGCGGATAAAGTAAGAATGACTACGGAGTTGAGAATTAAAATAGTAAACTTTTGAGAGTTAAGGAAGTAGGAGAAGATGACGTTAAAAGCCAATTGGGTCGCACAAATAAGTGAATAGGTAGAGACAGGTAAGTATAGGAGCCCAATTGAGTACATCATGTTTTCACCAGCCAAGAACACACCAAGGAGAAAGTAGATTAAAGAAAGCACGGCAATAGAAGGTTTGGTAACAGAAGAGGTGGTAAGAGAAGGTGAATCAGTGGGATGACAAAAGAATAATGGGATATAGAGAACGGGAAAAGCAACGGTTTGCACAAGTGTTGCCATCCATTTACTATTGCCGCCTTTGTCATAGTAAAATCTACCTAGAAGGGTAGCAACAGATTGGCCAACAAGAAGAAATAAAATGTTGAGTGCCACAAGGAACCACCATTTCCAATGCTCAAGTCCAAGGCGATTTGGTTGATGCATGATAGTTGCATCTTTTCGTGAGTTTGATTCTTGAGATTCTTCAAGTAGAAAGCCAAAAAAGAAAAAAAGAAGAAGATAATTAGTGTCCATGAACAGTACGTGACTTATGTTTTGAAAAGATGATGATAAGAGTATCAATAAGACTGAAACATAAAAACATGGTTCATAAAAGGAGAAAAATACTAATCTCCATATAATCATAGTTATCAGTAATCAATTAATGAAAAAAGTTATCAAAGGTTCATATGCTCCTATGTGAAGCTCATTAAGATCTTTTCAAGTGACTCAAATTTTCTTGCAACATTGCTTCTTGTTGATACAACAACAATTCTATGTAGATTTAGTTTTTCTTAACGTCATCAGGTAACCATACATCTCTAGTGAACCTAATCAATTTCATAGAGTGTATTCCATATAAAAACATAAAATAGAATTGTCCAATGAGAATAAAGTTCTCAAATTTGAGAGAAAAGAATGATGAAATAGAGTGGGGTTGCAACAAGCTAAGAGAGATCCTAGCTCTTTCATGAGAAAGGGCTGAACTTCTCGAGTTTTTTGTAACTAATTTTAATTATCTATCTGTGCACACAAAGAAGAAAGAAGAACCCTTTAACTGCGTCAATTTAGTTGAACTATAAAAACGACAAAATTAAAAAAAATGGCTTTGAGGAACTTGTTCTGAAAGCCCATCTGATGATTAGTACAATCATTAGAACTTTTTATTTATTTATTTTTTTCACATAGTTTGAAACAAGGGGGACAACACAACTTTACCAACCACCATAACAATTGGGAAACTGAGAGTAATATATGTCAAATGCTTGAAATTTAGGTTTACAATGCCCATGTACCTGCAATATTGTCGATCAAGCATAATCCCAGCATATTAGAGCTTATCACTTATACCTTCCTTCTAAAAAGCTCAATATTGCTCAAATGAATGTAAACTGGATTAACAAAACCCGTCTCTCTCTCTCTCTCTCTCTCTCTCTCTCTCTCTCTCTCTCTCTCTCTCTCTCTCTCTCCCCGCTATACTAATAACATTATATTCTCCACTTAATAAAAATCCAAAAAAAAAAAAAAAACCCATCTCTTCTCTTTAATACTCTCTCTTTCTTCTTCTTCTTCTTCTTCTTCTTCTTCTTCTTCTTCTTCTTCTTCTTCTTCTTCTTCTTCTTCTCTCTCTCACTCATAACAAACTCTATAGGAAGTGGCCTACTTTAAAGTGAAATTCAATTCCAAAGACCTGTTCCTGGCAATTATATCAATTTAAAGTTGGCTTCTTCTCTATTATATTTCAAACGCTAGATTTCTTAAAGGGTGATTTACAAAGAGCTTCTAAATGTTCAGAAAAGGGCTATACTAATCTCTCTCTCTCTCTCACTCGTAACAAACTCTATAGGGAGTGGCCTACTTTAAAGTGAAATTCAATTCCAAAGACCTGTTCCTGGCAATTATATCAATTTAAAGTTGGTTTCTGCTCTATTATATTTCAAAAGCCAGATTTCTTAAAGGATGATTTACAAAGAGCTTCTAAATGTTCAGAAAAGGGCTATACTAGTAATAAAAAAAAAAAAAACTACAAATGCTGCAGAAGTGAACACCAATCACAGGAATAGAAGTAGAGAATGTGACCCATCTTCAATTTCATCGAATAAGATAAAGGGAATCAAAACAATTGAAATTCTAACCGATTGTGATAAATCTTTTGGATTGAAAACCAGCATAAAATGGAAGTTTGGATTCTGACCATCTTCCCAATACCCACCAAGAAATGAATGATTCATTCAAAATAAAGATATAAATAAATAATAAGAAAGATTGAAACTACTTTACCTAACATTCTAATTCACAGTGAATGAATGAAGGAAGCTTGCCCTTCAAAGAAGAAGATGAAATTCAAGAGAAGATCGTCTCAGAATCCCTAGTTACAATGTTCTCGTAGTACTTCTGCTACAATGCGAGCGGAGTTGTTACCGGAAGAAGGAATTCATGGGTGAAGTGCCACGTGGAGTGATGGTTTAAAAGACTGCAGATATTGTGAACGAATTATGAATTTTTCTATGAATTTATAGTGGTCAAAGCAAAAAAGATATAAAATTTTTATTTTAGAATGTGATCAAAATTTAGAAGCTATGTGTATATTGTCGTCTTACGGCCCCCCAAGTTTGATGAACCCCTAAGTCAGGTCATCAAGCCTGTGGGCGTCCATGTAGAGCTTGACATAAAAGGCAAGTTTTTGTAGGTTTTGTTTTTCTCCTTTAGAAAAATGTTTATTGACAATGTGATGAACATTTTCCTAACGGGTTAGATGATATATCCTATATATATACATATATATATATATATATATATATATATATATATATATATTCAGCATCTAAAACATCTTATAATAATATTTCTGATATTATCCTTTGCCATCAAAACATTCCAATGCTCCGATTTGATTCTTCCTAGCATTCAACTTCTATTGGCATTGATGAACATGCTGTCCGCTTCAACTTTTTAATGCACAAGGTACTAAAATTCTGTTGAATTGAAGAAATTAAAAGAATACAGATAGAAGAGATGAACTAGAAATATTATTGAAATTTAAACAACACTTATCATATAGTGAAGTCTCTGTTTTCAATTTCCGTAGATGATAGCTTGAGGGTTCCACAAGGAATAAGAAATAAACTGAAACTAAATCAAATGGAAACTATTGCTATGTACTGAGATTTGTTCAGCCAGGAGAGAGATCAGTTGAGTTAGTTTGGATGATTCAGCTTCAACTCCATCCCATTCCTAGAGCTCTCTTCTACTGAACTGATTCTACTAATCAAATTTAAAGTTATATCAATATGAGTGGGAGTCGGATGCATTAAAGCAGCGGCGGATCCTTGGGGACGGGGAGGGCGACCGTCCCCTAATATTTTAAATTTTTTTTTTATAATTATGTTATATGATAAAAAAATTAATAAATTATTATTATTCGTCGCTTTTCTTTAATATTTTAAAAAAATTATTTATAAATTATATTATGTTATATATTTTTATTTCGTCTATCTATGATTAAAAGTCTGTCATTGCACTAAAGACACCAACTAGTAGTAAGACACCCACTAGTAGTGGTTGCCATGTGGCAGCCAAACTTTCAAGATGTTTAACCATTCATATTTTATATAAAGCTTTATTTGTTTGATAAAAAGATTTAATGAATACATATATAATTACAAGACAAAAGATAAAAGTAAAGAACATAATGAATGGAATATGGAGAAACTTCAAGAGATCTTTCTACCAATTGATGTTTAGGAGATTCAAAAAATTTCATTAAGCATTAGGAAGCCCCCTGGCAGACTGGTTTGGCACTATGTGAAGAATGGAGAGTACAATGTCAAAAGTGGGTATTGGCTTCAAAATAAAGAGATTCATCTAGCTGAAAACTCACAATAGGACCACAATAAAGAAATATGGAATAAGATTTGGACCATTAGTATTCAACCAAAAATCAAAGCATTTAGTTGGAGAATGATACATAATGCCCTCCCTACTTGTGATAATTTATTAAAAAGGAAGGTTATAAACCAGCCAGTGTGTGTGGAAATGCATGGAAGAAGTTGAATATGGAGTCCATGTAATGGCAAATTGTAGAAAAACATGTAAAGTTTGGGATGTGGCAGCTCCCAAAACTCTAGGCAAGAGTGTCTAGAGTTACTGCATCATGGTTTATGGAAAGAGCTAATCCTCCAAGTCGACAAACCTGAATTAAAGAAAATTATGATGATTTGTTGGGTCCTGTGGGATGGAAGGAGTAAATCTAGAGTGGAGGAGCCAAGGATGTCAATTGAATCCATACAGTTCAAATCTGAGACAATGAGGTTTGAATACCAAAGTACAACTCCACCTCTCTCATCCCAACAGTACAATAGAGAAGTTAGGTGGTCCCCCCTCCTTTAGGGAAGGTGAAGTTAAATGCAAATGTCAGCATTTGTCATCTACATACAAATAATGACTCATTTGCCATATTTTACTGTTTATTACACAGTCAGCATGCCAAATAAGCGCCACGTCAGCGCGGAGGTGGCATTTTTTTTAAGTAAAAGGAAGGCGTCTTTTGAAAAGACGCATTTCCTTTCACAATTTTTTTTTTTTAATGTGAAGGAAAGTTCAAAAAAAAAAATTTTCTTACAAGTAGAAGGGAAAGCGTCTTTTGAGCCTTCCCTGTAAAAAAAAAAAAATTATCACCCGAAGCAAATATAGAAGAAGAAGAAAAAGAAGAAGAAGAAGAAGAGAAATTTCAGGTGAGGCAGTTTAAGATTATTTGTGTTTTCCTACAAAATTACCTTCTGGGTTCTCTTGGTTTTCCTTATCAAGCTTGTGGTTATTTGTGTTTTCAAACAAAGGTTTCTCCTCTATGGGCAAGGTGGAAGAAGAGTTTACTGATTCAGAAGCCACAGGTTTAGACCATGGAGTCACAACAATATCATCCCTCTTGTTTAATCTTTTTAATGGGCTCTAATTTTCTTTCTCATACAGCATTCTGCTACATAATCTCCAACAATACAGAGGGCAGATGTTGTCTTTCAATTAACTTATAAAATGGGTGCTCTAAATTAGACATTGAATAGAATACCTTCACCATTGGAATCTTAACATTCACAAGATTGCAAAACTTTCTGAACCAGAGTCAAACTCCTATCACGAAAAACTTGACTAGAATGAGGTCACTTTACATATTAGTGACTGAACAGAAACTGGTATAAATTATAGGATTGTGGTTATTTTTATTTGGAATTGTCATGTTGTGGATGATTCACCAAAAGGGTGTACCCAGTGTAAAAAGCTCTTGCCACTGGAATGCATGGAGAAGGGTAGCGTATGTTGTTTTAAAGAGACTGTTTTTAGATTTAAACCAATGACCTCTAGGCCATCACCTGAAATTTCTCTTCTTCTTCTTCTTCTTCTATATTTGCTTCGGGTGATAATTTTTTTATTTTTACAGTAGAAGGGAAGGCGTCTTTTCAAAAAAAAAAAAAAAATTTGAAAGGAAGACATCTTTTCAAAAGACGTCTTCCCTTCACTTAAAAAAAAATGCCACCTCCGCGCTGACGTGGCACTTATTTGGCATGCTGACTGTGTAATGAACAGTAAAGTATGACAAATATGTTATTATTTGTATGTAGATGGCATTTATAAAAAAAATTTTCTTTTAAAGGGTAATCATGTCATTGGGCCAATGCCAGCATATGTATCAACTCGGGGGCAATTGGGGTGGCAGCGATCATTTGAGACAGTCAAGGTCAATTAATTACTGCAATTGCATGAAGAATCGAAGGCATAAAATCTGTATTTGTGGCTGAAATGTTGGCCATAAGATATGGGTTTGCAATGGCTCTTGAGTCTGGGATTTCAGTTGAGATTGTGGAGGGAGATTCATCGTAATAGCAGCGTTTCATTCCTCTGACAATACTTTCACGGAAGAGGGTGAGATCATGGATACTTTCACGGAAGAGGGTGAGATCATGGCCAAATATTATTATCCAAGTTGCCCCAGGGAATGTAACTTGGCAGCCCATCGGCTCTGTAAATTTATTGTATCTCTTGATCATTGTTTAGTTTGGTGAGAAAAAGTTTCTCCTATTATTTATGATGTACTATTTGAAAAGGCTTGTACTTTTTCCTCTTTTATATGAAGTATAAAAAAAAAAAAAAAAATTACTTGAGTTTTTTAAAACATCAAAAATAAAACATAAGACCCTGGGCCTCCCGGCAACAGTGCAGGGTCCACTTAAAAGTACTCATTTAATGATCCATTTATTGCCTTTTTATTTTTTGAAAATAGATTCTTTCACTGCTATTGTTTACCAAAATCAGGGGAGGAAACAAAATCTTTTTATGTTATGCAAAATCCATATAATTAATTAGAAAAATCTCAAATAATATCATTGTTGGATCTAGTCTTTAAAGAAAAATGTTAATCTCTACTATAAATATGATGTGTCAAGATTCTATATCAAATTTTTTATATTCTTAAAAAATATGTTGTATTAATAAATTAATATAAAATTTTAATATGATAATGATTTATAACAATTATTATATTGATTTCAATCTATTTAACATTGCTCGTCTATAAATACGAGACAATTTCGATATCTTAGCAATGGGGATCATGATGTTGAAGGGTTTTTTGCAAATTGCATTGCTCTTCTTCTTGGTATGCTTTTTCCGTGGAATAATGATTTCTGAAGCAGATATCTTGGCGGAAACTTGCAATCATGCTGGTGATGTAACCTACGAATTCTGCGAGACAACGCTACAAGCTGCAGATCCCAATATCCACAATGCAGATCTTGAAGGACTAACTGCCATAACTATCAATTTAATCAAAACCAATGCAACTTACATGGTTTCATATGTCAACAAGCTTATGAAAGATGGAGGTCATGAGTCCATGAAGTCTCCTTTGCTTGATTGCTTTAATGTGTATGAAATTGTTGCACAGTTTTATATGGACGATGCCATGAAGTATTTGAAAGCTAAGTATTATAACTCAGCTCAAGAACAAATCTACCATGCACTTCAAGCTGCTTATAATTGTGAACAGGGGTTTCAGGATATAAAGGTGGAGTTTCCATTAGAGAAGGAAAACAACGTGTACCGCCAGTTGGTTTTACTTAGTTATGACATTGCTAACATGTTGAAGTGATTTATATACATAGATCTCTATTTCGGCGGAGTAACAGTAGTAGATTGAGGTTAGAGTATAACTCTATGTCCTTAAGACAATTATGTCTCGCTTAGATGTTTACGGTGTATGACACTTGTCTCCCAGGATACAACAATCTCCTTCTTATGACAGCAACACTTCAAATCACAAGAATAATCGAATCAAAAATTGGTTGTACTCACTCACAAAACAATGCTAAAAAGCAAATAAGAAAATTCAGAGATTTGAAATTTTCTGTGATGATTTTTTGAGTTTTGGAGGGCCCTTTATATAGACAAATCGTGGCTGTGCAAGGTGTCCATTTCTGCACAGTTGGATTGAGTCCAATCGACTCTAGACGCTATCTGACGGATTTGATTGACACACTCAATCATACACCGTTGGATCGCATCCAAACGATTTAGGTGCAATCCAACGGCTCCGATCATCACAACTGATCCTGCACCGTTGGATTGCGGTCGATGCAATGGGTCGCAAGGTGATGCACCCCTAAGCCTTTCTGTGTGTGTGTAAGCTTAAGTTATAGAAAGCCTTAATTTCCAAGTAAATAAGAGGTTTCAAATTTCCTGTTTCTCTTGTCACTATGATGTTTCATGTCATTCACTTGTAATGTGTTAAATTGCTCGCTATATGTCAATGTCGTAGAATATAAGCTACATCATTTTAGTAAAATTCTTAACAAGAGAACTATATATGTATATATATATATATATATAAAATGAAGTATAAACATATGCAAGTAGTCTTCAATTCCAAATTTTCAATTTCTCTCGATTTATCATGTCATTCAATTGTAACTGATTAATGTAAAATATAAGTGGAATACCCTGTTTCAAAAACCAACAAATGAATAAACATCCTTTCTGCTATACGTTGATCAAGAGAGATAATGAAAACGACAAAACCACACGAAAGCGAAGTAAAGGTAGAACAAAAATAATAGAGATTCAAAGTGAAGAGTGGGAAAAAGGACATAGATTATTACTACGTTCATCAAGCTAATTAGAAGCAAAGAAATGAGCTCAAGGACTCGAAATTTCATAAAAGGAATCAAACATAATAGAAAGATATATCAAAAGAAATTAAAATCACCAAGCGCAAAAGAGAAAAGAAGAAACCATAATCGTTAATGTTTCAAAAACACATACCCAAATAACAGCAATCATGTCGAAGTCACTAAGCCTCTCCTCATCCTCCAAATCCAGCAACACATCAACAAAATCACCTCCACTGTAATACCCAGAAACATGATCCGGAAATCTCGCCTTGATCATATACATGTGCAAGTTATCTTCAATGAATTAAAGAAAGCCTTAGTCTCCAAATAGGTTTTTTATTTTTATTTTTAAAGTACCTTGAATATTTTGTATCAAACACTAGAACAATTTCTTAGTACAACAAAGAAAAATTAGGTAATTACGAAGGAAACCATAGTTTACCAAAAATCAATTGCATGAAAAGTTATAATTTGGATTTCCAACAACATTTTGTCATGGGGTGATAGCCAAGTTGGGTATGCTGCATCTTTGTAGACGAACGCTTCCTCTGGTAACATATCACGGATGGCAAGAATGTTGTTACAAACTGTGTCAGACAATTCACTTGTCGTTTGGGACAAAGCTTCGTCATGCACACCCATATCAGCAAGACTCATATCACAACTATTTAAATAGGCTATGACAGCATCCAACCTTGTCTCCACCACTTGGACAGTAAAATTCTTCTTGTACACCAACAAAGTCGTATTAAGATGGGATATGGAATAGTCGTAGAAAGTGAAATAGTCTTCCCGTGCAACTTTTTGTTTTTCATTGAACGATCTTTCCACATGATTCAGCTTTTTATGTTATCCTTTGTCTTCAAAAAATCTTGTAATGTTGCTCCAAGTTTATGTTTACATTCCTTCAATTTCTGCAGCCGGACATGATTATCATGAAACATAGCATGGCTTTGGAATATTATAACTAGGAATAATATGAGCTTCAACATTGTCGTTGGTGGTGGTGGAGTTACCTTGAATTGAAGAGATTGTAAGAAAGAAGAAATTGACAGAAGAAAGCACTTCACTTGGATTGAAGAGATTGTAAGAAGGAAAAAATAAGAGGATTCTAATTTCCAGTTTCTCTTGCCATTCAATTGTAACTGATTAATGTGTTAACTGGCTTGCTATATGCCAATTCCATAGAATAAAAGCGATACCATTTTAGAAAGATTCATTACAAGAGAATCATATAAATCGAGTATAAACATATGAAAGTTGTCAATGTCATATGACATAAGCTATACCATTTTAGTAAACTTCTTAACAAGAGAACTATGTAAATGAAGTATAAACACATGCAAGTAGTCTTCAATAAGTTATAGAAAGCCTTAATCTCCAAGTAAATAAGAGGTTTCAAATTTCCTGTTTCTCTTGTCGCTATGATGTTTCATCTCATTCACTTGTAATGTGTTAAATTGCTGGCTATATGTCAATGTCGTAGAATATAAGCTATATCATTTTAGTAAAATTCTTAACAAGAGAACTATATATATAATGAAGTATAAACATATGCAAGTAGTCTTCAATTCCGAATTTTCAATTTCTCTTGATTTATCATGTCATTCAATTGTAACTAATTAATGTAGAATATAAGCTATATCATTCTAGTAAAATTCTTCACAAGAAAATTATATAAATAAAGTTATATACATGTGCAAGTTTTCTTCAATGAATTAAAGAAAGCCTTAGTCTCCAAATAGGTTTTCTATTTTTATTTTTAAAGTACCTTGAATATTACTTTTTGTCATGAGGTGATAGCCAAGTTGGGTATGCTGCATCTTTGTAGACGAACTCTGCCTCTGGAAACATATCACGGATGGCAAGAATGTTGTTACCCGCGGAATATGATGGGTACGCATACCTCAGCCATAGTACCACATAATATTGTCATATCGCCATGTAGCAACCCAACCGCAGCTGGTCTTCATCAAAACGATTATTTGTCCCTACTATTCCCTCATGAATAGTAAAGGGCATCCCCCAAGTTCGAACTTGCAACCTCCCTTAAGGAGTTAGAATTCGCAACTTGAGTAGCCACTGAACCATTGGCTCAGTGGTTACTCAAGTTGCGAATTCTAACTCCTTAAGGGAGGTTGCGAGTTCGAACTTGGGGGAGGGAATAGTAGGGACAAATAATCGTTTCGATGTAGACCAGCTGCGGTTGGGTTGCTACATGGCGATATGACAATATTATGTGGTACTATGGCTGGGGTATGCGTACCCATCATATTTCGCGGGGGTACTAGACACTGCGGTGTGTTATGTACTGGGGTGTGACAAAAAAGGCCATATATACATAAAGTGACAGCTTCGTCATGCACACCAATATCAGCAAGACTCATATCACAACTATTTAAATAGGCTATGATAGAAAGTGAAACAGTCTTCCCATGCAATCTTTCCACATGATTCAGTTTCTTTCTAATGTTATCCTTTGTCTTCAAATAATCTTGTAATGTTGCTCCAAGTTTATGTTTACATTCCTTCAATTTCTGCAGCTGGACATGATTATCATGAAACATAGCATGGCTTTGGAATATTATAACTAGGAATACTATGAGCTTCAACATTGTCATTGGTGGTGGTGGAGTTACCTTGGATTGAAGAGATTGTCAGAAAGAAGAAATTTTCTGTAGCTGGACATGATTATCATGAAACATAGCATGGCTTTGGAATATTATAACTAGGAATACTATGAGCTTCAACATTGTCATTGGTGGTGGTGGAGTTACCTTGGATTGAAGAGATTGTCAGAAAGAAGAAATTTTCTGTAGCTGGACATGATTATCATGAAACATAGCATGGCTTTGGAATATTATAACTAGGAATACTATGAGCTTCAACATTGTCATTGGTGGTGGTGGAGTTACCTTGGATTGAAGAGATTGTCAGAAATAAGAAATTAACAGAAGAAAGCACTTCTCTTGGATTGAAGAGATTGTAAGAAATAAGAAATAAGAGGTTTCTAATTTCCAGTTTCTTTTGCCACTGTGATGTATCTTGCCATTCAATTGTAACTGATTAGTAGTAAAGGTATTTAAGTTCTTAATAAGAACATTTTATCAGTTATTATGTAATACCCTGTATTTCACACAAAAAAAAAAGAAAAAAAAATTACTATTTGAAATTTTTACTATTTGGGCAACGCCCGAACGTTCTGGCATGGCGCCTGAACGTTCGGGCGTTGCCAAAATAGTAAAAATTTCAAATAGTAATTTTTTTTTTTTTTTTTTTGTGAAATACAGGGTATTACATATTAAATAGTATAAAACCTTCTCAATTTTATCCCTCTATTAATTTGTTGTGATTAAAAGTGGCTTTAAGATATTTGAAGGGATTTGGATGCATGAACACACTAGCTTATTTTGGCATCTAAATCCTTTCATAATTTTTCATTAAAATATTGTATCAATCATAATATATTAACTGCATGATTTATCCTATTAAAATATTTTATTGACTATTTGCAAAAGTATATTTTTTTTTATCAGTTAAAATATAACAATATCATTAATAAATAGTTTAATACCATATTATAAAAAATTTATATTGATAATTTAACGTCGTCTATTAAATTAAATCAATAAACTACTTAAAGTTAATTAACAAAATTAGTGATGAGGATGAGTAGAAGTAAAAAATAAAATAAAAAAAATTTAGAAAGATAAAAATAAGGAAAGAAAGAACTAAAATTATGGGTGTCGCTGGTTGCACCAACCATTTTTCTTAATACATTAAACGTTCAATAATTTTGTAATTATAATGAAAAGTATATAATGTTTTTAAAGAAACAACGTTTTAAAATGTTACAATGCACGTGTATGTAAATGAAAATTTTTGTTCTCATTCATCAACTAGTTCAAATTATTATCTTCTTTTAAATTTCAAAAATTCTATTTTTTTTTTGTTTAAGTGTGTTACTCACAAATATATTTTTAATCATAAATTAACATTTAGGGTTCTGAGTTGAGTTTTTATTTTATTTTATTATTTAATATTTGTAAACTAATAGAAATAAAATTGCTTAAAAATTCGATAAAAATTTATGAAAAACTAAAATATGTTGGTGGGGTAAGAAAAAACTGGTCGTGTCCTTAGTAGCACCCCAAACCCAGTTAATGTATTAACTGGCTGGATATATGTCAATGTCATATGATATAAGCTATACCATTTTAGTAAACTTCTTAAAAGAAAACTATGTAAATGAAGTATAAACATATGCAAGTAATCTTCAATAAGTAATATAAAACCTTAATCTCCAAGTAAATAAGAGGTTTCAAATTTTTTGTTTCTCTTGTCACTATGATGTTTCATGTCATTCACTTGTAATGTGTTAAATTGCTGGCTATATGTCAATGTCGTAGAATTTAAGCTATATCATTCTAGTAAAATTCTTCACAAGAGAATTATATAAATAAAGTTATATACATGTGCAAGTTTTCTTCAATGAATTAAAGAAAGCCTTAGTCTCCAAATAGGTTTTTTATTTCTATTTTTAAAGTACCTTGAATATTTTGTATCAAATACTAGAACAATTTCTTAGTGCAACAAAGAAAAATTAGGTAATTAAGAAGGAAACCATAATTTACCAAAAATCAATTGCATGAAAAGTTACAATTTGGATTTCCAACAACTTTTTGTCATTGGGTGATAGCCAAGTTGGGTATGTTGCATCTTTGTAGACGAACTCTGCCTCTGGTAACATATCACGGATGGCAAGAATGTTGTCACAAACTGTGTCAGACAATTCACTTGTCGTTTGGGCAAAGCTTCGTCATGCACACCCATATCAGCAAGACTCATATCACAACTAATTAAATAGGCTATGACAATAAAACTCTTCTTCTACATCAACAAAGTCGTATTAAGATGGGATATAGCATAGTCGTAGAAAGTGAAACAGTCTTCCCATGCAACTTTTTGTTTTTCATTGAACGATCTTTCCACATGATTCAGTTTCTTTCTGATGTTATCCTTTGTCTTCAAATAATCTTGTAATGTTGCTCCAAGTTTATGTTTACATTCCTTCAATTTCTGTAGCTGGACATGATTATCATGAAACATAGCATGGCTTTGGAATATTATAACTAGGAATACTATTAGCTTCAACATTGTCATTGGTGGTGGTGGAGTTACCTTGGATTGAAGAGATTGTCAGAAGAAATTAACAGAAGAAAGCACTTCACTTGGATTGAAGAGATTGTAAGAAAGAAGAAATAAGAGGTTTCTAATTTCCAATGATGTATCTTGTCATTCAATTGTAACTGATTAGTAATAAAGGTATTTAAGTTCTTAATAAGAATATTTTATCAGTTATTAAATAGTATAAAACCTTCTCAATTTTATCTCTCTATTAATTTGTTGTGATTAAAAGTGGCTTTAAGATATTTGAAGGGATTTGGATGCACGAACACACAAGCTTATTTTGGCATCCAAATCCTTTCATAATTTTTTATTAAAATATTATATCAATCTGCATGATTTATCCTATTAAAATATTTTATTGACTATTTGCAAAAGTATATTATTTTTTATCAGTTAAAATATAACAATATCATTAATAAAGTTTAATACCGTAATATAAAAAATTTATATTGATAATTTAACGTCGTCTATTAAATTAAATCAATAAACTACTTAAAATTAATTAACAAAATTAGTAATGAGGATGAGTAGAAGTAAAAATAAAATAAAAAAAGTTTGAAAGATAAAAATAAGGAAAGAAAGAACTAAAATTATGGGTGTCACTGCTTGCACCAACCATTTTTCTTAATACATTAAACGTTTAATAATTTTGTAATTATAATGAAAAGTATATAATGTTTTTAAAGAAACAACGTTTTAAAATGTTACAATGCGCGTGTGTCTATATGAAAATTTTTGTTCTCATTCATCAACTATTTCAAATTATTATCTTCTTTTAAATTTCAAAAATTCTATTTTTTTTTTTTTTGTTTAAGTGTGTTACTCACAAATATATTTTTAATCATAAATTAACATTTAGGGTTCTGGGATAAGTTTTTATTTTATTTTATTATTTAATATTTGTAAACTAATAGAAATAAAAGTGTTTAAAAATTCGATAAAAATTTATGAAAAACTAAAATATGTTGGTAGGGTAAGAAAAAACTGGTGGTGTCGTTAGTAGCACCCCAAACCCAGTTAATGTATTAACTGGCTGGATATATGCCAATGCCATATGATATAAGCTATACCATTTTAGTAAACTTCTTAACAAGAGAACTATGTAAATGAAGTATAAACATATGCAAGTAATCTTCAATAAGTAATAGAAAACCTTAATCTCCAAGTAAATAAGAGGTTTCAAATTTCCTGTTTCTCTTGTCACTATGATGTTTCATGTCATTCACTTGTAATGTGTTAAATTGCTGGGTATATGTCAATGTCGTAGAATATAAGCTACATCATTCTAGTAAAATTCTTCACAAGAGAATTATATAAATAAAGTTATATAAATGTGTAAGTTTTCTTCAATGAATTAAAGAAAGCCTTAGTCTCCAAATAGGTTTTTTATTTTTATTTTTAAAGTACCTTGAATATTTTGTATCAAATACTAGAACAATTTCTTAGTGCAACAAAGAAAAACTAGGTAATTAAGAAGGAAATCATAGTTTACCAAAAATCAATTGCATGAAAAGTTACAATTTGGATTTCCAACAACTTTTTGTCATGGGGTGATAGCCAAGTTGGGTATGCTGCATCTTTGTAGACGAACTCTGCCTCTGGTAACATATAACGGATGGCAAGAATGTTGTCACAAACTGTGTCAGACAATTCACTTGTCGTTTGGGACAAAGCTTCGTCATGGACAACCATATCAGCAAGACTCATATCACAACTATTTAAATAGGCAATGACATCCACTACTTGGACAATAAAATTCTTCTTCTACATCAACAAAGTCGTATTAAGATGGGATATAGCATAGTCGTAGAAAGTGAAACAGTCTTCCCATGCAACTTTTTGTTTTTCATTGAACGATCTTTCCACATGATTCAGCTTCTTTTTGATGTTATCCTTTGTCTTCAAATAATCTTGTAATGTTGCTCCAAGTTTATGTTTACATTCCTTCAATTTCTGCAACTGGACATGATTATCATGAAACATAGCATGCTTTGGAATATTATAATTAGGAATAATATAAGCTTCAATATTGTCATTGGTGGTGGTGGAGTTGCCTTGGATTGAAGAGATTGTCAGAAAGAAGAAATTAACAGAAGAAAGCACTTCACTTGGATTGAAGAGATTGTAAGAAAAAAGAAATAAGAGGTTTCTAATTTTCAGTTTCTTTTGCCACTGTGATGTATCTTGCCATTCAATTGTAACTGATTAGTAATAAAGGTATTTAAGTTCTTAATAAGAACATTTTATCAGTTATTAAATAGTATAAAACCATCTCAATTTTATCCCTCTATTAGTTTGTTGTGATTAAAAGTGGCTTTAAGATATTTGAAGGGATTTGGATGCACGAACACACTAGCTTATTTTGGCATCTAAATCCTTTCATAATTTTTCATTAAAATATTATATCAATCATAATATATTAACTGCATGATTTATCCTATTAAAATATTTTATTGACTATTTGCAAAAGTATATTGTTTTTTATCAGTTAAAATATAACAATATCATTAATAAATAGTTTAATACCATATTATAAAAAATTTATATTGATAATTTAACGTCGTCTATTAAATTAAATCAATAAACTACTTAAAGTTAATTAACAAAATAAGGAAAGAAAGAACTAAAATTATGGGTGTCGCTGGTTGCACCAACCATTTTTCTTAATAAATTAAACGTTCAATAATTTTGTAATTATAATGAAAAGTATATAATGTTTTTAAAGAAACAACGTTTTAAAATGTTACAATGCGCGTGTGTGTATATGAAAATTTTTGTTCTCATTCATCAACTATTTCAAATTATTATCTTCTTTTAAATTTCAAAAATTCTATTTTTTTTTTTGTTTAAGTGTGTTACTCACAAATATATTTTTAATCATAAATTAACATTTAGAGTTCTGAGATGAGTTTTTATTTTATTTTATTATTTAATATTTAAACTAATAGAAATAAAAGTGCTTAAAAATTCGATAAAAAATTATGAAAAACTAAAATATGTTGGTGGGGTAAGAAAAAAACTGGTGGCGTTGTTAGTAGCACCCAAACCCAGTTAATGTATTAACTGGCTGGGTATATGTCAATGCCATATGATATAAGTCATACCATTTTAGTAAACTTCTTAACAAGAGAACTATGTAAATGAAGTATAAACACATGCAAGTAGTCTTCAATAAGTTATAGAAAGCCTTAATCTCCAAGTAAATAAGATGTTTCAAATTTCTTGTTTCTCTTGTCACTATGATATTTCATGTCATTCACTTGTAATGTGTTAAATTGCTAGCTATATGTCAATGCCATAGAATAAAAACGATATCATTTTAGTAAAAATCATTACAAGATTAATCATATAAATCGAGTATAAACATATGAAAGTTGTCTTCAATAAATTTACTGAAAGTCTTAATGTCCAAGTAAAATGAGAGGTTTCCAATTTTCAGTTTCTTTTGCCACTATGATGTATCATGCCATTCAAATATAACTTATTAATGTACTAACTGGCTGGGTATATGTGAATGACATATGATATAAGCTATACTATTTTAGTAAACTTCTTAACAAGAGAACTATGTAAATGAAGTATAAACACAGGCAAATAGTCTTCAATAAGTTATAGAAAGCCTTAATCTTCAAGTAAATAAGAAGTTTCAAATTTCATGTTTCTCTTGTCACTATGATATTTCATGTCATTCACTTGTAATATGTTAAATTGCTGGCTATATGTCAATGTCATAGAATAAAAGCGATATCATTTTAGTAAAAATCATTACAAGATTAATCATATAAATCGTGTATAAGCATACGAAAGTTGTCTTCAATAAATTTACTGAAAACAAGTAAAATGAGAGGTTTCCAATTTTCAGTTTCTTTTGCCACTATGATGTATCATGTCATTCAAATATAACTTATTAATGTATTAACTGGCTGGGTATATGTGAATGACATATGATATAAGCTATACTATTTTAGGAAACTTCTTAACAAGAGAATTATGTAAATGAAGTATAAACACAGGCAAATAGTCTTCAATAAGTTATAGAAAGCCTTAATCTCCAAGTAAATAAGAAGTTTCAAATTTCTTGTTTCTCTTGTCACTATGATGTTTCATGTCATTTACTTGTAATGTGTTAAATTACTGGCTATATGTCAATGTCATAGAATAAAAGCGATATCATTTTAGTAAAATTCATTACAAAATTAATCATATAAATCGAGTATAAGCATATGAAAGTTTTCTTCAATAAATTTACAGAAAGTCTTAATGTCCAAGTAAAATGAGAGGTTTCTAATTTCTAGTTTCTTTTGCCACTATTATGTATCATGTCATTTAAATATAACTTATTAATGTATTAACTGGCTGGGTATATGTCAATGCCATATGATATAAGCTATACCATTTTAGTAAACTTCTTAACTTCTGTTTGTGCTGACACAAGGATGGTGGCCTATGCAACAAGGAATATAAAAGATATAGATGAGAACTTTATAAACCAATTGGTCTCACTCTCACTTTTACAAGGAATATAAAAGATATAGATGAGAACTTTATAAACCAATTGGTCTCACTCTCACTTTTATTAAAGAAAGAAAAACTCATATTTATTTATAAAGAAAGATAATCGAACTCCTACTTTGAGTGAAAAGGTTTAGATGCACACCGTTAAAAGCTAGTCAACATTTGTTCGTCTTTTAAAATTTTATTTTTAAATGGGTAAGATTGTAATACCAAGTTTACCCTTTGTTTTAAAATTTTAGAAAGGAAACAAATCATAAGTTTTACAAAGGTAAATTCGAGAAAATGTATAATTAATTAGAGAAAAACATAATCGATTCATTAGGGTGCGGATGCGGATCTTCCTAAGTTGAGGGTATTCGAAACGTTTCAACAAAAAACGGATCACAAATCTTGTTCTTTTGAAGTGAGATAACATATCTAATTTCTTTAGCTACCAAATACACCTTAAATATTGCAAATCAGTCATAATTAAATTGTCTTAATATAAATATAAATTTCATGTTATTTTGTTTTATATATTATTTTACTTTATATATAAAGATTATGGATTATGTATGGACGAAAATGATTACTGGAGTATTTCAGTCCTTGATGAGTTGTTCAAATTTTAAAGTATTGACAAAGCAAGGTGGCTTTTCTCAAAAGTTATATTTGCAATTAACAACATACTTTTATATTTACACTATTTCGGTTTATATTTGTGTTTTGGTCTATTGGATGGCATCTAAAATTCTGTTTAATACAATTACTTCATTGCTTTTTACAGCTTCCATTTATTTTATAAAATTACTTCATTCCTTTTACTGCATATTGTGATGAGTGACTAAGTCAAGCTTAGCTGATTTTCTTAAAGGATAGAAACACATATGAGGGTGAAATAAGGAAAGAAAGAACTAAAATTATGGGTGTGGCTGGTTGCACCAACCATTTTTCTTAATACATTAAACGTTCAATGATTTTGTAATTATAATGAAAAGTATATAACGTTTTTAAAGAAACAACGTTTTAAAATGTTACAATGCGTGCGCGCGTGTGTGTATGAAAATTTTTGTTCTCGTTCATCAACTATTTCAAATTATTATCTTTTTTTAAATTTCAAAAATTCTATGTTTTTTTTTTTGTTTAAGTGTGTTAATCACAAATATATTTTTAATCATAAATTACCGTTTAGGGTTCTGAGATGAGTTTTTATTTTATTTTATTATTTAATATTTGTAAACTAATAGAAATAAAAGTGCTTAAAAATTCGATAAAAAATTATGAAAAACTAAAATATGTTGGTGGGGTAAGAAAAAACTGGTGGTGTGGTTAGTAGCACCACAATCCCAGTTAATGTATTAATTGGTTGGGTATATGTCAATCCATATGATATAAGTTATACCATTTTAGTAAACTTCTTAACAAGATAACTATGTAAATGAAGTATAAACACATGCAAATAGTTTTCAATAAGTTATAGAAAGCCTTAATCTCCAAGTAAATAAAAGGTTTCAAATTTTTTGTTTCTCTTGTCACTATGATGTTTCATGTCATTCACTTGTAATGTGTTAAATTGCTGGCTATATGTCAATGCCATAGAATATAAGCTATATCATTTTAGTAAAATTCTTAACAATAGAACTATATATATATATATATATAATGAAGTTTAAACATATGCAAGTAGTCTTCAATTCCAAATTTTCAATTTCTCTTGATTTATCATGTCATTCAATTGTAACTGATTAATGTAGAATATAAGCTATATCATTCTAGTAAAATTCTTCACAAGAGAATTATATAAATAAAGTTATATACATGTGCAAGTTGTCTTATTAAATAAAGCCTTAGTCTCCAAATAGGTTTTCTATTTTTATTTTTAAAGTACCTTGAATATTTTGTATCAAATACTAGAACAATTTCTTAGTACAACAAAGAAAAATTAGGTAATTAAGAAGGAAACCATAGTTTTACGAAAAATCAATTGCATGAAAACTTACATGGAGGAATAAAAAAAACACAAAGTTAAAAAAAAAAAAATTTAACCCAAAATTAAAATGAAAATTGGTAAATATTAGTTACTCACTAGTAATTATAATTCTAAAAGTTACAAAGTTTTGCGAAGATTTTTTTTATTACTAGTTTTTCAGTATCCGGAAAGTGTCTTCTTTTTCTTCGAGCGAGACTAATCCTCTCAGACTCGGGTATGGCGAGGGAGCTATTACCCGTTGATACTTTCTTTTTTATTAGTTTGATGATATGGTAGTATGCTTGCAAACAATTTTATATTCATTGTGTTTGTTTAGTGATTGTAAATGAAAATTTGATCAATATGTAACAATTTCAATGATTATACATAATTAAAAAAAGTTAAATTGTATATAATTTACATTCTTGTTTTTAAGTTATACCTTACTTTAACTCTATCCCTACCCACCTACTATCTTTATCCCATATCACCCCCCCCCCCCCCCCCCCCCACAAATTACCCCAAAAAGCCCTAAAATACCCTCAACGTCAAACCTCATATCCACCGGCACCAACACTCCCAAACCCTAAAACTCCCCCATCCACATTTTCCCTCTTTTTCTCAAACTTCGGTGTCGTTTGCCCTTTTCTTCTCCGACCCTGTTGCTATTTCTTCTCTTCTCCAACCCTGTCGCCATTTTTCTTGGTTCTCTAAAAACCATCGCTCTGTTTCTTCTCCTTCTCCAAAATTCCTCAACTTTAAACTCACCACCTCCAGCCGTTGTCGATTCTCTTTCTTAAACCCAAAACCCTTAAAAAAACACTCAAAACCCTCAGTCAAGAGTCGATTTCGACCGAACCTAAACAACATGGTCAGCGCGACATAGGACTGAACCTGGCATAATAAGTTTGATTCCGTCTCACCGAACCAAATGCAACATTACTTTTGGACTCGTATAGTATAGTTTTTTTTTTTTTTTTTTGAAAGCTAATACAATATAAATATAAAGGCATTTATTCTTATTAAGTGTTGTATATCCAACTTGTAATTGGAGAAAATATAATATAATATAATATAAAGGCATTTATTTTCGTTAATGTTGTACAAAATTCAAATCTTTAATTGAAACTTTATTTATAAATTAGTAGTGTAAAGGTATTTAAGTTCTTGAACATTTTATCAGTTATTAAATAGTACAAAACATTTTCAATTTTATTCCTCTATTAATTTATTGTGATTAAAAGTGGCTTTAAGATATTTGAAGAGATTTGAATGAACGAACACACTAGCTTATTTTGGCATCCAAGTCCTTTCATAACTTTTGATTAAAATATTATATCAATCATAATATATTAACTGCATGATTTGTTCTATTAAGATATTTTATTGACTATTTGCAAAAGTATATTATTTTTTATCAGTTAAAATATAACAATTGCATTAATAAATAGTTTAATACCGTATTATAAAAAATTTATATTGATAATTTAACATCGTCTATTAAATTAAATCAATAAACTATTTAAAATTAATTAACAAAATTAGTGATGAGGATGAGTAGAAGTAAAAATAAAATAAAAAAAGTTAGAAAGATAAAATAAGGAAAGAAAGAACTAAAATTATGGGTGTTGCTGGTTGCACCAACCATTTTTTTTAATACATTAAACGTTCAATAATTTTGTAATTATAATAAAAAGTATATAATGTTTTTAAAGAAACAATGTTTTAAAATGTTACAATGCGTGCGCGCGTGTGTATATGAAATTTTTGTTCACATTCATCAACTATTTCAACGATCACTATTAGCATGAAATCTCTATTTTTTTTATTAAAAAAAAAAAAAGGTTCGCCATTATATAAATCAGACTACTTAATTTTTAAAATATATGGGTCCGAATTTTCTTAATACAGGTTCTCACACTAGTATTAAAAACTAATGGCATATTAAGTTTTTTGCGTCTATCATCATCACAAATTATCAGAAAATTTTGCATAACCTATCCCATAAAACATTGAAAAGGTCCACTATTCATTAATTATCTTAAATAGCTTAACATAGATCAAATATTCATATCATTTGAGAGAGGGAAACTTAATCTATGGTGAGATAGTTCAACAATGTTTAGCAAGTTTTGATATGTATGGTACACAGGTCTAAGATGCCTGAGCTCCTTCTAGAAATCTGAAACTCCAATTTCCTTAGAAATGCCCTTCAATATATATAATCAAAACATATTAGAAGAGAATACTTGTATGCCCGTGGTCTTAATGTTAGATGTTGCCCAATTTACACGTTCTAAGTTGTGAAACTCGTGTGCAAAACTGGCAACAGAGGAATAGAATAGTTGCGTCGGCTCCCGGGATTCTCTCCCGTGATTCTCTACAACTATGTTTTCTATTTTGAAAGGGATTGTTAATAATGATCATCATAAGCTCTCGTCGCTGCGAATACGAATGATAGGTATTTAAATTCTTCACTTCCCTTGCCCTAAATTTCTTGTTTTCTATAATTTTGATTGTGATTGAGAATATATGGGTACGTATTACTTCGTCTTTGATTTTTAAGAGTTTCATCTATACTTTGACTTATTAATTTCTTGGTTGATTCTTAGTTCTGCTTCTGAATGGCTTTTTGTTCTAATTTCATTATTGTAGATTGGTTGAATGTTAATGAAGTTGGGTTCTTACATGAATCTTATTTCTCTCCCGTCCCGTGATTCTCTACACCTTAACTTGATTCAGACAAGCGTTTTTTCATGCACTTTTATTGATATTGTGGTTTAGTTTTTCAAATCGACAGTACGCATTGTTAGTTATTAGAATTTTTTAAGAAAACCCAGAAGAAACTCAATTTATTAAGAATCAAAGAGAACTAACTAGTGGGTCGGTCTTGCTAAATTCAATTTGTATGTTAGATTGTTCATTTGTATTTTCAATACGTTAGGAAGATTGTATCTAATTAATGACTAAATCATATCAAAAAGATTGAAAAGAAAACATGTTTGGGTTGTAGGGAAGTTGTGTTAATTTACCCCTTTTTCTTTAAAGATTACTAAACAACTCACAAAACCCTAAACCCTAACCTTTTCTCAACTTTCATCATGCTTAATTCCAACAATTGTGGGCAATTTCTAAAATTTTTGTTTTTGTTCATTGCTTGTGTTCACAACCCTTTATCTTTCTGGTTGATTGATTCTATCATATTTTGATCACAATTACAAAAAGATCATTTTATAGTTAATTGACAAAGATCAATATTTTTGCTTCTTCTCTGAAATACATTATTATCTTTCAATCTTTATGATTGTCTTATTGTGTTCTTTTCAAAATATGGATCACATACTGATTAGATACTAATTTTATTTTTTTTAAAATCTTTTTGTGCAATTTCTACCTGAAGAATCTCAAGAGTCTAATTCATCAAAAGATGCAACTATAATGGAACAACAACAACAAAGTCACCTTGGACTTGGGCGATGGAAATGGTGGCTCCTTGTGGCTCTCAACATCTTTTTTCTTCTCGCTGGCCAATCTGTTGCGACTCTTCTAGGTAGATTTTACTATGACAAAGGTGGCAATAGTAAATGGATGGCGACTCTCGTTCAAACAGTCGCTTTTCCCATTCTTTACATCCCATTGATTCTGTTCAATTCCTCCAAGGATCCTTCTCCTACTACTTCTTCTAATAGAAAACCTTCTATAATTGTTCTTGCTTTGATCTATTTTTTCCTTGGTTTGCTCTTGGCGGGTCAAAACATGATGTACTCTGTTGGGCTCTTGTACCTCCCAGTCTCTACCTATTCTCTCATTTGTGCGACGCAATTGGCGTTTAACGCAATCTTCTCCTACTTCCTAAATTCTCAAAGATTTACAATGTTAATTGGTAACTCGGCAATCATCCTTACCTTATCCGCTTCCCTCTTAGCCGTAGGCTCATCAGATTCCGCAGAACCAACTGGCGTGTCTAAAGCAAAATACGCACTAGGATTCGTGTGTACTCTTGGAGCATCGGCTGGTTATTCTCTATTGCTTTCACTTATGCAGCTAACCTTTCAAAAGGTGATAAAAAGAGAGACATTTTCCATAGTTCTAGACATGCAAATCTATACTTCACTCGTTGCTACTTGTGCTTGTATCGTGGGTCTTTTTGCAAGCGGTGAATGGAATGGCTTGGCCGATGAGATGAATGGATTTCGAAAGGGCAAAGTTTCTTATTTCATGACTTTGATTTGGACCGCCGTTGGTTGGCAGATGTGCTCCGTTGGTGTGGTCGGGTTGATTTTTCTCGTGTCTGCCTTCTTCTCCAATGTGATTAGTACCTTCGCTTTGCCGGTTGTTCCAGTATTTGCTGTGATATTTTTCCATGATAAGATGGATGGTGTGAAGGTGATTGCATTGTTAATGGCTGTTTGGGGCTTTGTTTCATATTTATTCCAGAACTACCTTGATGATGCTAAGCAAAGAAAGGCAGAAACAACTAACGTCATTGAGGCCCCTTAACCTTGCACTTCTTTTTTTTAAACAACCTTGCACTTCTTGGACGATAGAAATAGGTACATTATTTTGTATTAAGCATTGTTTTGTTGTGACGTTATATCCAAAGTAATTATTTACATTCCTTTATAAATTTTCAATTTGTTTTATTTTATTTAGATTGATTGAGTAATTGCTCTTTCCAGTCATAACACAAACTGTATCTTTTACCAAAATACTTTTGATGGCAAATTATTTTCAAAATAAGTGATGTTTAAATTATTTCTAAAATTACAGTAATTTTGACTAATCAACCCCTTAAACTGCCATGCATTTAGAGCATTTGAAATTGTCTTATATCATCACGGTACTACTTCGCTATCGGTCACTCAGGAGTGTTTAGCCTTGCAAGGTGGTCCTCGCTGATTCACAAGGGATTCCATGTGCCCCATGTTACTTGGGTCAAAGCGGAAGCTAGTGATGCTTTCAGCTACTGGACTCTTGCCATCAAGGGTGCAGCATTCCACCACTTTGCCTAATAACACGTTACTTGTATTGCTCTTCCACAACCCCGTTTTCACGGTTTAGGTTGCTCTCATTTCGCTCGCCCGCTACTACGGGAATCTCTTTTTGTTTCTTTTCCTGTCTACTTAGATGTTTCAGTTTGCCATTATATCATATTATCATGTTCATCAGCATTTTAATTTTATTTTTGTGCAAAACGCAAAGCTGATATGTTTCTCTAAGTTGAATAACTAGTTAGCAGTATTCCAACATGAAGAAAGAAAAAATGCTCCGCGAGTGACTTGTTTCATGCCCACGTAATGCGTCTTCAAAATAAGGACACAACAACTCCTTAGTTCATATAAGGCTGATCAGAGCATAACTGTTTTTCCTGCTGCTACTGCACGTGGGAATGCTGAAGAAGATGAATCTTATCCAAATGAATAATACATTTTGCATAACTTTGTAAAGTGAATTGCCCATAAAGTCAGGAGTTTAATATGAACCACGAAACAACGAAAGCAACTGATATATGTAAGCTCACCAATCTTGACCACCATACTCTTTGACAGCTGCAATGTAATGAATCAACAATACGGATCATTATTTATTACCTGACAAATTACATGCTTATGGGACACCATTGATGTTGATTTACACTACCTAATAAAAATATTAAAATATATATATATATATCACATAAGAGGGAGTAATAATCAGATGCCCAGGATTGTTTTCCAATAAGACAACCAAAAGGCAGTGGACAAAGCCTTAAATAATTGCAACTAAAGACAATCTGTACACGCTTTCTTTGAAATAAGATTTTCTATTCAGGTTCTTTGCTCTTTGTAGTCCCCCTGAACAGATTTTGGAGCGAATTCTCATATAACTTTGTGTTTGGCCATGAGGGATGTTCAAGAACTACAGCTGCAAATAAGAGGTATAGTCACTTACTAACCTTTTCCTACTGATGAATATAAATAAAAGGAAATCCAAATTGCATATATAAAATGGGTTTTGATCCATTTATTTTGAAGTTTTTCTGGTTTCTCAGATTTATAGAAATATTGGGTGTCAGGAAAAAATCCATATAAGTAGTTTTAGATTCAAAATTAAACCTTTATTTCAAACAAAACCTGTTCTACTTGGCTAACAGTGATCTTCTTTGTTTTCTGTGCCTCTTTGATGAAACAATTCAAGAACCTCAAGAATCAAACTCGCCCAAGAAAGTTGCTGCTACTGCTACTAAAACAACACCATTATCTGGAGCAAAACACTTCAAATGGTGGCTCCTTGTAATAATTTACACTATTTCTGTTCTCTCAGGCCAAGCCATAGCAACTCTATTGGGCAGACTCTACTATGACAAAGGTGGAAATAGCAAATGGATGGCTACCCTTGTTCAATCTGCAGGTTTTCCAATACTTTCCATTCCCCTTTTGTTGTTTCAGTCAAATAAAACCATAAATACAAATGTCACAAGGTCACCATCTTCATTCAAAATTGCATTACTTTATCTCTTTCTTGGGATACTACTTGCTGGAGACAACTTGATGTACTCATATGGGCTCTTATACCTTCCAGTCTCAACTTACTCTCTTCTATGTGCAACACAATTAGCCTTCAATGCAGTTTTCTCTTACTTCCTAAATTCACAAAAATTCACTGCACTTATACTCAACTCTTTAGTTCTTCTCACCATCTCAGCCTCCCTCCTAGCAGTGAATCCCGACTCTGCAGATCCTACTGGAATCTCCAAAGTAAAATATGCTATCGGGTTCCTTTGCACCCTCGGTGCATCGGCCGTTTATGCCTTGTGGCTTTCTCTGATGCAGTTTTCATTTCAGAAGATCATAAGAAAGGAAAACTTTGTTGCAGTGATAGAAATGCAGATGTATCCAGCACTTGTTGCTAGTATTGTTTGTGTTGTGGGACTTTTTGCAAGTGAGGAATGGAGAACTCTGAAGGGAGAGATGGAGAAGTATGAAAAGGGAAGGGTGTCTTATGTGATGACTCTGGTTTGGACTGCTGTGACTTGGCAGATTTCTACACTTGGTACAGTAGGACTGACTTTTACAGCTTCTGCCCTCTTCTCTAATGTTATAAGTACCTTAGGATTGCCTATTATTCCAGTTCTTGCAGTCATATTCTTCCATGACAAGATGAAGGGAGTGAAAACTGTGGCCTTGGTATTGTCTGTTTGGGGATTCGCTTCCTATATCTATCAGCATTATCTTGATGATTCAAAGTCCAGAGCAACAAAGGCGAATGCAGATGAGCTCTCCAATGCTCATACTGAAATGAGTAAAATAGATGACCCTTAAAATAGGATTCAAGGATCAGTTTTAGGACAATTAAATACAGATTAGAATGTAATATGGAAAGATGTGAACCTGGGCAGCATTCTTCATATTTTTCAATGAAATTGTTTTCTCAATTCATCTAGACAAATTTCATGTATTTCTACATGTTGGACCAAGAATTTCTCTACATTGGAAGGACATATTTATCAGTGACCAGGCGATGTGTTACACTACCAGTCATTCTGAATTAAACGAATGATTTTACACAAATAATTGGAGGACTTGATGGTAAAAGTAGAAAATAAAAACATGGCACAAACAGCATGTTGACTCAAGGATGCATTTCATATAATATAGATCAAGTAGCTTGGCCAACATCTATTAACAGAATCGGTTAGTAAAAATTAGATAGTTTTTGTATTTTTTTTTTTTTTTATTTTTTTGCCACCCCTTAATTAAAAACATAAAATAGAGGTAAAACCTCCAAAAAAATAAAAAGAAAAAAAAAAGTGTCATTCATAATTATTAATTTCTTTTATCTTAGAGGTTAAACCTCTAGATGAGTAGTGTTTTAAAAATTAATTAATTAATTAAGAGCTGGTGTAATGCATTTAAGTAGAATTAGAAAATACCTTAAATCATTAATCAAAAATTTGAAGCAATACCTATCAATTCCCATTTCCTTGTCCTATTTCCATATAATTTAAGACCTAGTGCATTGAAATGCTCTTTCAAATTTGAAGGCTTTGTTTCTCAAAAATCTGTGTGGAAATAAGATGTTAATGATGTAAACATAAAAACCAGGAGTTAAATTAAGGTGCATTATAAACAACTAACGTAACAAGATGGGTGACACACTGTTGTAAATGTCATTGCAGCCATGGTTTCAAAACCACACTTTTTCTTGAACAAATACCAAAAAAAAAAAAAAACAAGAGAAGTAAGCCTAGTAGACGTTAAAACAAGGTTTCATCTTGGATCCAAAAAGATCCAACAATTGCCCAGTGTGTGTGGGACAGGAGGACCCCACATGCCCTGTGAAATGGAAATGATGCTTCTAACAACAATTGGTACCTATGGGCTATGTCTATTTCAATAAAACAATAATATGGATAAAAAAATATAAAAACAAAAAAAGAAGAAGAAGAAGAAGAAGAAGGTAAGGGGCCCAAGTTGCAAATATTCAACCTAACTATGAATCAAAGAGCACCATGACTTCTATAACAAACATTAAGGTTCATATATAATTCTTTAAAGAAGATAACATATGACAAAGAACTTTTAATCATTGCAAATTAGCAAGTGTTCACCAAAGCAGCTTTTTATCAAGGGTCCTCACACTACAACTGGGAGGTTTTTCCACAGAGAAGATGAATTGTTTAATGGTGTAAGTGTCACTAAATCCTAATCGTGGTTTCAAGTCGAAAACTTCAAACATGGAACACTTCATTGGTGATATGGAGATAATACGCTCCAAAGGATCAGATGATGCACGAAAGTCAACAAATTCATTACTTGTTTTCTTTGATCAATGTTTCTCCTTGATGAACAATGTGGTTTCTATTCATATAGGCCTTCAATGCTCTTGGCTTGCTTGCTCACCTATAGGAAGACATGATACACTGAGCAATTAGATTTTCTTTTTTTCTTTTTTTCTTTTGTGTGTGTGTGTGTGTGTCTGTGTCTGTGTGTGTGCAATCAATAGAAGGGAAAGTGCACAGAATCTTAAATCAAAAGATAAGATTTTGGTGAAATAAATTATCTCATAACAGATCAGTTAAAAAAAAGGGTGTGAAAGTGACAAAGTACCCCTTGTGAGCAATGGAATTCAATTATCTACATGAGACAACCAACATAGTGAGCTCTGGGATATTTCCTTTGTAGTTGAGGCCATTGCACAAAGAACTGATCAGCTATGCATAGCTTGTACAGAAGCAAGCCACTTAAAGAGAGCCTCCTCACCCTTGCTATACTCTCAATGTAAAAAATGGATGACCATCTAATCCCAATTACCTGTAGGTTTAGGCAAAGAAATTTAACACAGTTTACAAACTTGCTTAAACAACAAATGGTTTTGCAGTAAGTTATCAAGGATAGCAAAACACTAAATATTCCAATCACTAGAAGGCTATGCATAATATTTTTCTTTCTCCCTCTCTGTTTTTTCCAAGTACAAAAATGAATATCATCACAAATTTTAGGATCCCCAATTAAGATAAAGGTACAAAGTTTTAACCTTGAAAAGCAGTGCAATTAAGCAAAGAGGAATACAAGTCCCAGGGCCATTGCATAGGATCTGCAAAAACAGTGAATATATTATTTCTGGCAATTCTTATTTAACTTCAATGACAATAAATGAAAAAAGATTGATATGCAATTTATACCACTTGAGGCCTGATTTTGATCATTAGCCATAGCGCATGAAAAATGGCAATTAAAGTTGTCCCAACAGAGGTTAAATATGATTGCCCTACTTCCCGGCTTCGATAAATCTGCATGAATTGAGGTTCCTTGGACGTCATGCCGTCATCTCCCTGCTTTGCCAACCAATTTGTCAAATATAAGTGCTAGTGCAAATTGAAGTTCAATTTGTTATTCCATAAACCAAAGCAATTCAAGGGATCTCTATCTGATGATTTTCTTCCTTTTGTCTAAGATCCAGTAAAATTTGAGGCTCAGAGAAAAAGTAGTACTTGCATTGAACATACTAATATATAGCAACAAAAACAAAAACAAATCTTTTTTCCAATTATATAGGATTGGTTACGTGAATCTTGATCCACCATTCCACTTTTTCAGTGAAAATACCTGTCAATTACGTGCACTAAATAACTGTACAGGGAGTAATCTTATCATATGAAGAGACAATTTGCGTGAACAAGCTCAATATAACCACAGAAGTTTCTGTTATACACTAATTATTCAAGAGGCGCTTATATGAATCAATTCTACAACGACTTGCTATCTACCTGATCAACCACTGAGGCTTCAAGTACACCGGCTTTCTGAAGACTCATATTATCAGTAGAAGCTGCTATATATATTCTTGGAGTAAACTTATCTTTCTGAAGCACAGAGACAAGATTAAGCATCTCAGCTGTGTGGCCCCCTACATTAACATCAAGACCCAAAATGATCAAAGGGCAACAATGATAGTTATACATGACAACATGATCGTGGATAGGGTGAAGCAAAAGAGCTCACCTGAACCAAGAACAATGAGGGTGCTTGCAGATTGCAGGGCAGATTTGCAAAAGGGTTTCTTGCTCTTGTGTATGACATAAATTATGCGAATCGCAATGGCAGTGAAGGCAGCAGCTGTGACAGTGATGACGATATTCAAACTCATTGTGTAGAGTAGCAACAAACTTGAATTTCCTTGGTTATGTGAACTAGATTGTTGTTTTAAACCCTACAGAAAAGAAGAAAAAAACCTCTAGTTAAAAAACATTGAAGGGCAGGAAGATTTCGAGTATAGCAGCCAACACTCGCATTTAGGAACAACTTAAGCTCATGAATTCTGTGATTTTTGCAGTTCAACCTGAACTAATTCTTCTGGACATTTAATCAAACACATTTTGGGCACAAAAAACAAATCCTAAGATCTCCATTACTGCATCAATTTTTTTCCCAGGAAAATATATTATAACATTGATTTTGACCACCCATTATGAAAAAAAGGTAATCAACGTAATTGAACAACATTTTAACATAGTTGAAAATAAAAGCTGGAAACATGTCAGAATTATTACTTGAATCAGAGCTTGACATGAATATCAAAGCAATTTCCGCTTCAAAATCCAATAATTCTCTGCATTTGAACGCGGATTTCACGATTGTAGCTAGAAGCAGAGAGAAGTAATTCAATATGAGCACACTTCTGGCTTCAATCGATCGAACAAGATGTGATACAGAACCGTAAAGTAACCAAAAAATTAAAATAATACAAAAATAGATAAGTTCTTCTAAATTGTATACCTACATGATATAATAGTGGTTTTAATATATTTATAAGTTTCATAAAAATATTTGAAAATGATTTTAAATGTGATTTCACAAAGGATATCTTATCATATTGTTGGAAATGTTTTTTTTAAAAATCATTTTACAAAATCTATTGACACTCATTTTATGATTTAATATTTTTTTTTAATTATGATTTTGTTTCATGTTAATTTTTAGAGATTTTATATTTTATATTTTTATTGTTTTATATTTACATTAAGGAATGTTATAGAGCCGGGGATAGTCATTGAAAGGTAATTACAAGTTTGCAATGGCTTCACTTTGTATAATTCCATTTATTATGTTCAACTTTTTATTAAATTTAAGTTTATTGTATAATTCTGCTTAATTTGACTTATAAATTTTCAAAGTTGATTATACTAACAAATTGATTTAGGTTTTTTCATTTAAAAACTGAATGACAAGCACCTTTATTAAGAAAGAAAATATTAACATCTATTGTCAACTATATAACAATGATGTGTAATACACAAATGTAATTCAATAAACATGAAAACCCTGTGAACCTTCAAAGAGGCCCTTCCTATTTATGAATCATTTTTAATAAATACTTGGTCTACATTAGGGATGTAAGCCGACCCAACCAACCTGACTGAATCGAATATAACCCAATGATTTGGGTTGGGTTGGGTTCAAAAATTTCAATCCGATTTAAGTTGGGTGGAGGGTTGACGCCCTTGGAACCCTCGACCCAACCCAACCCGAACTGAACCTAAGGTTTCTTCTTTTTTTAATTATGTTTCTTTGATTCGCCTTCTTATTTGTTTCTACTTCTTTCATTTTTTGTTATGCTTGTTCTTATTATTCCATGCTTCAGTAAAAACCAATGAGATTATTTTATTTTACAAAAAGAAGAAAAAAAAACAATCTTAACTTGAACTACCAACTCAACTCAACCTGAACTAGTTCGAATTGGATTGGGTTAAAAAACTAATTTAGTTAGGGTTGAGTTTTATTTTTTTCAAACTCGAACTATTTGGATTAGGTTGAGTTTTGGCTCAAACCCGACCCAACTCAACACGTTACACCCTTTGTCTAAATGTTTGATTTTTGTTTGTTTTCAATTTAGAAATAGCCCTTCGTGGTAAGTTGATTCAAAATATTATGAGGGTCAGCCTAAACGTCTCTGTCATGCTAAGTCTGACGGGTTTATGTTTTTATAATTATTTTTAAACAAAAAGAAATAAAAACAAATAGATATGATATTTTTTAAAACACATTGTTTGTATTTTTTATAATTGTTTTTAGGTTTGATAGATTAATCACTAATACTCATGAAAAAAAACAACATTAAATAACTTTTGAAAAAATATATATAAAAAATACTATTATTGTTTTGAAATTAAATAAAAATATTATGAAAACTTAAGTTAGGTTTGACCCGTGCCAAAACTTTTTTTTTTTTAGTGGTTAACATCCTCTACTTCTTAAGTTGTGACTTCAACTCCTCCGTTATAAATATAGGGATGGTCACGGTAGATGATATCTTATGAGTCATAATTATTTTAGGTCTCAAACTTGTTCATCTACTTAACACATCAACTAAGATTCAAATCACATGTTGATTTTTTATAAAAAGTTACATTTGTTTTCTATTAAAAAGTAGATTAAATTCAAAAATTAAATTTTTATTAAATTTTTTAAAATATATATTTCTAATTTTAAATAATGATTTTTGGACAAAAAAAATTGTTTTTTTTTTTAAACCAAAAAACTACTAATTACTTAAGAATAAAAAAAGGAGTTGCGCACAATACCAGGGAACGGCGGGAAGGTAAAAAAAAAAAACTCGAAGAAGAAAGAGGAGGGATTTGGCGTGGAAAGATCGATTGTTTTGTGAGTTTCTAATCAAAAGCTTCAACAATCTAAAGTTTCTGTTAACTTGAATTTGGGAAGTTTTAGATGAGATTAAAGGGCTAGTGTGAAATCCAAAATTAGTCACATTTTTGGTTTGCTTGTCCAACTTGAATACTTGTTGATGATGCTTTCTGGATTAGGAGTGCAATGCTCTCAATATCTCTACATGGGAATATCACAAACACTTACCAAATTAATCATAGGAGCGCGAGGTTTTTTGCCCTAAAATCGAGTTACCTGGCCATTAAAAACGCTTCTGAACCGTGGTAGTGACCGCTTCTGGCTTTGAATGATACGTGTGATTACTGTTGAACTTGTGATGCACTATTTGTTTGTGTTTCTAGGGTTTTGTTTATTTTTTGTTGATTGCAATGGGTGGGCTGTGTAATTGTGGTGGAGCGATGAAAGTGGAATTTTATTATCTTGCAATCTGTGATTGCTTCTAGACACTACTCGGATACGTTGCTAATTTCAAGTGTTTTTGAATTCCATTATTTCTTCTTGGGGATTTTGGAATTTTATAGATCTTTTGTTTTTTTTTTTTTTTTTAAACAGAGGCCTTGATGGTGCGCTTAAGTTTTGCTTAGAATTTGTATTTGTACAATGAAGAAGTGTACGGAAAATTTCTTCTTTATTTAGAGGAGATGGTCGTTTATTAAAAAGGTCTAAACTTAAAAAAAAAAAAAACTTTGGATTAGCTAAAATGGCCATTAATACCCATGTTTGTATAAATTATCAGGGATGCACTTGATAAGTCTGGCCATTGATACAGATTCAAACCCTAGGTATTACAATCAATCAGTTTTCAATATTGGCTTTTTCATGTTTAGTGTCTTCGCATCAAGTTAAAATTTTCTATTAGTAGGCATGAATTAGATAGGGGTTGTCAGAAGTTATTCTGAGTCAGAAATTATTAAAAAATGTTTAACAGCTTAAGAGTGTTTGAATGAAGTGAAGTAGGTTATCTCAATGCAGAACACCTTCACCTTTATATATATATATATAAAGAGAGTCTCAGTTGTTTTCTTTGTGATGATTCTGTGCAGACTTGTAATACAGTTATCCATGGTCATTGATTCAAAGATTGTGCTCATAGCCTTGAACAAGGATTTTTTCATGCCCCTAGTCCAGAAGTAGTAAAGTTTCCAAGAATTTTGTTTTTGGAGTCAAGTCTCTGGTCATCAATGGAGTTACCATTAGGTTTTGAGACAGAGAGGGAAATTCCTTCATACAATTACAAGCTGATTCCATGGATCAGCTGGGATGAATGGAACTTTGTTAGAGAATCTCTCTTCTCCTCCTCTCCACCCTCTGTTGCTGCCGCACTAAGAAGAGTGAGAACCAACACCCTAAACTGACAAACTAAATTTACGTCTAATAATCTAACCTTCAGATATTTTTTATTATTTAATAATCTTAGATTTCAGCATGGCAAAGCAGAGGATGTCTTCCGGTTTTGATTGAAGTTTCTGCTGCCATTGTTGAAGTCCAACAGATGGATCCATTCTTCAGGTTCTGAGTTTTTTAACATATATATATTATTTCTTTTTCAAGTTCTGAAGTTAATGCCTTTAAATTTGGCCTTTTTGATTCACCCCAATCTTTTACAATTGCTATTACTGCATTCCAATTATACTTATGCCACAGAAACGATTTGATTAATGATTCCTCAAAGTCTGAGGAGATGCTCGCTATGCTATATTCCATGGCTATCATGAGGTGAGCGTTTTTTTCTATAAGGCGCATCTGAGATTTATTCATTATGTATTTAATTTTTCTGTCTTTTATGAAACTACATCTTAAGCGTACTAATATCCAAAAATGAAATTTAATGAGAAGCTCATTTGTATGAATTTCAGTAACTGGAAATGCTATTAATGTCTCAAATTCTCTTTATTTAACTTCAGTTGTGCCTTGACACAAGTCATTAAAAAAAATATAAGAACATGAGTAGTTTAAATTAGGTGTATGTAGCTGTTGATTGGCATAGAAGATGATGAATATGTACGACACCTCGTGACCCTATAAGCTTGTTATGTAGAAAGCCTGTGTGGTGGTGTGTTTATGCTTTTCAGAGCTTGACATGGTTTAGATCTAGGACCCCATTGGGAAACAAATAAGAGCAGTTATCATGTAAAAGTCCACAGATTCAACTTCCTTCAAATGTTGGCAAAAGGTTTCAAGTGATGTTGATGCATGATATAGTAAAGGATTATTAAAACAATACCATATCTCCTCTTTAGTTTTGTTTGCTTTAGAAATTAGAATATGTATGCAAATCATTAGAGATTACAATGCTGTTGTACTTGCTACTTAGGATGAAGTCATAAATATTTGAGCATCCATTGACTCGCCTTGGAATCTCTAAAATGAAAATCATGCAACGTGCTGGATCTTCTCTTTCTGGCCACCAATTAGTATGCGAATGTGACACCTTGTTACATTAGAAAATGAACAACTTATAGTCACTACCATCGAAAAAATTTCGTCCTTAGAACATAAATGAATATGTTTCAAGAAAAAGAGAGAATTTTTTTTTTAATTTGTTTTTTTTGATCTATAATAAAAACAATCAAATATTGAATCGTTTGTGAAAAAAACCTGTTGCAGAATGAACTGCATTAATATTTAAGTGGCAAGTTATAAAACTTAGCAAAAGATTATGGATGAGTTTAAAAAATTATAGTAACACAAAGAAAGAATAAAAACTTAAGGAAAAGAAAAAGAAAAATGTAAGTTTGCCAAACTTAAAGCATTTCATGATTAGGCTAGGTATAAAGGAAAGGAAAAAGAATATATATAAACTTGCAAAACAATCTTAACCATATTTAATATAAAAAAGTGACAATTAAAAACTTTTAATGAAAGAAGAAGAAAACGAAGAAAGATGATAAACTTATTTCTAGAAACTACTAAAGGAAAATCATTTAGAAAATTTAAGTTTATAAGAATATAATAATTGAAGGGTAATGAAAGAAAATAAATTTTTCCATAACATTTGCTTGAGATACCAAATGCTTTAAGGAAAATGAAAAATGTAAAAGCTTTAGAAATAGATGGAATTTTCATTAAGGTCTGAAATTGTTTAGGGGAAGTGGGAGTTTCGTGATTAATAAAATTGTAACAACTAAAATTGCTTTATGATTGAAACAACATTAAGAATTGAGATTCGAGTCAGAGTTAATGATGCATATGATGAACTCTTGAGTGAGTAATTAAGAATTCAGTCAATTGAAACTACAGTGTTGGAAAATCAATTTGGATTTATATTTGAGAGATCAACCATAGAAGCTATTTAATTATTGAGGAAATTGATAAAGAGACAGAGAGAGAAGGAAGACCTTTACATGATGTTGATCTAGAAAAAATCTATGACAAAGTACGTAAGGATAAGGGGATATAATATAGTGGGTTTTACCAAAGAAGAAGAAGAAGAAGAAAAGCTACAAATGAGCTGAAACGAATATTAATGCAGATGGGCAGAAAAGCTACAAATGACTTGAAAAGAGACATGTATGATGTACATAGTAACAATACTAGAAACGAATAAGTTCCAATCAGTGTAGTCAAGGTGGAAAGGCGGTGAACAACCTTAGTTAGGCGAGGTGGGGCGGGGCCTAGGCGGGATATAAAATATTTATTTAGAGGTCCCTAAAAAATTTATTTATTTATTCATTGGTCCCTCACTCCATAAATATATATATATATATATATATATATGTAATTATTAATTTAATTTATATAATATAAATTATTAATTTATATAATATAAATTAATAATTATATACATAAATGTATTTAGGGTTTGCAGAAGTCGAAGTGGAAGGAGGGAGAGGATATCGCAGGTTTTAACAAAAAAACAAAAAAAAAATCAAAAAAACCCTTTTAAAAAAATATTTGCTTAGACCTCCCCAGACAGCCTAGGCGGTGCCACTACCCAAGGCGCCTAGGCGCTACTTTGACAACACTGGTTCCAATCACAACAGATTTACACTAGGGATTGACCTTGAACCTTTATCTTTTTGCACTAATTATGGATAAATTGACTAAGCATATTTAACAGGATATTCTATGTTGTATATTCTTTTCTAGTGATACTGTGTTAGTTGATGATACTGAATTAGAAATTAATGCTTACTAGATGTTTGGAGAGAGATTTTAAAATCCAAAAGGTTAAAGGATTAGTAAGATTAAGATTGAATATACTAAATATAGTTTTAGTTAAAATAGAAATTCAAGTGGAGAGACAATAAAGATCAAGAGTCAAGAGATAGCAAGTTTAGGTATTTGGCTCTAATTATTCATCAAAAGTGAGAGATAAGATATAATGTCAACCATAGAATAGAGTAGGTTGAGTTACGCAAAGGCTTTTGGTATATCATACGATCAACAAATGTCTTTGAAGGTGAGCAGAAAATAAAATCACCACTAGGCCACCTATACTTTATGGAATTGAATGTTAGGCTATAAAATACATTGATACTAATAGATAAAATAAAAGAGAACCTATTAAGATGGTTTGGATGCATTCAATGAAGACCATTAAATGCACCAATTATGAAGAGTGACAAATTGAGTATTAATGGTAATGATAAAGGAAAAGAAAGACCTAAAATAATATAAATAGAGATAATAAAGAAAGATATAGTTACTCGTAATATAACTATTAACTTGCCCTTTTATAGAGTAGAGTAGAAGAAGCAAATTCATGCATCCGACCCTATAGTTGGGAAAAGGCCTTGTGGAGTAGTGTTGAGGATATGATTGAATTTTAGAGAGGTGAAACAACAAAAAAGAAAATTTTGGAAAATAATTATTAATTTTATTAAATGTCTATATCGTGGTTGGAGTTGTCGCCGGTGAGAAGAGCTTCCTATTAGAATTGGTTAAAAAGCCTATGCTAAGCCCATAACTTTTGCAATGGCTAGGGATAGATTAGTTGCTTTCGTGGAACAAAAAAAGGTTCCTATTACACAACTTAATTCAAATGGCAACTCTGCAAAGCCTTTCCCTATAGAAGGTTCCTAGTATGCTTTCGTAGAATGACTGTACATAACAATGAAATTAAGTTTTTTTGGGGTAGGGGACGTGTAGATCTGTAGATGTAGGTCTAAAGCTATGTAAATATATCTTAGAAACCAAGTGATGTAGAATAAGTTCAACACTAACAACACTATGCAGTATGGAGAAAACCTACCACTCTACCCAAGATACTTGTATCAACTCAACATGGCACGAATAAATAAGAACTTGGTCAATATGGCTGGAGTGCAAGTGTGCAGCCATAGGATTATAATCTGAGTGAGGACAGCAAGGTGGTTTGGGAGAGTTCTTTACTTAAGGCTCCCTTTGGGTTGTCTCATCTAAATTACATAGGGCATATAGGTTGTTAGATTGGCTAAGGGGTTGGGCAAACATTTTGTAACCTTTCTATTTTGGTGGAGGACCCCTGGTCCTCTTAACTCTTTTGCTTCCTCTTCTCTCTCAATAAAATTGTTATAGCTAATAGAAAGTTGATGTATGAAACAACCAATTGAAAGAACTATCAATTTAATACGTATGTCCATGGATATTGACCTATACATGTATTTTATGCACTATTCATAAATCAATCTTATCATTTATCTATTTGAGTCTAAAATTGATTCACTAAACTTCCAAACAATTCAATTAAGATTCAAGATTTTGACAACTATCATTAAGAAATGGTGGATGAAGTGCATAAGTTCTGCATTAAATACTTCTAATTGAAATTCTACAAGGGAAGGGGACATACTCTCTCTTTGTAAAGCTGAAAATGAGGTTATCAAGAAAGATGTTTAACGTGAGCATACAAGAGTGCGGAATAATTGTAATATTGGTAAAGACAAACTTATGATTTTGTATATTGAGGAAATCTACGAGTTGCTCCTCCAATAGAAGATTAAATGAAAATAAAAGTTGCTTGAGATGGGTTGGCAATGTTTAAAGAAAACCAATAACAACACCAGTGAAAGTAGCTCTTTGGTGCAGATTGAAGAGTGTAAGATAAGAGTTTTAATTATTTTGGAGAGTTGAATGCATTTATTTATTGAGAGAGCTGAAAATGGAGTTCAATGGTGGAATTTCATTTTCATTTGTAGCCCCTGTAATTGGGATAAAGTACACATTCTGTATTGTTTTGTTATTTTTTTTCTTTCCTTGTGGTGGGGGTTGTTGGTTTTTTGTTGAACAGAGAGATTGTACCTTGTTTGTGACTGATCAGTCTAATTTTTTGGAGCTATTTACAGATTGTACCTGTCATACCATAAGCATCAATGTATATTCATGATTATGATTTATAACTAATACTTGCTTCTGAATGTGGCTTATGCATGTTCATATTTACACCTGATGATTAACTTAATTACAATATTCTTGGGTCATGTATACCTAATAACGAAATCAGCAGTATTGTGTGTGAAAGCCAATAGGAGTTCACGAATGTTCCAAATTCTGATATTTTATCCTCATCTTGATTACTGAACGAGCCAAAATTGTTAACTCTCCTTGATTGAAAGAAAATTGAGATATTTTTCGTTTAGTTTTCTACAAGGCTAGACAATATACAAATACAACTAGGCTGACAGGTTTTATGTTATTTATACAGACTAGTGAATGGTGCTGTTGAAAAGACACGTGAGGTAGACAAGTTTACAATTGCTGAAGCAGCTCGCAAAATCAATTTGCCACGTGTGCTGATTGATATTCGTCATGGTGAGAGGATTTATTATCTCTTGATGCCTTCTATATATGTATTTGATGTTGGGTTCTCTTTTCTACTGCATTTTATTAGATACTCTGACAAAAATTTGCATATTTGTAGAGGGCTCTCATCGTGATCTTCCTTCACTTCATTTGGTTCGTCCAGCCTCTGTCAAGGTTGTATAGCAGCTTTTCTCTGATTTTGTGCATTGATGTCAGATTTAATTTTTTTCTCTTATTCCTCTGATCATAAGCATTGGCCTCTGTTACCCGTGAAATGTCTCTCCATCTTTTAACCCAAATGCATTAGTGTACTGGTGAAATCTTACGAAATGGTATGCAAATATGAGTTTATTGTGCAGAATGTGGAACTCATTGTGTTAGATTCTTGCAAAACACCGTTGTGCTTTGGTGTTGAAAAAAAAATATTCATCATGCTGCATGAGCCAGGATATATTATGATACTTAAATTGTGGATCAAGAGTTGTGTGTGTTTAGTTTTTTTTTGAAAGCAGTTATGCACATTGTATGATAACCCAAACCCTTATTGAACAATTTCAGGCACTTGACTGGCTGAAATCATATTATTGGGAGCCTCAGAAGAAAGCAGCTCCAAGTCAAAGTGATGAAATCACTAATGTTAGGAAACAAATCAGATCTGAACTGCGTATATTAGCCAAAGCTCTGAATGCTAAGGATGCTTTGCAATCAGATTCTTCACAAAGGAAGGAAAATCGTGAGTATCAGAGTTTTTTTTTTTTTTTTTTTTTTTTTTTGGGCCTCTTTTTTATGTGAATACATTATTTTGCATCTTTTTTTTTCAAATAATATTTTTTTGATATTAAACATCCTTACTTGATTCTTAATATAAAAATAGAGAGGATCAATAATATTCTTCATGATCTTATTCTCTGCCTATCATATTTCTTATTTTTGCTCACCTTCCATACACATACACGGTGACAGGGCATTGTTAAGTCCAACCACCTGTTGTTACATAACAATAGGTTTTTCAGTTTTTTTGTGCTTAACAGCATGGGTGACTCTGTATTTGTGAAGTAATGAATTAATATAGGTTTTGCGTGTTGTTCTTGGTAGTTTAATTTTTGTATTAATCTTGTTGCCTTAATTTACCATTTATATTACTAGAAAGTAGAAGCATTTATTCACATTCTTGTCATCTCACATTTTGGATAGTTCTCTAGAAATTCTAGTAGTGGGTGTAGTGCTTAAAATAATGATCAAGAATATACCATGTATGGCCCTTTTCTATTACCATACTTAACACATACCACATGCGAATCATTTACATCATCAATATTTATCAAATATGAACTATATGACTTCTATTTTTTGTAATAAAAAAGAATCTAGATAAGATGTCTTGTGGGATAATATTGAATTCCACTCTTCCTTGTGAGTAATTCAAGAGCCAAGAATAAAGACCTTAGCTTGGGGGAGTTAATACTTTTTCGTAAGATTTTACTCTGGTGGACTTCTTCCTTTTATCGTTATAATTGATATATATTATTTTTGGCTTTTTTTTTTTTTTTCTTAATAAGAGAGAGAGGAGAGAATGTCGCTTCTGTTGAGATTTAAATGATGATATATAATCTGTAAGTTCAGTACTAAGTCATCCTTTCGATATATAATCTGTAATTTCTCTCTCATGCAGCTATGAAGCATCAAAGTTCTAAATATGAAGGTACACTCCTGGTATCAGCTCCAAATTTATTAATCGCATTTGATATATGTAGATACAAATTTAGACTCTGTTCTTCGCTGATGGAAACTCAATATGATCCCAGATATCAAAAAACAAATTGCTATCAGTGTTAAGATTCTAGTACGGTTATACTTTTCCTTTCCCTCGGAAATGGCGGCAGTTTTACTCGAGTACTTGCTGAAAGCAATGGAATCTTCCGATGACAATGAAGTGGAACTCTCAGATAAATCTGAAATGGAGTTGGATCCTGAGCACACAAAATCCATCTCAAGCTCAATTTTTGTCTGGAAGCAAATTATAGAAAAAATTTCAAATCGGGAACCGGGATTATCTCTTATTATGCTCAAGTCGATTCTTGAAATGGTTGAGGCTCAGGATTTCATGAAATCTGAAATTGGTAAATTTCTATGCTTCCATCCTAATGCAATATGGTTTGCTAAAATGTTCCAATTGGAAGCTGCACAAAAATTTTCCTGAAAAGTCATGTTATCTTGCTTTTTGGCTTATTTGACTAACTAGAACATTTGAATTTCTACTAATGGCTAGTGGCTACTAAGCGCGGGTTTCGTAGCTGAGAAAATTTTTCTTGAAAAAATGTAGTTTTTTCGAGAAATAATTTTTCAAGCATTTTTTTCAGAAGAATTTTCTTGTGGCTCTTTGATTGTGTACGAGAGACTAATTGTTGACATTTGTATGCTGCGAAGATGATGGAAAATAAAAGTTTCATTAAATATAGACATGAACATCATCAATAATGCTCAAAAAATTTCTATTAAAAAATAAGGGGGTTGAGAAAACTTTTTCTCAAGAAAATGTGGCAAACAAACACACAAATTTTCTATTTACTTAAGAAGATGTTTTATTTTCTTGAGAAAATAACAATTTTCTCACTAATCAAGCATGCTCAAATATTTTTTTCTCTGGAAGTAGCGGAACATATACATTCTCTTACATAACTTTTTTTTATGGTTTTTCCATTTATCAATCTCTGCAGGAGGAGCAGACGTCTTATCCTTGCAATGCAAGTCACAAGTTCATCGTACTGCGGGTCTTTTCTCTCTGGTGGTGTGGCTCATCAAAAGCTACCATAAAGCAATGAAGTGCAAGCAACAAGGTTTCATAGCTGATATCCAAGCTTCTTCAGCAGAAACCAACACATTAAAAGTAACATTGACAAATATCCTAAGAAAATTTCTCCTGGTATATTCCCCTGGTAACGACCAGCTTCCAGTGTCACTAATCCTTGCAGAGATGATTGGAAATAGCCATATGGTTCAGAAACTCAAGAAATTATCCCAGTTAGGATTAGCAAACACTGAATATATCAAAGATGTCTCTACTCATACCAGCATTGAGCAGGTTATGCTCCACGAAGAGGAGTTGATGAGTCAAGCAGTGAAAAAACTGGAGATTCTTAAGCAGCACCGGCTGAAGGGTAAAAATCCGAGTCCTGCAAGAAACGATGGTGTGCACAAAGAGAGTGGCTCATGGACCGTTGCTAAGTCATGGAGCTCATGTCCCATTGGCATGTTGCCTTCTGAATTTGGTTCAATGGGTGTTCTTCCTTTTCATTGTGAAGCCATAAACCTCCCAGGAGAACAGCAACAATGCCCAGATAGTAATGAGCACTGTGAAATGAGCCGTTGTAGCGGTAAGAGAGATGCTAATTTTGATGCGAACTTGTTTGAGAACTCGAGCATTAGAAAGAAGAGAAGGGCAGATGTGGTTGAGAATAGTGAGGGAGAAGACGCATATAATCCACAAGAATTGTTCAAAGGTAGATTGCTAATTGGTGGGATTTGGAGGACGGTTGGGAAAGATGAGTTGCTTGGCTTGAGCTCTGCTGTTAGGATTCTTGTTTGATGATCAAGTTGGTCTGACATGAAGCAGAGGTAAAACCATCTATTGTTACTACATTTTTATTCCCTTTTTTTTTTTTTTAAGTTCTTACTTTTTTATATAAATTTTGATGATGATGATCTCCTGTTAAGTCTATAGAATTTTGTTGTCAATCTTACTGTGTTTAAAGCATTATTATCTTGTCAGCAACAACTCCCTCTAGTTTCTTAAACTGTCTTCAAGAAAAAATCATATATATAAAAAGAAAATTTCAGAAATGGGTGATATTGATTCAGATTTGTGAGACATTAATAAAACCCAAAATGAGATTCTACAAATCCTAAAAGTAGCTCAAGAAACTTTAAATTAGTTTGTGGAAAAAGTCACATTTGTACAATATAGCAAAAAAATAATAATAATAAAATAAAAAAACATATTAATGTCTGATACTATTTTAAATCATGTTGTGACTTTGTTTGACAAATGATCCATTAACACATCACATGTAAAATATCATGCTGTATTTGTAGTATAGAATAAAAATTAGTTGGTGGTTATACCTTATTTTCTAAATGATTGAATGTATAATTAGCTATAGTCTCCTCAAGCAAGCTTTCAGTTGTTAAATACCCAATTGATGATGAAACATTGAAACCTTATAAATTAAGATTTTGCTGCTGGTTGGACCTAGTTTTGTCAAAATCATAATATAAAACTCTCCAAAGAAATTACTTAAAAATAAATAAATATATATATTAAATTGAATTTAATGAGGCAGGTGTTAAGGTGCCTTTCGGCCTTTTCCACACATCAGTAGCAATTTGGAAAGACACGCCACATAACTTACAAGAAATGATTATGAAATACAAATATTTAAAAATATTATAAAAATGTTTGACATTGATATTTATAAAATTAGCTATGAATATAAAATAAAAAAAATAAAAAAAAAATGATTAATCAACAAGAATGACTTAAATGTTCTACCAAATTTGAGTAAAAAGTTGTAGCAATGATTGTTGTGGACTAGTTATCCTTGTCAAAAAAAAAAAAAAAGTCATGTTTGTCAAAATTTATTGTCTACTTAAGTACTTATCTTCTTTTAAAATTGAATTAGTCATAGAAGTATTATTCACTTCAATTAACTTGTCAAACTTGACCAAGCCATTGAGTCTTAATCTTTTTTATTCATTCATTTTTCTTAATTTAAATCACTAAGAAACAATTTATTTTTTGTTTTAAAGAAACAATTGATATCACTAATAAAATTGAATTTATAAAAATTATATATAGTCACTTTTTTTTTTTTTTTTGATTGAGTGGCTTAAGGCGCTCGTCTAAAAAAATAAGGTCACTGTTCGACTATTTATTAGCGTTGGCTACTGAAGACGTCTTCCGATTGAGCAACTAAGGGCTTAAGGGATTAGTCGGGACCAGATGCCGGAATACCTTCGATTATAAAAGTAAAAATAAAAAATTTCATAGTCACCCTTAATCTTATTAAGTGAATTGCACCAGGGAATCATGATGGTTCGTATTGGAGGGGCGTCGCAGAAAACTTTCCTACATTGTAGAGCTGATGTCCACGTCATTATAAAAAAAATAAAAATAAATTCTGCACTGTCATTTAATGTCCCAAAAAAGCTTGAAAAAAAAAAAAGTGAATTATTTGGCAGGAAGATAGGCCTAGTAATGTCAAATTCATAACATGTAATATTACATGCATCCCAATTAAAATAGACAGCCTACAATAGCTATGATCTAAATGCCCCAAAATGTATTAGGTCATTACTTTATGTGGGTTCTATTCTCTACATTAGAATTCACATCCACCTCTCCCAAATTCCCAATCATCCAATAAAGTGCATTGGCTTCATTAATGGTACAAGGACGGATATATTTTACAAATATATATTCTTGACTCAAAAGATATGTAACAATGTAATGTTATGTTTAACCAAGTTGTTATTCAGTAGGTTATTTCATAGAGTTAAAGAATAAAAAATAAAAAATAAAAGATATGTAAAAAGAGTGAAAGTTCTGAGAGTATATAAGAAATATTACAAGTAAAAAAATATAAAATTATTATTATTATTATTATTATTATTATTATTATTATTATTATTATTATTATTATTAGTGTTAGTACATGTATGTTGCAGTAATTTCTAAAATAATATTTTTTATTAAAAAACTTTTATATATTTTATGTTTTAAAATAATTAAAATACGAGAGCAATTAGAAGTAAACCTTAGATCTTAAAAAGATAAATTAGAGATTTTTTTTTAAGTCTAAAGTCTAAAATGTTTATAGGAAAAAAAATAAAAATTAACTAATTATAAAATTACTATTTTAATACTTTTGATCGACTACACTAAGTGTTCTTATTATAATAATATAAATTATTATTATTATTTTACATTAAATTTATTATTATTATTATTGGATTTTTGACCCTAGTATTTCCTGCTAACTCCTAAATCTTTTTGCAAAAGTAAGACTATTTTAAAGTAAAAAATGATATATAGCATTAGACAGTTCTTTCTCGGGATGAATAGATATAAAATAAATTCAAATTCAAAATCAAGAATTTATCCCGTCACAACCCAACTTTGGGTAGATCTTTTATTAATTATTATCGTAACATATTGTAATAACGAATCCAAACGTTAAAATCAAGGTCTCTCAATCCAATTATTTTAATCTAAAGTCTCCCTCAGAAGTCGGCGGTTTGGCATCCAAAGCCCTTTTTCTTTTTTTCGTTCTTTTCTAATTGTGACATTTTACCTTGTACGAAACTTGCCAACTGAAAACGACAATACAAAACCTCTAATTCACTGTAATATAGGATCTAACGTCTCATCATTCGATGCAGACGTCCTTTGTCGTTGTGCTTAAAATATCACAGAAATATCACGCTGTTCTGTGTGATTAACGGATTTACTGCCCTCGACCCTACGCACGCTCCGTCCCACTGGATCAAATAAGCCAAGCTATTAATTCCCTAGAGCTGCGCACCAGAAAACTTCACTGTACTTGCTTTTTAGTTTTTACCACATGTTAACCATTTTTTTCAAAAACTACCAGTAGAATGACACGTGGCATCTTCTTTGTCAGATTCCAGCTCAAATTACCCTGAGTTTGCAGAGAGGCGTCCTGGTTTGCAGCTCCAGAAACTACAATCATCCCAAATTCCTAGAGCTACATTTGACGAGGCGGATCGAGTCAACGACTCCTCCTCGACTTTCGGTATATAAAACATTAATAATCGGTCCCACCAATATCAACATAACTTGACCTTTTCTTTTAAAAAAAAAAAACCATCAATGATCAAACCCACCAACTTGTCAACCGTTGGATCATCGGACCCACAATCAAATTTTCTTCAAATGGTTATTAGTAGATTTGACCCCAAAGCATTCAAGGGGTCAAACGTTAATTTATTTCAAAGAACTATGTACAGGAAACTTTCAAATTTAAGATTTTTCTCATCATCATTTTTCCACATAAAACGACAAGATCGAACGGTGTGAATGCAATTGACCAAAAGGAGAAATCTAGTGAGAGAGAGCGTGTGGGCCATATCCGACAACAAAAACGGCTGCGATGTTACACTCTGAAAATCATCACCTACCGTACATACATACACGTGGCAGTACGTGGGCCACATAAAAAGTGAAAGACAATAGTTCTCGATGTTCCAGGAAACATGGTATCGTGTCCACATTACACCCAACTAACTTATTTTCCAAAATAAAAAAACCAAAATGGTAAGCACACAAGCATTAAGTGAGAAAGTCAAGGGCAACTCAGTCATTTAAAAAAAACTCTTTTTAAAAAAAAAAAAGAGTATATATATATATTTAAATTTTTTCCAAAAAAGAGAGAAAAATATTGAATTATTCCGTTCAGTTCTCCACCAACCCGACCTATGTCCATTCAATTTCATCGTTTTCACCAGAACTTATCATCTATACAGCAAAGCCATCATCATGTCCAATTTGGTAATTTCGGCAAAACTACAAGAAGGGCAAAACCGTCCTTTTCATAAAAAATTGCCGTCGACGAGACGACAGATGAATCAATCACGGATTGTAATTGTAATTGTAATTGTACCTCCCGAAATCCGCGAGCTTCCTCGATCTGTTCGCGCAGAAAGTCGCCGCCGTCGACAACTGAGGCGGCGGCTTCGATGAGCTCCGGACAATCTCGCCGGGAAACCCCATTCCCTGCGCCGGCGACTCCTTCTGACACCAATGACTCTTCGGACTCGCTCTCACCAACGGACTCAAGCAGAAAGCCAATCCCGACACGTTCCGATTGTGAACCGTCGCCGGCGCCGGACCTCTCCGTCTCGGCAACGGCGCCGTCACCGATTTTCGCCAGCCAGGCGACGATTCCGACGAGTATCCGCTCGCCGATGGAGATCTGTCGTCTTCGTAGTCTTCTTCCACAACCGTCGGCGACATTCCACGATCTCTCGACCGGCGGTGCCGCCGGGGGCCGGATGGAGCCGCGTCGACGCGGTTGTGCAGCCGCGATTGCTTTTTCCGACGGCCGGGAAGTAGAGACGAGAACCACGAAGATGAGATCGGAGAAGAAGAAGACGACGAAGCGGAAGCCTTCGAAACCCTAGGATCCGTCTCCTGATCCTCGGATCTGGACGATCGGAAGATAGAAGACAGAATCGAGAACTTTCCGTGCCGACTTCTCCTCCGATCGCCGTTCGCGGTCGTCGTCGTCGTCGGACCAATCTGAGGAGTACTGAAGAACCGGCGATCGTTCAGGTGATGATTGCCGTGGTGCCAGGAGGAATCGTCGGATCGGCGGCAGATGTAAGGCGAGACAGAACGAGGAAAGATCAACGGCGGCGGATGCGCGTCGGATTTCCTGACATCTTCTTCGGCTTGTAGCCGGCGAGCTTGTGCGGCGATGAGAGCGAAGAGGCGCTCGCGTAGACAAGAAGCGCAAACACCGACGCCACTGCTGAGGTCGGACGGGTGTCTGATACACCTCATTTAAGCTTGGAGAGAGCAAAGCTGATGATGATGATGATGATGATGAAGAAAGAACTGAAAACAGGTTCTAGCTTTGTCTGCTTCTGTTGTGCGCCATTGTTGAATTTGTAGAGATTTTGAGAGGAATTTGAGAGAGAAGGTGTGGTATGGTGAAGGCACGCGGTTTATAACTTTATATAAATAGGGAGACTGGGAAGCACACACACATCTGCACAGCCATTTACTTTCTGCTTCTGCTGCTGCTGATGCTTCTCTCTATGTGATGAAATTGATTGCTTTGTTGTGTGGAATATGGGTCCCGTTATATTTACTGCTCTTCTTCTCTTCTTCTTCTTCTTCTTCTTTTCTTTTGTTTTGGTCCACTATATGGGCCTTGAGGTGGTTTTGGGAATAAATATTTATTAAATAAGAAATATAATTACTTATAATTTTTTGGGCCACGTGTCCTCTTGTATCAGCTTATGTTCATTCTTCCCTTCATCATTTTAGTTGAATTAGTACAGGAACATTGGTGTAAATTATCAAAGAGATTAAGGGTATAAAATTGGAATATTTTTTAATTGTAGCATTTATTCTATATTTAAGAGATATTTCCTTATTGATTCAATTGTTAGCTTGGTAATATTAAAGATATTGATATGAAAAAAGAAACTATATATTTATGGCCAAGCAAGTTGGTTTGTAATTTAAATAATATTTAAGATTTTATTTACTTTGTCCATGCATTAGAAGGAGTGGGTTTGCTTTTGTAGATATAGCAATTAGATTAAAGTACAAGGTTTTTATCTTCACCACACGGGGAGGTGGTGTGGTCTTTGTTTAAGATAAAGTTCTTGTGCCCTAGCCACGCGTGAGGCCATTCACACACTATTAAATGAGATGACATTATATTTTATTAGTAGTACTCATTCTTGCTTAATTAGTTTTTGAGATGTGCGTAAACTGGCTCAGGGGCATCGCCTAAGTTAGTAAATTACGATGTGCGGTTAAAAAATTTATCACGAGTTCGAACTCACTCTCGTTCATTTATGTTGGGAGAGGTACCCTTATTCCTTTAAATTCTCAAATCCAAAAGAGTAGTCTTGCCTGAAAAGAGAAAAGGACACCTACCGAGTGTAAAAAAAACCGGTATCACAAAAAAAAAAAAAAAAAACACAAACTTAATCTAGTCAACAACAACTTCCCTTCAAGATCTGTTTTTTTTCCAATTGGAACTTAGTTCTAATGGCTGTACACCAATTTTTGTACCAACTTTAATTTAAACACAAACTTTATAGGCTTAAAGTTTGAAATTAAAAATAAGAATGTTTAATTTAAGTAAACGCTAAGTTAAATATATTTAGAAGCATCAAATAAATTATTGTAGATACCTATTTTTTTTCTTTTTATTTGGATTCAACTTAAAATTTGATATTGACACTACCACTATATTTTTTCAATATTTGTACCATATTTCAGTATTGATCTTTGTAAAATTTAGGAATAATTTCAAATAAAAAAATAAAGATATACAGCGTCTCATTTTAAATATATATGTATCTTAAAAACAAGATTAAGCCCACAATACAATTAATTATGATTTTTAAACTTTTAGACCCTCGTGCTAACGGGTGAACAGCAGGGTGCATTTTAAGGAGTCATGGGTTTGAATCCTTAAGGCATACAAAAAATAAAAGTATTGTTTGACTTGCGAAAGAGGGACTCGGGCAAGAAATGAAACGACTGGTGGGTTCGGCACGACGTGTGATTCATGCGACGTTCATGTAAACTTGATCAACGGATAGATACGTTGTTGTAGAGATTAGCGGGTCTCAACCGGATTTAATACCCTAGGAATTGGGATTATAGGGGTCCAGGTGCATTGCCTGAGTCAAAAGAAAATATATATAAGACCTCATCTTTAACCTACATTCAAGGCTGAATTTGTCTTTTTTCTTTTTCTTTTCTTTTTTGAAAAAAGTGGAGTGCATAGCACGTGCAGATCACGTGCCAATATAATGGGTTAAGTTTATAGGTCAAAATGGTGTTTCCATTGTTGTGGATCTCCTTGCTGGATTGTGTGACAGACACCAAGAAAAGAGCATTAGGTCATTTCATTCATGTGGTTTCTTAATCATTAACAAACTTTTTTTTCCTTTTTTTTTTGCTTTCTTTATTTATTTAATCATATTGTTTGACTTAAAAAATAAAAATAAAAAAAATTTTAGATTTTTTTTAGAATTTAGGTAAACCCTAAACCCTAAACCTTAAAATTCTTAAATTTTTTTTAGTAGATACAACAGTCCCCCGTTACGACCAGTATCCTGAGCCCCTGGGTTCAGAACAAATCCCAACTAATTCTCTCACAAATTCATTAAAAATTTAAAAAGAAAAAAAAAGATGATAACAAGACTAAAACCCAGGTACTTCCGTTCTCGGAGCCGTGTTCCCAACTTCCCACCATCAAACCAACTCGTCACTTATAGATAAAGAAGAAGAGAGGTTCAATACATAACTTGACAAATCATACAAAACTTTGTCAATTCAATTATAATATAAATCCAACTAAAGAAAACTAAAATTATTTAGTTTAGTTCAACCACCATCACTTTCTAAAATCCAATCTAAATTATATTGAAAGTAAATTAATCTTGTATCAAGTACTACTAGCCACTGATTTTGACTATCTTAATTAATTATTTAAAATTACAATAAAGTTAATTAACATTGCCTAAAAATTTTAATGAATTATATATATATATATTGAGTGGACTTAAGCTAAACTACGCGTCATGAAAGTAATGGGCAATATAATTGACTAATTCTATACATGGATTTACTTAAAAGTAACCATACTCAAGATAAGGTCAACTTTAAGGATAAGTAAAGCAATCGAGAGCAACTAAACAACCAAATTAATATTCTTCTCTAAGCTATCTAGTATCAACCCTTAAAAATAAATAGTAATTATAATAAAAAAATTATTTAATATTTTATCATGCATGGGGAATATCATATTAATTAAGTTATTTATGATATAAATGTTAATAAAACCATCGTTACTATCGTTAGAATGGAAAATTGAATATGCATTTCAACCGAGTTGGTAAACAATATATAGAGATTGATACAGAGATTTGTAAATGTCAGCATCAACACTAATTAATTTGAGACGATATATACGTCGGTACCGACATTAAGATGCCATGTAATAACAAATATATGTGCAGAAATTTTAAAAATCATAGAACTTTTATTATTATTATTTATTTATTTATTTTTGAAAAGAAACAACTCAATGCCCTCTTTAACCTCTTGAGGACTCGGTCCATCTCTCTACGACCCGACTAGTTTCTACGCCAACCCGACATGACACGAGAATCAAACCAGAGACCTTCGAGTCCCAAAGAATGAAGCGCACCAACCTCCAATCATAGAACCAATGTCATGTTGGCAAAATCATAGAGCATTTCTTATATTTTAGTTCAAGCATTGTCTTCATACTTTTTTTGTTGTTATTATTTATTATTTATTATTTGTATTTTTTTGCTAATTAATCCTCGTACAAACAAGAAGCCACAGGATCAACACTATGGATGCGAGCTATTTGATAATTTATCTATAGAGTTCGGGTAAGATACTTCCTCCCTTTAGGGGACCTACAAGGTGCCTCTCATCATAGATTTATTAATTTTTACACCTTATAGGCAACTGCCCATTGGCTTCATATTAAAAAACTAACTTATAAACAATTTAGTTTCAATTGTAGTATGAATAATAATGTGAAAAATTCGTAATTCTCCAAATTTTTATTAAGATTTTGCAATTTATAAATTAGTATTGGCTGACAAGTTCAATGATCGTCAATGAGCTTAATTAAAAAAATATATATATAATTAGATAATTAAACATTACTTAATTATAGCCTTGATGATTTTAATCTTTTAAAATATTCATGCAGGCTTCAAAATTTGAATCCATTGCATGTGGTATTTGATGACCGGAGGGATCTATATATTTAATTTCTTGAATGATTAATTTAATACAAGCTTCCATCATACGGAATCTATTGAGAAGTACCATAGACTTTCTATTCAAATTAACTAATATTATACGTTTATAGCATTAATTTGGAATTTATAGACTTTGACTTTGATTCTATCTCACTTGTATCAAATGTCTCTTCATATATAGTTGCCATATTTTTGGCCATTGTTGTCTCTTATCATTTATAAGAGATTAATGATTTAATAAAGATGATTGATTCTTGTCTTTTTTGTTTTTCTTCTTATTATTATATCCTTAATCTGTTCTATTTATTATATATTCAATGAATTTATGACAAAAAATACTAATTAGTGACATATATATATACATATTATAGCTAATTAAGGAGGAACAAAAATGGTTGGAAATAATATAAAAATGGATGTGATTTTCTAAATATAAACTATATTTTTAGTACTTTAATACTTTATTTTAAGGAATAAATATTAAATTAATGACATAAAGTAAAATTAGATATTATATATATATAAATATCTTTTGACAGAAGTGAAAGGGCAAGAATACTATTTTTTATTATTTAAATATGAAAAATAACGGCTGAAAAGAGCAAGAAGAAAGATCAAATAAAAAGAGTTAAACCCTAAAACAATTTTTTGAAATTTAAAAAAGAAAATGTACTACTTTTAAAAAATAATAAAATATTATTTTTTGAGTTGTATCGAACCAAACGCGACCTTAACACGGCCATGATTTAAATTCTCACGTAACAAAAAAATAATACACTTATATTTTACATATAAATGTAAAATTAATAATAATTTCTAGTTTCTATAAAGATTGAACTAGTTCTATCAAGACATAAATGTGAAGAAGACCAAGAAGAAGAGGGTAGAGAAGTATAGTCCTTGGCCTCTCTTGTTTTTTCCACAAGACGGGGATTTTCTAGTAGCTTGCTTTGCTTTGAGTAAGTCAAAAGATATTATATGTCATGCCTAACGGTGAAATCGAGTCGGATCGGGTCGGGTCAAGTTTTTGCCCTCAAACTCATCCAACCCGATGCCACCCGACCTAAGGTCAGGTTGGGCCTCTATTAAAAAACCTAATTTTTCTTAAAGCTTAATAACTACTATTTAAGTTTTTATTAGTAATAAAATATGTTAGATTATTATGTGAAAACTTATTAAATTATTATTTAAGCTTTAAAATATGAAATTTTTCTTTTTTGGAAAAACTCATATATGTACAAGTCAAGTAGTCTTAAATTTAACTTATAAGAATGATGATAAATAGAGAGTTGATAGACTTTTATAAAGAATGAGAGTCTCTCATTCTTTCTAACAAGCAATGTGAGACTAAAATAAAACTTTATTCTTTTAGTCTCAAACACCGATCTTATGATTCTTATCTAATTTTTCTTACCATCTAACCCAACAATTCAAAAAAAGTAGTTAAGGATTATGCGCCTTGTATGTAATATTTTTTTAGTATCTTTATTATATATATATACATACATGTATATATATATAAATATGTATATAATATGTTTATAAATTTTAAGAGGTCGGGTTGCTAAAAAATTAATCTGACCAACCCGACATATCAATCAAACCCGACCTGACTCAAAATAGTCGAGTTTGGTCGGATCGGGTCGGGTTGCTTACACCCCCAGCTATGCCATTAAAATGATCTCAACTACCTACATTAGATGCAAGTTCTTTGGTCATCGCATTCATAAATATATATATATATATACTCGTTTAATGACATGTAATATATATCACAATAATTACAAATTATAAGATCAAAGACAAACATGTATAGCTTGATGGTTAGAGAGGAACTTGGAAATGTTTTTAGATTAAGATTTAGTCATCGATTAACATGAAACATTTCCCGTGTTGACAAAGGCAAAGGGCATTTAATTATCAACAAGATTTATCATCCACATTTCCATTTAGAGTCATTAATTATGAGAACGAAGCTCGAAATATGACATTTTCCATTGACAAGGATTGAAGCATGTACATGACAAGGGTCCCTTTGGTGATCAAAATTTCCCAAGTTGTTGAACTAGTCTAGCTCTAGCTAAGATTTAAGGGCGATACTACCAATTATAAATACCGAGGTTGTTTTCAAGATTAAATTTCGATGAAAAAATAAAATCATATTTCCTCTCGGAGCTACTCGGAAGTTTACAAAATAGTCAATAATTTTCAAGTTATGTTAAAGGATGCATATACTTGCCCTAATGAATTAATTTAGCAATGTCTACAAAAATATATATATATATATATATATATATATATATATATATATTTTTTAGGGTTTGAACCTATGGCCTTAAAACTTGCAAAATGTGTTATACCAGCTCAGACTTCGCAAGCAGTATTTCAATTTTATTTATTTAGCAAAGGGCACAATCCCGAAAAAAGAATTCGAATAAATTGAAAAGTATTAAAGAAATTAAAATAGCGGGTTGTGATTGTGAAAAATAAGTACTCAACGGAGAATTTGAACGAATGCAATGGTCATGGATGTTATGTTAATTAGGAAGTATCAATAAGATAAGAAAGGGATGGATCCAAAACACTGCAAAATTCATGAAAGAGTCATAAAATATATTTGAAAAACAGGCTGTTCTTAGGGGGCCCCTTGAAAAACAAAAAAAAGGGTCCTAAGTCTTTGCAGATTATTGAGATGTATTTTGGAGGTAATTGAGGAAGGAACCAAACAGCAAAAATTAGAAGCTAAGATACAAAGAAAAGAATGAAAATGAGTGTGAAATGGCTTAAACACTTGGCCTACTTGCCTTCCACAATCTGAATATCTTTTTATTTTTTTTATTTTTTAATTAAGCCCTTGATTTTCTAAGATGCATGGAAGGATAAAAAGGGAAAAGTATAAGTATGTCCACAAAAAAAATCATCTTGAAGGAAATAATATATATATATATATGAAATATTGAATTACAAAATGAAGCTTAATAATAAAAGATATGAAGAAAACCTTTGCCATGATCAACAGGAAATTAATTAACCTGTAGAACAAAATAAAGGACTTTTCATCATTTTTTATTTTCTTATACACCAAGCTTCCTATGTCCCACATACAAATTTTTTATATATAAAAATAGAAATTTTGGTTAAAAGCAATGGCATTTAGATAAGCCAAAGAAAGGAACTAAAGAAAAGAAAAGAAATTAACATTCAATTAGCCCAAGTAAAAAAAAAAAAAAGGGAGTTCTTTGGAATTTTTTCTTCTCAATCTCTTTCTTCTCTTTTTCTTTTTCTTTTTCTTTTTCCTTTTTTAGGGCATTATGCTTCAGTATTAATTATCTTAAATTCCTTATGAAAATGACTAGGTAGGAAAATATATACTTCTTTTTATTTTTATTTTAAATAAAAAAAAATGTTCACACTTGCTCTTTTAACCATAAAAAAAAAAACCCACTAGTAAGAACAACATGATCAATAGAAAAAATAAAATAAAAATAAAACCTTAAGCTTTTGTCAAGAATCCTATACTAATTAAAGTGTAACACCCCGTAGTTTTAATTAAATATATACGTTGACTTATATGTATATCGAGGTATTTTATATATTTATACATACATAGGAGGTCAACTGTATGTGTATGGCTAGATGTGTGGAATAAATGGAATGATGATTATCTATATTTATATATTTGATTTGATTTGTGGTATATGAGGAAAAAAAATATGAATTGTCCATTTTATGGGGAGGTGCTGTCAAAATTTCTGAAAATTTTAAAAATTATTGTGAATGTCCGTTGAGACTGACAGTGTATTGTATATTATATATGAATATGTACAATATATAATATATTGTATCAGTCATGACATCAGCCTACGTCAGAGGGTCGTGACATAAAGATTCAACATGAGTCAGATGACTACTTAGATTCTATCTAACAACTTATTAATATATATATATATAAAGAAACATTATTTTCATAAACAAGCATATTTGGAATGTAGGGCATGAGGGCATTAGTGCCTTTGGGCATTGATGATCAGAAGCAATTAAAGTCAAAAAATGCAAGCAGGTCATACGAATATTATAATATATACCCCACAAAAATGGAAGAAAGAGCAGTGTGGGAACCCTATTTAAATGGGTCTTCAAGAATGAATGGTTGGTTGCTTAATTTGCCTACCACTGAGGCAGGAACGACTATTGAATATGCAATAATAAAGCTCTCTCAAAGGCCACATTCAGTTGGTTACAACTACTGTTTTTACATGTGAATTGCATGTCTTTTTTGGTGTATTTCCTTGTTTTTAAATTGAGGCTTGGAAGTGTTTTTTTATTTTTGGGTGGGCATGATAGTATTGTTTTGTATATTTTAATGGAAATCATATGACTTTGTCTTCAGTTCGTGTACTAAAATATGTTTTTTTCAAAATTAAATGATATATACTATTATAATTCAAATACTTGGGAAATCCATGATGAACAGAGTTGTTTTTTTTTTGTTTTTTGAGTTTTCCCTAATTTCATATTTGTAAATACTAAAGCCTCTTAAAAAAAAGGTTTAAATTAATAAAGGGTAATTGTCATTGAAACAAAATTTAATATGCTTCGATTCTATATCAAAGATATTATAATAAAGCGCATCTAAAGTGTGTATAAATTAGTGAATATATGGTCAATGAACATTAATTTTAGGCTCTACATATTAATGGAAATTGGGTGTGTGTTTAAAGTTCATGATGAAATTTTCATATAGGCCCTGTTCGGTACAGCTTTTGCATTTGGACTTAAAATCAATTTTTTTTTTCCAAATATAGGTCGAACAAACGCAGAAACAGGTATTAACTACCAACTAACTTTGGCAAAACACACTTAAATTATATTTGAATTGTGAATGCGTAGATGCCAAACAATACCCTGAGCATGTTTGGTGAAATTGGTGAAATTGTTTACTGCAACACGGCTTTTGCTGTGCTCTCAAACAAAGGGAAAGAGAATAGAACCAAAATTTTAGGTTGCGTTTGGTTTGTGATTTGAAAATAAGAATATAATTCAGAAAATGAAAATTTTAAAAACAATGTTTTATAGTTTCTAGAAAATAACATGTTTTCTTTATAAATTCTGGAAAACTATTTTTAGGTTTTAACTAATTAAATATATTTTTTATATTTTTAAATTTTTAAATACAAAAAATTGTACATCGCAAACCAAATGCAGCCTTATCTTCTTTCTTGACAGGCTTTTTTAGTGATATATTTGGAGTTATTAAATCTTGATTTAGACAGTAGAAATTACAAGAACAAGGAGATAATTAAAGATATGTCTTGAGATCATAAAAACTTGTGTTATTTAATGTTGGGCATGCCATGTATAAGCCAGCAAAACATTATGTGCATTATATAGACTATGCTAAATATAAATTCCTTGGAGACAGCAACTTAAGCTATAACTTAAATTGTACAATAAAATAATATCCTTTATATAAAAACAGAAGCACTTAAATGTACAACCAAATTATATGCTTTAGTTTTGGCTAGTTTCTACTGTTTTGGGTTTTCCATGCTCATCATGGGCCTTTTGACAAAAAAAAAAACAAAAAAAAATCATCATGGGTTTGATCACTTCTCTCCTCATGGTCTTGCTCAAGGAAACCCAAGATTTTTTCTCTTTGGGTTTCACTTGGATATTACTCTCACAACTTTCAAGAGTAGAATTAGGGAGGCAACATTTTCTTTAGTCCAACCACCATTCAAGTTAGATTGAGCAAATAAACTCATTGAACCACCCAAGATCAATTGATCCTGAGCCGAATAAAATTAGAAGGGTCAGACTATTTTCACCAACATTTTTCTATCTCTTTACTTACATAAAAATTTAAAATCAATTATTTTCTTTTTCTCTTCATTCACTTAAATTTCTATTCTACCCTTCTCACCCCAACACCCTAAATCTTTTCCTTCTCTCCCGCTTCTTCTCTTCTTTTCACCATTTCTTCAAGTTTTTCCATCATTCAAAGGGTTAGAACACTGTTAAGAAGATTTGTGAGTAACGACGTCTCGAGATCTTATAAAAAAATTGGATTATTTTGGGTTTTGGAGGCCTTGAACTCAAAGTGATTCAAGTGCAATATTGATTACAAATCGATAAGTAAATAATGATTTTTACATATTTTAAGTTGATTTCAATGTTACATTAGTGGATTTGAATGTTTCTTTTACAAAAAAAATAGGTGAAAATGGTCGAATGAGGCAGGGAAAATGGGTTATAGAAACCTATTTTGCACCCCAGAATCGCAAACGTCCGACCTACCAGGGTTGGACGACTACTATAGGTCGAACATAAAGAGGTTTTCTCTTCGATTTTGGGTATGTTTTTGTAAAAATATATTTTAAAAGGATGAAAATGTATGTTTTTGATTAAAAAATATATAAGAAAATGACAAAATTAGAGATTGAGATGAGTTGGAGAGTTAAAAGGTTGAAGAGTATCATAGAAAATGAGTGAGCAAAGAGAGAGGTGAGAAGATTTAAGAGGTTTAATACTTGTCTTTTTTGTAACTTTACATGAGGTTTTTTTTGTCTTTTTAATTTTAGATGAGGTGGGTGAAGAATTAAAAAAAGGTGGGTAAAAATAGTCGGACCCAATTAGAAGTCATGGTTGAAGAGCGAGGTATTGATTTTGAGTTCGAATTTGTGTTCACACTTATTTGCTTATTTTGGGGAGGGACGCTCAACAACAACATCTGCAGTTCTTAACTTCGGAATAGTTTCGCCATCACAAAAGAGTTAGCGGGGACACCAAAAGTCATAGACCGAAAAAAGGAAGAAAGAATGAAATTAGAATTTTGAGGTGAATCTAAATCTTAAATCCTGTACCATAAATAATATTTAAAAACTCATTGTAAATTTAGTTACAATTTAGTAGCTCAATTTAATTGTCTTAAGCTTGAGTCTTGCCATTTTATTTAGAATAAGAGTTTTGTTGGATGGGTTATATTTTTCAAAGACTAATGAGGTGAATGAAACCTCCTGCTAAAAAAAAAAAACAAAAAGTGAATAACATATTGATAGAATCATGTTTGGCCCAAATGGATTGATTATCTATGGGTGTCCCCATTGATTTTCTAATGGCAGCTACAACGAGCTAAACTGACCTGACCTACCCGAACCCTACCCACAAAAGTGTGTTTTCGGTCCGAACCCTCACGGGCACGCTCCTGCGCAGGAAATGTAGTCAGACACTCCAACATCGTAGTCCGCCAATATTATTTCAACTTTCAAACGTTCAAAATTCAACTAAAAAAACAATTTCTAAATAAAGCAAGCTAATTGGAACGGTGGACACGTGGCGCATCATAGCCGACACGGCTCATTTTATTTTCATTTCGGTTCAAACCAAACAGACACAAGTAAGAAGTGAAATTAAACCAAACTTGAAAAGTTTCAACTGCAGCTGCTGCTGTTTACTTGCGTTCTTCTCAACTCCTCTCTCTCTCTCTTTATTTTCTTCTCTTGCTTTCTTCTTTTCTTCCTCAGCTCCTTCGTTTCAAATTTCTAGGGTTTTGAAAATCAAATCATGACGACGATGGAGAGCTTGATCGGTCTCGTTAACCGGATCCAGAGAGCCTGCACGGTGCTAGGAGACTACGGGGGCGACAACGCCTCGGCGCTGCCCACTCTCTGGGAAGCGCTTCCCTCGGTCGCCGTCGTCGGAGGACAGGTTACCAGATCTCTGTTACTCCATGTTTCTATGATTTGATTCTTTGTGTTTTTTTTTTATTTGATTTGATGTGGTTTTGATTGGATTTGATCTGTTGTGTTGCGAGAGAGTAGAGCTCGGGGAAATCGTCGGTTCTGGAGAGCATCGTTGGGCGTGATTTTCTTCCTAGAGGATCTGGTTAGGGTTTTGAGGTTTTTGGTTCTGATTGTGAATAAATGAATGAATGAATGAATGAATTTTGGTTGGTTAGGTTGTTTGATTTGGTGACGTGGTTGATTTTGTAGGGATCGTGACGAGGAGGCCGCTGGTGTTGCAGCTGCATAAGACTGATGAAGGTCAGCCAGAATATGCGGAGTTTCTTCACTTGCCGAAGAGGAGATTTAGTGATTTCGGTATGGTAGTTCGTTCTGCCTGGTAGATCATGCTTTAGCTGTGGTTTTTGTTCGTTTTTGATGGATGTAGGCTGATTTTTGTTTGCGATTTGCTTGAGCTAGACCATGAATTTCACTGAAATGCCTGATCGGTTTTTAATGATTAATTAATGTTGATTTGAGATTTTTTAAGCACATGACAATACACAAAAGCATTTTGTATGTTTGAGATCAAACGAGGGATTTGGCAATATTGTTCAAAGACTGATCTAAGGTTAGTGCTTGGAACTGTTATAAGCTATGTTACCTAGACTCTTTACTTTAGCCCGACGTACCGTGTCTGATATTTCATGACACGACGTGGATACGGGATATTGTCCGACACATTAAATTTTAGAATATTACTATGTAGATTGTCCAATGAAAAGAAGAGAAAATATGAAAGAAGATAACGACTCATAGCTGAAAGTCGCTTAAGTGGGAGAACAAAATGAATAATAAATGAGTGAAAAAATGAAAAAAAAAGAAGAACGAACAACATATAATATAGCTGAGTCCCTGCATTTCAAAACTTGAAAATGAACAAGTCGGACTTCTAGATATATATCGGCATCCGACATCCATACCCGAGTCTAGGTAACATAGGTTATAAGTGCCACATTCTGACACTTATCCAGCAGATGCCAACAAAATACACTGTAATATTATGAGCTTTGTAAATTTTCCTTTATGTGTTAAAATTGTAAAAATGTTCTGTATCTCGTGTAGATTCTAGGTTCTTTTGTTCATGTTTTGTGTATTATATTGATATCTTCCTCTGCATTGTCTAGTACACTTTCTGAATTATTCATTTACAATTGGTTATAATGATAAAAGACCATGATTAGGCTCTTGTAAAGTTGTGCTTTTGTTTATTCCTGTTCTCAATGAACCGTTGCTTCTCTTACTTGTCAAATTGTAAAATTCTACATAGAGCATCTGTGCAATCCTTTTCTTTAATTTAGAAAGAGAATTGCCTAGATTGAGATTGATGCTTACTTCATTTGCTAATGCAGCCATAGTGCGGAAGGAAATTCAGGATGAAACTGATAGAATGACCGGAAGGAGTAAACAAATTTCACCTATTCCTATTCATCTCAGCATTTACTCTCCAAATGGTGTGCATATTATCAACCTAGATTTATGGAATATATGCTGTTATTTGAATTATTTTTTTCTTTTTAATTTCTATTTCATCTTAATGTGAGCTTGAAAGCTGCATTGGTTTCGACTGCAATGTCCTTCGCTTCAACCTTAGTTAGCTCACTTCATAACTTTTAAATACACTGTTGAGTTATCCAATATCTACATACACATATCATTGCTAATTCAAGTTGGGGGAAAAGCTGGACAAAGAGGAATAGAGCTAATGATGTCTTTTTAGATCCAAATAATGATTAGTTGAAGTGGCTCTTTGGTATGTTCATTGAAAATAATGTTGTCAAGGACTCAAACTCTCAAATTATGAATTTGATGTCTAGGCGATAATTCCCATTTAGGCAAGGTAGTGCATAAGTGCCACCAAGGATAGCACTAGACATTATAAATAATATTTATATATAACTTCCTAATAAAATGGTTAATTAGTTTTACACATGCGAACCCACATATGTATATATGGACATATTCCACAATATAAAAAACAAATATTGTATAAGAAAAGATTTAGCTACATTTTACATTCTTCAAATTTGTGTCCACAAATTAAAAATCAGTTAATTTTTTTTTTTTTTTTAACTAAGAATAGTTGGCACATAATGAAAATCCAACAATATAAACAATCAAGTTTGGCGTAATACTTTAGGCAAAAAGAAAATATTTGCAGCAACAACAAAAATAAAATAGAAAATTAGAGTTCCAATAGATGAAAAAAATGTTAATTTGCATAATGGAAATATAAGTTAAACACTAGATTTAGATGTCAATGATGATAAAACTGTATATTATGCTTTATATATTTTATATAGACCCCCTTAAACTTTTAAGAAATTTTTACATTTATATGTATTTCTTTATTTTTATAAATATTTATATTTATATACATTTATTTATATATTTATATTTGACATTTTTTTTAAAATTGTATAACAAAAAAGCCTTTTTTCTAACTTAGCCAATGAAAATTAAGTAATTGAAATTACTTACAAAGAGGGAAAAAATGAAATATACCTCAATTACACACAACCCCTTAGCCAACACCAAATTAACAAAGTGGCTCAAATTCAAATGCTCAAGAATTGATATACAAGAAATTATTTAACTCAATTAAAAGCAAAGACAAACAATGCCAATAAAAAGACAAAAAGAAGATTTAATGGACCAAAAAAAAAAAAAAAAAGAAATCAAGTAATTGGAATTGGAAATGAAGAGAAATCAAAATTGGAAAGTAAAAAACCAAAACTTTAAAGCTATCGTGAAGAAAAAACGAAAAAAAAACCTTACTGGCTAAAATTCAAACCGGGGGCAATGGAAGCTTCGCTAGAGTTGTCCTTAGCTTTGAAAAAGTTTTTTGGCTTTATCGGAGTCTTTAAACAACGATGACAAGTATTCGAAGTTCGAAGCTCTGTAAGAGCTTCGAATGCGATTGGAAGAACAATAAAGAAAAAAAAGGAAAGAAGATTTTTCAGTGTCAGAGAGATCATTGGAAGTTGGAGACATCGTAACTGATGTCGTCGGAGATGGTCGGAGTAGACAACGTTGTCGGAGAGTCGTCAGACAACACAATGATGGGTTAGGGCTCGATGGTTTCCTGTTCAAATCCATTTATATTAAATAAAAAACATATTATAGATAAGCCCTTATAGTTTTCTGTCTTCATCCATGGACACCTTCAACTCTTCGAAAATTTCTTAGATCCCCCTCTGATTGCCTAGCAAACCGCCTATGCGATTCTCCACCAAAGTGGCCTAGGTGAGGCCTAGGCGATGCCTTGACAACACATTTTATATCACAACAAGTGAATCTTTCATAACTGAGAAGAAATTTCTAGAGAAATGTAGTATCTCTAGTAATAATTTCTCAATTTGTTGTTTGATTGCTCATGAGAAGCGGGCCTTGGGCAATGGTTGATGGTGCTCAATTGTGGCTTGGAGGTTACAAGATTGAATCCTAAGATGGCCTCTTCAATTTGAAGGTAACGCCATGTACATTGCTCCTTCATTGAACCCTATAATGTTGGGAGCCTTGTACATTAGGTACACCCTTTATGTTATAAAATGAGAAGGGGAAAGGAAGCAACTTTATTGACAATTAGCATAAGTGTGAACAATAATACTCAAGGTTTTCTCATGAGACTTTTCTTTTCCTCACCTCTATAGGTGGGAGAATAGGTGGGCCCAAAAATACTTCTCAAGAAAAATCTTAGTAGTCAAGCTCCCTACTTTCTTATTATATCAAGAAGCTAGTTGGGTTCTAAAACACCTTGGTGACATCTTGATAATACTGAAAATAAAAATCCCAAGATATATAATATATTGAAATGAAGTATATATATATTAAATATTACACATTAATGTTGGAAATATTTACCCACATTTTGTGATTAATATATTACAAATGCACTTTGTATACCAACATATGTTGGTTCGCTTTTAACTGACATATATTGAATCCAAAATCTTCAATTAGAATGCTTATTCTATTATGTGAGTTTTGGTAAGTTAGGATCAATATCATGCCAAAAAGAAAAAGAGAAGACCGGGGGAGGATTCAAGGAATGACAGTTGCAATATGGACCACCTGAAAAGAGAGAGCAGATTGAAGTTATAGAACAGCATCATGCAACCATAAAACATTTAGGCCGTCTTTGGTTGATGATTCAAAAACTTGGATCCAATTAGAAAACAGAAAATTTAGAAAACAAATTTTATCATTTCCTAAAAACAACCTGTTTTCTTTACACAGGGAAAAATTGTTCCTCAATTCATTCAAACCAAACAATTTTTTTGTGTTTTCAAATTTTTGGATACAGAAAACTGTATCCGAATCCTAAACCAAACGCACCCTTAATTTCCCATGGGAAAAGTATGTTCTATTTGAATTCTCTTTAGTTGAAATCTAAAGCAATACAAAACCTTGTCCTCAACAGTGGAGAGCTTGCACAATACTTTTTATGCATAAAATTGCTCTTGGCTCTTTAGTTTTAAAATTGTACAGTGACCTAGAAAGGGGTCAATTCCCATAAAAAATAGAAAGGTTGCTACAGCCATTTTCTATTGAAGAAAATATATGCATTTCTGCTACTGACTATTTTGCTTCATTATAAATAAAAATGTAAGTGCTCATTGTTGGCTTTGTATATTTGTCTTTTGCTTCCTGCTGCAGTTGTCAACTTAACATTGATAGATTTGCCCGGTCTGACAAAGGTTGCTGTTGGTAAGTTACATTATCTTGGTGCTGTTTTCCTCATTATGTTTTAATAATGATGAATTTATGGGTGGGAATTTAATTTATTGATTGCACGAATTACTGTTTATGGCAGAGGGGCAGCCCGACAGTATTGTTCAGGACATTGAGAACATGGTTCGATCATATGTTGAGAAGGTAATGCCCAACTTTCTGTCTTCCTGCAACAAAGTAGTGCTTCCTCTTTTTCCTTTTTGTGATTCATTACATACCCGGTTTATTATTAAGGAAAGGAATGTTGATGTTGTATAATTATTTATAATTTAGGGCACTAATAAATTTGTATTGTGCTGGAAAGCAGACTGTTGTGGGTATCTCCTTTATATTGTATTTCGGTATTTCCCAAACATGATTTTTTTAAACTAATTATCTCATTAATTACCTTGATGTGTTAAAAGTAGATTTATATAGTGTATTTCTTCAATTACAACTTGTGGAATTTGCAAATTTTACTGTGTTGTCTCTCTCTCTCTCTCTCTCTCTCTCTCTCTCTCTCTCTCTCTAGTTGTGACATCTTGCAGTCCATGGGTGTGTCACGTGATTGACTTATATATATTGTGGTTTTCACTCTTTAATAAAATTCTTTGCTGCTTGTTGAGTTGAACTCGTGTTGCAAATGTGAAAGAATGAAAAATGAGAATCTCAATACTATTTTAGGTGTAGTGATAGATCATAGATCAAGAATAGATTAGGAATTTATTTTTATAGTCACCAATTTAAATAAATTTTTGGTTGTGTTCTAATAGGTTCTAACTATCTTAGTTGCTTAGTTTACATAGGATTTTGATTATTGTTACTTATAAAATTCTACTGTTTTGTTGTAATTTTTTTTTTCTGTGTAAGTTTGTATACTTTCTTACTTCAAGGAGTCCTCGATACATAGCCTTCATTTTCACTGTCCCTTTTGCTTACGATGTCCCGAGTAGAAGGTCTACAAGCACTTGCTTCACTTGCAGTTGTAATTTCTTATGTTGTACTTTCAAATTGTTTTGTAGCCTAACTGCGTCATATTAGCTATATCTCCTGCAAACCAAGATATAGCAACATCTGATGCTATCAAGCTTGCCAGAGAAGTTGATCCTTCAGGTGTGACCACTTACCACTTTCTAATTCTTGTTCTTGGTGCTGATGTATTATATTGTTGCCTATTGTTTTACTCTCTGTAAATGAAGAAAGATCTCCTTGCTAGGTGAAAGAACATTTGGTGTGTTAACAAAGCTAGATTTGATGGATAAGGGAACAAATGCTTTAGATGTAAGTAATTTTTTATCTTTCTATATTTTAAGTGGCAAGTCCATGAACTAAGGAAAGAAATAGCCTTTTTGTTAATATAGTTTAGAGTTGACGTGAAAGCTCTATTCTTAACCTGACATTTCATCATCCCTCCTATCTGTACGCATTTTTTAAAGGCTGTGTTTAGTTGAATATTCAAATACAATTCTTTGCATGTAAAGGCCTTCAAAACAAGGAATACTTATTTGGTTGTGTTTTAAAACAAGGAGTACATTTTCGTTGACTAATGAATTAGTTTTCAAATTCAACTCAGAATATACCATCTTTTGGAAACAATAAAAAGTTGTTTTCTGTATATGTCAGACGGCATTTTTTTTAGAAGTCACATCTTAAAAAAAATGAAATGAAATGAAATGAACAGATTCTCACTATTTTTGAATCTTAAAAGCAAGTTTCAGATACAATACCAAGCAAATTTCTTAAAACTAAGTATTATTAGAATACAACTCAAATTTACGGATTTTATTTAAATTTTAAAATTTATTTCTAGATTACAAACAAAGATTTTGCTAAATGCTCATATGTATTTGAATTGTGAATATATATTTACTAATAATTCTCTTGACGCACCGGCCTCATTGGGAGTTGATGCTCATTCTATTTGAATTGTGAATATATATTTACTAATAATTCTCTTGACGCACCGGCCTCATTGGGAGTTGATGCTCATTCTATTTGAATTGTGAATATATATTTACTAATAATTCTCGACACACCGGCCTCATTGGGAGTTGATCATCAAGAAGATTTCATGATACATACACCTCTCTCTCTCTCTCTTTCTCTCTCTCTCTCTAAATACAGGTTATCGAAGGAAGATCATATCGGCTGCAACATCCTTGGGTTGGAATAGTAAACCGTTCTCAAGCTGATATTAATAGAAATGTTGACATGATTGCTGCACGCCGTAAGGAGCGTGAGTACTTTGCAAGCAGCCCTGACTATGGACACCTGGCTAGTAAAATGGGTTCAGAATATCTTGCAAAACTTCTATCCAAGGTATAATTGCAAGTAATTTAATGGAATTTAAATGCATGAAATAGGTGGTTATTCTTATCAGTGGTTATGATTTCAGCATTTGGAGACAGTGATTAAGGCACGAATACCAAGTATCACATCCTTGATAAACAAAACCATTGATGAACTTGAATCAGAGATGGACCATCTTGGCCGGCCTATTGCTCTCGATGCAGGGGTGAGAATCAATTTTTTTCCCTCCCCCTTCCTTTTGCTCATTTTTATTATAGAACATTACTTTAGTTCTAACAGAATTTTCTCCATGTGTACATTTCAGGCACAATTGTACACCATCTTGGAACTTTGTCGCGCATTTGACCGAATTTTTAAGGAGCATCTAGATGGAGGGTAAAGAAATCTCAACCTTACTGCTCTCCTTATGTTTTTTTTTAAGTATATGGGCCTGAAAGACCCAGAAGCCCCACATCTGTAAAGAAAGCAGGAAATTAGAAAGGACTGAACTGCATGAGTTTAATTGCATGATTTTGTGTTCCATTTTCTTTGTAGAAGTGGATGAACTCTATCAGTACTTATGTGCTGTGTATTTGGCATATTGTTTTGGATGATAAACTTCTAAACTACTGTACCATTTCAACAAGTTTTTATTTTCAAAGAAGATTTCAACTAACATTGTTTAGAGTGCAGGCGACCTGGTGGTGACCGGATATATGGAGTTTTTGACAACCAGCTCCCTGCTGCTTTGAGGAAGCTTCCATTTGATCGGTATCTATCTGTACAGAACGTAAGGAAAGTTGTTTCAGAGGCAGATGGTTATCAACCCCATTTGATTGCTCCTGAGCAAGGTTATCGGCGTCTCATTGAGGGGGCTTTAAGTTATTTCAGAGGCCCAGCTGATGCTTCAGTTGATGCTGTAAGTAGCCTTCTAACATAATCAGCCTGTCATCTATTCATATTTATTTCCATCTGATTTTCACTTGTGTTAAAAGGAGATTCTTGAACAAGAAAAAGGATCCCGACTTCTGAACAAGGGGGGCATATGAGGTCAAAATCTTATGTATGATTCTGTTGAACGACATTATGGGTGACTTATCTATTCTGTCAACTTTATGACTATCGTCCCCCCAAATCCAAACTGGGCCACATAAAGTTACCCGAATAAAATTGACCTCTAAATTTGAAATCACCACCTCCATGGGGATGTTCTATAGGGTTCATAACTACCCGTCTTACTATAGGATGCTTACTGATTTCCTGTTTTATCTTTTCTTACACGCCTTACGTATCTTCCTTCCCGAGGCATTTTGCTGTAGTATTGGGGTTTAGAATTTGGTCCAAGCTACAACTTTGGAAAAGGACACGTTTAACAATTGAATAGTTGTACCTAACCCGGATATCCATCTCGATCATGCAGGTCCACTTGGTATTGAAGGATCTTGTGAGGAAGTCAATTGGAGAGACTCAGGTGAGGTTTTGGAACTGATCCAGTTTGTTAGGAATGTGCAAGGGCATAAGCTAATATTTGAATATAACAGGAGCTGAAGCGGTTTCCAACACTTCAAGCTGAAATTGCAGCTGCTTCTAATGAAGCATTGGAAAGGTTCCGTGAAGATGGTCGCAAGACAGTCCTGCGGTTGGTGGACATGGAATCATCATACCTGACAGTTGATTTCTTCCGTAAACTCCCACAGGAAGTAGAGAAGGGTGGAAATCCTGCGACTTCAACCGTGGACCGATACACCGAAGGGCATTTCAGGAGGATAGCCTCAAACGTTTCTTCCTATATTGGCATGGTGGGTGAGACACTCAAGAACAATATTCCAAAAGCAGCGGTTTATTGCCAAGTTCGGGAGGCCAAGCGTTCATTACTTGATCACTTCTACGCGCAAATAGGGAAGAAAGAAGTATGTTCTCTCGACCCTCTCTTTATTTCTATTTTGTATAGAGTTCTTGATGGGCAATTATGGGATTGATTAGATATGATGAATCAAATAGATGATGTTTATTTGAGTTAAACTAAACTTCTGGAATGAAAATATTTAATATCAAAGGTTGAAAAGTGTGACACAAAACTTCACTGTTAATTGTAGACCTTCATTTGTCATAGTAGTGGGGGAGAGGAGACATCTTAGCTCAAATATTTGTCCCCTCCATGATCCTGAGATTATAGTTTTAAGAGTATCCAGAAGTTGATAGTAATATATGGTTGATGCATGTGGTGTGATCTTCAGGGCAAACAGCTTTCACAGCTGTTGGATGAAGACCCTGCACTGATGGAGCGGAGGCTGCAGTGTGCAAAGAGGCTTGAGTTGTACAAATCGGCTAGAGACGAGATCGATTCAGTGTCGTGGATACGATGAGATGGATGCGAGTCCTATTTTCTGTTGCAGTGTCATCTATGTCGTACATAAGATCTTGTTAACATAGCCACCACTTTCTGTTAGATTGGGTTTTTTGACTCATTGATTTTGTTCCTTAATTTCAGCTTGCTATTATTCTTCTTTGTTGTTTATTGATACAGAGGACTGCTGCTGTTACTTTGTATTACATTTGTTCTCTAAGTGTCTGTATATGTTTGTTTGTTTTTATTCAAAGCTGCTTGTTTTGCTTTCCTTTTTATAGCGTAAGCCTCACTCCCTCAGAATCACTCATTTATCTTTATTTTTTAATAATTATTATTTTAATTTAATTTGTATTTCTTGTTTGGAAGCTATGTATTGAAAATTCTCGGGGGTGGCATTTCTTTTATAAAGATGATCAATTCATTTTTTTTTTCTTTTAAAGTTATCTACTCCTGTTTTACTTTTTATTTCTTGGAAGTTGGAAGTGAAAGTGGCCACCGATCACAACCTTTTTGCACTTGCAAAGTTTCCTAATGACAAATCCTTTTAAAATCAATTAGTAGTATAAAAGTTGGTATGTTATTAATTTAGTCCCTCGAAGCTTTTTACAACTGGTTCTCTTTGAATTTTAATTTCGTTCTCAGTTATGTTGAGATGTGTAACATTTTATAGTCATTATTATTTTAATTGAGTTTGTATAATTATAACTTCTATTTATAAGTAATTAGAGCATACTGAAAAGGAAAAATAAAAATCATAAACCTGTCAACAATAAATTCTTTTGTGTAAACAATAAGGACCAAGAAACACCAAATCTACCAGATTACAAATATAAACATTGTTCTAAATAGTAGAAACATTCAAAAATAAAAGGAGGCAAACAATTTCTAAGCCATGTTTCAAAGCCCACAAACCATTCAATTACTTGTCAGAAGATAGTGTTTAGCATTGTTTCCTGGTTTCCCACCATTTTTTTTTTATTACCAAGAAGTTCTTCTAACAAAAAAATTTGAGATTTGGATACCTGTCAGATACTGTACTTGAATTTCAAATTTATGAGAAAAAAAAAAAAAAATTCACTATCTTACCATCACCGGGGGCCTTGCTAGAGCAATTTGTAGTTCCCAACTAAAAATGATAATTTTGTTTGAAGTGGTGGCTGGTGCTAGAGAATGCAACTTGAGATATCTTCTCTATGGAGGATTAACTAACATCTGTAATCACACAAAAGCAAGGATTTTGTGAAAGATAAATGACTTAAATCCTTTGTAGTAATAGTCTTATATCTGCCATATCCCAGATTGTTCAACTAATCAAAACAAACATATGCTCTAAATCTTAAGGGAACTTTGTGAATAAGGGGTCCTCAATCATAACCCTTTATTTTTTTTCTGGAATTATTAATAATCATACAAAAGAATTCCCAGTTCATGCGGAAACTTTTGGTTCTGATGCTTTTGTCTCCAACTCTTCCAATGCTTTCCACAGTTTAGGGTCTTCATAATCCTTAATAAGGAAAGTTGCACCTGCTTCCATCAGCAAATGTGCAGGATTCCTGGTAGTTATACCAATGACTGGCAGCCCAGCAGCAACTCCTGCTTTTATTCCTGATGCAGAATCCTTATCAAGAAAAAAAGAGAAGAAAAAAAATCAGAGGCTGAGGAAACTCAAATTGAAGTTTGAAAACTAAAGGCCCATTTGGTTTACAATTTAAAAACAGTTTTTGGTTATTAAATTCAAGATTGCTTGAAAATGTGTTTGTGTTTGGTTGCACTTGTCTAAAAAATTCAAAAACCATTTTTGAAGTTAACAAATTTGTGAACGAAACAAGAATATAACAAAAAAAATGTTTCTAAATGAAAAAGGGGAGCCTTTGCACAATGATAAGAGTTGTCGTCATGTGACCAGGTGCTCAAGGGTTTGACTTGTGAAAATAACCTCTTGCGATGTAAGGTAAGGTTGTAGGTTGTAGGTTGTAGGTTCAACTGTTGCCACTGCCTCACCCCCTAGGGTGAGGGGGATTAATAGATCACGAATGAGCCTAATACCTCCCCGAGAGTGTGGTATGGTGATGGTGATGAAATTGGTTATACAACTAATTACTAATTACTAACATTGTTTCTTCTCAAAATAAAAAATAAAATAAAATAAATACAAAGATGTGGGGTAAGGTTGTGTAAAATAGACCCCACATGGGTGGGAGCTTCATGCACTGGACTGCCCCTTTTTCTGTTTTCTAAAAGTAAACTTTAAAAACAATTTTTTTAAACTTAGTTTTGAAAACAATTTTTAGTTTGCTACCAAATGAACCCTACATAAATTGGGTGGGAAAACAAACCTCAAACACCAAAGTGTGCTTAGGGGATGGCTTGAGTGCTTCAAGTCCCTTTAAGTACGGCTCTGGGAATGGTTTTGCACGCTCACATTCACTACCAAGAACAACTGTCTGAAAGAAATCGGACAGGCCTAGCTTTGAGATCATGAGCTCAGCATTTGGTCTTGGAGCATTAGTCACTGCGCCCCGCTTCAAGCCACGATCTTCAATCCACTTGCGTAATTTATATAGGCCATTTACAGGGACCAGATTTTCCGATGCCAATCTGCATATCCATCATCTTATGAACCTAATGATATAAATGTAAAAGTGGGAAGAAATAAACCAAGATCACAGAACAGGATGTTACTTGCGATAATTTGCTTCCTTATCTTCCACGAATTTATTGGCCTTCTCGAGATCCCAATCAGGGAAGAGGATCCCACACATTTCATCATTATGCTTGCCAGCAATATTCGCAATAAAGAAATCCTCTGTGATGGGGACACCACCATTGAAGCCCAGCTGCAAAGAATTCCCGTATTATTTGGCTAGTGAAGTAGAGTGTTGGTATTGGTCGTAGTAATGACAAAATAACATCTACCTCTAAAAGCATTCCCCGGAAAACATTGTAATGGAGAGGATCTGAATCACATAATGTTCCATCTACATCGAATAAAACAGCTTCAAGGGGAGCAATTCCAGAAAGAGAACATCTGCTTCCACCAAATAATGTTATTGAAAGGTCATGCAGCCAAAAGTGGTAGTCAACAGTGAACGAGTTGCCAACTAGGATCAGTATCAGATGTGTTGAGCAAACAAAACCAACATGCCCATTACAAAAGGTTAATATAGCAATGCGAAGAAATATGACACTGTGTAGATTTAAAGCAAAGAGTAGCACATGATGAGAAATGATAAAAGGGCACAACAATAGAGCAACTTTCTTTCTAATCCGGAAGTTCAATAGCTATTCCAAAAAACTAAAAGAACAAAAGATATCCCCAAACAACACTAACAAGTGCCCTTTTATAGGCGTGTAGATTTTACTAAAAAAGAAATAACAAAAATGAAAGATAAACATCCTAAACTAGCAAGAAATATGATGCAGATTCTCTTGAGAGATCTCCACTTCCATGCCATCAAAGTATTTCCAATGTAAAGAGAAAATGATCTGGCATTTTAAATAGGACTAGACTAGTTTTGGCCCCTTATATTATTTACGTTTCACATTGCTAAGATGCGACATGCTAATTGTTGGTAGTCATAATTCCCTCCCCCAAATTTGGAACCTTGCCAAGATACTATCCATGATGCAATTATTGTACCATTTTTTTTTTTTTTTGAGAAGAAACCAGAAAAAATATTATAAATCGGATATGAACAAAACAACCAAGAGGAGCACCAGAAAGTGCACCAACCAACAAACTTACACCCCACCCCCAGATAACCCGAACCCAACCATATTACAACAAAAACCAACCCCCCAACTCCCACAACACACGCACAACCCTGTACGTGATGCATACAACCGGACCAATTCCATAACCAGTCAGACAACGCAAAACCTTGACCCAAAGACGATGCATGAACCCAAGAGCATGCAACAAATTTGACATCCTCCCAAAGCTTATCTTCTGATCTCGCATTGTCATGGAGGATCCTATTGTTTCTTTCTAACCACAGATGCCATAGTGAAGCAAAGGCAGCAATGTTGCACACTTCCTTACCATTGCTAGATAAAAAAGTCACCTGGTATAACGTCATGCAATCCTCAAGGCTACTAGAAATGACCATTTTTCCCCCTGTGAAATAACACCACCTACTCCATATCCACATAGAATAGGGACAATGCAAAAAAATATGGTATGGGCTCTCGCCCTCCTGAAAGCAGAAAATACAGCAATGTGGAGATAAATGCGTACAAAGGTACTGCCTCATATGTACCATTATGTTAGATAATATTTGTTTTGGGCACAACCATTAACCCTAACACATAGAGTATCTAGGTGCCTTTCCCATGAGACTTCAAAACAAATCATGTGTGGCCTGTGACGACCTTCAAATAGAACCCCCTTTTGATGTGGAAGAAATCCAGACAAGCACTTAGAAGATATATTAAGAATCTATGATGATTTGAGAAATCATGATATTGTTGGTTCATTCCATAATTTTGACCCACGATAAAAACTACAGTTTGTTCACTATTTGAGAACCTCAATAGAAATGGGAAAACCCTCTAAGCAACATAGCGTTGCTGCTTTGTAAAGTGTAAAATCAATTTGGCTGGTACATATAAGAATTGAATTCTGTTAAAATAGGCAACAATAATCCTTCATATCATGTGCTAATCTAAGGAATATATATATATATATATATATATATATATATACAAAATAAGAGGATTTGTTTTAGCCTGTGTGATCCATCACTATGGAGCTTGAATAGTACCAAGGAAATTCTTGATAAACCAGCATTTATATATAGATGAAAGAGGGTTTGTGTGGGAAGTAAGATGCCGGTTTTGACATCTCTTGAACCACAAAGAATCTTCCATAGTGCCCTTTACCTGGTACTTTAGAAGGATGGGTTGTTCACTATAGCCACCCTCCTCCTTAGATCCATTAATTCACTCCAATGACATGATAAACTAGAATATTTCACAGACAAAACAAATGCATCAGCAGTGATGAATAAATTGAATAGCTAGCAAGTATTAAACACCAAATCATCTTCTCCATACATCAAGGGCTATCAAGACAACCATCCCAAATCTTCAGGATAAAACAAAAACAAAACAAAAATGAAATCAAACTGGGTCACACAGAAGCAATTCAATTCCATCATCTAAAACCAAAATCTCCATTTCTAAATCAATGGGCATACCCAGAAGCATCAATTAAGAAGACCCAAAAATCATTTCTTATCTTTAACAAAATCCAATCAACACAAATCCATTACCACCCATTTCAGCATTTATTACAAAAAACATGCATTTCATGAATTCCTACACTAATGGGTACAACACAAACACCCAAAAAAACTAAAACCCATATCAAATCATAAAAGAAAATAGCAAGAAACAAACACAAATACCTCTCCTCAAAATGAGAATTCGATTCAACCGACATCCTTCAACCTTGGTAAAGCCCAGTTACCAATATGCAGAGAGATTAAAAATCTCCGCAAGTTACAACCTTTCTTATTAGATCGAAATGGGTCTTTAGAAGAATGTCACGGGAATCAGCTTCTTCAAGTGAAAGACGAAAATGGTGTCCAACATTCGACTCTTATTAAAGATCTAAAACACCCCCAAAAAAAATAGGAAAAAAAAACTAAAACACCCCCAAAAATAAGAAGAAGAGAAAAGTGAGTCTCCGAGAGATTCGCAGGAAACTTCAAATTAAACGGTTTTTGTTTGTTATTGCTCTGGTCGTTTAGAACGCTATGAAGCTTGTACGTCTTATTGAAACCACTGTACAACCTCCTTAAATGAAGGCACGTGGCATTAAACTCGAGTTTAACCTTAGTTAGCGAGAATTGAACCAGCGTTAAAACAAGTTTGTCCACGTGTTATCATTTAAGAGGATATTTGCTGGGGACGTACGATATTTGTCGCTAGAAATGTGGCGGCTTTGAATTTTCTTTTTATTGTTTCTTTTATCTCCACGTGGCTCACCCACAGAGGTCAGGGGGCTTTCTTTTCTAAATTACCAAAATGTCCGCTTAAAAGAAGTCAAAAGGGTTTGGTGAGGGAGCTTCCAGGCTTGTCACTCAATAAAAATTTAGAATGATAAAAAAAAATGTTTTTATTTTACTATTATTATTTAGTTTGATTTTTTACAACGTGTTGTTACTTGTTAGAGCCTGATTGCAAGTTGAATTTTATTATTCAAAAAACTCAAGTTGATGGATCCTAATGATTAACACCAAATCAATTATTTTGATACAACTCTGTCTAAAATTGTTTTTGTTTAGCGCATAAATACAAGACCAACGTGACGTTGACAAGATGGTCAAGTATTTGAAAGAGATCGTAAATTTGAATCATGGGAGAGTAATGGCTTTTACCATTCATTCTTGCAACACTAAGATATTCTTGCATTATTCACAGGCAGATTAGTGGGTTGAGAATGAGCCTCGTAGGTACCCCATCCGTAGGATAAAAAATACCCATTACATAAGCACTATATATATATATGGACAAGACAACCATGTACATCTCTAAGATAGACTCGAAGTAGATTCTAAACCTAAGGCTCCAAGTGCTCCCCCCTTGGCAGGAATGATATATATATAAAGTATAAAAGCTTGAGCTTGAAAATTGAAAATGACAAAAATGGACCCCTATCCTTAAGGGATAAGCATCTTTGACATGAAAATGGACACCTACTTGAAGATTAGTGGCTTCCATGTCATGGCTGATGTGTTCTTGAAAGGCTCTTCAATTTGATTCCACCCAAAACCATATGGGCCTATAACTTTGCTTTGCCCTGCTCTCATATATCTTCATTTTTGCCTAACCCTTTTCCCCTAATTAAAACAAAAGATTATTATGCAAACCAATAACATACTAATTAACAACCATTTGTCGCTCCAAGCGCCACATTAATCAAATTTTAAGACCCTATGTCATGCTCCTAATCGACTGTGATGGCGTGTTTTGTTAACAGGCAATTTAGTTAACATTTTTTTTTGTGGTTTTAAGTTGGTGATTAATTAATCTAATCTTTTCTAAGAAACATACAAAAAATTAGGAAGTTTGTTGTTAAAGAAAGAAAAGGGTACTTCAATGCAGCTTCCATCCACTGATGTGGTTTTCTTTCACTTGATATCTGAATGCCAAAAGATGCCTAACATGGACTTCTTTAGTGCAATGCCACCAAACTGACCCTAGCCCCTGTCAAGAATGACTCTCTAATCTGTAATGCTAGCTAGCTGCCTGCAATTTTCACATTAATCTTCAACCAGCATGCTCTTCTGTTAGGTCAAATCCGACGGAACTACCGTCAAGACGATTCCACTGAACCAGGGGGCTAGCTCAACCAATTAAACCAACTGTTAAACGTAGACAAATTACACAAGTAAGACAAATTAAAAGGGATTTTGTTTCCTTGATTTCTTTACAAAATTCAATAAATTTCCAATGGAACATAGAATTTGATATAAAAAAATCATAAAATAAATCAGATAAAGAAAAGGGTATCTTGTTAAAGTACTAGATTTCATACTGATGATGTTGCTTTTCAAAAAATGCAAAGTTTTCCTACATGGGAAGGAAGGAATGTGAAAGCTTGGAAGTCCACAATGTATAGAACAAATATTTGAAGTCTAAGAAGGTTGCTGATGAGAGAAAATCTCATTTGAAAATCAGCAAATAAATTTTTAATTTAACAGAATGTCAAAGTGTCAAAGTCTATATTTTGTCAAACAAGGCAATTTGGACTCTTTGAATTCACTCTATAAATACTAGAAAATCCCGAGTTTCTCATCACTGCCACCTTTCATTTCTTGCTTCATATCCTCTCATTCTCTTCCATTCTTCTGCAATGGCTCTTTCTCTTCAATCCCTTGTGTTATTCCTTATTTGCTTATTTCTTAAGCAAATACTTGTCAATGGTGCGACATGTAAAGACTGCTTTGTTCATTCCAGAGCAGCTCATTACCCAAATTCCGACGAACATGGAACTGATCGTAAGCAAAAACCGATTATACTAAAGTACCTTGTTTTTAGATTTCTAGTTTGTGAACTTCTAACATGTTTTATATATATGTGCTTCCCATCGTAGGTGGAGCGTGTGAATTTGGTGCATTTGGAGCTATGATCAACGGTGGAGATGTATCAGCTGCATCCCAGCTCTATAGAAATGGTGTTGGCTGTGGAGCTTGCTACCAGGTGAAGAAGACTGGTTTTTATCTATATACAAATCAAAGACTCTTATCAAAGCCAAATCTTATTATATGTATGAAAAGATTAATCAACTTTCTTTTTTTCTTTGTTTCTTTCTTGAATAGGTGAAATGCACAAACAGCAAATATTGCTCAGACAATGGAGTGACAATAGTTATAACTGATCAAGGCTCGGGCGATAACACTGACTTCATTCTAAGCCAGAGAGCCTTTGCTAAAATGGCACAAACCAAGGACTTAGCAGCTTCTTTACTAGACCTTGGCGCCGTTGACATAGAATATCGCCGGTAAATATTATAAAGGAAATATCATCATATGATCATTTCAATAAATTCATCAACATCTAAAGCCATACGTATGGTGGTGTAGTTTTCATTTCATTGACATGAAAGTTCATATATATTTTTTTTCAGTGTTTCATGCAACTATCCAAGCAAGAACATCACCTTTAAGATTGATGAGAGCAGCAATTATCCTCACTACTTGGCCTTTGTTATATGGTATCAAGGAGGAAAGAAAGATGTCACTGCTGTGCAGCTTTGTGAGGTATTCTTTGATAGAAAAAATTCACCAATAAATATAAATCATACTCATCATTTTAGTGGAAGAAATCAAATAACCTTCAACCTTTTCACAGTTCTGTTTGGTGTTAATTAAAGATGATATATACACAACCAACCAAATATAAAGTTCAATTCTGTTTCTTAAGTGTATATATATGTGTGTGTGTGTGTGTGTGTGTGTGTGTGTGTGTGTGTGTGTGTGTGAAGTGACAATTGAAATGTAATCAACTTAATTTGATAAAAATGTGCAGACTCAGAATCTCTCATGCAAGCTGTTGGATAGGAGCCATGGAGCGGTATGGACGGTTGTGACGCCGCCAAGTGGGCCTTTGTCCATAAGAATGTTGTTGAGCGATGTAGATGATGGAGACGAGTCGTGGGTAGTGCCCATTAACAACATTCCAAAGGATTGGAAAGCTGGAGAAGTATATGACTCTGGAGTACAAGTGGAGTAAATGAAAATCAAGCGAATTTCGATCCTCATCACCATCGTTAACTTTAATTTCATTTCGTTGCTTTTGTAGGATCGATATAGTCAATAGGCCATTCTAATTCACACTATTAAGTTGTTCTTTCATTAGGTTCTTTCGTTCTTGGTTGTAATGTTTAAGAATAATGTGCTCTGATCATACTATATATGATTAAGACCTTATTCATATTGTTAATTTCTTTGATCTTATATAAATAAACTCGATATCTGATTTGATCGATTCGGTTTCATTCAATTTGTAGAATTGGGTTATTCGATTCATGATTCTTGTTCTCTGGTTGTGTTCAAAATTTAGTGAAAAAATTTCTAGTTCATGATGAAAATCTGGACTTTATTATGTCCTACAGGTCCCAAAGAAGAAGAAATTCCAGACCAACAAATATATTGACTTGTACCCTAAAACACAATAATGCATGTTCATGAATGATGCCAATTTGTCTCCATGAAAAAGGCCTTAATTAATTCTTTTAATTTAATATATAAGTTGTCTTCTTGTAAGAACAATAAATCTATTATATTTTTAATTACCAACCTTGACCACCAAGGTAAATTACTGATTGTGTGGAAGACAAGGAGGAGAAGAGTCTGTTGTTTAATAAGAAGAAAAAATGGAAAAGAGAAACAGATATGTATAAGATCATATGGTAATCCAAAATTTATAATGTTGATGATGTATTATAAAAGTTAATCAAGAGATTCACTTTAATTAGTAAATATAATAAATAAATAGAGTATTGTATAACTTTATAAGGTTTTGTTAATATGTAAAAGGGTGAGACTTTTTATGTGTTGTAAGAACGCATAGTCAATGTGGGTCTAATCTCTTGAACCCATCAACAATTACAAATAATTTAAATCTTAATAATAATTTTTATTAATTCCATGTTTGTAAATACAAAAGACTTTTAACTTATAGTACTTATTGATATTTTTCACTTTTATTTTAAACGTGCTATTTATTTATTTTCTCTTCTTCTATTTTTATTATAAAAACAACATGTATTACTATAAAATATATAATAAATAATATTAATAATAATTTATAAAAAATATATAGAACCTGTTTATCGCATAGAGCTAAAAGCTTTTATAATATTGTTGTTAAACCTAACCTAACCAAACTAATCATTTATAAATGTTTTTTATTTTAATTTTCATAAAAAAAGTTCTGGGTCTTCTTGTATCACTGTCACTCTTCTTCTTTAGCATAAGAGCGCACAGAATTGAAACAGAGCGAAAGAGGGAAAGATATGAGCAGGACAAGCAGTAATTTGTTGCAGTTATGGCAAATTTCTTCTACCAAGCTCTTCCCATGGGGCTCAGGGCTTCGTACACCTTCTCTCTCTCTTTATTTTTTAATTTTTTTTCTTCATATTATGCAAAATCACGGAACAATATAAAACGAAACCATATCTGTCAGTTTTTTTGATGTGCCCATTTGATGGGAAGCTCTATAATTGCTGTCCCATCTCTTCATTATTGTTTCTGTTGATATTTCATTTGATTTTGGGTGATTTTTTTTTTTTTGCAGAATGAATGGTCGCCCACATGTTTGATTTTAAGTCTCTTTAAAGTTTTCTGCTTTTTCTGTGTTATATGGATTTGAATGTGTGTGTGTGTGTGTTTTATATGTTGGAGGATTCCTGATTTGATGCCACATTTTGAAGTGTGATTTCTTCTTTTATTATTTATTTATTTGCTTGTTTGTTTTAATTTCACTTGAGCTTTACTTAATGATTTTCTTCTGGTATATGTTGATATTTGATTCATTGGTATTGTAAAATCTCTGAAGTCCCCACTTTGAATGTTAACATTTTGACAAATTCAATTCATTTGTACTCTTTATGTGGAGTAGCCATTTGATGATAAGCTTATAGGCTGATTCCCAGTATGTAAATATTATATATATATAAGAAAGCTATGAATTCGTTTTCATCTTTTTGTTTTGTTTTGTTTTGTTTTCCTTAATTCACCCCTTTTATGGATTTATGTGTTAGTGATAAGCATGAAGTATCTTTTTGATGAGAAAGGTACCCATTAATGAGGAAGGTGTTTATAAAATGCGTGACTTTCAGCTCATAATGGAATAAACTTTACCATTGCACCATGGCGCACCCGCCCATTTTTCTTTTTTTTTTTTTTTTTTTTTGGTGATATTTATACACACAAGCCCCATTTCGCATAAGTGTGTACCTGTGATTGAGGTGGCAAGGACAACCTTTCTTATCTTGAGTTGTTTTGTATACTTGTAAAGACGTTAATTTGATTGGGTTTTTATTCTATACTCTTAGCATTTTTCAAAGTTCAGACTCATATAAGCTTATTAGGTGATATCCATATCTTATTAGAACACTGATGATGAAAAGGTTTGCACTTCCATGTTTTTACATTTAAAAAAAAAAAAAGAAAAAACTTTGGTGTGGGTAGTATTTTTGTATTAAGGATAAGCATGTATTGATTTTTGGCTGTACAAATTTTATAGTTTATCATTTCTTGTTGTAACTTCTATGAGGAAATGCAGGTTCAGGGCTCAGAACAGAATCATGTTCAATGATGTGCTTTTGTAGGAAAGTGCAGACTACTAGCTATGCTGTTGTTAATGGTAGTTATATTACTGTGACTCAAAATAAGGCAGAAACTGTGAAGAAGGTATTTCCTGTGTTATGGTTTACATCTTTATGTTGTAACAAAATTCCTAAAAAGTGAGGAGAGTGATGCTGGTTACTGTATTGGACTTAATGCAATTCCAGAGGTTTAGTGAAAAAAATGAAAGCAAAAAAACTCAACTGCATTTTTTCTCATAGGTATCAACACCTTATTTCATGTTATTTATGAACTATGAGAGTTACTGATTCTATGATTTTATAGATGGCATTCTAGCTATTCAATTAATTATAAGTTAGGGGGATATATATAATTGTGTGTGTGTGTGTGTGTGTATCTATACTATTATGATGAGAATAGTTGAGTAGTTGTCAGTGAAGCCCTTTTTCTATCCAAGATGCCTTTAAAAAGTTTATTCTATTTTTATTTAAAAAAATTATTATCAATAAGTGTAATATAGTAATTTTGTATTTTACTACTTCTCACTTTTGCACATATTCCCTACATTTTAGGCTTTTTTTTCTTTTTAATTCCTATTTTTCTTGTTCTATCTTTCTAATTTCCAACTTTTTATTTTTACCTACCGTCATTCCATCCCTATTTTTAAACAACTTTACCCATTTTAATAAAGACAAAAATATACACATTCCTATTTTATAAAAAAATATTTTATTTTAATTAATATATAATAAAAATCTTTGCAATGCACGTGTCCAAACACTATAGTGTGTGTGTGTGTGTGTGTGTGTGTGTGTGTTTGTGTATGACATTTGTATATATGTATATACAATTGTACATACCTACTAGTATGCTTATATATGTTGCACATAATTTTTATTATTTGCTAATAATATATATGCTCATTGTTTTAAACGGCGTTTGGAGTGCACGCCTCAAGGCTATGTATTGCCTCTGGGCTTACGCGTTGCCTCGTGGTGGCAAACTTCCTCAACTATGCATCATGAGTCTTAGAAACTCGTATCGGCATGGGCGTTGTACATGTTTATTACAGCAGTTGTTGGTATATCATCGCTATGTTTTGTGTTACCAAAAATCATCTTAAATGATCATTAAGAGTGTAAATAAACCCCTTATGATAATAGAGGTCATATGGTAATTATGTTAAACATGAGTGCATGTTCCCCAATTGATTTTTTGTTAATATCAATAATTATCCTGTCATTTAGAAGCTTAAAACTATGAGGGCTGACCCAATGCACGAAACCCCCACCAATATGGGCCTGGGAAAAGGACAATATGCATAGCCTTACCTCCATATTGGAGAGGTTATTTTCAAATTTGAACTTATGACCTCCTTGTCACAATGGAGCAACCTCAACCTTATGCCAAGGCCCACCCTTCAACCTTAAAATCTCTAGAGGGCTAATATTGTGTGTGTGTGTTCATATATGTTTTGGCAATCCTCATCTAGGTTTTTTTGTATCTCAATTTCTTGACAACAAAAGTTCAGTCGCCAAACCTGAGAAAATAGAAAAGGTTTGAAAATAACCGTGTATTGCACTACCAATTAGTAAAATTAATCTTCCTTTTACTTAAAATTCTCCTTGCTAGGATGAAAAACCAGGGTCATTAGAAACAGTTGGTGCATTTCAAAAGCTGCCCATGGTGATGCCTTCAATTGATATTGTTTCTTCAGCAATGAGGAAGGCAAAGAGGGTCTCTCCTACAAAGGGTAATAATTTGAGTAATATGCCCTCACTGCATTATTGATAAATAGTTCGTTTTGGATGTTAATTAGTTTGAAGCTTGATGCATGGATCAGTTCCAAGATATATTATGTAATTTTCATGTTCAATAGGCATTGCGAATATTGCAAAGCGAGAGAGAAACAAAGGTGCAAGGCAACTAGATGCACTGATGAAGGTACATTCTGAAATCCGGTACTCATGTCTGTGGACATTCAAAAAAATTGCCACAACTGCATCAAATATTTCACTATTCTTTTCAGGAATTGGCTGTTCCCTTGAGAGAGTACATTGAGAATTTCCCAAACAAAAAATATCTACACCCTTATGAAAGAGCTCTGATTGAGTTGACACTGGGGGATGGAAACTATGAAGAGGTAATAATGTTTTATTTATGTAAGTTTCATGAGCATATAAATCCAACATGCTTAGCTTAGAGACTTATAGGAAAATAGCTTGGAGACAAATCAAAATATCAAGTGACCTGTTGGTGTTTGGATGCACATATACTTTGATATTCTATATGGTTAAATTCTGATCTACGAGGCAATTACTCTAGACTTATTCACATCAAAAAGACTTGGAACAGTGAAGAAGGATGATATAACATGTCCTTAACCAGGTGAATCTTTAAGATATTGATGAGGTGTATGCATAAACTGAGTGTTGCTCCAACAGCATAATTAATGGCGAGGCGGGTGACTAATATAAATATGTCGACTGACCTATTTCCTGTATAATAACTTGAATCAGTGATTAGTTCTTTTATGTTCAACATCAAGTTTTGAATTAAAATGCGTAGGTGTACCTCGGACTATGTGAGCCACTCTCAGATGATAAATCCTTGAGATCATTGATCGATGGGTTTTTAGCTTGAGCCACGAATTTTATCGACCTTTGTATCTTAAATCTTTCGAGCCTTCAAACTTGAAGTCCTGTGCCTCATGCTATTAGTTCTATGAATCTTCCATGTGGTTTTGACAGGTACTGCAAAGAGTAAATTCTCTTAAAAAGAAAGTGGTATCTGTCGGAAAGGAACATGCTTCTCTCTGTGCTAAGGTTAGAGTTTTGCTATCCCAGTTCTTAATATTATTTATATATTTAGAGCACATCTAGGACTGTTTGGATTGTCATCTGACTATGAACTGAATATATAATTGATGAAATGAAATTTTCAAGTCTTTGTTGGAGTTCAGCAACCCCATTTTCGTATGGCACCCTGCAATATTTGAAATCATGATGCATAATGAATTATGAATCCTATAATTGCTATATTTACTATTTAGTGCACATCTGGTTGTTTTGGTTTGTCTGCTAAAATTGAACATTATATATAAGTAGCGAAATGAAATTCTGAGTCTTGGTTGGAGTTCAACTGCCCCATTTTCTTAAAGCATTGCAATGTTTTGAAAATGATGGATATGAGGGCATCTATGAAACAAGGTGTAAGCTATCAGGTGAGTAAGGGAAAAACGTTGTTTTTATTGTGAAAAAAAAAAACATTGTTTCTTATTTATATATATGTATATATATAAATTAGAAACATTGTTTAATTTCTTATGTATTAACATGCTTAATGCTTTTTTTTATGTTCTTCCTCAATGCTTAAGGATGGGCTATCGTTCATCTGGATTATATTTAGTGCCTTCTACTGCTGTGAGTCTGTGACTTCTTTCCTAGAGAGAAGTGAAGAACAAGTAGGCTGTTGCTCAATTGCATATATGAAAAATTTGTGTTGCAGTACATCCTAATTCTTTTATATTGCAGTGATTTTCCATAGCTTTTTGGCGAAGTTGCACCAGACTCAATATAATCCACTTAATCTTTTTTAAGTATATTTTGATCTCTATCTACTTTTATGAATATCTCTCTACATTGTTATTTATTTAATTTCAAAAGAACTCATATTACTTGAATATAAACAGTTAAGTTAGTTATATGGCAGTGTGTAGGTTGTCAGTTTTGTGTGTCTTCCCCATGTTCCAGAATCAAAGAGGAGTGCTAAACGCAATATGTTAACTGTGTTACAGTGACGCAAATCATTAAAAGACGTGAAAAATAGAAAATGTAAAGTACACACAAGTTTATTTTGTGAAAGCCTTGGTGTTTGCTTTCAATTATTTTACTTCATTGCTCGTGCAACAAAATAAATGATTCATTGCTACATCTCATTGGCATATTATCTTTTATGATACCTCCAGTTTCTTCTTTAATTTCTCCTTTTGCTCTTTCATGCTTAAAGGAATAGTCAACAAGTATCTTAAAGAAAATAATATGGATACTTCTCTTTAAATATAAATGATAGTACTCAATTTGTTCTTTACAGTCCTTATCAAAACGTGAAGCAACGGAACGTTTGAGTGAGGTCAGGGCCTTTTTTGCATGTGAAATACTTCTTCAATGCATCAGTTTTCTCGTAGTCAAGAAATCTGAATGTTTTTTATTTGCAGGGACTGAAGAACCTTGAAGAAATTTTTAAGCTGGAAGGAAATGTTGTGGATGATTTGCTGAACGTTGCCAAGGTAGTTGATGCCTTTTCTAAACTGATCAAATTAGCAGTTAAATTTTCAAGTTATGGAACTCCTAGTAAATGTTGGTAATGATGTCTTCACAAGTTTAGCTAAATTATCTCCGACAAACTTAAATTGGAAGATGACTGTTGATCATGTCATCATGTTCTTAAATCATTTTCTTCACATAATTACCAGGTTGGCAGTGAAGTTCTTTTGATATTTCACTTCATCTGTACCCACCTTTATTTTATCATCGTGGTTTCATATTTTGTCTACCCACTTCTATGTCCATCACGGGCATAACATTTAAGACTATTATTTTCTAATTCTACACATCCAGATTTAGTGAGGAGTGAGATTTTTATTGCTATGGTTTTAAATTTAATATTCTTGGATTAGTTCATCTCTTTGGGTCAATTTGGTTTTTATTGGTAAACTTAATATTGTATCTTTGAGATAGCTCTAATGTTAAATTATACCATCATCTGCATCAATACTGAGACTGCCCTGGAATTCTGCTGGCAATATATACAGACATTACGGGCAATGCCAGTGGTTGATCTGGAAACACCTACTCTCTGTCTTGTTGGGGCTCCCAATGTGGGGAAATCATCACTATGCCGTGTACTATCAACTGGGAAGCCTGAGGTATGCTCAAAGCCTGAACATATACATTAGTTCCTCTACAGTTCATTTATTCAAAATCTAAAACAATAGTCATAGTTGATATTGCAAAAGGGGAGATAAAGATTGGAACTACTGAGCTGAATTCTGTGTTGAATGATACATTTTGTAAAAGTTACATTAATATTCATCTAGTTAATCCTACTGATAGCTCATAAAGATTAAACATTGGTAATTTCAAGTCTGGTGGATGTTATTTTATTCAATGCATCCAAATGGTTGACTAATTTGGTTTTCTCTACACTTTATTGGTTTGTAAATCCTATCAACAGTTTAATCATGTTTGATATTAATCATATTAAAAGTTAGCTAGCATCCTGTGACGCATGTATCATGAAGAATTCCTGCTCCCCTCCTCCCCAAAAGAAAATCTATAAAAAATGTTTTCTAGAAGCTCATCTCTAGAATAATTGATCCTGTAATATTTAAAATTGTTGGATGATATTTATATACTTAATATATATAGGAAGTGAATTTTGTTTTCACTTCTCCTTGTACGGCTTTTGCTTCTGTTATGCAGGTGTGTAACTATCCTTTCACGACTAGAGGGATCCTGATGGGTCACATCATAATAAATTGTGAGCGTTTTCAGGCCAGTAATTCTCCTACAATACAAAAATCTTATTTTGTATCTTTATGAAAAAAAAAAAAAAGTTCATCTAAAACATAATAGAATTGGCTGCAGGTGACAGACACTCCTGGCCTTTTGAGGAGGCATGATGGTAAGACACTGCAAGCTGATTTTTTTTTTCTTTTTTTTTATCTACGATAACAATGTTTTTGATATATCATGTGCTGTGATAATGTTTCAAAACCTTATGCAGATTTTTTGACGCAAGTTTTGTACAACAACTCATTACAAATTGAAAAAGAAAAAGACTTTTACTGATTAGAAAAAAAAACATATGGTACCATTTGGCTGTATGGAATCCTGTATTGACAATATATAAAGACCCCTCGCCACCTGATATTGTCCAGTTATAGAGTTACTTTGCTTCAATTTGGCTTCATCACCACTGGGGGGTTTAAAAAAGGTTTTGATAGTGGTTAAAAAAAATTCTTATATGTATGGATCACAAACTTTTCTTTCCCAAATGATGTGAATTATCACAATCCACTTTGTAGGGGCCCCATATCCTCATGGACACACTTTCAGCTAGATATTGGCTTTGATACCATTTGTTTTTGTTTTTGGTTTTTTTTTTTTTTTAGGAGAAGAAACAAAATAATAATAATAATAATAATAATAATAATAACTTTATTAAAGGAAAAATGAAGTGAAATCAGGTACAATAGGAGCTTTGATATCATTCGTAACGAACCCTTCTTTCCCAATATTGGCTGTTTCTATGCTTACTCCTCTCCAATTTTGTATCCTCGTCACTTGGGTCTTGGCAGAAGCCTCAATAGCAGTTAAAGAGTCTCACTATATGGATCACAAACTTTTTCCTTCCAAATGATGTGGGACTATTAGCTCCATTTACATGTTAGATCATATAAGTAGCCGTTATTCTCGTGTTTTCACTTCATCTATTTTGTAGCATTCCTGTTTTATTTAGCTATTGTCATTTATTGACCTACTTCCTTGATTTATGTTATCTCATTTCCCTGCCTGTTTAACCTGAAGTGGACAGGAATAACTTGGAGAAGTTAACGCTAGCTGTCCTCTCACATCTTCCGACTGCAATACTTTATGTCCATGACCTATCTGGAGAATGTGGAACCTCACCTTCTGATCAGGTATAAATCTTCTCGTAGTCTCATCCATTTCATTACCATATTTTAGTGATATGAGATGAAATTCGAGGTTTTATTAGTTGTCAGATGAATGCATTGAGTGCATGCATACAGATAAGAATGGACACTGTAAAATCATTTACAACTAGCTTCTTTCTGTTTGTCGATCTTTCTGTTTGCACATAATGTTTTTTCTTTCATGCTTTGATGATGCATACACTTACCGGGTTTTTTTTTCTTCTTATTTTTAACACTTCTGGTATCTTGGAGAAAAAAGTTAGGCAGAAGCCTCACCTCTTCTGCGCGAACTATGTTCACACCACACCAATTTTAAAATTGAAGAATAAGGTGGTGTTGGTTAACTCTACTTGCAACCTCTAAAAAAAGTAAGGGTTAATAAAAAAAATTGTTTTTTGGTAAATATTTTTTTTCTACCTTTAATTGAAGTAGAGGTATAGCCTCTACAAGAATAAGCAAAAGAAAACTTGGCATATAGTAAAGCAAGGAGATGACTCAATGTTACCAACTACTACGATTTAAAGTTGTTCAATACTGATTTCTTGAATGATCAATCTCCCATTAGATCTTACTCTGTCCAACTATTTGGTAGCTTAACAATATTTGTTAATGATGCAGTTCGTCATATACAAAGAAATTCGAGAGAGGTTCAGTGATCACCTTTGGCTTGATGTGGCCTCCAAATGTGATTTGTTGAAAGAGTCACCTATAATCTTTAGCACAGATGATGGTGACTTGGATCACTTTGAGATGGCAAATTACAGAAAAACTGGACCTGAAGGAGCTATCCGCGTGTCAGTGAAGAATGAAATTGGACTCAAAGAGGTAGTTTTTAATTGTTCTCACTTTACCTTAATAATACGTTGTCTTCCCTTGCTAATTATAGATAGATTTGAATATAGCCTTAGTGGAATCGTATGAGGTCGATACCCCATGGGCGCACACACACACACTCATATCTTCTAAAAAAAAAAAAAATCTGTGAACATGGCTGCAAAGAAGTTAACAGTGGCTATTTGATGGGCACCACCTATGAGATCTATGTCAAAAAGATTTACCTGATTGGATGATTTTGTCCATCTAATCTTCAAGATTAATTTTTTGGAAAAAAAAAGACCCAACTTTTCTCCAGACATTTTGTCATGTTTCCTCAATAAGGAAAGTCAGTAGAGGCATCTACAAATAACAATCAGGTTGGTTTTGGCATTGATCTACTCCATGGAACCGATCAAGCGAAGAGCTTGAGGATTTATATTAGACCTCAGAAACATCAGGGTTGATAAGATGCTATAGAATACTAGAAATTTTATTGTAGTTGATTTTTCCTATTCATTGAGCTCTTTAAGATGATTAGACTGAGAAATGACCAACTAAATGCAGCCGGGCATGGCAGTTTGGAGCTTAGGAACAATTTATTCCTATGTATAATATATGTAACAACATGCCTGATCTGCAAACTGGGTTTCAAAAACTTGTGAAATGCATCAGTGGTTAGCTTTAACTATTGAGCTAATTCTTTGCTTCTTTTGCAGATGAAGGAAGGGGTGCATGACTTGCTGATTTCTCAATTGGAAAAGATTAAAAGCCAAAAGAACAGTGAAGAAAGTACAAGTATTTAAAGAGAGCCTTTGCATTACTCAGGATTTTCCTTTTGGTCTGCAGCACAATCCAGTGTTCAATCTCAGATTCTTCATGTTCAAGAGTTTATAATGAAGTCAATTGCCTTAGCTGCGCTGCGTGCTGATCTACTGGGCTGAACTCAAATGTCAAGACTGCTCATTCTAGCACTCCAGAAAATGCCCTCTGCTAAAGATGCCCAGATCTCCCTATACCCTGAACCCTTATGGTGGAATCTGGGAAAGAAGTGAGCTTGCACCTGTGATGTATTTGTTATGCATGGCCCTACATTTGTAAGTTGCAGTAATTTTTTATTTTTTTTTTAGAGGGTATTTCTGAGAAGCTGTGAATACATCATCTAAATTATGATTTTACTTACAGTACTAAAGGAATGAAACTGATGCTGCTTTCATTGTTTGATCCATAACCAACATGTTAAAGAGAAAAATTAGAATAAAGTAAAAATTGCAACTATGTCACAAGAATGAAGAAATTTATATATTGGGATTGAAAGAGTAAAAATGAGAATTTAATAATCGAGTCATCACCCTCACTTATACATACACAAGAATCAAACTTACAATATCATTTGAGGTCTTATTGAGCTCCAACCATATCTCCGTCACCATCTCTACATGATAACTTCATTTGAGTGGCTATTTTAGTTAACATGGAATACAACAAGTTCTTCCTCTGGTTAGATCCATGCCCATCCTCCAAAAATGATTCAGACCTGTTTGAACCAGCAAGTTCAACCATACTGAACCCTGCAGACTTATGCAACCCCTTCTCCTTGATCATCTTCCTCACATTCTCAACATCATCCCATTTACCTTCCATGGCATATATGTTTGATAACAGCACATAAGGCCCAACATCCTCAGGCTCCAAATCAATTAGCCGCTTGCCAACAATTTCTCCAAGCTTGAAATTTGAATGTGTACTACAGGCAGACATAAGAGCACTCCACAAGGTTGGTCCTCCTTCCATTGGCATCTTATTAATAAGCTCTTCTGAATCTCTCATCAATCCAGCGCGTCCAAGGAGATCGATTATACAACCGTAATGTTCAACCTTTGGTTTAATCTTATAAACCCTTTGCATCAGATCAAAGTACCACCATCCTTCCAACACCAACCCAGCATGAGCACAAGCAGATAAAACACAGATAAAAGTAACATCATTTGGAGTTGGCCCATTTTTCTCCATCTCCAGGAACATCTCGAGAGCTTTCTCAACATGCCCATGCATGCTGTACCATCTTATCATAGAATTCCAGGATACTACATTCCTTTCAGGCATTTCAAGGAAGACTTCTCTTGCCATATCCATGGCTCCACATTTCGCATACATGGTCAAAATCGCAGTTGATAGCAAGATATCGAGTTCAATCCTTCGGTTACCTTTAATGTAAGAATGAACCGACTTGCCCACGTCGAGCTTGCCTAAGTTTGCACATGAAGTCAGAACACTCACCAAAGTTGCCTCATTAGGGTTTACTTCCCCTTCTACTATCATTCTATCAAACAATCTTAGACACACACTATAATTCTTCATTCGCACATGAAGCGCTAACATGGTATTCCAAGACACAACATTATGACCCTGCATTTGCTCAAAAAGATCACTAGCTGCTGTAACATTCCCAATTCTAGCATACCCATCAGTCATAGAGTTCCAACTTACAACATCTCGAACCGGCATTTCATCAAAAAGCTTCTTCGCAGCATCCACATCCTCCACACTCACATACCCAGCAATCATAGAGTTCCAACTAACAATATCCCTCTGAGGCATTTCATCAAATAACTTTCGACCAATACCCACTTCCCCATTCTTCACATACCCATCAATCATCGAATTCCACGTCACCAAATCCGACTCGGAACTTTCATCAAACACCTTCCGCGCATCCCCAACTCTCCCAAACAAACCATACATATGAATTATCGCATTCCGCACAAACAAATCAATCTCAAAACCCAATTTCACAATCTGGGCATGCGCCTTCTCCCCTTCCCGAATCGAACCAAGCTCAGCGCAGACCTTAACTAAAAGTGGGAAAGTGTAGTGATTCGGAGGAATGCCATTTTCGACCATTTTTCGATAGTAGAACCTATTTGCGCTATCCGGGTCGTTCAAATTCACATAAGATCTGATAATGGTGTTGCAAATGAAGGCGTCGGGATCGTCGAGGCAATTGAACAGAGAGATTGCATGAGGGATCAAAGAGGGTGAGGAGCAAAGCTTCTTTACGGCTCGGCCGGAAGCAAGCGGGTATTGGAATAGACCGGAGACGAAGAATTGGGTAAGAACTTGGTTGAGTTCTTGCAAGGAACATTTGCAGGATTCAAGAATGCGCAAGATGGGATGGTTCAGTTTCAATGATGGGAATGGTTCTGGGTCAGATTGTTTGGTTTCAGTTTCGGGTTTGTTCCAAATTCTTAGAGGAGATTTGGAGAGGTTTCGTTTGGTTTCAAGGATTTTTTCTAGGGAGATTGAAGACAAGGGATTTGGGGGTTTTGAATAGCTGCTTCTAACGGACATTTCTTTTGGCTTCTGATAGTTTTGAATTTGGCGGGAATTTATAGTTGGTTGTATATACATGTATATATAATCTACTTCAAAGCACACTGGACAAGTGTTCAGGAATTTTTATAAATTTTAAAGGGTTTTAATATTTTTAAAGTAATCACCTAAAATTAAATTGAACTAATAAACGTTTTTGTATAATAATGAAAAGTGGGCCTTGGTGCAACAAATTAATTCTTCTATTGTGACTCCACAATAACAGACGTCACTCGTGCACCAAGTACACCATTTTATTGATAATAATAAAGGCCGGAATTATGTAACATCTTGTGTTTAGGGGAATAAAGAACTAATTACACATGATTCAAGCCTGTACAACATTTCATAATATCATCAGTGTTGTCAAACATAATGTCATATCTACAATGAGCATTTAAAAAACAGTTCATCTGGAGTTAGAGAGAAGCATCACAATCAACTGAGCTAGAAAATTTTATAACACCCTTTTCAATGGAGGCCACAGCTTGATGAGAAAAAGGGGGATTTCTTTCTTGTGCTAAAGAAAGATATTATACAGATTAGTAGATGGAAAGATCCAAGTAAATATACCTTCAATTTACAACAAATACAAAAACAAATGGAAAAGCCATTATAGATTTGAAATAGAGGATCCCATGGGACGGGTTTTTGACTAACTTGTAGTTCTTTTTGTTTTCTTCCTTTTCCTTGTGTATGTAAGGCTCAAAGGAGCAAGGGCTCAGTGCTCACTTTCTCTCATTTCTCCTCGAATTCCACGTCTATAATGTCGGGTTCAGAGGCTGAAGAAGAGGGAGTTCTACCTTTACCACCTTTAGAAAAGAAATCACCTTTTGGTTGCCACACAATGTTCCCGCAACTCGTGCAGCGCACAATTTGATTTCGGTAGCCCATGAACCGCTTCTTGCAAGCTGGACATGCTCCCTGCCCAACAAACACACAATAATCAACAATGCCACAAAAACAAAGCTTTATTCCAAGTGTTAATGCAGAAGGAATCTTAACCCCACTCCCCACTCCCCCTCCCCCTCCCCACAAGAAGGAAACTGAAAAAAAAATCAAACTCACACCAACTACATCTACCACGACTCCTACAGACAATCAATATAGGATTTTATATTATTTATGAAGAAAAGTAAATAGGGCATCAAAATGAATTTTGTAATTTGCATTTGTACCACACAAAGGGAGCTTCCACACCTTATATGCCCGAGACCAAGTAGATACCCTAAATTACTTCATTGAGAAATCTTAGTAAGCCCATCAAAAGGTTTTAATGACAATTCTTATGTGAACACTCGTATATATGCATGTATGTTTTTATGCATATATTCATACATGTGCATATGTCTATCACATCTATTGTCTGCGTCATACTTAAAAGGTCCCCATTTTGAATCCAAATGTTAATTTTTCATCACCACAGCTTTAAGCAAGAGTAGCTACGGCAATAGGTAATTCCAGCATTAAAAAAATGAGTGAGCAGAAAAATTACCTCAATCACAAAGTTATTCACAACAGTCCCAATGAGGAGTGGAGCAGCAAATGGCAATACCCAAATTGCAAAAATCAAGATTCGGAATAGCCACCCCGACAATGCAAGCCAAAGGAAGAAAATTGTCTGATCAAGACCAACAAGAGACATTATGCGCTGATAAAAGTAAGACTTACTGAAAGAGAAGCATAAAAATAAAAATAAAAATAAAAAATAAAAAGAAACAATATTTTAAACTCTACAAATGCTATGTTTTCTGAAATTTCATTCTCCCAAAAGGCACCTTTTTTTGGTTTAAAGGGGAAAAATTCATTAGGGCTAAATAAGTGTAACAAGATTACAACAAAGCATCCATTATCTGAGTCTTAAGCAAAGTAATCACTGAGTATCTTATCAAGAGACAAATTCCAGGAGTCAAAGCCTTCCAAATCTTTAAGAACAAGAACAGTCAAAATGTCAAATACAGGGTCAATGCATCTAGGTGTAGATATGCAATCCTAAAATTGCCAATTCCTTGACTCCTCAATCCTCATTACATAAATTCGATGTAATCATTCAATTGCTACATTCTTTACTAACAGGTCAAAATAGTTAAGAACAAGCCAACAAAAAAATGTCTATTAGATTAAATGGCCAAAATTAGCTAAGGTTGCCCCTAAATAAAAAAATTCAATAGCGAAAGCCCACGTGATGCAGAAAGGGTTCCCTTCCCCGGCAAGAACTTAATAAGTCCTTACCATATAAGCATATGCTATTATAAACTTAGACTTCCATGATAGAAATGTTAATTAATTTCTCATTTTGAAGAGTTCCGTAGAAAGCAACCACCATGAAAGGCACTCAAAATATATTCCACTGACAAACCAGAGTTCCATTTACCCACAAACACAAAGCAATGTATGAATAGGGTAGCATAGTAACAGTAACATATATTACAGTTGGATCATGAAAAATCCCCCCCCCAAAAAAAAAAAAAAAGCAAAAAAACAAAACAAAAAAAAAAGAAGATGAAGAAGAACATGGATATTAGCATGATGGAGATGGAATAATGGGGGTTAGTTAAAGAGAACTGGAAGTGTATATTATCTGTTACACTGCATTGATGGACTTTCACACACACTAGTTTTCTATGAAATCATACTTACATCTCTTATAGACAAATGAACTAATGGATCAATAACTACAAAAAAACCACTAAACTAGAAAAAAAAAAATCGTTTGCAACTCTATGGTTGGAAAGGAATAGGAGGGTCTTTGCTGACCAATCTCTAGACTGCCTTAGTATTTGGGAGGAGGCCAAGTGGCAGGCCTGTAATTGGGTGGCTTGTTCAAAATTTAGTGGGGGCTTTTCTGTATCGGAATGGAGCAGATGATGGATAGGGCGTATGTTTGTAGGGTTAAGCCGGGGTGGCTGTTTACCCATCTATGGTCTTAGTGGGTTGGTTCTGTGGTGTCTATTGTGCTGTTGTGTGCTGTCGGAGCATCTCTGATGCTCTGTTTTGTAGCTTACCTTATTAGCATTAATATACAATATATTTTGTCTCTTCTCAAAAAAAAAAGAAAAAAAAAATCTCCAATAAATCCATACATTGTACTTGAAAAAATGAATGATGTTGACATTATTCGAGAAAAAGTAAGAAAAACTCACAGCAAAGCTTCTTCCCAGTGGGGTATCGAGAAAACCATTCAACTCTTTTCTGTACTGCAATGGCAATGGAAAAAGAATTATTTTGTTGGCAGCCAAGAAGCATAAAAATAAAAATTGAACTTAGACAGACAATGCAAATTAGATACTCACTTCCAAATAAAAAGGAGATTAAAAAGAGCATGATTACACCAATGACCAACTATTTAGGACTTAATATTAAGAAGAAAAGGTTAGAAATTATGGTGTTTCAATGATTGATTATTAGGTCTCAATAATCAATCATAAACATCCATTTAACTTGAACTTTGCTTCATTGAGAAGAGCACATTTTGAATATCAATCTAAGGTAAACGCTATTAAGCTCTAGATATTCACAGGTATTAGCTAATCAAATTGTCTGTGTGAGACTGAAAGTTATGTTTGTAATAGTGAATTTGCCGTGATTCTAATTCAAGTTCATGAGGATTGCACAATCAAAATCATCCCAGTGTTGATGAAGCAAAGAGGTGCTTCTAGAACTTTGGTGATCAACAAATGCAATTCAAATTAAAGAAAAAAAAATTATATAAACTCAGTTGCATACACTTAGAAGCAACACCCAGATTCTAACCTTCACAAATTTCAGTGGAGTCTTTAAATGTTTGGGAGTTGAACTCAAAATGAATCTTTTAACTCATCATAAGCAACTATAAGTTCATGCATTCAAACCTCATTACTCCCATAATATATATATATATATAAAACGAACAGGAAAGTAAGTGGAGACAGTCAACCATTTGCAACAATATTAGTAACTAACCAATGAAAGGCGTTTGAGAGACTACTGGAGGGTGGTTGGTTTTGATGACTTGGTCTGTTTGGAAGGAGAGGAACTCGCGCATTTTTTATAACATTGAGGAGGAGTTGGGGATAGTTTGGGAGAGATCGCTCCTCTTAGGTTCCATTTGGGTTAATGTAAGCAAGTTATCAAGAGGATTTTCTTTAGGGGAATGGTTAAGAGGTTGGGTCCCTATCTTAGAGGGTATGATGCTGTAATCGTGCTTATCATTCTTGCCCTTTTGGGTTAATTGTATACTTTTCGTACATTTTTCATACTTAATACATTATCGTTTTCGTTTCTTGTCAAAAAAAAAAAAAAAAGGGCAAGATGATGCAATTTGAATGTGTCAAAAGGCGAGTGAAAGGCAAACTAACTTTTGCTTTACGAAATTTACTAAAATCCCATTCCTTGCAAACACATTTTGTGTTGTCTCCTATTTGTTCGCTTTTTTGTCCGTTTGTTAAATCAAATTCAAGCAAACTAAACACCAAACTCAAATAGCACAGTCACACATACATCACCTAATATTAATTCCATATCAATCATCACTTACAGTTACAATCTGTAGTCTCAGCAAAACCAACTGATTTGAGCAAAAAAAATTAAATTAAATTAAATTAAATAGTAATAACATGTTCTTATCTTATTATATTATCCTTCTCACAAATAAATAACAGAATTTCCCCCCATTTCAACTCAATTTATTGCCTAAAAATTCCTCATTTCTTTCCATTTCTACACACATTTTATTTTACCCCTGATACTCAGCATTAATTTACAACAACAATTCATAAAAAACCTAAACATAAACAATCGATTAACACGTGCACCGCACGCGCATTCCCTTCTTCAATTCCATTAAAAAGAATAAAAAAAAAATCGACTAAAATCACTTCATTCCTCAATTAAAAATAATTTAAATAAAAAAGATAAGAGATTTAAAAAATGAGTGAGAGAGAGAGAGAGAGAAGAACAAACCCTAGGGAGATTTCGGGAGAAGTCGAGCGAGAAGGAGCGCCATCGCCGGGTGATCTCGAGCTCGCGGTCGAACTCGCGTGCCCGGACGGCGGCCGACTCGGCGATGGAGCTGAACCGCCGGGACACAGAGTACTGCCGGTCGAGCCGCTCCGCCGTCTTCCTCGCCTCGTACACGAACTCCTCGAACCCTTCGTTCGCCTTCCGCCACGCGCCCCTCCACGCCTGCCCCGACGCCACTCGCTTCGCGAACCCGTCGAAGTCGCTTCGCTGGAACGCCCGGACTGATGCCACGTGGCTAGTTGTTAAGGTTATCCGGTGGTTTTTCCGGTGAGATCTCGCCGGAGAGACCAGGGGATGCCATGGCAGGCTCGTCGCCATTAACGCAAATTATTAGGTTCGGTTGAGAAGACGGAGAGTCTAGAAGAAGAGGCGTTCTTGTGTGTGCGATAGGAGCGTATGATACGGAGTTATCGTGCGTGCTCACAAGTGGATTCATGGCGGTTTAGCTGCCACGTGGATGTATGGTAGGAGTGTGGGACTCTCTTTAGAAACTCAGCTATGGATAGATAGATAATTTCACACATATTGATATTTGATGGTTTAATTAATTTAATTAAGAAAATGGGATTGTAACATTTATTTTAGTGTTATTAAAAGATAACTTATTAAAAAAAAAAAAAAAAAGGGTTCAATTATAACCTGAAGATTACTAATTCAAAAAATAATATTCTCTAATATAAAAATCATTTTATTAAAAAGTATAACATCTACATTATGTCAAATATACACTATACTGTATTTCATCTTTCCATATGAAATGTTACTTTTTAAAACACACAAACAAAAAAGTAAAATATATACAAGTAGAAAGAAGAAAGGATGATACAAGATGTATTTATAAGAAATGGCATCAAACTCATGTATGTGATCCTTTCTTCAACACAGCACTTCACTTATGGGAATTGCTAGGAGCTCTCTCTCTTTATACATTTATAATTTACTCAAATGTCAATGTAAAGAGTGATACCTACATGCCTCAAAGAAATTAGTCACAAGATTTAATAGGTCTAGATTAACCCAAAAAAAAATTATACAGAAAGAAAGGAACAAAAGAAAAGAATTTGAAAAAGAAAAAAAAAAAAGGTTCTGTGAACAGTTCAAAATTTTTATTGGATTGGTAGCAAAAAGTAGATAAAAAGCACCAAAACTTTAGCATCAACTACCAATTTTTTCTGGTGCTTTAACTTTCCATAACTGACTTTCATAAAAATAAAAAATAAAAAAAATTGCAACTACAAAGGGCCAGAGGCCATGACTCTCAGCTGTAGTTAACAGATAATTATGAAACAAGATGGCAATGTATAACAGCACCTTCAATTAATGCAATCCCTGAAAACAAACAATCAATTAAGTGATCAACAACATTTTACTAAATTATGTACACTCTTGATGATAATGGAGAAAAACCCACCAAGGTAAAAGCTACAATTGAAAGTCATGGATGATCACCAATCAGCCTTTGATTATATAATGCTAATATGTAAATATCAAAGTTGGGCGGATCGTGGATTTCATATTTTTGCCCATTTATATATATATATATATGGTATTCCGGTCACATGTCAGAGACAGACCAAAGATATGCTTCTCTTTCGGTAGCTCGTTTCTCGTTCGATCTTTTGAAGTATTCCTTCTCGTGTCCTGAATCAAGAGACAGAAAGGCAAAAGGGATGAGCTTTCAATTTGTATCAATCCAATAATCTTTAATGTGCGAAATAGTTAGAATCTTCAATGTCTAATGGAAAAGAACTGTGATAAAGAAAAAGCTTGCATAGAAGAAATTTCCACTAATTTCATGAAGAAATGAAACATTGCAAGTAATACTACTGTTGAATCAATTAGAACTCTGTTTCTATGTCGATCTTAATTTAAAATATTGACAAATATACATTTGAGAGATAGCACCGTCATTCCACAAGAATGGCTACATATCCCCTTCTTGTAGGATATTCACGTAGGAATAAGAATAGAAATAAATAATATGTAGGTAGATTGAAATACTATTTTATCAATGACATTCTCCCATTTCTTGAAAAGATTTTCGTGATAATCATGATAACACCGAGAGATTGACAAAAATCAACTTTTAACTTAAGAATTTGTCTTTGTTGAAACCAATTTAAAAAGGATTCTAATTGTTTAAACATTAAATATATTAAGATTCTATATTTTTATTTTAATAGGATTTGTGTTTTCTAATTTTCTAAGAGTCAAACTAGGTTAAGTATCTATAGGTATTGATTTTTGTAATAGGATTTGGATGGCTAGTGCAATGAGTTGAATTACCAAACTAACAATTTTTTTCTTCTTTACTCTCTTTTCTTCCATTCTTCTTCTCCTAGCTGCATTAGATTTCCCCTCTCAATCGTTAACCACTAATTTATCCTCTGTCGCTCCGTTCCAGATGGCTTCAAAGTTGGACTTGAACCCAAGAGCCTCCTGTTGGGCCAGCAACATGAATCCACTTCCTTGAGGAGCTCAACTCGCCTCTACAAAGCCTTTTCCCCAACTACATGGGCCAGCTACATAAATCCACTTCCTTTAATTTTTCTGTATCAAGCGCTAAGTCAACATCTATATTATCTTTCTCCATGATATTTTAGGTTTTCATCTACCTCATCATTAACTTGAACTATTAATTGGTCGCTCTTTTAGAACGGTGCATCCAATGATCTTCGTTATATTTATCCAAACAACCTCAATCAGTTTTTTTTTTTTTTTTTTCAATTTATCTTTGATTGGGGCTACTCATGCCATTTCCTAAATAATATTCATTTATAATTTTATCTTTGATGTTTTACTAATACCATCTTAACATTCAAGTATACTTAGTTTGTTAACATGTTGTTTCTTTATTACCCAACATTTTGTTTAATAGAGCATATCCAGCCAAATAGCAGCTTTATAAAGTTTTCCTTTCAACTTCAATGGAATACGTCAACCAGCACTCTAGAACCCAATGTTGAGAAGCTAATGCTATTAAATGTGTAGTGCAATAACCCTCCCCCTCCACCTTTTTTCTATTGAATATCCTCCATTACCTCCATGATCTTCAATAATTCCTCTGTGCCTTCTCAAAAATCCTTAGAAAAGCCATGAAGCACCCGATACAATATCTCCTCCCTTCTTCCCTCGAACACCTTTTCACACTACATTACCATCCGATGCATCTCATTGGACTTTCATCCCAAAGAAATGCTATCAAAATGACAACCATCAAAAAGTAGTTGTAGATGTTGGGATTTCAAGTCCCTTTTCATCCAACCATCCTTCATGATTTTCGCCTCCAAGCAATCTCACATTTATAAATTTTTGATCTTCCACCTCAAGTCACTTTTATCAAATAAGCCTCTCATTAAAACCACCCTCTTTCTCCATTAAAAAAGACCCCAATCTTCCTTAGTAGGGCCACTTTCATCTCCCGCACTCTTCCAAACATCTTCATTCCAAATGTTTACTTGATGGTATCTTTAAGGGCTTCCAATTTTGACCTGAAAGAAACACCCAAACTACCTTTGCCCTAAAAGTTCTCCCACCTAGATTCACCTTATAAGGAAACTAGGTCTTGAGTCAGTTCTACAGTTCTACTTAAACTTGAAAGGAACCTTGGGGCAAGGAGGGAACACCTATTCAACCAAAATGGCTTGTGGTCAGGGACAAGAATGGGTATTTGCCCTATGAAAAGCAAGGAACAAAAAATTTGAAAAAAAAAAAAACACATATGTTATTATTTCAACAAAACCATTAAATATATGATGATAATTTAGTAATTATTTATACACAAATATTAGATGCATGGATTTAGCTTTTTGGATGTTATCAAATAGCTTCACAAGAGAACACTTCATGAATTATTTCAATTTGAATCCTACTATTCAATATTGTATTATACTACACATAGACCCAAATATAACGAGCACAAGGCCATAATAAATTAACCACATAAAAATAAAAAAATAAAAAAAAACAATATATCTATATATGAATTGCACATGAAAGGGAATCAAACCATTGCTACGATCGACTCCATCCCAATGTCTCCCTGGTCTAATTCCGTAACGATTCGATGGAGCATCTATTCCTCTTTTTAACCAGCTATGGTTTGGAATGTCTTGAGGAATCATAAACCCAGATTCTCTCATCTTCTCGTTCTCAGCAAAATCTACCAAACCTGGCTCCGAATGCTTACGCTGCAAAAAGTTCAGAATAAAACCAGTAAATTTAGTATAAAGTTTAACCTAATTAAATTAATATACATCCATACACAAGTATGCACAAACAAACACATTATATCTGTGTGTGAGTGTGTGCTCATTACCTTGACCAAGTGAGCCATTGGATCCCCCCATCTAACCCTGTCTTTCATCATTTTGTCAAGTTCTGGATCATCCCTATGAGCAAAATGTATTTATCAGATCAATGCATGTGCAAAGAAGTGAAGCAAGAAGAGGAAGCAGTTTTTCTCATAAACACATAATAAATTCTAAGAAAAATAGCCAGATTATGAAAGCAATATCATGTCATATTCTCTAATATCAATAAAGCATTCGAAATGGCTCAATGAAAAAGAAGAAACTAAAAAATCAAAGATTTTTAGAACCAAGAATATTACATTAATGTTAATAATATATTAGTTGACTTTTTTTGTTGGGCAAAGTGCTAAGAAAATTAAATAGATAGCAAAACAAAAGATAAATAAGATTTTCTTATCCCTAGACCCTAAAAGAGAGAGGATCAAATGGCAGAACAAGGTCAGAACACAAATAGTTGGAAACTCGTGTCTATGATATGAAAGGACTAAAAATAAGATATTGAAAGTAAAACATTGTGCAAGACATTTTGTGGCCCTCCATGAGTAGAATAGAGCACGTCAAGAATAACACCAATTAATGAGTCATCCATTCCATCAATCATCATAAAAATGCAGCATGTGTTTTGTGTACATTCCATCTCTAGATTGGCTGCTTGAGTTTCACTCTTTATAATAAGAAGAGATAAGATCCAAAGTGCATTTGTAAATCAATTCAACCAGATTAGCATACCTCCAAAATCATTTTAGGGCTTGTTTAGTAACTCTACTTAATCTTTACACAGGCTCTAAAATGAACCTCTAGTCACAATAGAATTTGACCCTCTAAAATAAAAAGTAAAATCTTTGCCTTTTTTGCCAGGAGGTTGTAACTTGTAACCTTTACATAATTTTCTGACATGAATCTACTAAATGAAACTATGCGAAGGGCTAGGAGTGGAGGAAGCAGATTCATGTAGTGATTCCATGTAGTTGGGAAAAGGCTTAGTTTAGTTGAGTTGTGGTGACCATAATTTTAAGAATCATACGAGGCTTATGCCTTGAGGCTATCAAAAACCGTCTTGAAGCTTAAGCCTCAATCCTACCCCTATGAGGTTTATGCGTCAAAGCCATGTGAATTTAAAGCCTCACTGTATGTGAACATAAGGTTGAACGTAAAGCTGTATTTTATTACCTTTTCCTATTTTTCCAAACGTAGTAACTGGTTTTGTTTCTTTCCTAAAGTTCTAATCTTAATCATTTACAAGAGATCCAAGTTTTGAAACTTCAAGCCTAAATTCTAAGCTATTTATTTTATTTACATTTTCCTATTTTTTTCAAAACACTCCAACTGATATTAGAATAAACACACTAGTTCCTTTTCCTTAAGGTTCTAATGTAATTATTAGAGGAAATCAAATATCCAAGTTTGAAACTCCAAGCTTAAACTTCTTAGATTACATAAACATACTTGGCAAAGTGAACATCAACATCAATTGTTGATTTGTTTCAATGAGTTAATTGCAAGGAGTAATCATCAAATGTGATAAAAGAAAAGTTAAAAACTTAAAAAGTTACAAGAGATGGTGAAAACTAGTGAACTACGAAGTGACAATACCTAATATTGTGCATTTTTATTTGCTAAGTTTATATTTTTGATAGATATATCATGACTTATATTTTTGATAGATAAAAATGTAACTCAAGTTTGTTTTTTAGTGCTTGACATTGTTTATGTGATAAAGAAAACAATTAAACATACATAAAAATAGTTCAAGTACTCCGCTAACATTTCATATTTCTTTATTTATTAATGACATTTTTCGTTTTTAAATCTTTATAAAAATTTTGACGTATTACTTTTTAATCTGAGGCTTATGTTTCATACCCCTCAAGGCTTACACCTCGCCCCAGAATAAAAATTGTCTTGATTACGCCTCACACATTTTCAAACCTTGGAGGTGACTTGTATATATTATCTATTATACATGGAAAATCAATGTCAATATATTAAACTATAAAGTGAAAATTTATTATCTCATTCTTTTAAAGGTTGATAGCGTCATAGTAGGGTTACCAAACACTACTTTATTAAACAAATTGTGAGAACCTTTTTAAACACTCTTCCTCATCACAATCATTAGGAAACTGTATGTTGAAACAGCAAACTAACCCGAACTATTAATACTCCCCCAATGCATTAACCTGTTTAAACACTCTTTCCAATTTAGACTCACATCCCTGCATTTGTTATTGAGTATGTGGCACAAGATATATTCACATCCCTCGAAATAAGAATAACAGATCTACTATTAACATGACAACTGAAAGAAAATTGTCTCTAGTACCAAAACTGAGGCAGGAGGATATACAAGATTTTGATTGAAAAGATTTAAACAATTTGTGATTAAAGGTTGAAGCTGTTTAAAAGGGCTGAAAATATATTCGAGACTTTCAGATTTTCAGACCAAAAACTAGAATATTGATACAGAAAAGATAAAAAAGGACAGATGTAAGAAAACAGTTGTCACAGTACTAAGCTTACATACAAGTGCAGTCACCTCACCATATAAAGATTGAATTGAACTTACACTTATTGATAGAATCACAACTCCAATACATGTAGATTCACCATATAAAGTTTTTATTGGAATCACATCAATATGTTAAACAACACTGAAGATGGCAGTAAAAGTTGTTGCCTAACAAGCAAAATTCTTTATTGCATAATTATAAATATTCAAGGAGTAGAACTCTAAGAAAATTAAAAAAGGTCCAGAGTGTTTTCATGGGTGTTCTTAGTGCCTGGTCCACAAAAAGCTGTGTATTACCACAAAGTGTAGTCATGGGTGACCACACATGAACCTTTGTGTTGAATTGGTTCAAATTCCTAAGTTGCAGTCTACTAGCTTAAGATTTTAAACAAATCAGTTATTGACACGGCATCAGATTGAAGAGTTCACATGTCCGAATTTTTGGGGAGGGTTGTGTTGGTTTGAATCCCAAGAGGAGAGTGTTTGCCAGCTGCCACAGAGTATTCCCAGAAGGAAAATAATTTATCTTAAATTAAGAGGGAGCTTGCTTCATGTTGTTTAGCATTAAAGAATCCTATCATATATGCCCTTATACAATTGTGCTTTCAATTATATGCAAATTACAATAACCTTCGTCTATTATAGGGAGCTTCCCATTTAGTCAATGGAAAAGAATAATGTAGTTTCTGTTATTTCTGCAGTGTCAAAGAATTGGTTAATATTAGTCCAGCCCAAATTAGAGGGAAGGACCTTTCCTTTTTACCTATGGGGATAGGAAAATCATGATCAGGATAGCGGACCCAAAAGTATGAAACTTGTAAACAAACTCATATTATTACTTCCATGCAAAATTGGAGGTGATAATACAAAACCGTGCACTACATGAAAAGTTTATGTTGAGGTGGTATTGTATTAGCTCAAAACCATTTTTTTTCCTGAATCAGCATATTCGTTTATTGAGATCAGTTCGGTTGTTTACCCAACCATTTGTCCTCCAACAAATACATTATACCAGGGTAAAAGCAGAGAAATAATTATAATTATGAAAGGATGGTGCCACAGGGACTCAAGCGCAAACTCAGCTGGTATACTCCAACAGCCAAGTTCATTAGATCATCCTAGAGCCATCCAATAGACGCAGCCCTAGGATGAACTGAGTTTGGTGCCTGAGTCCCTTCATCATTTCCGATTATGTTAACTAGAGTCACCTGGTCCGAGCAAATGGTTTGTCCTTCTCAAGTTCTAACTCATGCTCCCTGGCTTCAACTTCCCGCTTTTGAGCCAAGCCTTTGCCCCATTCTAACTTCTTTTCCTGATCAAAAACAACATAAAGAAGTAATCACTCTCAATATCAAGGAATAAAATTTGTTCATAATCATTCTAAAAAGATTAACACGAGTAAATCACATCTAGTGGCAGTGAAAACCTCTAAATTCTGTCTGAGAAGTACCTTAGGTTTTTCTTCTCCTTTTTGTGATTTCAAGAGCTCATCTTTTGACATTCTTTTACCTGCAGCAACAGTTAATCAAAGGCACGAACAAAGATTTTCACGTCATTGTGAACAATGAATAATCAAATATGTAATCCTATGATATGATATCAAAATTTATGTAAAAGCACACAAAAGGAATAATGACTTGAAAAGCAACTTGTTCTCCAACCTTCTTTATCACGATAAACAGGTTGTGCACCTCTTCCACTCACCATAGGATCCATCTCTTTAAATCTACAAGAATATAGCACAAATAAAATCACCCATTTGTTATAAGAAAACCATTACAACTTAACATTTACTCAGCATACAAAAGTCAAACAATCATAATACCCTTTTTGGCAATGAAGGACTAATAGTGCAGTGTGCACTTCATATTTCATGAATGCAAGATCTTATTAACTTCATATTTCATGAATGTAATATATATATATATATAATAAAGGGGAAAGAGATATATTTATGTTAAAAGAAAATGTGGTCTCGGGGCTGATCATTTTATGGTCAAGTGCTTTACAGGAGAATTTATGTCAATTCTTCATCTTAATTTCCTATATGATAGACATTGCTAGGGAAGGAAGCACAAACTTAGTATGAAACAATAAATTGGATAAGCATATCCAATTCTATTAGATTATTTTAAACATAAGTTTAGTTTGATCAGAAGATTACCGAACAAACTCCTCCTTCCTCTTCTGGTCGAGTTCTTTCTTGATTTCTTGGGCAGTAAATAAACCAGACCTCGCCTTCTCTTGCAAAGATGATGGATCCCTTTTGCTTTTTCTCGGTGGAGAAATGTCTGCCGCAGGCAAATCACTGGAAATACGTCGAGGTGGAGAAAGGTCAGATGATTCAGAAATCCCGACGTCCTTCCTTGCTTTTCTAGGAGGAGAAAGGTCTTCTTCTAGCTCATGAGAACGAACTCGTCGAGGGCGAGAGAGGTCGAGAGAATCATGTCTATTTGAACCTTTCCTTCTAAATTCTGATGCCATTTGAGAACTAGAGCGTCGAGGTGGAGACAAATCCCGATTTGGACTTCTTGAATTTGATGGATTTGGGGCAGGATCTGGAGATGGTGTATGGAAACGCTTCCTCTGCTGTCGAGGTGGTGACAAATCGGCAACACCGTTACCTGAACTCATTGGATTTGACTCTGATTCAGGTGAGGGCATGTCATACCTAGCTCTCTGTTGTGGAGGTGGGGAGAAATCATCATTTTCCTTGTAGGTATCTGAGTTCTTCGGGGCATCAGAGACTGAAACCCAACCGCTTCCATCCTCAGAAATTGCATGATAAGGACGCTTCAACCGAAGTTGCTCCAATCTCTTCATTCGTTTTACTTCAATGTCTTCGTCAATTTGTGGTATTTCGTCATCTACAAGAAAATCAGAAAAAATAAAATAAGTACTTTTCCATCACAAATAAACAGAGCAGAATGTTAGTGCTAGGTCTTGAATCTTAGTTACTTATTACCACCTGATTCTTCCCCGTTCTCCTCTTCTTCTTCAAGTTTTACTGCTTTTTGCCACACCGGGTCTTCGTCCACAACAAGCACACCTGCAGCATCGGTCTTTGTTTTCTTCTCCACCTTCTTCTTCTTTTTCTTTTTATTCTCCTCGGCCCCACTTTCATACCGTTTCAGATAGTCTTTGAGTGAGAGAGTCTTTGATTTTGAACTAGAAGTTGCCATGATTCTGCTTTCAAAAACATTATTAGTATTGCCCACACACACACACACACATTTTTAAGAGTCTGAGATCATTAACTCAATAACGTGACTCTAGGAAGAAATTAAAGAACTAAGAAACATTGTTATCCCATAACAATGACATTTTTCACTGATGAAGAAGCATGAAGAGCTTCCAAAGCTTCTCAAAAAATAATAATAATAATATCATAAAGTTACGTTTGATTTGCAGGTCATGGCTTTCTAAAGAAAGGTCGAAAATGGCGTTCAAAATACAAACATACAAAACAAAGATCCCATTTTGAACATGTTATGTGATCAAACAAACTAGGATTTCCATACCCACGAGTGAGAGCTGCCACGGCTCCAACTTGCACCAATTAGAAAAACCCCAGAAAGAGCTCGAAGAACAACATTCAAGCCTCGGGATTGATTCTCGCGCATCAATTTAACAATTGATTCGTTGCCAATTGGGATCTAATAACGGGTAATTGCAAACATTGCAGAACTAACAAAACCAAGGAAAAAACAAGGGAAACATGAAAAGGAATTTCTGGCTTCTTACCTTCGAAGAAACTGATTCGCGTCTAGTGTACTGTATAGTGAAGAAGCGACGACACCAACAGTTCCGGAACGAAGATTATAGCGATTTACTAGCGATGCCCTTGAAATGGAAGGATTGAATGAACGCAGAGCTGCTCAGCCAGATGCGTAGCTTAGCGAGCTCTGAAATGTAGAGTTGTGTTTTGGAATCAACGTTGAGAGGTGCATGACCAAGGTTACAGGCTTTTGGAATAAAAAAAATTCTGAGAAAAATAGTGATTTTCTTATATTTCTATTTTTCCGTATTTGATTACAAAAGGGGTGAGGTAAAAAAAAAAAAAAGGAGGGCCGCTGAACTACAAAAAAAATAATTTAAGTTTATAGAAGACATTATTACCTAATACACCAATACTATTTAAATGTTTACATTACTACATTATTCTTCATAACATTAAATTATATTTTCAACAACATGAAAAAATAAAACAAAAGATGTGCTCTTTAAGTTTATTTATATTTCTTTTTCCTCCAGATTAAAATAGCCAATTTAATGATATTAAGCCTTTTTTGGAGGGATATTGTAGTTTTAACTTTTTAATAAATAGAGCATCATGACATAGAGGGTAATTTTGACTTTTCATGCCATTTGTCCACATGAATCCAATCTCATCCGAACCAACTCAATGCCAAATGCATGGCAAAATACGGTGCTAAGACGAATCTATCCTTTCAAATTTTACTAATTTCCGGCCACACAGAGGACCATATCATATCATATATTTATAAAAGCCCCCAAAACTGGAACACTTCTTCAAATTTTAACCTAATTTCTCTCCTCTTTCTTTCTTCTGCTCAGGTATCTCTCGCGCGATAGAGCATCTCGTCGGAGAAGATCGGAATCTGGAATCTTCGCCGGTGAAGCCACCGTGATCGTGAGTTCAATTCTTTCTCTCTCTCTCTAATCTTCTCTTACTGTCTCATTGATTCCTGAACCTGATGCCCTTAGTGAGTATTTTCCACGGTTTTAGTGGTTTTTGTTGGACGATTTGTTTCGATTATTCGTCTTTTGTGGATTAATTTGCTGGATTTACTGTGGTTTGGTCTTTGATCGGAGATGAAGGAGGAACTGATGTGTTTGTTCTATTGAGATCGGGAGTTTGCGTGTAGTGTTTGATTGGTTTTCTTGTTTAGGGCTGTGGTTGAACAATCTGATTTGCTTTGCTTAATGTTATTTTTTTCGGATGGATGGAGTCGTTCTTTAAGAACTAGTTTTCGTGTCTTAAACGGAGAAAAAAATCATCTTTCAATTTGTTGGTACATTCCTCAGTTATAAAAATTTGATGCATGTTGATGGTTGAGACGTGTGTGCGTGCGAGCGCGTGTGTGTGGGGACGGAGGGGGAGTTTTTGGGTTTGTGGGGACAATTTGAGGTGGCATCAGAACCAGATTTAAGAAGCGTGTCTAAATTATTTGGCTGTATGGATAGAAAAATCTCCTCTTGAACTTGTTTGAGTGGGATTTCTATTTTGTGGGGAAAAAAAGAAGAAGATATAGGATCAGTTCCAGAATAATCATATTTACGGAGAGAGAAAAGAAGAGGAAGAATGGTTCATGTGCCTATGTGGGAAAAATACAATTTTTTTCAAATTCACAAGATAAATTGTGTCAAATGCTATTTTTCGTGCTCGTCATGCATCTGTCGTGTTTGTGATACGTAGAGGAATGTTAGAGTCTGTAGTTATAGCAGTTGGTCTTCTGGTCAGCCTGGAAAGCAAGAACTCCTGCACCATACTGGATAGATTGATGAGCTATAAGCTGTTACTTTATCACTAAGTCTTTCTGCTCTCAATTTTTCCATCAATATTAGCTGCTGCAATTTTCTTGGGTGTGAAGATGTGTTATAGCAATTATAATAATGTTTTGCGTTATTCATCTCATCGTCAGCTGATATTTTGGCCATTGTAGGTTGGTTATTTGTGGTTTGGTTTTTGGTATTAGTTTCTATAATCCGGCTTCTGTTGGGATTTTTTTATTCTAGTTATACATCTGTCATTTTATATTGGGCACATCAAGTATTCACAGGCAACTCCCCAATGATGGACCACTTTAAAAGTCAGGAGTCCATGGTCAAGATTATGTGCATATCTTACACTGCTCCAGGTACCACCATGTTAGGCAGCTTGGGTTCCATTATGTTGGTATAGGTCTACAATTGCTGAAGCCATTTCATAGTGGTACATATACTTGGACACAACCCGAGTTATGAAGTGAAATGTCATGGAGAGTAAGATGTTATCTGGCATGTGTGTTCACTTTTGGTATAGGTACAGGTCTCCCTTGAACCTTCTTGTCCTTATGGTCAGCCACATTATCATCCAATCTATCATCAATCCCAGTGACAATGTCTTCTGTCTTAGTATTAATGTTAAAAAATCAATTTTTGGGTGCCATTTAATTTGTTAATTGTTTTAGGAATGTTTTTCTATTTGTGCATGGTCAGCAAAATTTCTTAGTTATTTACTTATTACTCTTTTTTTTTTGTGATATGTCATTGTTGAGGGCTGCTTGCCATTTACTTTTTTCTTTTTAATGATCACTATGTAACAACAACTGTTTGAATCCTTGAGTGTTCTGAGGAATCATGCATGGCTCATGTCTATGTTGGCTTTGAAGTTAAGTTTAGGCTTATACTCCCATTTGGTATTAATATATTTTGTTGGAGTTTTTCTTTGTTATAAGATGGTTTCAACTTTCAACTATCAAGGAACATTTTTTTTGTATTCCAACTTCTAACAGCTTGGAGATGGATGTTTGTGGGAGGATCTTCTTTTTGAGGATTCCAATAATAAGGATGGCCAAGTCATGAGAGCTGGTCCTTGGTTCATGTTGGCATAACAATCTGTTTGTGCATCCATTACAGGGAAGCTTTCCCAACATCCTGCTACAGAAACTTCTGAAAGATCATCAAGAAAATTGCAGGGGTAACTCTGGTGGGCTTTCGAGAAATGGATCCTGGACGCTATGTACTTCAGCACGGATGGGATAATAACAGCGTAAATGCGGTTTTCCTCCTTAATCACCTATCCAGGATGATAATACAGGAAATTAGGGCTCATGTGATTGTCCTCCATTTTTACTGGCATCTCATCCTAAAAGAAAACAATGAGAGAGTGCTTTGGGCCAGTGATGATATGGAATGGATTTCCCTACAAATATAATGATTATTAGTTGCTGACTTCACTTGTTCTCTTGAATGCACAGGCCTTGGAGGGATATGGAGCGGTCCACGAGCCAGATTTCTGGTGAGTGCTAGCTGGTTCTTCTTGTCATATGGGTATTTGAGTTGCTTGGTGAACCATTTACCTAAGATACTAGTTTTACAGATATTCTTGCAAATTAAACTGGTAGGTATTTATGAGAATGTGCGATGTTGTATTTCTGTTCACCTACTATGCTGGAGATTCTATTTAACTTTACTATGTTTGTTTGACCAGTTTGGTTGTATTTAGTCCTTAATTTCTCACCTTAATGTTGCTGTAAATTTTGTTGTATCACAAATTTGTTTTCCCCTGTTTCACTTGCTTTTGGCAGTGTTGGTGGTTCATATAATAGTAGGAGGTATCTTGATGAAGGTTTCTCGAGGGACAACATCTATGCAAGAAATACTTTCCATCAAGAAATACTTGAGAGGGATACCTATCCCCCACCACCTTCTGTTAGTGCCTGGCCACAACCTAGAAGGAGAAATTTTGATGATGACTATGCAATTCCAAGGGAATCTAGAAGACATGAGAAGCCATACCTTGACTCTTTTCATGATGCCGATGGCTTTCGTGGGGCTGAAAAGTACCGTGAGATCGATAATTTTCAAGAAGCCGATAAGTTTCGAGATGGCTATCATAGCATGGATGGCTACCGTGATGTTGATACCTATCATGATCATGCTTTTGATCGTGCTGCTAGATTTGGAGGGCGTGATCGCAGTGATTTGCCAATTGATGAATATGATTATAGAAATCGAATGTCCCACCAAAGTAGGGAGGATAGTCGTGAAAGAGATTATGATTATGGTCGATCTAGTTATGATTCTGACTATGATAGGGGTAGTAGGAGGGACAGTAATTGGAGAAGGCGCGACTCTCGTGATCGTGACCGTGATAAGAGAAATCATAGTCGAGAAAAAGATCAAACTCCACATAAAAGGCGTGAGCGTTCTTGGTCTCGTGGACATGAGGATCGAATGAGATCGAGGTCTCCTCGAGGTCGCAGCCATGGTCGAAGTCATTGGGAGGATGGCTATGATGATAATCGACATGATAGGAATGAAAAACGAAGAGATCATGATGAAAAACGCAGTCAGGATCATGCTTTTGTGGTATGATGGAAAACAAAACTTGTACCGTACATATTTTTAACTTTCTTAGCACTACTTGGAGCCTGAGTGGGATTGTCTTCTTGGCTTGTAGGCTCCATCTGCGACTGTTGTTGTAAAAGGGCTATCACAGAAGACAACTGAGGAAGATCTGTATCAAATTCTTGTAAGTTTCCATTTGGACTATATATTACTGATTTTGTTCATTGCAACTTCTCGCATTAGTTTTGTAACTTTTCTGGTGTTATGTGTCAATCTTTTGTCTCTTTATTGTTAGGCTGAATGGGGACCCCTTCGTCATGTTCGAGTGATAAAAGAACGAAATTCTGGCATCTCTCGCGGATTTGCTTTTATTGATTTTCCCTCTGTGGTATACCAGCCCTCCATGCAAACTATTCTTATTTGATTTAACTTTGATTTTCCTTCCCTAATAAGTAATAAACTTATTCCTGTGTGGTGCAGGCAGCAGCACGTGCAATGATTGATGGAATAGGAGATGATGGTCTTGTTTTTGATGGGAGAAAGCTATTTTTCGAGTATAGGTATGCTCTTTTAAAAGAAAGAGTGCTACTTCTTCCTTCTACTTCATAAAAAAGAATGATTTTTATTTTTATTTTTATTTTTCGGTGTTGACATTTGGAACTTGAAGGGGGCACTTACAATATAACTGTACATTTCCTCTTACTACTGTGCTTGTGCCATGGCTTCATGGAAAGTGAACTGAATCATTATAACCTGGAGTTTCTAACTTCCAATACCTACTAAAAAAGGAAAACTTGGGATTCCTGTTAGAAGCTTAATCAATGACATTAGTATCATACTGGCAAGTGGCAATCCTATTGATAATGTTTCTTTTTTCATGGACACTTGAAAGATTTGTTTATACTCATTGGAAGGGTAACGCTGTGGCTTTCTGTTTTATACTTATAATTTGTAAAGGATCTAATTCATTATGTCAAGGAACCAATTTAAAGTCAGGTGGAAATTCAGATATAACCTAATTTTGTTGCTACTGTTTTGGGACGCAATTGAAAATATTTGCTCCCAATATGATGTGTATGCTTAGCCACTAAATTAAGCACCCTTTTTCTTCTGTGTTAATCCCAATAGTTATTTTCTCCTGTAACTGTACTTGTAGTTGACTCATGTCTTGTGCTACAGTAGCAAGCCAACTGGTGGTGCTGGTGGACCTCCTTATGGACAGGAAAATTCAGCTAAATCTAGTCATGGGAACAATAGAAGCAATGGACCTCCATCTGATTGGATGTGCACTATTTGTGGCTGTGTAAATTTTGCTCGCCGAACATCTTGTTTCCAGGTTTGTATGTGTCAATGAAACTCATACATGTGCATCTTTTGTGGCTCATATCGCCTTGATCTCAGTGCAATAATTAGTATATGTGGATATTCGTGTTATTAAACAGTTCTAAGTGTGTTTTATCATTTAAAAAAAATTGCAATAGGGTAAAAAGGTTATGTTACTACTATATAATGCTGCTGATGGTTGCAGCCTGATCGCTACTCTTTCTTCTTACTCTAAATTGCTTGAGTTGTAACAATTAGTCATTCTTGAGTGAGCAGGATGTCCTTACTTGGTAGCAGTGGTGACGACAAAAACCTGCTCATTATCCTTTGTGGCATTTATCTGTCTGTGTATTAATTTGTTCGTTGATTATGGAATTACTTAGTAACATGTTTTTCTCTGCCTGCTGTGTTAATGTGGACCATAGTTTCCTGAATTAGTGAGTAATTTAACCAGTCAATTAAATATGCCATTATCCTTGTAGGATTAAGTTCATAATTCTTAAGAGGGATTCTTGGGAATTTTATCTAATATAATCATTACTTCTGTTTCGTCTAAAAATAAGGGGTGGTGGTATTGTCTGGATATCTTATTTTAAGTATTTGGTGGAGACACACAGGACATAAGAAATGACAAGGATTTTGGATCAGGTTTAGGACTCTATAAAAATGAACTGTTCAAATGATCTTAAGTTGCAACTGAATCATAAAGACGTCTATTTTGAACTCTAGACATTATTTTAAGTTACATAACCGTGTATACTGGATGCATATAATGTTTGCAGGAGTATAAGTTGCTATGGAATTTATCTTTTTTTCTTACGGATGCAGTGCAATGAGGCAAGAAGTGACGATGCTCCAGCTGCTGATGTAACATCATCAAATTCTACACCATTAGGAAAGAAAGGGTCAGAGGCAGGTAGGTTCCTCTGCTGCTTCCAAACCAATGGAAGCACTATATTTGTCAGTTCATAGTTAATAACAATTTTTTTTTGCATTTTCAGGTCCTTCCCATGTGTTAGTTGTTCGTGGATTGGATGAAAATGCAGATGAAGAAATGCTTCGGTATGAATTCTCCAAACATGCTCCAATCAAGGTATGCCATACCATACCCCTAATTGTTAGGTGGTTTGTAAAGTGCACATTCATTCATAAGGCAATGACTGGACTCTGTTAATTGTTTACGCAGGATCTCCGTCTTGTCAGAGACAAATTTACCCATGTTTCTAGGGGTTTCGCATTTGTTCATTTTCATTCGGTAGGTCCTGTCTTCAAAGTTTATCAGTTCACATGTATGCTTTTTTTGTTTTGTTTTTGTTTTAATTAATGCCATTGTTATTTTTTAGGTGGAAGATGCTACCAAAGCTCTTGAAGCAACAAATGGAACCACCCTCGAGAAGAATGGTCAAATCTTACGTGTGGCATATGCAAAAAGTATTCATGGGCCAAGTTCGGGACCATCTGGGGCTTCACACTCGAGCAGCCTTGCTGCTGCTGCAATTGAGGCAGCAACATTTGCTCAACAGGTTTTCCTTTGTTCCTTTTTTCTGTATTTTATACTTTTGCTCTTTGTTTCATATACTCAACCTGTGTGTCCTGGTGATTGAGTTCAGTTCATCTTTTACCTTTATTCGCAATATGGCTTCATGGAGCAGTAGATGATTTAGGGTTTTGGGTTACTGCTTAGGTAAAGTCCATTTCCATGAGCAGAAAAACCACTCAATAATTGCTCAAACAATCCTTCCACCATTTTTTCATTGCTTTATTTTGGTTAATGAATTAATTTATTTAAATTTGATGTTTGCGTATGACCTGTTAAATGAGCTTTAAGTGATCATTTCTATTTATTTAGCCCTAAACCAATAGCTTTTGTTTAGATGTAAGCTTGTAATGTCATGAAGTTTCTACAGTTAGCCTATTTTCTTGAATTGAGGTTGTATAATAACAGATTAAACACTTAAATCTAAACTTTTCCCCAATGAGGAGACAGCCTACTGAATTTTCAGATTGTATGAAAAGAAGAATTTGTATAATAACATATTAAACACTTCACCACTTTTTCCAATGAGGAGCTAGCCTACCGAGGTAGTGTTTAGTAACTCTACTTTTTTTTAGCTCTACAATTTTTAGTTCTAAAAAAATAAGCTTTACTTTTATAAGAGCTTATTTTAAAAGTATTGTTTGGTAACAAAAATACTTCAACCTCTTATTTTAAAAAATTAAAAATAGAAATTAATTGTTATATTGTAATCATATGCTATATTGGTTAAATTAAAAATTATTTTGTATTAATTATCACTTACTAAATTTGAGTGGTGACAAAATTATTCTATATAGTGATTAATGCAAATTTGTTATGTTACAAATTATTCCTAATATAGTTGGATCATTCTCTACTACAAGTAGAGGATAAACCTCTATTAGAAAAAAATAAACTTTTTTGGCCTTTTATTTTAGAGGTGTAACCTCTACTATTTGTCAACCTCTATTTTATTTAGAGGTTTACAAATTATTACCGAACGCTCTAATTTTGTCCAACCTCTATTTTAATTAGAGTTTGGAGAAATTAGAGGTTAGAATTAGAGTTTCCAAACGCTAACCTGAATTTTCAGATTGTGTGAAAAGAAGCATGAAGTAAATACTCCTGAACATGAATTCTTTCTTCTTTGTTTTTCTAGTATGATGCTGTTGGATGGGCACCAAAAGAATATAATCCAGATGAGAAACAGTCTGGCAGTGAGCATGGCGGTGGAGGAAGCACGGCTCAAAAAGATGGTTCAGCTCCTCAGTCTGGCTTTGCGTGGGATGAAGCATCTGGCTATTACTATGATGCTACTTCAGGATTCTACTATGATGGAAACACAGGTTGGTATACGGAATTATGAGAAACTTTTGATTGCAATGAGCCTTTTAGAGCCTGATAACATACTTGTTTCACGTTTGTTTTATTTTTTATTTTTGGTTGCATGACTTTTTATTCGTAAACACTTTCCTTTTCAGCAATTAAACTTGATTGAAACATGGTCTTTGATAAATAAAGGAATTTTTTTTTGAATCTTTCAAGGCAGAGGGCATGAAAAACACCCATGTTTCTGCTGTTTGCAATTGTTGGAATAAGAAGAGAGTATTTTTATTTGGGTTTCTTTCCTTGCAGTTCAGTTGTTCTCAGTTGGTTTTGCTTGCAAGACAATCCATTTACTAACAGAGAAAATAAACAGGAAAACAGAAAAAAGGTGCAAGATCAAGTTGAAGTGGTGTATGCTTAGTCATTGAGATAGCAACGTCTTAGATTTAGACTTAAAATGATCATGTATATTAAGAGAAAGATCACATACATTTTTCATGTGGAATAGAGTTTTCATCTCTCTGCGATCTGCAGGATGTAGTACTTCATTTTAGATCTCTTCTACAATTTGAGAGTGATCATCACTTTTTGTTTTGATATTTGTTACCACAGTACTAGTTTGGTCCCCATTAGGTGTATGATTTGCCAACAAAACATGAAATTTTGAGATGAACGAGATTGGTTGGGATCATGGTGTTAAGGTTATGTAACTAGAGGAGCACTCTAGGTTTACTAATTTATGTTCTTTATTCTTGCTCTGTATAGAGTGATGGCATAATGCATGAATAGAAGTATGCTACATTTCTCTGATGCGTTTTTGCAAGTTTCCTGTAAAGAAAGGTTCCCAGCTTTTATACATTTTCAATTTCTAACATGTGTTATGTTGCAGGTCTTTATTATGATAGTAACAATGGAACCTGGTATTCTTATGATCACCGAACTCAGCAGTATGTACCTTGTGTTGATCAAAATGATGACAAGACATCTGGAAAACCAACAAATGAAACTTCTAAAGCATCTGATGGTTCCAGTAACAGGAAAGTAGTGATATCCGCACCTGCTACCACCATAACATCAAGTGAGAAGGCTGCCTCACTGCCAGATGCAGTCCAAGCTGCTGCGGCTGCAGCACTTTCTGCAGAGAAGAAAGAAAAAGAGAAGGCAAAAGAGATAAAGCTAGCATCAAAGAGCAGCATTTTAGCTAGCAAGAAGAAAATGAACAATGTTTTAAACATGTGGAAGCAAAGGAATCATGAGGGCCAGGCCGCTCGAGTGGTTCTTGATGACAACCCATCTGCTTCAACTGATGATAGGATGAATGTGGTAGGGTCGGCTGCTAAAAACAAGTGCAAAGTTGATGGTGTGGCTGTGAAGGATAATGCAACAAGCAGCTATGTATTTACACCGACAGCCGCAGGTCGTGGTACTGTTAATGCATACACTGTCTCCATCGTTGGTGAACCCGCTGCCGTTGATTCCCAAGTTAAAGCCCGTCCTGTTAGTAATAGCTTAGGGGGCACAGTAAAGGGGGTGATTAGAAGCTCTGGAAGAGGTATAGTGAAGTCAGATATGGTATATGCAGGTTCATCAGGTGGGGTCTCCTCATCAGCTGCTTATGCAAGCTCTGCAAGGACATTCTCCGCAACCCCAGAGCCACCTGCCATTGCCACTCCTTTCAAAACTGATGTGTCTGCTCTGGGTACCTACACACCACCTGTGCCTGCAGGGAGTGGCAGGAGGAGATTTTCTGAGATGCCAGTGCAGCCAGCTTCTGCCCAACAACCTCAGACAGGATACAGGGACCGCGCAGCTGAAAGAAGAAGCTTGTATGGATCATCATCTTCTATGGGAGACGAACCATCTGACTTTGGGCTTGGGGATTCAAGTAAGCGTGCCTAACAACTTATTTTGTAGAATGGGACTTTTAAGTACAGTAAAACCTCTCATGTTGAAAAAGTATATGAACACTTAAAGCTTGAATGAAGCATTGAAAATTTCTGTTTAGAACTAGGAAGCATAGAATATGCTAAAATGGTCAGTTGCTGGATAAAAAAAATCTATCCCCCGAGTGCAAAGGTTCATTGCTTGGTTTATCTGATCCAGTATTTGTATTAACATTATGAGACCTGTTGTGTACAATGCTTCCTTTGTCAAGATCGTGATTTGGCATTCAGAAAGGGTTCTTCATCGGATGTTGGGGCAATGCCATTCCCCCCTGGTGTTGGAGGACGTGGAGCAGCAGAAGCCAGTAGCGTTCAGAGTTTTGAAGTGATCACAGCTGACAAAGCAATTGATGAGAACAATGTTGGCAATCGGTTGCTCCGGAACATGGGCTGGCAAGAGGGCCTGGTATGTTCTCTTTTTACTTTGGCGTTGTACATTTGTCAACTACTTGTCCACACAAACAATGCTGGGAAGTCCTGTACTAAACTGTTAATGTGGCATTGTTGTGTTTTAGCTACCTACAAAAAAGTTATAAGTATAAAAAGAGTGCTGGTGTCATCTACTCTACGGATGATTACAAAAATTGACTTTTTCTAGGTATATGATATATTAGAATAAGAAGATTTGACCCATGATATAGCATAATTGAGGAAGTAGATTCATGGTAGTTGACTTCATATAGTTGGAAAGAGGCGTTAGTTAAATTAGGTCTAAACTTTATACAAAGGAACTGTAGTCTGTTGCAAGTATGTTTTGCATTTAATTGTGCTTTGTTATGGAATACATGAGACTATTAAACATGGTACTAATGTGTGTCTCCGTGTCTGACATGGAGAAGTTTCTAATACACTATTCAACAAGCTTGCTTTACACAGTAGAGTCAACATATACTTCTTGTAGCTGGTATCTTGTAGACCTCAACCTGTAAAATACTCTGAGCTGAAACAAAGATTTTATTTATGTTGAATTAAGCTGTAATATTACAGAACATTAGAAGCACCATTAGTGCTATTCTCTACCAATCCTGTCCTAGACTCGATGTCCGACCTACCCGAATGAACCCATAGTAAAATACTCTTCTTGTTACATAACCTTCATGCAAGTGTAATTCTGGTGCATGATGAAACAAACCAACCTTTCTCATCTTCTATGGTCTGACTGTCAAAAGACTTTAGGTTGTTTGTGATCTGTGTTCCAATGTGTAGGGCATATTCATGCTAGATGGCATTCTCATATTAAGACAGTTTTGGACTCAACAACACATTATAGTTATTAGTTTATTTTGGTGGCGCAGGGACTAGGGAAGGATGGAAGTGGGATTACTGAGCCAGTTCAAGCTCAAGCGATGGAAGATAGGGCAGGACTAGGTAGTCAGCAGAGGAAGGTGGACCCGAGCTTGGAAGCACATGCAGGGGATAGTTACAAGACAATTATACAGAAGAAGGCTCTCGCTAGGTTCCGAGAGATGTCTTAGCTGCAATAAGGACTGACCCTTGTAACCTCTTATTTATTGAAAAAGGAATTAGCAAATCTTAGGTTAGGGGCTCTGCTAGTATGGTCTCTTCCAGGGCTTGATTGGAACTCTCTGCTTTGTAAAGGCAAGTTTTATATTTGTTCTGTAGTTTGCTACTAGCTTTTGTAGTTTTTGAAAGTCTTAGTAATGTTAAGGTCGGCAATTTAGCTGACTTTGTGCCCCTAAGGGATATTTGGTTTTCTTACAATCTTCATTGTTCGATACTTGGTCCTTTCCTTTGTTATTATGCATATTGGTTTTTGTAATGTCTTTTCAAATCATATAATTAGAATAAAAGATTGTCGTGTTTTGGTGTTACGACAAGCACAACAGCGAAAAATGTAAAGAGTCCAGGACAGTCCGAACAAGAAGAAACTCATTAATTTTACATATTCTATTATTTGACTAAAGTTTGATTAATATAATAAAGATTTCTTTCACATTTAGTTAGGTTGACAACTGCATAAAGAATATTATGAGCAATTCAATTTGAATGCAGTTATTGAAAATAGTATAAACGTACGTATGGATGCTATATCTTACAACTTTCAAGTATATATCATAAATGCAAATCTGAAACATGAACGTGAGATTTTCCCTTTGTTATACACATGTATTGAAAACTTAAAAAGTTCATTACAAAATTATTGGAAACTTGAATAATCTGGAATCAATAGGACAATCGAAATGGCCACAAAAATAAAGGTAGACATTCAGTCAGGATCAAGCATTAATGTTGATATGTTTACAATGCTATGGAGCAGCTGGTTCGCATTTGATACCTATGCACAGAAATGTTTGTGTTTGTAACCAATCTCTCTCATTTGTCTGCAAAGGTAGTCAGTCCATCCAATTTGAGACACAGCAAACTTATCAGCAAAGGTCATGAATCATTCTGCATAACCGAACATAAGATCATTAACTTTGTTAATGCCAATATCGGATAGGGGCTCGATGGGCTGCTCATCATCTTTTCCGATGTCTGCAAACTGTGTTTTCTCCCTACTGTGCTCATCTGACAAATGAAACCTCCTTTATATAAATAAACACATTCTTGAGAGAATCTAATCTGACTTCTCTTACATTTCATTGGCAAAAGTCTGCTCCAGGGAGCAATTTTCAGTATGCAAAAAGCATCAGAGAACCAAAGTTCCCAAATAGATTTTATCTACAGGAAGAAATTTAACTAAATGCAAGGTTATGGGTTGTTCTAAGTAAAAAAAAAGAAAAATCCGAATGTGGAAGTGCAACTATAAATAAGTAGATAGAAGGATTACCAAACATTGTGTTGAAAGAAGTTGGAGGAGGGGTAGCCATGAAGTTCAGTCCAATATAAAAGCCCATGGCCAAAACTACTGTAACCATTGCATAAGTGGGGACTGCCAATGCCCAGTACCTGACAACAAAAGAAGCAAAACCTACAGTTCCATCTGAAATAACTCAAGAGCTAGATCTTACCGAACATAGAACAAAAAATAGATTGATTTTGTAACCTAAGAAAGCAAAAGAAATGAAATATATCATAAAGCATATGAATCAGATAAATTACATATTAGAAGACAATACAAAGTCAATTTCTCTGCCTATTTATCACGTACAAGCCATACGCTTGCGCACCTAAACTCTTAGCACATGCATCCCAATAAAGATCTAAGATCAAAAGAGTTTGCCCATTCTCATTTGCATAATTAACTTCATTTTCTGTGCTAGTTCAAGTAAGAAAGGAAAGCTCTGCTCCCTTGTTCTTTTAGTATATAGATCTCATAACTTCTATGAGCAAAATTTCCATGCCATATGAGCAGCTGAGATATGGATGGGAGGTCTGTATTATGGAAAATTAGTGAGGCTTTTAATTGATTCATTTTGTCTCATATGTCTCCTAGCAGTGTTGACCCTCCTGGGCCTCCTCAATTGTCTGTTCCTGCTCGTGAGAGTCCTTGTTTATATACATGTACGTGTGAGTGAGAGTGTCTATGTGTTAATCCAAAACATAAGCCCCCATGAATCTGACAGTCATCTAGGCGAAAACCCTCCTTTCTTTGGTCTTGTTACAAACATGAAGTTTTCCTATGTATACGCATCAAGACTTTCCTTCACTGATATTATCGGATAGACTGTATTTCATTGTCCCCAACCATCTTCCGCCAGATTTCTTCCTTTTTTTTGTAGTTCTTGGTTCTTGGAGGGGAGCTCAGCTTTCCTCCCTTTCTTAAGTGCTCTCCTCGTTTTAACTCTCTTTCTTTCTCATATACACATACACATAATGTCGTAGATTTAGAAATTGCTAAGTAGTGTTAATTTCTTTTCTGTATATTGCTAAAGACAGAAATAGGAGATTATTTTATGCAGACAAAATTGCTGATCAAATAAGCCTAAGAATTGGTATTTGAGCTTGAGTTGGTTCATATGCTTTAACAAAGAGGTTTTGAATCCATACACTGTCAATGTTAGTATTAAGCTCCTCTCATAAGGCAATGGCTTAGTTTTATATTTTGTTTGAAGGACAACAAGAAGAAGGAATTCAAAGTAAGACACTATCATACCATGACTTGATAGTAAACTTATGATGGGGGTGTTAGTAATATTTCTATTTTTGGCTCACAATTAATTAGCAACATCTATATTGGCTCATAAATTTATATAAAGAGATTAGTTTCCAAATTAATTAAGGAATAAGTTTCCAACCTAATAAAGTTTCCTAATCTATGTGATTAGGGTTTCCTCATCTCATTGATGGTATGGGATGATTAAAATCTATAAATAAGAGCCCCCAAGCCTGCCCATTTATGTCTGTATATTCTTCTCCATCGAAATTGCGAAAGGGCTAAGGCTTGGAAGACCAAAAGATTCCGCAAGTTCCAAGCACCAGTGCAATGGCAGAAGGTATAATCTCTAATTTTATTCTTTTAATTGGTATCAGAGCACTCGCTGCAATTTTGGGAAGATGGGTTTATTTGATTCATCCCTAGCATCCATTAGCTACGTTTTAATTTGATACACGAAAATCATGTATTTTGCAATGACTTTTTGATATATATGGGAAGACATGCACGCCATACTGTTTTTCCTTTTAGTTTAATTTGATTTATATATATATATATACAAAATAAGAATTCGGGCTGTGTATATATTTAAACAAGATTTCGGCTATAAGGGGGATGATCCACATACCTGTTGGGATAGTAAGTTATTCCTACAGAATGCAGCCAAGGCTCAGGAATATAAGCCCATATTAAAAATATAACTGCTCGTACAAAAAAAAAAAAAAAAAAAAGATAGTATCAGTACTTTCCAAGAGAATACGAATCATCAGAACTGTATTTCAGTTACAGATAAGAAATTATTTGATGGAGATCAATATTTTGATGTTCTCAACTTGATAAAAATGAAAACAAATCATCAGAGCTGTATTTCAGTAACAGATAAGAAATTATTGGATGGAGATCAATATTTTGATGTTCTCAACTTGATAAAAATGAAAACAAATCATCAGAACTGTATTTCAGTTACAGATAAGAAACTATTTGATGGATATCAATATTTTGATGTTCTCATCTTGATAAAATTGTGCTTGTATAAACTATAGTAACATTCACCATTTAAAAAAGAAAGAAAAACAATCATGAATGAAGTATGGATCTTTAGCTCAATCCTCCAATAGCATCTCTTATGGAGCTCATCTTAAGAGATAGAAGCCCTGGAGCCAGTAAAGAATCTTTCCCCTTCAGCGGAAGGTAGCATTAAACTAGGAAATCATGAACAAGAATATTTAAAGCAACTCTTAGATAATGACACAATCTCAAGACTTTCAGGACAGTAGGACAATCTACACATACCTTAACCCATTCCCATGACTTTATGAACTTTCTTTCTTTCATTCCTCCTCCTCCTCGTCCTCCTCCTTTTCTTCTTCTTCTTATTCTTTTTGGTTCTATGACCTTATGAACTTCCACTCACAAATATTTTGCTCCTATCTACCTAAGATCTTCGAGGAAAATAATACCCACAACTCCTCCAATAGAATAATCCCAAGACTTTGAAGATAGTGTCCCTCAGAGGTTAATAACCTAGGAACATCATCCAGGATCACTTAAATGGTTTGCACTTAGATCATTCAACGCTTTACCCAATTCCATGAGTCGGCTATAATTCCTCATAAAACCTAGCATGCTTTTAATGCAATGCATTTTAAGACAATGCAAAACCAACAAGCTGTAACATACTGTTTTAGACAGAGTACAAGACTCAACCAACTTTGAGAATGTCTCCACATGATGATCAAAATATTTATAAGAAGTTTCAATTTTCTAATGAAAAAAAAAATTCCTTTTTCTGTGCTCGTCTAATGATATTATTTTTATTGAAAACAAATAAATCTACATGCCATACAAGTCCACTAATAAAATCAAAGAATTCGATCAAACTCTAAAAGTGAGCATCTTGAAGAATGCTATACAATTCAAGCTCATTACCAGGAGATCAAAATCAAACAAATGGTAGTTAACAGTCTAATATGTATCCAAGCCATTTCAATGGTAAAAATTTGAAATAAAATATCTTTTTAAACTCTGGAGAAATAATTTTTGGGTCATACACCTACATTGCAGAACACATATAATGATACCGACAGAGTCAAAGTGGAACAGTTTAAAATGTAACAGTAGGATTGTGCAAATGCAGGAAGTGATTGGTAAATTTGTAGATAAATATGAAGCCCGTCTCTTGACTCTTGAGAAACATAGAAAATTTAAAAAATGGTAAAGTAGACCTGTGGCAACAACTGTTGAAATGGATCCCACAAAACCATACACTTCTGAAGGTTTTGGGCCATGCTCCTCAGAGACAGCAAATCCAGAAGTCTTGTCATCAGGATCTGAAAAGGAAACAGTTGCCCTCTCCTTGGACAAGCTTAGAATTCGTCTTGGGCTGTTGAGAGATGAGGGATCTGCCATGACTTGCTCCCTCTTCACCGCTCAAGTACATTCAAAGTGCATGACCTGTAGCACATAAATAAGGGGAAAAAACGGCATGATATGTAAGCCAATAGTTTAAGTTTTGAGAGTTTTGAACAATGTTGTAGTCATTAAAACATTAATCCATGTCAACTAATTTTAAAGAGAGAATTAATCACAAACATTGATATAAACAGCACAGCCTAATCTTTCATACACATAGGAAACCAAGAATCCCAGTTCAAATAAAGTACAACGGTGCTTATCAGTTAACACCGACCACTTACATATACACTAGACTAACATTATTAGAATCCATAACAGTAAACAAGCAGAACTAAGCAGTGCAAATCACCTCAGAAGTAAGATTGATATAATAGGAAAGAAAGAAAATTAAGCCTTACATCTATCATTGGATGAAAATAGAATCTCAATCACATGAACAAAAAGTAAGAGCTTAGAAATCTAAGAAAACCAACAAATGCCACACTCGGGCTTTTCATGTATCAGGCTCTTAAATCAACAATTATTTGTGCAGAAGAAATACTAGGAAAAGCTCGACCAAGCAGATTACATGCATGGAACACTGCATTAGAGAGACAACATGATGAGATCTTAGACCATCAAATTTGTACACACTTTCTACATTTGTCATAAAACATTAAAAGATATTTGGTGAAGAAGACATATTGGGCAATCCTATGAACAAACTAAGCATAATAGATAGTGGTAAAACATTAAAAGATAAAATTAGAAAGAATGTATTCGAGAAACGGTAGGAGTAGCCCCAGTTAAAGATAAAATGAAAGAAAACAATTAAGGGTAGTTTGGACACATACAACGAAAGCTTTTGGATGCCTCAATTAGGAAGAATGCCCTATTAACAATCCATGGTAGTGACATAGGTAGACGAAGACCTAAAATAGCATTAATAAAAAGAATTAAATAAGATATAACTACTTGTAATTTAGATGTCAATCTAACCCTAGATAGAGTGGAGTGGAGGAAGTAGATTCATGTAGCTAACTCTATGTAGTTGGGAAAAAGCTTAGTTGAGTTGAGTTTTTATATTCATTATCAAAATAAATAAAATGTACCAATACTGAAGCTCAAACCAAACTTGCTACATTATCAAACTTGTTGTGGCTCATTTTAGTCCTGAGTGAGAGTACTCGGAGGAAATAAATGGAACTAACTTAATTTTCTTCTTCTTCTTTTTATTTTTCTTTAAAAAAGTTTTCTTCATTCTCCTTTTTCTTTCTATTCTCTTTTTGTTCATTTTTGCATCTTTAAGATACTGGTTTTCAGTCATTATACAAAATTCAACACTTAACAAAACAATACTTTCTTCTAACAAACAAATTAAAGAACCTCTAATTTTTCATTGCTTAAGAATCAATAGCAACGTAGAATAATATGAACTGAGCAAAAGAAGAAATCTCATAATCAAAGAAACTCTAATGACGTGATCGATCTATGTTAATCATCCTTGCTAATGCATAAATCTAAAAATCAAAGAAACTTCTAATATAATCAAAAGTAAGGTAACACCAGAAACTTCTAAACAAATCTACAAATCATTACGCAAAAATCCTTAGCAGATAGAGATTCTCAATTGTTCAAACCATTGTAACTAAATGATTGATTTACCTCTACATTCACCTCATCACTATCTTGAAACGAATTGAGCAAAAGCGATCGAATTCGAACCAAACGTTTCTAAAACTGAAGAGAGGATCGAAAACTTCTCTGAGGCATTTTCACAAACAGATAGCGAGCAAGAGTTCCTATCTGAACTCTGATAAAACTTACACACAGCTTTTAAGGACGATGAACTGGAACGCTTCTGATTTTCACCGTGGTCTCGCTTGCCTCGTGCCTTAATCAGGACCGTCGGATTTGTGGAATGATCTTGATGGCTTTGGTTAATCAGAACCGTCGGACTTATAATCTCTGATCTCATGATTTTGAACCATCACGCCAACATATGAAGGTTGATGCTGGATGGTCTTCTTGAACTGAACCCAATTTTTTTTTATAACAATTATTTATTTTTATTTTTATAACTTACATAATTTTTTTTATAATAAATTATTTTATTCTTAGTTAATTTAGAATAAAATCATGTGGTACACATGCATTTCTACTAATATTAATAAATTTAATACAATGTTACTCAAATAAAAAACTATGGTCTTCTTCAACTGAACCCAATTTTTTTTTATAAAAATTATTTATTTTTATTTTTATAACTTACATAATTTTTTTTATAATAAATTATTTTATTCTTAGTTAATTTAGAATAAAATCATGTGGTACACATGCATTTCTACTAATATTAATAAATTTAATACAATGTTACTCAAATAAAAAACTATGTATTACTTATGTTCTTAGTAGGCTTTTGTATATATATATATCAATACTTCTAAAACTACCTCCAAAACTTTAATATTGATTTTTAATTTTAGTTATTTAAAAATGAAGATAGTAAAATGATTAAATAACCTTTTTTCTACTATCCCTATGTTTCTTTAGGCACAAATTAGCATTTCTCAATTTTACTTTATTAGTTATATTATTTTATTTTATCATCACTATTTCTCAAAATAAAAGAGACAGCTTTAATTTCTTTTTTAAAACATGCATTATGCATAATTATTAATGTCTACTAATCCCACACGAATTAAAAAGTGCATTAATTAAATTATAATCCTTATTCTTTTTATTTTTTTAAGTTAGAGACTAATATAATTTAAGAAAGATCGTTGAGTTAAAATAAAAGATAACTACAAATTCTATAATTTAAGAAGGAGATATTGCTAGAGTTCTAAAAATAACTGCAAATCCTATAATTTAGAAGAGAGATATTGCTAGAGTTCCAAAAATATCCTTTTTCTAATTTAATATTTTATAAATGTGTCAAATTTTTGTATTAAGAAAAAAAAGGGCATTTTGGGTTTATTGTAAAAATAGTATAACCAGATCAACTATTAATAGTATATTACCATACTATCTCCAATATTTAAATTTAATAAATAGTAAAACTTATAAAAAATTTATAGGTAATTTAGGAATATCTCTAAAAAGTGGTATACCGTAAGTTAAGAGGTTTTGACATTATAAATGGTATAGATAAGACAGAGTATGCCCGAAAGAAATGTGAGGGTGAATATTATCCTTTGTGTTAAGAAAGAAAAAAAAAGAACATACAAACATTTATAGAATATTATTTAAATCCCTAACCAGTAGGTTTCAAAAAATAAAATAAAAAAATTCCTAACTAGTAAACATTTTTCTATTTCTTTTTAATTGAAAATTTGTTGAACAATCTTATTCATTACACCAAATAAAAATATTGATGAGAATAATATGATGGTACATTTATCCACTATTTTTATTCTATTCTATTCTACTGGATATTAAAATCTCAAGCAGTGTCACAGTGTCATATCTTATATATGCAAAAAGTTATCATTTTTTTCCACAACTTATTGAGAAAAAAATAGTGGGAATAATTGTGATAGTGAACTTTTTATTCTTAAGATTAAATAAAAAAGACATCCACTCAATATCCCACTTTTTATTTTTTGAGGGAATCAAACACATTTCTTATAGATCTTATTAAAATGTTTTTATTTATTTATTTTAAATAATTACTTTAACATAAGTTATATGTTATAAAAAGAAGTGAAGTCTAATGGTTGACAAATTTAAAATACTATAAAAAATATCTTCAAATATTATTCAAACTAATAAATTTTGATTGATTGAGATCAAATGTCAATATGTTCCAATCCAATCATTTAAATACCTATCAAATATATTTACAAATAACACAAGTTATTTAATTTACATTTTAAGCTTATTTTCATCAGCTAGCCAATTATGAAATCTATTTCAATAAATCTTAGATGATTTTAAACAAAAGATTGGAAGCATATATTACAAAAACCATATTGATCATATTTGAACTGAATTTCAATAAGAAACATCATATGTTTCTTAATTTAAAACTATATTATTAAATGAAAAATGCTTTGTAAACACACTTTTTTATATAGATTTTTGACATTATAAATGAGAATTGTTAGATCGCTTCAAATCATGAATTAGAGGCGATTTAACAACTTTTAGGAACAATGATCTTGTTTGGCACAATGTCTATGTTTAGTATGAACAATTCTTTTTTCAAACTCCGTCTCAAACACAGAAGCTGGTAGAAGGATGCTTATAAAATGTAAAAAAAAAAAAAAAAAATATTTTGAATGGCAAATGCCAAACGTACAAATAGTTCAAAACCTGTGATTGATGTTTTTTTTACCACAACGACATAGCTTATGTTGTGCTCTCAAACAATGCTAATGTTCATTCCTATTTTCCAATCACTACTCTTCTTAAATTATTTTCGTTAGGCCATAGTAAGGCCAAAAGAGCATGGGTTTTGTCCCCCATGATTATAAAAAATTATATAATAAAATATTAAAATAATAAATATATTTAATTTAATTTATTCTGAATGATTATAAATATATTTAAGTTTTGAAGAGAAAGAGAGTCTTATTCTTCTCTCCTTAAAAATAAAGAAAGAATTATAATCTATAATATATAGTAAAGTTTTTACATTCTGCCGGTGGACGTAGATCTCAGAACTGAACTACGTAAAACTTATGTCTCTCTAATCTTTATAGTTATCGTCTTTATTTTACCATTTAATAGTACAATATTATATACGTTTCCCAAGAAACGGTGTTGGAACCTCGTAAAAATTCTTAATATGTTATGTGGTTGCGACCTTGCCTGATCTTCCATATTAGAAAGGTCTTTTTCGAGATATCATACTATTCACGTGCACGACAATATTCGCACATATCACTGTTCATCTGTGTATCACGTCAAAGAATTAATGTATTATAACCATTACTCTGTTGAACCAATAATCAATATAGTTAGCCAGATTTAGTCTTATCCTTAGTAACTTTAATTAGTGAACGAGAGATAACTTGCTACTTTAGAAGACTTGATATTTAAGTGGATCTATTATGATCTCACATCTCAGCTAGATGACTATATTAGTTGACTTTATTGAGAACCATTCACTTTGTAAAAATAAATGCTAAACATCTAAATAAGACACACAGACAAAGACATTGCAAGTCAGTAAATAACTTGACAGATTCCAACTCATTACGTATCCTCCCTTTCATCACTATTTAGTATTGGTCAAATTTTTCATAAATAATTTTAATAATAATTTCTAATCCAATCCAAAAGTCATAAAAAAAAAATAAAAAATCAACTGATGTTGAAGTGCGTTGAACATACGCTGATGCTGCACACAAAAATTGTTCCAGACCATCGTGGCTTCATTTCATTGGGCCCACATGGTGCATAATTCCCATAGCCACGTTGCAAGCTAAAACGAAATACAAATGTAATTTAGCTTCGCTAACTTGGCACGAATCACTGACAACGACTTGAGGGCACAATTCCAACTCGTTAACTAACGACGTTACTTTTTATCGTTAATAACGACTACTCGTGACACGACGCACCTTTTATTCGCTACTAGTCCCCGTTCCTAATGTCACGACCAACCGTTAAAAAGCCGTCTGAATGCATGACTCTTCTATTGCAGTCATAAGTTAACACCAAGTACAGCGTAGTTTCCTGGGTGCAGGAAATAACTTTGTATTTACTAGCTACTAGTTGGTATCACTAGCTTGGCTAGTAAGCCATCTTTGCCCTTTGCGACGGAACAAAACATCTACTTTGATATTATTATAAGGGAAGTCTTTAAACTACCTAGGCAAACCTATTTATTTATTTATTAAAGACGTCTTTTTCAGCAAAGTGAAAGCACCTAACATGAGTGTTAAACTTAAGTGCTATAGCAAGTTTGCATAGGAGGCAAAAACGAATATAATAAAATAAAAGGTGATTATTAATATTATTTTTTTTAAGAATTCACCATTATATTAATGTATGATTAGTTGGTAAATGGTTTAATTTAGTTGATCAAAGTGACAAGGTTGAGGTTAATTCTTGATGAAAATAGACGTAAAAGACAAGAAAAAACTAAAAATTAATTAATTATTTAGATAAAACTTTGAATTAAAAGATAAAAATAAAAATTTATAAAACAAGTGCACCCAAAATATATAATATATCCAAAATTATATTCATGATGATAAGATGTATAAAATGTAGTGGGTGTTCGTTTTTTTTTTTTCTATCTTATAATGTGATGATGTGATGTATTGCAATATAAATACAAGTATATTTTTAAATATATATTTTATGTCGTTTTAACATTCTTTGTAAAGTTAAAGTGACATTTATTTTATACATTTATAGTGTAAATTATCATTAATGATCATTATATTATATTGAATCATATATCAATATATAACTCTTCGCAATTTAATAGTGCATAAATGAAATATAAAAAAATAAAATATAAAATAAATGTCAATATAACATTACTTAAAAAAACAAAAAATAAAATGCAGGAAAAGCCATTCAAGCATCTTACTCGACTTAGCCACTTAAGCCAAGCCACACTTCTCTTTCAAACAAAGAATAAAATATAACTAAATAAATATATAAACAAAACTTTAAAAAAATAAAAAATAAAAAGGCCATATGAAAAGGAGGAGAATGGCAGGTAATCCGGCGCGCGTCTCTATATAAAGCCCTAAAGAAACAATTTGTGATTGGTGTGGACGCGGGTCCGTTTCCCTCTCTTTTCATTCTCTTTCTAATTCTCTCTTCTTCTGCGCTCGTCTCCGAACGTTCGAAAATCTCAGGTTCTTTCTCCGATCTCTCTACTCATTTCGAATCAATTTCTTCGAATCTAACGCACGTTTTTCATTGTTTTCCGCAATTCAATCCGTTCGAAGTCTTCGGAATCTCACTTGTTGAGGTGTTCCGGTGGATTTTATTTCAGTTTGAATCTTGTGTCGTCGATCAGTTTTTTGTTAGGTATTTTGGTGGATCTGAGTGTTATTGGAGATTGATCTCCATTTTTGAGTTGGTTTTTGAGGTTTTTGTGTCAGATCTGGTTTGATGGAAGCTTGTGATGCCGGAAATGGTGTGATCTGGATTTTGTTTGGTTAATCTGTTGAGATCTGGTTTGGTTCTTTGACTACTTGTGTGGAAATTGAAAGATCTGGTTTGAGCTCTTTGGTTTGTGAAGATTTGCTTTCCAATTTTGCTGGATGTAGTATCGATTCTAGATTTCGTGGAATAAAGACTATATAGTTCATGCTTTTAGGTTCTAATTCGACGCGTTTCCCTCAAGCATCTTCTTCAAGTGCAATCGGAATTGCTTATCTAAAATGTTTTCTTTTTTTTTCTTTATTTTCAAAATGAATTTTCTAATTTTCTATGGAGAAGCTTTTGCTATGAATGTTTTCGGAATTTCTACAAAATGAATTGAGCAGTCTTTCTATTCAATGCAGTTTTTTAATTCTCTTGTTGTGATATTTTGGTTCATAAAAGTTAAATAGTATATAATGTTTTCGGTCTTATGTGCAGATATTAATTGAAACACATTTCTGTTGGCACTAATGGGAGCTATAGTTGATGATGCTGTCAAGGTAATTTTTTGGTTTTCCTATGTTCATTGTTCTGTCTTTTGTATTGAGCTAGATTTTATCAAGTATTCTCGTGCTTTTGGAAGTTGACTGGCAAATCATTGTTTTCTTTTATTTTTGTTCAAGTTCCTAGTTAGGAAATACATATACACACAAGAATTATTGGAGTTTTAAAGAGTTTTAAAGAGTTTTAAGCAACTAATTTTGTCTAATTATCAATCTGTCATTGATGTTACATTCGTAAAAGTATGAAGACGGATAAACCAGTTAAATGTGTATCATATGTCTCGGGGTTGGTACATACGAATTTGAATTATCTATGGGTGGAAGGTTTTCTCTATTTGATTTATTACGTGTCAGAGGTATGGATCTTGATTTTTCCACATCATGGTATTCTAATGCAGGACATGAATGGAAGCTTGTCAAATGAGAAGAAGGTCAAAGTTGTCTTTGTACTTGGTAAGCGGAGCTCTTTTTTTTCTGTTCTAATTCACACGACAACTAATAATTTGGATTCTTGTATTTGCCTTTACATGTTCCTCAAACTTTGCTGCTTACGTTAATACTAACTTTTTGGCACATACTTCTGTAATGGTCCGTGTGGAAATTGTTACTTTGAAAAATGATTTCACAATCTCCTTAAGTTCGAATTTACTGTGAATCTGGTTTACATATACATTGGAATCAAGGATGTTTTGTATGTTAGATTCCTTCCTTTGCATTTTGTTGCATGCGATTCACAGTGGATTTTATAATAATTTGTTGCAACTTCTCTAATTGAGTGGACATTGTGTTGTAGACTCATGGGTAAATTATTACCACCTCAGTTCCTAAGTGGCACCTGTTGAATATAGGATCGAAGATTCATTTTTCCATCTTGATGAGTAGATGAAGTAGTTTTTATTTAAATTCATTGGAGAATGATGAAAGAAAGCTGGTTGTAGTTACTCTAAATGAGATTTGTCCCAGAGAAAGCGATACACAAGTATTTTGTGATTTTTGGGGAAAGCTAAATGAACATGTGTGTGTGTTCTTGCATGCTTCCGCATATTCCTTGACTTTAAAATTTGCTGGGTTTTGTTTTCTGCTCTTGCTTTTTCAGTATTCTCTAACCTAGTTCCAAAAGTACACTTTCCATGTTGTTTGTGGGGAAATGATCAAAAGAGCTTTATGAGCTGATCCTCCTGATTTTGATAATTTATTCAACAGGTGGGCCAGGCAGTGGAAAGGGAACCCAGTGTGCAAACATTGTTGAGCACTTTGGGTTCACTCATTTGAGTGCCGGCGATCTTCTTCGAGCTGAAATAAAATCTGGTTCAGAAAATGGGTATGTGATGCTAATGCATTCTTTTCTATATAGAGTCATCCGCGTTACAGTCTAAGTTGGTGTTCCTTTCTTTTAATTTATTTTTTGTTTGTGTTTTTTTTCTTCTTTTTTTTTTGTTGAGAATGTTGAACTCTTAGGATGCCTTGTAGTATGCCGTGAGTTTCAATGCCAGTATTAGGTAGGCTAAGCACAAAATGGCTAAACCTTAAGGTGGGATTCATGGTGAAAAAATCTATCTACAGTAGTTCAATTCATTGGGACCTAGTCAAATACTTTAGTCAGTCATAATCTATGAATGTTATTTTAGTTCAAGTACCACATAAAAGTGGATGGATTTTTCCATGTTGGGATTTGTATTTGGATCTCTACCCGACATAGATTTAATGATCCTAACAGTGAGATAGTTTACTAGATATTATTTCTAATAAGATAATACACCAAATATATGTTTACTCTCAACTCAAATTAATTCATCCCTTTTCCAACTACATATGAGAAATATATTTGGTTTGATGTGGGGATAAGGGTGCTGGGTGCATATATCGACCCTTCCCAAACCCTGTATTGGAGGGAGCCTCATACGCTAGGTGCACCCTTTTTTAAAAGGGACCTTATGCTTGCTGAAACTTAGCCATCATATCCAATTACATTTTAGGTTTTGGTTTCCTATGCAATACCTATAGATATAATTTTAAGAATCTAATCCATATGGTGTTGTGGCAAGTATATATACCTTTTTTTTTTTTTTTTTGGACTGTCCAAAAGACTGGTGTGCTGTGTACATGGATTGTCCTTTCAGGTCCAATTCTTTAAGCAACTCTGGGGCTGGCTTAATGTTATTTGTGACTTGTGCAAGTCCGAGTAAATGTCTTATTTTTATTTTATTCCTGCAGCACCATGATTCATAATATGATCAAGGAAGGAAAGATTGTACCTTCAGAAGTTACAATTAAGCTCCTCCAACGGGCAATGCAAGAAAGTGACAACGACAAATTCCTTATTGATGGATTTCCCCGCAATGAAGAGAACCGTGCCGCATTTGAGAAAGTGGTAAGCCCATTATCTTTGACTTCACAAATTTTGTGACTTTCCAGATGGTAACACATTTAGCAAAAGGGAGGAGGGGGGATATTAGTGGAAGTGGATTGAGTTGCATGATTCACTTTGAATTGTTATCATTGGTAAACTTTACTGTTTGAGTTGGCAACTGAATGGCATTCCTCCAATCACTACTTATTGTTATTCTGAGGTTTGAGTCTCTTGAGACTCTTCTGTCCATTACTAATGGATAATTCTGGATTGTTTTGCAGACGGGAATTGTGCCAGAATTTGTACTGTTTTTTGATTGTGCTGAGGAGGAGATGGAGAGGCGCCTTTTGAATAGAAATGAGGTTTGACAAATCATGTTCTATTCTTTTGCTATTTCAGTCACTATGCAATTCAAAGATCTTACTTTCTCCATCTTTTGACTTTGTAAATAATACTACTTTCATTTAATTATGTTGTGGGGAATGAAGGGAAGAGTTGATGATAATATTGAGACAATAAGGAAGCGATTCAAGGTTTTTCTAGAATCCAGTCTTCCTGTCATCGAGCATTATAGCTCAAAGGAGAAGGTTAAGAAGGTATCTTTTTTTTTTATGAAATTCTCCTTTACTTTAATTTTTTAGGTTTTGACAACAATAGCTGACTGGAATTTTCTCCCTTTATTGGGGGGATTTTGGGGGTGGGGTTCAGATTGATGCGGGAAAGCCTGTTGAAGAGGTTTTTGAAACCGTCAAAGCTGTTTTCTCCAACAGTGATGGAAAGGTTAGGTACATTACAACTGTTCATTAGTTCATTAATAGGTCTAATGCTGTTGGGAGATTCATTATTCTTTTTCAAAGAACATAGTCAAATACACTCTTGCATTGCCGAACAAGTTGGAGTGGTGTGGGAAAAGACCTGAAAGTTTCTCTTTGGCCACCTTATTGAGGGTAAGCTCTGGGGTTCCAACATGGTGTATCAGCACATAAAACTTGCTCTAAGTGAGCATAGTTACCCTTCGAGAAAGACAGTATTTATGGCCCCTGAATTGTCAATAGAGAAATGCTTATAAAACACACCTTTCTATGACACTTTCTTGACATTGTATATAATCAGAGCTATTGGATTGCCTCAAATCACGCGTTGATTGTGTGATTCGAGGCAATCAACGCGTGATTCAAGGTAATCCAATAACTCCAAGTACAATTTCAAGAAAATTTGTTAGAAAGATGTGTTCCTCAAACATTACTCTTGTCAATAGCTTGTAAGCTTATTAGAGACTGGCCCTTCACACCATAGTTTGATTCCCTGCGTGAAAAGTTCATACGACTGTCCCTTCACCCCATAGTTTGATTGCCTGCGTGAAAAGTTCATACTTTATATACTACAAACTTGGCTACGTATTCCGTTTTGGGAGCATATGCAAAACGCCCTGTTCACTTTTCTTCAATGACATCATCATGCTGTTTGTTTGCAGGCTGCAACTGCATAGACTGTTTATCATTTGTGATTCCAAGCACAATGTGCACTTAGAGGTGAATGTCTTCAAAACTTGAAAGAATTCTAGATGCTTGTATTTTTACATAACTGCATTTATACAAGTATCAATTATCTGGTGGTGAAGACATCTTTTAGATGATGCTTCCCTTTTTAATTATAACAATATGTAGCCTGTATTTTCCAATGATTTTTGTTGTTGCTGTTTATATTGCAGGTGTTGTTGGTATTGGTATTCTGCTACATATTATTATTGAGACTGAGAGAGGCTTATTTACTAGTAATAGGAAGTTTATATTTCATGTGTTATAAGGCGACATGCCTATTGTAATATTACCTTTGTGACTGTATGTCTCGTAATCAGAAATATGAATAACCCGGGAGCGTAGGCTATTATATTCTTTCTTCCTCAAATAATAAGTTGTGATTTTCTCAGCCTTTGCCATGCATAGCTGCAGAAAAGACTATCAGTGCTTATGATTTTTCTTTTTGTTCTGTGTTGTACCTTTAATCATTTATATATAAGCTTCTGGGATTCATAAATGCTTGAAACTATAATTATCATCAGTCTTCAACAGGAATGGGAATATCAAAGAAATGCGTTTTTTTTTTTTGATGTGTCAATTTTTAATTTTATTTTTCAGTATTTTGTCATGCACCCACAAAACATGAATGACATAACAACGGTAATATAATTTTTTCTTTCCATTTTAACAAGGTGCAGTGATCCTACAATATTTTAGAACTATTTTATTCCATCTGCTTTGATTCAACTCTTATTAAGTAACATCATATAAAATTACAATGGGTGACTGGGCGTGTATATTATTGTCTATGTTTACTGAACATAGACGAGCGACACACATGTTTGAGCTTGTCTCTATTAAATGTAAGTAAGCTCAAATGAATAATTTTCGAATTCAAGACAGAAATGACAAATTGCAAAAAACGCTTTTGTCATTATTTTTAATCCTCCCCTACTAACATGAGATAATTTGTTCTTGAATCAATATTCCTCACAGGATCTCCAGAGTTTTGCAACAGAGCAAGAAAGAATAGCCAACATCTTCCAATCATCTAATGGGATTACAAGTCTACTCAACTCACTGATTTTGTTACACCTAAGGTTCAATGACAAGGGAGAGGAGTAGAGAAACCAAACAAATTTGTTTCAAGAAATAATGCAAAATGAAATCATAGGACGACGAAATCCAAATCGAACTAGAATTGATCCAAAACTGCATTGCTATTGATTAGAAAGAGCAACACAAAGTATTGATTTCGAACAAGATAATAACGGTCCAAATGCAGGCTATACAAAAATGATTCCATTCTCTTTGATGGTATCAAGAATTATTCCAAGCTTACCTTCAATTCTCTCACCTTTTCTAGGCTCATAAGACATTGCAAAAACATCGGCTTCCTTGGATCTCTCAGCAATAAGTGTCCCAATAGTCCTGCAGGCGTTTTCGTCAATGAGAGATGGCAAAGAGGTTCTTAGATCCTTGGCATTGGTGCTAGCTACAGAGATCACTTTGCTGGTTCCTCGGTGCATCACCTTAGCATGGATAAACCTCTTTGAGAAGAAAACATTCAATAAGAAAGGCCTCATATACATATCGGTTCTTTGCTTCCATGATTTTCGATTCGGTTTTTTGGCAGCTTCACTACGAGACCTCCGGGTCCAAGCAGCATGAACCACCAGACCCTGCAATGAATTACGTCGAAAGAAATTTAAAATAAATAATTTCATGCTTGAAGTACACATCTAGTGCATCAAAACTATACATTCTCAACTGAGCATATGGGATTGGAGACAATGACTCAGCAACTCACATACGATTGTTGAACCATATAGAATGACCCTAACCACCACATGAGCGAGCCATCAACCGTTTCTTTTACCTAGACTACAAACAATATGCACTCGCTTTCCCTTTCAAGATTCTTGGCAAAAATGTTAACACAACAGACTAGAATCATCCCATTTGGCATTTTTACTTAGCAAGTAGTATTGATTAGACCAATTGGAGATAGAGAGAAAACCGATTAAGGTGATTTGGACACATAAAACAAAGACTTTTGGATGTGCCGGCCAGGAAGAGTGACTACTAACAATCTACGGTAATGATAGAGACAAAAGGAAGACCTAAAAGAACATGGACAAAGATAATTAAGAAAAATATCACTTCTGGTAATTCAAGTGTTGACGACTTAGCCCTTGATAAAGTAAAGTGGAGGAAGCGGATTCTTGTATCAAACCCCCATATAGATGAAAACGCTCAGTTGAGTCAGGTTTAGGTGAAAATTGATCGAACCAGCCATGCTACCGATATGTCATCTTCATGAGAAATGCCCTCACAAACCTAAGGCTTTATCAAGTGGTTGTGAATCTAAAAACCCCATGAAAATTTGTCCTAATCCCAGAATCGACAGAAGAGATACAAATATGAATGAACTTGTTTGACGCCGAAACAGATTATTGAGGAATATGCATTTTGGACTAATAAGAATTTCTATTCTGAAGCTAAAACTTAAAATATTGTTTGAAGACTACAACAACTTAATGAGCAAAACTAAGGTAGAAGAGTAACATTAGGGGCTGAACATTAAGGGCTTGTCAAACATGACTGGAAACCAGTAAAATTTTGGTGTATATACTTCAGAATTTAAAATGCTGAGCATTGTTCTCTTAAAATTCAGAAGCTACTAACACAAGTAGAAATAGAAAAAAAAATAAAATAAAATAAATTGGATTCCAAGTTCTCCAACCAGTTCAGATTGTTCCTCATGATTTAGACAAGAAATAAAAAGAAGATAAAATGGGTTTTATAATTCTCACTCATTCCTTCAATCTTCAAACCAAAAAAAAATCTGTTGGGTTTATTTCATTCAAAGAAAATTAATCAAAACTACCAATTCAATACTTGAACTCAACCTTGAATCCACTCTAATCACACCAACTAGGGCTCCCAACAATAACAAAAAAGAAAAAAGAAAAAAGAAAACAAAAACAAAATCAAAAGATAACACCGGAGAAGACCACTTACGTTGTTGAATGTGAGAGGAGAAGGTGAGTTTCTGATAGAGATGTCAAATTGGGGAAACGAAGAAGCGAAGGAAAGCGAAGTTGCAGGTTTGTTGTTTAATGGGCGGAGGTCAGATGATGAGAGAAGAAGAAGCGAAGACGAGGCGGTGGAGACACGCGCCATTACACCTTCCAATCGCACTTGTCTTTCTTTATATCTTTCGATTCTCAGAAGAAATCTATAAATAAAGAGAAACGCTTGAACTCGGAGAACACTGTAATTCAGGTCAGGTCGATTTGCAGGGCAACAAGTCCTTTACATGGAGATTTATCAGAGGTTTTATCTTTTGGAGGGTTTTCAAGAACATAGATGATAGATATTGTTGGATGTTCTCCAAAAAAATCAAAAGAATTTTTATACTGAAATGAAGTAATAGAACAATTGGAGCACTTTTACGTTGTCTGTTATTCAAAATCAGGGATACAGTCCAAAAAGAAAAAAATTAAAAAATATATTTTTTCTTAGTTTTTGAAAATATAATTTTTTTTTTTATTTTTAGTAAAATCATCAAAAACTGTTTTCTAATTTGATAAAAATACATATTTTGTGTTTTTAAATTTTCAAATATAAAAAAATTGTATCGAAATTACGGATGAAATAGAATGGCATTTTAATTATTAAATTTTTTTGAATCATGAATTATTTATTACCAGATGTAAAATACAGTACATGATTACTTTTTCCTCATTGTATTATATAAGATAATTTCATATTCAATGGATGGTATAATGAAAACTAATTAAGAAAAAGTGGTAATGTATTTTAAATTCTCAATCTTATTCAGAATAATATAAAAATAAGGTTTAAAAAAGAAAAATGTCCAAATTTTCCATTGCATGACACTGTTGAATAGAGAAATGAAAAAAAAAAAAAAAAGGAGAAAAAATTGTCAATCCACGGTATAAAAACTTGATGTTTCATTTGATCACTCCATCCACAGCAGAACTCATAACCTTGCAGCAAAAATAGTGAAGAATACTACTTACAGGCAAGGAAACAAGAAAATATCAATTGGCAGTTATAAATATGGTCTACCAGGCTAACATGATGCATTTGCTAAACCATTGGAGAACCAAAATCGGATCAAACCGAATAGTTAAGAACTGCCCGACCCAAGGAAATGATCTACATGTCGCGCTACTGCCTTGGCTAGACTATCTGCCGCTTCTTGAGTGGTTGCCTCTGCATATACGCGTACAACATCTTCTGTACCCGAAGGGCGTACAAATGATCGACCCTGAGGAAACTTTGCTGCATACATAACAACAGCATATAAAGTCAGCAATACATATATAAGGGCGAAATTTAACTGATCGAAAGAGAAGTAGATGAAGTCCGAGCAAGCGAATTGGAGTCACAATCACTTAAAAAAACTACAAAGTTTCTTATTTGGGTGGTTGGGAATGAAATGGAAGCCACAACAGGCTTTCTTTGTCCAATAGTACTGTGAAATCCTAGTGCATATCTATGGTAACTTATACGGAGACAAATGCCAATTGCTTTGACAGCCGATTGATTCAAAACAAATCAAAGTCAGCTTCCAAACATCATTGGTCATCGTGTTGAATGTCAAATATACTTCGAAATGGAAGTCTCTTATTATTTTGATGATCAAGACACTCGAAGAAAATATTTATACTAGAATGGCCAGGAAGTACTTTATCGACTTTGGATGGTGCACAAAACTCTATATGAACAGAATACAATGTACATGAAATGATAATAAATTAGTTTAGGATATCCACATCATGGTACAACAGTAGAACAGAAAATAGAGATTTTTAACAAACAAGAAAATTTCGAAGTAGAAATTAAAATAAGCACGAAGCATCATTCTAAGAAATACATGCCTGTTTCAGAATTGATTGCTTCCTGAAGACCAGATGGCCTTACAACCACAGTTTCGGCATTTGTTGTGACAATGGAAGTTCTATCTGCAACTTTTACCTGAGGTACTCATCCACATATAAATAAATAAATAGAAATAGAGAAGGAAGAAAGTTGAGATACAAGAATTGGTAGAAGCAGACGAAACATCAATGTACAGATAATTTTAAAAGTGACGAGCAAAATGGCATCAATTAAAAGCCCTGACTTTTCGCCAATAGATGCACTTAACACAAAATCCATAGTTTAACCATGAAATTGCTGTCTATAACATTAACATTTGTCACCTCACGAGGAAAAATAGAAACGTTCCAGCTATATCCCTTTCATAAACTTGAATTCCATATTTAATGTAGCTAAAAGTTTCAGAAAAAGCAGGATTGTTGCGAGGAAGATCTCATCGATCAGAACATTTAGTATTTGAAACATCTAAATATGGAAGTGATTAGTAATAATGTCTTTGACTCTTTGGGTATCATGATATTTAACACCCTCCACCCACATAAAAAAAAAAGTAAAAATGAACGAGAAGAAAACAGAAATATGCATGTCCAAGTCAGATGAATAATCAATTAATGCTTGCATATAGAAGGAACCAACCTTGAGCTGCCTACTTGGGAGATCCTGATAAAGCTCACTCCATCTTTGTATTGTCCATCCCATGTGTTGCAAGATGACCTCCACCAAAAGTAATCCACTCAAAGCATCTCCTACTGCTTGATTAATTAATTTACTGATTGCCAACAATCTTGAAGAAGCTCTGTGTTGTTCTGAATCTGAAACGAAGAATAGAATGTTTCATTAATGTTTCTAAGTGAAAAGTAAAACAAGAACTATTAAGGCTGGTAGAAATTATCAAATGTAAACCTTTAGCTACTGAAGCTAGTTCATTATTTCTAACTTCCAACCAAGTAGTAAAATGCCCTGAAAACAAAATGGTTCCATGCCCATTAGCCTCAAAGTAGATGCCGATATCATACTCAGCAGCTTTTTCGTGTAGATATTTAACTCCTGTTGGAGTGAACACAACCTCTAGGCCTTGCTGTTTGAGGTAACGTGTGGATGCGCCATTAGCATAAGCAGTCTGTATAATACCGAGCCGTACTGTATAACCATTAGATGTTTCTTCACTTTCATTCTTGTTGAGAATATTTAGTTGCTCCTTGACAAATAGAGCAAACAAAGACAATATCTTGTCTCCATCAACAAGATTGATTTTGTTGCTACTTTTTGATTTCAAGTGGAAATATACTAGCCGATCAGCATCTCCATCCAAACTTGCACACCTGAACACTAGAAACACCTATATAATTAGGATTCAGACTAGGAACAAAATGAAAATATTGTGTATAGTAGATTTTGGACCTAAATAAGTCAACTCAATTTTGATCCAAACATATGAAGCTGCATTTGGTTTGTGATACAAAAACAAGGTAACAATCCAAAAACGAAAAATTCAGAATACAACTTTTTAATGTTTTCTGAAAATAGTGTTTTTTTTTTTTTTGAGTTAATTCTTAAAAAATTGGTTTCGAAAACACATTTTTCATATTTTCAAATTTACGGATAGAGAAAACTGTGTACAAAGCATATACCAAACAGGGCCTAAGAAATTCAGAAATATGGGAAGCCAATGTTGACACAAGCAATTGACAATAGACTAAGCACTTGAAAAGACAATTCACATCTGTGATTAACATGTGTAGTGAAGTAGATCACCAAGGCATTCCAATTCACCGGTATTATAGTCAATGATACAACTCCCAGATTAATTAGAATTTTAAGGATTTGCAGAAAATAAATTACTTGTTTCAGGGTTTTGGAGGGAGTCTAATTATGGTTATTGGTGAAGTTGGATTTGTAATACATTTGCTACTTATTGAATTGAAATTTCAGCACATCTTTCTTGAATTTCTTCTCTTCCTTCTCTTTCTTGGTCGGCATCATGTAACTTCTAAGGAATTTGGAAAACTCATCTCGAAGCTATTTACAATTGTTTCTAAAATACTTGACACTTGTCTCAGCCCAGATACAAATGCAAAGGCATAGGCATAGCAACAAAAAAGAAAAAGAAAAATATGCCAATGTGCCTACAAATGTTGATGAAGAAATTCTACTAATCTATGTGTGGAGCAAAGAAGCTGCGAAACACACACTTGCGTGGTGTAGACAAATACAAAAGAATAGTACAATCAAGTCTACACTGTTGATAAAGAAGAATGGGTAAAAACAAATAACTAACCTTGTTCCAACATCATCTGGGCCAAATCCATGTGGAGCAACCTTCTCCTTCTGAACAAAATCCGCACCAACTCCATCATTCAGAATTCCTTCGCCTTCCTTGCCAGAATTACGGACCTCAATCACAAGATCTTTTGACAAAGTATTCAATAATTTAAGCTTTTCTCCACCCACTCCATTAGCTCCATCCACCACCAAATTTTTATCCATTTTGTTTGTGGCAATTTCCTTGGGAATCAGATCTTGTAGGCATCTGCATCAATTATTGGAATATGTTAATTGAGCAACGGTGGACATAGAAAGAAAAACCATGAAACACCATCAAATTTCTACGGGTTTTTTAGAGCTAACCTAAAAGAATTTATGAGCTCTTCAAAATAATCAGATTCAGACGCCTTTTTCCCCTTATTTCTAATACGAACCATCCAATGAAGTTGTGGAGTTGTGACAATCCCCGTGTCACTAGCAATTGCACCTACTACGGAGTTGATTCCCTGTAAACGAAGAGAGGACAAGTGATCTCTAAATAATGTGGAAATTAAGATGATAAAGAATTTGTTTTGGATAAGGGGACACATACCTGTTTTGCAGCTTCAAGAAGAGAATCTCCACTAGGTCTTGTGTCTCTTCCCAACAATATCTCTGCAGAATGAGCTCCACAAAATGAGATGTTCTCCTTCTTTGTGAAATCCTTTATCAACTGTTTGAGGAACCCAACAAAATTACAACTTTGTGGTGCCATATAATAATCTCATAAAATGTCATATATAAATTATTTTGCTATCTTGAAGGATGTTAATCAGTGTTGAACTCGATAAAACAAAGTCAAGAAGTTCCTATTGCATAAACAACAAGCCATACTCATATAGAATATCTTGCCCTACATAATCTCTGAAAATCAGAGTGCCTTCATAAAAGGCAAAGACTAATATCAGATAACATTATTGTGGCCCATGAGCACCTCTATCATATAAGAAGACTTAGAAGTGGAAACAAAGGCTTTGTATCTAGTAAAGTAGATATGCGCAAAGCCTATGATAGAATAGAATGGAAATATCTTCAAGGCATTATGTTAAAGTTTGGTTTTGAAAACCAGTGGATAAATTTGATATTAAGGTGTATCTCTTCAATCTCTAATTCTCTATGTTTATCCTTGTCAATGGAAGCCCAAAAGGCTTAATAAAGCCCTCTAGAGGTCTTAGAGAGGGAGATCCTCTCTCCCCATATTTATTTATTATTTGTGCAGAAGGTTTCTCGGCAATATTGAGGAATATGGACAGAAACCACTTGTTGGAAGGTCTATCCATTACCAGTAGAAGTCCCCCCATATCTCACCTACTGATTGCTGATGACATCTTAATATTTTGTAGAGCAAATTTTACTAACTGTTTGGCAGTGCAGTTAGCTCTTAGAATATATGAAGATGCTTCTGGTCAACAAGAAAATTTAGAGAAGTCCTCTCTATATTTCAGCCCAAATGTTAGCCCGGAAATGAGGAATTGCTTTCATTCAAGGTTATTCATCCAATCTGGTGAAGGCCTATCCAAATATTTAGGTGTGCCGGCTATGAGTCAAAGAAGCAGAACAAACATGTTTCATTACGTCAAACAGAAAGTATGGCAATCTATCCAACAATGGAAAGCTAAGCTCTTCTCTAATGGGGGAAAGGAAGTCCTTATAAAGGCAGTGATCCAAGCTCAATCAGTGTATTCTATGAGCTACTTTCACCTTCCAAGATCCCTTTGCAATCAGATAAATGCAATGGTGGCAAAATTTTGGTGGGGTAGATTAGAAAAAGGAGACAATATTCATTGGCTCAATTGGAGAGAGTTAAATAAATGAAAGCATTGTGGAGGAATGGGATTCCCCTCTTTGGAGGCTTTTAATAGGGCTATGTGATGAAGTCACAATTTTGCATATTTTTACCCTTATTTTTAGTGCTTTTTGGCTAGAAAATAAAATAAAAGAAGAAAAAATAGAAAAAAAAAATAGAAATGTCTTTACATCACATTTTAGATTTTTAGGTCATTTTTAGGCTACTTTAATAATGCATTTTTTATTTTTATTATTTTAATTTTCTTTTAATAAGGTTAATGAGCTTTTATTTATTTTTAGGTATGTTGGTGTCTCACTTGGTCTTCAAGTATTTTTTAGATATTTTCAGGATCAAAGGATGAGATTGCATATTTCAAGAAGATCCACACCACATATCTACATGGACCAGATGTGGAGAAGTCGAGGCGTTAGATCCAACAAGGCTTAAATGATCAATCTGAGTCCGTTTGATTGGATTCTAATCAACTTAAAGATTTAGAAATAAGGGGCCCACATGGTTGCAATCTTTGATGAAGATCTAATTGAGCTCATATCAACCAATTTATGGAAGAAAAAAATGTCACACATGTCAAAAAGAAGAAAAAGGAATTTTCTCCACATATGGGCACAATCTTCTTCTTATTTTCTTGATTGAAAAAAAATCTTTATGTAATTTAGAAAATAACCATTTTTAGAGGATATATTTTAGAGAATAATAGGTGGTGGATGTATTTTTATTTTTGAAAATCAAGAGGTGGGCACATCTATAAATAGGGTTAAATTTCAAGAGAATGGATCCGATCTCTACTCTCATTTTCATTTTTATTTTTTAGGTTAGATTTATTTTTAGTTGCTCATTCAAGCCTTGGGTAAGGTGACATTGCCCAAGGATTTGGAGTTCTGTAAGTTTTTTTTTTTTTTTTTACATTAATGAAGTTTTATTTCTAGTAATTTTAGTTTTTTTTGTCTTTCTTATATTTACTTCTTGTTATTTATTGCCTTATTTTTGTTCATTTAATTGCTTTATTTAAATTTTGTTTTAAGTTCTTTTTATTTATTGCATTCAAAGTCTTAGGACGTTAGAAACAACCATGATTTTCCTTTGACTTATTTAATATATAATATTTAATTTATTTTCTAATAAAACTTAAAGTGATTAGCCCTATCCTTGCGGATCAACCTTGTTAAGTGCTACAACTCACCTTGTGTGCTTGCAAGTATTTATTTTTATTGATCTATTCAAAAGATCAAATCACTATGCTTGCAAAACTCACTAATTGCAAGAGTCTTGAAGACCAAATATTTCCCAGAATCTGATTTCTAGTCTGCAACCACTAAATCAGATGCCTCTCAAGTATGGAAGGCGATACAATGGGGAAAGGAGCTCTTGAAGGAAGAAATAAGGTGGAGGGTTGAAAATGGAAAAAGTATTCGGTTGTTTAAAGATCCCTGGGTCCCAAGACCAAGATCCTTTAAACTGATTACTCCACCAGGCGAAAGGTTAGATTGCAAAGTAGCAGATTTCATAAATCCCCTTGGTGAATGGAATATGGATAAGGTTAAATTACTTCAGATTGATATCGATGAGATTCTCAAAATTCCCTTAAACTTTAGAAACCCGGATGATAAAATGATATGGCACTACTCCAAAGATGGGCACTACAATGTGAAGAGTGGTTATAGATTGGTGAAGGAAAAATGGTCCCAAATAGGTCCTTCAGATGGTGAAAGTGAAATGACTGTAGAAGAAGGTCTGGAGTTCCTTTATTCCCCCAAAAGTTAGAATATTCTTTTGGAGAGCTTTGAGGAATATATTGCCTACAGCCCATAACCTAAAAAAGAAGAACATCCTTCCTTCTGCAGCCTGCTCTATTTACAATTTGGAATCAGAAGACATCTGTCATGCTCTTGTAAGACGTAGCAGGGCTAATGAAGAGTGGGAGATTTGTGTACCAGAGATCATTTCTGAAGATAATCTAAGAATGCTGCATATTGGAGATTTCAAAAGATTAATTCTGTCATCAAAACCAGATGTTTTAGACTATATTATCATGATCTCTTGGAGTATTTGGGAAGCCCACAATAGAATAATTGCTGGATAATCTTCTCAAAAGGCTTTTCAAGTGTTCCATAGAGCAGTGTCAGTCTTGAAAGATTATCAAAATGTGAGGAGATGGATTCCACCAGAATCAAATCTATTGAAGATGAATGTAGATGCAAGTATCCTTGTTCGAACCAACTTAGTAGGAGCAGGAGCCATTATCCGTGATCATAGAGGCCAAGTAGTGGGGGCTCTTGCTCAAAAAATTCAGGGCAACATTACTGCAGAAATAGCTGAAGCTATGGGAGTGAGATTTGGTTTATCAATGGCAGAAGAGTTGGGAGTTTCTTTAGAGCAAGTAGAAGGAGATAACCTTAATGTAATGAGTTTTTTACCGGAGCTTCAACCTTTAACTCAGATTTGGGATAGATTATTGAAGACTGCAGAAGTTTAGGTTCCAACAGGGGATGCATAACATGGAAGCAATTTTCAAGATCAGCCAATGAAGCAGCGCATCGATTAAGCAAGTTTGCCCTCTCTATTGAATCAAGATGTATTTGGGTTGAGGAAATCCCTCAAATTATCTGATATTGTAATCTCTGAAGCATGTACTCTTTCTTCTTAGTAATGAAAATGTTGTTCTATTTTCTTCAATATATATATATACATGAATGTAGAAATGTAGAATCAGTGATTGTAAAATGAAGCAACAAATGAAATAAAAAAAGAAAACTCACACTAACAAGCTCTTCAGCATCTTCAGCATTCACAAGAGCATTGGCAAATGGTTCCCATTCCTGGGTCAACATGCCACCACTGGGATCAGCAATTTTAACTCCATTATCAGAAATTTGATTGTGTGATGCTGTGATCATTAACCCTATAACTGATTGAGTCTTCAAGGCCCTCAAAACTGCCAAAATCCCTACCCTAAAAAGAGCTGCAGATAGCATTGAAGCCTCTGCCCTAAACCCAGCTGTCCCATATGATAGCTTCACTCCTATCATCAAATTTGCACACAAAAAATTAAGCTAAAAAACATGAAATTTCTCAGCTTTTTCGGCTTCAGAAAGAAAAAAATTGATACCTTTTGGAGGTGGAAAACGAGATGCTGCTTCAAGAAGTATCGCAACTGATGATTCTCCCTCCATTATAGATTGTTTCAGAGGAATTTTTTCCAATTAAATCGCAACAACCTCACTTTTATTCTGTAATTCTCTGAAAAATCCAAACTTTTTCAGATCAATATCAGATCAAATATAAAACTGAACAAATCCCTCAATCGAACGTTATACTAACGAACTTGGTAACCAGATCAAACCAAACCCTAAAATCAACAGATCAAATGACAAAAGCCCTTCAAGGAAGAAAGAAATTTGAAACCGGTTCGGACCGTCCGGTTGATTTACAGTGGTGGAATCCGGTTCGATCGGTTCGGTTAAACCGTGGAAAAGCCGAACCGGGTGAAGTAGTTTAATAAAAGGCGGGAAAATGGCGCGGGAAGGAGATGGAGAAAGATGAAGCAGCAGAGTGGAGGAGCAGAAGCAGTGCTAAATCTTCAACAAAACTGTTCAATCTCGATTGTTTATGATACCCTTTTCGGAGCTCATGAAGATCTTCTCCTTCTCGAGATCGACGAGAAGCTTCTTCCTCATATACTCCAAAACAGGTATTCAAATCTCTCTCAAACTCATTTGTGGTTTCATTTCCAACATTTCAAGTTTATTTTTAATCCATTGAAGTTTCAATTCGATGCGATTCATGTTTTGGTTTCTGGTTTTTTAATTCCTTTGTATAGGTTGAGCATAAGAGGGTTTTTTTTTTCAAGTTTCATCCCATTTTCAATCTATTAAAGGTTAGGTTCATTCGACTCGATTCAAGTTTTGGTTTCTGGGTTTTTTTATCCCTTTGTATAGGGTGTGCATAAGAGGTTTTTTTTCAACTTTTCAAGCTTCATCCCAATTTTAATCTATTGAGGTTCCGATTCGATTCGATTCAAGTTTTGGTTTCTGGGTTATTTGATGCCTTTCTATAGGGTGTGCATAAGATGTTATTTTCAACTTGATCTGTAGGGAGATTATTTTTGCGTGATAAAACCCAATTAGAGAAACATCCACGGCTGTGTAGAGCATTAAATACACTAGAATAAAGAGAATTTTTACAAAATTTTATTGATTTTTAGCTAGACAAGCCTTAATTTTTCTCCTTTTCCTCTTTCTCCTTTTCTATTTTTGTTTTTAATAAAATTTCCTGATATTCTAAACCACCACAAAAACCTAAATTTATAGAGCTAGAGACGATGGAAAAGTGTTTGGAGGGAGACTATAGTAATAGTAGTTGAGATAATCTGGGAAAGTGGGCTACACTTATCCACTTTCCTTTTTCTACTTCTTGTAGGTTATTTGAGTGGGGCACACAAGATGGATCACAACTTTTCGTGTTTCATCCCAATTTTAATCTATATAGGTTTTAATTTTATTCAATTCGATTCTTGTTTTGGTTTCTGAGTTTTTTGATTCCTTTACATAGGGTGAGCATAAGAGGGCAGCTTGGTGAAGATGCTGTTCTTTGTACGCCCACGACTACTTATGCCCTTAAATACGTTGGAACTTCCAATTCAGCATTCCTCATTCCTCCATCGGATCCGACACCATCGAATTTTGACTCTGGAATTGATGTTTCTGAGGAATCTGATGTTGCTTCTGTTATCAAGGTGGCACCTGGAGTGATGGAGCTTGTTGAGGTGGCTCCAAGGGTAGGGAAACTTAAGGCACTGTTGGCGGAGAATCCGTACAGATCTGAAGAGGATTTGATGGAAGAAATGGAGAAGATTGGGGAAAATGATAACTTGGGACTGTATAGATGGGAGGATTTGGTGGAAAGAGTTCAGGCAAGTGATGAGGAGTTGAAGGGTGCATTGAAGGATCTTTCAGCTGTGGAGATTGATGGGTATTGGAGAATTGTGGATGAGAAGTACATGGAAATTGTTTTAAGCATGGTTTTGCACAATTCAGTGTTGAATGGATGGTCTTTGAATGGACTTACGGAAGATGAAGTTTTGGGTGTTATGGGATCTGATGGGTTTTCTTGCAAAATTGTGCTACACTGTCTTGAAATGTATGGAACTAAGGTTGATGATGAAGTGGGCAGAAGTTGTTTATGGAGGTTAGATGAGAAGCAGGTGTGTGTGCATTTTGCTCGAGTTGTATTGCGTGGTGATAAGATGAAGATGGAGAGATTTATGGAGGAATGGATGCAAAAGATTCCAGTAGGAATGAGTGCAAATTTTGAGATGTTGGAGGGAGAAGTTTTGGTAGAAAGGCTTGGAGTGGAGATGTGGATATATGCTTTTAGTGTTTCATCTCTGCCATTAACTCCCACCGAGAGATTTGCTGCACTTTTTCAAGAGCGGCAGAAGTGGGAATGGAAGGAACTGCAGCCATATATCAGGTAATATTGAATTCTTTCATCATTTTTTCTACATTATGTTATCTTACAATGTGAGGCTAAATCTTTTGTTTTCTTGTTATTATTTGAAACTTAGGGATTTAAGAGTACCAGGACTCTCTTCTGAAAGTTTACTCCTCAAGTACACACGAAGAACTCAACCTACCATGGATGCTGAACCTGTTTTTAGTGCAAGATAGTTTCATGACTTGTTTTATGTTGTACCCTCTGACTCTTATTATTCCAAATGATACTAAACTGCAATAGAACATTAAAATACCTAGCAACAGATGTGGGTTTCAATATTGCCTTCCATTGTATGGTGCTTTTATTTGATAATGATTCCTATTTATGAACCAAGATGTTTGTATTTTGTTGATTTATATATCAGCTATTCCACATTATGTAACTCTCGAATGGGCTGTAATATATATATATATAAAGTTTTTTTATATTTTTTTAATATAAAGTATATTAAATATTAATTTATTAAATAATAATATCCAACAAATTATAATCACAATCAATTAAAAAATTTACATCTAAATACTTGAATTCAAGTATCGATTTTTAGTATTAAAGATAAGGTTGTCAAATAATTTTTAAAAAGTTTAGTTAAACATTTTTTTGTGATAATATTTAGTTAGATTCAAAATAACTACATATGTCTATCTTTTAAATATTAACAATTTACATATCTTAAAATATGCAATAAATAATTCAATAGATACATATGTGTAGTTGCACATATAGTTACAAATTTTTATAATTAAATTAATATTTTTCTTATTAAAAAAGAAATGATAATCTAACTGTAAAAATTACAACTACATGTGTGAACTATCATTTAAATATTAGTGATTTATATATCTTAATCAATAAATTTTTCTTGTATCGTCGAAATTTGTCTAAAAAAAACTTTTAGTCCATCCTAAATAAAATTCATGGCTACGCCCTGCGTATATTGTAAATTCAAGGGCAGCTGGGTTAGAGTAGTTCTAAAGTGTCTATAATCCAGTACTACAATTTAATCTCTACTAATGTTTTTTCATTCTAACTTTTATTAGAAGCTATGAAACAGACCTGCCCTAGTTCATTGTGTTCGCAGTCCACCCAAAAACGCTCTTCTAATTTCCAATATGCAAAAAAGGAAGTAAAATCAATGGGAACAGAGTTTTTAAACTCCAAGAATTGAGTAAATTATCATTATCAAGCTTCTGTAAATGTTATGTATAGTTACAAGACAAGCTTGCCCTTGTTCCATTGAGGCATTTACCTCTACAATGAACACATATCTATGAATTCAACAGAACAAGAGAATAAGCTCACAAAAACTTTAAGAAACAGGTGGTTATGAGATGTGGGAATTGCAAATCAACACTGGAACAGAGAGGAAGGGATTGCAAATTTATCGCATAAACACAGCATTCAGAAGGAACTATATCCTGCATCCTCAGTCGTAGCAATGTAACAAACAATGGCTAACACAAAAACAAAGAAGGAAGGCAACTCCATAGCCAGAGCTCCCCAGCCAATCACATTAGCATGCTTCAAGATTGCTGGAATTGCTATGCTTCCAACTGCTGATGCTCCAGTCAAGAATTTTGTGACATCAATCCAGCTGTCATAACAAGTCATATTAATAACTAAAAAAGGCAATATATACGTAGAGTTACCTTCTTCCTTTTTTATTTTTCTTTCTATCATGAAATAGTTCAAAGCATAAAAGTTCTGAGATACCTCTTTAATTGCCGATGATTAAAACCTTTGACATATTTCTCATAGCTTTTCTAAAGGAAAGGTGGAAAATCTATTCATAATCAAAACTTGGCACTGTCCCATCAAAATTATGGTGAATTGTTCAAAATTTTATTTCCAAAAAATTCATGTACTTGTTTTAGTGAGTTTTTTTTTAAACTATCATCAGGGTATAACTTCTATTTTCAAACAGATCAAATAAAAAAAGTTGAAGGGTATGTCAACTTACCTGTTATGTGCATAAGTTAAATCAATGAGGAATGAAGCCCATTCCTCCATCCCTCCCTCCCTCCCTCCCAAAAGAAGAAAGAAAAAGAAAAGGTAAACCGGCTTGAATAATTTCTACTAACCTGTTCCCATTCCCGCTTTCAAAAATTGAAGTATCAGAACCCATAAAGAACATCAAAGGCATGGGGAGAATCACGTACATTAATACTGCAAGAACAAACTTTCAACATTACTTTTTGCAGTTAAAAGTTATAGTCTGAGAAATGGATTTACAAATAATATCCAAACAGGGAATGGTGATCTATCCTTTTGGTTTTTAACTGCCTCCCACAAATTTAAGAAACGCTAGCTTTTTTTTTATTCAAAATGTGCATGTACAAGGCATAAGGCAATAATAAATCAAGAAAACCCAAAACCTTGAGTTATGTAGACTAGTCATTACCCGTCAACATTGGCCACCAGTTATTGTACAAAGCACATGCCTGCAACAACAGAGAAAATAGCAAAGAACATTAGCAATTAGGATTTGAATACTTGCATCTCTGCAAAAGATAGAAACAACAACAGGAATAATTACTACAAACCAGAATTTGCAACACAATTCCCGCAGCCACCAAAATTGCCAAAAAGGCAAGTCTCCCGGTGTGCAAGCAGGCAATCAAATAATTAGGTAAGTCTGCCATCACATCAAAATTGGCTCATACTACAGGAAGTTCTGGATAGATGCAGTGTTGGCAACCCCAGTAATTCGATGGCTTCACATGGAAAATATGATACAATAATCATCATCATCATCTAGTGAAAGTAGCAATAAAAGAGCAAAAGGACAGAAATTGATTTACAAAAAGGAAATCATACCTTGTTAAACATGGAAATAAAGTCTTTCTCGAATAACATTATGACAAAAGTTTACATTGAATGAAGTTCATATAGCTTTGATAGAAGAGCGAAAAAAGATAATTCACAGGAAAATTGTTGTTATCTAATCTCATAAATTGCCACATAAGGACCACTTATTGCAATCATCTTATGATTTTGCCCACTCATGTTCCAATTCTTTCCTTGAAGACAATACAATAATGATGGGCTTGTCCCGATTAGTTAACTGAAGATAGAAGAGAATACAATACATCCAACACAAGCCAATGCTGGAAAAGAGGGCACCAAAACATGGTTGATATCATCTTGGATGATCAATAAACAGAAAGTTGTGCAATCAAAGATTTAGTCAGAGAGTTGATATGTTCTAATCTCTCTCAGGCAAGCCTAATAAACCTTGTTTTAGCTACTAAAGCAATGATTAGCTAAAACTCAGTATAGAGGGAATGTTTGCTCCTGCATAATTTCCAACATTGACCACACACTTGAAGGATAAATAGAATGAAAGAGCCGGCCTAGCACCATTTCCACAGCCGCTTCGCAGCTCTCTCGAAAGACCAGTTTCAGAACCATAATCCCCGGGAGGGTCTGGGCGCCATCCGAAAGAGCCAAGTAGTAAGTAAGTAAGACTGTAAGATACAAAGATTAATGTTTGCAACAAACATAGCTGTATCTGCAATTCTATTGGGCATTTTTAAGTATGCCCACCAGCATGACGCACAAGATCATAAATGAACTTATGCTGACATTACATAAATTAAAATTTTGAAATTTTCTCACAAGAAATTTCAAGTCCATCAATTCTAGAAAAACTGATTCCAACTAGATATCAGTTGACAACATGTTAACATAGAAGCCCATTGATCAACATCGAAATTTAACTCTACAAAATTCCAAATGTTGCTTATTCTTCTAACTAGAGTCCCTTTTCTTTCCCTTCTTTTGGCCACAAAATTAGGCACAAGTTGATGATGCACTGCAACTGCAAGTATTTTATTTTCAACTTTGATCTACCATGCATGTCATTTACAATTCTAAAGCCTTTCTTTCACCAATATGGTTCTGCCCTCAATTTCCCACAGAACAAGACGACTAAAATTCTATATATTTTTGCTTTAACTGTTCGTTCCATTCTTCAAATGGGTTAAGGATCTTCTCCTATATCTCCAATTATAGCATTAAAAGAATGAAACCTTCAACGAAACTGGAAATTCATGACGTTCATTACTTCTTCTTCTTTTTTTTCCCTTTGTTACACTGCCACCAAACTCACCGATCTTTAAAAGCTTGCAACTATAATTCTAATGCACTTAAGAACAAAATCCCCCAGCTAAGGCGATTACAAATGTTTCTGCGAGGTTTCATTCTTGTAAATTCTTAATTCGAAAAAAATGGAATGAACGTATAATTTCACACATAATGATTGACATATATAATCCAAGACATAACTGAAAACGCAAGAAGCCAAGCCACCAAAAGATCCGATAAGAAAAAAAAAATGCCGTAATTCAATTCAACTACCAATAACCGAACAAAAAATAAATAAATAAATAAACAACACAAATTCCTAAGTGCAAACCGTAAAAGATTGATCCACCAGTCGACATCGCAAATCTAACATAGAAAAACAGAGACAAAAAGGAGAAACGTTCACTACCAGAATCTTCTCCTATCTTCTTCGACGAAGGAAATTTCCAATTTTAGGGTTTTCTGGTTGTAACCTTCGTCTGTAGAGCAATCCACATTTTTTTTTTAACTTTAAAATTAAGTTTTGGTTATGATAGTGCTCTAAGTTCTAAAGAATAACCCAAATTTGTTTTTATTTTTTTGGTACAAGTTATACCTATACTTTACTTGAAGGTATAAAAAAAAATCTATAAAATAGTTAAGGAACATCATGTAATATATTATATTATTTTATTTTAGTCTCGGCATCTCCATCTTTGCGGGGCCAAGACTATATTGGAGTCGGAACCATACACAGCATTAGGTAGTTTTTTTTGAAGTGAATGCATAAACATGAGTACAAACTCAAACTCAAAACTAAGACTTCGTCCCTCAATCATAGCCTATACCTCATTCCGCAATCAACAAAGCTACCCAACTTTGGATATGTAATATATTATTTACACTCGTGAATGACGGGGCATAGGCGTAGCCACGAACTCAGACTCGAAATCGAAACATCGTCATTCAACTACAATTTATACATTGCTCCGTAATCAATAAGGCTACCCAACTTTAGGTATGTAATATATTATTTACACTTATGGATGAGGCACAAAGTTTGCGTGATCAATTAATATATTTACTTTAAGTCATAGCAAATAAATTATAGATTAAAAAAAAAAAAAGAAGCTTTTGTAATTATGTAAATGTGAAAAAAGTAGTACTTAAATTACATGTTTTTATTTAAAAATGCTCCATCTTTCACTTTCATGTTGATTCTTTTAGCGTTCTAATTTTTTTTTCCCCAATTTGATACTTATAAAATTTGAAGGGAACAAGCTGTGCAGTGCATAGACACGCTAGAAAATAATTTATAAGTTTTTATATAAATGATTTTTATAAAGTAACGACATTTTCTAATGTCTTGTCATAATTTCTTAAAATCTAGTTATCTTGTTGCTTATTATTATTGTGTAAAATCTAAAAGAATATTAGATAATACAAAAATAGTTTTTTTCTTAGGTTTTTTTAAATACCTCAATCAATAAGTAATCAATTATATATGTTGGTAAGGCTCACGTTAACTACATACTCTTCTAAATTAAGACAAATATGAAGTCTTACATTCTCACACTAAAAACAAAAATCATTTCCTAAGAGCAAAAACAAAACTGCCCAGTTGCAAGGTTTCTATCATTTAAAAAAAAAAAGTTCTTTTCTCAGTAAAATCTTTAAAAACTGTTTTTGAATTTGATAAACCAAACAGCATTTTTTGTGCTTTTTTTTTCTGAAAATTAATAAACCAAACACATTTTTCGTGTTTTCAATTTTTTTCCGAAGTTGTACGCAAATCATGAACCAAACAGGGCCTAGATCAGATAAGTCTATTTGTGGGATTCAGAAAATAGTAAAAGGATTTTTGTAGATCTTTTGCCAAACACATTAGCAGGCATTGTAGAAAGCACCAAACTAATCTAAGGTCAGAAATGATATTAACACATAAAACAATGCATTAACCACAGATATCATCAACTAAGATGGTGCTTGATTTTTTTGCTGATAGTCAAATAAATATAGTTCAGTTCTATATTATTAGGCTGTTCTCTTCAAATTCTCAGAAAGGTTGACTGAATTCTTCATGTGTGTTCTTAAAAGCGAGATTTTATCGCTAACACCTTCCTTCTCTAAGTATATATAAACACTTACAACATATTCAAACTTTGGTCCATACAAGTGGGATGCACATGCTGCCTTCGAAAGTAAGACTTCGGCGTTACCTGTTGCATCAAAGACCAAAAAAAATCATTTAGTCTACAAAGACAAAGTTGACGCTAAAACAGTGATAAGAGTTGGTTAAAACATATGATATTGACAAAACAAAATCGAGCAAGTTTGAGTCATTCAAGCTGTATGTCTTACTTTTGGATAGTTGATAGGGAAAGAAAGTGAATAATTGCTGAGGAAAAACAATATCTACCACTGGATTTTTGGATATTGGAGACATAAATGCCAAAGTTATTAATTTTATTTATTTATTTTGGGGGTTTTACGAAAAAAAAAAAAAAAAAAAGGCGGTGGGGCTAACTAATTTGACCACCCAAGTCTATATCAGTTGATGAACTTCACTTTTTTTGGGTGTTACTTAAGGTTCAAGTCATATTGACAGTCTCAATAGATAAGAAGGGATACTTCAATGTGGTGAAAGGAGTCTAGATTTTCCAAACATCTCCAGTTTTCTAAAAATACGTCATAAAACTAACTTGACAGAGAAAACTTTAAAAACTTACATGCTTCCAACTCTGAGCTAAGAATGCTTTTGCTGAAGTGGCGCGTAGACCACCATCTGCAACGAAGCGTCCACAGCTTTCTAGACTTCTTTATAAATGCACTGGAAATCATATTGACAGGAACACCACACCCATTTCCAGCAATTTCATTCACATTGTTATTTACAGACATTTGATCTTCTTCACATTGAGAAAGCTTTAGAAGACACGAAGCAAGATCTTCCCAAACACTGGACGTTGGATAGGTAGCATCAAGATGCAAAGCTATCATCTCCACTAGTGGTTCAACACTGTACTCACCTGGGAATATTGAAGAAAAGTTAGAAAAAAGAATGCTTAAAGCTTGCTTACACAGAGCTTCCATCTTATACCACAAAAGAAAAAGAATTAGAAAATGTTTTGAAAAGATGAATAATTAACATTACTAGAGCTGTGCTATTGTCTCAGAATTCAACAATTAAAGCCATGCTCTAGAAAACATAGTGGTGCAAAACATAAACACATAAGAAACAGACTTTTTTTCTTTTTATCGATCTTAGTGATTTGCTGTTCCATAATCCATGTGTGATTTAGTTCAAGTGTAATCTACTCATGGTTAGACTCTTAAGTAATCTTGAGTAGCAACATTAACTATATAAATAGCAGTGCATGTACTTGCTAATTCCATTTGCCGTATCCATTGGATTACTAAATGGTGTATCCCTTATTCTATTGGTTGTGTGCCTTGGTATAGTAATTACTCCTTTCTCTGTTGGCTGAAGTGCCCAGGATAGGAGCATACCACATGATTTTTTATGGAAGTGTTCAAACTACTTGAAACTAGATAATATGGTTGTTTTGAATATAATTGTTTGAAAACTTGCATCTTTCATGTAATCTGCATGCTATCTTTGTGATGCTTTTACAATGCATAACAAATACCAATAAACTGAATGTCATATTATATGACCCACTATTCTTTTAGCTCACCAGCTTTACTTTGTTCTTGGAAAAACAGGTTCGGGTACATCTGCTTGAGGTTTAGAGTTGGCAAGAGTAGGTATTGTAGGAGAGTCATCTTGTATGTTGTTTATAATTAGTAGTTAGAAATATTATGTAGTGGAGTCCTTAAATCCCATTAAAAGGTAGTTTTTACTTTTTGTTGTATTTTCAATTCAAAAGGGTTATTTGGTTTAAACTTTTTTGATACTGGGCACTTCAATTGATTAGTTTTATTTATTTCAATTTCTGAGTTTCTCCAAAGATCTAGAGTGCTTGTCGAGTGTTATTCCTAGACTTGTGTTCTATCAGGAACCCTATTTTAAAAACTACACATTTCAAAAGTGGTTGTTTATGTTTACATTAGCTTAAGTTTTAAACTCACACTTGATCTTCTAGATTTGACCAGAAGGATGACCTAGTTTGAGTTAGGGTGATTCTAAGACTCGTATTACTTGTTTAAAAAAAAAAAATACTCAGCTTACTCGATTAACCATACACTCAGCTAGTCTACTAGGTAAAGCCTACAAGATCAGTGTGATGCAAACAGTTAACCATTCAAAATTTGATGAGGACAGACGTCTTTCAACTCCAAAGCTTTTATTGTAGCTTTTAAACTATCTTTTAATTTGTAATAATTTCAATTTAAACTTTAGACATGACTATTAAACCAAATTAGGTACAACAAGGCATGCCTGTCCAGATCTAGGATTGGGCCAAGCATAAAAAGTTAAAAACAACAGAAGTCCCGCAGTATGAGATCTCCTCCAAAGTCCAAATCCAGTTTTTTCTAGAAAATGTGTTTTGCCACTCTTCTAAGAATAGGTATAGGTTTGCACTAGCGCATTCCCAATAAATCAACAAATAGTGTACCCTCATAAATAGTTGCTCTATTAAAAAATGAATGCCAAAAAGAAAATCACATACTTGGATGATTCTTGGTCAAGCTCACATTATGTAGGCACCTACTTGCATCCACACCACCTACTTCTCCCACAATTTACTAATCTGACATACATGGGCAAGAAGTATTCCAATAAATAGGTCAGTGACCTTTTTTTATTCTATAACAAATTAACCATTGAGAATTTGAGACCTTATCTGATTTTTACGCGTTTCAAACTCACCAAAGGCCAAATTTTTTATGATTGTCAGAGGAAAAATTTAAGGATGAAAGAAATTCTTAAGCCTGCCTGCTACTAAGCTTTTATTGAATGGGTAAAAACAATCCTAAATTAACAAGGAGAAATAGGTGAGGATGCACATCACGCGGAGGAGTGTTCTTGGAGTATTATATGATCAAAGCATCCTGTTAAAGTTGAAAGGAAAACTCAATGAAACCACTATTAGGCCACCCATGTCAAACAGAATGTTGAGCAATAAAGAAACATCATGTAAACAAACTCAAGTGCAATAGAAATGTGTTTGTTAAAATGGTTATTTGATAAAACATTAAAAGATAAAATTAAAATGAACAGATTCCAGAAATGGTGGGGTAGGTCCCCAATTGAAGATAAAATGAGAGAAAATTGATTAAGAATGTCTTGGACGCCAACAACAACAAAGACCTTTGGATCCACCACTTTAAGTGACCTCTTAGCCATCTATGATAATAATAGAGGTGGATGAAAACTAAAAATAACATAGCAATAATGATCAAGAAAGATACAACTACTTTAATTTAAGTGTCAACTAAGCCCTTGACCAAACAAAGTGGAAGAAGCAGATTTCTTGTAAAGGACCCCATGCAGTTGGAAAAAGGCCTAGTTGAGTTAAACCCGTAAACAGGTCGGGCAAGGTCAATTTTGACTACAAAATGGGCCTGACCCGACAAAATCGGGTGATGATAATCATCGCCCAAAACCGACCCAATTTTTTTTAAAGTCCATTACATAATCAGGTCGGTCGCGTTGGTCTGATGCAGGAATACACCTAAACCAACCCAAAAAGAAAAAACAAAACAAAAACTTTGCCTTGATCAATCACATATATAAGTGACAATCAAAGGTTAAAACATTTTAAAATTTAATAAGATAACCCATTAGATGTTATCTTATAAAAGGGGCCTCTATGGATAGAGGCTCCAAGTCCCAAATACAAATGGGAAGAGTGAGGACATGTAATTTGTATAGGTATGTATATTATTTAACTAGGCAGTTGTATGTCGGGTAGGTCAGGTGAGTTTCTAGTTTGTAAATCAAAAAACCCGAAAACTCACCCAACATTATGGGTAGGGTTAAGTAGTGACCCAATTGACCCAAACATAGGCTAGAAACTCACCCGAACCCAATTGGTTTGAATCGAGTCGGTCGGATCATCGAGTTTCGCTTACCGCCCTAAGTTAAGTTAGAGTAGTTATAAAACAATCATGATTGTGTCACGAATCATGGTTACATTTCACATTTAAATTAAATAAATTATTTTTTATTTCATAGATCTTATTTAGTTGAAAAAATTAGGTTGTGTGTTACATTGTGGGCAATAACTTCTAGAGTAGTTGATGGTTATGAGTGGTTACAAGTAGTTATAGGGGGTTACACTTTTGTTATATTTAAAGAGAATGCATCAAACCCCATGTAATTGGGAAAAGGCTAAGTTGAGTTGAGAGTTAAGAAAGAGAATGTATTAATAAACAAGGGGAGAAGTCAATTTAATATCATGGGATTATTAAGTTGATCTTTTGGAGGTTTTGGTTCCCTCGAATGAACCAATTATGTCTATCCCCCTCCTCTTTATTTTAGTCGCAAAGTTTGCAGAAAATGTGATCGTAATATATACAATGTTTCCCCTCCACTTGTCGGCTATGGCTTTTAAGTCAAGCAGTTTCTAACATGGTATCAAAGGATTGGTTTTGTCAGAGGTATTGGGTTTAGGTCTCGTTATTTGCATTTGTATGTCCCCCATTTCTAGTACTGATATTGTGAGGGGAACTAGTCCAACCCTTCCCCGAGACCCACATATGCGGGAGTTTCGTGCACCAAGCTGCCCTTTTTTTTATATTTGTCTCCTCTCTCTCTTCTATCTCTCCATGTGCAAGATGGAGTCGCACGTGAGGAGAGTGTTAATAGTAGGTTGATATGCATTATTGGGCCTCCACCTATCAGTTATAGCTTTTAGGTCAATTGTTGGCCCTCTTTCCATTCGTTGCCCTTTACTATAAAGGCGTTTTGTTCTCATAGGATTAATGCATAAAATGGATCATACATCCCTTTTTGGCATTTTATAGGTTGTTAAATTGTTTAACGAAAAGCAAAGTATGCTTGAGGTACTATGAGCAAGCTGGTTGTTGAAGAAACTTCTTCACATTCAAGATAGATATATTATTTTATGGAAATTAGATGCACAACATTCTTATAGGCCATTTCTTTATCGATTTCTTTGTATTTATTGCTTCTTTAGTTTGCTTCCACTCCATTCTGTTAAATCCACTTGCCTTTTCAGTAAATAGTCTCTTCCTACTTCAGTTGCTTTGGTAATTAATAAACTACAAATCCATCCATGATAATGAAATACAAATAATGGCCAAGTTACGCACAAAAGAGTGAATAGTAATCCCCAACCTTGTTTTTGGTAACGTGCAATTACTTCTTTACACTCCAATGGTTCCTCAACCTAGTATGTTGCTTTTTACTACTTTCTTTTAATTGAAATTCGGTATATCTACCAGAAGAAAAGGTCCTACAAGATTATATACACAAGGTTAACCATAGAGATAAGAAGCCAAATCTAAATTTTTTAGTTCCAATCTCGATCTTCCCTAGAATTCTATTGTGCAACATACTGTATCTAATGCATTTTCATCACACAATTTTTTACTGTAAAAGTGTTGGGTTCATTTGATATGGCATAAATATAGATCAAAGTTTGATTAGTTTGGAGCTTGAGAGGGTGAATAAAGCAGTTGGAGGACATTTTTCATTTTAAGGTTTGAGAAAAACAAGTTCAAGCAAGGGAGGAAGAAAATCCTACAATTTTATTATCCACTGCAAGAAAGAGATAAGAACAATATTAGTTTCTCCTAGTAAGTTGTTTACTACTTGATTAATAATTTTTTAAGGTCGTTTAAACCATGAGCTTAACATATATAGAAACATTTTGAATCTTAAACACTAGAATGAATGTAGAATGACTTGAAATAATATCACCAACATGGAATTGGTGCAGTTGGTAAAGAGGTGGCTCTAGAACCCAAAGTTTACAGGTTCACCTCTTGCCACTTTCTCACCTTAAGGAGTAAGGGGGATTAACGGTTAGGGACAAGCTTGATACCTTCCCAAGAGTGTGGTCTGGTGATGGAGCAGATTCTACAACTAACTACTAACCTTGTTTCTTCTATAAAAAAAATGATTTCTAGTTTTGAGAAAAATGGAATATGTTTTAACATGACACTCATCAAATCAAGTCATAGTTAGTGTGGGGACGAACCATTTTTATGCATTGTGATGAGCCTGGTTAAAGAATGTTCGCATGTTGGATCTTTCACTAAAATATCTTCATAGCAGGTAGCAAGTGCATCAAAGTTCTTACTATCAAAGCATTCCAAAAGAATAGCCCTTAATCTGCCACATAAAAGACCATAAACTTCTGTATTAATAAAATCACACCTTAAAGATATAATGGAAGTGGAATTTGTCAATAAATTAAAAATAAAAATGAGGGGACACGAAAAATTCGAAACATTGTATTTCAACAATAGATATGACATAGAGAATATATCAACCCCAGCCAAATTCTATGCATGAGTATTGAAGTTTTACAGACTAGAGTGACATTAGCGTGTCAATGGATGTTTGATTAAGCAGTCAAGTCGTTCATCCGCTTCAATGCAAGTCAAACTTGGTTTCTCTTAGCGCTTCAATGTCATTAAATTGCACCATCTCATTCCTTTCCATGGTACTCTATCTTAAATGGTTTTTTCCTAAAATTCAACTCAACTAAACCTTTTTCCAACTACATGAAGTCAGCTACATGATTTTATTTCCTCCATTCTGCTATTTTCAAGGCTAAATCAACATTTAAATTATAAATAATTATATCATTTTAATTATTTTTGTTTTTATTTTAGGTCTTCCTCTATCTCTATCATTATAGAGGATTCTTACAAGATCACTATTCCTAACTTAAGCATCTAAAGGTCTTCGTTGTATGTATTCAAACCATCTTAATCGGTTTTCTTTCATGTTATCTTCAATTTGGACTACTACCATTTCTCGAATTAAAAGTTATACCAATACTTGATATACGCACATGCAAGAATATGAAGAAACTCGACAAGAAAACAAAAAGGGAGAAGTTTTGAAAAATAACAATAGAGTTAGGTTTTATTAATAATGCAGTGCTTAAGGAATATATCTACAAATATGCCACATAATCGTCAGGAAAAAAAAAGAAGGATTTGAAAAATAAATAAATAAATAAAACTAACTTCTTATCGTCAAGGTTGAGGCTCAAAGGTTTCTTAAGCGGTTTTGGTAAAAATATATTAGTGATTTTTCAGAATTGTTGAAGAAAACATTATGTTTTATATCCCCTCTCAAACTATTAAAAAAACAAAGAACTACATGTATAGGTGATTTGTTAGCAAATTGCGTAGGCAACTAGTCATTCCCAAGGCAACATCTAAGCAACAATGGGATTACCCTGCTCAATAACTCCTGAAATTAACAGACGAGGGGAATGCAAAGTGCCACCCATACTTCTTCAATTAAAAAAAGGATGCTTTGAACATTCAAGAAAGATAATCAACACATTTATTGATGAATGAGGAACTTCTGCTAAAAAAAGATGGAGATCAATAATGTACCTTATAGGAAATACTGCATTTGATTTATGATGTAAGCTCTCAAGCTCATTTAGAGCCTCTTTAATTTGATTCCCCAGAAGCAACAACTGGGAAAAGAACGAACTATTTAAGTAGATAATACATAGAGAAGAAAATGTAGAAAGAGTTCTTGATGGAAACCACATTTCTAATCCAAGACTTTCAGTCGACTGCGTTTGGTTCGTAAATTGGATACAGAAAACTGTATCTGAAAGTCCGAGAACAAGGAAAACGCCTTTGGTTAGTCATAACTGAAAACAGTATCGAGAATTTTACTAAGAAAACAACCTGTTTTCAACAAACAATAAAAAGTCATTTTCTGAATTTCATTTCTGGATTGTATTCTTGTTTTTTGAGTCACGAACCAAACGCAACCATAGTAGTTCGCTCTCTAGTCCAGACTCTGTCTTTTAGATGTTTGTTACCTGTTCATTTCCCCATTTCTCTCCTGATCTTTTCATAGAATTGAATTTTTTAGTCCAAAACGAAAAACTTGCAACCATTGCAACAATCGGAACTTCACATTCAAATCATGGGTATCCTTCTGCTCTTTCATTTCCCTCTTTGTTTTTGGTCCTTCACTGTAACACCCCGTACTTTTAATCAATATATTTGGTTGACTTATACGTATACTGAAAAGTATAATACACGTATAAATACCTTTAAAGTCATGTGTACATGTGACAAATGAACTTGAAAATGTCAAAAGTGAGTTCGGAACGTGATTTGACATAGAAATTGATTTCTCACACGTGTATTCCTCATGTAGATTGAGTGTATGAAGAAGAAGAACGAATAAAAAAATATAAAAGAAAATAAAATAATGAACAGTACTCGGATAAAAGACAAATTAAGTACTGTTCATATACTGTTCACGGAACAGTAAATCAATAAATGAAATGAGTTGCTGAATGAAAGAAAGAAAGAAAAAAAAACAGAGAGAAGAAACAGAACCGAGAAGAAGGAGAAGAAGAAAAAGGGAGAACGCGGGATTCGCACGAAATCGGGACTCGCGGTAAGTGATTTTCATTCTCTTTCTTCGTAAAATTACTATCTAAGCTAGATATAACGATTCTAACGGAGTAATTTTGACTGTGGGAGTCGTTTTACGGCGTTTTCAAAAATTGGGGTTTTGACCCAATGTGAATGAAAATTCTCTAGAAAGGTAGAAAAACATTCTCTGGACTGTCGGGACCCCGAATATGTGGTTAGATTCCATTTCATGATTTTTGGAGACCGTTTGACAATTTTAATACAGTGAACAGTGAACAGTGAACAGTGAATATTGATGTGAACCCAATGAAACCCCGGTTTGAGATCATAGAATCGTAGAGAGCTGAATTCCGGACGTTAGAACATGATATTTGGCTATGCTTTGATATTCTTAGTAGCTAAAGATATGATAAATGGTGCTTCTCATGATAAGCTATGGTTTAACACATGCATCATTCAACGAATATATTATACATGTCAACAACATAAATTGCATGAATTTTCAATAACACAATGCACAATCACCCTCCTCCGCAAGGCAAGAGAGCTGGTCTAACCCTTGTATGGTCGTACAAGGTAGACACAGCCTCTCATTACCCAATTCACAGTCATTTCAAGGATCGCAACCCTTGTTAGGACAGACCTACTGACAATGAGGACTCGCAAAACCTCATCCGGGTCTAATTCCTAACGAAATGACAATGAGGATTCGCAAAACCTCATCATTACAAACTCCAATTGCTAAAATCAGTTTGCATGATCCATAAAACTCAATGCAGTATATATAAATATAACATGCATACAATCAAACATTTTATATGCGTACAATGTCATACAAGAACCAAATTAAGAAAACTATACTCACAGTGGTTACACGGGGTTTATAATCCAATAAATCATCTAAAATCGAGCACCATAAACGTCATTGATTCCTCAAGAGCGTTTATCCATGCACTTAAGCTCTCAACTGAATGTTTGAAATGATTTTAAATGTCATATTTCTCTAAATGTATATAATTGTCATCTCAAGAACTATATTCACTGAGCTGTTGTTTGCTCACCCCATTTCCTCCAATATTTCAGGTATTGAGTCGAAGGGAAAAGGAAACTCCGTGAGTGATAATCACGTGAGCCTTCGTCTGGTATGTGTATGTAAGCTTGGAGGAAATAGCTTATATTTTTGTTATTTTGATATGTATACTTATCACACATTATAGATATATGTATTATCATCTAGATGGGATGTGTGGGCATATATATATAGCTTAATATATTGGATGATGAAATGAAAATGTGATGTGTGAATGAATGGAATGATTATAGAGATCTATATGAGATTTGATTTGTGGGATATTAGAAAAAAAAAAATTCTGAAAATATTGGGAGACTACGTGAAGGCTAACAGTGTATTATATACTGTATATGGGATGTACAGTGTATAATACACTGTGCCGGTCATGACGTCAGCCTACGTCAGGGGCGTCGTGGCATTCACTAAAACAGAACTATACATGCTATGCTTTCAAGAACTTTGAACTCCAGATTACCTGTATCAGAGGAAGTGTGGCTGCCAATAATGGTGGAGTTGAATGGAGAGCAAATTGTAAATGCTTTACAGCATGATCATAATTGTCATTATCATCGAGTGTGTCCATGTATAAATGGATAGAGTTCTCCAAGTTCTCATTTAAATCTGGCATCCGAATCGGCAATAAACTTGCATCCAACCCTTCAGTTGTAAGAAAATAAACAATTTAAGCATCCGCATCAAACGACACATACATATTTATAAGATATTAACATGCTTCGGCATTGCCTCAGAAAATATCAAAACAAGGCAAAACAGACAGGATATCAGAATCATTAGAGAGAGAGAGATATGTCTGTCATGAATAACCTCTGATGATGAACCAAAGCTACAACTGTAAACAAAGATTAATATAACAGCAAAGACGCCTTCTATAGGATCTACTGCCAATTGTCCATTTTCTCATTCATAACGGAGGCAACCATATATTTATATATATATATATAAAAAGGCCAGATACATCAAGCCATCATTCCACCTCTTTTGCACACTTGTATCAAGAATTCTTGATGAATAAGGTACTTCCTGTGCTAAAAAACTAACAATATGTATACTATAAGTTTATAACTATATTTTTTGAAGAACAGAGTTTAGAAGAAATAATTATTAAGCAGGTATCTTGACAATTACTATTTAGGTGTGGGCCCTGGGGTCCAATTGACTTCAGGTTCAAGCAACCAAGCCTCGTTTGTGCCCTCAACTTTCCTAGCAATGGAAGAAAGCTGCTTCTTTATTTTTTTGTCTACACAATGGAAGAAAGCTTTCACCCATGGATTTTTCTATTTCAGTAAATGGTTTGCATGCTTCATGAATTGGTATATATTCAACACTCAATGTAATTCTTAGTGTGAAGAACAATTTCAAAGGGTTAAATATTTCAGTCCTAAATATGTGCTGCAAAGTGCAAAGAGAACTAAAGTAAGACCAATTCCAGTTCTTTCATGTTGATCAAAGAGAAACCAAATAAATGCATAAAGTTTAGGTAAGGGATTAGCTCATTGTAGATGCTAGGTGTAGCTAAAGTTTATAAACCACCAAAACTCAAATCAGATAACTCTTACAATTTTATTTGTTTATTTATTTTGTTTTTGAGAAGAAACTCAAATCAGATGACTCTTACAATGAGGCACGTTATGTGAATAAGTCATCAACAGGAAAAATTAATGCAATTTAGTAATAAGAGAAAATCACCACATGAACTGAAAATGGAAGCGTTGCTCAGACTAGCACCATGATCAGAAAAAGGGACTTCATTTTCACTCACATCAGCAGAGTCTTGCATGTAGAAACCCCGTGGCTGAAAAACTTTATTAGCAGGCTTCCTATGCAAATTGCCATCAACAACCTCAACAGGAAGTTTCTTATCGTTGCCAATAGAGGTGTCAGAATCACACTGCATTGGCGAAGTTACATCCTGAACATCAGCGGAATTACAACCAGCTGAATTTTGAGTTGGATTGTAGGATTCCATCCCTGAGATCTCTGATACTGTTGGCGTATCATATGCGTCTGAACTTCTCAACTTCATCTCTTCCGGGATGGAAGAATACCAAAGCTCATAAAATATCAAGCCGACCATCATATTTATGACCGGGTCTCTCCCACACTCCGTTTCCTGCATGAGACTGTGAAACAAGATGAGAACTAATTGTGCATAACAACAGTAAACATCCCATAGTTCCTATAGCAGAAAGTTATTTGCAGGAATTAGAGAAGGAAAAAAAGAAGCAGATGAAGGACAGACTTGCCTATAACACATGCACAAAGCAAAATTCAGCAAGTCCAATGCCCTTTTCTTTTATCAAATTAGGTTTACATTGTCTAAGTTTGGGTTATTTTTAATTTGTTATAGGACTATCAAAGCTGGGGTCATAGTCCTCTATGTTTTCTTTAATTGAGCTTTAGTTGTGGTCATTAAGCATTGGATTTTTGGAATTTCTATCTTCATTTGTCTCTCCATAAACAGGATGGACCGGGCTGCATGTGAGCAAGGGTGCCAGTATTAGCTTGATATGCATAGTTGGGCCTTTACCTCACAGCTTCAGCTTTTGGAATTAATGACAATCTAATAGGCACCCATAAGAAATTCTTGCAATCCTTCGGAATTCACAATATCAAGTGATCAACCTTATGAATCCTTCAAACGAGTAGACAAACTCACTAACTTTAATCAACTATGAACTTCCTGCCAAAGTAGAAAAAAAGCACAACTAGAGTTTTTCGTTGAGTGTTGAGTTTTTTTTGTAAACAGATAGACAGCTGACTGTTTAGAGGCTTATTGAAAAAAAAAATGCAAACTGAAAAAACCCTAATCTATTCATTACAACCAAACAAAAGAAATGACACGATCTGCCCCCTCAAAGATAGCTCTCTGGAAAACTAATCCTGATAAAATCGATTTTGAGTCTAGATATTTAACTTGTTTCCTTGAAATCGATCCTAAGGTTCTCCGAACCAATCTTGGATTTTCCTGTTCATCAAACAGATCCTCTAATGCTTCAAATCAATCCCAAATTCACAATCTTTTGACCTTTCGGTTCGAAAGAGTTACAGCCATTTTAGTCAACTATTAAAACATTACACAAAATTCGCCAGCACTGTGCTCTAGATTGCTCCCATAGAGTCATAATCTCCTTGTGTGCAAATTTTTTACAACATTTTATTTGGTTCATTTCAGGCAACTGTCAGCATGACCAAACTCTTTCTCTGATGGAGTAAGATTATGGGATGTTATTTGACATGACTCATGGAGTAGTAGTGTCATGTACGCTGAACTTTACAGTTCACTTCTTGAACTAAGGCCTCCTTCATCTAGATGCAGCCTAGTCTTAGATGCTTGAGTTGATGGTATCCATAGGGTCAACTTACTTGTACAATCAATCTATTAAAAAATTAATCATATGTACTATCATGGTCATCTTTATCCACCTTCTTAATTAAAAGGGACAGAAAAAAGAATCATATTCCAATATTCAATTTAATCTTTACCATGTCTTCAGTCACAGCATCCACATTTATATTCTTTTTTTTACTATGTCCACCCATGTCAGTTTTGATCTACTTCTTGCACTTTTTTACCAAAGCTATTCCCACTTTGCTCAAACGATCTCATTTTGCTCCTCCAAGATTAACAGTTTCTAGACATCCATCTCAACATTAGCATCTATGCTGTGCTCATTCTATAAACATGATATTTCTTGAAGTACCAACATCCAGCTTTATAAGTAAAGAAAAGCCTGATGGTACTAGTGAAGAGTTTCTTCTCTAGTTTATTCCATACACATTTATCATACAGCACTACAAATTTACTATTCAACAAGGTGTGAATTGAATCACCACATTTTTAAGAGAAATTAAAGGGGAAAAAAAAAAGGTTGAGATAGGATAAGCCTTTTCTATTTTTCTAGTTGGTATCATTTTTTCCAAATAGGTAAAGGCAAGAAGAACATATAAAGATCATCCTTGGAAGGTCAAGAGAACTACAAAACAAAACAACCAAAGATGACAATACCTTATGATAGCTCGGCGTGCTTCTTCAACCTTTCCAAATGTAAAAACAGTAGAACATATTCCAGTTGAATAAAGTATAGATGGCAAGATCTTACCTTATGATAGCTTGGTGTGCTTCTTTAATCTCCCCACATGTAAGACAGTAAAGAACAAATTCCAGTAGAATAGAGTATTTATCCTGCCACATGGTAAAAATGTCCTGATTAATTAACAATAAACAATGTACAAACATACACTTTATTTCCTGATTGCTTGGTGGTTCAATGGGAAAATAATTAGTTTGAAACAAGGTCTAAAAACTTTGGCTAATTACAATGCAATGTCAGCCAGCTTAACAAGGACTCAAATGACACTGAAATATCGAAATGCCAAACTCACAAGACTCGTGCATAAAACAATAATAAGGATTTGAGGAACAAAACTTCTTTATGCACAATTTTTTCTCCTGCAAAAAAAAATAACGCAATTTGAAATGGCTCCTATAATAAATTTATTTTATTCATTGTTAATGTAAGTTGAATTAAAAAAGATACATAGCTACTTATAATATAACAGAAGATTTAGTCTTAAAGTGGAGTGGATGATTCGAATTCATGAAGCAGACCCTCTGTAGTTAGGAAAAAGCTTTCTAGATTGAGTTGAATTGAGTATTGAGTAGCTTCATAAAATCATCTACAACATATAGGGAGTCTTGAAGTACCAAAACAACACAAACTGCACATATTTCCAATACCTCTAAAATCATTACCAGCTCAAGATAACTTTCATGTTGAGATCCAAGCACATAGAATTGTATAACTTTCCAAACTGAAATACAAACCACAACCCAAAAAAAAAAAAACTAGTAATCTTAAGTTTAAGATTTTCCAATATTATATTTTTAAGCATAAAGAAGGGTACACCTTGGCGCAATAGTTGAGGTTGCCTTGTTAAGAAATGGAGGTCACAAGTTCAAATCCAAAAACAGCCTCTCCAATGTGGAAGTAGGATTGTGTACATCAACCTTTCCCCAAACCTCGCAATGGCAGAAGTCTCACGCATTTGGTACGGTCTTTTTAATATTTCAGCACAGAAAAGTGTTTCCTAGCAAACAATATAGTAAAGCATTAAAGCAGGGTCAACTTCAAAAGAGGTCAAACCCAAAGCTTGCACCATGCTCAAGGAACAAGTCACCCAAGACATCCCCATAAACTCATCATGAAATGACCAACTTCCAACCCTATTTCATCTTCATGCAAAGGATGTTAAACTGTTAAACCATTAAAGAATAAAGATGAGTATCAAATTGATCCATTTTCCAAGTTGAAACATGATGTTAACAACATTCAACTTTATGCAATTGTTCCAAGTGATCAAATTCCCTTTTGGGAAAAGAAGCAGGAGACGTCTTCCGAACCAGATGCCTACTAGATTTCTCCACCTTTTGTGACCAAGACTGCATTACTATAGCTTCCAGCAAGTGATCTAAAAAGTTCTGACTCTAGAATGTAGAGTGCAGCCCATATAGCGACTTCCAAACAACTACTGTTTCAAAAGATAATATGAGTAGCAATTCAATCTCCAAAGAATGGCAATAAGGAATCTCTAATACATCCTTGAGCAACTAGAAATGAAATTCAATTTTGAATATAGCATGGATGAGAATCATGAAACAGAAACCCCAAGATCCATATCCATCAAGATACTACCTTGAAAAGTTGCTGGAAATCGAACTCCATACCAGGATAATGCCTCTACGTTAATTATTTCACTCGAGTTGCACTGTCCAAAATGATTATGGCTGGAGAAAAAAGGTTGACATCTTGACCCACAATGATCATAATGAAGAGGGAGTTACATCAGACACCACCACCTCAGACCAATTTAAAAAAATTTCCAATTCAAAGTTGCAATATAACTTAATTTTACCACTTGATAAACAAAACATCAAATACAAAATTGACCAGTGGACAGTGGCATGGGAAACCTGCTAAAGAGAAAGTACATACTGACATCACTCGAAACTCCGGGAATTTTTAACCAATCCTTCTGTTTCATTGTCTTCCTAAAGGTCGAACTGAAGACAAAAGCACAAAGAACAGGCATTTGAGCATCTTATTTCAAACCTCAAAGCAAATAAACACAAAGATGATGTTGGAAAGGACAGGTGATCAACATCCAAAAGCCACCTACTATTTAATCTGTCTCCTTCAGCCAAAACAAATACCTAATACCATAGACCCGAATATAGCAATCTTATTCCAAAACCTCGGGCTCTCCTTACAACCTCCAGGTGTTCCTTATCAAAGATTATCAAACACAATTACCAATTCCTGAGATTCAGTTTTGATCTAAAGGTGAAAAGACTTTGTCATTTCATTGTGTTGGGAAATGTCCGCCCTGCAAAGCGATTTATCACTTATCTCCATTTTCTTTCATGCTTCAATCAAATCAATGGTCCTCAAGTATATGGCCCATGGTGAATCCTCTAATAACAAATCTTTTATCCTTATTAGTCCAAATGTATATAGAACGGCTACTTCACTTGATTATTAAGTAAGAGAAAGATACCTCATACAAAAACCTTGGCCTCTCCGTACAACCTTTAGGCATTCTACCACAGTTTTGGGTCAAACGGTTTTCTTTCACCCACTAAAATCAACATTAAACACGCAGAACATCTACCAGATTCGTGCAGACTCCAAGGGGGCGTTTGGTATGGGGTAATCTATGGGATGGGAATGGGAATCTTGAACTTTTGTTTCATGTTTGTTTCACTATTTGCACTTTTTTAAGAGTGAAAAAGTGATTCCCAAGAAAGTAGGATTCCCACCCAAGATAGGAAAGTGATTCCCATGGAGATAGGTGGTATTCACTTTCCCGGAAAAGTGATTACCGTGAAAAAGTTTTTATTTCTTTTTTAAAAAAGGCAAAAAAATAAAATCGCCTCCCTTATTTCACCCATGTTAATATTTTTAAATCATATGATAATTTTTTATTAAAAATAATATTTTAATAAAATATATTGATTTTATTAACTTAATATTAGTAATAATAATTTTTACATTTTTAATGAAATATTAATTTTATTATTTTAAAATATATATATATTATTATTTTTTCATCACAACTAATTTTATTATTTTCAATAAAAATCAATTTTACTATTTTTTAATTAAAATAAAGTTTATTATTTTAATAAAAATACTTTATTATTTGAAAATTATTTTTTGTTCTAACTTTATATTGATAATAATAATTTTTATATTTTACAAAATATTCATTTTATTATTTTTAAAATTAATTTTATTATTATTTTTTCATCACAACTAATTTTAATATTTTTAATAAAAACCAATTTTAACTATTTTTAATTAAAATTAAGTTTACTATTTTAATAAAAAAATACTTTATTCTTAAAAGTTTGTTATTCTAACTTTATATTGATAATAATAATTTTTATATTTTTATGAAATATTCATTTTATTATTTTTAAATTTAATTTTATTATTATTTTTTCATCACAACTAATTTTATTATTTTTAATAAAAAACCAATTTCTCTATTTTAATTAAAATTAAGTTTATTAGTTTAACAAAAAATACTTGATTATTTAAAAACTATTTTTATTATAACTTTCTATTAATAATAATAATTTTTATATTTTTATGAAATATTCATTTTATTTTTAAAATAATTTAATTATTATTTAATCAAAAACCAATTTTATTGTTTTAATAAAAGTTAAGTTTATTATTTTGATAAAAAATACTTTTACTATTTGAAACGTATTTTTTAATATGTTTAATAATGAATCTTCATTATTTATTATATTAATAAAAAATAATTCTATTATTTTTAATAAAATTAATATTTTATAATAAAGATTATTTCATTATCTAAGATTTCGATATGTTACCAAACACAGTAATGTGATATTCCAATAAAAGTTGTATAAGATTCTCATGCGTAACCAAACACAGTAATATAACATTCTCATTTTCAGATTCTCATCAACCAATAACATTCCCATTTTCAGATTCTCATCAATCACTTTCTTAGGAATCTGATTCTCATTTCCATCAAAAGATTACCGTGTACCAAATGCAACCCAAAAAGTATGTGCCATTCTCGAGGTAGAGGGGAAGAAAAAGAGGGAGAGAGAGAGAGGGAGGGGGAGAAGGCTCGTTCTCTTCACTAAAAAAACCCCACTTGGGACACCAAGTGCATGATTACGAGTGACTTTGCTTATTTGGGTTAGGTTGAGAATGTAAATGCAAATTTAATCTATAGGAGCAACAAATTGATCCAATATGGTACCATGTGGTTGAATTCCCTAGTAAGTGGACACCATGAATTCCATCAAAAGCTTGTTTCAACAATGTACGTTTGGCACCGACATGGATGAATATGATGCTAAACGATAAAGTTTGTGGAAGGCATTCATTTTCAACATGAACTACAATTACGTGGATAATTATCCACATCAATTTTAAAATATGATCATCAAAAGAAGAGAACCGTCTAATACAATCATTGTAAGATGCATTTGTGACAAAGGAAATGTTGCATAGTCATACCTTTGGTTGATTCTTCATTCCCCCGGTCTTTCTCATCCAAACTTCATGGATGCGCTTAATCTTCCTTGGGTTAATGGGATCACCTTCTATCTCATTCAAAAGCTCCATTGTGGCCTAAATAAGTAGAGGCATTAAGATGTCGCATGTATATTCCAAATAAAATTAAAAAATATCACCAAAATTTCAATAGTTGCACAAAATTGAGTGACAGTCTTTTTTTTTCTTTTTATAAAGGAAACCAGAATGACACACACACACATATATATATAAATAAAAGAGAAGCAAATAAGGGGCAAAGGAGCCAACCAAAAGGACACCTCAACTACAAAAGGTTAGCCCATTTGGTCTTCAAATCTCCCATCCTAGACTCTTGTGTCCCAACACCACCCACATAAATGTTTTGAATTTTGATTACATCCCAAAGGTAGCCTTCTCTAAAAATTAAACCTAAAACATGCTTAACACCAAATAGCATGGTGATTGACCATCTCTAGCCATCTGATTCAATGAATCCCATGATAGAAATGTGTATTCTTTAAAAAAGAAAAAGAAAAAACCTCTTCAGACTGTAGATCCACCAAAGGGTTCGAACCTAAGACGTTCATGGTGCACGCCTTATTCATGTATCTCCACAAATAACAATGGAGGATAAGTAAAACAGTATAACTATCTGGTCTAATGGCTTAGTCCCCATATGAGCCATGCCCAATGTGAATCTCTAATTTCTTTCGTGCAAATATTGAGTATCATCCAACTATTCGGATATACAAATCGCGGCATAACTCAATCATCATCAAAATACTAATACCCTATTAACCATAAAACATAGTTTTCTACTTTTCTAGCAAATACAAAACAGGATAAAAAGAGCAGAAAAGAGAACATACCCAATACTTTTTCCGGTTCACCGTCGGGCACCTCTCCCTACAAGTACCTTTCAATAGCATGCTCAAGACACCACTTGCCGGAGTCCAATTACGACATTTGATGAGTTTATCAAGTAAGCGGCTAAGTCTCCGGCGATGCTCCATTCGCACATTGTACGAGCAACGGGTTTTGGGCCGCTTACTGGATGACTTAGAGTTCATTTCATCTGGATTCTCTTTCTCTGAATCATACCCACCATTAACCTCTCTTTCGTGCTTTTCGATATTTTCATCAATGCTCGTATTTACAGATTCCATTGTGTAATTACCTAAGCAGTTTTCAAGCGTCCAACCAAAATTCTCTTGCTTCCTTCACTTCTGCAGTTAATTGAAAAGAAAATTCTTAATAACTGATCAACTAATCAAGACGACAACTCTAACCTAGGGTTTCGAATAGATTGGAAGCTCATTAGATTCGTTCGCAAAAACATAATCGAGAGTGAGTGGGAAAGACGAGAAGAAGAAGAATTGCGATACAAGGATGAGGGAAACATAAGGGTTTAAGGTTAATCGAGATTTTGGGGGTCTATAAATACACCAATAGGTTGTAAAAATAAGTAAGAAAATAAATAAAGGATTCTTCCCCTGTTTTAGTTGTTGGGATCTAACATGGGCCACTTTGGCGCAAGTTGTCTATTAGTAACGTTTTTTCTTTTTCCTTCTTTATTATTATTATTATTTATTTTATTTTTTTTAAAAAAAAAAATTTGAGTAATCTCAAGCCCATAAATGGCGGCATGAGTTAAAAAATAAAAAAATAATGGACAGTATGAGCAAAAAAATTAAAAAACTTATACCGCTTATTAAATAAACAGCATGGGTTTTTTAAAAAAATAAAAATAAAAGTATAAAATCAAATTAAAAATAAAATATTTGCTCGTGCCTATAAATGAAAAAAATCCAAAACGTAAAGAAGATGCGTGAAATTTAAAAAAGAGTGAATAAAGTGTTGTTGCACGATATTGTGCGTGTTACTATAAATTGAAGAATCAATTGCAATTGTTATCATCTATGATTAATTCTTTGACGTAGTGCAAAAAATTTAAACAAAAGCAAGTTTGAATCGGATTAAAAGGGTTGGTGAAAGAAAGTTAAAGATGAAAGTTAATGAAAAACAACCATATGATGTGATCGATCTCATCCTCTCCATACTTAAAAATAAATGAAAAACAACGACTAACATCACTGAATAAATGTAATTCAATAAGTTAGTGATTACTAAAACTATTATTATAACATTTCAAACAATATTTAATCAAATCAACCACTAACCCCCTCTAAAAAAAAATTATTATCAGCGACAATGCTTTTTTTAAAATATCCAAGTACAATTTGTTCTTGAGAATAAAAAAAAAGCCCACACAAAAATTTAACAAATATGTTTCCTAACCTGCGGCTTAATTACCATTATCAAATATAACAACAACAAAGATTATATAAAGAGATATTTAAAATTAACAAAAAAAATAAATAAATATTGTTACTAAAATATTTTTGTTTGCTTGCAATACTCTAATAATATTATACTTTCAAAGGAAAAAATATAGCTTCCTTATCAAACTAAACACAACAACAACAAGGATTAAATCAATATCGTTTGAATCAATAAAAAACTTAAGAAATTAGTAAAAAACAATAACAACAACAATGACTAAATAAATATCTCTAAAATCAATAAAACCACATAAAACTTAGTTATTTTCAACTATAAAAGGTTTAAATAAAATCAAACCAAAGATGTTGAATGCCGGAGAAAAAGAGAAAGGAAGATGTCGGAAAGAGTTGCTGGTTGCTGGAAAGTTCACGCACGAAGGAAGGAATTATGGTTTTTTTTTTACTCTCTCTTGTTGGGTTTTACCTATAACGCAAAAGAGAAAATAAAAATCGCATAAGGGTAATTTTTATTTTTTTTTACATGCCGCCCCTTGAATGGGTTGCACTCGTCTATCACAAAAAAGATAAAAAAAAAAAAAAGCTAGGCAACTTATGAATATATTAGTTTTTAGGTGCCATATAAAAAACAAATCCCTATAAATAAAAAAAAATTCACATTGAATGCATCTTAATAAATTAAATAAAGACACCGTTGAAGTACGGTTGCAAATAAACGTCAAGTAACAAATATATATATATATCTATATAATATAAAATTTAAATGATAATATAAACTTTTAGGTTACGTTCACAGGTATTTTCAAGCCTACTTCTACGAGCAAATCGAGCCCATTGATAGCTTAGCTTGGACCCTTCGATCGAGTCGGCCATGAATTAGAGGGCCGAGCCGAGTGGAGCTCACACCACCCCTAGTCACGCGCGTTCTGCTCCGGTCCTGAAGTGAAGCTGGAGAGAGGCGCAACGGTACGTTCGAGGGAACTCTCCGTTCGGAGTTCAGACATGTTCGCAACTCCTAAAAAACGCGCGAAATCCACTCAAAAAAAGCCTAACCCCAACCCTAGCTCGTCATCTGCTCCTTCTTCTTCTTCTTCTTCTTCACATGGATTCTTAAAGGAGCCATCCTCAGGTTTCTTCCCTACGAAGGAGGAGTTTTTGAGGCTCCTTGGCGTCGTTGCCGTTGCTTTTGCCGTCGCGATGACTTGCCATTACGCGGCCAATGTCCTCAATCGCCGGCCCAAGCCATTCTGCGACAGTAACGCGGAAGATTCTCTATCAGGTGAGTTTCTTCCATTTGTTTTATTTATTTATTTAAGGGTTCAGTTTTTTTGAGTTAGCTTTTTGTTGGATTTGCCATGGATCGAGAACAGTAGTCTTACGTTAGAAAAAATGAAGTGTGTATTCAGGGGCCTAGCCAGGATTTTTCCTTTGGGTGGGCTAAAATTTTTTTTTAGACAAACCTCGATGGCACGAGGAAAATTCATTGATTGAAAATAAAAGATATACTCTATAAGGGGGACATAATGAACCTTGCCCCGCAAAATACATATATTAACTATAATATATAACACAGGAACACAAAACTTAAAAAAGAAAACAAAATACAATACAATTATAAAAATCATGTAAACTTTATTCTACGAGTTTTTAAACCTTCAAACTCATCAATAATATTCTAGGTTAATGCTATTAACAATCTCTCTTTCAATATATATCACCATACAATTTGTAAGAAAATCATCCTCCATTTTAGAACGAAGTGATGTTTTGACAAGCTTCGTAGTTGAAAATGCTTGGTCTGTTGATGTTGTGGACACAAGAAGAGTTAATATTAAACGGATCAACTTATCAAAGTGTAGTGTTTTGATCTCCTTGTTTCTGCTAAACATTGACATAATTTTGAAAGAGAAGCAATATTCTGAAATTTTTTACCACAAAAAACATCAAACCTGTAATGGCTCAATTGTCTTCTCAAATCTTCAATGTTATCGGTGCTAAAATCTTGAGAGTAGAAATTCTTGGTAAGAGTACAAATATTATCAACATCAAATAACTTAAACCCGTCAATAGGGCTCAATGCCATGCTAAGAGTAAGAAGTTGTATTGTTTGCTCTGGGAATCTACTACTCAACTCCATCAATTGGAAATCAATCACAACATTAAATATACTAAAGTGATAATATTGCTCAATTGTGATATTATCTTTTTGCTGACAAGAATGTCTCGTTCCTTGCATATAACGTGCATTCATATCAGGAATTTCAATTTCATATCTACGGCAAAATGACACTACACTTTTCAAAAAAGAATCACATTTATACTTCCTTAACTCTTGAAGGAGCAGTTTTGTGGTTGATACTAAATTCATAACATTCAAAATATCTTGAGATTTCGATTGCAAAGCCTGACAAAGCATATTAGAGATTTCTAAGATTTCATGCAACAACAATAAGATAAACACAAAATCAAAGGATCTCAAATCTTTATACGCACCTCTGGCTTCTCCACGTATATTGTTATTTAGTCCAAAGTCAATCAACTTTTCAAGCAAGGTAGAAACTGAGCTAAACATTTTAATCAATCCACCAATAGCCTTATAATGAAAACTTCAACGAGTAGCTCCAGGTCGTTGCAAGGTGTGCATTTGATTTGCTCCTATACCAGTCTCAAGTTCGCCTAAAGCAATCAATTCATCAATTTCAGCTTCTCGAATAAATTTGAACTCAGAATGACACTTGAAAAAACTACTCACAAAATTGATTATGAAAGTCAATTTGGATAAAAACAACCATATATCATGCACTTCTTTAGCCACTACAACTAAAACAAGTCGAAGTCTATGTGCAAAACAATATATGTAGTAAGCACATGGACAATCTCTCACACTATTCATGTTGCTTGCACCATCATATCCTTGGCCTCTCAAGTTTTCAAGTGAAAGATCATATTGAGTGAGTACATTACATATCTCTTTTTTAAGGGTTAAAGCATTAGCGTCATTAACATTCAAAACTTCTAAAAAACATTCTTGAACAAAGCCTTTCAAATCAACATATCTCAAAATAATTGTCATTTGTTCCTTGTTGGATCCATCAAGTGCTTCGTCAACTAGAATGCAAAATCTGGCATTCCCGACTTCCTCACGAAGTATAGCCTGCACTCTTTTAGCAAGAATGCTCAACAACTCCTTTTGAATATCGGGTGAGGTGCATTTGACATTTTGTGGAGCATTTTCTAAAACAGTCCCACCAATTTCTTCATTTAGTCTTCCTTGCAATTTTATCATCTCAATAAAATTTTCACAATTAGTAGAATTGATGGATTTGTCATGACCTTGAAATGCACACCCTTGCACGACTAGCCACTTTATCGACTCTAATGTGGTCTTGAGCCTTAACCGGATTTGTGAAATCTCTTGAAGAGAGAGTTTATTCATGACTTTGTTGATATGTCGTGATAAATCTTGCAAGTTTCTCCACCTTTGCATGTTATGACTATGTTGTGAATTATGGTCCCTTATGTGTTGAACAAATGAACAATTTTTTCTATTTTTCCCACAATTGACTCTTTTCCAACCTTGAAAGCCATCTTTCGTAAATGTCAGATGCTTTGATGGAACACTATCAAGAAGATAACATACAAAGCAATAAGCTTTATTATTCTCAATCGAATATTCAAGCCACTCAAATGTTTGGAACCATGAATGTTGAAACCGCCGAGTTTGATTACCATCCTTAATAAATGGATAATTATCCAACATGGGTTGGAAAGGCCCCATTTTGATATATTCTCTTCGAATATCATCTTGCTTGTTAGCGGGATAAACTCCTATTGGAAAACGTAATCCGGGATCACGTTTATTATAAGGACCATTGACATCTATTGGAGTGTAATCATCTTTCTCAAAGTCAAATCTTTTGGAGAAAGAAGACAGACTACAACCACTAACAATATTTGGAGAACTTAACCCATTTGATTGGTGATCTAGTTTTTTCCCAAAGTATGAAAGAAGAGTTTTTCGTGGCTTAGATGAATGATTGTTTGACATTGTAACCTAACATTATCAAATAACTTTGTTAAACATTTTGAAATAAAATTTACATATATATGCAACAAAATTAATATACATGAAATAAACATTTATAATTAAGATAATCTCACAAAAAAATAGTTATTTACAATTAAAATAAATTGAGAAGCATAAACAAAGAATGACGAAAGCAAAGAAAAACAAAAGAAATTGTATTGGATAGCGACTAAACCTGAAATTGATGGAGTGATTCAAGACTTTTCTAAGTCGTAAGAAAAACAGAGGGTCGCGGACTTGGGACGAAGATCGAGCGGGATTGAGTGGAGGTCGAGCGATTTTGTTTGTGCGATTTGGGGTTGATTCGTGCGATTTGGAGTTGGCGGCAATTTGGGGTTTGATTCGTGGCGATATTGCGATTTGGTTTATGGGTGTCGATTTGGGCGATTTCAGTTTTGGGGCTTTCAATGATATATTTTTTTCTTTTACGATTTTGCCAATTTGCTTGTTGATTTGGGGGTTACTATTGGTTTTTGCGAATAGCAAAGAGATTAGGGGGTTGCGATTGCTTTTTTGCGATTTGCAGTCGATTTGGGGGTTGGGTATTAAGAGAGGAAGGGTAAGAAAGTTTTTTATCCAAAATATTTACATGGGCTAATACTAGTATAGGCTTTTTTTGCAAAATGGCTACCTGGGCTATAGCCCAGGGTAGCCTAAACATGGATACGCCCCTGTGTGTATGGTATCCTCATTAGTACCGAGGCCTTTTGCGGTAAATCTTAGGTATGGGATTAATTGGGACAACATCGGTGTCAATTGAGATGATTCAGGACCTACAATAGTGATATCAGAGCTTATATTTCGGTTGAAACATGGTACACGCGACGAGGCGGAGCTCGTGTGAGCTCATTGGAGCTGAACTAGTCATGGTGTGTTGAAGTGGGATTGGTGTATGGATCACTTTATGACCCTAGATTTTGGTCCAAGGTTGATCCCTTCCTCATTAGTATCGAGGCCTCATAGAGCAAAACCCAATAATTAGGTGGTTAAGTGGGGAAATTATTGATATTAGTTGAGATTTAGGCCTACCGAGAGCTTTCTTGAGCGAGAGTCTAGTATAAGACAACAAATGCTTCAAATATTAAACTAGATTGTATGTACCTCTTTGTAGCTATATTGAGTTAATGTTTTAGGAGTTATAGCGTTTTATGAACATGCAAAGGGGATTCGTCGAAGTTGCCCTTTCTCATCTGTAATTTTGAGCTTTGAGAACTATTTTGGCAAATCTTTTGATGCATTACTATCTGGAGGGGAATCTATTATGCACAATGACTAGAAATCATGGGGCATTTGGTGGTGCCGGATTCAATGTTCGTGCTCTTTTCTGCAGTTCACTTTCTTTTGTCTTGTGTCTCGTGTCTCTTGTCTCTATTGCTATGCACTTGTTTTGGTCCCCTTAAGAAATTGTCTTGTCTATTTATTAAAATTCCTACTTAACATAAAAGTTTTCTCATTGTGTATATGCATGTTCGTTGTATATTCGCTTAGTTTTCACGATTGTGGTTATATGCAAGCACATATTGAATTTGTAATTTGTTTCACTATCTTGTGTAATTGGTGATTTAAATTTTTTGATTTACTACACTTTTTTGGCATTTACTACACTTCGTTTGTTTTTATCAAATGCTCTTTTGTTTTTGGTTATCCACTTATTTGATACTACTTGGTTGTAATTGGATGCTTATATATATCCAATTTTAAATAATGTACGGAACGACAGATTTTTGTGAACCGTGTCCAAAAAATGGTGAATGTTCTGAAGGAAACTTGGAATGTCTTCCTGGATATAAAAAGTATGGGAGATCATGTGTTGAAGATGGAGAAATTAATCAAACAGCCAAGAAACTTGTGCGTCCTTAAGTCTATTTGTCTCTGAATTATTGAATTGTGGAGATGATGGAAACTTTCCTTTGATTTCTGATTTGCAATTATTTTATTATTCAAATGCAGTGCGAATGGGTAGAACTTCGTGTTTGTGAAGCATATGTTCACTTTTTGTGCGACGGAACTGGGACAATTTGGGTTTGCTATCATTACATTCTCCAAGTTTCATGCAACATGACAATAGGAGTATTTATGTGGAATGTTATATGTACACTATGATCAATAAGAATAAATAATTTATAGACCTTGCTTGCCATTTACTCATGTAGCTTTAAAAATATGTTTGCATTTTAGGTTCCGGAGGTGGAAGTGTGGAAGGAATTTGATGAGAATGAGTTGAAGGAAAAGCTTGGCTCGAATAATGATTCTTACATCTATGCTAAACAAAAGGCAATGGAAATGGTTGAAGGCTTGTTAGAGACACATAGAAGTTTGTATGGGTATAAACCATATAATATTCTTTAACTTTGCTTGTTCTAGGCAAACTGGATTTACTCTATTTTTGGTGCCTTTGCTTATTTATTTATTTTGTCCATGTAGGATCAAAGAGTTGAAATGTCCCGATTGGCTTGTAGAGCATTACAAATCCCTCTCTTGCTGCATAAGACAATGGATCTCTAGTCATGCTTTAATTTTAGTGGCAATTTTCCCATTGGTATGCCACTTCAATCATAACTTTTTGAGTTTTCTCTTTGGAAGCTACATGCCAAAATCTAATGGCATTTGATTTAAAGGTAGTAGGATTCATAACCCTGGTCATATTGCTACTTCGGAGCATTCGGCAAAAGCAATACCTATCAACCAGAGCTGAACAACTTTATCAGCAGGTACACATAGGTGTGTCTTTTTTCCACATATTACCATCAAAAAGTGTAACAAAACGCTACCTTGATAATTTGCTGCACTTTTTACGACAGACAACCAGTAGACTGTATAAAATTGTTAATTTTTTCTACCAAGTCTCAACTATTTAGTCAACAATATGAATCCAATTTCTTTTCTTGGATAAGGCATTCAAATGTGTAGATCCTTTTCTTAACTTGGGATTTGGATTCAATTTTTATTTTATTTTGGATAAGAAGCAAGGTATTAACCGTATTATATTACCTAAAAAAAGAAACGAGTACAAATGGTAAGAAGAGCCTAGGAGGACGAGAAGTTCTTGATAACTAGAAAATAATAGGTTACACCAAATTTGCCCACACCCATAAGGCTGTAACTAACCCGGCAAGCTATACCCATTGGAGATATTACTTGCTGCTGACTTGCTATCCAAGATGGAGCCTTGAGCTTAAATATCTGCCTGTTAAAATATGTTACACTGAATTTGCCCACACTCATTGTGGATGTCTTCAAATATCCACTCGTTCCACTTTGTCAAGATGGAACAAACTACTTCCATGATTGCTACCCTCATATGGTCTTGAGCCTCAAGGATGCATTGTCTCCTAATGAATGAATGAAAAGGTCATAACACCTAGATGACTTCTTAAAAGTTCAGTGAACTCACCCCCCTCCCATATTGAACAAAGAAAAAACAATAATTTTGAGACCTGATAGTTTGCAAAAACATTCTACCAATCTCATGCTATTCTGAACATTCTGCATGGATCCATCAGAAAACATAAGACTATTATTCACAAATTGTAGATGAGAAACTTCTCTCTTCTCCCTTCCAATTAGAAAACCTTGAAGGCCCCCCCACCTCTGTTGCTTTGTTTAGCATTATGCCTAGCACATTCACAACTAAAGTAAAAAAAGAGGGGTGAGATGGGATCACCTTGCTGGAGTCTCCTAGCGGCTTTAAACTTTCCTCTAGGCTGCCCATTGATCATGACAAGTAAAATACTAACTTTAGTTAGCCCCTAATCAATTTTTCCTTCGACTACAACCCCCACGCGACCCCTCCTCCCTCTTTTTTTTTCTTAGCACAAAGTCGAGAATCTCCCATTCAATATGATCGTAGGCTTTAGTTAGGTTAAGTTTTAGGATGACACCCTTCCTCTTCTTACACCGGTATTCTCCCATCGCTTCATTTGCTACTAGAACCAAGTCAGTTATTTGTCTACCTTGAACAAAGGCACCTTGATTCTTAGTAGCTGTAACTTCCAACACTTGTTTCAATCTTATAGAAACTGTCTCTGTAATTATTTTATACAAGCTGGTAACCTAGCTTATCGGTTTAAAATCTGTTATCTTTCTTGATTTCTTGCCTTTAGGAATAAGGCATATGCATGACATATGGGAATGGCATTGGTCGCTCTGTTCCTATAGAAATCATCCATGACCTTCAATAAATCCCCCTTCAATGCCTTCACTACCGCTCCCAACATTGCTAAAAGAGAGCCATAGTAAAATTGTCGTTCTGGGAGCTTAGAGTCATGGTAATCAAAGACACCCATTGAAACCTCATCCTCATTAAATGATCTATCAATGCAATCCATCTCCAATATGCCCAAAGGGCTCCAATCCGCCTCGTCAATATTGCAACTCCACCCTTTAGAAGAGAACAACTCTTTGAAGAACCTTACTATCTCAATAGTGATTGTATAATTCGTATCCACATTTTCTATGACCTCCCCATCTTCCTTCTCAATTCTTGTAATCATGTTCTTATACCTTCTCAAACTCAGAATGTTGTGCAAAAACTTGGTGTGGACATCCCCTTCTTTTTTAACCATGAAATATGAATTGAGTTAAACTCAAGTATTAGGATGGTTTAAGCATGTTCAAAATAGGTCAATAACACTCACTAAAACTAAAAGCAAAAAGAAAAAGAGAAAAGAAAGAGCATATCAGTACCAACTCAATATAGAGGAAGCTTGGAGGTTGAGGTTACTACAGAGTGACACAGATTGTGTTGTGGAGACCAGATATGAAAATAATTAAAATGTCGGAAAGCATTGCTTTATGTAGAACTAGCAGAGGACTTGGGTTTATTACTCATCCTTACAGCCAAAGCTTCGACCTCAACTGCTTGTTGCTTCTGGACGCCTTATTTCGTCACTCGAGATCCAAGTTAACCTTGACAAAGATCGATTTCCTTCAAGCAAGCAAGAGAAGGTGGTCCTCTCATCTCTCTGCCTGCTCCATTCTATATAGCCTAAGGGTCACTCTTGGATGGATAGAAACACAGAAAAGGCGTACCTGACAGAATGAAAGTTGCTCTTCATTCTAACCGTGTCCTAGGAACCTCCCCCGACGTAGGCCAATCTTGCCTTAGTGGAGCTGATTCCTTTTGTTATCCTTCAATATATGTGATAAAGCTGTATCAATTGACGATGGCAAGTTATAACTTATAACTATTTCCTTTTTTACTCTTTCATATTTCTTTTTTAGGCTTACTTTTTTCTTTTTCAATGTTGCCTTCTGATGAATATATACATATTTTTTCATGTGTTAGAACAAAAAGTCAAATGCATTGACATGGAAATGTATGGTTTATGAAGCCACTATCAGATATTTTGATACTTATCTCATCCTATTTGGTTATAATGTAGTTTTTTCACCTACAATCCTTTAAAAATATTATGTCAAAAAACTGAAGCAACTAAAATATTGCAAAGTTTTTTTTTTTGGGTACATTGAGATTTGCAACAATACAATTTTATCTATGTTATCTGTTTTCTTGTTCTCATTTGTGGTTAAATGATATCTAAAGTATCCCTATCAGGTTTGTGAAATACTTGAAGAGAGTGCAATTGCGGCAAAGAGTGTTAACAGTGAATGTGAGTCTTGGGTGATTGCTTCTCAATTACGGGATCATTTACTTTTGCCGAGAGAAAGGAAGGATCCATTGTTATGGAAGAAGGTATTTTCATTTTTTCAAGGGATCTTATCATGGTTAACCATGATCTTGAAGTACCAGTTATACTGTGAACATGTGAACCACTTTCTCCTATTTTTTCATATGTTTCCCCAATCAATTTCCCACATCTCTTGTGGAAAAAAGTTCATCTTTTTGTGATACGCTGTCACTTTATGATACTTCTTGTTATTCTTTCAAAAGTTTATGCTCCTCATCAATAATCGATGTATGGTTTAATGATTTATGTAAATGTAAAGATCTGTTTTAGAGTTGTATGTGATTAGTATCTGTATCTTTGTTAAAGGTTGAGGAGTTTGTCCAGCAAGATTCTCGTCTTGATCAGTATCCAAAGCTGGTAAAGGGTGAACAGAAAGTGGTGTGGGAGTGGCAAGGTATGCATGCTTAGTCCAAGTTGTTACTGTATCAAAAGTTAGTTATGGTTTATGAATGTGAAAAACCCCTATACTTCTGGTGTGAATCTGTGAAACAATTGCATCAATCCCATGGTTTTTCTTAATTGTTTTTTTTATAAGAAATGAGATAAAAATATTATAATACAGAAGCCAGAAAAAGGCCTAGAAACAATTCCAATAGTTTCAAACTCATTAAGATCATAAGCATATCCAAATGTTCATGGATGATGAACGTAGACATGATTGCTTAAATAGATGTACAAGATTGCTTGCAGGTTGGCCACATGAATATTTTCATTTATCTTCCTCTATCTAGGTATACAACTCACTATTTCCACTTGAATCGATTTTGGCCTTCGTTTCATTTTGCACGTTTAAGTTGCATCTTCTTTCTCTTTCTATTGTCGCCATCACTGTTATTGCAGGCTGCTTACCATCTCTGTTTACTTCGAGTTATCTAAATAGTAATGGTGCTGGGCCTATGTTCTGCTGATTCATATTTATGTATATATATATTCTTTTATCATACATGACTTCAACAGGGGTGTATGTATTCAATTAGGATTTCCATAGACTTTTATAGACTTTGGAGGAGTTTAACAGGGGTGTATTCAATTAGGATTTCAATGGAGTTTTATGGACTTTTTTTAAGCGAATGACTTTTGTGGAATTCATAGACTTTTATAATCTTTACAGAATTATGAATGAGTTTCATGGACTTTTTTAAAATGACTCTCATAGACATTGATAGACTTTCATAGACTTTCATGGACTTATTATTATCCAAGTTTAGAATCTCCCTAATAACCTTCCAACAACCTTGCTCTCTAGTGCCAAAGGTATCAATAGTGTGAGTAATATTGCAAATGGCTTGAGTGAGTTTGTTCATGACATTTCCAATAGCAATTCTCAAATCTTCATATTCTACGAAAGTGTCCGTCCAATAATGTTTATGGGTAGGATGAGACTAATAAAGAACAAAAAAAAATGTTAATATATGAAACATATGCAAGACCTAACAATCATATTATATATATATTATTTTAATATAAGAACCTCACCTTAATGTAATCCTTAATTAATACTATAATTAATTGTAGACACAATATGATAACCATTAAAAACAAATGACATAAAAAAATGGCCATAAGAATCAATTATTGAGTGAAATATTAGTAAAATATTATATACACTCACCTATTCTTAAACATATATTAAATTCCTAATTGCATAAGATTTGAACTTGAAAAACAACATGTGAATTAGAAAGTTCTGTTAGACATTTTATCAAACAAAAAGTATGTAGTAAGACATTTTAAATTTGTATCATGATATAAAAGTGTTTCGTTCTTCACAAAGAGCAGAACATAAAAACGATTGAAATAATCTATGAGCAGGAAATATGAAATCTGAGATTTTTGGTTCATATAAAATAAAGGTAACTATTCACTATTCTAATGTCTTTGACAAAAAAAATAAAAATAAAAAAATCTAATGTCCAATATTATTAATAACCCCAACATCACCCCACATATCAACAGCTATAATAGCCCTCCATTCATTAGCATTCTCTCTTTGTTGTTCTTGAGTCTCAAGAAATGGTTCAAAATTGGTCTCTTGATTATCCAATGATGAGGAAGATGATAAACCTTCATTATCTGGTTCAACTGGAAATTCATCAGAACGACACTCCTTACGAAGAAAGTTATGTAATCCTGCACAATCTAACACCAACTCTGCTTGGGTATTATATGGAAATGGAGGAGCCGTTTTGAAAATTGTGAACCGCAATTTAAATATACCAAATATCCTCTCAATTACGTTCCTCAAGGAAGCATGTCGAAGATTAAACAATTCATTTGCATTTTCAGGATCCCGAACTTGACCAACAAAACCTTGAAGATGATAGCGTACACCTCGAAAAAGAGCTAAGAATTGATGTCGATTTGGAAAGCCACAATCCACCAAAAAACATTTACCTGAATACATAATACTTGTTAAATTAGTAAGCAATGTATAACCTTTATAATCAAGAATTTTTTTTAACAGATACAAAACAAATAAGTTGTGATATGTTAAGAAAATCTAATAAGTGATTGTTGAATGATATAAAATAAATAAAACCATACCTTGTGGCACTTGAAGTCCGTTCCTCCTCAATAAAGCATCACTCAGTACTTTTGAATCATGTGCAGATCCTTCCCACCCACTAAGCACGTATGTGAACTCCAAATCAAAGTTACAAGCCGTTAAAACATTTTGTGAAATTGTTCCATGACGATTTTGGTAGCTGCTAGTGTCATGTCCAGTAACCATTGCTAGAATATGGGTGCCATCAATAGCTCCAATGCAATCCTAAAATAATAATGATGATAATAAAACTTCAATAATAATCACTTACTTTAAAGTAAGGATAAAATCTTGTACTTTCCCTTATTCTTTCTGGTACAGTGGATCTAGGTTTGACCATCATATCTACTGCAATTGTGTTTAATGCCTTCAAAATTTTGTTGAAACTTCAGCTAGTAGTATAATGTGATCGGCCAAATGTTTTACGAATTAAGCAATATCGAGAATTTTGACCAACAGTGAGTAAAAATGTTGCTAACATTTCTTCAACACAAATAAACTGTGTATCTCGTGACAAAGTTTTTTCTCTAATAATATTGCATAGCTTTAGAAACACATCAAGATACATCCTATCAACTTTTCAAAATTGATCTGGATCCTCATTCAATATTTTATGCGTATAATCATACCCACTTGTCGTTTTGGTCGCCTAGTTAGGGGACGTGGGACATGTTCGCGACACATGGAAAGTATAAGTTCATTTAACATATAAAGAATTGCTAGATTGATCTCACGCGCTAGATTTGAAGCCCTAGTTCTGTGTGCATTAAGAATTTCGAAAGTGGTATCTAAAAGATGAACAGGCTGAGAATTAGAAGTCCACAAAAGTTTTTGGGTTGAGTGGGAGAGAATTTGTGAAGTTTTCTATTTATATCTCTTAACAAAAAGTCTACCAAAGTCTAGGTTGTAGAGAACTCCACAAAAGTTAATGACAAATTGAATACCCCTTGACTTTAATAAAGTTTACAAAAGTCTTTATTGAATACCCATATACTTTTGTAGACTTTTTTAGACTTTCATATTGAAAAAGTTGAAAAAGTCTACAAAAGTTATGAGGTATTCAATATGAACTTTTATAGACTTTAAAAAAGTCTACAAAAGTCTAGGGGTATTCAATAAAGACTTTTGTAAACTTTATTAAAGTCTAGGGGTATTCAATTTGTTATTAACTTTTGTGGAGTTCTCTATAAAATATGATTGTTTGGTCTTGCATATGTTTCATATATTAACATTTTTTTTTGTTATTTATTAGTCTCATCCTACTCATAAACATTATTGGACGGGCACTTTCGCAGAATATGAAGATTTGAAAATTGTTATTGGAAATGCTATGAACAAACTCATTCAAGCCATTTGCAATATTACTCACACTATTGATACCTTTGCCACTAGAGAGCAAGGTTGTTGGAAGGTTATTAGGGAGATTCTAAACTTGGATAATAATAAGTCCATGAAAGTCTATGAAAGTCTAGGAAAGTCTATCAATGTCTATGAGAATCATTCTAAAAAAGTCCATGAAACTCGTTCATAATTTTATAAAGTCAATAAAACTCTATCAATGTCAATAAAAGCCCTCCAAAATGAAAGTCCATGAAAGTCTTTTATAATTCTGTAAAGTTTATAAAAGTCTATGAATTCCACAAAAGTCATTTACTTGAAAAAACTCTATGGAAATCCTAATTGAATACACCCCCGCAAAAGTAGTATCAATTCCATTCTTGATTGTTCAGTTTTATAAGCAATATCTTTACCATCACCATAATGGCATAATCTTGCTTGTTTATCCTTCTGTGAAAGTCTACTCATATCATTAGTAAATAACACAATCAGACAAAATGTTTAAATGCAAACCCTGATATAGGCTTACCGTCACCATAATCTTGCTTGTTCATCTTCTGATCGATTCTAATTCTATAAGGTTTTAACACATAGAGAACTATCATAGTGTAATGTGTCAATCTCGGGCATTTTTAGCTTATCGGTTATAGAACATATCATTAACAACTTTGCTGATTAATATTTTATGCTTCTTCTTCTTCTTCCCACTGTTGTTTTGAAATGTGTGTTGCTCTTGTTTTTGTAGTTGAAGGTTCACTTAGCTCATCGAGGAAGAGGGTGGTGACACCAACAAGCAAAGTAGGATCTGATAAGGTGGCGCAGAAGTCTCCTACCCCACAACAGAGGCTGAGCTGGCGAGAAGCTTCTTTCCATTAAATTCTTCTCGTGTTCGTCATTTGTAATTTTGTATATGATATTGGGTGAATCCTGCAAGAAACTTTGTGTTGAGTCCTTAAGGTTCAAAAATGTTGTTGGTCTTGTTTTTTTTTTTTTGTTTTGGTTTCTATTTAACCCTCTAGGATTCTCGCTAACCTTTTTGTGGGGGAGAGATTATTTTAGAGTAGGGAACGGTACACGACATTGAGTAGTTTCTTTCAAAGTGGACATATAAGCGTGGATACGAACTCGAACTTGAAATCAAGACTTCGTTTTTCAATCACAGCCTATACCTTATTCTGTATAACTAACGAGGTTACCAACTTTATGTGCATACTCAAATCTTTACATTCACTTACTAGTATACTTGAATTGAAACATTCACAGGCACATCACTAGTTTTCCATTACATACACAATACAAATAAATTACTATAAATAATTATTAATTATCACGAATAGTAACCATTAAAATTACGCACAATGCTTTGGCGGGAAATACTCCACAAGCACGCCCTCTGCAAAAGTTCTCAACATCTCTCGTTCTCCTCGAATCGATCAGACTTGAAACCCTAAACTGAAATCTCTCCCAGATTTCAATGGCTCCGAGGAAGAAATCGAAACCGGGTTCTTCCTCTTCCTCTACAAAGAAATCAAATCACAACAGCAACAACAACAACCAGTGTTCCCAACCTTCCAAGTTCGGAATCCAGCATTTCTTCGAGCGCCACACTCAAAATGCTGCTGCTTCTGCCGCCTCCAACAATTCCCAAACTCCTCCTCCAAATGTTTCGAACTCAGATGACGCCTCCGATCCGCCGCAAAACCATTCTCAGACCACACCTCCGCCGCCGGTTATTATTCCGGCAGTACCCACCACCACCACCTCCGCTGCTGCCGCTGCCGACTCCGGTGCGATTGTTGCGGTGGCAGCTGGCAAAGATAAAGATGATCGGCTCGATGTTTCGCCGGAAGTTTCCAAGTCAGTTTCCGTCAAGAGATTCAAGTTTTCGCCCGGAATGGTTAGTAACGGTTATCTATATTTTATACACATTTTCAGCACACACACACACATCAACATGTGTGGTTTGAGGACATCTAACGTATAATGTATGCTGAAATCATGTACATTTGTCAATTTTTATATCTTATTCCTTTTTTGTTTTTGTGGTTTTTTGAGGAATTTGAAGGGTTTGGATTTGTGTGGCAATGTGGCAGTTAATAAAGCAGAGCCAGGATGACGGAGGGGACGAGGTGACGTGGAGGATATCTCCGGTGAATGAGCGGCTCCAGGCAGTGTCAAAGCGATTGCCCGATGTGATTAGAGTATTGGCGAATGCTTCTCAGATGAAAGCTTTGAGTTTTCGTCCTTGTTCAATGAAAGAGGCAAGTTCTACGATAGGTTTTGCTGCAAATTTAAATTAATTTAACTTAATTTTTAATTATTTTGTTATTGAATTTTGATGCTATGCTATGTAATGATGATGGTTTGTGTAGAGTTCCCCTTCTTCAGTCGCGAAGCTTGAGAAGTGGCTATCGTCTCCAGCTCTCAAGCCTCCTGAAAGATCTCTGGCTCTCTTGAAGAGGGTGGGCTCGGGAGAAGAGGGCCTGGATCGTGAGGTTGAGGTCCGCACAAGCAATGGCAGTGGGAATGTTGTAAACAATGGTGGGGTGGTTACTCAAGGGAGTCCTTTTCAGACGCCTCCATCTATATCATACTGCCCTGACGAGGTAACTACGTGACTGTCCTATGGATAATTGTAATGCCCATATTAAAATTGTTCGATACGAAGTTGTTTTCGTACCCTTGCTTACTTTTTTGTTCCTTTATACTTATGCTTTTCTTGACTACAGATGAAAGAGTGTATTCTTCACAATCCCAGATACTTGAAATATAGTAGTGTTAATGATGGCAACAGTATTCTAAGCAGAAAAAAAATAGTAAACTGATATAAACATGGTTATGAGGTTCCAGCAATAATTATGCAACTTTGAGTTTTGATGGGTATAACAGTTTACACAGTTTAGGTTACTATCTAAATAATAGTATTGTATGTATTGCTTATCATTGCTGTCAAAATTGTATAGTTTAACTTTGAACTCTATGAGTAGAATCTTGTTACCCATAAACAGGCTGAGTTGATAAAAAAAGATGAAATTGACGGCACTCTGTACCATGCCAAGTTTTCTCAATTTGCTAGTTTTGAATCATATTGCAATTGACGTTTATTACATAAATAGCTGTCTTAAGAGCTGAAACTATAGTGTTGGTAAATCAATTAGGATTTATTCTTAGTAGGTCAATCGTCAATTATGAAAGCTATATTTACTAAGGAGACATATGAAGGAAAAAAGAATATATGATTTTATTGATATAAAGAAAGCCCATGATAGAGTTCTGAGTGTAATATGGTGGGTGTTAGTGAAAAAAATGAGTAATATACACTGTCTTAGTAAAGGATATGTATGCTACAGTGATAAGTACAGGAAAAACAAAAATATGAGACACTAGTGAGTTCCTAATCCTAATTACATCAAGGATTGACCTTAAGCACATATATTTTACATTAGTTATAGATGGTTGTGCGTTAAAATATTTTTAAAATATAATTAAAATTGAATATATTCAAGACACTATAGAAGTAACTCTAATTCAATATAAAATCAAAGAGAATTGATTAAAGATGGTTTGGAAATGAATCAAGAACTATAAGATGTGTCAGTTGGGAAAAATAACGTTTTAAGTTTTACCTATTAATGATAACAAAAAAGTTAAAGGAAGCCACAAATAACATTTATGATGATGATTAAGAAAGATATAACCATTTGAATATGACTAATATGGGGCCCATGGTTAAGTATAGTGGAGGAAGTTAAATTCGTAGCTGACCCCATGTAGTTGAAACAAACTGTTGAGTTGAGACCTAGTAAGGCATTAATGTTGGCATTAAGGAAGTGACTAAGGGTCCTGCAAAATCCAGTTTTTTTAGTTTTTGTTTTTTACCAAAAGATATTTTAGACATCTAGTAAGGCATTATAAAAGTCTTGTGTGGCTTTTCTTTTTGAAGAATTTTGAAGCTTTCGAAAGGGCATTCAATAGGGTTGTACGAAAGAAACTCAAGTTTGTGAAGTATGGTCAAGCAGAATTGAACCCTTTCTTGTTTGTTTTTACGTTTTAGACACAAAAGGTAATGCAGTGGTGTTTAAAATCCAAATCAAACCAAATTTGATTTATTAGTTTCATTACATTGGATTTGAAAAATTAAAATCCAATTGGGTACGACACTACGAGCAATATATGAAAGTAACATTTTGTTGTTATCAACAAGGATATGAAGTTGGTATTACAAACATGTGATAAACTTCGAATGGTTTGTGATTAAACAAGTTCATTATTGAGTTGTAATTGGATTTGTTGCTTCCATTTTCTTGATTCTTTTATTTAATTTGTATTTTCTAAGAGCCCAATTGATACTTATGTTTTATCATTCAAATCCAAATGATGCTATTCAATTTACGAAGTAGTACATGATTTCACTTTGGCAGCAGGCTTGGAGTTGAAAGGGTTTTCGTAAATCTTGTCTTATGCTTTACAGATTTATGTTAAAAAGCTTACCAAATCACTCATATGATCAGGGTTCTGACAATTTATGCCTTTATTGAGGTGCAGCCTGCAAATGCCACCGATAAAGAAGCTTTAGATGGGCTGGGTTCACGAATGCACAGAAAGGTTCTTATTGTATTTTCCTATTTGGATTTGAACAGTTTCTTTTGTACCTCTACTTGCTGCTCATTGTTAGTCTTCTCTTGGATTAGGTTGTGTTATCACTCCTAAATGATGCTTTTTAAGATCATACCATGCAGACAACCAACTGATATTTTTCTTAATTCTTTTTAGGCGCTGCTTGAACTTTTAGATCAAGTGGAAGATGTTATTTCTGTTGAAGAATCAGTAGACAATAACTCAGAGACACATACATTCAAGATTAAAGATACAAAACCAAGATATATACCCATTGACTCCAAATCTTTGATGACCGCTCCAATGGTCAATTGCTGCTCTTCTAATCTAAATTTCCTTGTACTGGAGGTAACTATTCTTTATCAGTTTCTTATTCTCTTTTTCCTGTTGCATGAAGGCAAGTTTTAAGTATTTTGAGGCCATATGTTGTGTTTCAACTTATCTTATCTGCAGGTTTCTGAGAAACACAGGACTGCTGATCCATCATGTGCTCAACACCCTGTTAAGGTAACTACTTACTAGGAGTTGATTATTATAGTTCTTTTCATCACTGTTGGTAGTTAAAATTTGTTTCATTTATAGGTTCTTCGTTTACTGAATGAACAAAGTGGAAGAGAGTGCAGCCTATTTTTGTATGACGCATGGTAAGTACATGGACCAATTCTTCCGCTTTTATCATCTACACTTTTTTTATAATTATGGGTATATAATTATTTTTAATAGATTTCAATCACATTGAGAACTATCTGCATATCGTTAGCATTTAAGAAGTGGAATGCCAGAAGATTGGCTGTTGCTACTTCATTGTTTGGTGCAGAAGTAGAAAAATATGCTATAAACTATCAATTCTTTGCAAAAATTTGAAAAAACCACTCCAAAAGCTGGTACTATGTTGCTGGTTTGCTGGTGTTGCAGAAAACTTGGAAACACAAAGATGTAGAGGGGAGTTGGGGGGAAAAGGGTGATGACCAGGAAAAAGCGGCTATCCCCGCAGCCCCTTCCTTTTTATATGTTCGCCAATTTTCTCTCTCCCCATTTCTAATTTGTTTTGGAGAATACCTCTTTCTATTTGCAGGTGTTCTATTTCATTAAAACACTTTAAGGAATATGACCTTTTCAACTTTTAACCAAATAAGTAAAAGGGAACAGATCCCACCCTTGGGGTATATTCCTTTCTTGAAGCTGTGGTCCCGCTTGTTTAAATTTAAATCAATTGGCCCAATATGTTTTTAATTCTAATTCAATTAATTTAAATACCTGAGCTGTTAAATGCCCAATTGAGATTCTAAATCAAATTTATGTAGTCCAAGACTCCAAGCTAACTTTAAAGTTCACTAAACCCAAGTTTTAATTGAAATCATAAAATATTGTCTTTAGACTAGGTTGACACTGAGAACTCCATTTTTTTAGAGTCAAAGTTCTATTCTGAAGTCATCTAGTACAGATTGCAGATTTTGGATAAATTATGATTTTGCTCATGTTGCAGATTGTTATTCTTTCTGCTACATCATAACTTCTTTTTGTTCAATTTCTCATGTAAGATTGGTCTTGACATGACTTTAACATGAGGTAATCTCAAATGACTAAAATACCCCTGTAAGTGTAATAATATCTCCCTATAGTTAGGGTTACAGTATTGAATGATTTTAAGGTATCTCCTAAACCTTATGTCACTTTTTTTTATCATATGTGAACACGGAATATGAGTATGTTTTGCCTGGCATGCCTGATACATGGAAGCTATGGAAAAACAAATGTTGAAGAACTATGATGCTAATCCAGTCGTATCAATGTAAGCAGTACTGTCATTTGGGATTTGACACTGTTGACGAAAGTAATCAAATGTATTTGAAGAGTATATGCTATATACTAACAAACCAAAGGGGAAGGCTAGTATGATGAAACACCATAGGTTGTTGAAAAGATGATATTGGAAAGAATCTCATAAACTTGATTATGCAACAATTGTTATTAATGAACAACGATTACTATAAATGGGGCGAAAGCTTGCATAAGGGTCCATATTCTTCAAAAAATAAGTGAAAGCAACGATTTTAGTGGCCTCAATCCACCAAAGTTAAAATTGGTACTATAGTTGTGAAGATAGTCGAGGGGTAAAACGAATTCTACAATTATATTAGATGTCTTTAACGACTTGCACTTAGATTAGTGACCAAAGAAGTTATAAAGCTCCTTGGTCAAGGAAAGCTTGCTATAGGAAAGTCGAATGTAGACACGACTTTAAGAATAAAGTGAATATAAATAAAGACTCACATTTTGATGTACCTTTAGACAAGGCTGTTTTATTAATATTTATGTTGAGGATGAGCTTGTTACTTCTACTAACGATGGATTCCATTGATCCTTGTTCAAGTGGCTTTGACTTAGTATCATAATTACAACTCATCAAAGTTGAGGTCTCCAAGCCTGAGCGATTGATGGTGAATGCATATGCATAAGTCACTGGATTTTCAATCATTTTATTGTATTAGACTATTATTATGCAGTTGCTTAAGTTGGATTCTAATTTTAGTTGTTTATTCTAATCATGGATTAGAAAGTTTGTCAATTGAAACTAATGTGAGGAAGTCCAATTCAACATGGAGAACTTTTGTAAATTGTTCACATTTTAGAGAAGTATATAGTATCTTCATTTAAATATTAGGAAGATCTATGTTTCTTTCAAGATATGCTAAAACAAGTATAAGATATACTTAAAATATATTAAATTATAGAATATAATGATTTATTATAATCTCAATAATACTTGATGCACATTATTCAAGTGAATAAATTAATCAATGACTTCTATTCTTAACATATGGAAGTGATTTTTAGGTTGATTGCACAATATAGTTGATGTTCTTTTCGCTACTTTTGTAAGTCACTAGTGAAGTTTTTAGATCCTATTTTCTTTCTTCATTTGGTGATTCTTTATTTTCTATTTATGACATGTGAGATCAAGCGTTGATCTCATATTTTTATTGTTTAGGAACATTGTTTGACAAAAAGTAAAGTTAGATTCTTATTTATTTATTATTATTATTTTTTACAACTTTGTATTTAAAAAGTGAAAACTTGAATGATTTTATTTTGAATTTTGCAAATTATCTCATTTTTTTGGCCTAACTTCAGTGGAAATTTTAATTTTTCCATTTACATTTAATTCCTAATTTGATGATTAAAAATTCAAAAAAACTCAATGAAAAATTGGAGAAAGTTCGGGCGCATTTTCATTTTGTGACTCTTTATTTTGAACTCATAATCATATTAGGAATCAATATCATTAGTTTTCCATGTCAATAAATAGTGGTTTCTAATGGGATTTTGGACATACTGATTGTTGAATTTGACTACAACCGTTCGGCTTCTTTCTAGTCTTTTGTTTCTGCTCTTTCTTCCTTGATATGTGACACATTTATAAATGTATCTTATTCTACTTGTTGACTGCTTTCTTGCATCGCTGACAAAATTCTTCATGTATTGTTCTCTACTCAAAGAGGTTTATATTCTTGCCCATTGTTCCAATGTTTCAGGTTTTATAGTGTTGTTGAACCTGGTGACACCATAAATGTGATTGGAGAATTTGATGACCAAGGAAAATGTGTTGTGGACAATGTCAACAATCTTGTGATTGTTCATCCAGATCTCCTAGTGTCTGGAACACGGGTAATTATTGTGTTCTTTTTAGTATTATAAAGTTGTTTCTTTTGTTAATTTCGTGCAATTTATGCATATGTGTAGGCCTTTGTAACTGTTCTTTGCCTCATGAACATTAACTAAACAAACAAAATTCTAGGTTGCTTCCAGTTTCAGCTGCCCAAGGCGAAGTGTTTTGGATGAAAGGTTAAAGTGCAAGGAACATTCCACTGCAGCATTAATTGGTACCATGCTTCACCAGATTTTTCAGGTATTCTAATTTCCAGATCCCTTTATTCCTTCTTCAAAAGCCAAAACACACAAGCAAGACTTATTATCTTTATTCTGTTCATCGAGTTTCGTCATGCCTGTGTAGGCTGGACTAATCAGAGAACATCCTACAAAAGAACACCTGGAGGAATATGCAAGAATAGTGCTTCAGAAAAACATAGAGAGCATGTATGCATGTGGAGGTGGATATCTTCTTCTAAATCTTATCTTAATCATTATGTTGTCATTCTCTTCGATTAGTGACACTAGTTAGAGGTAAGTTGTAAATAGTAGCAATGATGATGGTGGTTTGTTGACAATAGATTACTATCTTAGATGTTCCTCCATCCACTTTTACACAGATTACTTTCACTGGGGTAAAATTTTAGCATCTAGACTCAAAAACTCTGTTTTTGACTTTAAAATAATTATATTGTTATCTGTTAATGGGTGATTCCTTACTGAAAGCTTGTGGTCTTAACCTTCCCATTTTATGTGTGTCTTGTAGTAAATGATAATGACGTGCATACAACATTGGTCGAGGCCATTCCTAGAATATTAAATTGGCTCAAATGCTTTAAGGATTCACAGGTATTGCACTACTATTTCATAATAGCCATCTACTCATGATTTGATGTAATACTAGCAATCTTTGCGGTTGGTTCTTATCTGATGCCAGTAGGATATTGCTGCCTAGGTATGCTGTAGAACCTCATGTTGCATTATGAGTAGGTTTTCATTGTCTTACACATCTAAGGATTGTAGAGCGGGCTAATTCTGATAATTATGACTTTTTTTGTTGGCCGCATATCTTGTGCAATATATTGTGACATCTGTGTGGTCATGATGGATATGCAGTTCCAAGGCTTTTTATCTTTTCTACTTGAAATAGTGCTTATGCATGGACATCGACATATCTAAAAAGAAATTTCTATGATGCTTCTGTACATACATGGATTCAAATATAAACTTTGGACACAAAAATTGGAAGTAACCATTTAATACAAACATCAAATGTTGTGAAATCAAGTATGTGGCATAGTATAACACCACAAAGAACACCATAGAAAACATCAAAACAAATTGTATAAACCAATTAATCGAATAAAACTGCTGAATTTTCATTTCATATAAACAAAAAAAATCAAATCAAAGCCCTTCATTTCCCAATAAAAATCTGTGGTTTCAATATGCCAAGGCGATGTCTAGACGATTTGCCCTATCTAGGCAAGATGTGTCCTAGATGAGGCCTAGATGTGCCTAGGCCATAAAAAAGTATTTATTTAAAGGTCCCTGAATAATTAATTAATTATTTTGTCGGTCCCTGGATAATTTATACATAGAATTGTATGTATCTAACTGTGTTCTATAATGAATGTCAAATTGTCATAAAATGATAAAAAACACTTCATATTAAATGAAATCATGTCCAAAACTCTTAGATTCATGTTAATGATTTAAAGAACCATGTTTGGTGTAATACTTACATATAACAAAATAGAAAATATTTGCAGCAATATAATAAAAATAAAATAAAAAAATCAGAATTAAAAAATTAAAAAAGAAGAAGATAACTTTTATAATAGAAATACAAGTATATCACTTGAGTTAAAAGATATGCTAATATTTTGGATATAAAATCATAGTAACAATATAAAGACAAAGAAATTTACGCCTTGTAGATTTACATTGCTCCCCTTATACTTTTAAAAAATTTCAAAGAGCCCCATGGTCTGCCTTAAGTATGGCCTAGGTGATTTAGTTCCAAATAGCCAAGGCGGTGGATTAGTCATGGCCTTGAAAACACTGATAAAAATCATTGTCATTGTGATTTTTATACATCAAAATCATTATCAATTACAATATGTTGTTCAGATAAACCTCAGAAATTCTGCAAGCATTGACTCTTTTTTTTTTTCTTTTCTTGGTGAGCCTTGTTAGTTGTTATCTTGTAAAGTTCAAAAGAACTTAAAGACAAGACATGGAATTTTGTAAAATAACAACTTAGCTTCTGCATTAAATCAAGAACATTGCACCAAAAATGCATATTATGAAACAAATATGGAACTAGCAGCATCCAGTGCCTAATATCCCGTGAATTAGGCATTGCATAAGGTGCCTAGGTGATATGCTGCCTGGGCTCCCACGTCCAAAATCCCTAGGCAACACTTTGACTGCTATTGGTTATTTTACTAATTTGTGTTGAAAGTTTATTTTACAGCTTATGAAATGTTGAATAATATTGCAAAAATGAAAAATAAATCCAAAAAGTGATGCACCAGAATCTGGAATTATTAGAATCTGATAGTTTTATAAATGACTATTTTACTGAATGAGAAGAATTGGTTCCTTAAATGTTTAGTGAATGCCCTTGCTTATTGGTTTACATAATTTTTGACAGTGAATACCCTCTGTGTATGAAAGCAACTGTTTGCTCTTAGGCTAATGGTTTACTTAATTACTCACAGGAATGCAAAGCTCCTACTGTTGATTTTGGGTCCACTTATGAACAAAAGAATCTCAACATAACTGAGGTAAAGCTGTTTACTTCGTGTTCTTGGTCGTTTGCATCTGTACTTTGGCATTTGCATACAGAGTACAAACATGCCTTCATTGTAGGCTTCTTGGTCCATCTATGGATATGCAATCGCACATACACCTAATTGTACAATATTGTGAAAATTGTAAGTGAGCATGATGGAATAGTAATTTCTAACATGGAATAAATGTGTTTTTTTCTGTTGTTTCCTTCACTTTAACTAATATCCTTAATAAAATATAATATAGGTCATGGATATTGAGGAGATGGCATGGGCACCAAGGTATGGCCTGAAAGGAGTTATTGATGCTTCCGTCCGAGCAAAGATGCATTCAAATACCAATATAACTACTGAGAAAATCATGCCTTTAGAGTTCAAGACTGGAAAGGCAACCAGTGGCCAGGTACGTTTTTCATAGAAATAAATTTACTGAATAATTACAAAATGGCCAAATTGTAGAATGATTCTTTATCCCAGGCATGAAACATTTTTTTTTTTCTTTTTCTGTATTCTTATCAGTTTTTATTTGCAGTCTTTCATGGAACATCGTGCTCAGGTGGTCTTGTACACTCTTCTTATGTCTGAGAGGTGAGATTTATCTGGTCTTTATTCATTTGTTATCCAATGTTTTGGATTGTAGTTGTTTCCTTAAATACCATTTGTTTTGTTAGCTTTGTGTTTGTCTTTTTTTCAGGTACTTGAAGCACATTGATTCTGGCCTTCTTTACTATCTCCACACTGATCAGACTCAGGTAAGGTTTTTAACAATTTAATTGAGTCATAAATATGTTCAAACTACTTGAATCATATGTGTTGCTGCTTCAAGGGAATCAGTCTGCAAAGATCGGACATGGTGGGGTTAATCATGCGTAGGAATGAACTTGCAAATGATATACGAAAGGCGTCAACTACACAGCGATTGCCTCCAATGTTACAAGTATGCAGATTGCTATAGCTGTGCAATTTTCTACATAACACTTATCTGGATGGCATTTGATATTTCCGTGCATCTTATCATGTAGAATCTGAGCGTGTGCAAGGGTTGTCGCCACCTTAATGTCTGTACAATTTATCATAAGGTAAAAGCTTCAGCATCTGAGTACCTCTTGTCTATTGGTTTTCTAGCTGGTTATAGCGTGTTAGTTTAACAGAATTTGTCTTAGTTATAAGCTATGGAGTCATTTCTCTTAATATATTAATTGCTTTAATTGTCATTAATGTCACTAAGAACTAAATAAGCACAACATATCAAGCTTTCCAAATTCCAAGTTTAAAAAATCAAAAGAATAAACAAAAAAGAAGTAAGCAAATTCATTTTAAAATATATTAGGTGTTTGCCACTTTTCACCATTTTTTAGCTAATGCAAGTTGCACTTAGAATAATTTGTCAATAGTTTTTAAATTACTAGGATAGTATTTGTACAATTGTTAATAAACTTAAAGATACATTACTATTTGAGAGCCTTTTTAGAGATGGCCTTGGCTTATTTCATAGTAAAAGCTTTAATTTATCTCAAATGGAAGAGAATCAATTCGTAAAAACTAAAATAATTAGTTATGATAATCTAAAAACCTTGATGACAATTTATTCTCAAAATAAAATTTAAAAGCTTGAGATTTTGTTTGAAAAATTGAGGCGTAAGCCTCACAGTATACTTTGAGGCTTAAGCCTCAAGGTGTTTTTCGAGCGCCCCGCCTTAAGGCTTGCCTCAAAAAATCTTGGGACATACTTTTCACAACTAAATAAGGATTTGCTACAGATTACTATTTTTGTATAAATACCTTCATTTATCTAACAAATTGGAGAAAAGTGATATCCCAACACTCAAGGAGATATTGATGTGCTTATCTATAATAATAAAGAAGTTTTATGTGTTAAGAAAAATAAATAAAAAACGACACAAGATGTAACGTGGTTCGACTTTATTGCCTACATCCACGTGAGACGAGAGAGGATATTTATTCTTGTGTAATGTCTTAATGGAGGGACTCCATATATATAGACATACAGGGCTATGTACTTATAGCTACATTTACAATTTTAGTAATTGCTATATTCCTTAAAAGAAATAAATCCTTAAGGAAATAATTCTGTACAGTAAACAAATCTATACAGGAAATAAATTTGTATAGGAAACAAATCTCAACAATAGGAAACAAATCTCAACACTCCCCCTCAAGCTGGTGAATAAAGGTTTACCATTCCCAGCTTGGACACATTTGCTTGAAATGCAGTATGATTTAACCCTTTAGTGAGCATATCGGCGAGCTGATTATTGGTAGACACATATGGAGTACAGATCAACCCACTATCAAGCTTCCCTTTAATAAAGTGTCTATCAATCTCTATATGCTTGGTTCGATCATGTTGAACTGGGTTATGGGCAATGTTAATTGCAGATTTATTGTCACAATAGAGTCTCATAGGGCCATTCCAGTGTATCTTCAAATCTGTCAAAATTATTTGCAACCATAATAGCTCACAAACCCCTTGTGCCATTGCTCAGAATTCTGCTTCAGCACTAGATCTGGCCACTACATTCTGTTTTTTACTTCGCCATGTCACCAAATTCCCACCAAGAAACGTACAATATCCAGTAGTTGATCTTCTGTCAACTATTGAACCAGCATAGTTTGAATCAGTATATGCTTCAAGAACCATTCCTGTGTGTCGTTTAAATAAGATACCCTGTCCTGGAGTCCCTTTAAGATACTGTAGAACACGATTAGCCGCTTGCAAATGAATATCTTTAGGATTGTGCATGAACTGACTTATTACACTCACTGCATATGCAATATCAGGTCTTGTGTGAGAGAGATAGATGAGTCTTCCTACTAGTCTTTGATACATCTCTTTATTAACAGTCAGCGCTTCTTCAGCTTCTCCAAGCTTGTGATTAAGATCAATAGGAGTATTCATTGGTTTGCATGCTAGCTTCCCTGTTTCTTTAAGAAGGTCTGTAATGTACTTCTGTTGAGAGATAAAGATTTCATGTTTAGAGTGTGCCACTTCAATCCCTAGGAAGTATTTCAATCTCCCTAATTCCTTGATCTCAAATTCCTCGGTCAAACACCGCTTCAAATTTTGTCTCTCGTTCTCATTGTTTCCTGTCATGATGATGTCATCAACATACACTAATAGAGCTGTAACTCCCCCTGAAGTCGAGTGCTTAATAAACAGAGTGTGATCTCCTTGGCTTTGTTTATATCCCATACTTGTCATTACTTTGGAAAACCGACCAAACCATGCCCTCGGAGATTGCTTAAGTCCATACAGGGCCTTTTTTAATTTGCACACTTTATCTGTGGTGCCAAATCCTGGAGGCACTTCCATATAGATTTCTTCCTCTAAATCCCCATGTAAAAATGCGTTTTTTACATCAAATTGTTGCAGATCCCAGTCATAATTAGCTGCCAATGACAAAAGAAGTCTCACAGTATTCATTTTTGCAACTGGAGCAAATGTCTCTTGATAGTCCACACCATATGTCTGAGTATATCCTTTGGCTACCAATCTTGCCTTGTAGCGCTCTAGGGACCCATCTGCTTTGTATTTTACTGTATAAACCCATTTGCATCCAACAGGTTTCTTTCCTGGAGGCAAGTCTACCAATTCCCATGTTGTATTTTTCTTCAGGGCTTCCATTTCCACATTCATAGCTTGTTTCCAATTTGTATTAGATAAAGCCTCGGATAATGACGTAGGAGTCTGGATATTATTCAGGTTGGTAAGGAAACTCTTATGGGTTTGTGAGAACTTCTCAAAGGATACAACATGAGATAATGGATACAAGGGATGTTTAGTGCATTCCCTTGTTCCCTTTCTAATGGCAATGGGAAGGTCATTGTCAGGTTCAGAGGCTAAAAGATCATTGTTAGTTTCAGGAACTAATGAAATTTGTAAGGAGGGTTCAGGGTTTGTTACCTCATTCTCAGGGATTGGTTCAGATTCTTGAGCTTGCATCGGTTCAGGAGCTGTGGCTTTATTCCTTGAGTACACTTGTCCAGTCATCCGATCCTTAGGTTCGTCGTTGGGTACAGGGGGTGTAGGAGATTCAGGTTTGGTTTGTTGGAGGGTAAAGGGGTCAAAAAGGTCAAAAGGGTTATCAAGGAAGTTCCGATCCTTATCTTCCATGATGACATTCTCCCCCGGAAGAGGAGGAGCGGTAAAATAGGGCTCAGGTTCATAGAAAGTGACATCGGCTGAGACAAAAAATTTCTTGGATGGCGGATGATAGCATTTATATCCCTTTTGAGTGGAAGAGTATCCGACAAAAACACACTTAAGAGCTCTAGGGTCCAACTTTCCCCTGTTGGGTTGGTGAACATGGACAAATGAAACACATCCAAATATTTTAGGTATAAGATTGTTGGAGATTTTAAGCTTAGGATAAAATTGACGTAGCTTTTCCATAGGACTTTTGAAATCAAGGGTCCGGGATGGTAGACGGTTAATAAGATGTGTTGCAGTAAGGGCAGCTTCCCCCCAATAGGACTTAGGCATATTATGCTGAAATAAAAAGGCTTGGGTTGTATCAAGTAGGTGACCGTTTTTTCTTTCAGCAACTCCATTTTGTTGTGGAGTGTGAACACAGGATGATTCATGAATGATCCCCTCAGTTTGGAAGTAATTGGTCAATGTTTGATTAAAATAGTCTCAAGCATTGTCAGATCGAAATCTCTTGATTTTAGCACCAAACTGGGTGTGTATCATGTTATGGAAGGTAGGGAGAATAAAGCTCACATCGGATTTTTGTTTTAATAAGAATATCCACGAGACTCTCGTACAATCATCAATGAATGACACAAACCATCGCGCTCCAGAAACATTAGGATTGGAGAGGGACCCCAAATATCACTATGAATGAGATCAAAAGGATCTGAACTTCTGTCATTGCTAAGTGGAAAAGATATACGTTTGTGTTTTGCAAGTTTACACACTTCACAATGAAAATCTTCAACATTCAGAGATTTAAACAAAAAAGGAAACATGATTTTAAGAGATCGAAAAGAAGGATGGCCAAGGCGGCGATGATGGAGCCATAGCTTTTCTTTATTGGAAAGTTTGTGCTCAGAGAGAAATGAAGTGGTACTCTTGATAGGATGTACTGGTGTCTTAAGGTAATACAACCCGTCCTGTTCCTTAGCATGTCCAATCATCGTCCCCAAGTCCTGGTCCTGAAATGCATAGTAAGTAGGGAAGAAGGTTACATTACAACTCAGATCATGGGTCAATTTTTTAATAGAGATAAGATTGGTAGATAGTTTAGGAACATGAAGAACATTTCTGAGTGTAAGGGTGGGGCTGATGTGAACATCACCTATACCAGCAACTGTGGTTAATGATCCATCAGCTGTGGCTATTTTCCGACTACTAGGACATGGGTTGTAGGTATGAAATATATTGGGAGAATTGGTCATGTGATCAGTAGCACCAGAATCTATAACCCAAGAGTTAGCAAAAGATTTATCCGAGACGTTAAATCCAATAGAAATAGGAAAATTACCTGAATGGGCCAATGAACAGGTACCTGAGGGTTTGTCAAGAGTGCCAAGAAAAAAATTTAATCTTTCAATATCGTCTTGGCTGAATCCGTCTGTCACCGGGGAGGCTGCAATTGTTGGTTCAGTAGACAGATGTGCTTGGCCATTGGTTTTCTGCTGTCCTCCGTTGTAACCCCAATCTTTACTGGAAGTTGAAGGCTTGCCATGAAGTTTCCAACACTTCTCCCTTGTATGTCTAGTCTTCTGACAATAAGTACACCTTAGATTGTCCCTATTATTTCGATTTGGGACCTTTGATGATTCAGCGCGCGGAGTGTGTGTCCTCTGATCATTTCCCCGATTGGCGATCATAGCTGAGCCTTCCAACTTCTGAGGTGTGAGCATAACATTTCTTCTGCTTTCTTCAGTCCGGATAGCAGAGATAGTCTCATTCAGAGTTAGTAACTCTTTGCTGAGAGTTTGAACTCTTACTTGATCAAACTCTGCATTGAGTCCAGCCAAGAAGTCATAGACTCGATCCTTCTCAATATAGTTTTTTAAAATTACAGCATCTGCAGGGCATTTAGTCTCAATACACCTATAATGGTCAAGTTCTTGCCAGAGATTTTTCAAGACATTGGCATATTCAGTGACTGTCATGTTGCCTTGTTTTGTTGTTCCAACTTTCACTTTGATTTCATACACTTGGGCTGCATCATGGGCCTTAGAGTATGTCTGATGAACGGCATCCCAAATGTTTTTGGCAGTAGTTAGAAACATGCATGTATCGCTAATATTTGGCGCCATTGAATTCCATAGCCATGCCATTATAGAAGCATCTTCGTTATCCCACGCTCTAAACTTAGGATCTCCAGGTGTAGGTTTAGTGCCCAGAAGATGACTTAGTTTTCCTCTGCCATTCAGAAAAGTACGTACCAGCTGAGACCACTTCAAATAATTTTTTCCATCAAGTCTGTAGGCGGCTTGAATGTTCGATAGTTCTCCTTTCTCTATTTTATCAACTGTTTCTTCTATCTGCACTGTTTCGGAAGTAACCGACATTTTTTTTTATATGTCGTTCTTCAAAGATGTGAAGAAGAAGAAACAGTTACAGACGAAGATAGATCTAAAAGTGAACAGTGAACAGTGAACAGTGAATAGTGAACAATGAACAGTGAACAAAACCAGTGAACAGTGAATAGTGATTGAAACCAGTGAACAGTGATCAAAACCAGTGAACAGTGGTCGAACCAGTGAACAGCGATCGAGATGATGAACAGTGACAGAAAATGGCGATCCAGATTGCGATTTAAATGACTATTCCGCAGCAGTTCCAGATCGCGATTGAAAAAGGAAAGAAAGAAGACGAAGATCTGCTGAAACCAGGGTTTAAGGATCGCGATTTTGCGAAGTTGTGGTGATCAATGATGAAGTTCTTGGCGATGAAGGCTAGAGATCTCGTCCCGGTGACAAAGGAAGCCGAGGATCTCCGCGAAGAAGACGATGAACAGTATTTTGAGTTCAGAGGCGTTGAAGACGATGAAGACTATGAACTTCAAGCCGAGGATCTCCGCGAAGAAGACGATGAACAGTACTTTGAGTTCAGAGGCGTTGAAGACGATGAAGACTATGAACTTCAAATGGAGGATTCCGGCAATGAAGGCCGACACCAATGATTTCGACGATGAAGGTCGAAACAGAGTTCCTAGTAATAAAAACCTAGGGCTTTGATACCATGTTAAGAAAAATAAAATAATAAACGACACAAGATGTAACGTGGTTCGGCTTTATTGCCTACATCCACGGGAGACGAGAGAGGATATTTATTCTTGTGTAATGTCTTAATGGAGGGACTCCATATATATAAACATACATGGCTATGTACTTATAGCTACATTTACAATTTTAGTAACTGCTATATTCCTTAAAGGAAATAAATCCTTAAGGAAATAATTCTGTACAGGAGACAAATCTATACAAGAAATAAATTTGTATAGGAAACAAATCTCAACAATAGGAAACAAATCTCAACATTATGTACAGTTTGTAACTAACGCTTTTAATGGTGTTAGTTGTGTATGTTGAAACTATATTGATTGATTCCACCATTTCTCGAATATGTTCATTTTAAATTATATCTTTTAATGTTTTACAGCAAACAGGCACATAAATTTTCTATCTTAACATTTGTAGGTATTATTGTTTTAAACATTTAACAGGAAAACAAAAATCATGTTCTCCTATTTTGATGTTAATACTTAATATATTTGGATACGTTGGTGAACCCGACATAGTTTTTTAGCTCTTAGTTTGATATTATGGCAATGGATGCATTACACGTCTATGGCTTACAACAAGATGAGTGGTTAGTGTACGTCTATTGGGGTGAAGTGACATTGTCAATCTTGGTAAGTACTTAAATGTATGTTTTCACTGATAAAACCCTTATTGACCTCAATGTGCTTCAGCTAGTTCTTTGTACTACATGAATACTCAATGCATGAAGCTCCCACTACTTCGGGGTATGGGAAGGGATGGTGTACGCTACCTCATCTTCACACTGGAGAGGTTGTTTATGTATTCAAACCTTTTGAGCTCTAGGTCACCATGGACTAACTCAACCACTACGCCAAGGCCCACCCTTTAACTAAAGAAATAAATGAACTCTAAAACTACATTTTCACTGGACCACATGGGTCATGGTCTAAATTTGGATGTTGCATTGGATAGCAAACTTTAAGGCAAAATAAATTCAAGTTCAACAATAGATGTGTTCCCAAAATTTTAAGTATAAAGCCTTAAACTGTGTTCTTAAAATTTTATGCTCAAACAATGCTCTTATTGGTAATGCGAAGCTTACATTAGTGAGTGCAATACAATTATAGTTACATATATCCTTTAAAATACTGTTTTCTTATGCTTTCTGTAATTTATCTGTAAACCTTGTGTATAAACATAATGGCTTATAGGTGTTTTCTAGCAATACTTATGTTGCATACATGTATATTAGGCTGTAGATTGGGTATGCATTTTTTGTTAGTTGTTACTGTAGGTGGTTTGTAGTGGTTTTTTTAAAGTAATGAGTTTATACATTGAAGGCTTGTTTGTTACTCTATTATCCTCTACTTCTATTCTAGAATGAACCTCTATTTGTAGTAGACCTTTAGGCTTTAAAATAATGAGAAAAAAATCTTGATTTATTCTTGTAGGGGTTATACTTCTACTTTCATTAGAGGTAAAGATCATCTAAATATTTCGCATAAGAACTTTTTGTAGTAAACTTTATTTTGTTTAGATGTCGCAAGTAGAGTTAACAAACGACAAAGAAAATGACGAGCAACACTTGATTTCTCACAAGGTTTTGTAGAGGGTGGAATGGAGCTTGGATTTTGCACATGCTGAGGCTCCAGTTAAAGGACTACAGTTGCAAAATGGTCAAAGAACATTAGGATAATCTAGATTGTCCAAGAATTTGAATGTGTTCCTTATAATGAAATTGTCTACTTTTGCATACTGTTATTCTATTTCTAATGAATCCTGTCTTCATAATAGTTACTCTTCATAACCAGGCGCATGGTGGTCATTCAGATAGCAGTGGACTAGGGATGTTGTTTGATTCACATGTTGAACACTTAAGCCATGCTCATTATAATTTCCTTCGACATTGGGATCGATTGATTGACTTGGAAGCTAAGGAGACACAGGTCTACTATTTGAAAGCTTTACATACAATATTTATGATATTCCCATGATAATTGATGCATTATGTATTGTCATGTTTTTTCTGTTCAATATTGCAGATTGCGAAGAAAGATCTTTGGCATTCTCATAGTCAGAATGAATTCTCTGCAAACAGCCTTTCTTCCCTTATTCTGGACATTTCAGATGAAATTCTACCTCATAACAAGTCACCAAAAGATGGTCGATTTATTTACCATTTTGTGCGTAAAGATTTGCCTCGTCATGATCCAGATATGCTTAACGGGGAATCTGTGAACGTTGTCCCTTCTCGGATGAGCAACCAGGATTGCACACTCAAAAGCGGGGATTATGTGGTACGAGGAACATTTTCTTCATGATATTAAGATTCTTGTTTTTAGCTCTGTAATATGTCTGTGGATGTAAACACTGAATGCCTACTCTTTGCTTTTAATGAAAATGTCTCTCTCTAAATCCTCGATTTAATTTTGGTAGATGCTTGCATCTTATATCTATTTCAATTGTGCATTGACTGAAAATACAGGCTTTAAATAGATCTGCAGCATGAAATAAAACTCATCTACTAACATAATTAAAGACCATGATGTTGATTACAAACAGAACTAAAGAGCATCTACAATATGATAAAAGGCCATTACTTGTTCAATAGACGCTAAGGACTTCTCCATAACCCAACTTGCCTCTTAACTATTTTCACAATTTCTTACCTTTTTGCCCACTTCTATAAAGAGTATTATTCCGTGTTATACTGACATAAAGAGTGCTATGGTTATCTAACTTCTACTTTAACTTCAAGGGAAGCAATAATGATTACATCCCGTCAGTTAGTGGCCTAAGAGTATTTTGTGCTAGTTGGTTCTTAGATTTCTGTTCATTTCATTTGAACTCGCTATTGAGGGCTGATATATGACTTGGTGATGACATGCATATATAAGATGACTTATTTGTATTAGGATTTTTAATTTAGTAGGAAAGTTTATTTGTTAGGAAATTAGAAAGTAGTTTTATTTTGGAAGTTAATAGAATCCAATTACATATTGGAAAAAAGAAAGTGTTTAAGAGTTGTTTTATATTAGTAGTTATTGAGTCCAATTACGTGGGGGTGTAGTTGTATTACAATTACAATTACAATTAGAGACTTATTTGATGTTATAAATAAGGGAAAGGTAGACATATTCATTCCTTGTTGATTATTCTCAATTTTCAGTTTATTAAATTGAAATAATAGAAGTTATTTCTAGTTTTTATTGTGGGATTTCGTGTGTTATTCTTCTGCTGAGAGTACTTTACGTCAATTGGGGAATTAGCAGCTTTCATAAAAGTTATTCTTGGAGCATAAACTCAATTCAACTCAACTCGGCTAAGCCTTTTCCCAACTACATGGGGCCAGCTACATGAATTTGCTTCGTCCACTCCACTTTATCTAGGGCTAAGTTGGCATCAAAACACCCGAAGGCAATTGCAACTCCCCTTGCCTATTTTTCAGAACACCTGGAGGCAAGTGCAGTGCGTAACTTAACAGGGACGTCCTTACCCTTCATAGGCTGATTAGGATTCATGTCATAGTTGATTTGATGAAGTTTTAAGCTGGTTGTTAGCTAGCTAACGCAACCCTCCTCTTTTAGCCAGGCTTGGGACCGACCATGGCGGAGTTATAAAAGTTATTCTTCGAGCATGCCTTCCCTAAATTTCCATATTGGCATTCTGTTTGATCTCTTCAAAGAAGGCTGCCTTTTAAATTGGAATATGGTGAAATGATGTTTCCATAGTAAGATGAGTTCAGTTTTAGTTCTCCACTATGGAAGGAGTTATTTTCCATCTATTTGCTATCAACCCGTTTGGAAGATTCAATTAGTGTGTGCTGAAACCTTTTGCGATGAGAATTCTATGTTATGCACTGTAGGAAACTGGAACATCTGAGAGGTAGATTCTCTGGCTTCCCTGCTTCAATGACTTGATAATTGAATTTTCAGTAGAAAGAGACAAAAGAATTTAGTAGTGGTTTATTGAAGCGAAATTCTAGGAATTATTTTGGAGCTTGGTGAATTGAATTAGGATTCTAGAGATTGAATTACAGGATTCACATGCATCATATTAATTTTGTATGTACATATACATATCAAGGTTAAGAATTATATATTTATGTTACTTGATTTATAATTTAGCTAGTTGTTCATTTTTCAAAAGTTTAAGTTCTAAAATAAACTAATATTTTTTCATGATAATTTTGTTTACGAAGGGGATCTTCCTTAACAAAAAATATTAGTTCATTGTAAATTTGTATCCTAATTAGATTATTTATAACTTAAAACAAAAATAGATACTTCAAGATACTTCATATTTCTTTATTTCCTACACCATCTTTTACTTGGCTTAAATGGTGGAATAATTAACTGATTTTAGATTTATTTGAATTTTTTTCTTTTTTTTTTTTGTTGAAGAACTTATCCTTATAAAAATTAGCTTGTTCTAAGTATTTTAGCAAGATTGAATGGTATAAGGTCATGTTTACAAGTTCTCTTTAGTAACTACATATTCTTTGGCACTTTGCGTTGGTATAATGAGTATAAAATACATGATAGTGACATGCTAAGATATACAATTTATGATTTTTTATTTTTGCTGAGAATAATGTAAATTATTAGATTTGAAACATGACTAATGATTCATTATAACAATTAGAAGTATCAAGATTCATGGCAAGGATTCAAATCATTTTCACCCATATCAAATCATGAATCATACGATTCTCAAATTTGAATCAGGATTCTCACAACCATGCCTGTTTTAGACATCTGAAGCAAATTAATCTCCAACAATGCCTGCAAATCTCTTGAGATTTAAAACACAAACAAAGCCAGGTAGGATTGATTCTAAAATTCACCAGCACTGTGAAATTGATCCAGTAAACTTAGGTTGTTCTTGAATGCTGTAATTTTTTGCTGAGTTGACATGAATTTCTCTATGAGATCAAATTTTCAATGCTTTAACTTGATCTTTGGCTCTTGTAATCTCCAGATTTGATTGAACATACAAACTGACAAGTGCTTTTTTGTTTGTTGGAATAATCACTAAACTTTTTTTTTAAAAGAATTTAAAAATTGTTATATATGTATATATCTGTATGTGTAACAGGCTGTACAAAAACTGGGCCCTATCTCGAGCCACAACACAATCAATCTACATAAAATTGCCCCAGCCTCTAAGCCAATCACTTAGAGCAAAGCCATTACATAGCTTACTATTTGCTACCCAAAAGGAGGCTAGGTGATGAGAAGAATAGTCACTAAACTGAAAAACCCATATGTAGGAATCCATAGTATAGTGGTCAATGTTCCATAGCTCAAACTTGGTTAACATGATTGGTGTTAACTGATCTATAGCTCTTCCATAAGGCAGTATGTATTTTTCTATTCAGTGGTGCATTACAGTGCCCAAACTTGATCATTTTATGAGGGCGCAAGAATGAAAAGCATTGGAAGTACTATTTTACGATGCGAAACTCTTGCAGTGAAATTCTAACTCAAGAGTTTTGCTGAAGTATCTATTCAACATCAAAACAAAAACAATGTACAGCTAGAATTCATTCATACTCCCATGAAAATATAGCTTGAATTTGTTCAATATAAAGTTTACAGAGCTTAGTAACCTCATTTATACTGAACCTCTTGTGTCAAGTAGCTAACAGCCAGTGTAAACTTTGTCAAATCAACTATAAATTTAACTCATTTATGAATGTAACAATAATAAAATCAATTTTCAAAATGAAACTTGATGAAAATAATCATTTGAACTGCTGCACAGCCTCTTTTTTATTCAAAAGAATGGGATTTCAATGATAATTATGAGGTTCCAATTTATTTTCTTTTTCCAGTCATAATGCACAAGTTTTGAGTTCTTTATGTGATCATTGCCATTAATAGTTCAACTTTAATACAACATTTCCCTTGTTATGTATAGGTACTTAGCTCAGAATCTGGTCATTTTGCCCTTGCGAATGGAATCATATTTGACATCAATCGCTTCCATGTTTCAGTAAGAATCATAGCACACTACAATCTATATTATTTATATTCACATGCTCCAGAACCTCAGATGTATTTGTGTTACGGATGCCAATAAATCATTGGTTTCCTTACAACAGCTAGTTTGTTTCCATCATTACTTACACAGATTATGCTGTCATAGGTTTCCTTTTCTAGACGCTTAAGGCTTCCTGGTGGTAGACCTGCTTCAGAGACTGTGGATCTCCTTCATCAGCTTTGGCGAATTGACAAGGATGAATTTAAAACTTCATATGCAGTTATGCGGTATTTGCCTAATTGTAGCCTTGTCTTCACTATTAAGTTCAAATTGTTTCCTTACTGGCACATTTCATGCTTGGGTTCTTTGATGTGAAGCTTCAACCTCATACAGCTGTTTGTCCAAAGTTCACAAAGTTCTCATCTTAGGAAGATGATTGTGGACCTTGAGGTGCCATGCTGTCTTACAACCTTTACAGATTCCTCTGCTTGCACATGTGAGTGTGGTACTGACTAGTTTTCTTTAAATGATTATTGACAGCCACCGAGGTTTGATAGAGGAATCATATTCAGTCAAGATCCAGCAGTTTCTTATATTCGGTCAGAAAGGAGTTTGAACAATGATCAGCGTAGGGCTATCCACAAGGTTACTTATGAGGATACCAGAACACTTCCTTCATTCAGTGCTGTGATTGCTCTTGTTTTTTTTTTTTTTTTGGGTTCTTTTCTTCGCATATAACATGAACTATCTGAAGGATACATAGCATCAACATCTACTTTGTAAGTATTATTGTCACTAATCTCATATATGCATGTTTCCAGATACTCACTACGAAGGATTATGCCCTTATTCTTGGAATGCCTGGAACTGGCAAGACATCCACTATGGTGCATGCTGTGAAGGCCTTGTTGATGAGAGGTGTATCCATTTTGCTTACTTCCTACACAAATTCAGCTGTTGATAATTTACTCATCAAATTGAAATTTCAGGTTTTCCCTTTCCTAAATATATATCTTTTAGAGCCTTGTAGACTATCATTGTTTTCCTTTCTGGCCTAGCTTATGTTATTTGTCAAATAATTGTTTAGTTACACTTTTCTCTAAATTCTTGTGCTTTTGAATTTCATGATAAGCTAATCACATAAATTAGCCAGGTAATTGAGGTTCAAATCTTGATAAATACTGATTTATAGTTTACACAATTATTTGAAACTATATGTCAACTTAGACCTTAATGGAGCAGAGTGGAGGAAGTGGTTCATGTAGCTGACTTCATATAGTTGGGAGAAGGCTTAGTTGAGTTTAGAGATTAGAAGAAAACAAAAATAAACAGAGAGTGGGGTACTTGATGTAAAATTGCATATGGTTTAAATTGTGTTCAAAGATATTTAAATATACTCAGCATAGGTGGTGATTTGGATGTCTCTAAACTCCTTCCTATTATTTTGATATGCCAAGAGAGATGTACAGTCCAATGAGGATGCTTTTTTTTTTTCTACTCTTTTAGTCAACAAGGATGCTACCTAATATTTATTAATTGGTGGAGCAAGCTCTTGTACTCTGGTTCTTGGTTGCCTTTCAAATCATATTGCATATTCAGGTCTATTCAGTATGATTATAGCTTTTGTTTGTTTAAGAGAACAATATTCAGGTCTCATACATTGTGGGTAAAAAATTATGTACTGTGCAATAAAAATTACATATGATTATGGTTTTTGTTTGCTTTTATACATTGCAATAGACGTGTTATACCTTTGTCCTATGTGGGTTTTCTTTTCTTTCTTTTCTTTATTATTATTTTTTAATCAAATATAAACTGTTACAGGGTATAGATTTTGTACGTATCGGGAGATGTGAAGCTGTGCACGAGGAAGTTCGTGACCATTGCTTTTCAGGTTGAATAATGTTTCTTTAACAGCGACCATTCATTCGATTAGCTTTTCATCTCAACATAGTTCTATTTTCCTTTTTGCAGGTGCAGACAGATGCACTGTTGAAGATATTAAAGTAAGATTAGATCAAGTCAAAGTCGTTGCTGTAACTTGTTTGGGAATAACACATCCTTTGCTTGCCAAAAAGAGGTTTGACATTTGCATTATGGATGAAGCTGGGCAGACTACCTTGCCTGTAATGAGTTTCTTCCCCCTCAATCTTATTGTCATTTGTTTCCTTTGTATTCACAATGGTCTATGAGGAAACTGTTGATCTGTCAGTTGAATTTAGTATATCTTATAAGATGAATATTCTTATATAGGTGTCCTTGGGGCCCTTGATGTTTGCTTCAACATTTGTGCTTGTTGGAGACCATTACCAGCTACCCCCACTTGTGCAGGTATTGCTCCCATGCTCTTTACATCGAGATGATGGTCTATCTATTTATTTATTTATTTATTGCATGATTCGCTTATGATTGATTCATCAGAGAATTTCAATCTCTAATCTTATTTAGAGCACCGAGGCTCGAGAGAATGGAATGGGGATTAGCCTGTTTCGTAGGCTTTCAGAAGCACATCCTGAAGCAATTTCAGCTTTGCAGTGCCAGGTATCTCTGAATTTTTGAATCTTGCATCTAGATTTCTCTCCTTTGTACTAGTGTTAAATGAATTAGCTATTATAACAATTTGTTGCATATGCAGTACCGTATGTGTGCTGGCATAATGGAGCTATCAAATGCACTTATATACGGGAACAGATTACGCTGTGGCTCTTCCAAAATAGCAAATGCAAAACTCAATTTTCGAAAGTCCAATTGCACAACGCCATGGCTAAAGGAGGTACATTGGATGGTTGCTGAAATTCATTTAGTTTTTTACCCTTGCATGCAGAAGATTACATTCACTATGCATGACCAGCATATTCATACAATTGATTATGTATTATAATTATCTAAATGCATATTAAAACATGAAACATTTTTGAAATTTGAAGAGAATGAACAAACTTTATTAAGTTAAATAAGGATAAACTTTATACTTAAATGGCATGAATTGTAAGAGAAAACAATGTGAATAAGGGCAAGGTTAATCGGACTATAGGGGGTGGGGCCCCTGGGAATGGATATCACTGTTTCAAAAAAAAAAGATGAATTTGGTTTTGGGCAGAATTTCCATTTTTTGCGGGCTTGTTGGATTTCAAGTTTCTTTACAGAAATGTTCCATGGCTGTTTTTCTTTCTGTCTGATGTTGAAATTTGTCCCTTTCTTGTCCTAGCTGCTTCTCTCAAGTGCTATCCTACACCGATCATTTTTTGATACTTGTGCCCCTCTAATTGACGTTAAGTTGAAGTTGAAGCCTTTATTCTTGGTGATCCATGACTAAAGGAAAACCTTGGGTTTATTGTCTCAACGGGTACATCTTTTACTTGCATTGGAAAATATATCATCTTTGCGAGGTTAAGTGGCGATATCAGTCACATTCACATAAGCACACTATTTACCTTTTTCGTCAAGATGGAAGAAGTTGAAGTATGTGCATGAAGTTCCTCCTAGCAATTTAGTGAAGTCCACCCATTCCCTAGCTGAAAATTTGATGGTGGTGAGTTTGGAATGCTATCATTCAAATTTTGTGATATCTTTAATGTGCTCTTGGTCAAGGATTGTTAAATATGTTGTATTGTTGGTAAAGAGGTGGCTTTGGAACCCAAAGGTTCTAGGTTCAACTCTTGCCACTGCCTTACCCTAGGGGTGAGGGGGATTAATGGGTCAGGATCGGCCATGATACTTCCCCGAAAGTGCGATCTGATCATGGAGCTGGTTATACAACTAACAAATAACATTGTATCTTTTCAAAAAAGAAAAAAAAAAGTGCGCTGTATTGTCATTATTCATATACTGTTGTTCAGGCTTTACTTATGTGGATTGGTAGTCTCATAGATCTATGATCGACATCTGGCTATTGTATTTGTATAATTGTTGGGGGTAATTTAGGTACTTGACAAACTAAGAACCAAAATGTGGTGGCTTATACAAGTGCTTAAGATAGGTACAATGTTATGAAACATACTGCTTTGTTATATCATTCTCGACCTCACTTGGGCACTGCCTGGGTAGGTGAACTGTGAAATCACTTAGGCGTTCTGTTCGTATTTTAAAAACACTTGTCATCTACTTCAAGTTTCAATGCATAATAATTCCAAATTTCATTTTTCACCACAATCAATGGACTACTCACTGTATTTTCATTATTTATAATATATTATCAATAATATTGTCGAAGCAATATGACTCCAATTAATTTGAAAGTTAATTACATTTGCAAAGTGAGGCTACTAATGAATTGAGCCTCATTTAGTTCATTTTCATATGTTGTAAAAATACATTTTATGGCACAATAAGGCACATTTGTGTTAGTGATTTTACTGTATCCTGTACATGTTTCTACATCGGTTGCATACCTGGATATTTGTCCCAAAGAATGGATCTTTACTGCGTGTCTGTTGCTCTGTTCAGATTTAGTTATGTGCAATTTTGTTTTTTGCCACTGGAAATTACAGTAGTGTTTTATTTTTTTTATTTTGCAGGTGCTAGACGCAAACAGATCAGTTGTGCTAATAAACACAGGTTCGTGACCTGCATAATATTATCCTCCTTGCATCCATCATGTTATTTTGGATATACAGTTTGTGGTTTCCGCAATTGATTCCTCTGTGACAAAACAGATATGTTGCCTGCACTAGAAGTCAAAGAACGCAAGACAGTGAACAATCCTACTGAAGCTTACATTGTCTCAGAGGTATGTCTGTTCCAATTTATTTCATCTCAGTAATTTATTTTCTTTGACCATCTTTTTCTTGGAGACCTTTAATTGTGTTCTGTTCAGTGATAAAAGCTGCTTGATACTTTTAACTTATATTTGTTTTGTTGTTTATCATAGATCATGAATGAGTTGCTGAAAAGAGGCATAGTTGGAGAAGAGATTGGCATCATCACCCCTTACAATTCACAAGCAAATCTCATTGGACGTGTTGTTGGCACGACAAATGTTGAGGCACACACCATTGACAAATACCAGGTTATATTCTAACAACACTTTCCTAATTACGCTTAGGCAAAATTTCATATAATATGACCTAGAATTTCATGGAATGACCTCGAGTAGCCATTGAACTTGGATGTATCTTCAATTACTTCGGCATTTACTATATTCTCCACAATGCCCAAATGTAGCCTGCAACAGCAAGCTGCATTGATACTAGTATGAAGTTGATGGCAAAGACAATAATAAAGCCTTATCAGTTACAGGTTTTATTTTTATAAAAACTCATGAAACCATGAGAGCAAGTTGCATTGGTATTAAAGAAAGTGAAGCTAAAGAAAATAATAAACCTTTATCGCTAAAAAAACCCAATGAAACTATGAATGCAAGTTGCACTGGTAAGTCTGGTACTAGTTGAAACTTGAAAGTCAAGTTAAAGACAATAATGATGATGCCTTGTCACTAATTTTAATAATTACACCAACTCAAGTCCCAACTACATAAGATCGGCTACATGAATTTGTTTCCTCCACTCTGCTCTATCCAAGGCTAAGTCGAAATTTAGATTGCAAATAGTTATATGTTTATATTAAGTCTTTCTCTACCTCTATCAATACAATTACACAAACCCATGAAACTATGAATGCAAATGGCATTGGCAGTAGTTGGAAGTCAAATTAAAAGACAATAATAGTAAAGCCCTTATCACTAAATAATGTTAATTACACAAACTCATGAACTATGGAGCCACTCTTCTCTTCAATCAGTCAGATCCTCGTATTAGTTCTCACTGTCATGTGTTATATCTATATTTGGGCAATTCAGGGAAGGGATAAGGATTGCATTCTGGTCTCCTTTGTGCGGTCTACTGAAAACCCTAGATCTTGCTCTTCTTCCCTGCTTGGAGATTGGCACAGGATCAATGTGGCTCTGACACGTGCCAAGGTATGTTGTGCATTTCAACTTCCCAACTTGCTTTCCTATATACATATACTTGGGATTTTACCACATCTCTAACTCTAAAGTTGAAACATTGCAATGTGGGCGCAGCATGTTTCATTTGAGCACTTCTCTAAAGCACCTCATGTTATTGTTACATAGTAGAAATTGTTAGAAAACTTTTGCAGATTTCTTGTGTAGTAGTTCTATAAATTGGTGATAGGTCGATATTAACAATCTTATTATTTTCAAACTTTTTTTGCAGAAGAAGTTGATCATGGTGGGATCATGTAGAACACTTTCTAAGGTTCCATTGCTGAAGCTTCTAATTGACAAGGTTGAGGAGCAGTGTGGGATTCTCAGTATCTCCAAGAAGGACTTAAACCACTTGGGAGAATTAAAGAAATGCTCTCTTCTCCATTGATTGTAATATAGCCCCTTTTTTTTTTTTTTATCTTGATATTTTGTAATGATGTTCCATTCCAATATGGAACTGTATATTAGTTTAGTGTTTAGAGTACAAAGTAAAATAAATGAATAATACTTGATAAACACACATTTTTTATATTATCCCAAAGTCGCCTCCAATCATGCTTGAGGCAATCCTAAAGTTTTGTGGCAATGCATAGCAGTAGAGCTGCTACCGACACTTTTGGGACTGGTAACGATGATCAGTACTGAGACGTGGATATCTCTGATTGGATGGACGCATGATTTTCTGTAGGGTCTCCATCGATGCGGACATGCCCATCCGCACGCATTGATAAGAAAGAGATTGGGATATTTTTGTAATTATTGTGATGGTGGCTTTATTTTCTATTTTTTAATTAAGTTTATTTCAGCTTTGTAACATAATAATAAAAAAAAATCTATGTCCTTTTCTTTTTTAGGTTAGCTATTACTTTTTATAAAATTTGAGCAGTTTTTGGTGTTTCAATCTTTTTGGAAATTGCAGAAATTATTGATACAAGTATAGATTGCGCTCATGTTAAAATAGTGAATAAAGAGGAAAAAAAGAGAAGTGGAATCAAATTCCTCTTTAATTCTTTTTGTAAAGTTTACACATTTAATGTTTTATTTGAAAGTTTTAAGTGCAAAAGTGTCCATTTTGTCTTTTAATCTTCTCATTTTAACATGTAATCCCATGCCATGTACAATGTAGTTCATCTGTTTTTATATGTTTAAATATATATATATATATATATATATATATATATATATATATATTTATTTATTTATTTTTGGTGTTAGAAATAATTATAAAGCTATTTAATATGTACCCATGTAGAAGCATTTTATAAAAGTTAAACGCTAAAAATTTTAAAATATATACTTAAATTTGTACCTGATGTGGTAAGTGGTAAGTGAATTTTTTTTTTTTTTTTCAATTCTCTCCATATTAATGTAGTGATAAGCCACGTGACCTTCACTATGCAATATTGAAAATAACATTAATGAAAAAATGTTCATGAAAGCAAAGTTATTCAAAAAAAGAAAGAAAGAAAGAAATATTGCAATTAATTAATTTTGTCCCCTCCGTGCTATCTTTCTTCAATCTAACAAACATTAATTGGGCAAAAACAAAATACATATTCCTATATATATATATGAGCAATGGTGGGCCGGCACAAATGATGAAAAAAAACAAAGAAAATTGATTTAATGAGTTCAGCTTTCCCTCCGCTGTATCTGCAAAAACAAACGGTAAGTAAACCCAAAAACGACTAAACAAAAAAACAAAAAATAATAAAATCTCACTGACGTCACAGTCCCTGAGGCCTTTTGCTCTCTGATTAGAAGCGGAGAGAGTTGTACGTATCATCAAGAACAAGGCCTTGTTACCGAGCTCTACAGCAGTGAGTGAATAAGAATAATCAGTGGATTCATCTTTCTCTCTCTGTTTAATTTTTGATTCATTCATTATCATCTTTCAAGTTGTTGCTTGCATTGCACCTGCTTTTGTTATCCACTTCTGCTTCAATTTCCTCTTTCTCACTTTTGAGATCTTACAGAGTCGAATCCAAATGCTACCATTTGAAAAACTTGTGTTCGTTGATCTTCTAGCTCAACTTCATTTTGTTTTTTTACAAAGAGTTTGAAGAAAATCTACTGATTCAAGTTTTTTTTTTTTGGTAAAGATTCATATATATATATTTGATTGTGGTGTTCTGATGATGAGAATGTGAATGGGATCCTTTTCTGGTTCGGTCGAATATGGAATTGACTCAATCACCAGAGATCTCAATTTCCTAAGATCAAACCAATCCAATTTTGGCAAGAAAAGATTTATTACTTGAGTTTAAAAATACTTGTACACAGCAAAAGTAATGAATAAAACGAAAATGGTGAGCTTAGATGAGGTTAACTACGGTCCTTGGTTGTTAGTTCAGTTTAGCTCGTCTTGGTATTCAATTTTTGTGTTTATGTATTGGAATTTGATGTAATACTTACTTGTGTTGTGTATATTTTCTGCTTATATGTTAAAGCTTGAGGTTTTCATTTTGTGTTCCTAAAGCAACAAAAGAAATTTTGTTGTCAATTTTGTTCGGATCGTAGAATCTTAGCAGCCAAAAAGGAGCTAGGCTTCTATGGTATTGTGTGGGGCAGCAAGCAATACCGCGATATTCGAGGCCGGTGCTCTTTGTTAACTTCACAAGTTTACTAAGATAGCTATATTAGATCTGAGAAGAATGCTGATAAACTTTCATCAACTGCTGCTGCTGATGTTTGATCAGAATTACTGGAAAAAATCTACTAGTTATCATTTCACAGCCCATATATCTTTCTCCTTTTCTAAGGATTGCTGTTCATGTTTATCTCTTTGGTTGGAGAGAAAATAGCTTATCATGTTTGTCAGTATTCCTGTTTGTTGCATAATATATGTTGATTTTGTTCTACTTCTATATGCATTTAGTTACTGACTGCTGCATCCAGCCACGTATAATATATTAAGTTTAGGCTAGAATCTTACATCTATGTGAGTATTTCATTTCTTATTAGTTCAAGCAAGATTTTGTATATAGTCCACAACAGGAAGATTCTATGTGATTTTCAAGCCCAAGGAGATGAGAATATTTAGAAGTGAGCCTGCATGGCTTTCTACCATATGTTCAATAAATTGTTTAAGAAAACAAATTAACTTTCTTTTTTGTTTGCATTAATTCAACGTATTTGTAGCAGCCATTGGTCAGTAAGGGATTTTTTCCCCTGTTCCAACTGTTTTGTCTTTTGTCTGCTAGTTGATATCTAAAAACTACCCCATCAATTTTTTTTTATTACTGCCTTTCTAATTCTTTTGCCAATTACAGAAAAAATTGTTCCAAGCATATCATGGGCTCAAAAGCAAGCTCGAAAAGCAGTAGAACTCGAAGTTCATTGTCTATTTTAGTTGTGGCTGGTCTTTGTTGTTTCTTCTACTTACTGGGGGCATGGCAGAGGAGTGGCTTTGGAAAGGGAGATAACATAGCATTGCAGATCACCAAGCAAGCAGACTGCAGTATCATTTCCAATTTGAATTTCGAAACTCATCACAATGATTTCAGTGGGATTGTTGACTCTTCAGAACCAAAGGGGAAAGTCTTTCAGTCATGTGATGTTAAATACTCAGATTATAGTCCTTGCCAGGACCAAGATAGAGCAATGAAATTCCCGAGAGAAAATATGAACTACCGGGAAAGGCATTGTCCCGATGAAGATGAAAAATTGCATTGTCTAATTCCAGCACCTAAAGGGTACACAACTCCATTTCCCTGGCCGAAGAGCCGTGACTACGTGCACTATGCAAATGTTCCTTATAAGAGTTTGGTGGTTGAGAAGGCTGTCCAAAATTGGGTACAGTTTCAGGGTAATGTTTTCAAATTTCCAGGTGGAGGGACAATGTTTCCCCATGGAGCAGATGCTTACATTGATGAACTTGCTTCTGTGATTCCAATTGCTGATGGTACTGTCAGAACTGCTCTGGATACGGGTTGTGGGGTATATTGATCATTATTTCTGTTCTTTATTGGAAGTTAATGAGTTATTTATTTACTTTTCTGTGATAGTTTAGACTTCAATCTTATTCTTGTTTGAACCATCTAAAATTTGATCCATACATATAAAATCACCTTCAATTTTGGGGGTGATGAACAGGTTTCCTTGAATTAATTGTTAATAATACACAATTTTTTCTTTCTTTTGTGCCTGCTAGGGGGGCGGGCGGAGTTGAGTCTGAATTTTCTCGAGTACAGAATGTTGGAATTTGGTTGTTTTTCAGTTTGTGATGTGTTTCTTGACTGACTACCTCATCAACGATGTAGGTTGCGAGTTGGGGTGCCTACTTGTTGAAGAGAAATGTCTTGGCTATGTCATTTGCACCTCGAGACAATCATGAGGCACAGGTACAATTTGCTTTGGAACGAGGAGTACCTGCTGTAATTGGTGTGCTTGGAACCATGCATCTTCCATATCCATCAAGAGCCTTTGATATGGCTCAATGCTCTCGTTGTTTAATACCTTGGACATCAAATAGTAAGTATCAGATTCATGAAACATGAAAGGCGGGCATTTAGTATTCTATTTTTCCCATATGCAATTTATTGAATGAGATGACCAACAATATTGTGAATGTTGTCTGATGTAGATGGCTTGTACTTGATGGAAGTAGACAGAGTTCTCAGACCTGGTGGATATTGGATCCTGTCTGGCCCTCCAATCAATTGGAAGACATATTTCCAGACATGGAAGCGGTCTAAGGAAGATCTTCAAAAGGAGCAAAAAACTATTGAAAAGTTGGCAGAACAACTCTGCTGGGAGAAAAAATATGAGAAGGGGGACATTGCAATCTGGAGAAAAAAGGTGAACAGTAATTCTTGCCAGAGGAGATCTGTTAATTTCTGTGAATCTGCTGACTTCGATGATGTTTGGTGAGTTTCAAGCTATTCCCATTTTCTATGGAAATCTTGTGCACTTTATAAAATAGTTAAATTGTTCAGTATCATCAAATTTCCTTGAACTAATAAGTTTAGTAAAAGGCTCTTATTTGTAACTTGATTGGATTTAGAAGCTTTAGAAAAAAAAAAATGAGAATAGACAAACATATACATTAAGAAGTAAAAAACAATATAACTTCAACAGAGAGAGCACCAGCAGTACTCAACCCAAAAACACCACACAACAGAAAAAAACCAAACTACAGAACATCAACCAATCACACCTAGTTCACACCAAACAATCACCCCAACTCCTAAACCACTCATTAACAGAGTAAGCCCCGTTAATGTTGAAGGCCACAATCCATGAGCTTGCCAAAGTCAGGGTGTCAGTCCAAACACAGTCCACACTCCTAGCAACTTCATCAAAAATTAGATGATTTCGCTCCATCCAAATGGTCCACATAGTCGCCCAAATAGCCATTCTCATAATGGTCATTTGCCTTCCGTTCAATCCACTCATGTGAGTGGATGAGATGCACTCCACGATTGAATTTGGAAAAGAAAACCTGTCGCCAATGGTCAATTGCCATTTTCTCCAAATGAGCAAAGAAATAGGACACCTGAGAAAGAGGTGGTCTGCACAATCTGCACAATTATGACATAACACACAGCAATGAGGGAGCATAGTAATGTGAGGGAATCTGCTTTGAAGAACGTCACCAATGTTAAGTTTGTTATGGGCCAAAATCCATCCAAACATTTTAATTTTGGAGGGGATATGAGCTTCCCAAATCAAATTGGCTAAGGGAAAACTAGGAACAGAGCGGTCATCAATAAGAAAATGGAACATGGATTTACAAGTAAACTGGCCAGACTGCTCCAAGGACCATGAAAGTCTATCACGCCCCAAAGAGAAACTGATCTGACAGAGCATGGGAAGCAAGGAATCCAACTCAGCCTACTGTCCAACTGTGAGGGTAGAAGGCAAGTAGAAATTCCAACGGATTGGTTGAGAGGGTTCATTGTTAAATGTGAAGTGGGAAATAGGATGTTAGAAGCTTTAGAAATTTAATGAAAGAAAATTGTAAAAGGGCCTGGCTTATGGATGCAATCTAGCTGTTTGTTTATCTATCAAAGTTGCCTGAACAACGTGAGTTCATATCTTGTAAATGGGACGCCTTACCTACTCTTGAAACAAGGAAGAGCAAACTGCTAAATTACTCTTGAAAAATGCCATTATTTTTATTCCTTTTTTTAGCTAAGAAACCAAGTTTACAACTGGTTAAAGATAGAGGCATAAACTGGCAGGTATTGGGCTTTGTTTTTCTGACCTCACCATGAGGCCATGTTGCTCAAAGTCAGAGAGAAAGAACACAAATACAAAATTGAGACCAATAGAAAACCATTTAAAGAGACCTTGAGCAAACTTTGAACTTTTGGAGATTTCTCTGAGAGTGGGTAGAAAACCATGACCTTAATTATTGTCTCTTGAAGGAGAATGAAGCTCTACATATAAACATGCTAGGTTTAGAGCTCAAGCTTTTATGAACCACTCCAGATATTCTAGTCAGGGTGGAAATTGGTTTGCTGTGGTCCAAACTGAGAGTGAACTGGAAGCAAACCAGGTTCTAGTTTTTATTCAGACATCAATAGAGTCAAAGACAAAGATGATTATTTATGTTGCTATCCTCAGCAAAATGTTTCAAGAACTCACTGTACATTCTTCATTATATTATGTACCTTAACGTCACATTGTTATATAAACCGGTCGAGAGGTCATTTGTGAGCTGAAATCTTGAAAGAGCTTCTCACTCTAATCTTCTTTTTGTTTTCTAATTTTCCTTCTTAGATTTCATAACCTTGCTTTATTCATTTTGTGTAGGTACAAGAAAATGAAAAAATGTGTGACCCCTTACCCTGAGGTTACTAGTCCAAAGGAAGTTGCTGGAGGTGAGTTGAAGAAGTTTCCAGCGAGGTTGTTTGCAGTTCCTCCTAGAATAGACAAAGGATCTGTTCCTGGAGTCACAGTGGAATCTTATACTGAGGACAATAGACTCTGGAAAAAACATGTTAGTTCTTATAAAAGGATCAATAAGTTAATTGGCTCAGGGAGATACAGAAACGTGATGGATATGAATGCAGGCCTTGGAGGCTTTGCTGCGGCCCTTGAATCAACGAAATCATGGGTGATGAATGTTGTGCCCACAGGCACAGCTGCTGACAAAAACACTTTGGGTGTCATTTATGAGAGAGGTTTAATTGGCATATATCATGACTGGTATTTTCCCGATCTTCTTTACCACATTCTTTAAAAATCTTTAGTAGCATAGATTTCTTTTGCCATTTAATTTTAATTTCTAGTTTGGTTCTTTTATGGAGGTCTATAGCGTAGATTAAGTAATAAGCATGTCGCCATAAGAATTTTTTGTGGATAAATTGTTAACAGTATGTCAATTACTCTGGTATCTTCCTGATAATTAGGGATTGATTAACATGTAATGATGCAAATGTTCCCATATTTAGAAATCGTAATGGAGCTGTTATAATCTTCCTCAGGTGTGAAGCATTCTCCACTTACCCAAGGACCTATGACTTCATTCATGCTAGTGGTGTCTTCAGCTTGTACCAAAACAAGTAAGTTTCATCTTCCTCTTATATAGAATGTTGCAATTACTAAATCCTGGCTTGTGTAAGTATGAGATCACCAACATGGACACAATATTTTTTTAATTTAGCACAGATGCAAAAAAACAATTTTAAGATGATAGTATTGTTTTCTAATAAAACATATGAAGATGGTTTTAATGCTATGAAGGCTTTAGTCTTATGTACCCAATGATAATGGGAAAAAAAATGTAATCTAACTGTCGGTATTCTACTCCTGGTGAATAATTCTTGGCTGAGTTTAAGGCCCTGTTTGGTATATAATTTAAAAACAGTTTTCTGTATTAAAAACTTAACATTTCCAGAAAAAATATTTAGTTGACTGTTTTCAGAAAATTCAAAAACTGTTTTAAAATTTAACTTTAAAATTTGTGAAGAGAAGAAGAATACAACAAAAAGTTGTTATCAATGTTTCCTAAAAATGAACTCTAAAACTAATTTTTTGAAAACAATTTTTACATTGGATACGAAATGGGCCCTAGAATTTTCAAGAATACTGTTTTACTAGGGGGTGCTTGTTATTACTGGCTTTATTGGAAAAAACGAGCCCTTCATTTTCTGTAGTTTCTTAACCAAAAAGACAAATTATCAGGTGTGAGATGGAAGATATTCTTCTGGAGATGGATAGGATCTTGCGCCCTGAAGGGGCAGTTATCTTCAGGGATGGGGTTGATGTTTTGAACAAAGTGAGAAAATTGGTTAGTGGCATGAGATGGGATGCCAAAATGCTGGACCATGAAGATGGGCCATTAGTACCTGAAAAAATACTGGTCGCTGTCAAACAGTATTGGGTCGGTGGTGGAGGGAATAGTACATCTAGTGAACAATGAGCCTTCTCATAACTAAGATAAAGAAGAAACCTTAGTTATGTCAAACTTTGGATATTGAATTGTTAATCCTTGGGGACCAGTTAAAAGTATTCTGTTCCTCAGCTGCCTTGTATGCCAATTGTAACTTCATCACATGGTCATATATTTAAATTTATATGGTTAATTATCTTATATGAATATGGTCTCTAGATATTACAATGAATATAAAGAAAAACCAATTTGATTTCTTTCTTTATATGTCTTTTGTATTGCCATGCATTCATATTGCTCTAATCTGCTAAAGCTGAATTAGGAAGTTGAAATGACCTGTTTTTTCTCCACTATTTTTGGTGGGGACAAGACAACATTAGCAATAATTCAATCTAATTACAGCTAAAAGAAGACAAGTTCCAATAAGAAGAAAGGGAAACAGTATAGTTGGTTGGCTTTTATTTATTCTTGCTTGCTTCTCATTGCAGGTGTTTGGTAATGGTTGCCTCCATTCACAAACTTCACCTACTTACCTAGGAAAAATCTCTAATAAAAGCAACTAAGAACACTGAACTTGTTGCTTCGCTTTTTGCAGCAAAAAAATAAAATAAAAATGTGAACCCAAGATGGAATGGAACAGAAAAATACGATTTCATTGGGATCCTAAATAGTTAAGACCAAGAGTTCCAAACTTCTAGGTTTTTGGTCAGTGATATTTATGTGTCTGGCATTCTTTGATTAATGATATGTTTGTAGGTTATATCAATTTCGTTTGGCAACAAATTTTTTTTTTCCCTTTTCTTCAAGGGTATTTATATCCTTATTTCGTAGAGCACTCAACTAATCTCTTTTGATTTATTCAAACCTTCCGATCCTCACACATCAGTAACTTCACAAAGACTCAGCCATTCGGGGTGGGATATTTGAACTCATGACTTCACTTCCTGACTTCTTGGGGCGGGGTCTTGGTGATCACACCAACCCCAAGTTGGTTTCTTTGGCAACAATGTTGGATTGGTTTAATATAATCCCTTTGATCCAACAATATTTGTGCATTCTTAGAGAGGCTCATATCAACTTTTGGTTGATTTGGTGAAGAAGCCATCCTCCTGAACAATGTACAGAACATTAGGTAAATAAAATGAATTTTATGATTGTTCTTATTGACTAGATTTACTATGATTTGGTTCTGAATTACATACTACCTTGTTGCTAATTATATCACTGCTGCATTTGAGTAACAGGAATGACCTAAGAGAAAAGGTACCTGAGAAAAGAAAAGGAAACAAGAAAGTTCTAACATATTGAATAAGAACAAAAATATTAGAGATGAGTGAGAGAGAGAGAGAACTATATCAGGAAATTGTGAATGATATAAAGGGTTATGATTGATATTTTTGAAATAATGATTGATACAAAAGAAAAGAAATATAACTTTATATAGCTATAAAAACAAGTAAAATTATTATATTCCCCCATGTAATTTATAATTACTGCAATAGGAATGACTATCTGACTAGAAAAAAAAGAGAAAAAAGACTGACCTATATATAAAACATAAATAGGGGTGGAAGGAACAAAGTGAGAGCCACTAAATAATAGGTCCCAATCATAGCTGCAGATCATGGTGGAGTTCCCAGATCTTAAATATATATTTTTTTTGATAAGTGAGGGTATCCAGGTGGTATCTGGTCCCAATTAATTCCTTGGGCCCCTGGTTGCTCGAGCAGGAGACGCTTTCAATGGCCAACGTTAGTGAAGAGTCGAACTCGTGACCTTATTTTTTGAGACAAGCGCCCCAAGCTACTCAACCAACCGAACGTTGGTTCCCAGATCTTAAATATAAAACACCCAAGTTTTCCTGATGATTAAAACCTATTTGCTTTTGAGATATTGATCTATGAATATCATGTCTTCAACAAACTAAATTATGACATATTAACAACACTATTCCTTTTTAGTTGCTTGATTTACTCTATATAAATCTTTGTATTCCAATACATCCCATCCATGAGTTCTAAAAATAGGTACAAGGACAACCTGCAAGGGTATTGGTACAAGTATAATTGATGACTTGTTTTATATCATATCAATAAACCAATTCAAAAGCATTCATTATTCCACTCTTTACTCTTTTTCCATGAGAAAAAAAGGTGGGACCGAGTTTTTTTTTTTTGCAGTACAAACTGCATTCCCCTTGTTGCAAAAGATTCAGACACACTGAACCAATTGGGTACAATCAAAAGGTTTTGGGTTCAGAGTCTGCTTGACCCACATAAGATCACGGGTCTGTGAAGGTTGGTGGTAGAAGGGGACCAGTTTGGATACTAGTCCAATCAAAATTACCTCCATACAATAAATCCTAGCTGCCCGTTTGGCTTTGCAAAGCGTGTTTGGGTGGTCAAATCGAAAAATGGTTTTCTAAGGCATTTTGTTTTAACTTTGATAAATTATCAGTTTTGGGCCTTACCGCCCTGTAAGGTTTGCCTCTACGTGAATGCGGCTGCATGACCTGTCTGAATAATTCGTCTAAAAGCTTGTCATTTGGTAGCTTCCTTAGCTTATATTGCCACCCACTTCACGATACCCTCAACCTCAAGGTCTCTCACAACGGGTGTTCACATGTTTAAGACGAACTCTTCATTTATATCCTTGTTTTTAAATTAGAAATCAAATGCAATTGGTGTTGCATATTTTGTGTTAGAATCATTCATGTTCATTCACAGGCACAACATAAGAAAAAGGCACAACATAAAAAAAAAATGCACAAATAAGATGAGTCGCCAGAATGATTGACTCGTTTCTGTTTGATCTACTTTCCACACATATGGCTGCTTGTAATTCTCATATCCTACGTATCTGTCTGTTTCTAATTCAGAATATATATGACTTATTGGAGCTAAAGATGCCAATTTGAAGTGGTTTTCATGGGATCCACCATTGCTTGGCGCAGGTGGTAGGGTACCACTGGGAGGTTCAACTCTTTTAGAGGGAGAGTAAACATATTCTGTTGCGGGCCTCAGGCTCTAGTTGCAGGTTTCGGTTCTTATTGTTCGAGTTCATCTTAATCTCATATGGTAGTTATCATCATTTTGATGAGCTTCTGGTTGTTGCACCAACGTGCTAGATGTACTTATCAAAAAAGAGAAAGAAAAAAGGCAATCTATTGGGAAATTTTATTCATTGTAGAAGACCAATTATTTAGGGAATAATTTCTTCATAATATATATTGGCCCACCTCATATTTCAGTCACATTTCAATATAACACGTTGGGATTTAATAAGCAGAAAGACAAAGAACGGAGAGAATTGATAATTTGTAGGGTTTTAAACAATGTATTGAAGACCATTATAAAATGCGCAAGTTAGAAAGAGTGATATAATTTGTTGAATGTGTAGACAGAGACAAAAAATTTACATGGAATTGAATAAGTTCATCACATGTACTATAAGAGGCCGTTTGGTAGCCGGAATTGGACAAAATAAGATTATTTTTAGTCTTATTTCTGTGTTTGGAGGTGAGGTGGGACCTCACCATTCTATCCTGCCCCTTTCTTTCTTTTTTTCATCGTCTTTTTCTTCATGCATATACACAAAACCAGGATTTTTCTTTTTTTAAATATAATTTAATTTTTTAAATTTAATTAAAAAGATTTAATTATGTTTTGGTTTTAATTTCAAATACACTCCAAACATAGAATTATACTTATACTATTTTTAATCTTATCATATTCTATCATGTCCTATCTTATCCAATTCTACAAAAATAATTTTATTTTATCCGCATAACAAATAGATCTTAAGTATACGAATTTCTTGCTCACGTGTACTAATGGCTTTTGAAGCAAGGGTTCAAATGGGATTCAGTAAAAATAATATCGATATTAATTGAAAACTAGGCCCACTAATGTATTGAGAATGAAAAGTAACAAAAGCACCAAAATAAGGAGTAGAATAACAAAGATAAACATAAATCAATACAATAGTACCACTTGTAATATAAGTACAAAATTTTCCCTTGACAAAACATACTAAAAGTAGAGTTTAAAAAAAAAAAAAAAAAGGATAATGGAGACATAAAAGCAAAGTATTTTTTTTCTTAGGGGAATTGAAAAGGAGTCTTTATCCTTTTTAAGACTTTTGTGGAGGGGGAGAGTAGATAAGAGAAGAAAATAAAGGATAATTAGTACATGAAAGTGAACCATAAAAACTCTTCACAAATTAATGAAAGTGACTGATCACTTGGAATCATAAATACAACAAGATTATTAGCTAAAATAGTACAAATGTGAATGAATATATAAAGAGCTGGTCACTTTATGTAGGTCTCCTTCCACCATATATATATATAGGCAGGAGAGCAAAAACAGGATAAGGCATCATAATTCAAGTACCTTTCAATGTGCTGTAATTTCCACATTGATGAATAAGCATTTTCTTGGAGGGGGTTTGTCCTTTTTTGTAGAAGAAGAAAAAAATGGTGGTTTGAGAGCCGAACCAAAGAGAGGTTGAGGGACTTAGTTTCGAATTTGAGCATCCCTTGACAAAATTATGGTTAGGAAGACGCCCCGTCTCTGTAAAATTTCAAAGTTCGATGAAATAGTTTCCCTCCGAAGGAGAAGGAAGGCACTACTGAATGTGAGAATCCCGATATTAAAAAAGAAAAAAAAAATGAAGTTAGATCATAATCTTATCACGTACCTTGAAAAGCAAACTTACTGATTAGTCCTTGAATTATTGATGCTTAGAAAATCAGAAACAATCTTTTTTTTTTCATTTTTACTTTAAATTCAAATCTAGATAGTTAATTAGGAGAATAATGGGCTATGATTAGGGGTCTTGCGAAACCGAACCGATGTGTCAGTTTTTAACATGTTCGATTCGGGTTACGAGTTGAGAAATGAAAACCGTATTAACCTAAACCGAATAGATCGAGGTTAAAATCATAATTTACGTTAAATATATTGTAATATTTACTTGTTACATAATTACAAGTATAATTCTTGATCATAAAATTATATATTTTTAGTACTTTATATTTAAAATTAATATTATTATAGATTAAATGTCTAAACCGATTAGCTCGAACCAACAGACTTTATTCCGTTTTGTTTGATTAAGTGATTAGTTCGGTTTCAATTTGAGCATTCAAATCGAACTGATGACACCTTGATTTACAATGGAAAGAAAATTACAAAATCATGCAAGTGAAGAGTGCATTGAATCATTAACTCTAAATGTGACAACAACTAAAAATAATTTAAATAAATTTGATGATTTTCTAGGCCTTTAGCTTAGGGGTCTTGATATATGGTTTGGTTCAAAACCACAAAAATCAAAATGAACCAATGCAAATTATATTTTTGTTTTATCATTGCAAATAAAATCTTTATTTGTAAAATGAATATTGTAATCGGTTAAAAAGATCTAAATCCATTAACCAATTTCTGGCTTAAGCAATAATATTACAGATTAGATCTTTGCCTTAATTATTCTTACTATGTCACGTCACGTCACGTGATACCTCCGACCGTTCCACTTGAAGGCTATCCCGAATGTCACGTGACTAAGATAGCTCTCTCCCTCTCTCTCTCTCTTCACAGAGGTTTAATTACCAGATGACGCGTGTCCGTTCCGTACGAATGAACCAATAAGAGTTAAATTTACCAACGATTCTAGTCAGCTGAGTTTTTAAATGCTCCTGAAGTTAAAGTGACCAAAACACCCTTATCATTTCTTGAATTGTCAAACACATCCTTGTACTTGTACCTTACCTGAGAAATATTTGGTAGAAAGATTATGAATAATTTTTAAGGTAATTACCAAATTAAATCCAACTGAAACAAACCAAATATAATCGATTTAGTTCGATTTGGGTGGATTGATTTAAAATTTTATATGTACATATATTAAATAAATTAAAATAATTAATTATATATATATATATATAATAATTTAAACTTAAAAACTATTTTTATTATATAATTTCTTAATGATAATGTTTATATCATAAAAAAATTATAGACATTAAAAATAAATATTAATAATTTTAATTTTAGAATCTGTTCCGTTTCAGCTTAGATTAGTTTTTAAAATCTTAAATCACAATCCAAATTAAACTTATCGATTTATATTTTTTTTCAAATTTAAACCAAACCGAACTTATTAAAAAAGCAAATCAAACCAAACCAAATCAAATACATTGATTTGATTTTATGGTTTGAACCAATCGATTGACACCGTAAATTAAACTTTATTTTTTGGTTTGAGATTCAAATTACTTTTCTGTATAGGAAAATTCAAATATAGAGAAAACATGTTCTTTTAGTCAAATTCAAAATTAATTTTTTTAAAGATTTTACCTAGAAAACAAATTGTGTTTTTGAAAATGATATAAATTTAGTACTCTTTAATTTTACATTTAATTCTGTATTTAATTCATGTTTTTGGATTATAAACTAAATTCTGTCGGGTTGTGTTTAGTTGATAATTCAAAAATAATTAAGGATATAATTTAAAAATAGAAAATCCACAAAAAATCACTTTTATATTATTTTTTGGAAACATTAATTTGGAAGACTCGAACCCTTAAGAAAGGAAAAAAAATTGATGACAATTAACCACTCAAGAAGCCCACCTTGTATATAAGTTTGTATAAGTTTATATTATAGGATAAAAGTCATATTGATGATAAACATTGTTGAAGTCAAATATTTGTTTTAATGTATTTCATGAAATTGTACATTCCTAAGAAAATTCAGGTATGGAGGTATACCCTTTTTCTTGACTTCTTTTAGAAATTAATCTCACTTTTGAAAACCTATTTATACCTTTTTTTGACCCAACCTATATATTGCTTTAACTTTTTAAGGAATATCATGCTTAGCCTCTTTAATGTTAAAGAGTTTTTGTTTAATTATCAACCTACTTTTTAAAATTTTATTTTTTTATTTTTTTTTTTCAAGTTTTTTTTTTCTAATTAAAATAAGTGAGGTTTTTCTACTACTTAAAAAAAATAAAATTATAAGGGTAGTCGTCTTTGTCCAAGTAAAGTCTTATTGGCCTACTAGAGCTAACCCGGGTGACACTACTTATATAAAAAAACAAAGTCATTTTCAATCTTTGTTTAAAAAGAATAAGTTTTTATTACTAAAGAAGTAATCAATTAAAGAATACTTATAATCAATTAAAGAGCACTTATAATTATTTTTTTAATCAATTGCAGTATTCCAATGTGGTGAAAAATCAAATATTTTTTTAATCTAAGTCAATCATTTTTTTAATCATTATTACTAAATAAATAATCAATTAAAGAATACATTTTTTTGAATTAAAGAATACTTCTAATCAATTAAAAAACACTTATAATCTCTTTTTTTAATCAATTGCAGTATTCCCATGTGGTGAAAAATCAAATCCAAGGACCAAAAAAAAAAAGAAAAATCAAACATTTTTTTAATCTAAGTCGATCACTTTTTTTTAATCATTTCCAGTAATCATCCCACCAGGTTAAATTAAACATTTTAAATTCTAGTCTGGAGTGTTATTTTTGGAATTTGAACTGATTACTCATCTAGTGTTTACATAGCCCATGAAAAGCATAAATAATTAACTAATCTCTTTTGCAGCTCACGAATCTTTCTACTTTTAAATCTGTGGGTGATGAGCATTCTTTAAAAAAACTAAAAACTTTTCAAAGATTTTAGTCATGAAATGAGTTAAAAGTGTTTTTGCCCGTTTTTATGGTCTCTTTTTTGCATATTCTGTGGTCCGCAGCAACTCATTCACTACAAGAAGCCTAGGACAAGCACCAGCAACCGCACTAAACACCCTTTCTCTGTCTACCCGTCTCTCTCTAACTTCTCTCTCTTATTATTTAGAATTACAAATGATGAAGAACTAAGACCTGATGAATATGGAAGAGAGCTTGTTCTCTCATGCCAAAGGTAGAAAGAACAGTAGTTCTTCTTCTTCTTCAATGCTAAACTTTCAAAAAATTAGTAGTTACTTTATTTGTTACTTGTTTTTTTTTTCTTTTTCGATTGACTAGTAATTTCTGGGTCTTGGGTTTAGATTTCTGTTTCTTGGTCATCATCTACTTCTCTTCCAATCATGTAAATCTGCTGACATTTTGCTTTGTTTGTATGTTCTTCATAATGGGTTTTCTTTATTTGGGCTCTAAATTAAAGCTTTTCATTCATCTTCAGTTTGTATCATTAATGGGTTATTTTACTATTTTTTTTATTCTTCTCTATAGACTTTTTATTCAGAGTTGGGTTTTTTTTTTTTTTTCTTATGGTTTACCTCTTGGGTTTTAAGAAATCTCACCTTTTTTTAATGATTTATATTTTATACCTTATTTTGAACTACTTTTGTCATCTAATTAGCTTTGATTGCCTTGATGATCTCTTCCCCCCCCAAGTTAACTGATTTTTCTGATTTTTATTCTTTATACATAATTAAGTTTCCTTAGAATGAGAAATTTTACTTCAATAATTTGTTTGGATTTCCTTTTCTTCTTCTATCCCCCTTAAGATCTTAGTATATTCAAAGAGTTACATCTGGAATACTTAATGGGATGTGCCCAACATATTGGGTTCTGTCATTTATTTATTTAATTATTTATTAAGACTTTTGACTTCTTTGATCTTCACTTGAAAGTCTTGAATTTTGTGATTTGGGTCCTGCAGAATTAATAGAATATTTTGCCATAAAGTGGAAATCTGGGGATTTTTCCATGATGTTTTGAAAAGGATGCCAAAGCCAAATTAAAGTATGGTTTGCACTGCTGATGATCTGCTGGGGTGGAAGGATTTTCCTAAAGGCCTCAGGGTTCTGCTTCTTGATGAGGATAGCAACTCAGCTGCCCAAATAAAATCAAAGCTTGAAGAGATGGATTATATAGGTTAGATCCACCTCAAAACATTTCTTATTTATTTGTCTCTTAACATTAATCTTCAAGTTTCATTTGATTCTTCACAGAAAAAGTTGTTACTGATGTGTGTATTCTTTTTTATATTTTTCAATGAATCTGAAGAAATTACATCTTGCATTGCAAGTTGAGAAAAATAACTGATGTATTAACAAATTGAAGGTTTTTTTTTAAAAAGTTGATTGTTTAGTATTTTGTGGAATCTTCTAATGCCAACATTCACGAACTCTATAATTTTCTATCTTTCTTCAAGTTCATTATATCCGTATGTCAAACATTGCAAGAACAGAAAAAAAGAAGAAGAGAGATTCATTTATTTATTTTTATTTTTATTTTTTGAAGATCAAACTAGTAAGAATTATTGTTTTTCAATGTTTCGGTTTCAACATTTTTAGCTTACATGAAACTAATACTTGAGGTGGTAAGTTAAACTTTCCTATCTAACGGGGGATTGAAAGAAAAAATCATATATATTCATATACTTTTTATCATGTCTGTTTTCGCTGTTTTAACATCATATCTGTTGTTTCCAGTCTCTACATTCTTCAATGAGAATGAGGCGTTGACGGCAATCTTGAGAAAACCCGAGAGCTTCCATGTTGCCATTGTAGAGGTAAAGAAATTTGGTCAGATCCTCTGCTCTAAAATGTATCGGGTCTTCAGATATGCGTATATATCAATATTCTTCCATCATATAAACGAATGTTTTGTGGCATTAGTACATGTATAAATTATATTTACCATCCTAATGCTATGATTTTGGTTGCAGGTGGATGCAAGCAATAGTGATGGGAGTCTTATGTTCCTTGAAACTGCCAAGAATTTACCTATCATTAGTAAGTGTGAAACCTTTTTATTATTAGTACTCAACTTATTGATTTGATCCTCTTATTATTTAGAAATTCAATTTAATGTTAGAAATTTAATAAATTTTGTAATCTTCTATCATTTTCCCAATTTATACTGGTTACACTTTCATCTTGACCATTGAAGACTTGACATGCTGATTTTTCTTTGTTGCAGTGACCTCAAAAAGCAATTGTTTAAGCACGATGATGAAATGCATCGCGGTGAGTTTTAAAATGTAGGCTTTCTGTTTTGCAAAAATATATGCATCCATGCAACAAATACAGTGCATTGAATTCTTAAATTCTACTGCTTTTCCAGCTTGGTGCAGCCGAGTTCCTTCAGAAACCATTATCTGAGGAAAAACTGAAGAATATCTGGCAGCATGTGGTTCATAAGGTGTGTTTTTCTTTTTGATCTCTCCAAAAAAAAAATCTGGTTTCATGGTTTTTTTTTGGGGGGGGGGGGGGGGGGGGGGGGGGGGGGGGGGATTTCAGTTCTTTTCTTGAATTGCATTATGAACCGAAAAAGTAATTCTGAGGTATTTAGCCCCTGAGCAGGCCTTTAATGCAGGAGAAGGCACCGTCTCCAAATCACTGAAGCCCGTCAAAGAAACCGTTGCTTCCATGGTTTCGATCCAACAAGAAAGTAACAATGTTGAGAACCATAATTTCGTAGAACTAGAGAATTTGACATGTACCCACGAATGTGACCATGATCAATCAACGGTTAGTGATAAATTTTCAGCTCCTTCAACTCCACAGTTGAAGCAAGGAAGCCGGTTTTTGGATGACGGAGACTGCCAAGACCAACCTAATTGCTCAATCGGGAAAGAGAATGAGGAACAAGAGGAAGAATCAAAATCTGTCGAAATTACTTGTAACAATTCAGCTGTTGAACTTACTCACGAAAATTCGTTAGCTCAAGTTTCTGTTAAGTTGGATCAATCGTTGATATCTAAGGAGGAGGCTGTGATCAAAGATGAGGACTCACCTGAAGGTTCTAAGGCCGTAAGCAACAAACTCCCAAATCCAGAAAATAAGGAGAGAACGGTGGATTCGTCAAATATTGAGGTTGAAAAATTGAAGAAGGCATCATCACCTCTTCATCCTAATTCATGTGGGAGCAGAGCTAATAAAAAGAAGGTGAAGGTACTTTTTTATTTTTTGAAGCGTAAAGTTGAGCTTGGTTTATGATATGGTGTCAAGACGTTTATGCTTTTTCAAAAGCTGATTGTCACGATGCTTGAAAAAAGTTATCATTAGCTTTCAAAGCACCATACTTATTATGGTAGATTTCTGATTTTTGTTGATTTCGGTTTTCAACTTTTCCGACTAGCTGTTCTACCATATGGTTAAATGTTGCAAAATCTTGGTTAAATTGCAAAATTGTGAGATTGTTACCAAGACATTTGTGTTCATGGATTTTTTTACTTATACTAAATACAGTTGAAAATGACAATTACATAACTTTGCATGGATTTTTCATGGTTCAGGTAGATTGGACTCCTGAGCTACACAAGCGATTTGTTCAGGCAGTTGATCAACTAGGAATTGACCAAGCTATTCCTTCCCGAATTCTTGAATTGATGAAAGTGGAAGGACTGACAAGGCATAATGTTGCAAGCCACCTCCAGGTTAGTTCGGAAATGCACCTTGACATAAGCATCATAGAATGTGTTTCATATGGAGCGATTCTCTCTTTTTACGAGTTGTTGGATCGCCAACCCCTATAACTAGTAATAGGCATAAATGTAAATGATGATGGTAGAGGTTAGTGTTCAACAGGGCAACAATACCGTTGCCGACCAATTTAGCTGATGAAAAAAGGGGCATACCTAGTGCATCAGGATTCTGTTATACTGGGATCTAGCAAAGAGATGATTTATGCAGACTACAGAGGCTTTTTTTGAATTTGAACCTATGACCTCGAGGTCACAATAGTAGAGCGACCTTTTATTGCGCTAAGCCCCACCCTTCTAAAATTAGAACTCAAACAACTTCAATAGAACCAGCTCACAATTAGCTGAAGATTCAATATTAGTCCTGTCAATTTCTTGGGCACAATCGATCTAGTAATTACACCAATAGAACATCTCTTTAACTAATTTCTTTTACGTTTTTCATCTTGCAGAAGTACAGAATGCATAGAAGACACATCATGCCAAGGGAAGAGGACCAAAGATGGCAGCACCATCAGCATCCAAGAGACCACATGCGAAGGGTTTATCCACATAAACCGATCATGGCATACCCTCCGTACCATCCTAATCACGCCATTCCAACGAGTCACTTTTACCCTGTTTGGGGCCACCCAAGTAGCCATCCCGGCTTTCAAATGTGGAGTCATCCCGGCTACCCATCCGGGCAACCTATGGAACACTGGCTTTGGAAGACACATTCAGGGGTAAAACATTTTGAAATTTTGTTATCTACCACAGCAACCAAAAGCTGAAAACCACTGCTATTAGTGTTAAAAATCTTGTTTTAATCATCTCTAATCCCGCTTAATTTGACGTAATGATATTTCTTGCTTCAGACATTTGTGGATGCATGGGGTTGTCCTGTGATGCCACCATCTCATGTGAGTACATTAATTTGCAATTTTTGTGTTTAACATCCATGCTTTAAACATCATATGAACTTGTTTGTGATATTGCTTCTCATTAAAACTTGATCACCTTATGTTTCGACAGGTCCCTAATGCTTCAGGATTCCATAATTTCGGCAATGTCGAAGATGCACATAAGAGTTCCTTCGATCTTTACCCGGTAACCAGTCCTTTACTAAAATCTTTCTAATTTCTTTTGCATCTACTGTTTTTATTTCAACTCTGCATTTTTAATCTTAATTTCTTTTACTTCTGTTGAACATATTTTTTGAATTTGCCACCTCCTATAACTGCCTCAACTACCTCAATAACATCCTCTCTTTAAATGCCCATGATGATAGAATCATAGTTATAGGCTTTTATTCTACATTCTTACTACTATCTAATCCATTAATTGACATAGGAATTTAGGATTCTATTCATTTGGAAGTAGGTTTAATGTAGTAAACGACAATAATTGGCAATAATTCGATGCTGTAATTAAAAATCTAAGAGCTATAATGTCATTTTGATTCTCATATTAACAGAGAGATCAATCAAATGTGAAATAGTACCAAGAATTAAAGAAAAAAAAATCCCATAATTCCATCAAGGCCCCTCTTAGTTTTTGCATAAACTGGTTCAAGAAGCATTTCATCTTCCTTTCAACTTTCTTGCACCAAGCTACTGTTTCAGTACTAATCATTTGCTTATTCATTCATTTCATTTTTTTTTTTTTTTTAAATCATGGGTAACTTTAATTATTAAATTTTACATTAAAGAACAGATGAATTGTAGAAGAATAAAAGAAAAAGATGAGGAAACATGTGGTCCCACGTGGCATCACCTAAGTACCCGGTACATCCTGTCTGATGTTGGGTGGACACATCAATCACTTTTTTATCCTCACTGTATCACCTCATCATTCCTCATTGCATGTATTCCACGTCAGCATATCATTTTTCTTAATTTTTTTATTTTTATAATCATTCGTAGACTCTGTTTCTGGACAGGCAGAGGAGGTAATAGACGAAGTTGTGAAAGAAGCAATAAGCAAGCCATGGCTACCATTGCCACTTGGCCTCAAACCTCCGTCCACAGAGAGCGTTTTATCGGAGCTGCACAGACAAGGTATCTGCACCGTCCCTCCACACAACCACCACCACTCCCGGTGACGTGTCCGTGGGTACCACTGTCCAGATAATGATCCGGTACAGCGAAGCTGAGAACGACTAGATGGTGCTCGTACGGCGCTGGGGTGGCCACGTGGGTGTGTTTCGCGTCACAGAAGAAAGTTGTGGTGGAAAAGTAGAGTGAGGGAGAGAAATGATACTGTGCTCTGGGGGCTACGGAGAATAAAAAGTGAGTCGGAGTTCGTGATCGTCCAATCTGGGGATTGTGTTTTGGGAGGTATGTGGATGGTGGTGGTCTTTGTGTCGGGTATGGGTGGGGCCTACTTCGATCTTTTTCTTTTGTTTTTTTGTGTTATTTTTGTTGTTTATAATGGGGCCATAGAATGTGTGAGAGACGTGGCAGTTGGAGAGCCATGAATGTACATGGGGCTTTGTAATTGGTGCTGTAGTGAAGGGACTATTGAATGAAGTTGGCCTTATCAAGCTGACATTGCAGGGAGTTACAGTTGTCGGAGCATCTTTAATGAGAAAATAAATTGTATTTAAAAAAAAATTTCATGTTATTAATACCAAGACATTTATTTTTTATATAATATGAAATTAAATTTTATAGATAATTAAGTTAAAAAGTGATTTATAATGTTTATATGAATTGTATATATTTTGATGAATAATAATTTAATGAGTTAATAATAAATAATTATTTAACTAAATGGTTATATTGATTTTTTTTTTTGTCAATTCAACCTAATATTGAATGTCAATAATTGGATTGAAAAAGATTTTTTTTACGTAATGTTCATTTATTTTATTTTATGTGATAATTAATGTTGGATGGTTACTTCAACATAATTAATTTGGGTAGTAATATAGTTGACCTTGACATTAGCAAAGTCTATCAGAGCATTAGCAGAGCTAATATGGACATTAACAAAGCTAACTTGGATCTGGACATCAACAGAGCTAATTTGGGTAACAATAGAGCTGACTTGAACATCAGTTGAGTTGACCTAAACATTAACAGAGCCTACTTGAGACTCAGCAGAGCTGACCTGGATATCAGCATAGCCTACTTGAGCATGAGCAGAGCTTACTTGAAAATCAGCAGAGCTTACCTAAACATTAGCTGAACTGACCTGGAGTTCTAGAAAACATAGGGCATGTGAAGAAGTGAATGAGCCGAAGTGACACGACCGCCAGATCAGCTCGGCCGAAGCAAGCTTTACTCAACCATGAAAAGTTGTCCGAGCCGGCCTAGCGGGAAGATATTTACAAAAAACCCGAAAACACAATTTTAGCGTTAGCTCGGCTCAGCCAAGCCGAGCTTAGGGCTAAACTCTTTTCAAGGCTGATAGTTCAGCTTCTATCCGAGCTGATCACCAGAGACTAAACATATAAGATTAATGAGTCTTTCTTGGCACGCCATATCCCAAGAAATCCAAAGTAGTTGCACTCTCAGATACATACTTGGACATAGAGACGAAATAAGACTCCTCATCCGAGATAAATCAGAAAAATAAGGATCATTCGAGATGAACTAGGAATGGATGAGCTCATCCAGCTCATCTCGAATAACGACGAAACGACACGTGGCACCATGCCTACAGGGCAACTAATCACTCCGGCCAAAGGACCTCCTTTATAAATAAGACTTATCACCCTTTCTATAAGATACGACCAACTTTCTACAAGAGTTATTGCTATAGTCTTGAACAAACTTTAACTTAGGCATCGAAGGGTCTTCGGTCGGCACCACACTGGTGTTCCTTACGATAGTCATATTGCTTTCTCACTTTTTCTCAGATTAAGCTGATAAACCCTCATCGGAGCCGGAGAGTTCATACTTTAAAATACAATCATCTTTTACACGTGTTCATTGACTTGGTGTTGATCAGATTCTGTATCAACAATTAACTTTTTCAGAATTAATATTTGCATTGGAGATACAACTAGTTAATCATATAGATGAAATAACTTCTCAAAAAAAACCTTATTTTTTATTTTTGTAAATATATATATATATATATATATATATATATATATATATATATATATGTTTTTTTTTATTACCAAGCTCCTTATTTTTTTGTCTATACTATAAAAAAAACGAAAAGGAAAAAAAAAAGGCAAATTAGTACAAATGACTTAAAAAGTTCCTTTTGCTTTGGATAATAACAATGGAGAATGAGGCTCTTGTAATACTTTGTCCGGTAGAGGTGCATGAAGGTGACATGTAGATTTATTTTTTAAATGCGTTCATCATTAAATATAAAACAAATTTTTGAAAGGGTAAACTCGCTTCTTAGTTTTTCTTTCTCAATTTTTAAGGATCATCACAACCCAAAAAAAAAAAAGGAAAGTGAATGAACTTTCTACTTAACAAAAGTTATGTTCGATTATATTTAACGGTTCAAATCTAACACAAATTAGGACTCTTAAACAAACTTAAATTTTAACTAACATCCTAATCAAAATATATCTCCAAATGAAATAACAGCCCAGATAAAATAAAACAACTAAAACAAATAAAAACCCCAATTAAACTCAGACTCAACTCATATATGTATTGCATCATACCACAAAAGAATAATATCAAAATTATGATGATATTCAAATTGTGAATCACAATACAAAATAAATAGATATCTATATTATATATAATAAAAATAGTTGGGTATTTTCCACGATTAAGCCATTTTATGACTATTTCCTATACTGTCCTTTTTTCGTTAACTTTAAATTTTATTTTTCAATTCAGTTACACCATTCACAGAAGGGTAGCTTAGTAATTTAAATATGTTTTGTTATTTTTCTGGGTTCTCTTTTGCTAAACAAACGCACGTACCGGGTTCTCAAATCACAAAAATTATGTTTCCTTTTTTAAATAAGATCCTACCAAATTAGAAACAAACTGCTCTCTCTGATTGGAAGTAGGCTCGACCCTTAGGGCCTGCAGAGTGCTATATATATATATATATATATATATATATATATTTTATAAAAGTTATTTAAAAAAGTAATAATAATAAAAAAATATGAAATTACTAAACTAACTACATAAAAACTATTTAAAACCACTTACACTCTCTCTTCACTAACTCATTCTTCAACCAAACCCTAACTCTCCGTCTTTTCAACTCTTTCAATCTTCTTCAAACTTATAACTTTTTGAATTTTTTTGGAGTTATATCATATTGTTTTACGATTTTGTTGTCATAAGTTAGTGTAAATAAAAAAAAAGGAAAAAAAAATTGTTCGCCTGTTGGAGGACGGATATAATGCCTTTGTTTGTCCCACCACGGATAGACAAAATGCATTTTGTCCGTCCTCCCATGGACGGATGGACAGTTTGTTACGAGCCGTGAGAAAGGGTTTTAAAAAAATCATTTCTCACACATTTCAACGATTTTTTTTCATGATTTAGGTTCTAGATCTAGGTGGAAATGAACAAGTAACACTAAATAAGATAAAGTATGTTTATATACTATGAATAAAATTGATCTTGCTGTAAACTTAGCCAAGGCATATTGATCATGCTGGATTATTCATTCATGAAAAAGAAATGAGTGAACTAATGCCCAATGGATCACCATAGACAATTTTTAGTAATTCGTATTTATTAATGGAAAATATATCAAATCATATTAGATAACAACAAAGTGCAAATATTACGTTACAACATTAAATTATTTGAAAATTGTCGCTAACCATCCATTTAGGGTTGTAGACCACCCAAGCTGAATCCCCTTTTTCCTCGCAATTCCCATCGATCGGAGTCCGAGAATACCAACTATTGTGCTAGACAACCTTGGCCTTTCGAAAAACCTCAAACTAGGCCAAAACACTTTTCAATGTATTATTATCTTTTTAGTGTGTCCTTAGTGTGGCAAATAACAACATGACTTAAACAAGATCTAGTATAATTGAGAAAGCATGTTACAAAATCTTTAACCATGAATCATGCATTGCATAACATGAACAATTAATCAATACAAGTATACAAGAAGACACATATGTCGTAATATATATCATGTCAAATATACTAAAATGACACATTCATCATAATAGATAATATGGATGACCATAATATTTAATGCATCGAACCATATAATATGTACCTTATGTACAAGTTCATATAAAGACAAATGCATCATATCATGACAATTTTAAGGAGATCAACATCAACCTATATACCTAACATGACACGATATAACATGTCAAAAGTAAATATAAATCATAGAAAAAGTCAACGTTCATTTTCACTTGAATCGCTAAATTTCATGGTGTTCAGATTCATCAGAATATATACAATTTGGATTCCTCAGAACTTTTTAGGCTTTTGTGTGAAATTAAAATAATATTCTTATAGTCAAAATTACAAATTTACTCTTAAATTTTTTGGATATTACACTTATAATGACAGTTTAAGTCTCATCGCCATGTAAAGTGGGCCGGACCTTTATCCAAAAAAATTCATTTGCACCACAACCATATTGGGTACCAACACAAGCATTGAAAATAGGATGGTGACTCTACTCAAGTTATAAAGGCTTTATCTTCTCACTCAGGAGGCATGGATGAATTTCATATGTTGATTAAGGATTGTAAAAATCTCCTTTCTCTTTTCCAAACATTTCTCCCTGTTCTTTTTATGAAGAATGTAACGAGTGTGCTCATAGATTGAGCCATTTTGTTTTCAATTTACCGGATTTGTTGTTTGGCTGAAGGAAACTCCTCTAAATCATTTCTGCTATTGTACTTTCTGATTCTTTGTTAATATAAGCCAAAGGAATATATAACAACGAGCAGGTCAAACCATTGAGGAAAGAAAGTGTTAGATTTTGGCTCAAACTTAAATTTATTATTATTTTAAAATATGAAAGATGTATTTAAAAAATAATTATAACTTTATAAATATGGATAAACGTTTTATGATCTAGTTATATTTGAATAAAAAAATTATGTTAGTGTAGAATGAGAAATCCTTGTTGGTCCAGATTTTAAAATATTGTTGATTATCCCAACTAATAAGTGAGATTTAGAAGAAGGTGAAGCTTGGTCCTTGAAAGTTTTGTGAAAGAATGTGAAGTTTAGAATTTGTGCAGGTGACGCGATTTGAGTTTTAGTTTTCTCTTGAGTATTTTTTTTTCTGTTATTCTTCTTTATCAAAGTTTCAAATCTGTGTACTATATGATGTAGAAGTACTTGAAGTGTTTAATTCTTTTGAGATACTTATTAATTATTTTTTGCCTATAATTTTTTTTTTTTCTGATTTTGGAGTTTTTCTACGTATATCTTTGAATTGTGAATGTTGATCTTTATTATTCTTTTCTTTTATTAAATCTATGAGATTGGAGGGCAAAGGGTATTTTTTTCCAACAACCACGAGGCCAATTAAGGCCATAACCACACTCGTTACCTCTTTTGAGGTTTAACAGACTCAAGTCCTAAGCCAATGTCACAACCACTCAAGCATGTGAGTTTTGGCACATTAATCATTTGTTTGTTGACATAAAACCGAAAATATACTAACAAAAACCAAAGACATAGGATACTTAATCCACTAAAATTGAGTAGAAAAACTACTAGTTATTCATTATTGAGCAGAAGATACATCAAAGCATAATGCTATAGTGATTGATGTAACAAAGTGCTGTTCATAATATTGAATAACGAAAACCCCAAACAATATAGCATCACTCTACACAAAAGTATTTGCTAATGAGGCTTGTGGTGCTTGACGAATGTTTCTTCATTACCCGGGCAACAGCCTTTAAAATGCCAATCATCGTTGTATAAGCAGCTCTGGTGTAATACCCAGAATGTCAAAATTACAACTAACAAATTCATACCGCTTTTTGAATCAACTAACATATTCATATTGCTATAAAATTCTTAACGCCAATAAACCAGAAAACAAATATGAAAAAGATCTTTAACAAGTACCTCAACTAACATTCATTGTCATCTAAAACTCATAATCATAAACTAATTTTACTCTGCTCATAAACCTCAATATCTAATCTCTAAATCTGATTCTCCACCATAAAATTCTTAATACCTATAACCAGAAAACTAATATGAGAAAAAGAAAAAAAAAAAGTCTTTAATGTATAAGAAGTACCTCACCTATTACTTCTTCATCATCTGAGACTCCAGAAACATAAATTAATTTTATTTACTTGAAAACCTCTGCATATAACCTCTAAATCGAAATCTAGCAAACAATTTTGTCCGATCAAAGCTCATCATCACCGATCAAAAGAAATATCCATAAACAACAAAGAAACTAAACGAGAATTTACGTAATAACCAGAAAAAAAAAAAAAAAAAAGATGCAAACAAGATCCGGAGATCTCGCCGACATGTCGCCGGGAATCTTGCCGAGATCTCGCCGACCTGTCACCGGAACCTCGCCGAGATCCTGCCGAAATTTTCGGATCTCGCCCTTTAAACCCAATCGCCGAAAAAACGCACAAGCTTCGAAACCCTCTTCTCTTCTCTCTTCCTTCTTCCAGCGCACACCGCCGCCGCCGCCCTCTCCGCCACGGATCTTGCCGTCGCCGCCGCCCTCTTCTCCGCCGCTGATCTTGCCGCTCTCTCTCTTCTCTTCGCCAATTTCTCGCCTCCGACCTCTCTCTTCCGATCTGTCGCCTCGCCTTGCCTCTGATCACTCGATCTCTCGCTCCCGATCTTTCGAACTTCCGATCTTTCGCTCTCGGTCTGAATCTCTCTTCTCTATCCTTCTTTCCTCATTTCTGTTCATTCTCTCTATTTCCTCTGTTTTCCCAGATAACGCCTCATCTTCTTCCCTCATTATTCCATTTTTATGTAATTTTTGTTTTAAAAAAAAAAAAAAAAAACGTCCACTAGCACATCACTTAACATTATATATTGTATTCTTTTCAATTCATATCATCATATCATTTCATTTTAATAGTATATATTATATCCTTCTTCACTTCATTATTCTATTTTAAGATACATACATATATATATAAACGCCCAATATCACATATCACTTTATTTTAATATTATATATTAAATTATACATTACACTTCTCAAACCCACAACACATTATATTATACTATACCATATTAACACATATTATATAGTATATTATATATCACACTTTTTAAAACCACTACACCTTATATATATATATATATACTTAGTTTAAACATCCAACCACTATATATATATATACATGTATATGTATATATCTCTACACTCATAATTGAATAATTGTATTAACAAACGTAATATACGTGTACAGGTTGAGTACTACGCGTGACGAGGAATTTACGTGATTTGGAAATTAGCGATTCAGGTGAGAATGATTCTAGGCCTTCATACTATTTTATTTGATATATAGATAAGAATGTTAAATTAATTAGGTCCATAGTATTATTAGATTGCTTATGCATGCCTATTGTACATGATCATATGTATGCAATGTCGAGATTGTTTAACCATGACGATATGTGTGTTAACATGATTTTTATCCTGATCAAATGATAATTAGATGCATGAAATTCATGTGGTAATTAAATTTATTTATGAACTATAATATCTGATAATGAAATGTATGATTTGAAATATTGGTATAGTGAATGCGTGAATACTATTATAATTAATTTTGTGACATGATACCATGTGTAGTGGAGTTGAATGTGTTTTATGAATGCACTTAAATACGTGCTTTTATCGTATGTATGGCGTGATATCACTAAAGAACACGATTAAGATAAGAATCACACATATGGGGCAGTTATTCTAAGGAATATCGCCAATGTTCTGATTTATGGGCTGTGCCACCCTGAGTATGATTTCCTAACGGTACGTGATTTGGAACTTGATGAAATTATCGACTCAAACAATCTAATGTTGCAACGATTAATGTGTGAAACTTGTTTGTAATTTTCTTGTGTATGTATCACAATAATATATTGTGAATTGTTTAGATGACCCACTGGGCTTTTAAGCTCACCCCTATTTCTATATGCAGGTGCTTAGGAGAATAAAATTTTGAGTTCGTGATATAGTGCAGAGTAGTAGGGGTGGGTTAATTAATTAGTATTATGGGATTGAATATTTTTATTTAATTTTCAAATGTTTATTATTCAAACGAATTGTATTGATAATTGACATTCAATGAATATTATTACGGTCAGTAAAGATCTTGTGATTTAATTCACGTGTGAATGTCTTGGAATAGAATTCATAAATTCTATTTGATGATTGCATTTTAATGTTGTGTCCATAATGGATGGACAAAGGCAAGTACCACCCTCATGAAGATAAAGATTTTATGAAGAATTAAAGGTATTCGTTTATCTTAATCGGTAAGTTGGTTGGAAGAATATAAACTCATAGTTTTGCAAATTTTATTATTTATAAAATGGTTAAGATAGACGGATACGTGTAGCATCTCGATTTTCGGTGATATTTTATATAAAATTTAATTGTTCATTGTTTTACAAAAAAAAAAAAATTTAGTCTTGAAAATCGGGGTGTTACAGTTTGGTCTCAGAGCTTTAGGCTTCAGATCATGGGAAATGTTACAACAAATTTTAAGAAGTTTAGTATTTCTAAAGGTCACTTTATAACGTAAGATCGAGAATGAAAGTACAGTGGGTCTAACAAACTCAAAGCTTTTAGGACGTCGGTTAGAGACGAGAACTTGTTTGAAAACTGTTTGGTTAGAATCTGAGATCAGGATGAATCTTTTATTCTTGGTTCCAAAGCGGTATGGGACGTGGAGGAATTTAAGGGTAATTGAGGAGTCTTGATCTTGGAGACTAGCAGGCCATGTTTGGTGAGTGACTAACAACTCTGGACGAGCTTGTATCGCTACGTTCAACTGGTATGGGACAGCTTGAACATAGAGGATACCAGGGAAGCCTTAGTTGGTAGGACATTTGCGCATTGTTTGGGTGTATTGAAGTTTCTTTGTGGAAGCTTATATCATCGGGCTAGAGTGGTATGGGACACTTGAATACGGAGGGTATAAGTGAAAGCTTGGGAATTTTTTTTATACCATTGTTGTGTAGTATGTTGTTTTTTTTTTTTTTGCTTGTTTTGTTTACATGCATCGAAGCCAAATCCTGTACCCTGTGACAATCATGGATTGTCAAAACTTTATGAAACCTAGAAATTGAATCAATAAGATCATTTTATTTTCGAAAACTTAGAATTCTGAATCTAGAGTCACCCTAAACGAAAATAATTATCTCGTGTCGTACTAAAGATGAGTTGAAATTTTGTAGATGGCTCCACCTCGAAGAATGAACACCAGGTCTGTGAGTGATCTCATAAGGGACACTGAACCTGCTGAGCAGACACAATCGACATCCAAATCACAGCCAACGGAGCAAGAACATGCTAATCAAACAGTGAATGTTGACTCTGCTGGAACAGAGAACGTCCAACCTACAACAGTTTCAACCCCTGCAATTGTTTTGGGACCAGAACTGATGGCTGAATTTGTGAGGCAAGTCGTGGAACAGGTGACCAGACAGATGCCTCAACCACAACTAAATCGACCAATTATGGTGCAGAATGAAACAGGAACTCGAAACATCAGGAGACCTGAAGAAAAGGAATGGGCAGATCAACTGAAAGACTTCCAACGTATGCATCCTTCGAAATTTGAAGGAAAACCGGATCCAAAAGAAGCCGACAAGTGGTTCCAAGAGGTTCAGGAACACTTGGAAGTTCTGGGAGTAACTGGTCCACGAATGGTGGCAATTGCGGCTCACCAATTCATAGGTGAAGCCAAACATTGGTGGAGAATGGTTAAAGAAAGTCCTACAGTGGACGTAAGCACTATGACCTGGGCGACTTTTGAAGAAATATTTTATGATAAATTCTTTCCCAAAGCGAACAGAAAGGAACTACAATCTGAGTTTGTGAGACTGATACAGAGGAACATGACAGTGGCAGAATATGAGGCGAAGTTTATCGAACTTTCCAGATTTGCCCGTGAACTGGTCGTCAATGACGAGATGAAAGCTAGTAGATTTGCAGAAGGTCTCAAATTGGAGATTAGAAAGATGGTTGTTCCGATGAATCTGGAGACTTACAAAGAGGTAGTTGAACGAGCCCTGTTAGTAGAAAGAGAACTGAACGTACAAGAAACAATACGGAATAGGAACAAAAGGCCGCAAGGACAAAATTCTGATTATCAGAGCAATCACAACAAGAGGCAGAATCTGAATAATTTCGGTGGCAATGGTAATATGTGGAACCGAAACACTTTCAACAATGGGAACCAGTGGAACAAGGGACAAAATCCCAACAACGGATCAGGAGGGTCTAGGCATAATGGTGGACAACAGATGCAGCCAAACAATATTCGTCCACCCCAACAAAATAGAAATCAAGTAGTAGATACGAGACTTTGCTACAAATGCAACCGACCGGGTCATTTGGCACGAAACGGCACTGCGCAAGGAGTTCGACAAAATTTTCGTCCGGGCAACTGGCAGAATAATAACAATGGGCAAGGACGAAATCAAGCCAATCGTCCGAGTCATAATCAGAACCAAACCCAAAATCAAAATCAAGGCAGAGTCTTTGCAATGACAGAAGGAAATCCTGAGCAAGAATTTGATGCAAACGAAGTGGTGAAAGGTACTTTCATTTTATTTCATGTTACAGTTAAAGTCTTGTTTGATTCTGGAGCATCAAGGTCTTTTATTTCTGAAAACTTAGCCAGGAAACTACAACTTTCTACTGTACCTTTATCTGTCGTTATGAAGATTTCAACTCCAGTAGGAGTAAAAGTCTTCACAACTGAAAAATGTAGTTGTGACCTTAGAATTCATGATAAGCTGATTTCAGCTGAATTGATACTCTTACCCATTAATGATTATGATGTAATCTTGGGTATGGATTGGTTATCTGAATACCAAGCCCAGATTGACTGCCTTCGAAAGAAGATTACCTTGCGATTACCTTCAGGCGAGCTGTTGAAAATCTATGGGGATAGAAACAAAATCCCGAGAAATATCATGTCCGCACTTCTCGAATCTGTGAATCAAAAAGAGGAATTCAAAACCCTAACAGAAGTCGAGCCTCTAAAGCCCTTGAGGAATTTAGAAGACTACTTTGTGGTTAGAGATTTTCTTGAAGTGTTTCCCGAAGAATTACCAGGATTACCTCCTAAGCGGGAAGTAGAGTTCAAGATAGAATTGTACCCTGGAACAGCCCCTATAGCCATGTCACCCTATAGAATGGCCCCTGGCGAACTAATCGAACTAAGGACCCAACTTGATGATCTTAGTGCGAAGGAATTTATCCAGCCGAGCCAATCACCCTGGGGAGCACCAGTATTGTTTGCCAAAAAGAAAGATGGGTCGATGAGACTGTGTATTGACTACAGAAAATTAAATCAAGTCACAGTCAAGAACAAGTACCCCCCTTCCCAGAATAGATGATTTGTTCGATCAACTGAGGGGAGCAACTTGTTTTTCCAAGATCGACCTAAGGTCCGGTTATCACCAACTGAGAATCAAGGAGTCAGACATACCGAAGACAGCATTCAGGACTAGGTACGGACACTTTGAATTCAGAGTCATGCCGTTTGGACTCACTAATGCACCAACATCATTTATGGATCTAATGAATAGGACGTTTAGGCCTCATCTAGACAAATTTGTGGTGGTATTTGTTGATGATATTTTTATTTATTCGAAGACCCGTGAGGAACATCAGGAACACCTTACATTAGTTTTGGAAACATTGAGGCGAAATGAATTGTATGCCAAATTTGAAAAATGTGAATTTTGGATGAAGTCAGTCAAATTTTTGGGCCATGTAGTGTCATCAGAAGGGATATCCGTAGATCCAACAAAAGTTGAAGCAGTAATGAACTGGGAAAAGCCAAAGTCAGTGACAGAAATTAGAAGCTTTTTGGGGTTAGCTGGTTACTATAGACGATTTATTCTAAATTTTTCGAGACTAGCTGAGCCTATGACAAAGCTAACAAGGAAGGATGCCAAATTTAGTTGGGATGAGAAATGTGAGAATTCCTTTCAGGAGTTGAAGAGACGATTAACCACAGCCCCAATATTGATCACTCCTGCAAGCGGAGTCGGTTATGTTATTTACACTGATGCTTCTAAGAATGGTCTTGGCGCTGTTCTGATGCAGGAAGGTAAAGCGGTTGCTTATGCTTCTAGGCAACTGAAGACTCATGAACAGAACTACCCGACTCATGATTTAGAATTGGCTGCAATTGTATTTTCCTTGAAGATATGGAGACACTATCTTTATGGAGAGAAATTTGATTTATACTCTGATCATAAGAGTTTGAAGTACATCTATACACAAAAAGAGTTAAATTTGAGGCAAAGGAGATTGATGGAATTGCTGAATGATTATGATTTTCAACTGCATTATCACCCAGGGAAGGCCAACGTAGTCGCAGATGCTTTAAGTCGAAAATCGTATAAGAACGATGCAGAAATAGCCCAAATGTACCAATTGATTGAAGATTATAATTTGGGCGTACAAAAAGGTGACAATCAGATTTTCTTATATAATATGAGCTGCAAGCCAGACCTACTACATCAAATTAAGGAAGGTCAAGCTCAAGATAGAAAATTGATAAAATGGGTGGCAGATGCACGAGCCAATAATGGAAATAAAAATTTCAAGATCGATTCAGAAGGGTTATTAAGGTTCAGAGATCGAATTTGTGTACCCAGAATTGAAGAGTTGACCATCATCAAGTAGGTAAGCTTATACTTTAATTTCGGGGACGAAATTTCTTTTAAGACGGGAAGAATGTAATACCCAGAATGTCCAAATTACAACTAACAAATTCATACCGCTTTTTGAATCAACTAACATATTCATATTGCTATAAAATTCTTAACGCCAATAAACCAGAAAACAAATATGAAAAAGATCTTTAACAAGTACCTCAACTAACATTCATTGTCATCTAAAACTCAGAATCATAAACTAATTTTACTCTGCTCATAAACCTCAATATCTAATCTCTAAATCTGATTCTCCACCATAAAATTCTTAATACCTACAACCAGAAAACTAATATGAGAAAAAGAAAAAAAAAAGTCTTTAATGTATAAGAAGTACCTCACCTATTACTTCTTCATCATCTGAGACTCCAGAAACATAAATTAATTTTATTTACTTGAAAACCTCTGCATATAACCTCTAAATCGAAATCTAGCAAACAATTTTGTCCGATCAAAGCTCATCATCACCGATCAAAAGAAATATCCATAAACATCAAAGAAACTAAACGAGAATTTACGTAATAACCAGAAAAAAAAAAAAAGATGCAAACAAGATCCGGAAATCTCGCTGAGATCTCGCCGACATGTCGCCGGGAATCTTGCCGAGATCTCGCCGACCTGTCACTGGAACCTCGCCGAGATCCCGCCGAAATTTTCGGATCTCGCCCTTTAAACCCAATCGCCGAAAAAACGCACAAGCTTCGAAACCCTCTTCTCTTCTCTCTTCCTTCTTCCAGCGCACACCGCCGCCGCCGCCCTCTCCGCCACGGATCTTGCCGTCGTCGCCGCCCTCTTCTCCGCCGCTGATCTTGCCGCTCTCTCTCTTCTCTTCGCCGATTTCTCGCCTCCGACCTCTCTCTTCCGATCTGTCGCCTCGCCTCACCTCTGATCACTCGATCTCTCGCTCCCGATCTTTCGAACTTCCGATCTTTCGTTCTCGGTCTGAATCTCTCTTCTCTATCCTTCTTTCCTCATTTCTGTTCATTCTCTCTATTTCCTCTGTTTTCCCATATAACGCCTCATCTTCTTCCCTCATTATTCCATTTTTATGTAATTTTTGTTTAAAAAAAAAAAAAAAAAAACGTCCACTAGCACATCACTTAACATTATATATTGTATTCTTTTCAATTCATATCATCATATCATTTCATTTTAATAGTATATATTATATCCTTCTTCACTTCATTATTCTATTTTAAGATACATATATATATATATATAAACGCCCAATATCACATATCACTTTATTTTAATATTATATATTAAATTATACATTACACTTCTCAAACCCACAACACATTATATTATACTATACCATATTAACACATATTATATAGTATATTATATATCACACTTTTTAAAACCACTACACCTTATATATATATATATATATATATATATCCTGATATACATACAATATCACACATACAAGTGTATTTTATTATTTTATTATTTTTAAGCAACCAAAAGGTTGTATAATACATTTATGTGTATCATGCATTTTTAACCAAGTGTTATTATTATATTTTTAAGCAATCAAAATGTTATATATATATATATCATACATACAATACGTTATTAATATTTTTTAACCATTGCAACTCAATTATTTATTTTTAGCAATCAAGATATTATATAATATATTTACATTTATCATACATATTTTTTACCAAGTGTTATTAATTTTTTAGCAACCAAAATGTCATAATATATATATATATATATATATATACTTAGTTTAAACATCCAACCACTATATATATATACATGTATATGTATATATCTCTACACTCATAATTGAATAATTGTATTAACAAACGTAATATACGTGTACAGGTTGAGTACTACGCGTGACGAGGAATTTACGTGATTTGAAAATTAGCGATTCAGGTGGGAATGATTCTAGGCCTTCATACTATTTTATTTGATATATAGATAAGAATGTTAAATTAATTAGGTCCATAGTATTATTAGATTGCTTATGCATGCCTATTGTACATGATCATATGTATGCAATGTCGAGATTGTTTAACCATGACGATATGTGTGTTAACATGATTTTTATCCTGATCAAATGATAATTAGATGCATGAAATTCATGTGGTAATTAAATTTATTTATGAACTATAATATCTGATAATGAAATGTATGATTTGAAATATTGGTATAGTGAATGCGTGAATACTATTATAATTAATTTTGTGACATGATACCATGTGTAGTGGAGTTGAATGTGTTTTATGAATGCACTTAAATACGTGCTTTTATCGTATGTATGGCGTGATATCACTAAAGAACACGATTAAGATAAGAATCACACATATGGGGCAGTTATTCTAAGGAATATCGCCAATGTTCTGATTTATGGGCTGTGCCACCCTGAGTATGATTTCCTAACGGTACGTGATTTGGAACTTGATGAAATTATCGACTCAAACAATCTAATGTTGCAACGATTAATGTGTGAAACTTGTTTGTAATGTTCTTGTGTATGTATCACAATAATATATTGTGAATTGTTTAGATGACCCACTGGGCTTTTAAGCTCACCCCTATTTCTATATGCAGGTGCTTAGGAGAATAAAATTTCGAGTTCGTGATATAGTGCAGAGTAGTAGGGGTGGGTTAATTAATTAGTATTATGAGATTGAATATTTTTATTTAATTTTCAAATGTTTATTATTCAAACGAATTGTATTGATAATTGACATTCAATGAATATTATTACGGTCAGTAAAGACCTTGTGATTTAATTCACGTGTGAATGTCTTGGAATAGAATTCATAAATTCTATTTGATGATTGCATTTTAATGTTGTGTCCATAATGGATGAACAAAGGCAAGTACCACCCTCATGAAGATAAAGATTTTATGAAGAATTAAAGGTATTCGTTTATCTTAATCGGTAAGTTGGTTGGAAGAATATAAACTCAGAGTTTTGCAAATTTTATTATTTAAAAAATGGTTAAGATAGACGGATACGTGTAGCATCTCGATTTTCGGTGATATTTTATATAAAATTTAATTGTTCATTGTTTTACAAAAAAAAAAAAAATTTAGTCTTGAAAATCGGGGTGTTACATCTGGAAACCGCAGACGTCTCCACAAGCTGTTTAAAAAAAAAATGTTAGTTTATTATTCGTATTAAATCAAGAAACAGATACGAACTTAACCACAAAAAATAAAACTTAAAGGAAAGAAAGGAAATTCAAGGCCTAAGGCATTACGAGCACAATGATCCCCTTGAGCTAAATCTGTGGACATGACAATCAGAATGAAGAAGAACACTAAGCCTACGCTCATCTTCATCTTTTCCTTCATGTAACCTCAAGCCAACATGTATATATATACATATTGGAAAACTCGGACAAGAAATAGCTCATAATATAAAAAGATTTTATGGAGAATCTTGCATGTTTAGTATAGTAATTAAATTATGAGAAATATTACAAATCTTGAAGAGATTTTAGTAATTAATTGTACCAACCCAATCTCTCTCTTTCTCTTTCTTTTTTTTATTTGAGGGAAAAAATTCTTCCTTAAAAACCAGAGTTACAGAGAAATAGTCTCTTGGTCTAAATGGATTTAACAAAGAAGCCAACTAGGTGACGTTTCCAACCAGATTTCGATATCTCGAATAGATAAACTAAATTTTGTTAATGTATGGGCTACTTTGTTCACCGATCTGGGAGTGTGGGAGAAACCCCGAATAACCCCTATTTATTCAGGCGGCTTGATGTCTTGAATAACAGATCCAATTTCCCATCTGGATTCGAGCTTCCCAAGGAGAAAATCTACTGCTGTGGAAGAGACCGACTCAACCTAGATCGGAGTTAACCGAAAACTTCTTTTAACTCACCCGGCGTGCTATATTTTATATAAATCCCTTTAACTACCCTCTTTCCTCAAAAGCACACTTGCACGTTAAATTTATATTTTATGTTATATATATTCTTAATTAAGATTTCTAACAGTCCTTAGAATAAGTATGAAAATCTCGTAAACAAAAAAGTATGAAAATATTCTAGTAGAAAATAAGAGAAGATTTTTTTTCCTAATTTCTAAGTTTAAAATTACTTTTTCTTGTTTTCTTTTTTGAGCAAAAAGAAAATTACTTATTTTAAATAATGAAAGATTACAAAAACTTTCTTAAAAAATAAAAAATACAAAAATTAGCTAACAAATTTTAGTTAATTTATATAAATTTGATATGTATATATTCTTTTTTTTTTTATAGTAATAGGACTTTGTTTCTAAATTATTTAATAATTTAATAAAAATCTTGCGAACAAAAAAGTATGGAAATATTCTAGTAGAAAATGAGAGAATTTTTTTTCCTAATTTCTATGTTTAAAATTACTTAATTTAAATAATAGAAGATTACAAAACTTTATTAAAAAATAAAAATATAATATAAAAAATTATCTAACTGATTTTAGTTAATTTATATGAATTTGATATGTATATATTCTTTTTTATAATAACGAGGACTTTGTTTCTAAATTATTTAATAATTTAACAAAAAAGATTTAAAATATTTTGAAAAATTTATGCAAAAAAAATAGTTGTAATGAGGATTTATAAGTGTACAAGTATGTATTATATTCATAGCTAAAATCGTTATTTAGAATTTTTATTGAATAAAAGATATATAAAAGTTAAAGAATTACCTATTTAGATCGGGTCGCAGGCCTAACCCGAACAACATTATATTGAGTGTCACACTCCGCCCGAAAGCGCCTAAACCGGCGGAACATTCACGGACGGGGCACGAATGTATTATAACAATAATTGAGTGCGCAGTAACATAATTATGTACAAGTCTGATTTCATTAATTTTAGAATATATTTTTGTACATGAAATAGTAAAGGGAACATCCTCCCAAAGTCTCCAATGAATAAACAAAGGGTTACAAAATGTGGGCCGAAAAATCTTCACCCAGTCCACCCTAATCTCTTGAGAAAAATTGGATAACAACCGGGTGACCTACTCGCCCAGTGGGTAAAATAGTTCATGAATATAACAATCAATAAAAAAAACTTCATAATCAAATATCACATAAACACAACAAGCATCATAATCAATACAACATGTATGTATGCATGACACCGTCTCGTAATGGTTCCGTGATTGTACGTTGCCTAAGTTCACGTACAGATGTCCATCCCCATGTGTAGTCGGGTTCTCATTATACATCCCTTTCCAGAGAAATATCAATAATAGTGAGCATTGCTTCTAACTATTTTGTGGATCATAAACCATTTACGTACCTAAGTGGTGTTTATGTATAATGTCAATGCATGAGCAGGTCCGGTCTTTACCAATATTAGACATGATTTGACAATGTCTAGTGATTCTTATCAGGCCAGTATCACCACGTGTAAAGTTAGGATGTTCGGTATCACTTGTACAAGCTGATAGCTTTTAAATAAGACCAACCAGATCAGTCTTCAGTTTGAGAGGTGAGACGCGAGGTCTGCTTAAGTACCAATCGTCTAAAGCAGAACGCTGCCTCCCGTTCACTATTTAAAATTATTAAGGACAAGACAATATCTGGTTAAGTCAGATTGACCATTAATCTGATATAGTAATAGTGCAACACATGAACTCCAAATATATAGGCATAAGTATGACAAGTATGAATATTATACGCAATAATGCGGTGTAAACGAATAGCAGATGAGCCCAAACTCTATGTGTTTGCCTTGATATGTTTGATATTTACTCGTATGTGTTGATATGTGATTATTGCTTATTATAGAAAGTATTATTGGTGGTGTTATTATTGTTATTAATATCACTTGCCATATTAATACTATTGTGAGTAGCTTGTTGGAGAAACTTCATAAAAGTAAGTTGTTGATCAAGTCATCATCTTGACTTGTGACTAGTTGAAAAGACTTCATTAAATATCATCATTTAATGCACCTTTGACATATGAGAAGGTTATATCTCAACACACAACAAATATGACATTTATATTCGAATATGTTGTGTATATATGTTGATTAGATGATAATTAATTATTGGTGCGTCAAATGGACCTGGAGATATTAGAAGTGAGTCTGAAACACATCTTTACATAGAAAACGAGTGGTCGTTCGTGAAATTCTGATGTATATTGAGCCCGTAGCGGCGAAAACGAAGTTTGAGTGTTTTAGGAGAAGGGAGGACGCTCCTACACTGATCAGGAAGGCACTGATCCATTTTCTGGGCACGTTTTTGGTCGAAATGGCCATTTTCAATCTATAAAAAGATGGGAAAGGTTGTTACTCTTTCCACATGTGCCAAGAACGAATTGGAAAAAGAAGAATGGAGGAAAGATAGGGTTTTCAAGGGAAATCTTCACCATTTACATCCCAAAGTAAGTATTTTTCTCCATGAAATCACCATTGAAGATGAGAGTAAGCTTTCTAATGGTGTAGTTTTCTCTATGGGTCACGATTTTGGGTGTTCCCTAACCTAAGGTTGGCTGATTTTTGCTCTTTTGAACTTGTTTATGATAAGAGCAACCTTCCTTGACCTAGATCTATACTTGGAATTCATTTTGCATGAACTTCACCACGTTTTTGGTGGTGCAAGAGTTTAGGGTTTTGTTGGAAACCCTTAGGGCAGTGGTGTATGGCATAGATTTGGGTTCCTTAATGGATTTGAAGCCCAATAGTACCATTTTTTTCAATTTCTAACAAGAAATTGGTGGATTTAAGTGTAATGACCATAAACCCTAGAAATCAAACTTAGGGATTTCCTTTGGACTTGCATGTCAACTATGTTGAATAAATGGTTGATTCTAGTTGATTGATGGTCGTGTTCAGTATTTTTATCCATCGAAAACCCTAGTTGTAGTGTAAAATCGGCCTAGGGATTAATTTTGGGGATTTTGCCCAAATTGGGGCTTTTGACCTAAACCAAGTCAATTGATCGAATTGACTTGGGGATTATCTAATTGGACCTAAATTGAGTGGAACCATGGGTTTAGAATGTTTAAAACTATATTAAAATTGTATGACTTAGTTCAATTCCACTCTATGCCTATTGTAAAGATTTTTCCTAAATTAGAGCTTTTGATGCTCTTGACTTAGAATCTTGAAATTGATGCAATGTATGTCTAATTGAGCATGATTTGAGTTGTTTAAGCTATTTAATTTGATGAAAGTGACCATGTCATGGGTTAGGCTATATATGATCGAATTCGGGCATGTTTATGCCTAAGGAATTAGAAAATCAGTATTTGTGATTAATTAAACGATTTGTGAATTAGGCATTAGAGGCCTAATGTATTTGAATTGAGTTGTCTCTTGTGTTTAGATGAGGTATTAGGCCTATTGATCATGTGTGGGCTGATTTAAGGTTGATGTATATTTTTATGTGATTGAACATAAGAAATTGATGTGTGTATCATATTGATGATTATTTCAGGATCTTGATTTGATTGATTCGGTCTTGGTTATCATGTGTAGTTAGAAACTCTCACGAGGCTCGATTGTGAGTAGACTTCAATTATGTTTAAATCTTTTATGCCATCATATTATTTATATCTTGTATGTTTGAAAGCATGAAACATATTCTAATGATTTGAATGATGCATGTTTTAAAGACTGATGGTGGGAGTTTGTGGGTTCGACTATAGAAGCGACAACAAGTGTGTACAGTTCATGTGCTCTTACGTGGTTTGTGCATATTGATACACTTAGTTGGTCGTGGGAAGGGTGTGCAACAGCTGACTCGATTCATCAATATGGCAATGGTCCTAGGTCCTTGTGGTGGTACGGGACTAGTCGGTCTACATTAAAGGGATACCGAGGAGGGTGTTGTAAAAAATAAAAAATAAAAAATAAAAATGTTTCTCGTTTCTCCTCCTTTTAGTCTTTTAGTGGGCAGACAGGGACTTTCATCTTGCATTTTAATGACATGTCACGCATGTATCCACCATATCGAATATCTTGTTAAAAAAAAAACAAATTATCAAACACGACTTATTAATTAAATAGTTTTTCAAAACGTACTATTCATGCAAATCCCACTTAACAGTACCGATGATTAGACGTATAAGATTACACTTAGTCCGTCAATCTCAAGCCATCAAAACCTTTTAATAATTGGTTGATCCACCAGTTAATTATAACAGCCTGGTCCTAATTATTTGAAGCTCGAGGGCCAAGTATATAAAATGGGTCGAAAATATATTAATAAATAAAAATCTTAATAAATATTACGTGAATATACTATAACTACATATTTTTATAAATAAATAAATAAATAGCTTTATAAATAACATATTACAACCATATCTAAAATATCAAAATAATTCATTACAAAAATAACAAAGTCAAATACATTTACAAAAGTTTTAAAAAACAAAACATTATAACAATTTAAAAGTACCCAAAACACATTTCTAAAGATTTTAATAAAAAACTTATCTAATGCTAACTCATTTTTAAGATAAACTTAATTGTTCTAATCTTTATATATATATTTATATATTTTTCACATTCAAAATCATATTTCTTAATAAATATATTTGTGCAATTATCACAATCAACACAAAAACACAAATACATATTCAATACAACAAAGCTACAAAATTAACACAAACTGAAAATTATCTCAAATTTTACACTAATATTTAATATAACTTAAAACCACAAGATCAACACTATAAAACTTACAAAACCAATGCAATAAAGCTATAAAATTAATATAAATAAAAAATCATCACAACTATCATACAAATATTAGAGTAACAAGTTTAAGAAAATGTCAAATATTCGTCAACTATTCTAACAATTTTAATATTATTGATAAAATAGTTATACCTGAGCCAAATACATAATTAATTAAAATTAATTTTAATATTATGTGCAATAGTAGCGATAACTCAAGCATTGCTTAAAAGAAAAGAGTCAAAGAAAAAGAAGGAGAGCACGAGAAGACGAAAAGAAGTAGAAGATGCAGGGCAGAGAAAGAAAAGAAGATGAAAAAAAATAACTTGCAAAACACATAAATACCGACGAAAATTCGATAAAGCGTGGCCGGCGTCTCCTTTAATCACTTGAATATGTAAAAAAATTTAGATTAAAAAAGTAAAAAAAAGTAAAAGAAATAGAATTTTAAAAAATTAAATATAAATAACCTATATATATAGACTTGGGCCCACAAATTTAGGTAAAAAAACACAGATTAAAAAAATTAAATAAATATGTTAAAAATATAGAAATATATATATATATATTATATTATATAGGGACCCTCAAATTCAGGGCCCGGGGGACGGTGGCCCCTCCGGCCCTGGGCCGGCACTGAATTATAATCCTCTAATATTCCCACATATTAATACTATAATTATTATTAATATCAAATTTGGCAACCTTCTCATGGGACGTGGTAGCCACTTCCGCCACCATAGCCACCTCCATGCTCACCCCCGGCTCGTCCATAGCCACAGCTGCCGCGGGTTCCTTCGCCGCCACCGTACCCACCTTCATGTCTTGCACCGCCACCGTATCCACCACCGATTTCTCCATTAAGATAATAAGAACTTTTTTCAAATAATAAAAATCTAATTAATAAGATTATTTTTTGAATAATAAGCTTTACAAGATGATAAGAATTACCCAACTAAGATGAATCTAAAGCTTTTGAATTAATTAATTAAACACACGCACATGCATACTCATCTTTATAACTTGCATATGGACGTAAGCCGTTGAGGGAATCCGCAAAAAAGGGCAGGAAAGAATATGGGAGAAGACCTACAACCTAAAAAGAGCTAAAGCAGTTACAATATTAAATGTCTTTATGTTCTTGTGCGTTGATCTTGGATTGACTTCCAACTAACTTGCCACCTTCCCTTGAATGTACACTGAATATGTTATCATGACTTTAACTTGATATATTTTGGATTCTGAACGAGCTTGAGTCTTGTATTGACCTTAAATTTAATTTTTGGTGTTAAAATATACTCAATTCAACCTTAACATTATAATTATATTGATTGTTAGCATCAAAACACTTAAAAAAAATTTAAGTGTAAAACCGCCACCAAATATATGCTTATTTTTCTCTTCAAAATCCTAGACAAAGCAGCTGTGATCATGATGGAGAAGTAAACGAAGAAGACGGTTCAAGAGTGAACAAATGGAGACTCTCCACCATCCAACAAGTAGAAGAAGTTAAATGCCTTATATGAGTGGCACCCATATGAGTCTCTGGCACCCTTTGCTTTGTTAACATGTCACAAGGAACCTTGACAGTTTCACAAGCTTTAAAAATGGATAAACACTTAGACTCAAGTTACAGATCCCGGCCAGCTCCCTTGGCATTGTTCTCCATTATCGCAATCTGTATATGGATCCCTGTTTACGATCGAATCATCATCCCTAAGCTCAGAAAGATCACAAAACAAGAAGAAGGAATCACACTTCTTCAAAGAATGGGAATCGGGATTCTTTTCTCAATCTTTTATTCCATGATAATTGCTGGTACCATTGAGAAGAAAAGAAGGGCTTCAGCAATTTTGCATGGAAGAGAAGATGGGATTGCACCAATGTCAGTAATTTGGCTTGGTCCACAACTTTTCTTCATGGGACTTGCTGAGGGGTTTAATTTTATAGGGCAGATTCTATTTTACAAGGAGTTTTCTGAACACATGAAAAGTGTGGCTAATGCATTACCTTCTTGCACTTCGGTTGGAGAAAAATATTTGAGTAATGTAATTGTGGCGTTCGTCCATAACTACACTGGTAGACATGGCAAGCCAAGTTGGTTAGATAACAATATTAATCTTGGTAGAGTTGATTACTACTATTACCTGACAACAGTGTTGGCAACACTGAATTTTATTTATTTTCTAGTATGTGCTAATCGCTACCATTACAAAGGAACTGCAGTACCAGTTGAAGATGATGATAACGATGATCAAGTTCATGCTTAGTGCTCTACCGTGTTTGTCCTATCCCATTTCATGATGATTATGACGGGCGCTTTTATTTCCACGAGGACATCAACAAGGTTGCCATGTTCAATCACCGGTGCAGTCGAGCTCATTATACTCTTTTAGATCCTCATTCTGCTGGTTGCAGCATGAATTTCATCAACACAAAGGTCAACCTTGTTAAAAGTTTTCCTTCCTGTATGCTTTATTTCTCTCTTCTACATCATTAATTAACTTCTTACTAAACATGGTCTAGATAATTAATTTGTGCTTTTAAATTTAAGGAAAAAATCTTCTTAGACTGGTTTATCAATGTTGGAGGAGCAGCACATGTTAAGAAAATATCTTTCCCCATCTTCTCCCATGTACCAAAATGACTAAAGTTATCTAGATATCAAAACTTCAAATGCTGTTAATTTTATCTTAAAAATAATAAATTATCTTCTATTAAGACTAAGAAATTATTTTTTATTAAGAACAAAAGAGTTTATTTTCTACATTCCACCACCCTTTCCGAAAAGACTCTTCAACTCCACCTATTTTTTCTTGCCCGCTGTAACCTCCCCATTCCAACGATTCTTCTTCTAGGGCTCCCTTCAACACTAATCGTTTTTGTTCCTCACTTTTTCAGTGGAAACACTTTCTTCTTCCTCGCCCTTTTAGCGGCAATGCGTTCTTTCAACAGAAACCAGCACGAAAGTTCATGAGTAAAAAAATTACTCAATGGCGGGGAAATATTGGCAACTTTAGTTGATCTCGTGCATCTATGTAATTAAGATCATACGTAAAAAAATTAATGACGCTACGGAAGCAAAGGCAAGTGTCTTGAACCTTCCCAGCCAGGCATCAGCAATGAAAGCACCAAGCAAAGGAGCAAAGCTAGTGACGCCAGACCATATGTTTATCACTTTGGTTGCAGACACTTGCTCCAAATTAAACACGTTCATTAAATACACCATCAAATTTGCAAGTAACGCAGTAATTGCTAGTCTCTCCAAAGTCAAGTTCCCTTTATTAATAAAAACATTTTCAATTAATTAGTTGCTAGTCTCTTTATTTACTAAGTTAATTTCATATTAAAAAAATTCATGCATGGTATATTTATAGATGAGTATGTATGTGCGTATGTTTAATTATTTAATTCAAAAGCGCTAGATTCATCATAATTAGTTGGGTACGTAATTCTTATTATCTTGTAAAGTTTATTATTCAAAAAATAATCTTATTAATTAGATTCCTATTATTTGAAAAAAATTCTTATTATCTTAATGGAGAAAATGTTTTGAGGATAATTGATAGGTGGATATGAATCTCAATTAATACTAATATTGTTTTTAACTTAATTAATCATTTTTAAGTGTGAGTGTGAGATTTTACCCAAAAAGATTTGGTACTAATAAAAATGAGATCCCAGTTTATATTAATTAATGTGATGAATTTATTTATATCTCATATAAAATTATTATTTCAACCCTCACATACTACAATAATTCATTAATGATATTGATGATGACAAAGGTGACTTGTCAAATGGGGTTAAAGAGAATGGAGTTTTAAGGTGGAATTGAATGTGAATGGATTTGTCCCCACTTACTTTATTACGTCCTTGTCCTTGTCCTTGTCCTTGTCCTTTTTTTATTTATTTTTATTTTTTTTAAAAACAAGTATAATTTGATGCCCACTCCACCCGTTGAAAATTTGAGCCACGAAAGACCTGTTTAATACCCACACCAACAAGACCTACCCCGACAGCCTCTCAAAGCTGACCCACAGTCAGTCCACACAATTACTTTACGCTAATGAGAAAATTCGAAGAAATCTGGTATACTCCCCTCCAAAGTCCCGTCTTAAATCTCTAATCTCGTGTAATAAGACCGGTACCTTATTGGCCTTGTCTCTATTTTTTTTTGTGATCCGGAGACTTTACATTATTATTATCTTTTTTTGGTTTTATCACTATTAAATATAGCTTTTCTTCTCCACTATTAATAGCTATTCTCTCAACCTCTCAACCAAGAAATACTTCAATCTTTAATTGCAACTTGCTTGTGCACTACTAAGTATAATTATAAGTAGTGAGATCTCATAAAGACTTTACATTATTATTATCTTTTTTTTTGGTTTTATCACTATTAATAGCTATTCTCTCATCTTCTCGAGCAAGGAATATTTCAATGTTAACGTATAGTGCTCAATATTTTATGGTTTTTCAATATTGCCTATATACTTGCAATTATTGAGTATGATTACTTACTAATTAGCCAAAATAGCCATATAATTATTAAAAAGTTGTTGCTAATTAGGAGCCTAATGCACAACATTAATAAAAGTATATATAGAGATGATAAATGCTTTACACACAAAATAACACAAATCTGATGTGGAAAGCTTCCCCACTATTTGTTGAACATCAAAATAAATAAACTACAAAAAAATTCGTTGATGGTAATTTGTGTAATTTAAAATAAAATAAGTCCACCTTTGAGCCTTATACCAGCTCCATCGTTTTCTTCTTCTTCTTTTTTTAGCTGTTACACATTAAGTAGTCAACGTTGAAGAGTTGAAGAGTTACGTCATACATAAAAATCATGATCTTGTGGTGTAAAAAACTTTGATCTAATATTTTATTCTCATTTGAATATAATTTAAAACATTAAAAGTTTAAATGAAAAATAAAGAAAATTAAAGTATAACAGTACTTGTAATACAGTCATAGACTTGGATGAAATAATGTATTATTAAGAAAAAAAAAAACATTACGTTGATACAGTCATAATAAAGTATTAAGAAAAAAAACATTACGTTGATCAATCAATAATTTTAGGAGAATTTACACAATTGTAGCCACAGAAATTGTTTATTCTAGACTTCTCGTACTGGTGAAAACCAAAACCAGTCACAAGCCAAGGAGTTGTACTGATTTGAATTATTCTAATAATGTGAAATTCGACAATAATCAAGATCTTTCCTTCCAACAGCATCTTGTCAATAGATCTTGATGCATATATGCCACATTAATTTGATAATGTTACTTAAATTTATTTAATTTCACGACCACTTTAATTAATTTCTGATCCCAAAATAAGTTTTTGAAATCTAACATTTATATCATTTTAATTTTCACCTAGCCTCTATTTTATTTTATTTTTTTTAATTTTAAAATATGAGTAATTTTGAAGTATAGCTAATTATAATATGATTAAAGTAGTGGTTTTTTGAATTTTTAGAGTTCTTTTTTTTTTATTATTTCGATGCAAATATGATGATGATGAGGCAGAAAATTACTCTAAAAAACTTCAAGTTAATGGTTGGACTTATAAATATTAAAATCTATGACCAGTCATGATTAAGTCCAAAATAAATATGTTTGATTCATAAATTGGATCAAAAATAAATTTATGATCAAGTTCAAGACAAAGTCCAAGACTAAGCTCAAAATAAAGCTCAAAACCAAGTCCAAGTTCACTATTTAGAAGTTTTCAAAATAAGGTAAATTAAGTGCTCAAAATTAGGTGAAGTATATTATAAGTGTATGATCAAGATTTATTTATGAATATTTAATTGTGTGGTGTGGATTGTATTTCATTTAGTATAAATATCGCCTCATACAGGAGGTTTAGACATAAAGTGATCAAGTGATCAAGCATCAAGCAATTGATCAAGCAAACTTACAAGTTCAAGTGTGTTTGAGTTCTTTCATTCTCTACTTCTTCTTCTTCTTCTCCTTAGTGTTCTTCCAAATCAAGAGAGAGAAAAAGTCTCATTGTTATCTCCTTGAATGTGAAAAAAATGTTGTAAATTATTATTTATAGTGAAATTTCAACAGCTTACGCCTTGATGTTTCCCTCAAATCGAGAGTTTTACCACATAAATTCTTAGTGCCTTTTGGTATCTCTTATTTTTCTATAATTGTTCTTATCTTGTTATTTAGTTGTATAATATTGCATACATTACTCATTCTCCAATATGTGGTATATCAGAAAAAGTATTTCTTGAGATACATTAATATTTACATATATTACTATTTACGCATGTATCTTGTTAATAAATTAATGTATTATACTGTTACTTTGTTAAATTAACAATTGATTTAATTAGTCAGACTCAGTCTTGTCCTTAATAACTTTAAATAATAAACGGGAAGCACCTCTCAACTTGAGAATTAGTCTGTTTGATTTTATTGAAAGTTATTTATTCTGTATAGATAATACTAAATGTTCAAATCAGTAATTACTTTTTAGTATTTATCAAATTTTGCATCAACATTAACTATTTTTAGAAAATAGCAACCTTTTTTCTGAATTTTTATAAGAATACACTTTTATCACTTGGGTCAATCATGCATTCCCCAATCTCTTATTATTATTATTATTATTATTATTATTATTATTATTATTATTATTTTCCTTTGTATACAAATGGGCCCTTAATAAAAATTTGAAATGACTTGGGAACGTGCTCCAGGGAAGAGCACGCTAATTTTGAAAATTAGAAAGGCACGAGAAACAGACCTAATTAATGTTTGCACCAGCAAGTGCTTCAAATGAATATGACCCTTTTGTATGATTTATAGGATTCGCCTTTATTAATTGTAAAAATCTCATGCTCCAACGTGCAATATAGGATAAATGACTGTACTATAGCTAGCACGCATGACCTTATTTTTGTCTCATTATTGATATCTACCTTTTTCTTTTGGAAATCTAATAATATATATATATATTTTTCCGATTATGTTTTTAAATGATTACACCAGTACTACTCTGATGTATGATCAGAATTTCTGCTCTAGATGATTTCATTATATTATGCCTGGAGAAGATCTTTAACTTATATAATAAAAAAAATTCTGATCATACTGAATCAAATTCTCCCCACAACATTTAATTAATCTCATACAAATATTTTTAGTTTTTTTCCTCTTTGTTTTAAGGTTATATAGATAGAGAGAGAGATCAATATCAATGTGGAGGGAGAATTTTCAACATGCATGCATGTGATATTGTATCCTTGTCTCTTTGTTATACTTTTCCACTTGGTTTGTTTGGAAATTAGAAATAAAAAGATTCTGCATGATATGGATCCATGTCAAATTCTATTTGTGCTTATTTATAAACTAATAATTGAATGGTGCTTGTGAATATATATATATATAGATAAACAGATAGATAGATCTCTTATGATCAACATATGGTAGCTCAGTTGGTTGAGCAATTAAGTATAAGTAGAGGTTGAGGTTGAGGTTTCGAATTTGAACCTGAATGTACCTCCATTTATTTACTTCTGTTGGGAGGGTCAACTCAAACGCCTTTTGTCATACCCGAGTCCGAAAGAATTAGTCTCAGCTAAAGGGAGGACACTTCCGAATTACTGAAAAAATCAGTAACAAAAAAAAAGATAGATATGTTATGAATTAGAAAAATGATAAAGTGACACATATTTTATATATTTAAAGTGTATATTATTATTAATGTATTATTAAATTATCTTGAATAATGTACTAACACATGATTCGAAACAATTCAATAGTATATAAAAATATGTACACTTTGGACGTACAAAATGTATATCAACGTAACATTACTCTATGAATTAATGTTATTAATTAATTGGAGTATTGTAGTACATTACAAACTTTAATGTTTCGTGACTAACTTTACATTATATATATATATATATATATATATATATATATATATATTAACAAATAGTTGGAGAAAAATTTAAGGACCCGTTTAGTATGCAATTCCAAAACAAGAATGTAATAAATATGGAAAAATGATAGGAAATAAGCTGTTTTCTTAACAAAAAAGTAACAATTATTTTCAAAACCCTTTGAACCAAATAAATTTTTTGTGTTTTAACATTTTTCAATACAAAAAATTATATTAGGATCATCAAGCAATCAAGGCTAAAGTTGAGGTAGCATTATTCTCTCTTTTGTAAGACTCTATGAAGTCTTTTTTTTAATTATTTGCATGTATGGTACATGTACGTCATGGCTTACGAGAGATGCATGCGTGGAAGGACAAATAATGAAAGTGGTCACATGGAGACCATGGAATATGCCTATGCCGTGTGATATGTGGTCTTTTGAAAAAGTGTTTCTCTTTATGATTGGAACATGAGAACAAAATGAAAGGGACTTATAAATATTATTGGCTTTATTTGAAATAGAGTAATACAGTACTACGCACCTAGAGGTAAATTTACCCATATACATACCAATGCCGGTCCGACTATTTGGAGGTTCGTTATGAAGTATATAAAATAGGGTTCTTTTATACATTAATAAACAAAAATTTTAATAAATATTGCACTTATAACTACATATTTTTATAAATAAATATATAGTTTTACAAATAATATATTACAACTATATCCAAATATCAAAATAACTCATTACAAAAAAAATAAAGTCAAATACATTTACAAAAATTTTAAAAAATAAAACATTACAATAATTCAAAAGTACCCACAACATATTTCTAAAATTTTTACCAAAAAACTTATGTAATGCTAGCTATTTTTTAAGATAAACTCAATTGTTCTATTCTTTCTATATATTTATATATTTTTCACATTTAAAATTATATTTTTTAATAAACATATTTTTACAATTATCATAATCGACACAATAACACAAGCACAGATTTCATACGACAAAGCTACAAAATTAACACAAACTAAAAATTATCTCAAATTTCACACAAATATTTAATATAACTTAAAACCACAAGATCAATACTACAAAACTTACAAAATTAATATAATAAAACTATAAAATCAATACGAATAGAAAAATATCACAACTCTCATACAAATATTAAAGGGTAATAAGTTTAAGAAAATATCAAATGTTCGTCAAATATTCTAATAATTTTAATATTATTAATAAAATTGTTAAACTTGAACCAAATACAAAATTATATAAAATTAATTAAGTACTATTTTTGAATCATAAAAGAAAAAATAATAATATACAAGAGCGGGGCGTCGCAATTATATTGTGCGATAGCATCGATAACCCAGACGTTGCTAGTTGCGGAAGAAAAGAATCGAAAAAAAAGAAGAAAGAAAGAAAGAAAGGAGCATGAGAAGACGAAGAGAAGAAGAAGAAAAAAAAAGTTGAAGACAGTGGGGTAGAGAAAGAAGAAGAAGAAGAAAAAAAAAAGTAACTTGCCCGATACATGAATATCAACAAAAATCTGACGATGCGTCACCGTCATCTCGCTTAGTGAAAATCACATTTGGCTAAGGTTTCAATCGATACAAATTGTATTTAAGGTGATGATCAGTGAGTAATTTTTTATTAAAAATGAGTTAAAAAACAGAATTTTGAAAAATTAAATATAAAAAACCTATATATATATATAGGCTTGGGCCCCACAAATTTGGGTAAAAAAATGAAAACAGATTAAATAAATTAAATAAATATACGTAAAATACAAAAAATAAAATTTTATATATATTATATGAGGTCCACAAATTTAGGGGCCGGGGCGGTCGCCTATCCAGCCCTTACTCAGGGCTGACACTAATAGCAGCAATAAAGGATTGGTTCGTTGGTTCAGAAAATAAATTACGAGGTACAGTTGAGGGAATCATTACGAGCTCAAACTTGTCCTCATTTATCTCTATTGAAAGATGTGTCCTTGTCTATGTAAATTCTCAAATTTAGAATAATTAGTCTGGGCTAAAAAACAAAAGTGCCAAAAAATCGGTACAAAAAAAAAAAAAAAAACCTATATATATAAAGTTTGAAGTTTTTTATTGTACCTATTTATAGTAAAAACTAACTGTAGACATATAAGAAGTTTGAAGTATACATATAAGAAGACGCTTGATGTTCCTTATTATTCTCCCAAAATAATACAGAAATTGAAAATCATTCGCCCACCGTGGGGCTCGAACCCACGACCACAAGGTTAAGAGCCTTGCGCTCTACCGACTGAGCTAGACGGGCCCATTTGTTATTGGCCCTACAAGTCTATATATCTCTAAACTAAATCTCTATGCATATCTTAGTGGTATGGCTCTTTAAATGTCTTCTTTAGGCCTAATTATGAGTGGTCCTACACTCTTATTATTTGTCCTTATCATATTATAAGAAAAATATTTAATTCATAAACTTATTTCAAATAAAAGCTCCCACCGTACACTTGAATTGAATAGTCATTACACCAAGCATTGGTGGGGCAATTTCATCACCACGCGTACAAAAAGTCTATTGCACTTTTGCCTCTTTTTCAGTAGTGGGATTGGTGCAGGAATCCCACCTTTACAAATGATTTTTTTTTTTTTTTTTATATTTTGAAAGATAATCAAAAGGTTTAGTTAATATATACACTCACGTGGATAAAATAGGGATCCCAACTTAAGGTGCGTCACAGTAAAAAAAAATTACGTTTTTACCCATTTAAACGTTCTGCGTTTGTGATTCAAAACGCACTTTCTTTTGTGTTTTACAGAAGTTTCTAGAAAAGTGCTTTTAAGTTTAATAGTAAACGTTGTGTCAAAAATAGGGCCTTAGTCATTATATTATATGTTATAATACCCAATTACAAATAATTAATCAATTTATATGTGATGTAATATAATTGGAGATAAAATGAGAGAGAACCGAATAAAGTAGTTTATAGACATATAACATAAGTCTTTAGATATACTAGTTAATGAGTGACCTCCATTAATAAAGGTAAAAGTATACTTAAAATAACACAATATATACTTAGTTATTATATACTGACGTGGATAAAGGGAGCACAACATTAGGAGCATCACAGTGAAAAAATTACGTTTTTACCCGTTTGAACGTTTTGCGTTTGTGATTCAAAACGCACATTTTCTGCGTCTTACAGAATTTCCTTCTATATATTAGTTTTTGCATTTTAGATGTGCATTGAAGAAAATCGCTTTTAAGTCTAATAGTAAACCTTGTACCAAATAGGGCCTTAGTCATGGTGTTATATGTTATAATACCCAATCACAAATAATTAATCAATTTATATGTGATGTAATATAATTGAAGATAAAATGAGAGAGAAACAAATAAAGTAGTTTATAGACATACAACATAAGCCTTTAGATGTACTAGTTAGGAAGGAGTGACCTCTATTAATGAAGGTAGAGATAGACTTAAAATGACATAATTAAGAAATATCTAATTTTTTATAATTTGAATGCTGACTTAGCTCTTGATAGAGAAGAGTGGAGGAAGTAGATTCATGTAATTGAAAAAAGACTTAGTTGAGTTGAATTATTCTTTTCTAATAACGTTTAAACTTCTCTTTAATTATAAACTTGGTAACCAATTTTATGCCAAAAATATATATTTATACTGTTGCAATGTCAAGATTTGGAATCCTTTGGTGTGATTATTTTTGTTATTTTTCAAAAACTCATTTCTTAAATTCAAAATATAATTTTAATAATCTAAAACTAATATATTGATTTAATAATCTGACCTTTTCCCCACAACTTCCATAAATAAAAGTGATGTGTAATGCACATGCGCTCAAATTAGCAAATATAATAAAAAAGCAATGTAATAACTAATTAGTAAAAAATTAACATAAATTCGTGTGTGACATCATCAATTTAAATAAAATAGTAAGAACTCAATGATAAAACGACCTTTTATATACATAGGCCCACCAACTAACATAAATCAGATTCACCCAATGTCAATTATAATCATCACATAATACAAAGTTGCCAAAAAAAAAAAAATATTTCCCATAAACACAGGAAACTGCTTTTCCCATAATTATTTCCTCAAAACAAGCTCAGATCTCATATTAGCTCAAAATAAAATCAGATTGCACCATTAAACAAAAAGGTTTGCACATAAACATAAAAAAAAAAAAAAAAAAAATGATTCAAAGCCCACTACTATATATAATCTCCGTAACACCACACACTTTTAATATATATATAAAGACTAAAATGACTTGTATTTGGTTCTTCTTTGCTTCTCACATGCCACCCTTATAACCTGTAAAGCAACAACAAGACACAAAGATGGTAGATGGAAACAAACAAACATCCAAAGCACCGGCCCTCAGAGAAATCACCACGTGATTTCCTTCTTCAATCCTGCCCTTTATTCTTCCTTATTTCCTACACGACAAAAACCCATTTTGACACCTAACACAAAAGACTCCAATTCCACACGTAATTATTGATTTTTATGTATTTTTCTTAAGTTTATATGATTGTTTCCATTACCATTTTCGATAATATCTCCTTTAATCTTTCTGGGTCTCTGTGTTGCCGTCTCAATCAGTCATCTCAATCACACTGCCAAAAAAACCCACTATCTCAACTTATTCTTTTTCACCATTTTTGTCACATTCCTAGTCCACCATGTTATATTAATTCCTTTTGCTCTGATAACTCTTGGGTAGTCGCCAATCCATAGCTTGTATCTGTTGAAGATGGAGTTGAACAAGCTTTATTCTGAGATTTTCAGTTCAAGTAGTTTCTCAAGTAAGCGTCTGGTTGCTTCATTAGAGAGTGTGTATCATCACTGTATCTGCAAGGAGGAAAAAGGAAATAATATATGTGTTGTTCTAGATGTTATAGAATAGGGTACTAAAAATTTGGTAACTAAGAAGAATACCCAGATGTTTTTCCTGCTTATATGTTCAGTAAAAACAATCCCAGGTGGCATAAAGATTGATATTAAATTACTACCTATATTCATGTTCAGTTATCCATATGTTGTTACACCACTCAAAGAAGAAATTCTTCATGAACCCATTTTGTAGATTAATTTTTAGATTTTTTTTTTTTTTTAGCTTATGGTCTTGGTTCTTTAAGTTTGTTGTATTCATTTTAGTTCTTCATGTTGTGAACAATAATATTTGCTGCTGTGGAAGCATGTAAAGAATACTTAAAGTTGATGTAATGCTTACTGATGATATGTAGAGCCACTGGTTTGTGATTTTAGATTATTAAGTTTGATTTTAGTTCTTTTAGCTTCCTCATATATTACCTCTATTGATTTACATTTGTTAAGTTTATTTTTGTTTTGTCATTTGCAATGGGTAGCTTTCTTAGAGTTGCAGAGATGTGATGCTCACATATATGAAACATATAAACAGAAATATAGATAAATGCTAGAGGAGATATTGCTTAAAAATAAAAGATTTTGATTTTAGTTAAGTTTGATTTCATTACTTATCATCCAGAAAGCATCTGAACATGTTTAAGTTTGTTTTAGTTGGTATTGCTACAATAGGTAAGTTCTTTCGAGATGCAGAGTTGCCGGGTTGTCAACAACAGTAGAAGAACAGAAAACATACAAAGAAAAAATAGCACTCTTTAAGTTGAATTTATGCATTTTTTGAGTGATTATCCCTCCTCTTTTAATGCAGGACAATTTAATCTGCATTTTTTTTGTCTATTAAGTTTAGTTTAGTTTTTTTTTTCTTGCAATATATGTTTCTGATATTGATTTTTAATGAGTTATGGGTGTGATTATGCTCTGTTCTATCATTTCCTAAAGTTTCCCATTGTGTGTTCTCTGATTCTTATGAACTTCTATGATATTCCACTTTTCTTAAATCCTACACTGTTTCTACACTAAGCAAAAATATTTCCAAGTACAGTTTTGAAACCTCCCTAGACAACAACATATCTAGTTACCTTGGAATCACAATATAAACTCTGATCTAAGAAATATACAAGTTTGATTCAAAGACAAAGATTAGACAAAAACTGGACGCTCTGTGATTCACCATTGCATTTCTATCTAAAAAGAGTGGATGGAAGCTCTAAGAACTAGTTCAAATATGGATTTTTTATGATCCTAGATGTAAAAATTTGTACAGCTCTAGTTATTTGTTTGAAACTTTAGATCTACTAACAAAAACCGGCCAGACAGTTATAGCAAATGGACTTCTATTTTGATCCTTTTTCATGAAAGCCACTTAACATGATGCTTCATTCATTGCAGTTCTTCGACTTCCTAAATATTGGAAAGAACAGTTGCATCTAAATTCACCATGTTTCTGGGAGAAATGCAGCATAGTTCTCCAACTTGTGTTCCTTGGAAGCACATTAGTCCATTTCCTGCAGAAGCTAATTCTCACATCATGCAAGCAAAGATCAGATGCAACTGAGAAAGGAACTGAAGATTACCAAATCAATGTGAAACTTGGATTTTGTTACAAAGCAAGTATAATTTGCTCTACCTTGCTACTAGGAAGCCATTTGCTAATGATTATCATGCTGTTGAATGGGAATGAAGCCCTTTGCAAGTCAACACTTACAGTTCTTTCAGAAGCTTTGCAAGTAGCATCATGGATGGTTACATTGGTTGTCACGTTCAATTTTTGGAAATCCAAGTCCACCAAACTTCCTTGGATTCTAAGAGGCTGGTGGATTTGCAGCTTTTTACTATCTATTATCTATGCGGCTTTAGATGCCGATTACATTCTTACAACTCATAGGCCTCCAAGAGTTAGAGACTACACTGCCCTCCTCAACTTCTTCGCCTCAGCTTGGTTGCTTGGTATTTCTGTCCGAGGAATCACGGGCATTTGCTTCCTCACAAACGGCATCACAGAGCCACTTCTCACTAACAAAACTGAAAAGAACATAGAAGGAAAACGGGATTCTCCATATGGAAAAGCTACTCTTCTTCAACTCGTAACCTTCTCTTGGCTCAATCCATTGTTTGCAGTCGGGATCCAAAAACCACTGGAACAACACGAGGTTCCCAATCTCTACATTAAAGACTCCGCCGAGTACCTCTCACAGTCATTTGATGAGTGCCTAAATAATGTGAAGGAGCAAGATGGCACCACAAATCCATCTATATATAAAGCTGTATTTCTGCATATAAGGAAGAAAGCAGCAATTAATGCATTGTTCGCGATGACTAGTGCTGGAGCATCGTATGTTGGTCCGTACTTGATCAATGACTTCGTGGAGTTCCTAAGCGGGAAGAAGCAACGTAGCTTAGAGAATGGGTACCTTCTGGTTGTAGCCTTCCTAGTTGCCAAAACAATTGAAGTGATTGCACAAAGGCAATGGATCTTTGGAGCCCGGCAACTTGGGCTTCGCTTGAGAGCGGCTCTAATTTCCCATATATACAAGAAGGGTCTAAATCTATCAAGCCAGTCCCGTCAAAGCTGTACAACTGGAGAGATCATGAACTACATGAGTGTGGATATTCAACGTATCACGGACTTCATCTGGTTCATGAACACAATTTGGATGCTACCAATACAAATTTCCTTAGCACTTTCTGTCCTAAGTAGGAATTTGGGTCTCGGTTCTTTGGCAGCACTAGCGACAACACTAATGGTTATGGCTTGCAATATACCACTTACAAGGATCCAGAAGAGGTACCAGTCCAAAATCATGGAAGCTAAGGATTACAGAATGAACGCCACATCGGAGGTACTCCGAAACATTAAAACACTTAAACTTCAAGCATGGGATATGCAATATCTTCACAAGATTGAAAACTTGAGGGAAACTGAGAAACATTGGTTATGGATGTCATCAAGGCTAAATGCAATTACAGCTTTCATCTTTTGGGGATCCCCCACGTTCATCTCTGTCACCACCTTTGGGACATGTATTCTTATGGGCCTCCCTTTAAGCGCTGGGAGTGTCCTATCTGCATTAGCAACCTTCCAAATGTTGCAAGATCCGATCTTTAATCTACCTGACTTGCTTTCGGTGACTGCACAAGCTAAAGTTTCATTGGATCGAGTTGCATCATACCTTCAAGAAGAGGAAATACAATCAGATGCAGTGAAGTTAGTTCCAAAGGATGAATCAGAGCTTGCAATTGAGATTGAAATGGGCAAATTTAGCTGGGACCCGGAATCAAGAAGCCCAACTCTTGAACAAATACAGTTAAAAGTAAAGAGGGGTATGAAAGTGGCAATTTGTGGAACGGTTGGTTCAGGGAAGTCTAGTCTCCTTTCATGTATACTTGGTGAAATTCCAAAGATTTCAGGGACAGTAAAGGTCAGTGGGACCAAGGCTTATGTTCCTCAGTCCCCATGGATACTGTCCGGCAATGTCAGAGAAAATATTCTCTTTGGGAATCATTATGACAGCGAGAAGTATCACAGAATGGTTAGAGCTTGTGCTTTGGCAAAGGATTTTGAGCATTTCCCTTGTGGTGACTTAACAGAAATTGGAGAGAGAGGGATTAACATGAGTGGAGGACAAAAGCAAAGGATACAAATAGCACGTGCGGTCTACCAGGATGCTGATATATATCTTTTTGATGACCCTTTCAGTGCTGTGGATGCCCATACAGGCAGTCAACTCTTTAAGGTTGTTGTTCCTAAATTTTTCCATTTCAGAAACTGGGCTCTACCAATTCAATCATTTTCAGTTCCTTAGGTGATGAATTTCATTTGGAACTAATTTGAATCACTATTGCAGACAGTTCTTATTGATGTACTTGTGGCTGTATGTATATTTTGCAGGAATGCATGATGGGGATTCTCAAAGACAAAACCATAATTTACATCACCCATCAAGTCGAGTTTCTTCCAGAAGCTGATCTTATTCTGGTAAACAGAAAGCAGTTTTGCTTCCCCATCCATTTTTCTAGCCCTTAAAAGCAATAAAAGCTTAAAAGGGAAGGCCTCGGTGCAACGTTATGGTTGCTCCATTGTGACCGGTTTGTATCTAGAAATGGCTGCTCTATAAAATGGGGGTAAGGTTTCACACATCAGCCCTTTCCTAGACCTTACGGTGGTAGGAGTCTTGTGTATTGGGTACACCCTATTTTTAAGAGCAGTGGTATAATGACTACAGTAGCAAACCACAATTCAAGCTTACTTACCTTCAACACCTTTGAATCGCTTCAAATCACACATTCGACTGTAATTTAATACAATCCAAAGTTTTATATTGAGGTAGTTTGACTTGTGCAGGTTATGCAAGATGGGCGGGTTGCACAGGCGGGAAAGTTTGAAGAACTTCTAAAACAGAACATAGGATTTGAAGTTTTAGTTGGTGCACATAACCAAGCTCTAGAACAAGTTCTAACAGCTGAAACTTCAAGTAGGACATATCAAACAAATATATCTGAAGATGTCGTTGACTCGAACCCCACCCAAACTACAGAGCTAAAAATTAAACAAGACTCCGAAAGCAATCTTTCCAAGGAAATAACAGATAAAAGCGGGAGATTGACACAGGATGAAGAAAGAGAGAAGGGAAGCATTGGAAGAGAAGTTTATTGGGCTTACTTGACCACTGTGCGTCGTGGGATGTTAGTCCCAATCATAATCTTGGCACAGTCGCTCTTCCAATTGCTACAGGTGTTAAGCAATTATTGGATGGCATGGGCTACGCCTCCTACAAAGGGAGCAGAGCCGGTGATCGGGATGAAAGTTGTTCTTCTTGTTTATGTACTTCTTGCTGTTGGAAGTTCTCTATTTGTTTTGGTCCGAGCATCGCTAGTAGCAATAGCAGGTCTTTTGACATCACAGAAGTTCTTCATAAAGATGTTGCACAGTGTGCTCAGCGCTCCAATGTCTTTCTTTGATTCAACCCCAACTGGGAGGATTTTAAATCGGGTATGATACCAATTGCTCAATTTTACTTGTTTGGGTTTTCATTTATCTTCGTATTTTTCTAGCTCGATGTGCTGGGTCTCTCTTGTATGGGTAGGTAGCTAGTTTGTACTTAACTTGGGCCAAGCCGGGAACTCCCATGCCTTTCTTGGTTGGATCAACCCAACCGGCGATTTTCCAAGAAATGGGCACACAAAATAGAAAAATCAGAACTTGGGAATAGATTTAATACTGAGTACTCATAGGATCAAGAAGTTAAAGTTGTTAAAGGTAAGAATAGAATCTGTAGTAAGGGGGAAGCTTTTACAGATATAAAACAAGAAGGTTGGCTTACACCACTTTATAGCAAGATGTTCGTATTTCAAAAGTGTGTTTATAAATCATTAATTCATATAACATGAAAGATAAGACTACCAATAGAAAACATAATTTCATTAAGCATAACTGCAATTTATATAAAATTCAAAACAGTAAGTTGTATTAAGTCACGTATAATCTTGGCAATATACATCAAAACATAGTTAATAAAACTATTATACATGAGATCAATCTGGAGTACTATTAGACTAAGAACAAAGTATCTCCTGGAAATACCTCAAACAGCAGAATTCGTCAGATAGGTGATGACTAAAACTCAATTTAATCAAAGAAACAAGATATTAGCGCTTCAAGGGAAATTTTCTAAAAATGTTAAATAAGAAGAAGAAGAAGAAGCAGAAAAAAGAAAAAAAAAGAAATGGGTATTACTAAGCATGTTATTGTTATAACTATCCTATTCAGTACAATTTGGAAATTGCAAAGTGATTTCATCCAAGATGTCATGATTTTATGCATGTTACTATTTTATTTTTATTTATTTTTTAATTTACAAGACATCTATTTAAAGTATAAAGCCTCATGGCTTTTGTAACACCTTAATTGCAGGCATCTACAGACCAGAGTGTGTTAGACTTAGAAATGGCTAACAAATTGGGTTGGAGCGCTTTCTCCGTTATACGAATGCTTGGGACTGTTGCCGTCATGTCTCAGGTAGCTTGGCCAGTATTTGCCATCTTCATTCCAGTGACTGCCGTGTGCATATGGTACCAAGTAAGTCTCTCTTCAAGTAAATGTTCATGTTCCTTCTACTTTTACCAAATTAGAGATTAATTTTGTAAATCATATTAGGAAGGTTAATTTATTTTTTGCATTCACCATCTAACACAAATACTCCACTGCAGCGCTACTATATACCAACAGCGAGAGAACTTGCCCGTTTAGATGGGATTCAAAGATCTCCAATCCTCCATCATTTTGCAGAATCACTTTCAGGATCTGCAACAATCCGGGCTTTTGACCAAGAAATGCGCTTCATTAATGCAAATCTAGACCTTATTGATAATCACTCAAGGCCATGGTTTCATAGTGTGTCAGCTATGGAATGGCTCTCTTTCAGACTGAATCTACTATCTAATTTTGTGTTTGGTTTCTCATTGGTTTTGCTCGTGAGCCTCCCTGAAGGAATTATTAATCCAAGTAAGTCTCACAAACATAGATTATAGGGAGAGAGAGGCTAAAAGGGTATATGAAACCGCATTAGATACATGCAAATTTAGGGGCTTAGACCACAATTCAGTGGATTGAACCAGGGAAATCTCTATAATGAAAAAATGATTAGTATACACAAACAAACCAGTGTAAAAATTCCTTTTTAGGCTCCTCCTAGATACCTTTTTTTTAATTAACTATAACGAAGAAATTATTTTTAATCTGCCAATAAAACATTAAGAAAATGCTCATTGTAATGTTGGGTCTTTGACAGGTATTGCGGGGTTGGCTGTGACATATGGATTGAGTCTAAACATACAACAAGCTCAGGTTATATGGACAATATGTAATGCTGAGAACAAAATGATATCAGTAGAAAGGATTCTGCAATACACCAAAATTGTAAGTGAAGCCCCTTTGGTAATTGAAGAGAATAGGCCACCAACAAACTGGCCTGAAATTGGAAGAATAGTCTTCAATAACTTGCAGGTAAAGCTCCCAAAACAAAAAATTTCTTTAATGTACATCTAGAAATGGTTGAATTTGAGAAAAGTTTGTGGTTTCAGGGGATATGGATACCAAAATTTAAGAGATATTAAGAGAAAGCATCTACTTCACTGTAGTTAATAGTAGTATTAATTATGTGTTATTAGCGCTTGTATAGTAATTTATTTGTTTCCATAGCTATAGAAGCTGTTTTTCTTTCTTTTGTATGCTCATTTTTTTAGAGTTATGAACTCTAGCATTCTTCTTTTCTTCTTTGTATTATTCATAGTGAATACTTAATAGCTTACATCCTATTTAATATGAGATTCATTTGTTCCACAGATACGCTATGCCGAGCACCTTCCGTCAGTCTTAAAAAATATTAGCTGCACATTTCCAGGAAGAAAGAAAGTGGGCGTTGTAGGACGGACGGGCAGTGGGAAATCAACCTTAATACAAGCCATCTTCCGGATTGTAGAACCTAGAGAAGGAAGTATTATAATTGATGATGTGGATATTTGCAAGATAGGTCTTCATGACTTGAGATCTAGACTCAGCATTATTCCTCAGGACCCAACAATGTTTGAGGGAACCGTGAGAGGAAATCTTGATCCATTAAAGCAATACTCTGACAGCGAAATATGGGAGGTTGCTACTTGCTAACATCTTTCATTTTACCAATTTTAAATCTTTTATGTTATTTTTCTTTTCACTTCATCTGCTCTACTCTTAATTCTATTGATACCACCTTCTTTGATATCTTGTCCTTTTTTCTTGATCATAATAAACTCATGAATGGATCCCCTAGATTTTATTCTGGTGCATGTTTTAGATTCAAGAATTGAGGGAAGAACTGTTATATTCAAGCAAAATAAGGATTACTTGTTTTATGGTCCCATGTTGAATGCTTTGAGTTGACTTGGAAACTTTAACAGAGATGCCACAATTTCACAAACTTATGGTTTTTTTTCTTATGCATGTATATATTCTTGCCTAATTAGAATTACTGACTTTATAATCATCTTTCGAGTACTTTCAAGTTGAATTGGAAAACTGTGTGCCTATTTGTCATAATTATCATATATACATAATAACTATGGAAAATCTAAACTTTTTCAGGCACTGGATAAATGCCAACTCGGTGATCTAGTACGCGCAAAGGAAGAGAAGATGGATTCAATAGGTCAGACCTTAAATTCTAAACCCTAAACCCTAATCAGTATCGCTTGCAATAGTCATCGTCCAGTTTATAATTCTGAAGTTAAACTAATATTGTATATTTCTCGCACAGTTGTTGAGAATGGAGAAAACTGGAGCGTGGGCCAAAGGCAACTATTTTGTCTTGGAAGAGCCTTGTTAAAGAAAAGCAGCATTCTAGTTCTAGATGAGGCCACTGCATCAGTTGATTCGGCAACCGATGGAGTACTACAGAAGATTATAAGTCAGGAATTCAAAGATTGTACCGTTGTCACAATAGCTCACAGAATCCACACGGTTATAGATAGTGATCTCGTTCTGGTCCTAAGTGAAGGTATAAACACTTCATTTTACATTTTTCAGTTTTTTTTTTTTGGAGAAAAATAATTCATCAAATTTTAATTTGCCTGAAATTAAAATGATGAAATAAAAACTGAACTTGTTGTGTGGGTCAGGTCGGGTTGTGGAGTTTGACTCACCGGCTAAGTTATTGGAAAGGGAGGATTCATTCTTTTCTAAGCTGATAAAGGAGTACTCTATGAGGTCGAAGAACTTTAACAGATTAGCAAATGCTGAAACCATGTTTTAGTTGGCTAGAATTCAGAGAATAACAGGGGCCATCTCATGGAAAAACATACCAAGAAGGAAGTGCTAACAGGAATAATATAGTTTCCAGCATTCACAGGTCAGTGAAGATTTCTTGAATTATCCTCCATCTGACGCCATGGAGAAATTTATCTCTGTACTACATTCTATATCATCTTTGGCATATTTTCTGGTTTAGAATCAAGAATTTTTGCCATATATTATATGTTGCATCATCCATCGTTCTCTCTCATTTTCTTCGTGTTATTTCTTAGTTTGTGATTCAAAAACAGATACACAATCCAAAAACAAAAATTTAGATAATGACTTTTTATCGTTTTTTGAAAACAAACCGTTTTCGAGTTAAACTAATCAAACATGTATTTTGTGTTATCAGATTTTTTAATAATAGAAAACTGACGGGCCTATGTTAATTTCTCTTCTCCAATTAATTTTTTCATGTTATTCATGCCTCAACAAGGAATTGTTTCATAGCAATTAGAAAGAGATTCTTTAACCAAAAAGAATTTAGTTCAGATGTAGGATACCTATCCAGAAGTTTACGCAACTCAATCATGTATAATGGAATCATCAAAGATTTGATCTTTTCGAACTCTGTTTGTAACTCACTAGAGGCTTGGAAAACAAAGAGAAGATGTGTATGAATGAGATATCCATCAACAAGAAGGAAAAGGATTTTACATTTTGAGAAGAAATTATTCTAATGTTGGGTATTCCACTTGGACATCTTCAGATACAAACATAACCACCAATACTATCAACTAAATGTAAATTTATAAGTCACAACTAGATATAGATTAAGATTGCAATTTCAAACCCTAGCATTCTTTTTCTCTCTTCTTCTCCCCTTTTCTGCATTATTCCCAGTTTAGTTTCCACATTGCTTTCAACATTCTCAAGAATCTCAACCTTAAAAGTTACACAAGATAGCATGTTAAGCTATAAGTGGAAACAAAGCCTAAATGATAAGACAATCTTACCAGAAATCCTGAACTGTAACTTGGTTATCTCTCTTTCTCTGCAAATTTGAGTGAGACCCAGAAGCAAGGCTGTTGATCTGTGTGTAATAGAGTTTGAGAAGGAAGAAAGAAGGTATATATATATATATATATATTGTTATAAAACTAACTAATAAAATTGTAAATACAAATTAAATAAATCGCAAACTTAAGAAGGGAATGAAATTCATTTCACTTCTCATTATTTTCTCTCATTTCTTATTTTCATTTTCTTACAACTTCTTCATAATTCTTTCTCATATTTATAGGGAGAGAATACCTAAATAATATCACCAACCCACATGAGTCATGTGGGTTAGCTTCCCACATGATTCATGTGAAAGAGTATTTATATAAATAGTATATGTATAAATACGTATACCACTGGATACATGTACAACTTGAATACATATATTATTTAGATACATACATCACTTTGATATTATGCTTCTTGATACATGTGTATAATACATGTATTTACTATTTGGATATTCAAAATATTTACAACCCTCCCCCTTTAAATATCCATTATTGTTGAATATGTCTCGTTAAAACCTTACTAGAGAAAACTCAGTAGGAAAAGTCTAGTGAAGGAAGAAGAGTACAATATTCTATTGGAGCCTGATATTGGGACTGTCTTGTTAAAAACCTTGCTAGAAAAACCCAGTGGGACAAAACCATAGCGAAGGAAAAAATAATACAATACACTAAACAATAACTCTTTTTTAATTCTCCCTCTCAAGATGATATGAAAGAATTCAGTTTTGTTTCTTTGCCTGAAATATCTTTGAGTTGATACATCTCAATATTGTATATAATCTTCTTTATAATTGACAAAGCTTTGATATATAAGTTGTTCGATCTTATTTGTCAGTGTAGCACCCGTACCTTTGGATGACGTCATTTTTGACCCGTAGAGTACTCGTATACGTATGGGTATACGTATTTGATGCTCGACGCGTGTCAGTTCGAGTGTGTTTGCATGATTATATGTTGTTTAATGTGTGCGTAAAGTTTCAGAATGATCGGAGACCCGTTCGACGTCGAAACAGGTCGAGAACTATGTTTTGGATCAGTGGAGCTCGCTCCATGAAGGATGGAATTTCTGTCACCGATTACATCAATGGATTGATCTCCTAGATCTATGGTCCGATTGAGCTGAAATTTTGTCAGCTTATTCTCCTCTGATAGATTTTCATTATGAACGGTGAAGATCTTGATTTGAGTTGTCTACTGTTGTTTCTTGGTTTTGCGGATTTTCTTACGTAGTTTTGCTCAAACAGTTGGATCTTGTAATCCCACTGTTGGATTGAGCTAAAATTTTACCAAAAGGTTGATAACTGACTCATAAAAATTTTGAACGGTTAAGATGTTAATTTGATGAGTAGTTTGTAAGAAATTGATTATCTAAGTGCAAGTAACTGTAATAGGAAAATCTATTTTTTGGCAGTTTTTCATGTGGGCCCAAACTTGTCTATTTAAGCAACCAACACCTAATTTTCGGCTCATTTGCTCATTTTTCACTTAGAAAAGAGATAAACGAGCTGGAGAAGAGGAGAGGAAGGGAAAAGTTAGGGTTTTGGTGATTTTTGCTCAAAAATCCCTAAGGTTTGCATGTTTACCCTTCTTTCTTCCTTTAATCTATTTAGTTCATGCTTGAGAGTTGTATTTTGACCTAAGCAATGCTATAGGTTTTCAGTTGAGGGTGTTCCAGACCTAGGGTTCCTTTGCATGTATGTTTTTATGAACCCTAGTGTTAATTGGAGGCCATTGATGCCATTTTCCTCAATTTCTCACTTAGATTTGGTGGAACCCTTTGTAAATAGACCTATACTTGGTTTATGACCTTAGACTTTTCCAAATGGCTTGCATGTCATCTATGTTAGGCTTGTGGACACTAGAAACTGATCCATGTATTTGTTAGAGATTTCTATGGTGAAATCATAGGGTTTAGTACAAATGGCCCTTGCTTGGTTCATTGACCTAGGGTTATGAACAAACCTTGCATGTCAACTATGTTAACCTAGGGGGCATTGTTGATGAACCCATGATGCAAGATCAGTATTTTACTAAACTGAACATGGTGACTTAGTGTAATTTTGGCCTAGGCCATGTAATTTAGAAATTTGCCCAAACCAAATTTGGGGATTTTGACCAAATGGATGTCAATTGATGAAATTGACATGAAATTAGTCTAATTAATCATATTTATGATTGAATGCCTTGTAGTATAGTGGTTGGATCAACCTATTGCATTCAATTGGGTTAAATGCGGGTTAATTTAGTATTAATTGGTTGACTTGAGCAATATGGAATTGGCTCATGGGTTTAATTATTTTAGAATCTTAATTGGCTATGTAATTGGGTTTAAACATGGTTGTTTAGCACACTTTGGACTGATTTTCAGTATTGTGTAAACCATGTTATTTTCAGGGTTTTGTGAAGGATTTAAGTAACTCATATAGGCCAATTGGAGGTTGTAGTGCTTAGGAGTGTGTTGGTGCATCCTAATGCTTTCTTTGGTCGGATTAGATTGGCTAAGCCTAGCCAATCGAGTTGTGAGTGTCCCTTTACATTTGGATTTCTATATGTGGCATTGTATTATATTATATTTATATATATATATAAGTGTTATGCATGTTTTAATGTTTTCATGAAATGAATTTGAGTATAGTCTATAGGGTTAGCAATTTGGTTAGGTCTCTTAGTTGTGAATTCCTTTGGGAAGTCTCGTAAGTCTAGTTGTGATCCCCAGTTGTGGACCTGGCAGAGGGTTTTATGGCTTGTATATAGGTAGGATAGCTTAGGCTGATCCTACGGGCTGCACAACCCCAGAAATCCTACTAGAATACAAGTATTATTTGATCGGAACAGGCGTTGTGTGTCGTGCACCAGGCATTTGATCGCCCTTGCTCAAGAGGTGTTAGGATTGCATTGGCATGATTAGAAAATGATATGCATTGTCTTGGTTATGGTATGATGCATTATATTGGCATGTATGTAATTTTGTTTCATCACCATGTTATTTCAAATGCTTTTATGATCTTGCCATATTTTATATAAATGCATGTATATTGCCACTTGTAGAAGACATTCACTTAGCTTGTTGTAGCTCATACCCCATCCGAAAGGAAAAGCTTGACTACGGAGCACTTCCTTGGTATTTTGTTGATGTAAGTGTTGTACATTTTTGTATTTTGATATTATGTACATGATAACACTTAGTATATGTGTATTTAACACATAGATGGCATGTGTTTGGTTTTGTATTAATTAAGGACTTACGAAATTTTATTCTTGGTAATTTTGGAGATGTAATATTTTTAGTTATTATTTTTGATTATGTTTAGATGGATGCAATTATTGTATTGTGTTTTATTGGGATTCGTGTTATATTAAGCTAACGGGACACCGAGTGTACCGAGGGAGGGTATACCCGGGGGTTCCGTGACGGTGACGACATCACAAATTGTAGCGCCCTAGAAATAATTTCATCTAGCCCATAACTCATTTGCATTTTTGCCCAAACTCTATGTGCTCGCCTTGGTGTGTATTTTTGTGTGTTTGATGTTTGATGTATGTTTATTGCTTACAAAAATAAATAAAAAATAAAAGAATGAAAGTATTATTGTTGGTGTTATTATTGTTATTAATATCATTTGCCATATTAATACTATTGTGAGTGGCTTGTTGAAGAAGCTTTAAATAAGTAACTTGTTGATCAAGTCATTATCTTAACTTGTAACTGGTTGAAAAGACCTCATTAAATGTCCTTATTTCATGCACCTTTGATATATAGGAAGGTTGTACTTCAACACATGGTAAATATGACATTTATATTGGAATATGTTGCGTATATGTGTTGATTATATGATAATTAATTATTGGTGCGTTTATATTGGAACTGGGGATATTAGAAATGAGTCCGGAACGCGTTTTTACATAAAAACGAGTGGTCATATGTGATATTCCGATGTGCATTGAGCGCATAGTAGCGAAATGAAAAATGAATGTTTTAGGAGAAGGAGGAGGATGCTCATGCACTGAGGGAGGACGCTCATGTGCTGGAGGAGGGCGCTGATCCATTTTCTGGGCACGTTTTTGGGTGAAAAATGGCCATTTTCAGTATTTTAAAAGGGGGGAAAGGTTGTTCTCTTTCTCATATGTGCCAAAGGCGAATTGGAGAAGGAAGAAGGGAGGAAAGCTATGGTTTCCAAGGAAAATCTTTACCATCTACACCCCAAAGTAAGTGTTTTTCTTCATTTCTTTCCATGAAATCACCGTTGAAGGTGAGAGTAAGCTTTCTAATGGTGTAGTTTTCTCCATGGGTCACGATTTTGGGTGTTCCCTAACCTAAGGTTGGCTGATTTTTGTTCTTTTGAGCTTGTTTATGATAGAAGCAACCTTCCTTGACCTACATCTATACTTGGGTTGCATTTTGCATGAACTTCACCACGTCTTTGGAGGTGCAAGAGTTTAGGGTTTTGTTGGAAACCCTAAGGGCCGTGGTGTATGGTATAAATTTGGGTTCCTTGGTGGATTTGAAACCTAATGGCACCATTTTTTCTAATTTCTAGCAAGAAATTGGTGGATCTATTCTAAAGACTAAACCCTAGAAATCAAACTTAGGGATTTTCTTTGGACTTGTATGTCAACTATGTTGAATAAATGGTTGATTCTAGTTGATTGATGGTGGTGTTCAGTATTTTTATCCATCGAAAACCCTAATTGTAGTGTAAAATCAGCCTAGGGCTTGATTTTGGGGATTTTTCCCAAATTAGGGCTTTTGACCTAAACCAAGTCAATTAATCAAATTGACTTGGGGATTATCTAATTGGGCCTAAATTGAATGGAATCATGGGTTTAAAATGTTTGAACCTATGTTAATTTTGTATAACTTAGTGCAATTTGGCTTTATGCCTATTGTAGAGATTTTTTCCCAAATTGGGTCATATGCCATGTATTGATTTGAATTGGGAAATTGACTCGATTATGATCAATCTTGCATGGTTTTGAATGGTTTGGTCTTGTGTTAGGATTGAATGACCTAGACTAAGTGATTGTCTTAGTTTTGGGGAATTAGCCTTATTCGTGGCTTGGCATGGATGTCGAGGTTGATCATGAGATGGGAAACTCATGGTGGGAATTAGATGCACATGGACTTGTTGGATTAGTAATTGACCATGATTAGTGTGTTTATGTATGGATGATCATGAAAATTGATACATGTGCATGAATCTATGATTTACAAAATCTTGTTTTGCATTGGGATTCGTGTAAGTCGTGTGTGGATAGCTTTACTTGCGTGGCATTGGTTGTGAGTAATTGTTCATCTTGTTTATCACTTGTGGCATCATATTCATTTATACTTGTATGTTGAAAGTCATGAATATCTTTATGGAAATGCATGTGTTTAATATGATTTGAAATGACATGCAATGATACTCTAGAAGCCTTGGATGTTCCCAGGCTAAGTCCTTTTAGATGTTCTAAGAAGGTTGTGTATGTTGCCAAGTTGGCTTCTCTAGAGGTGGATTTTAAATGGTTTTGGAAACTCTAAAAGCCTTGGGTGTTCCCAGACTAAGTCCTCTTAGGTGTTCCTTAGAAGCTTGAACATGTTGCCAAGTTTGCTTCTCTAGAGATGGAAATGATTGGTGTTAAAACCCTAGAAGCCTTGGGTGTTCCCCGGCTAAGTCCTCTTAGGTGTTCCTAAGAAGCTTGTGCATGTTGCCAAGCTGACTTTTCTAGAGGTTGAGACGAATGGGTTTGAAATACATGAAAATGGTTGATGCTTATTTTAATGTGTTTTATGTTTCACATACTTATGAGCATATATGACTTTTATTGATGTATGACTGATGACACTATTGAACACTATTTACTGGGCACCGTTGGCTCACACTCTCACTCTCTTTTCAGGTTCTACTGATAAGGGTAAGGACAAGGGCGTAGTGATTGCTTGAGAGCTTGCCACTGCAGTAGCTAGGGATATCCTGATGTGAGTTTAGGTTTGATGTGTGTGTTGGATGTCTTTACATACATGTATGTTTTGCTTATTTTGATATATATATAATTAATAACACTTGTTAAACCTAGATGGTGAGGGACTTTGTGCATTAGAGTTGTGTTGATGTATATTGGCCTTGTGGCCTTGGATTTGATGTATTTGGTTGTATATTTTGGACTTGGGTTTGATGATGGGTCTAGGCATGTTGCCTTAGACTGTTTTGGGTTTATGATAGAGATCTTGGATCATGGTTGTATGTTTTATTTGAGGACTATTATGATCATTATTAATGTCTTGTATGTCTTGGAAGATCATTCTTAGTATTGCCTTATGTTTATTAGGAGATTATATCTTGTTGATCTATGTGGATGTGCATGTCATTGATATTAGAATTGTTAAGTCTATCAGGTGTTTGAGGTGTTAAAAAAAAAAATTTGGAGACTCTATGTGAGAGTCTGGTTGAGGCTTGTAGGGTCCTGATCATCTCATGTGATGATTTGAGGTGGTCGTGGATGCTTACGTCGGGCGTCCCACCCTGGCACTTTCGCATGCCGATCCATGAGGGATGGCAGTCTGAGGTGTGGGGTCGTCACACAGATAGTGGGTCGTGACAGTCAGTCTTCTGTAGCTCATGTGTGAAGAAGACATTTTATGAAATATATCTGACTCTGTTGGCTTTAATTTAAGCTTTTCATTATTGTGCAATACATGTTGCATTATCTTCTTATAACATTGTAAGAGAGCTTCTGATTTAAGATCATTCATGTGATCCATACATTTTTCGACTTGCTTCAGGAGTCGCGATACTTTTCTGGATGATTTGAAGATGTAGCAACTATTGTTTGTTTCACAGATCTCCATGATATGGCAATATCACTATAAGTGTAATTGTGCTTGGGATAGAGCATGGTGGGGGTCTAACAAATATTCAACATTTGCATATTCAACTAGTTTTATCTTTATCTTTCTTAAATAAGATAGACTTGTATATCTTGCTTTCTTGGAGATAACATAATGCATGCTTAACACCATTTTAATCTAGTGTAGAGCTATATCCTGCAAGCATGTTAACAGAGAAAACAATTTATGATTTTGTATATAAGAGCATCTATTGCATCTAAGCATGGTACTTCAAAACCAGCTAGTTCTTCATTATTTAATGAAGGGGAATATCATCTTTATTTATTTTTCAGTGATTTCACAATATTGAGGAGTTTAATGAATATTCTTGTCCAGATAAATTTTTTTCTATAAATTTCTTGATATATTTGATAAATGGACAAGAATCTCACTTGAAAAATTCTCGATCTGCAGGCTGAGACAAAAATTTAATTTTTCAAGATCTTTTATCTCAAATTTTCCCTTGATAAATATATTCTAATAAACTTTTCAGAAGTCTTAAGATATGCAACAATAAAATGAATGAAGTGCATATGCAAATATGATTGTTAGAATGCTTACTTATACAATTATAAAAATGTATATGCATATTGATCAATATGAATATTAATACAGTACGTACTTCAGGCCTTTCAGATCCTTCAGAGATCATCATTTTGAAGCTTCAAGTATAACTCATAAATCCTTCAGAGATTTTCACAAATAACATAATTATTCATGGATTAATATATTTTCTCACGTATATCTAACTTGATTTACCTCTTTAGGTATTAAAGCTTTTGGTTCAGATAGCTCTCAATTTTTTAACAAGTTTAGCTATATTTGATCTTGTTCCTTTCTACTTTTTCAATGTCGACATTCTTATATAGTTTGAGATCTTATAATATCAAAAGTACACTTTAAAATATTATCAGGAGCAATATTATTTCTATTCCATAATTTTCAACTATGAATGGATTTACATATAAACAGATTGAAAATTTATTCTTCAATTCATATATCTTCAGGAGATTCTTATACCTCTTCAGGGTGTGTTTATTTCTCAATCTATATCTTTTTAGAGATACTTGTATACCTTTTATGGTATATTTATTTGTCAATCCATTCTTGTTTCGGAATGCTTATATATTTATCAATCATTTGTATATAACTTCCTCTTTTAGGAAGTTGTGTACTTTGATTTGACCAGTCAACCACATTTTAGGCGTGTTATTTGTAAATTGTCCTTTAGGGACTAAAGATTAATATATCAGTTAACTGATTTGCAAATTCTTTTGCATGTGATTGATCATGTAAATTTATCATTCACTTTAGCTTGTCATTTGAACTTCTAGTTCACATTAGTTTATAACTTATCTTGTCTGTCAAGCAATTGTATATGTCATTCTTTTGACATTTTTCTTTTCTTCCCCTGATAATGGGATGATTGCCTTACACTATAGCTTGTATTGCATTCTAGCAATTTTGACCATTATTCTGGAAGTGGTTATTTCTCCCCCTAATGGTGAGAAAATTGCTCTATATTGAGCAAAAATATTGATGATCAACGTAATTTAGTTTGTGTAGTATGTCATTTCGTACAGTAATCATTGTCATTTACTTTGTACAACATACCACAATTGTTATACTTTTAATAACGTGTGACACATCGTTGTGTCGCCAATATTATATTTGTTTATGACGGATTTTTCAAACAGAATATACACCAATTGTCGTATCGGCATAATTTTCGTCATTGTCGATGTCATCAATCTTGACGTATTACATGTGCAACCGCACTTGTGTCTCTGTAATTTTTGTATTTAAACTGAACGGTGAAAGAGTGCATCTCTAAGGTACGGTTTGTGAGCGACAAAGTAATATGGATCCGTTAACTGGTGTCAGGGACGAAGAGGAGACTAATTCTAATCTCAATACCGACATACTTGCAACCACTACTTAACCAGGTTCTTTAGAGCAAGCTAAGAAAAGGAAATCAATTCAGCAACCTCCCAGAGCAAAGCGTCCTCGTAAGGATCCTAATGTTAGTTCTTCCTCTGCTACGGTCGGATTTTCTAGTCAGACCGGTATAGCCAAATCTTCCAATAAGAAAGATGACATGAAATCTTCTTCTGGTTTCACTGTGCTAAACTATGATGATATTATTATTGGCATTCGCAAAGCTAAGGTGAAAAAATATGTGTCTCTGTCTCTTGAGGAATGCTTGCTTAAAGCTTTGTCTCAGTTTTCCAAGATAATCATCATAGTTTACATTTTTCCCTTTTATTTTATCTAAGGTTTATTTATTTATATTTATTTTTCTTTTCGGGGGACATTTATGTACTATACCCTTTCTTTGGAATTACAAGATTTATCAAAGCTTAGGTAGAGGGTTATCTATCTTGAAAAAGAGGTAGAGACCTTAACCGAACAAGCTCATGATAAAGACAATAAAATATCATTTATGAAATATTTGATGAAGTCTGTAACTGAGGAGAATGAGAGATTACAACAAGAGATTGTCATTCTTCAGCAGAAGACTAGTGATTTGCAGAGAGAGACTGTGGAATTACGACAGGAGAACTCTACGTTATAACAAGAAGGTATTGGTCTAGGAGATTCCTTTGACTGTGTGTTGGAGGAGAACACAGAGCTCCGTGAGAAGCGAGATCAACTTTTGATCCAACTAGCTTTAGGTTCTGGGGGCAAGTAAGATCACTATAACTCAATGTATTCTTATTATTTATCAATAATATATTTATTTATGTTGATATGGATTTACATAGTTGTAATTCACACTTAGTTACGACTATATACAGTTATTACGGGTAAATCAAACTCCTACAATCCATGCCAAAAATTGTCGAATACATACTCTGAGAAATATTGCTTGGATGCATAATATACTATGACCTTAATAATCGAGTTACTGATCATGACCCAAAGCGCCATTAATGTGCTTGTTTGTTGTTGTATCCAACACCACGCATATATCTCACAGATTTTCATAAACGGTCTTTCTCCTTCATCTAAGATTTGTCGCTCCACCCCATGATTATACAGATTATCTATTAGAGTACTTATTAGAGGATCCATCACCATTGGATCCATTACTCTTCTGGCAAACACATCTTCCACATCTTCTAGATGTGATTGGTGGTCACCTTCCGTTCCTCGGGTATCAAATCGGTTTTACGTCATTGCCTACACGAACTTCCCTCTTTTGCTTTGAAATGCAAAATGATGTTTATAAAGTTATTAACTTAATGTACTATTTGTAATTGAATGATTAAAGTTTCCCTAATTGTTGGTCATCTGTCGGCAGCTTTCTATTTTATTGGATAGTCATTCCAATAATTGAATTTTCAATATTATTACAAATATACTTAATATTGTGATCATCTAACTTTATACTAATACTTTTCTAAAAGTATCTCAAAAATTTGTGCAATTATATGATATTTCAACTATTAATAAAGTAGACATATAAACAAATGAAACTTGGCCAAATGATGTCATTATTTAAAGTATCATTGAGGTCCCAGTGACTTGGCATGTTGTGACAAAATATAAATATATTGTGTCAAAGAACTTCCAGTTCCTGATCACAATATCCTTTCAATTGACCTCATAATTTCATAATAAGTCAAAATTCAAGTAATAAACATTTCTAAATAATTTCAAGCAATATAAACATATTATTTGAATATATGATATCTATCATTTTAGATATCTTTAAAATCAACCAAGATCTTCTGAATCTGATATATTATAAGACATTACAAATATGAAAATTTTGTTTCATTTGACAACATAATATTCACTCTTCTAGAGCCATAAATATATATTTTTTAATTTAACTTATTTTTCTTTATTGAGACATGATAGATTAATCATATGTTTGATATACAACAGGTACATCACAAATTCTTTTCATTCCACACCTAAAGCAAATACATAGATAAATATTTATCTTGTGCTACGATAGGATTACTCAACTTCTGGTGCAACAAAATAGATTTATTTCAAATATATGGTTGTAACTATATTCAAAATTGTAACCATCATGATTCTCGTAATAATTTTAATTATGGCCTTTGCCTTATTCATTTTCTCATTCATGATCATGGTCTTTGTTACAGGTCATATTCATGATTATTAAAATAACATTTACTTCAGGGAATGATATAAAGTTTAAATGGATGAGTATGAGTATTTGATTTTCATCACAAATTTCCATGAAAAGATTTTATCAGTCTTTATATTGCTACTTCAAGAGCACATGTAAGATAATTTATCTTCTCAAATATCTCTTATTCAAATATATAATTTATCACATGAAACTTTAACATTGTAACATCAGGTGCAATTAGTCATTTGGTCGTAATAAACTTCGAGTCTATATGATTGTAATATTGTAACTTCATGTGCAATTAATTGTGATGAACTTTTAAATAAAATGTTATGAGTTTTTGTCATGAGATGTCCATAAACTCCAGTTTATGTCTTCTTGTCCATAGTTCAAAATGTTGAATCTTCAAAAGTAATTAAATAATTGAAATAATTAATTAATCATAAATAATTATTCAACTATAAAAGAAAATATAAAAAAAAAGTTAGTATAATAATGCATCATAATAAAAGAAAAAGTTAGTGTCACTATTAGTGTTAGTGTCAATGTTAGTATAATAATGTATCATAATAAAATAAAATGTTAGTGTCAACGTTAATGTTAGTAATACATCATAATAAAATAAATATTAGTGTTAATGCATTATATTAGCTTCAGGCTAATTTACAAATTCACAAATATGTAAGTCTCGTGGACAAAACTCATGTAATTTCATATAAAAATTTATAATGATGTTAGAGTATATAAATTATATGTTACGTTAGGTGTTAGAGAAATAAATAAATAAATGAAATTATAACATAACTTCTGATTATGAAAAATATAGCTCTTAGTTAGAAAATTATTTCTTAATATATAGCTTTAAGTTATAAATTCTTCTACATAATTTCAGGTTACGTAAACAAAATATCAATATAGCTTAATGCTATATGAATTTTTCTACATAGCTTCAGGCTATGGAATCAAAATCAAAATAAAACATACGGTGTAACTAAAAATACATTAAATAAATGAATATAATAAAAATTCATGAAATTTTACCTCAATATATCTTTTATGATTAAACTCTTTGATTGAGCAGAACCTTCGTGCCGTGCCGATAACGTGTTATAAAACTAACTAATTAAATTACAAATACAAATTAAATAAATTACAAACTTGATAAGGGAATGAAATTCATTTCATTTCTCATTATTTTCTCTTATTTCTCATTTTTATTTTTTTGCAATTTCTTCATAATTCTCTTCCATATTTATAGAGGGAGAATACCTAAATAATATCACCAACCCACATGAGTCATGTGGGAAAATATTTATACAAACAATATATGTATAACTACGTATACCACTGAATATATGTACAACTTAAATACATATATTATTTGAATACATACATCATTTGAATATTATGTTTCTTGATATGTGCATAATATATGTATTTATTATTTTGATATTTAACATATATATATATATGTGAGCCCTAATGAAAAGTGGTTGTGGGTATAATCTGTAAGAAAATATGGGTAAGGCTCTGAAAGGAGAGTTATTTCTTATATCTTTTTTTCAGCTTTTGTAAATGTAATATTTGTTTATTATAAAGATTTTTATCAAATCTCCTATTCATGAAGTAAATTTTTATGAGCAAAATGGCTATGCCTCCGGTGAACGTAGGCTGATTTATGCTACAAATCTATACTATATACTTAATAATTCACTCTAACGGAGGCTCTTCAACACGCCACCTCAGCAACAAATTCAACTGATCCAACTATTCTTACAAACAACAATTCTGCCTAATTTTGTCCTCATTCAAAAAACAATTTTCATCTTCCCATCCAAAAAACAATTTTCATCTTCCCATACAAACAACAATTCTGCCTAATTTTATCTTCCCATACAAACAACAATTCTGCCTAATTTTATCCAGATACCTTCTGCCTAATTTTGTTGAAAAATGCAAAAATACCGCAGCCCTCTCTGCCTAATTTTGTCAGCAACATTTCTACTATGGCCCATGAAATAGGTGTTATCTTAAGAAATTTACTATAAATGAAGTTTAGAACGTTCTTCGTTCTTCCCAGAGGCAGAAGCAAAGGTAACTAGAGCGGAGCAAAATCCATACCATTCATTAAACCTCCGATCGTGCTATTTGATTCATTAGTGAAACTACTAAGGTATGTTTTCATTCATAGCAACCTTAATAAATTTTTTTTTTCTTATTCTCTTGCCAAGCATAAAGATAAACTTTATTGTTATAAACAAATACCAAAAACAATAAAATATAGATAACAATAAAATATAGATAGAGATATAATAAGTTAACACCAAATAACAAGAAGAAACTTCTTTAAAAAATTGCAAATAAGAAGAACAGGAACTCCTTTTATGCTACGAGGTGTTGCAAATAAGAGGAGAGAAAAGAGTCAACCATGCCCGGAAAATCAAGCATCTGAACCAGTCTTCTTTCCGTTCCCGGAGCCTTCCATCTCCTCCAACAGCTTCCCGGTCTCTTCATCCGCCGGCTGCGCCTTCTTCCGCGCTTCCTTCGCTACAAGCGCCTGATACTTCAAGTAATTATAATAAGTAACCCCGAGAAAAGTAATACCATAACCGATTAGATTCACCGCCGTCACCGTATCCCTAATCACCTGCCAAGAAAACGCAATCAACAACCAATCCTTGACAACTCCGGCAACATTCATCGTCAACGCCGACGTCTTCCCGACAAGCAAAAACACCGCGAGATTCAACGCAAAAGCGCAGAACGAATTCGTTCCGAAGATGACTTTCCCCAAATTGATTTCCTTCACAATCGAAATCAAAAAACAAAGCAACAGATCAAAGGATCATACTTATATTCATAGATACAGAAAGAGATAGAGAGACAGAGAGAGAGAGAGAAATGGCTCAAAGAGACAAAGAAGAAACGGAACCCTCTCCCTCTGCGTCAACAACAGCGGCTTCCGGTGTCGCTGCGAAGATCTGTTTTGTTCCGAGCATAGGTATTCAGATCGGCACGTTTGCAGTGATGATCACAAGGCCGCCTGTCGAGAGGCCATCGCGCGTGAAAATCCGGTGTGAACAGCGCACGAACGACAACTCGGCAGATCAATCGATCTATCGGACGTTGTGATGAAAGAAGAAGGGGATGAGAAGGGGTTGTAGGGAAAGCCTGGATCTACCTCGATCCGATCGTTGGATCGGTCAGATCAGTCGGTGGAGATTCGATCTTGCGAAAAGCAGGACAAGGAAGAACAAACGACGGAGAGGAAGGCTACAGTGACTCGACGAGAGGTGAATCGGTGCACGTGTTGCCGGAGAAAGGTCGGTTTGACCGGATTCCGGTGTCGGTGTGGAGATCTGTTTTGTTCCGAGCATAGGTATTCAGATCGGCACGTTTGCAGTTATGATTACAAGGCCGCCGGTCGAGAGGCCATCGCGCGTGAAAATCCGGTGTGAACAGCACACGAACGACGACAACTCGGTAGATCAATCGATCTATCGGACGTTGTGATGAAAGAAGAAGGGGATGAGAAGGGGTTGTGAGGATTGCAGGAAAAGATCTTGCAAACCCTAACCTTTATTCGCTCCTCCTCGCTCTTGCTTTAGTATAATAGGTTAGTTTTCTTCAGTAACGCTTTAATAATTAGGTTCGGGTGGTGGGATTCACGAAAACCTTAATATTATTTTGAAAAACAGACAGTGAGGCATATGATTTTGTCTGCTAAAGTATTGTTAAAATAAAAAAGACAGCATATTATTTTGTCTGCTTTTGTATTAAAGGATTGTTAAAATAAAAAAGACAGTGAGTCATATTATTTTGTAAAGTATTGTTAAAATAAAAAAAGACAGTGAGGCATATTATTTTGTCTGCTTTTGTATTAAAGGAATGTTAAAATAAAAAAGACAGTGAGTCATATTATTTTGTCTGCCTTTGTATTAAAGTATTGTTAAAATAAAAAAAGACAGTGAGGCATATTATTTTGTTTGCCTTTGTATTAAAGTATTGTTAAAAAAAAAAGACAGTGAGGCATAAGGTGTTAAAAATGACAGAAGGTGTTAAAAATGGTAGTACACTGTACTTAGAATATAGAGTGCAAAAGGGCCTCAAAGAGTTCAGAATCTGAAGTGGTAAGAAGGATTAATAATTGATTTCTAAAGTAATTAAAACAGTTTTTCTTCCTCCTTTTCAGATTAGGCCCTAATTTTTTACAAAGATTTATATTAATGGGGGCCGTTAGGGTTTGGCGGGTAGTGAATTTTAAAAATAGTATAATAAAATATAGCGTTAATGACGGGCAGAAGGGGTACATAAAAAATAAGTGGGTGAGTGTTACGAGAGAAAGAAGAAAAAGAGATGAGACATAAAGCACGTGTCTTTCGATACTTCTCTATCCACGCGTCCCAAACCATAAAGTTTAACATAATTAAACATATGATATACTAAAAATAAGGCTTTTATTTAAATTAAAATATTTGGTATGCTATGATTAGGAAGATTTTTAATTTTTAATTTATTTTTTATGAATTTGCTATTAGGGATTATAAGGAATTCTTATATTCTTTAAGAGGTGCATTGCCACTTAAACTACAAGTAATTAATTGGAAGTTTGATTTATTGATAGGGTTAGTTATATGATTGTCTAATGTCATATATGAAAATGCAATTATTGAATTATTGAATTATGGAAAGATTTTAAAAAAGGTTAATCTCATAATAATAGTGATGATCGAATAAATTTAAAAAAAATCAAATAATAAAAAGGGAAAAGACAAGTTTATCCTTTTAAAATAGAGAGGGCAGCTTAATATTCCTACTTAACGAAGAGGGTATGTTGAAAATCATGTAAAAACAAAAAATAAAGAAAGAAGAAATAATGATAATCCTAATAAATGTATCTATCTTGCTTTGCTTTTCACCTAAGCCACTAAAAATAGAAAAAGTCTATTTATTTTGGTAGGAGTGTTGCCTTTTTCACCTTGAAAAGGTTGATAGATGTTTAAATGTAAGATATTCTTGATGAAAAATAAAAGTAGGGTGGTGATGTGGGCTCAATTACTTCTTTAGATAAATTCCTTTTATATTATCTTCTTCTCAATTAGATGATCAAATGGGGAGATGGGGGAAGATAATGAATTAGCTTAATTAATTAATTAAAATGTTATATATTATTATATGTACATACAAGAAGAAGATAAGAAGTAACAGATAATGAGTAGAGGACAAAGCAAAGCATACTTTGAATATTGCCTATCTCTTTTTTCAAGGCTTGCAGGCTTTTAGGACATCATGTTCAGTTGTTGGATCTGTTTTTCCTTTTTTTTATATATGTTTTGACTTATATCTAGAGTAGCATATGTTGTGACCTATTAAATAAATATATATGATGAATAATCATTAATCATGAAAACCCTAATGAGTGCTGAGAGACGTGCTATCGGGCTGCTTGAACTGTTACTACTGTATAATAGGAACACCTTTGGGCTTTAATACAAATGGGCTGGATTTGCTGCTTAAAGGACCATTATAATCAATAAATTACTTATATGATGTTTATGATTTATGATTATTTAACGTACATGACATTTTTGGAATAACTAGAAAGCATAATTCTCATTATTGAAAAAATGAGACTTAGACCTAACTAAGCAGAAAAGAACCAATCAATTAGCCACAATATCTGACAAAAGGGCAAAAGTAAAAAATAAATAAATAAATAAATAAATAAGAAGAAGAAGAAGCACCACTCAATCAAACAAAAGTTGACTCGGAACTGATATTTCAAAGACCACATTCATATTGATTAAATAATGTCAATTATCTTCTGAATAAGAAAGAATTATAGAAGTTGCTAACAATGTATTGGTTTGATGGTTCGAGTGGCTGATCTATTGACAAAAAGCTTCCATGCGCACCACAAAATTAATATTTTAAACAAACACTACTACTTTTGACACACCATGCTTATATTAATTAATTCTCTAATATTTATTCATGTTTAATTAATAGTTTTATTATTTTCATATATCTATTATTTTATAAAACGACTTCTTGCACCTTGAAAAAGTTTTTTATTTCTCCGAATCCATACTTTGGTTGATTTTGTGTAATGATAATAGCAATTTTATGAGATCTACCATTTCATGAAACCTGACAAAAGATTTTGCAACCTTTGCACCTTTAGACTTTAGTACATGATAGGTAGTCATAATGAAAAATTATATAACTAATGAATGCTTTTCAGGTACAAATTATAAGCCAAAAATCTAATTAGTAAAGAAATGTGTTCGGGGATCTACAATCCAAGATGGGCAGGTTTTTTTACGGACGGGATGTCGATTCCAATACGTTGTAGATATGAGGGTCACTTGGAGAACATTAGTCAAAATTGTTGGATTCTAAACTTATATTGGCTACTTAATTTTACGGCGAGAAAAAAGTTACGCATAGGAAGTTATTTATACAAGATTCAGCTGTATGTAAAAAAAACTGTCCAAGAAGACGAATTACAGCTACTATCAAAAGAACTCGAAAAAGAAGTGAAAACAAAGATACAAAGATTGGGCGCTTTGTCGATGGAACTCTATGAAAGAGTTATTAATGATGTATGTCAAAACTTACCAATTATTATTGAATGCAACCCTTACTATTGTAAATACTGGAGGTTTGGCGAAATGTACATATGAAATTGTCTATCAATTACATGTTAATGTACATAATTTTGTTGAATTTTTCATATACAATTTACTCAATTTCTTCCGATTATAATAGTGATGACATGTATGGGTAATTTATTGTGATTTATATAGTTGTTACTAGACGTTATAAATGTTTTTTCTCAAGTAATTGACCTCTTATTAGTTAATTGGTAATCGTCATCTACCAAATTCATTTTGATAATTTGGTCAACTTTAGCAATTATATTGATCCAATTTGCCTCACGTTTGAAGTATTGTATTATTTAAGCTACCTACCCATGGGCCATTGACTCAAAATAACATGACGACTCAACAAATAATATACACAAAAGAAAAGGTACTCAAAGCTGAAAATAATTAAAGAAACATTTCAAGTTAAAGGTGGCTTTTTGGAGTAAAAAACGTAACGTAGTGGAAGGCTATTTGAATAAATGAATTCAATAAAAACTACAAAAAGAAAGAAATAGAAACTGAAATTAATTACTCCCAGAGATCGAGAATAATAATTGACGATTAAATTGATAATTAAATGCTTAAACTCCTCATTGAAACTCTTTAAAGAACTCGAAAAAATGGTCAAAACAAGGGTACAAACATTGAGCGTTTTGTCGATTGAACTTTATGAAAGAGTTATTAATGATGTATATCATATCATACCAATTATTATTGAATGCAACCCTTACTATTGTAAATAATGGCTATTTTGCGAAATGTACATATAAAATTGTTTATCAATTAAATATTAATGTACATTATTTTGTTGAATTCTACATATACAATTTAATCGCTTTCTTCTTATTATATTAGTGAGGACATGTATGGATTTAGCTATAAAGATTATATATTTACTTTTATGTTTTAATTCAAAGTAAAGAGTCAAGGTTATAAATAACAACAAAATTTATTTTCGACAAAAAAAATAAAGATTAAGGAGAAGAAATAAAATCGTCAAGATGATATGAAATTTATTAGACATTGACGAAAGTTTTACATTTTAATGGACAAAGTATTAAACTAATGTCGTCTTTATTTTGACATTCCCCGTGTTTACTTCAAAGCAAAGAGACAAGGTCATAAATAACTACAAAATTTATTTCCATAAAAAAAATAGATAAAAAAGAAGAAATAAAATTGTACAGGTAATCGGAAACTTATTAGAATTGACAAAACAATTTCGGTTTTTATGAACAAATTACTGAACTAATTTAGTCTTTGTATTGACAAGTACCATGCAATTTTGATTTTTCAGGTTGATTCTTGCAAGTCTTCCAACGACGTCGAACCAAACAATCAACTGTAAGATTTAAAGATCACTATTGAGCATTGCATTTGTTTACTAATTTTTGTATCGTTGCCATTCATTTTTTAGTCATTTATTAGAAATCGTGGTGTCAAGAAATCGTTGTCCCCTTTGTATACAGTTCAAGAAAAAAAAATCAATAGACTATGTAGAAAGCAGAAAGTAAAGAGAAATATATTGAACTAGATTTTGATCTGTTTAGTGTCTATATAAATATCATCAATTAATCGTATAATTTCCATAACAGATTGCTTCCATTTATTATTTGAATTTGGATCTCAATTAGTACTGAAAAAGTGGCACCTTTGTAGCAATAATATGTAGCATACGTTACTTATATAATATTTTGGTTCTAATAATAAATCACTTGAGAACCATAACGAGATTTCAAATTTTTGATAAGCTATACAACAAAATATTTTAATATATTATATGTTGCTAATAATTACTAATTTACTATTTTAGATGGATGAAATTGAAAGATGTAGAATTGCAAGATTACATAGAAGAACCATTATGAAAGAAAAAAGAATACAATTGCATCAAAGAGTTTGTCATAGGGGTGATGGAAGAAGACAATTACCTAGGAGTAGATTTGCTCCATATCATACATCAAGACAAAGTCCTCCTACAAATAGAAGTGATTCCGACAATACCTCTACTACAAGTAAGAATAGCTATACAATCATTTTTTATTTTTTTTAACTATTCGTAGTTTATAAATCTATTAAGAATAAAAACTAACAAGCATTTGTTCCTCATAGGAAGAGTTTTTGAGCCTTGGGATTTTGGGAAACCAACACATATATGTCAATATTGTGGTGCAGTTCTATGGTATGAAGAACGCGTTGACAAACACAAGACTTCACGAAATCCACAATTTTCACTTTGTTGTCAAGAAGGGAAAATACGTTTGGCTCTTTTGAAAGAAGCACCCAAATTTCTTCAAAATCTATTACGTTTTGATGGTGAAAAGAGATCAACCCACTTTAAGGAAAATATTAGGAGTTACAATTCTATATTTGCCTTCACTTCGATTGGTGGTAATATTGACAATCGCATAAATAATGGAAGTGGTCCATATGTTTTCCGACTAAGTGGACAGAATCATCATAAAATTGGGTCATTTCTACCTATGAGTGGCGATAAACCGAAATTCGCGCAGTTATATATTTTTGATACGGAAAACGAAGTATCAAATAGAATGAGTGCATTTGGTGGAGATAGTAGTCAATCAAGATTAGATGCTCAGATAGTTGGGGAACTGTTGAAAATGGTTGATGAATACAATCCATTGGCAAAAGTTTTTAGGTCGGCCCGCGATCGTTTTCGAGAATCAGACTATCTGTCCGTTCGAATAAGATTGATTTCAGATCGGACAAATGATCAAAGAGAATATAATTTACCATCTGCGTCAGAAATTGCCGCTCTCATTGATCATAATGATACTAATGGTTCAAGAGATATAATTGTTGATCATAAATCCAATGGATTACAAAGGATCAGCGAACTACATCCATCTTTTATGGCTATGCAATACCTATTGTTATTTCCTTATGGTGAAGATGGCTTCTATACGGAACTTACGTATAGTCGTAATGATGGGAAACGCCAAACGAAGAGAAAACATATAACGATGAGAGAATATTACGCCTATAGAATACAACAAAGACTTAATCAAGCTCAAACAATTATATGTTCAGGCAGGTTGTTCCAACAATACATAGTTGATGCATATACATGTATTGAAGATGGTAGGTTGAAATGGGTTCGTGATAACCAACGACAATTAAGGGTAGAATTGTATAAAGGATTATGCGATGCAGTATTACGAGGAGACACCATACCATCATCTATTGGAAAACGTATTATACTACCATCGAGTTTTACAGGCGGGCCACGATACATGGCACAAAATTTTCAAGATGCAATAGCTATTTGTAGATGGGCTGGGAATCCAGATTTATTTATTACATTCACATCTAATCCAAAATGGGCTGAGATACAAAGTATTTTGGAATTAATACCCGGTCAAAAGCCTGAAGAAAGGCCAGATATTGTTTCAAGAGTATTCAAGATCAAACTTGACCAATTATTGAAAGATCTGGTGCAAGATAGTCATTTCGGAAAAGTTGCGGCAGGTACGTTACAAGTAAATATATTAACTTAATTTTTTAAATGTTTTATCTTAATTGTAATTTTTTTGCAAAACAAAATCTAATACAGATTTGTTATTGCAGTTATCTACACAATAGAGTTTCAGAAAAGAGGGCTACCTCATGCTCATATACTACTTTTTCTGAATGCTGCTGACAAGTATCCTAACCCAATTGAAATTGACAAAATAATCTCGGCTGAAATCCCTAATAATGAAATAGATCTTATAGGATACAATGCTGTTGCACAATTTATGATGCATGGTCCATGTGGACGAGCACACATTAATGCATCGTGTATGACAAAAAATGGATGTTCTAAACACTTTCCTAAGAAGTTTCAAAGTGAAACTACAGTGGATGAAAACGGCTTTCCAATATACCGTAGAAGAGATGATTCAAGATTTGTTGTGAGGAATCGCTTAAAACTTGATAATAGATTTGTAGTACCACACAATATTGATTTGGTGGTAAAGTACCAAGCACATATAAATGTTGAATGGTGTAATAGATCAAGGTCAATCAAGTATTTATTTAAATACATAAACAAAGGGCCTGATCAAGCTAGAGTAGTCTTAGAAGAGAATGTACATAATAATGGAGATAACATAACCGATATGCAGAAAACCGATGAAATAAAGTCATTTATGAATTGTCGTTATGTTTCTGCATCCGAAGCATGTTGGCGAATATATAAATTTGACATTCATCATCGAAGCCCTGGTATTGAAAGATTGGCTTTCCATCTACCAGATGAACATGCCGTGACTTTTACAGATAATGACTACCTAGATAATGTTGTTAATCGAAATGGTGTAGATAAGACTATGTTTACTCAGTGGATGAAAACAAATGAAATGTATGATGATGCTAGAGAGTTGACTTATGGAGACTTTCCAACAAAATGGGTATGGCATCAAACATGCAAGGAATGGCGAAGAAGAAAACAAGGAAAATGTGTTGGGCGCATCTTTTACGCCCATCCCACGTCAGGTGAGAAATTTTACCTTAGAATGCTGCTTAATGTTATTAAAGGAGCACGTAGTTTTGAAGAAATAAGAACAATTGCTGGGGTAACATATCCAACATATAAAGCTACATGCTATGCACTTGGCCTATTAGATGGAGACAAAGAATGGCATGATGCAATTCTTCAAGCAGCACAGTGGTCAACAGGCAATCGGTTGAGGGAATTATTCGTGACCCTATTATTATTTTGTGATGTTTCTGAGCCATTAAAACTATGGGACGAAAATTGGAATTTATTAGGCGAAGATATTTTGTTTCGCCAAAAGAATATTTTAGGGTTTGAAGATTTGCAGTTAACAGACTTACAATTGAAGAACTATACTCTTTATGAGATTGAGAAGATTCTAGAAAGAAACAATAGATCTCTTAAAGAGTTCCCGCCGTTGCCTATACCAGTTACTACATTGATTCACGACTTGAGTAACAGGTTGATCACAGAAGAACTATCATATGATAGAGCAAAATTGAAAGAGGAATACCTACAAATGCATGGAGGATTAAATGAAAAGCAAAAAAAAGTGCATGATGCTGTTATCCACTTTGTTGAACAAAAACGTGGTGAGCTTTATTTTGTGTCAGGTGCAGGAGGAACAGGCAAGACATATTTATACAAGACCATCATTGGACGTATAAGAGCAGAAGGAAACATTGTACTAGCGGTTGCATCTTCGGGCATTGCCGCGTTATTACTACCTGGTGGAAGAACTGCTCATTCAAGGTTTGCAATTCCAATTGATATCACTGAGACATCAACATGTGAAATTCGTCAAGGAACACAATTGGCAAATTTAATGAAAAAAACAAGCTTGATTATTTGGGATGAGGCACCTATGGACCATCGATATATTTTTGAAGCTGTTGATAGAACATTAAAAGATATTCTTCGGTTTGATGATGATTATTCGTCTGAGAAACCTTTTGGGGGAAAAACTGTTCTCTTAGGAGGCGACTTTAGACAAATACTACCAGTTATAAAAAATGGTAGTAAAAATGATGTTATGGCTGCCTCAATTAAAAGATCACATTTGTGGGACCAATGTAATGTCATTGTTCTTACTGAAAATATGAGAATCAGAGATAAATCAACCTTTACAGAGTGGGTGCTTTCAATCGGAGATGGAACATTGCCAAAGGTTGCCTTAGGTAATGAACAAGAACCAACTTGGATTAAAATACCTACAGATCTGCTTATAACTGGTGGAGATGATCCAATTGCAGCTATTGTCACAAGTACTTATCCTGATTTATTGAGACATCTCAAAGATCCAACATATTTAATATCCAGGGGAATACTAACCCTAACAAATGACATGGTTGATGAAATTAACTGTTTTGTAATGAAATCTCTTCCAGGAGAACAAGTAACTTATTTGAGCTCTGATACTATTTGCAAGTCTTCAAGACACATTCACGACCAAGATACATTATTTCCGGTTGAGTTCTTAAACAGTTTGAATTCCCTGGTCTTCCAAATCATTCATTAGATTTAAAAATTGGTGTTCCCGTAATGTTATTGAGGAATTTAACCAGAGTGTAGGCCTATGCAATGGAACGCGATTAATTATCACTCAATTAGCACCCTGGGTAATTGAAGCAAAAGTAATGACTGGATCAAACATCGGTGCAAAAGTTTTTATCCCAAGAATTATGATGTCTGCAACAGAATCAAAATGGCCTTTTATTTTGAAACGTCGCCAGTTTCCACTACGTGTTGCATTCTCCATGACAATCAATAAAAGCCAGGGTCAAACATTTGAGCATGCGGGCATATATTTACCAAAGCCTGTATTTAGTCATGGGCAATTATATGTTGCTGTCTCAAGAGTTACATCATGAGGGGGGTTAAAAATACTAATAAATAATAACAACCCCGAAGTTGACGGCTACACAAAAAATATTGTCTATGAAGAACTATTGTTGTCATGACCTAAAAGGTAACCTACACCTATATGATAACTTGCATTATCAACATGTTGCGTATGAGTATGGTTACGTAACAAACATGTCATTTTATGCAGATGAATAAGAAGGCAATAATCTATACATTCCTCAAAGACATCAAGAATGACAAAATTGATTGGCACATTAGAGTAAGAGTTACAAGACAGTGGGAGTCAAGAAATATCAGAAGCAATAATGAACTCATTTCATTAGACATCATCTTACTCGACGAACAAGTAAGCATAAAAGTACCATTATTAATATTATTACATACTGCTTGCATTTGTTTATATTAAAAAGTATTGCGATAACGTTTTTTGTTTTTTCAGAATGATCACATCCATGCATCAATTAATAAAACATTGGTTCCAAGATTTAGATCTATAATTGAAGAAGGGAAAGTCTACAAAATCTCAAATTTCAAAGTAACTGCCAACAAGCCCACATATAGGGTTGTACCTCATGAATACATGATAGAATTTCTCTCATCAACTTCAATAATAGAACTATCAAGTGTTGATTGTATAATAAGGAGTCATCGTTTTGACTATGTGCAACTTGATGACATCGACTCTCGCATGAACAACAACAATCAACTTTCAGGTAAAAAATAATCCATTATTTTATATTTATTATTATTTATAAACATTGTTGCAGACTAATCCCATGTGACATTTTTATTTTGTTAAAAAAAAACAGATATAATAGGACAAGTTACTGCAGTCAGTACTATTGTTGATCAAAATGTTGATGGAAGAATAGTGAAAAAAAGAAATATGGAGCTTCTTACTACATGGTAATTACTTATATATCAAAATTAAATCATACTTGCATGATGTTTTATATAACGTTCAAAATCAATTTTAGAATAACAATTGGATTTCATTGTATCACAGGGGTGAAAAAGGTAACGTCACTTTTTGGGGCGATAAAACTGAATGTATAGATCACCAAGCTTTGATGCAAAGTCATGTGCCATTAGTTGTCATTTTAACATCAACAATAATGAAACGTTTCAAAGGTAACAACCTATATTTTCATAATTATTAATCTTGCTCTTACAAAATGGTATAGCCAGTTTGAAATCCAAACTAACCAAAAATATTTCTTATTAACTGTAGATGAGCTCTCTTTTGGTATAACCAGTTCAAGTAAGATATACTTCAATCTTGATGTTCCAGAAGTCAAAGAGTTCATTGTTAACAGGTATGCTGACAGTTCGACATATCTTATAGTTGCATTGAATTGTATTTGTGTTAATTACCTACAAAACAACTACTGCAAGGGAAACGGGAAAAATACGTCTGCTGCAACTACCACCAGTAGCGAAAAAGGATATTGACATTGTTTCATCTGATCGCAAAACTTTAGCAGAAATTAAAACCATAAGATCAGAAAATGAAACAGAGGTAAGTATCTCACTTTTTAGCTGTATTTGTTTCTATATATAATAATAGTTTGTGTATCTACATTACAATAATATTGTCAAAATAACCATTTACGCATTCAGGTCATATTAGTTGCATGCAAAGCTATAATCACTTCTATAAATGTCGACCGTGGTTGGAACTATATATCTTGCAATCAATGCTCAAAGAAATTGATCCGTTTAGATCATACTTTTTGGTGTGAGAAATGCAATGTCGAAGTTCAATTTCCAAAACCGAGGTAAACATAATATCTAAATACTATTTCTTCAATTCATTCAATATATAATAAAATAACCCAAAAACAAAAATTAAGCCTAACCTAACTATTTTACTATCATTAACCAAGATATAAGTTGCAAGTTCAAGTTGAAGATAGTTCTACGTCTACGACATTTGTTATTTTCGATAGAGTTGCAGAGAATATATTACAAAAGCCTCTTTCAAAAGATTATAATGATCTCAATCAGGTACATAAAGGGTTCACATAATATTTTATATATCTATGACCCTTACAATTCTGCTATCAAAGTATTACTTATTTAATTATTTTCAATACTAACAGGATGATATACAGAAAGAATTGCTTGCATCCTGTGAACCATTGATTGGGCAAAGTTATATCTCCAAGGTAAGACTTAACCGCTATAACCTAATAGATGGCAATGAAAATTATGCCGTCTCGAGTATGTTACACGACAAGTTAGAGGACGTCACCTCACCAAGACGAAGCACTGAAAATTACGAAAGCGGATCAAAAAAAAATTGTTTGAAAATGTAAGTCGATTAATTTTTTATAATAGTTTGCTGATCTGACATTTTGTTTCTTACCAGTTATATAAAAATTGAATTGTTTGCAGCAAAGAAGAAGAAGAAGAAAAGAAGAAGAAGCAGAAAAAAACAAATAAACTCAACATATGTAATGACTTTGACTTTGACCAGTTGTTCATTTCGTTTATATATGTTATAAGTTTCCAAACTATTTCGTTGTTGCATCATCATATATGTAATGTTAGTCATCTTTTTGTCATATGTATGGACTTATAAAGGTTGTAAATAAATGCATGACTATGAGTTTTACATTATGTAATTTGATGGTATTTTATTAATAGAAACTTTAAAAGAAATAGAATGATTTTTCTTTTTGTTTCGCAAAATTTCATGCATCATAAATTTCCATCAAAATGTTACGATGATATATATATATGATCAAATATTTAAACACACCTATAATAGTGAAAAAATTATAGATGAATTTTTTTTAAATTCGTATAGACAACAAATGATGAACGCTATATAATTATATTTTAATCAATTAGTTAATATTATTCTTAACATGAATATTATTTACACAGAAGGTTAGCAGTTTTAGAAAATCTAAATTGAGTCTATAGTAGTATTACCTTAAATTGTTTTTCTCTTACTATATTACCAAATTAATTACAAAACATAGGCAACTAAAAAAAAAATACAACTATTACAATAGAGGATCAACGTTTAACATAACCCAAAAAACATTTGCAACATTATATTTAAATAATTTTATCCCCTCAAAATTAAATACTATCTAATACTATTATCCTTTTAAATACAAACAATAAATAACAAAGGTAAGTAAAGAGCAAGCCATACATAATTGAATGTCAAGGTTATGATTATTAGAAAATCATTTATTAATTTCGATAATTGTATCCTTATTTATTTAAGGCTCCCTTACATATTCAACTTTAGCATAATTACACCAAACTTTTGATATATAGATTTGACCAAATTTCTTCACAAACTGTTGAAAAACGCGACACCACTTTAGCTAAAGACAAAGTTGTCGTAGCTTAATTAATAAATGATATTCTCGCATGTTGTGTTATCCCCTATAAGTTGCATCAATTATATGTAGCAGAAACGTAAATTGATTGTAGAGACATCTGCCTAATATTGTTATAGAATATCATGGAAAAGATGTATTCTAATTGCAAAGTAAATTAACTTTGAAAAGGTAAAATGTCATTAAAAGCTTTATGAAAACTTTAATAGAATTATTAGTCATTATTCAATAAATCATTGAAGAAGCCCTATCAATAAATCATTAATTATAAGCAAGCGCCACGTAAAGTTTGTGGACAAACAACAATATATAACAAAAAAGTAATTGTTGATAAACTGTTAATTTAAACGAGAAATAGTAACTGGGTGCCATTCTAGCATCATTTCCTTTCTTTTCTTGCAGTTGGTTTCCTTTCTTTTCATGCAGTTGGCCTTGAACCAAGCCTGCCTTAGTTTCTTTGTTTTCTCCTGAAGATCCACCTCTGGCATCTCTTCCATCAACTTTCTTTCTTCCTCCAATAACCTCAAAGCGTCTTTTATCTTCATATCTCCACCAATCACTTCTCCTTCCCCCATTTCCTGCAGTACATAATTAATTAACAAGTAATTATATTAATCAGAACCTCCCCAAGTTAAGATATCAAAATACTTATAAAGATCAATATATAATGATGATAAATACCTGAACATTGTTGATAACGGTCTGCAAGCTGATCAACTTTTTGTGATGCCATTTCCTTTCTTCCTCCAATAACCTCAAAGCGTCTCTTATCTTCATATCTCCACCAACCCCTTCTCCTTCCCCCATTTCCTGCAGTACATAATAAATTAAGAAGTAATTATATTAATCAGAACCTCCCCAAGTTAAGATATCAAAATACTTATAAAGATCAATATATAATGATGACAAATACCTGAACATTTTTGATAAGGGTCTGCAAGCTCATCAACTTTCTGTGAGGCCATCTACGGATGCCCAATTCCCTGCACCTCCTCTTCAGCAAGGTTAAGCCTACTTTAAGTTCTTTTGCAGCTTCTGATATGGGCATGTAGAAGTAGCGTGAAATGGTAGTGCGTGATAAAGACTCACTCTTCAGTTTCGTCATCGATTCCACATAATCACTACCAGTACTGCTGCAGCTAATCATCCCCTCTCCATTTTCATGCATGACAATCTGTTGTTTCTCCGCTTCTAATCCAATCCTCATTTGATTCAAACCTCCAAAGTCCTTCTCCCATCCGCTACTGCTCCTCATACTCCCTATACAAATGACAATAGCAAATTAATCAACACAAAGAGGATGAAATTGCCATTCTATTAATAATAAAGTAGAATATAAAGTGGATTGAGCATTGATACTCACCTTGAAGTTCAGGGTCATCTTCATCCATTGAAGAATTCATGAAGGGCTGTAAACCATATTCCAGAAGAGGCTCCCGCGTATATGGGCTGCTACCAAAACTTGAACAGCTGAAATCAAGTGGGTGGAATTGGTTTGAGAAGAGAAATGGGTCTTCTCCAATATCCACCATGTCCCTGTTAGCTGTGAAGTTCATCATCATCATCAGTGACAACAAAATCACAATAAAAAACTTTACACAAAAAAAAGACCCAACATGGATTCAGATAGAAAGAAAACTAAAAAAAAAACAAACTTTCTTAACAAGCATAATTGGGAGATTTCTCTTAAAAGCCAAACCAGAACAATAAAAAAAATTACGAAAAACAAAAGAAAAAAGAAAGAAGTGAGGAACTGACGCCATGGTGGAGGGCTGGTAATGCAGTAAGAAATGATGGGCAGCTGCTCCTTCGCCGGATGTGGCTGCAACTCATCCTGTTTCGGCGCCGGAGCTCCTCCTCCTCCTCCTCCTGCCATAATCTTTCTTCTCTTCTTTCTCCAAGAAACTCAATTACCAACTCCACTACCCCAAAAAAATAAGACTAGCAGTAGTAGACCTCACTCAAAAGAACCAACAAGCGTGCGGATGAACCGACACGCGTGCGGATGAACAGGAGGGGCGTGCTAATGAACAACAAATCGTGCGTATGAACAGGAGGGCATCCTAAACCCTAAACCCTAAACCCTAAAACCCTAAACCCTAAACCCTAAATCCTAAACCCTAACTGTATGAGTTAATTATTTTTATATTGTTATTTCATGTCATAGATGGCTTTGGTCGTCAGCTGGGAAGCTTTTGGTCCTTTCTAATTGCAGCGAATGTTTTACCCTTTCTCATTTAAGTGATCTTCTATGGAAGTCTAAAGATGTTGGGAGAGTGGCCTTTTTTGCTACTGTTTGGTCCGAGAGGAATCTTAGAATTTTTGAAGGCAAAGCCAACATGGCTCTTAATGTTCGGGAGTGTTCGAAATTGCGAACCAACCATAGCACTCTCATTCATGTTACTATCAGTATTCAAGGCAACATTTTGATTTGCATTGTAGATTTCTTTCATTAAAGATAAAATATGTGAATTCTCTGGTAAACCCTTATAAGATATGTTTGGCAAAAAGCTTTTACCTTGACTATCATCTGCAATACTCTTGAAATGGTCTCTCGAAGCTCTGTCTTTGTTGTCCAAGCCTGTGCTAATAACTTGCGTAATTTATCATTTTCTTGCCTCATTTTCCTCATCTCCTCAGTCAGATCTCTTATCGAGCTTTCCATGCAAGCAGAACGATAGTCTCTGGCCTTAGCCTCTTCATTAATTTTTTTCGTCAAAGTCTCAAACTTCTTTTGGACTTGAACATTTTGATTTGAATACTCCAACACATGCTTTAACTCTTAGAATATCATATGGTAGAGTAATGTTGCGTTAATAAAAACATAAGCAACACAAAGGTTTAAACAAAATCATAGGTTGGCTTAAAAAAATGCTTAATGTGAATATGATTAAACCCAAAATTGTTCTATCACTTACCTCTGAAGAATGGCGGCAAGCTTCTTCCCATTTCTCCTCTCTTGACATCAACAAATATTTTTCTATTGTTGCATTGGGGATGTCAACGAACTTATCTTTATTCCCCCTTAAACTAGACCCATGCAAGAAAACCAGATCCTCATCGTTGTTTGTTGCTTTTACTTTCTCCTGTTGTTCTATTTCATCTTTGTTTCCCGAAGACATTGCTACAAATTTTACTTTGCCTCTACAACCTTTCAAACTCTTAAGTGAATCAGATCTACCTAAAGATTGTTCACTTCTCTTTTTTTTGTTTATATGGTCCGATAAAATTGCTTGAATACCACCATCACATTTTTGTCCCACCCCTGTTTCACTTCCTCCAGTAGTGTCTACAAACATTGTCTTTTTCATTTTTTTTGCAGACGAGTTGATGGAATGTTCTTGACATCTGTTGGTTTGCAGTCTGCCTTCATTGTTAACACCATTGTTGGTACTCATATCTGCACCATGAACAAATCAACTTGCAACCAACATACACCAATTATGACTTTTATGTCATATGATATGAAGTTATTCATTGTTAAAAGTAATAAATTGTCATAATGTGTCAATGTTGGTCTCTTTTCTTATTTACATTGTTTAAACCATATTTAGCTATACAAATATATATATCTCCATCTCCATACATTCTAAATTTAACTTTGGCCTCAGCTGGTGAACTTTTACAAACATGTTCCCCATGAACAAAGTCCAGTAAACACTGGAATGTAATAAATTTCCTTCTGAACACTACTCATATTTATACTCACAAAGACAATGTAGTAGTCGTTATCCTCATACGTGAAGAAACAATCTCGAAACTTCATTCCCTACATCACTGACTTTCGAGTTTTTGTTTCTCTTTTCTTAAAGCCAATTTTGTTTGTAATTGACAATAAAATTCAACATCGAGTTCATGCCAAATCAAACAACAATTCTATTCAAATAAACAAGATTTTACATTTCTTTCCACAAAATGGAGGAGATCGACCATTGCAAATCTTACACAGAGCAAATGACTATAAATATATGATATATATATATATATATACGCTACATTCAGAATTCAACTGTGGTCCACTTATTGAAGAGCCACTTCAGGCTACACCGGCACATTAAACTCTTCTTGCACAGCCTCCCACCTTGCCTTGGCAACAACACCCTCATGAGCGGGTACATAGTCCTAACCACCAAAAGGGACAAAAAGACCAAAATTCAGTATACTAATTTAACAAAGTGAATTACTTTTATATATCTATGCTTTGTATTGATGAGCAACAATCGAACTTGAAGGACTAATTTATTGAAGAAAATAAAACCTCGAGTTTCTGTAAGAGCTCCTTTGCATTTGGAGCCGAAACGACTATGTGACGCTGAGACATTTTAATGAACCCATCATCCACTGCTTTATCTATGAAGGTAAGTAGATCATTGTAGTACCCATCAACATTAAGCAACCCCACCTGCAGCTTACTTACGACTACTTAGTAAAGCTTGGAAAAACATGAATTATATATACGCATCCAACCGTGATGGTGGGGGACCGTTCAGCGCCGTACCCAGCTTAGCTTGAGTTTTTTTCATATATATATATATAGCTAGATAGATAAATGAATGCAGTGGGTTTTGATTTGCTTACAGGTTTTTCATGGATCCCAAGTTGCGCCCAGCTAATGACCTCCAATAACTCTTCCAATGTCCCATAACCACCTGTATAGTTATTGAAATAGAAATCCTTTATAGCCTTTTTCGAAGGTTAACTTATATGTGATAATATATTCTGATTAAAGTGATAACAATTCCAACTGAAACAAAGGACCTGGTAATGCAATAAAGCAATCAGAATGGCAAGCCATTTCAGCTTTCCTTTTGTGCATGTCGGCAACTACTCTTAATTCCCCAACTGTCTCTCCAACTATCTGATCCCATGAAATGATAATGAGAAAATACTTAGGAAAAAGTAAAATGAGAACTTTACTTAAGCATAATGCGATTACAAACCTCTTTGCACATAAGCATTTTGGGAATAATTCTGTCCACAAAATCCACCAACAAACATAAATTAAAAAAGGAGCCTAAAAAAATAAACAAAACTCCTGAAAAATATATGATAAAAATAGATTATTTATGTACTTGGTCCTTAATATTACTTACCCAAGAACATGTCCTCCACCTTGATAAACAGCCTGAGAAACCAAACCCATCAAACCCACACTCGCACCACCATAAACAAGGTTCAAATTCCTTGAAATCTTCAAACAATTAACACACTTCAATATTAAACAATGAGGCACATATGACATAGCCCACCAACCAAACCATGCCAAAGAAAACAAGTCGTAGGAACAAAATAAAAAAACGTTTGTACAATCATTAATAAATTACCAGCTCTTCACCTAACTCAAGAGTAGCGTTTCTGTAACAATCTCTTTTCCCGGCCCTACTCCCACAAAACACACAAACACTTCGAAACCTTGACTTCACTATCTCCTTCTCCATGCTTATCAATCACTTAATTTTTTTCCGCTCCGCTCAAATATCTCTTCCAACTTTTGTAAGTTCTCCTCCTATCTATACAAAAGAAACGAACACAGGAATGTGACTCTTCACTGGTCTCTGCTGACAAGAGGAGAGCAAATTGCCAATCTGTTAAGGGCTGCAACCAAAACTTCAACTCTTCAAGGTGATGACCGTGCTGATGAACATGACCGACAAGGTGTGCTGAGGAGCGTACTGATGAACAGGACCGACAAGCATGTGGATGAACAGCCGACACCAGTGTGGATGAGCAGGAAAGCGTGCTGACAAAAGTCAGCAAGTGTGGCTGCAGGCGTGCTGTGCAACAGTAACTCCGATGACAAAAGCAACAATTGCTAGCTGCTGGCATGCAAATAAACAGTAAACCCTAAACCCTAAACCCTGGACCTTAAACCCTAAACCCTAAACCCTAAACCCTTAACCCTATCTATCGACAAATACGTTTCTTTGTTCTTCTACTTTGTTTTCATTATATTTCTTTTTGTTAACAAGGAATTTACTATTTCGTTGACTTTGTGTTTCTTCTCTGACCATTCATTCAAACACTCTAATCTCGGTATGTTTGATAAACATGCAGACAATACACCCGTGAAATACTCGATAAATGGATGAGAACCCAAATTGCTTCATGCTGGCCAGAGAATTTTCTTATAGATTACTTAATCCAACAATCTTTGAGTCATTAATGATGAAGTTACAAGACCATCTGTATGATTACGGGCTCCAACCTCAAATTGTGGATAATGAAGATCGGCCTTTTCTCGAAATCGATGAAACTTTCGTTTATTGTTGGTCTCCAAGAGAAACAAGCACGCTAATGGTTTATTGGTCCATCATTGGTCGACCTACTATAAGAGTCGTTCTAGATGACGAAGCGGAGACTAGGTACCCTGAAAATTTGTATGATGTTTTTTGGCACGACCTTATGGAGTCCGGTCTGCCAGTAATTTCAACATATGTACCATATTATTATGCGTGGGCGTATTAAATTAATGTATACCTCTAAATGTGCGTGCATGTGTATATATATATGTATATAACTCATAATAGATGTATAAATGTAATATAACCTATGAATATAAAAATATGTAATATTAGATAAATGTTATATGACACTTTACTTTTGTATATTATACAATTAAATGAAGAAGACATACAACCACCTATATATTTCAAGCATGAATTTACCTAGCTATGTAGTGTTTGTTTGTTGCAAAACTTTGAATAATAATAAGAAGCAGATATTTATATAAATATTTGTTAAATAAGTAAGCGTCACGTGATAATTAATTACATTTTCTAATTACACACCAATGAGCAGTTTGGTATATGTCATTGTAAATACCTCTCACTATTTGTTTTTTTCTTTTCTTTCATCTCTTTCTTCTTTTGTTTTCTTTCTCAACCACTCCTCATTTTCATTTCTCCAGCAATCACTCTCTATCTCTTGCTTCAACATATGTAATGACTTTGACTTTGACCAGTTGTTCATTTCGTTTATATATGTGATAAGTTTCCAAAACCATTTCGTTGTTGCATCATCGTATATGTAATGTTAGTCATCATTTTGTCATATTTATGTACTTATAAAGGTTGTAAATAAATGCATGACTACGAATTTTACATTATCTAATTTAATGGTATTTTATTAATAGAAGCTTTAAAAGAAATAGAATGATTTTTCTTTTTGTTTGACAAAAATTCATGCATCATAAATTTCAATCAAAATGTTACGATGATATATATATGATCAAATATTTATATCAACCTATAATAGTGAAAAATTGAAGATGAATTTTTTTTTTTAATTCGTATAGACAACAAATGATGAATGCTATATAATTATATTTTAATCAATTAGTTAATATTATTCTTAACATCAATATTATTTACACAGAAGGGTAGCATTTTTAGTAAATCTAAATTGAGTCTATAGTAGTATTATTTTATTAACGCCGCCCATCGGGCGGGCCTACAAACTTGTGTTTATAATAGTTTGGAATGAAACACATAGATTGACTTTTAGACAGATTCTTTCTCTGGTGGTTTGGTTTGATGCAACTGTTGCTCTGTTGGAAAAGAAGATATAAGAAATAACTAATGGGACATATTTGGATCTTCCTGGTCATTTTGTATCCCAACTTGCTTCAATGAAACATATTTAAAATAATAATAATTATTATTATATATTCAAATACTATTTATAGCCAACCTTACTTTATGTCGCAAGAGGTCGATTTTTATGCAACAACATAGGAGCAGACACTAATGGAAATGTCATGAGCATTTCCTAGGTGTTTTTATGCAATGCCATATATTTCCTATATAGAAAATACTATTCTAGTTCCAAAAAAATATAACTACATGTCATTGGATCATTTATATAAAATACAAGTCTTTAATGAACATAAAGACATAATTAGATATGTAGTTGTACTTCTATTAGTTAAAATAGCATTTTCTTGCATACAATTATGAAGTCATCGTTTTAGTAACTTTTTTTTTCATTACCAAATGTAAAAAAAAAAAGTAACTTGGTGCATAAAAAGCTCCCGTCTATAAAAGGTCTCGAAGAAGGGTAAGACTACTTTTGGGTATATTTATTACGATATTATTGTGCATGTCTTTTGAGTAATATTAGAAGTTTTATTGTGCATATCTTTTGAGGAATATAGTTGATATTTTGTAATATATATATATACTTCATGATTGTGAATGAGAACCAGGGGGAAAAATTGGTAGAGAATTTGTCAATATTATACACACAATCTTGTATTGTGAGAGGTTGTTTCTACAACTTAATTTTATGGTTACTTATTTATACCGTAACAATTCTTATTATTGTGTCAAAGCTTTCTTCTTTGACCGCCAAACATCTTTTAACATATATAAGTTTTTGAAAAGTAAATTGAACATATAGAAACATTACAAATAGAAAAATGTTTTATATGTGGTGGATGTTAACGTTATTTTCTAACGTTGGCACCCAGTTCTTTAAAATATTTTAGGATGTGCGTATATTGCACAATATCTCCAAATATATGTGCATTCCTAAAATATTCAAGAAAAATTATTTATTAGCGTCAAAAAATAATATTTAAACTTAATATACGATATCATTCAAGTTGAGCCACAAAAATGTTGCCTACAATCACGTGTTGTGATAGAAAGATCTTTTGAAACAAATGGGTGGTGTCCATTTTAGAGCCTACATAGATGAAATTTATCGAAATTATCAATATGTCATACAAGATCATGTAAAACAATAATTGAGGTACCTTATATTGAATAAATTGTCACTTTAGAAAACTCATAATGAAAGAAAAATACAATAAGATAAAAATGGACTTAGTTAGGGATGTGAACCAAACAAGAAAATTATGAATTAAAATAGAGGAATACTTAAAATAAATAAATTAAAATAATTTGGATAGATATAAGGGAGACCTTAGATGCTCCACTTAAGAAAACTGACTTATTATTAACATTCAAATAGAGGAATATTTAAAATAATAGAAATAAAATAATTAAAAAAAGATGTATGTAATTAGTTAAGTAAGTAGAGATAGTTAAAGTAATTTTTAATAATTATAGTCATATGAGTGTTTGGGTATACAAAATGGTGTTATGTGTATAAAAAACATAGGGTATATATGAGCTAATTTTTAAAATTTATGAATATTATAATTTTTTATTTAAAAAGAAGGGATTAATAAAAAAAAGGGAGCAAAAAATATTCAAAAAAATGTGACCGTAATAACTTATAATTTAAATATTGATTTAGCTTTACATAAAGTAAAGTGAAAAATAAATAAATATTGAATACGTTCATGACCTCGTATAATTAAAAAAAAATTACTTAATTAAGTTGAGTTAAGATGAATTCAGATAAAATAATATTTATAAATTTAGGTATGAATAACAATAAAAAAACAAATCTAACAAAAATATTTTTCTCAAAAAATCTAATAATGACGAACATAATAACAATCAAGGAAAAGACCAAACCAAAGTCAAAGGTCAGTGAGAAAATAATTTGTTTTTTTGAATTTTTTTTTTAAAAGTGCCTGAACTTATCATTTCCCTTGAGAAATTGGAGTTAGCTGTTTGGCCGGGTACTCAAAAGTGGTGCGAACCGACAGGTGGTCGGTGAAACCCGCCTTTCCAGCTACGCCTGATCAATTCTCTTCAATTCATCTTTTTGCCACGTGCGGGCCACATAGAAGGCATGGACATTCTATTTTATTTTTTAAAATTTATTAAAGTTTATTAAATTTATAGAAACCTATCCAAAAAATAAATAAAAAAAATTGTGGAGACCATGTTTTATTATTTTATTTTTTTTGTCATTTTTAAAAGAAGTAAGTGCTTATTTAAATAAAAACCTATTCTCTTTTGTCTTGAAATTTCATGTATTTGAGACATCAAAAAAAAAAAAAAGATTCATGTATTTGGAAAAAAAAAAATCTAATTGATAGCACATATTTTTCAGTTATTTATGATTAAAGGGATAATTACATAACTTAAAATCAATAAGAATAAATCGTGTAAAATACTATATAATGAAATGAGATAGATATTATTGAGATAATGATAAAATGCTATATAATAAACATAATAAATGTACTTGTATTAGCAAATAATAAAATCTATTGAAAAATAATAAGCTAGAGGAACGAAGATGGCAAGTATTCAATTGGGTGACATAATTAACTCATAATATATACTTATAATTATAAAAAAAAAAAAAAAACATCTTTATAGGTGGATATATCGTCATCTATATATATAGTTTTCCATATTTTAAATTTTTGGTAACGTAGACGCACCTGACGAGAACCGTTCTCTTTTTTAGCAGGCTGGATAATATAGAATATGCCTTACTGACCCCAGCGTAAGCCATTAATTATAAGCCGTCGGATGAATCACAATTGTTTATTCTTCTTCCACGTGTCATAATGACGTGGCTTATCTAATTTTAATTGTTAAAAAAATTGTTCCTCTAATTATAGCTCCCACTCATTTGAGGTTTTGCTTTTAGTGGTTGGGGTTTCTGGATCCCAGATCGATATTCTGCGAAATTCTCCGCTGGTAATCGAAATTTCTGATCTTAAGTTCTTCAGTTCTCTAATTTTTCATCCGATTTGACAAAACCCTATGTTTATTTATTTGATCGTGATCTAAGTTTCGTTATTTAGTTAATTCATTTTTCCCCCAATTCTTTTTTTTTTTTTTTTTTTTTTTGGGTTTAATTTTCAAAAGATCTTGAATCTTGATCGAGAACACGAGAAGAAATTGTAATTTTTTTCGAGATTTTGTTGCGATTTTGCGATTGATCAGGTGATGAAACGAAGAATTTTGACTTTGGGGTTTAAATGCAGGTGTTTTCTTGTTGACATCATGAATTAAAGCGAGGAATTTTGAATTGGAGAGTTTTATTTTTTTGGGAAATTGAGAGATGGCGTGCAGAGGGTTTTGGGAGTGTTTGTTGAAGCTTTTGAACTTCTTGTTGACGCTTACGGGGTTGGCTATGGTGGGTTATGGAATCTACTTGTTGATTGAATGGAAGAGATTTTCTGATGACAAGGGTATCTCGCCAGTGAGCGATAATCCTGAGATTATAAAGCTCGGTCGCCCAATGTTTTTGGTTGCATCGCTTTCGGGCAACTTTCTTGACAAATTGCCTAAAGCTTGGTAAACTTGATTGCTTGATTTTTTTTGTTCTTTGATTTTCTTGTTGTGGGAAGGTTAGTTAGGGTTTCTTATTTGTTGTTTAGTTTATCTATGATTTTTGCGATGTTTGTTGTGGTGCTAGGATGAGGTGGGTGTTATGTAGTATTTCACAATTGACCCATATGTTCTTTTGCTTCCTTGATGCTCTGCCATTGTTTCCTGGGTGATTGATGATTCTTTTTCATATTTGTGTTTTAAAATATCCCCAGGTGATCAAGTCTGCTTTCTTCCTATATAAACTGTTTAGGATTTTTTTGTACCGAGCTTTGTATTACATGTTAGATTTTTTGGTGAATGCATTGAAGTTTTAGTGTTGGGATTGTTTCTTGTACTTGTTAATTGCTGTTAGATCATGAGTAAACAAAGGGCCATGTTTCTTTTTAAGGACCATTCTTTTTATCAAGCCAAGGCATTTTTTGGTATTTTCACTAAGGTGGATTTCTAAGTGCATGCCATTGATGAAGGGGTAATCATGTGGTGAATTTTCTCTGGGCTGCCAAATAAGCTTACGTTGGGTTGTTGGGTTTGTGTTCAATTATTTGCTTTTAGGTTGTGTTTAGACACTCCATGTAGTTGTAAAAAGGTTTAATTGAGTTTAGTTGAGGTTGTGTTTGGACAATGTTACCCGGATTCTTTACTTTAGCCCGACATGGGTGTAGGATATGTGCCCAACATTTCAAATTTTGAAATACTACTTTGTAGATTCATCAAAAAAGAGAATGATTAATAGGTGACAATTCACTTAAATGTGAAAAAAAGGATAAGAAAAATTGAAAAGAAAATATAGCCTTAGGTGTTTGGTAGCTAAGAAAATGAAGATTTTCTCGAGAAACTTGGGGCCTATTTAATAGCTGAGAAAATCCTTCTTGAGAAAATGTAGTCTTCTCAAAAACTAATTTCTTAAGCAAATTTTTTTTAAAGAATTTTCTCACGGTTGTTTGATTGTGCATAAGAAAATATTTTTTAATACTCATATGATGCGAAGAGAATGAAAAATAAGAAGTTTCATTGAACATGAACATGATCAGTATCAATAGCGGTAACAATTTTCTCATGAGAAAATTATATTTTCTCACCTATATAGGTTGAAAAATTTGGATGAGAAAATAAGGGGGTTGAGAAATTTTTTCTAGAGAAAATTGACAATCAAACAAATATATATATTTTTTATTTTCTCGAGAATAACGTATCAAATAGTCCCTTAGTGATTTTCTTGAGAAAATCCTATTTTCCTGTGTTTTCTTAGCAAAAGAGTTGTGAAAATATTTTCTTAGCCCACCTATTTTCTCACAAAAAATTTCTTATTTATGCAATTGAATAACGAACAACCATGAGAAAATCTTCTCGTTTTCAACCAGCCAACTATGAATTTTTTTTTTCAAGAAGATTCATTCTCGAGATTTTTCTTGAGAAAACATTATTTTCTCAAGAAAAATATGTTAGCTACCAAACATACCCTTAGTGATGAACATAATCCTATCCAAGTACTAAGATCCAAATTTTTGGACACTATTTAGCGGAGTGTTTGAAAATGAACAAGTCCGACCATTAGATATGTACCCACATCTGACGTCCATAACCAAGTCCAAGTCACATAGGTTTAGATATAAGATTGTGTCTTTCATATGTGGGGTGCTAGGTTACGTTTGTAGATGATATAAATATAAGACATTACTTGATATTTTGTAGATTATTGGATTATTTGTTAGGAGGACTAGGGGTGGGAATTTGGCCCATTTGGGCTGGTCTGGCTTGAGCTAATCGAGCTTAAGGATATTTGGGTCGAGTTGAGCCGGACGTTATTTGATTAATAGACTGAGACGAGTCGACCGAAATGTAAAATCAAGGAGTAAATCCGACCAAATTAATATAAGAGCCAAGCCTTTGGATTGGGCCTATGAATTGAGTCTACAAGACAATTTTGTTTATGGGCCGGATTGATCATTTAAAAATAGATGTTTAGAAAATTTGTAATTTATATTTATAACAAATTAAAATACATAAATCATAAATTTGAAATAATATATTTAACAAATGTTAAAAAAACTTCTAGCCATACAATTGATGGTTACAAGTTTGGACATCACATTAAATTAAATAAAAATTTATAATACTTATAAAATACAACCTTATAATTTCTTTAAAATAAAATGTTTTCGTTAGTATCATACTAGCTAAAAAACTAACCTAGGTTACTTAGGGGAAAAAATTACTTTTTTGGACCAAATTTAGTCATTGAATAGGCTGGTTCAAAGGACAAAGTAGAGAGAGAATTTATATATAATAAACTTTAAATTATAGAATGGGCTTTTGGATCGGATCTATGGTAAAGCTGACTTTCAAGCTTACGAGCCTAGCTTTTGAGCCGAAGTGTGCTTTGATAAGTTTGCTTAGGCCTACTCAATTAAAATATTGAATTAAGCTGAGCCAACTCATAAATAAGTCGGGATTGAGCTTGGGTTTGTCCAAGCGAGCTAAGCCAGGTTGAGCTCATGGGTTAGAGGCCAAATTGCTACCCCTTAGTTAGGAGTTGATTAGGGGTGTAACAGGTTGCGTTGGGTCGGGTTGGCGCCAAATCCCAACCCAACTCAAACTAGTTCGGGTTGGTTTGGGTTGGTCAATCAGGTTGGCTTCAGGTTTCATGATAATTTTAGTACAAATTAACTCAAACAATAAGAGAGCTATAAAGTAATTGGAAACACTTTATTAATAACATATTTTATCATATAGGTTATGCTAAAAATTTTAATTTAGTTTTAAGTGATAAAGGCATCAATACAAAATAAAGATTGATACTAAAAAAAATTAATTTTTAGAACTTTATTTTAATTATAACACAAAAGTATTTATATTATCTTATAAAAATAATTATTGAAGTTTATGAATATCATTAGGTTTATTCGGTTGGGTTGGGCTGATTTGGAGTCAAACCCCAACCCAACTCAAACCAAGTTGGGTTGAGAATTTGTCAACCCAACCCAACCCAAACATTGCACCAACCCCATCGGTTTTAGTTCAGTTCGGTCGAGTTGGTCGGGTCAGTCGGGTTGACTTACACCCCTAGAGTTGATAGTAAAAAAGTGATATTGATATATAGAGGATTTCAAGATCGACTTTGGGATTTCAAGTTTGACTTTGGGATTTCGTTTCAAGATGTTTCTTGTATTTTTCTTACTTGATTTTTATAGTGAAGAATAATGGATCATTCTTATGGATGTTTTTTTTTATCTCCGTGGATTTACACAATATGCTCTTCTGTGGTTCAAATCTTTTTAATTTTAATTGCGTTGAGGAAGGGGTAACAATTTGGCCCGAGGCTCGTGAGCTCTATCTAATTTGGTCTGCTTGGACCTACCCAAGCCTGGAGCTCGACTTATTCATGAGCCGGCTTGACTCGATCTAATATTTTAATTAAGTTGGTTTAAATAGACTTATCAAAGCTTGGCACGAAGCTTGGTTCATAGGCTCAAAAGTTGGCTCTACCCATAGGATTGGTCCAAAAGCTAGTTTTATAATTTAAAATTTATTTTTATATATTTAAAAATTCTCAATCTATTTTGCCATTTGTTTTTAGACCATTCAACGACTAAAAATGGATCAAAAAATGTAAATTTTGTCCCAAGGTAACTTAGGTAAACATTTTAGTCGGTACTGTTGCAACTAAAGTATTTTATTTGGAAGAAGTTTTAATGTTGTATTTTTTAAGTTTTGTAAATTTTTATTTAATTTATTATGATGCATCCGACATTGTAATCATGAATTGTATGGTTGAAATCTTTTTACTATTGTAAATGATATTATTTTTAATTTATGATTTGTGTATTTTAATTTGTTATAATTTGTAAATATAAGTTTCAAATTGCTAAGCGTCTATTTTGAGTTATTCAATGCAACCCATAAACCTGGCTCACAAAATTGACTTGTAAACTTGGTTCGTAGGCCCAATCCAAAAGTTCAACTTATATATTAATTGGGTCAGGTTTGGACTTTGATTTTAAATATTGGCTCGGCTATCTTCAAACCGTTAATAAAATAAGGCGCAGCTTGACTCAATTTAAATATAAGCTCGATTGGGTCGAGTTGGACCAGCCCAAATGAGACAGATTGCCACCTAGTTTGAGGTGGTTTTTGAGCGACCATTTCCAATTTGATATTTTGGATTGATATAGCTAAGGTAAATGCTGTCGAAGTTTTGTTTTGTTTTTTTTTATTAAAATCTCAATGCTAGTTCTAGAAAGCAGGATTGCTAAGATGAAGATTTGGCAATTACTTTTGGTTATTCATTGTTATGGAATAACAATTTTGCAGCTTACTTGTTTATTTGTTTGCATCATTGCTTCATGATATGGAAATTCTCCAAATTCCTCGAAGTTTCATTGAGGATATCTGTTTTAATCATCATATTATGAAATGAATGTAAATGAAAAATATCAAAGTCCTTGAAGTTTTGTCCTTGAATTTTTTTTCAATACATTTCTAAACGATTATCTGTTAAAAACTTTAATTTTTAATGTTCCTAATGAGTAATGGCGACAAATATGCACTCCAATAGTGACTTAAGAAATAAACTCAATGTTAGATAAAACTATATGCCAATCAAGGTATAAATGTCCAATTTATGCTAAGAAATATTGAAACTGTTATATTGAAATTTGCTTCACTTACATTGTTGATCTTTTATTGGAAGTCATTGAATTGAATATAAATATATTATTCATATTTGTATTGTAAATCTTATGGTTTACTGATTTGAATCTCGATTTGATTCATCAAGCCTTGAAATAATTTAAGGCCTTAATTCTATGTACTATTGTCTTATACTATTTATATTTCCCTTCTCTAATTCTTTAGACATTTCAGTATTGTCTCCTATACAGATGGTTGAACACGATGACAAAATGATCATTAAGGATAAGCCTTTGCGCATTTGGTTGAGGTTGTCCGTTGTGTCTAGGAGGTAAATAGGTTCGAATCCGAAAACAACCTCTCCAAGAGGTAAGGCTGTCTAAATTGTCTTCCTCATATCTTGTAATGGCAGGAGCACTGTGCATTGGGTACGCCCTCTTTTTTTTGTTGCAAGATTTAATTGACACCAGATTTGTAAATAACTTTAACTATTTCACCTGGGCTCACCACCCCACATGTCATGCAATATTGTCCTCTTAAGGCTTCGAGGTCCCAGAAAGTGCTTTTACATGTTCTATTCATGTGGCCTTATGAGAACACTAAGCACTTCCCTCATGACTTTGCTTTTTTATTTGGGAACATAATTGTAACTTATAACTTTAAGTGTGGGGGCGTGAGGCTACTAAGTATGAGTACCTAGGAAGTCTCCTAGTTATTGTGGAAAACTACCTTGCGATATACCCACAACATATTGACCCTAATCACTTGAGTTTACTCATATGGTTGCTTTTTTTATTCTAGAATGCGATTGATTTAAAAGCTTTTTTTTATTTTTTATTTTTTTTTAAATAAAAAAAACCAAGATGGTTGCATTAATAATAAATTGTAAATTGTTTTGATTTTATCGCAATTTTGAATTGACATCATTTTATTGCTGGCTGTTAACTTGATGCAACTGTTCTCCTCTATTTGGACATTGGGATTGGCATGCTGGCAATGCTTATGACTTTTAATTTGTCCAATCAAGCATAAAGATGCATGAGGTATGGTCAAAGAAAATTAATTTGCAATGTGAACAATTAAAGGACGGGGCTTGGTGAAATGATTGAGGTTGCTCCATTGTGTCTTGGAGTTTGTGACTTTGAATTCAAAACAGCTTCTCCAATGTGGTGATAAGGCTGCTTACTTCATTCCTTCCCCACATCTTGCAATGGCGAGAGCCTTCTGTAGTGGTTATTTGCCTTTTTTAATTATCATTATGAACAACTTTTTAACAACCCAATCACATGTTCAGCATGCACCTTTGTGATACCAAATTTTATAATGTCTTTATAATGCATTTGCTTACCTAGTTGCCAGCCAACCCCATATAGTTGGGGAAAGACTTACTTGAGTTGAGTTGTTTATGTAGTTGCTGAAATTTTGAAACTAAGACTTTAAAAGAAAACATTTTTCAAGAAACGCTGGATTTCCTATTAATGCAGATATTTGCTGATCAAAAATTAAAAAAAATTGAAAAAAGGAGTAACAACTAAATTATAAGTCATAATTGAGAAGTCTACAAGCCGGAATTCAATTTGATTAAACAATGGATGCAATTCCTATTACACAAATCTATTTAGACATCAAATTTAAGAAGTTAATTCCCACAAAGATTAGGAGGTTGATATCTAATTGAGCTGAGCAACTAAAATTATACTCAAGTTTAGATTCTAAGACAGTAAGACACAATTGAATTTAATTAAATCCCCAAAAATTATAATTGAATTGGGTCTGGTGTCAGTGGCAGTATATTGGAAAATTAGAACATCATGGTGATTGATGTCAATATGTTTTACGAATGCTTAATTTCAAGTCTTCTGTTTCCTTTTGTAAATCCTCTTTTGCCAAGTTTTGAACAGTAAAGTTTCTTATGTTTCAGCTGATATAGGGGGATTATTTTTCACCTTCTCAATGAATGTAACCTTTGTTCTCTTACTTTATGATTTTCTTTGGCAGGTTCATATATTTATTTATTGCAATTGGAGTTATACTTTTTGTCGTATCATGCTTTGGCTGCATTGGAGTTGTAACCAGGAATGGCTGCTACCTGACTTGTGTATCCTGATCTTGATCATATTATTTGTCCGACTCAATTTAGATTGAAACCTTTTAATTTTGAATTAATCTTCATCATTTGTATGTGCATCACCAGAAGAGGTGCTGGTTTGTTTTTCACATTATTCTTGTTCATGTAACCCTTATTATCTTTGCATTATTCTGTTTAATCTTCATTATACATGTCTCAGAGAGGGAGGGAGTTTAGGAAAATTTTAATTCCTTTTTTCCTTCTTTGTCGTTTAAGACAAAGGGATATCTAAGAATCTCAGATTATCTTTGGTAATACAATAGTAACATTAGTACAACTATTATTAGATTATTCTATGTTTACTTTTGTTTGCCCTGCTTTTCTCAATCAGTCTGAAATAGAAGCTTTCAATGACATTTAGGAACGAGGACAGCAGAAGATGGATTTCTGTCATTTACACTTAAATTGCTTGAAGTATATTTCATATATTTGTTACTTGAATTGTACTTGTAGTTGTGTCATATGTTTAGCTATTTCCATCATTTACACTGAAATTGCTTGAAGTATATTCCATCTATTTGCTACTTGAATTGTACTTGTGTAATATGTTTGGCTATTTTCTTTTTCTTCTTGTGTCGGTTTTATCATGAATAGTTGTTTCCTTAAACCATCCTAGTATTCTGTATTGGTGATCCTGCTGATCTTAGCCGAGCTCGGGTGTGCAGCTTTCATTTTCTTTGACAAGAGCTGGAAAGATGTGAGTCTTACATAGTCAGATGACGTACTCCTTTGGCTAGATTGCTTACATGTTTAATTTCAAGAAAATTACTTGTTACAGGCAATTCCATCAGATAAAACTGGAGACTTTGATATGATCTATGATTTTCTGAGGGAGAACTGGAAAATTGCAAAATGGGTTGCTCTAGGAGCTGTCATTTTGGAGGTAACCATGTTACAACATTTTATATTTGTCAGGATTGTCACTATCTTCTCTTGCAAACACTGGGTACCTGTGGTTGATTTGAGGCACAAGCCGCACGGCATGATTATCATTGTTGAAAGCTTGTTACCATTTTTTATCAATCATAATTTATTGCTATAAACAGGAAAATGAATCTAACTCTTTTTGTTTCTATCTATCTAAATAGATATATAGGTTTTAAGGGTTCTATATCTATCTATATCTATCTATATCTATAGGGTTTAGGGTTCTGTATCTATCTATATAGGTTCTGTATTTGTGTATGTATAGGGTTTAAGGTTCTATCTATCTATCTATCTATCTATCTATCTATCTATATCTATATAGAGATCTAATATCTATAGGCTATATAGATCTGAATCTATCTATCTATAATATCATCTATATCTACAATTCTATATACATGTAATCTATATCTATAAATTTACTCGCCAACAAGGTGTTGGCCTAGTGGTGCAAGTGCGAGTTCAAATTTCGGAGGTTCCGAGTTCGAATCTCATGGCGACCGCTACGGGGTTCTTCCCACTCCAATGAGTTGGTGAGGGGATTAGTGATGGGCTTTGTCCCAAGCCCAGAGGGCCCATGGATACCCCTCGGGTGGGTGCAGTGGCATCGAGACCATTGTATCTACTAAAAAAAAAAAAGAAAAAAAAGAAGAATCTATAAATTTACTCATTCACATTTTTAGGCTTTCAACATCATGTTTGATGCTTTCTATGCACTATAGTAATTTTTAGAGACTAAAAATTATCAAACTATCAAAGACCATAATAATAACATAGAAATGAGTTGGTAGTTTGGGAACACCAAATTTTCAAGTTTTTACGTACTATAAACTACTTTTTAAATTAGAAGGGCAAGAACAAAGCAAGTTATTGCAGTTATTAGAAAGATGAAGTTAGATGTTGAAGTTCATAACCAGCGTCCTTGATTGCATGAAGACAAAAAGCAACTTGTCTTGTGCTTGGGAGGTCATAACTACATTGACATGGAAGCTATCATTAACTAAATACTTTCCCTAGTTTTTGTGCTTTATGTGTCTACTCCATTTGACTAAACTATAAAGTTTTGGGGCCTCAGTATTTTTGGGTTTTTAGTAGAAAAAAGAAATCCTTGAATTCCTCAACAAATGCTTCTTGTTTGTTTACATATTGATGTTCTTTTTTTGATGGATCTAAAAAGTCTTCCCCAAATGTCTGTGCTTGGCCAAACAGATTATCTTCATCTTCTTGATTTTTATTGTCCCTGCTTGGGGATAAAATGGGGGAATTATTGAAATACGAAATGGAAAACAAAAGAGCACCAACTAAGGTGTAGACATGTTAGAAGAGGAGTTACAAGGCAAAAGAGAAAACAAAAATACAAATGCAATATGTTCATCCCATAACACGATCCTAGCAGAAAATTGCACATTTTGATATGCATAAGCCAGTGGAGAGCAGCACAGATCTTGATTCTTGAACAAGAATGGGCTGTTCATTTTGACCATTGATTCAAATACCTGTATTGCGTACTGTCTAAATTCCTTTAATTTCTGATCCTAATGCTTAGAATTCCTGCTGAGGTGCTTCACAATTCATTGAAGTTGATTACCATGCGAGTTCATTATTTTTATAATTATTGTTTTTTTTTTTTTCTGTGTGTGTGTGTGTGTGGAAGAGGGTGAGTTTACCTTTCAAATATATGCAGATAGATGCTTGATGCATGTAACATTTTTGTTTGCGATGATTTCTCTTTATCTTGACATAGTAATATATCAAAATTATATAAAATGTGCAGGCTCTGGTATTCTTGTTGGCACTTGCAGTCAGGGCAGCGAACAAACCTGTTGATTATGACAGTGATGATGAATACATTGCTCCAAGGTCTGTAATCCGGCAACCATTGATAAACCGGCAGGGAGGTCCTGCAACAGGGGTTCCTGTGGCTGGGACTTTGGATCAACGTCCGAGCAGGAATGACGCTTGGAGCACAAGAATGAGGGAAAAGGTACTATCCAATAAAGCGAAACATTCATTTTATTCAAAAAATAACTAGAATTATGGGATAACTCCCTCTGGTAATTGAGAAGCTATAGTGGGTGCAGTGCCTCTTTGTGATTTGGAAACAAGGATAAAATTCAAAAAGAGAAAATTCAGAAAAAGATTTTCTATTGTTTTCTACAAACAGCTTGTTTCTTTGATAAAAAGTTGAAAAACTGTTTTCAGAATCATTAAACCAAACACATTTTGTGTATTGTCAGATTTTCAGATAAGAAAACTGTATCCGAAACAGGATGTTAGATTTCATGCAACAATTAAAATTCCCGCAAGTCTGATACCTAATCCTTTTCTTGCTATCTTTTGTTCTTTGTTCTTTTTTCTTCTTGGCTAAAAACAGTATGGGCTCGACACGTCAGAATTCACATACAACCCCTCCGAGTCAAACAGGTACCACCAACAAGCGGCAGCACCAGCAACAGAAGAAAGGAGCCGTTGCGCCATAATGTGATATCAGTTCTTGTTCTTCTGTAATGTGATGTTTATGATGTGGATTTGGTTCCTCAAGGAAGGTAGATTTCTGAAAAAAAAAAAAAAAAGTGGACAGATTTTGACTGGACAATGGTGTGCAGACATAGAATTTCCAAGAGAGGTTATCTTTTTTTTTTTTTTTCCTTCTTTCTTTTGGTTGTGTAGAATAATATTTCCTCTTCATTGATTTCTTTTAGAATCTACTGCCCCTTTATATATATATATATACATATGTTATCGTATCTTTGGTTAGATGCTACCCTGTATGAAATTGCAGAAAAATAGAACAGTTTTGGATAAACAGGAACGTGGGACTAAACTACTGGATGCTGCTCTTACAGTAGTGAAGTCAATAAGTTGGTGTTTCAAGTGGTAGTAGAACCAGGAGTTGTAATTGTGCCCACAAAAAGAAAAAGAAAATGTTATGAAATGATATATCTACTGGCATTAGGAATTCTTTGATAAAAAGAAAGAACAGAACGAAAAAATAAAAATAAAAAATTGAGCAAGTGCCTCTGCCAAATTCAGAAAAGAAAGATATAATGGTCATTTTCAAATTCAGAAAAAAAAAATTGTTTTTTAAAATCAATATAAAAAAAATGATTTATGTTACAAATGAAAACCAAAAGCTGCATTAAAATCAAATTATGTTTGGATATATTTTAGGTTTATTAATGTAAGGTGTTGGTTGCCCCCTAAGATTGGGATCTAAGTTGATAATGTTGATCAAGCCCAACACATCTATCTATGTCGATAGAGAGACCTTGAGACAATTTTGTGACCTGTGAGAAATGCTTGAACGGATGCTAGCCGTTAAAACTCGCGGGAATTCAAATTCAAACACATCTCTTCTTCTTCTTATTCATCGTCAAAACAGAACCTTCAATTCTTCTTCCAATATAAACCATTTGAAACAACTCCACGCCAAACTCATAAGAAACAATTCCATTCAAGAAGACACCCTAAAAACTGGCAAGCTAGTTGCTGAGATTGCTCTCTCAAATCCCTCAAATCTCAGCTATGCTCACTCAATCATCTCAACCCTCCCATATCCTCCTAATATCTTCATGTGGAACTCTCTCATAAGAGCCTATGCTCATGGCTCCATGCCCCAACGAGCCATCCTCTTGTATAACCAAATGGTACAACAAGGATTTTTGCCCAATAATTACACATACCCTTTTGTTTTCAAGGCTTGTTCTCAATTGTTAGACCCTAATTTGGGGTTAATCTTTCATGGGACGATAATTAAACGCGGGTTTGAGGATTGTGATGTGTTCATCCAGACATCACTGGTGAATTTCTATGCTTCATGTGGGTGTATAGATATTGCGCGCCAACTATTCGATAAATGTCCTGTGAGAGATACTACTTCTTGGAATGCACTTATTAGGGGTTATGTTAAGGCAGGTCGGTACTTTGATGCAGTTCGAGTGTTTAGAGTGATGCAAGACAGGGGAGATGTTGAGGCTGATGAGATTACTTTGCTTGGTGTGGTTTTGGCTTGCTCACAGTCGGGGGCTCTGGATATGGGCAGATGGGTTCATGCTTATATTGACAAGAACTGTGTTGGTTTGAGTAGGAACCTTGGGACTGTGCTTATTGACATGTATGCAAGGTGTGGATGTGTTGATGTCGCGCTTAAATTGTTCGAGGAAATGACCTAAAGAGATGTGAGAACGTGGAGTGTGATGATCGGCGGATTGGCTTCTCATGGGCTGGCATCAAAAGCGCTTGATCTCTTCTCGGAGATGCAACGGGATGGGATCAAACCGGATTCTGTGACTTTCACTTGTGTCCTCTGTGCTTGTAGTCACGTTGGGATGGTGACAAAAGGGATGCAAATTTTGGATGAGATGAGCAAAATCTACAATGTGGAACCCAAAATCGAGCATTACGGTTGTGTTGTGGATCTTCTAGGTCGTGCCGGCCAGCTTGAAGAAGCATTGGACTTGATACGGAGAATTCCACAGGCACTGACCCAGCCAAAATTTTTCTATCTCCATCAGTCGCATGTCTACCCCTTGCGACTGTCTGGTCTGAAGCTCTACCCTGTAGTATAAACACTAGGTGTCCGGGGATCTGGAAAATGAGTATCTTCGTGAAACAGTCGACAACTGCATGATAAGCCACGAGCCAATCCATCCTTAGAATTGCATCAACCTCTAAAAACTCTAGGACTCGAAAGTCAACAGGCATATCAACATCACCAATCTGAACCACACACTGGCTACAGATCATGTTCGGGTAGATCTTCTCCCCGGCTACAGTACTCACCACTAACCATTTACTAGCCCTAATGGGAGTTAAATACAAACTATCTACCATCGTCCAGATATGAATGATAATGTAGACCCAGTATCAAATAAAACATGCATAGAAGCACCACAAATAATAAGAGTACCTTCCACCAAAGTCCTGGATGTTGTCGGGTCTGGCTCAGTAGCTGCGTTTGTTGTCAATTTGGCACTGGAGTGCTGCACAAATCCCTGAGCCATCTGAAAACTCGGACACTTTGACTTCCTATGCCTAGCCTGCCCACATTGATAACATAAGGACGGAGCTCTGGGCGCAGATGATCCAGTCTGAGATGTCGCCACATAGCCTCCTCGACCTATACCTCTGCCTCGGCCATTAGTCTGTAGGAATGGGGGTCTCGGTGCACTCGGTGCCTGAATGGGAATCGGGACAGAAGAGGAAACCACTGGTGAGGCCATCACACCAGTATGAATCTGGGATGCCCCACTCTAAGCACCCTCGGACTGTGGTCCTCCATAAAACTCTCTTCTTTCCCCATTTTCCCTTCTTCAATGGAGTCTGGAACTGTCCCCCAGACTCTACTTGTGAAGTATGTTCACCTGGAGCTGCCCGCGTAGACGTACCATGAACCCGTTCAGCAAACTCATACTATTTGGCCCTCTGGACCACTGTGGCTAAATCAGCCATTTTCTTCACAAACATGGCCTGCCGGATTGCAGGCCTTAGGTTTAAAGAGAGCCTCATAATCTTATCACCCAAAGTCTGAATTAACCCAGGGGCATAAACTGTGAGCTGCCTGAATCTGAGCTCGTACTCCCTGACTGATTTAACAAGCATCAAACAAACACCAAACATATCAAGGCAACACATAGAGTTTGGGCAAAATATAATTAGGCAATGGGCTAGATGAAATAATTTTCGGGGCGTCACATCACACCCACCTTAGAATGACCTTCGTCCTCGAAGTTTTAAGGTTAAGAAATTACCTAAGCCCATGAACTCGGTAAAGTGCTCAATCATGTAGTCCTCATGATCCCAAGTAACCTGCTCCTCGCCATGGAACGACCATCTCACCTTAACCATTGGAATCTCGCGGATACGTAACCTCTGGACCTTCCGGTCAAGTATCTAAATAGGTTCCTCATCATAAGTCCCATCCTGCCTCAGCTCAATGTTCCTCCAGTCCAAGACGTGATCAAAATCACTTTTGTACACTCTCAACATTGACACATGAAATACATTGTGAACTGCTGCTAACTGAGGTGACAAGGCAAATCGGTAAGCGACGGGGCCAATTCATTCTAAAACCTCAAACGGCCCAATAAATCTAGGAGCCAGCTTACCTTTTATCCCAAATCTCGTCTGGCCCTTCTGAGGTGAGACCTTCAATAAAACTTGGTCACCCACCTTGAACTCTACGGTCTTCCACTTGGCATCAGCGTAACTCTTCTGCCTGTCTTGGGCTAACTTCAACTGCCTCGATGCATAAGCAATGACCCTATCCATCTGCATCAACATGCAACCCAAGCCGATATGAGAGGCATCAGTGTAGATAACTAACTCCTGATCAGGCTCTGGCAAAATCAACACTGGCGTAGATGTCAATCTTTTCTTCAGCTCTAAAAAGTCATTCTCACACTCCTCAGTCTTCAGGTCTGGGTGAGCCTAGTCATAGGCGTAGCTATCTTGGAGAATTCCTTAACGAATCTCCTATAGTAACCAGCTAACCCAAGAAAGCTTATGATCTCAGTCACTGTGGTAGGCCTAGGCCAACTGATAATGGCTTCAACCTTAGACGGATCAACTGAAATCCCCTCAAAACTCTCCAAATGACCTAAGAACTTCACTTCGGTGATCCAAAACTCGCACTTGCTCAGCTTCGCATATAACCTATGCTCTCTCAGAGTCTGCAACGTCACTCTGAGGTGTTCCTCATGCTCAGCCCGAGTCTTGGAATACACCAATATGTCATCAATGAAGACGAATTCAAACTTATCCAGATACTGCCTAAAGACCCTCTGCATTAGGTCCATGAACATCGTCGGTGCATTAGTCACACCAAATGGCATCACAAGGAACTCATAATGTCCATAGCGGGTTCTGAATGTTGTCTTAGGCACATCCTCCTCCCTGATCCTCAGCTGATGATACCCGGAGCGCAAATCAATCTTCGAAAAATACCTCGCTCCCCTCAACTGATGAAACAAGTCATCAATCCTTGGGCGAGGATACTTGTTCTTGATGGTCACCCCGTTCTATTGGCGATAGTCGATGCACAACCACAAGCCGGATGTGGTTCTTTGGGGCGCTCTTCTTGTTGCTTGTAGGGCTCACAAAAATGTCGAAATGGGAGAAATGGTGGCTAGAGAGATGCTCAAGCTTGATCCACACCATTGTGGTGCTCTCGTTTTCTTGTCCAATGTATACGCTTCTATTGGCCGGTGGGACTTGGTTGATCAAGTGAGAAGCTTGATGAAAGAATGGGAATTAAGAAGCCACCAGGGTCTAGTTTGATTGAGTTAGATGGAGACGTTCATGAATTCATAGCCGGTGATCGGAGGCATCCTCAATCAAAGCAAATAAACTTGATGTTGGATGAAATTGCTCGTCTCATAGGGATGGAAGGGCATGCACCCATCACAACGAGAATCGCATTAGATATCGATGAGGAGGAAAAAGAGGGAGCTCTAAATCAACATAGTGAGAAACTTGCAGTTGCTTTTGGATTGATTAACACAAGACAAGCGGTGCCTCTACGTATAGTGAAGAACTTGAGAGTTTGTGAAGATTGTCACTCCACGATGAAGTTGATATCAAAAGCTTTCAATCGGGTTATCATCATTAGGGATCGGAGCCGTTTTCATCACTTCAGGGATGGCTCATGCTCTTGCAGGGATTACTGGTGAAATCAAATGGTAGTCATTCAAATTGGAAGCCCTTTTTTCAGATGGTTTTTTGAACTTCATTTTTTTTTTTTTTTTTTCACCAGGTGTGATTATGTATATTTTGTGTTTGATTTTGGCTTAACTATTAATTTATGTTGCATAAAAATTTTCTGTCCAAAATCTCAATAATATTGTTCCTCATGTATCTTACTAAATGGTAGATTTTTAAATGATGATACTACATTTTCAAAACACTAGCATTACTTGTGTTGCAGGTTTTATGGAAAGAGAGAACACAAAATATTGCCTTAAGAGCTCTAGAAAGAAAGGGTAAAACAATAGACAAGGGAAAAGTTACATGGATGCGGAGTGCTTACACAATGGCCTCCATTGCTATAAATGCTCTATTACTCTATTTAATTAATTTATAGTTATTAAGTTTTAAAGCATTAAATACATAAAATATGTTTTTAATTCCCAACATGTGCAACACAGCTACAATTACAAGAACCCACTCAGTATATGAGAATCCTAACACTATTGCAAGGTTTAAAAAAGAGAAAATGCAAGCAACCTTATCCTATTTTGTCAAAACAAAAACAGAAAGAAAAAAAAAAAAAGAAAAAAGAAGAAAAAGAGTATCTCTTCAATTTTTTTACATTATATTATATATTTATATAGGTTTGACTAAACATAAAATAAGGACTCAAAACGATTGAGATTGCTTATTGTAACTTTGAAGTCATAGGTTTAAATTTAAAAACAACCCTTTCAATGTAGAGGTAAAGCTGTATATATCGTTCTTCTTCAGATTTAGCAATGACCAAAGCTTTGTGTATTTGGTACTTTTGTGTTTTTTTTTTGTTTTTGTAGTTTTAATTTTTTTTATTTATTAAATACGTACAAGAAAGTGTTAGAATCATTTAACCTAAAAGTTATATCTTGCACGTAAAAAGTCATAAGAGAAATAGCAGGCAAATAGGAAACATGTAAATATATAATGAGACTTGAACGTAAGACCTCTTACAAAATTAAGGCTGTGATACTATGTTAAAAATTATTTAATTTAAAAGTTATAATTGTCATATAAATGCCCAACAATGATATCAAGTTGTCATCAACGGGAGGAAAGATAGTTATCCAATTGCCACTTGCATAGACAGAGTAAAAAAGTAACCAGAAAAAAAATATATATTTTTAACCAAACATACCCTTAAGTTTGGGAAGCTATGAAAGAAGGAGAGAGGATAGTTATCCCACCTGCCACTTGCATTAACCATTAGGAATTTCCCAAGTGCAAGAGAAAGACATAATAGATGACCGTGGTTGGTTAATTGAATGTCCCATAGAAAGCACCTTATAGACTTGCCTTTCCATAGCTTTTCCTTCTCACACATTTCAGGGTTCTTTCAATATCATACCCCTAACACTTCATTTTTTTTCTTAGGGCATGGCATCATTAGCATGGTAGGTGGCCAAGCAAAGGCAACAAAACAGCACAAAATTAATTGAATCTGTTACATCCCCAAAAGAATGTTTCTAGAGCCCTAGAAATTGAATGGTGGGTAACACCTTAGATTTAGCTGTCCCCTTTGGTCCCTCCCCTTTATTTTTATTTTATGTTCCTAAGCTCTCACATCCCAACTGGTTTTGATGTTGATCTCTCTCTATCTTTCACTACAAACAAAAATCTCTCTAAACATTAGTATGAATAAAAAGAGTGTTACATGATATTACACTCACCCACTTCTTTGTTATATTTTTTTAGGCAAGGACGGTTCCACTTTTCTTTGATTGCAACCATGAATTCTTTGAATTGCGCCTTGGATTAGGTTTATTGTTATGTCGTGATCATGCGTTATCTGTAGATTTGATTCATATATTATTTGTCAAATTATTTCACTGATATAGGAGTGTACTTGATCAACTCGATTTAACCATTTTTTTTTTTTAAAATTTCTGAAGAAACAACCAAGGCCCCCAGTGGAGTGTCGGATTTCATAATGGATAAGATGACGGTCGACCCACTCCCTCATCACGATCCGACTAGTCTCCACACCAACTCGACGCCAACGAAGAATTTACCAAGAGTGATAAAGTTATAATTCTCAAACTCTTTCGTGCCACTTTGTATCCGAATTCAAGCCAGCAACCTCTAAACCCCCAAGACTAAACTGCCCCAGCCTTAAACCATCGAACCAATGCCGCGTTGGCTGATATATGTTATGTTAATTAATGCATTTGAATAATTATCATCACAAAATTAGGTATATATAGAAATAAATATGATATAATGAATATTCTTGTTATTTTTTTTCTTGATGGATTGAAAAATGAAACTAAAAATACAAATCCTTGTAAATTGTAAGAAAGCTTTATTAATTTATTATGATAATTATTGAGTTAATATGGATAAAAACTTTTTACTCTAATTATTGTAGTAACAACAATACTGATTTTTTTTTTTTTTTTCAAAAAAGATTTCAAAATTTTAGTTTATATGAACTAAATAGACTTAGAAAACGTGTTTTAGGCAACCGGGACCAATCCGCCGAGTTTTTTTCTCGTCCAACACTTTAAGCAAGTCTCAATATCTTTCCAAGAACCCTTGGAACCGACAGAACCCCGCTCTCATGCCCCGGTGAATTTTTGACCCCCAGCCAGAAGTTTTAGTTAAAATGAACTAAATAAACTTAGAAAACACGTTTGAGCCAACTAAGACCAATCTGCTGGGGTTTTTTTTTTTTTTTTTTCATCCAACACTTTGAGCGAGTCCTAATACCCTCCCAAGAACCCCCGGAACTAACGGAACCCCGCTCTCATTCCCCGGTGAATTTTTTACCCCCAACCGGAACTTTTAGTTTAAATGAACTAAATAGACTTAAAAAACGCGTTTGAGGCAACCGGGACCAATCCGCCAGGTTTTTTTTTCGTCCAAAACTTTGAGCGAGTTCCAATAACCCTCCAAGAACCCTCGGAACTGACGGAACTCTGCTCCCATCCCCCGTTGAATTTTTGAATCCTCAAACGAAACTTTTAGTTTAATTGAACTAAAACGCCTTAGAAAATGCGTTTGAGGCAACCGAGACCAATCCACCTGATTTTTTTCTATAAAAAAAATAAAAATCTTAAGACAAAATACGCTTTCAGTATAATTTTTTTTTTTATAAAATGCGTTTTTTGTAAAGACGCTTTCGACGTGACAAAAAAAAACAAAAAATTTCAGCGCATCTCTACGTGGCATTTTACTGTTTAAAGATGGGTTTATGGGTTATTACTTTTAAAATTTTAGTATTAGTGACATAATTTTAATTATTTAAACTAATCATGTCAAAACCCCTAGATTGTTAGGTCTTTATCATTGAAAAAATAGTTGTTTTTTATTAGGCCAGAAATTAAAGGTGAAAGCGATAATGATCAATACTGAGACAAGATTATCACTTAATTACCTTAAATAGATGAAGGTTTAGAAGACATGAAAATAGTTAATTGTAATCATTTAAGGAAAGAAAATATAAGCAATAAAATTATGAAATATCCCCTTGAAAAGTACAAACTAAAAAGAATCTTCATTAAAATGGAAAACAGGTAATTAAAATGATATTTGAAAATGACATGTACCAAATTTAAGGATGTAATAAAGAAAATGATGAGAGAGTAATATCAAATTGGCTGACTTTTATATTGAGGGCCAATGAATGATTAATTTTGTGGTGTTAATGATTTCACAACTAGGTACATGCCCAATAGAAATAAAATTACAAACAAATAATAAAACACAATATGTATATTTTTTAATTTAAAAAATGGTAACACATTATATGTAACACATTTTGAGTATCCGAAATCATATAGGGGGCTTGGAGCCGACATACAAATACAATAATAACTTAGGGAAAATATTAAAATCACATCACTAATTATCTACTGAGATGGTTGACTTTGACTTTCAAATCCGACGGCTAAGATTTTCTCACGAGGGAGACTTTTGCTACCTCTCCAATCGTCAAGTGGTCGTACGTCGCTGCCAACAATAGTTTACTCTCTCCGTTGCCTCACACGTGTCCACCCACACTCCATCAAATCATAAACGGTCCAAAATCAATGAGTTCATATCTCTGTCAAACACTAGCTTCCAACCGAGAACCGAGGAGACAGCAAAACCGCCAACCCATTCTTTCCCCATCTAATTTTATTCAATTTGCATGGTTGGCGTAGAACTCCTTCAGAATCAACCTCGATAATGAAATTTTTTTAAAATTATTTCTTTATTATTATCATAATTATAATAACAATATTATTATTATTATGATTTTGTCACCTTTAAAAATTATATTCTAAGAGCTCTTTGTGGTCACTACAGGTCTACAATAGCGCGCAGGGTCCACTGTTCTTAGTCTCTTTTTTTTGAGCTCTCTCGTCCACAATCTTGAAAATTATGGCTTTTTTAGTCTACCCTTTACAGCAATACCAATTTAATCTACTTTACTTCTCTGAATTGTCGTATCTTCTTCTTCTTCATCTTGTTCTTCTTGATGTTATTATTATTGTTTTTGTTGTAGTGCTAATGTGTTTCAGACACCCTTCAATTTAGTTCTTTCCATCTGTCCAGCATTTTGACTAATCCATGTTCCCAAACTCACTTGTCAAGTGTCATGACCAGTTTTTGGCTCATTTCTTATGATGGGTCCTTTGAAATCTAGCCTCTCATGGGGCCAATCATGGTGCCCTCCAAGTTTGCTCATTAGGTGTTTGATATAAGACACTTTATATTACCTAAGGATTAGCTGACGGAAGAAGGTTTTGTTCGGTTTAATTAGGCAGTGCTGGTGTTTACTTAAATGGTTTCATGCATCACTATTTACTGCAGACCCTACTTGTTTAAAAGTACTAGAAAAACATGGGTGTGATTTTATTATTGTTATTATTGCTGTTGTTTTTAATTGATCTGTCAATGGCTTATCTTAACAACCACTGCTGAGTTTGAAGTGTTTATATATATATATAGTGGCTGCTGGCATCAATGTGTTTTGGTGAAAGAGACACGTTTAAAATTTATAAGACCCATTTCATTTTCACTAGAATTTTCAATTGTAATGGCGGTTGCATTCTTCAATCCCAGAGAAAAAATATTGCGGTTTTGAGGACCACCGAGAAGATTTTGCAACTTGAACTTATGAATCTTCCTTCAACTTGACTACACACTTATCTGTCTTTTCTGTTTGGTGCTTCTATGAGTTCTCTCTGCCCTGGGTGTCACACACGTTTACCCATCAAACCATCTTCTTTTTCCTTTTTTCTTTTTTCTTTTTTTTTTGGTGGGAATCATCCAAGTTGATATTTCATTAAGCTCCATTGACTACTAAAGCAATGGCAAGGCGGTTTGTGGGAGTTGTGATTGAGAATTGAGGCTTCTATTTCTGTTCTTTTTGTGCAGTTTGATTGTGTTATTATTTGACCATGAGAACTAGGAGAGGGAAGCGTTCCGAGGTACGTTCTTCATAATCAGTTAGGTCTTATGTAATTTTGTATTAATGTCAAGGTTTTATGACTGTTCATGTAACTGGGCAAATTAACATGGAAACAGGCTTTTTGGCCTTCTATTGTGATGAAAAAGTGGCTAAATATAAAGCCCAAAGTACATGAGTTCAGTGAAGATGAGGTTGACACTGAGACTGAGAGTGAGGATGATGGTAAGTAGTTTTTATGACTTGGCCTGCTGAAGTCAAATTCTGGTGTTGTCCTTGCTTGATGTTCTTGTATTTTTATTTTTATTTTTGATCCAGCTTCCTCATGTAGAGATGCAAAAGAAGACATGGGTAGGGATCCTCAAGTCTGTGGAATACAGGAAAATCAATTCGAATGGCCATGTCAAACTTCAGGCAATTCTCAAATTTAATTTCATTTAATAACTCCGTGTCAGGATAAAATCTACTTTCAATTTGGAAACCAAGTTTTGATTTTGTGCTTCTCTTATCTGTTCATAAATAAATAAAACTTGAATGGCTTTTCTTTCTTCCCTTTTGGCCTTCTTATATTTTCGATAGTGTTTTTATGTAAGAATTTGATTAAAAAAAAAAACCCAAAGGTTTTTTTGGAATATGTTGTCTTGTCTTTTCTTGTTTCAAATCAATTGGTCTTATAATTTTCTTTAATCAGGCATATCAGTAATAGAGTTATCAATTTCCCGTCTCTTGAACTCTCTTGCCGATTTGGAATACTCTCCTTGCGTCACACACAAAAATATAATTTGCTTTTTATTAATTTTATATCATCCGAATAGTTTTGTGCATTTCAAACTTTGAAGTTATTATTTTTATAATTCATCTATTTAGGGACATATTTCGGAGGCCATCTGTCTAGACATAGGAGACGAAAATCAGAAACTCTACGCATTCAGTACATAAACAGAAAGGAAGTAAGGTCTGATAGTTAATTAATGTTATTAGGCTTCTGCTCTGTTATCTATAGTTTTTCTTGATGAAGACTGGACTTCTCTTATATGCTGGTCTTACTGATTTCTCCTGTAACATTGGCCATTTTGGCATTCTGCAGGGTGACAGTTGGCACATGGAATGTTGCTGGAAGACCTTCAAGTGAGGATCTTGAGATTGATGATTGGCTTTGTATGCAGGAACCAGCAGATATGTATATTCTTGGGTGAGTTTTCTTATGTTGATGAATTATTTTTGTAGCTTTGTCTTAGAAATTATGTAACAAGGGAGCCTCTAGTTTGTAAGAATTTGAAACATAACATGCAGTGGTAGAACCAGTTTACTGGGGAGGAATCCGATTTGCATAATTTTCTTTCTTGTTTCCAAGAAAGAAATTATGCATGATCTGAGCATAGTTTCTCAGTTTGGAGATCCCAACTCTGAAACTTGAATTTAAATAGTTTTAGATAGTGCTGCTTTCATATACAGATTTTGGTTCAATCTTTTTTTTTTTTTGTCAATCTGGTTCATTCATCCTTTATCATTAACATGTTGACACAGCATTGAGAACATTATTTGAACATTGTTATTCATAGTTCTCTCGATTATAAATCATTTTAGTTATGCTACACATAAAAAAGGAACTTTTTATGCTTGGGTTCTTGGTATGTCATGCTTTTGAAATTTCTCTATGATTCTCTTAATTAGTTTTTCTGCTCAATGTGGCTTTGCTATATTACTAATTCTACTTCAATCCTTACCTGAAATATTCACAAAATCATAACATTCTCTCTCTCTCTCTCTCTCTCTCTCTAGCTTCCAAGAGGTAGTCCCTTTAAATGCTGGGAACGTACTAGGGGCCGAGGATAGCAGACCAATTCCAAAATGGGAGGCAACAATCCGTAAAACTTTGAACAAGTCTTCAACACCAGAAACAAAATATAAATGCTACAGTGCTCCTCCCTCTCCAGTAATGAGGACATCTTCTGCTGCTGATGTACTTGCCGATGAGATGGATATGCCAGAAGTGAATTTGGTGATAAATCAACATGCAGGACTTTTCAGTGGAAATGAATTGGAGAGACGAGATGTAAATGAAGTAATCAATATGCCAAACAAGACTCAAATAAAGAGAATTTATGGTATAGACAGTGACAGTAGGCTCGATTGGCCCGAAAGTTCACTAGATATGCCCACGCAATTTCTCTCGAGTAGGGAAAGATTACGAAGAGTTTCAAGTAGTTCTGCTAGAATTGGCTTTGATTGGTTGGAGAATTCTTTGATGTTCAATACTAATGATTTACCAGTATATGGTGGATTAAAACGGGGGCATCATAGCTCGGGAAATCTTGGATTAGTATGCATGGAAAATGAAGAAGATTCTGAAGTTATTGATTGCCTTTCTGATGCTTCCGAAAATTCGTTGGAAGAGGAAGAAGATTCTTTTTTGGAATCAAAAGTGGAGAAGTGCGAAAAGGGTGTTAAAAAAAGTTTGAAATCTCATGGTAAATATGTTCGTATTGTCAGCAAACAGATGGTGGGGATATATGTATCAGTTTGGGTTCAGAAAAGGTTACGGAGGCATGTGAATAACTTGAAGGTTTCTCCAGTTGGTGTTGGCCTCATGGGTTACATGGGAAACAAGGTGGGCTTATTTTCTTATCTTGTATAGAAGAAATTCAAACACAAATTTTGATAGCTGATTTGTCATTGATATTACAGATATCTAATTTGCGGCTATTTGTGCAGGGTTCTATTTCCATCAGCATGTCTCTTTTCCAAACACGATTATGTGTTGTTTGTTCCCATCTAACTTCTGGTCATAAGGCAGGTGATGAGCAGAGGCGTAACTCTGATGTATATGAAATTTTACGACGTACCCAGTTTTCGTCTGTCCTTGATATTGATCAACCTCAGAAAATTCCATCACATGAGTAAGTATTTTCTAGTAGAATTTCTTGATTGCAAAAGGAATCCTGTTTGTTAGCATTTGTATGCATTTTCTTCAGATTTTTATTGGGTGCTTCAGATTGTTAATTTTTATCACTTGACATCTGTATCGTATAGAATAATTTGGGATTCTTTGTTCTGAATGTGCATGCTTAATTTGGTTTCTATGCATGGTTGACAGTCAAATATTCTGGTTCGGGGATTTGAACTATCGTCTTAATAAGTTAGATGCAGAGATAAGGAAGCTCGTGGCTAGCAAACAATGGGATGTGCTTCTCAACAGTGATCAGGTATTTTTATTTTTTTCAAAAAATATTTTGCCTATGACATAACTTGAATCCATTTAGTGGTACTTGCAAGTTGTAACAACAAAAACAAGATGTTGACATGATTTATTTTGGCAGCTAAGCAATGAATTGCGTAGCGGCCATGTCTTCAGTGGATGGAAAGAAGGGGTTATAGATTTCCCACCAACTTACAAGTATGAGTTCAACTCGGATAGATATGTTGGAGAAAACCCCAAAGAAGGGGAGAAGAAAAGATCGCCGGCATGGTAAGGCAAATCTCAAGTAGCTTATCTATTTGTATTGAACATTTAGGAAAAGTAAGGATTGATACAACACAAAAGAAACAAAACAAAAAATGTCCTGAAAGGTATTGTGAGTACTAGATTTTCTTTAGTTTCCATGGCAAAAGACAATTGAGCTTTGTTCACTACTTCAAATATTGCATAAATGAATGCACTATTAGCTAATATAGTACAAGTTTCTTGAATAAAACAGCACATTTGAGTTATGAGACAAGGTTCTAAAATTTGTCACAAAACACCTTAGAATTACTATTTTCCAACTGTGCTCAAGATCAATCATGCCCATGTGATTGTATGCTAAAGAAGTAACTGAAGGGCAACCCAGTGCTAGAAGCTCCGTGTGATTGTGGCATCTTTATCATATAAAATGATTTGGTGGGATTCTTTGAACCTGTGACCAGGTCACACAGTGACAACTCTTATCGTTGCACTGAGGCTCCCTTCACTATTGAAGTAACTATATGGCTAAAAATGTTCACCAGTCATGTGTTCATGTATGTGGGGCTATCATGCAGGTGCGATCGTATATTATGGTTCGGAAAAGGCATCAAGCAACTTTCTTACAAACGAGCTGAAATAAGACTCTCAGATCATCGTCCGGTTAGTTCAAACTTCTTGGTTGAAGTTGAAGTCTTTGATCATAGGAAGCTTCAGAGGGCTCTGAATCTCACCAAAGCTGCAGTCCATCCTGAAGTCTTCCTAGAGGAAGAAGGGGTTTGAAAAAAGCTTCAGCAGTACTAGTAGGTATAATCAAATAACTCTTGTAAAAAAAAAAAAGATCATTATTCAAGATCCTAAGTGGTTCTTTTGGTTAACATCTCTATTCTATTGTAACATACAAAACCTATACTTTTGATAAACTTGGAATGTGCAGAATTATGGTTTCGTCGATTCTTTTTTCATCAACTGAGACTAATATAGTTTGATTTAAATCAGGGAATGCATGCTGAATTTATTTAATGGAGGTGTTGAGAATTGCATTATACATATTGAGATCAAGACTCTCCTTACAAGGGCTGTTGGGGTTCATGTTGAAGATGTTGCCATTCAACTACAGAACAAAATGAAAGCGATTCACCCGAAACCGACGATTTTTAACACTGTTTTCTGGGATTAAGTGAAGGATTTAAGGTTTATTTTGCTGTGTCTTAGAATCAAATATGTATCAGGTTAAAAAAGTGGTTTTTTGTAGAGTAAAACAAAAAAACAAAACAAAAGTAGTGATAGAAGAAAAAGAAAAACCTGTAAAGCATTTCCCTTCTTTCTTTTAACTTGAAGAATTTGAGGTCTGTTGGAGTTGCTAGTGATGTGTTCTAGGTTCATCAGCTTTAACAAATAGCATGAGCCATGAGGGGTGTATTTTTGTAATTTCTAATATATATACATACACATGTAAGATAATTAATAAAATAGGTTCAAGGGGATGAGTTAATAATATAATCATCTACTTGAAAATTTCATTCCTATGTTCTTTTCTTCTCTCTTCCTCTCATATACTTTCTTTTCTGTTTCATTTGCATGGTGTAAGAGCAAGGTCGTCAAGTTCACTTGATTCATAATTATAATAACCAAAGTAATATGCAGGTATATACAAAATTTAGTATATATGGTAGAGTGGCAAAAGGTCCTCCATCCACCCCCTAAGTCTTTAAGTTCAATTCCCACTCTATGTGTGCATGGGTCGCCTCGTTTCGGTTTTCACCAAAAACCAAAATCGGATCAAATTTTGTTCAATTTTATATTTCAAAAATTGAAATCAAGCCGAACTGAACTGAACCAAACTTATTTGATTCGGTCGGTTTGGGTTGAATGATTTACATTTGTAAATTTAAAAATTATGAATCATATGATTTAGTAATGCGTAAACCACAAACTGAATTGATTCTCTTACAAACCAAACCAAACCGAATCAATTGCATTGCTTTTGGTTTGATTTTTTGGTTTTGTCAGTTTTAGTGAATACCCATACTATGCATTTTTTTTATGTAATTGGAAAAAAACTTAATTGAGTTGAGTTGTAGAATATGCGGTTATATATCAGAAAAAAAAAGTTACCCACAACTTCCATGCAACCAAAACAAAACAAAAAAAATTTACCTAGAATATATTATGCCATTATAAAAATAGAAAAATGCTTCATGTACGCTATGTTCCGACGACGCTGGAATGTTGAATGTTGGAGATGCTTGGCAATACTCATTAAAATATATATAATTTTTGGTACTGGTTTTTCGATACTTGACAGATGTCCTCCTTTTTAGTATGATACTAATCCTTTCGAATTCGAAAATTTATAGGGAGAAAGACACCTCTTTTATGAAAGCGAGCTCAAATTCGTGATAAGTCTTTCAGCACATGGTAATTGATTCTCCCAACCAGCTAACGAACCTGTTGTGAAAAAAAAAAAAAAAAAAAAACACACACACACACACATAATTAGTACAACCCGTTACACACCTAAATTATAACAAGCCCTCGGCCTAAATTATAACACGCCCTCGGCCCAACCGCCCAAATTTAAAAACGGCAACAAAGCCTTCCCGACCGTTGTGCAACGAAAGTGAAAAAAAAGAGCAAAAAATCGGAAGAGCAAAGGTGAGAACTGAGAAGTCCTCTCTCAACTTTGAGAACAAGAAGGTCCTGTAAGAACCAATTTCTCTTCTCTGTACATCAATTGGGTGAAAATCCTTTTTTTTTTTGTTTTTCTTTTAATTTGTTTTGATGAATTAGATAGCGATTTTTATGATGGATTTTAGGGTTATGGTGGACCATAACCCTCAATTGCTTTGTTCATTCACTGAAATGGGTCATTTTGATATGGACCCAAAATTAGTCTCAGATTAGTAGGAGGGACTAGTGATTTTCATGAAGTTTTTTTGTTTTGTTTTGTTTTTTTGTTATGGAGTGAAATTTGTGGTTGTTTAGGGATCTTGGAAGTAAAATGTGATTGTTTTGAAAGCATGTTGATACCCTTATTGACGCAGATTTTGAAAAAGCAAATTAAATTTATTTTTTGCTATGAGAATGCTTACATGTTTTGTTGATGATTAATTAATTACCAGGTTCTGTAAGATTTTGTGGGGGAGGTTACAATTGATCTTGAAGTTACTGTTCTTAGACCTGAAAAATCTGTTGAGAGATGTGGTTTTATGGATTTTGGTGATCTTTTCGATGTAGAGAATCTGGGTTCATTGATTTAGAAGCTTATGTTACCTCAATTGTCTTGATAGCAATAGGAATAGGAATGGGCACTTTGATTGAAAGGAAAATGATTTTATAACAATGAATAATACAGTGATTGCTTAGGGCAAGATTCTCATTCATCAGAGTGCACAAGAGAAGATAGTTCATTTGTGGATTTAGCGACTAGGGCAGTCTTTGGTAACTTTATTTAGCCTCTACTTCTACTTCTACTTTGAAGTGAACCTCTATTTGTAGCAGAGGTTTAAGCTCTAATAGAATAAGCCAAACTTTTTGGCTTATTTTATGTAGAGGTTAAACCTTTACTTTAATTAGTGGAAGAAAAAATTAAAATTATTTGCCCAAAAGATTAACGATTGTGTGACTTGCTGATGACTAAACGAGGTATGCAATGTTTGTAGAGTATTTCCATATATACATGGAAGATTAGAATCTTGAAATGCTTCAGGCATAAAATGATTTTCTAAATGTTTTTATTTTCAAGGTGCTTTAGGATAGAGATAATTAAGAAAAACGCAACTACTGGTATATAAATGTCTACTTAGCCCTTGAAAGAGTGATGTGGAAGAACTGGATTCATGTAGGTAACCTCTTGTAGTTAGAGAAAAGTCTTTAATGAGTTGTGTAGTAGATTTTCCAAGGTGCTTTAATTTAACTCCAAAGAAACATTGAAAAGGTTTTCCATGCCTTATGTGCTGTCTCACAGTATCCATATCAAATCCTGTTTGATTATAGACTGTAGCATCACTAACTTTCCTTTATCCATGAAAACATAAAATTATCTGAAAGTACAGCACATGCTCTCAGTTAAGATATCTTTGTTTCTTTGTTTTCTGTAAAATCCAATCAGTATTATGCATTCTCCAACTTAAATCTTATTTTACATAATTCTTAATATCTTTGTCTGTTGAACTTCAGGATCAGTTTTTTTTTTTTTTATCTTCTCTGCCAATGTCGAGAGTACGAGCAACAGGGCTGATCTTTCAAACTGAAAATATGGACATTCCCCATAAAGGTATTAGCATTTCACATCCATTTTCGCCCCTTAAGATGAAATATCAATATCTACACCAATTTGAATACATTTTCTTGTAGGGGTTGCTGCAAAGAATATGACTAGCAGCATCTCTAAAACTGGTCAGAACGGTGGAAAGGGTCTAGGAAATCGGAAAGCTCTCCAAGACATTTCCAACTCATCAGCGGTTCGAAATGGTGCTTCAATCAAGAAGAGAAATCCTACAAAGGAGAAACAAAATATCGCCGATGATGAGATGTTTCTTCATGATCATAAAAAGTGCTTGGAGGCACAAAAAGCTGGAATGGACAAGGAACTTTTTGATGCTTTTCTTTCTGAACATGGTGGTTATTTGATTACTCTCTCTCTCGGTTTATGTTTTGTTTGTTGACTATTATTTTCTGTAATCTATACCTTCTCTTCAACTATGTTGGCGTTTTCTTCCTTCGCAGGTTTATTATTCCCTGCTCCATCATCTCCAAAGTCGAAAAAACCAGAGGTTTCGTATCCTTTTTTCATAATGTTTCTTTCTATTATTTTTATATTCAGTAACATTGTAAACCCTACAATAATTTTTTGTAGACTAGCGTTGTAACAACTCCTAGGATTCTAGAACTAGAACCAGTGCCTGAACTGCCGCTGCTTGATGTGGCTGATTGGTGTGCTTCTCCAATTCATTGGGATTCTCCTCCCAAATCGCCCCGGCTATATGAGCTACCTGAACTGGTTCTGAAACTTTAGATTTACAGGTACTTGATTTATTTTTTTCAGTTAGTCCCATTCTGCTCATTTATTGAAAATGCAAACTACTGATAAACTCAAAACAGCATTCATTCTCTCAACTCTGAGACTCTAAATACCGATGATTCAGATTGTATCAGATTGTTTTGTGATTTCAACAGCATTTCTTGGTTCATCATTTTAACTTTGCCAGAACTTTTAATCTTTTTTGTGAGTGAAGCCCAGGCACAAGTTTGTACTCTTAACAAAGGATTAAAATTTCTTTGTATGTGTGTCTATAGATATGTGGACATGTTGATTGGCTTTGATGTTTAACATGTGTCAACATAAACGTTGTTGGGTGCTTAAGATTTAGCTTAGTTTTGTAATATTAATTTGTATAATCCTTCAAAATTGAGCTTGACAAGGAAGCTTCTATCTAAATAAATTTTGCTATTCATATCTTGAAGGGGGTACGCCTTGGTGCAATGGTAATTGTTGTTCGGATTTCAGATGTAGAAATGACTATCTGCATAGCGAAATGACTGTGCACTTGCGCATTTTGCTACAAAAGAACTCAAATATGAAGATAAAGCAAGCAGCTTATGCACTAGTTCAATTTTCTTTAAATGTGGGTGATGAGATAATCTCTATAGAATATGTACGTAGTTGGCTTATACTAATTGAACAAGTAAATGTGACTTTTGATGAATTATGCTATACTAAATATATATATATATATATATTACTTGACTTAATCAACTCAGCAATTTTTATTTTTATTTTTCAATTACCTAGAATTGGTTACATGATTCATTACCTTTACTATGCTCTATCAAGGGCTAAGTCTGTGTTTCTTTGACAAGTAGTAGTGATATCTTCGTTAATTGTTTCTGATAATGTTATTTTAATTTTGTATATTGCTAAGTTAATTAGGATAAAAGCAATGACAGCTTAACATTCATTCCTACTATCTACCCCAATTTTACATTTTGTACACAAAAATTGATATTAATCTTGTCTTTGACCACATCTTTTTTCTATTTTGCCTCACAAGGACCACGCTTTCTTATGGGTTTCCCATGCAGTATTTTTGTCCTTCGAACGAGATTAATCAACATTCAAGCGTTGCAAAGGCATTGAGTGACTCTTTTTAAGTGGGTGCGATTAAAGTTTATACGAGTTTGGATCCTGAGACATTTACTCCTCAACCACTTTTAACACTGATCCCAACCATCTGTGTTGTGCCACGGCACAATATCAAGTTCTCCTTTAAATTTGTAGTTTCATTGCTTATTTTACATTTAATCATGCGTTTCTTTTCTTTTTCCATTAAAATAACTGAAATATACATCCTTGGATTCAAATGCCAGAAATGGTAAAATATGAAAAACCCAAGTGGGCCTTATGCTGGTCTCCAATAATAATTATCCTCCAAATTGAGCTATGCCCACCAACGTTTCATATATATATATATACTTTCTTAATTATACATAGTGATTATATGAATCCGCTTCTTCCACTTGATCCATCCTGCGTGAACACTATGGTTCACAAACTCACCTATCTCAAATACTTAAAATTTAAGCTCCTTGGTATCTATTGACTTTAAATTTTTACTAATTTTTTATTTGTATTTCTATATATCCATTAAAATTGTATTTAATGTATTCTGTTTTACTTCTACTAATCTTGAACTCTTTAGATTCTAGAGCCTCTTTCCAAACCCTTAGTTTCATCAATCAGATTTATTAGCAAATAACATAAATTATGGAATATTTTCTTACTATTCATCCATAACTAGGTGCAAAAAGATAAGGGCTTAAGTAGAGTCTCTCTCCAACATACATACATACATATATATATATATATATATATATCAACTTCACGTAACAGTCAAGAATTTTTCAGGATATATAATCCATTAATTAGGTGAAGTTAGTTCCATCTACTTTGATTAATTCAGTACTAAAGCGTCAAAAGGAATTCTACACGTCTAATTAGGTGTAGAAAATGCTGAGTTAGATAATACCTGTAAGAAAGTGATATTTCTCATTCCATCTTTATTAATCCATACATTGGACCCTCTTCTTCATGACCAGCCTAACATTTCCAGTGACGACGACCATACTGTCTTCATTAATGGATTCAGTACTTCAACTGCTCTTAATTGCGTCCATAGTACTGTTTATCATCTTACATGCTACTGATGCTGGTTCTCTCTTCCCAGACTTCTACAAGGAATCATGCCCGCTCGTAGAAGAGATTGTGCAACGCAAAGTTGAGATTGCAGTTCTTAGAGATCCTCGAATGGCCGCTTCCCTTCTTCGCCTCCATTTTCATGACTGCTTTGTTATGGTTAATTTAGTTTCTCCAAAATTTATATCTTAATTCCATATATACTTATAATATGTAATCTACATTATGTTTATTCATGAAATACTTATGAAAATTTAATAATAACGATGATGATAAATTTGGTTATGCATTCTTAGGGGTGTGATGCTTCGATACTTTTAGACAGCCATGGAGACATCATAAGCGAAAAACAAGCCGGTCCTAACTTAAATTCCATAAGAGGATTCGAAGTGATCGACAAAATTAAGGCCATTCTTGAATATGCATGCCCCCTTACTGTATCATGTGCCGATATTCTTGCACTTGCAGCCCGTGACGCTGTTCAATTGGTAAACTTAGTTGTATTTTCACTTATATCGTTTGATCTGCGATTCAAAAATAAAAATACAATCTATAAAAGAAAATTTAGAAAATAACTTTTTAATTATCCTTTTCAAGAAATATATAGGTTATTTTCTTAATAAATTCTTGGTGAAAATGACCATTGATGTTCTTAAACTTTAATAGAGAGGAGGCCCGAGTTGGAAAGTTGAACTGGGTAGGAGGGATTCTCTTGAAGCCAGCTTTAATGGTGCAAGCAAGTTCATTCCAACACCTAATTCATCACTAGAAGCTCTCATTGCTAATTTTGCTGCTCAAGGCCTTGACATAGGAGACTTAGTAGCATTATCAGGTAAACCATGCATGAATGTGGATCTTCATGATAGAATTACATGTTGTAATTAATGATGATTTTGGTTCACTTTCTTCAAGTGAAATATAAACATGATATTATTATATTCCATAGGTAGCCATACCATTGGGAAATCAAGATGCATAAACTTCAAGCCAAGGATCTACAATCATGACAACGACGATGTATTTCTCGAGCATGATCATCACAAGAGGTACACAACATTTCGTCGGATCTTACGCTCAGTGTGCCCAAGGTCGAGGAGGGACAACGCTGAAATTCCTTTAGACTTGTCGACTCCAGCAAAGTTTGATAACCATTACTTCATAAACATTTTAGAGGGAAGAGGGTTGCTACATAGTGACGATGTGCTAGTATCAGAAGATGATGAAGGAAACATAGTAGAACAAGTGTGGGCTTATGCCTCCGATCAAGAACTTTTTTTCCGATCATTTGCTGCGTCGATTGTGAAAATGGGGAAAATCAATGTTATCACCGGAGAAGAGGGAGAGATCCGACGAAATTGTAGGTTCTTGAACAAATGGTGATCGACTTCTAGTATAATTGAGATCATATTGAATCGATCACTCGTTTGTATTTGCTAATAGTAATGTTGTGTAATTCCTATATCCCAATTTGACTCCACCATCACTAATGTACTTTCAATTCAATCTAGAGCTAACAAATATATATATATGTATTATCTTCGTATACATTACTGATACCGTCTATATCAAGTAGTTTCTAATATCACCTCGGAGCTTCAATTGAGGTATGTTTTTGAATATATGTTTGGTATCATATTTAAAAAATATTTTTAAAATTTTAAAACAAAAAAAACTTGTGGCTTTTTTTTAAGATTTCACACAAATTAAATAAAAAAAAGGTTTAGGTGGATTCCATCAATTATAAATCACCGAAAGTATAACTCAAAAAACAAACTTCTACATATTTTTTAAAAATAACCCTTTTTCTTTAACTTTTTTTGTAAAACCGTTTTTTGAGTCATAGTGAGCCAAACATGTTATTTTGCAACTTTTTTTATTTTTTGTTTTTAAATTCAGAAAACAAGATTTAAAAAGATACTAAATGCAGTTATTTAAGTAAAACAAAAAACGAAAAACAAGGCCTAGTTAAGTACAAAATTTTCCCTTGCTTCAGCTTGTAGCTAGCCCATTGCCGCTTGTCGCTCGCCGCTCGCCGCTCGCAACTTCTCTATCTTTCTTGCTCCTTCTCTCTTTGCAAAGCATCGTTCCCGCCCCTCGCCTCTCTCGATAGTTGCTCTTCATCTTTTTGCTCTCTTTTCTCTGTCGCCCCTCCTTCATTGGGCAACTGAGCTCGCGGTCTGCATAAGACAAATGTTGTAGTTTTTTTTGTTGCTTTGGTTCTCTTTTGTTCTTTTGGTGTTTAGTTTTTTTTTTTTCTTTTTTTGGTGTTGGGAGAGATATACCCTATTGTTGTCAGTGTTTGTCCATTGCTGTATGGTTGTACCTCTTACTGTTAGGTCATTCATTGTATTATTGTTGGGGTTCTCCGGGTCATTTGACTCATAAGTGTGACTATAAAATACTTCAATACGTGATTATATCAACTGATAGAATGTTCACCCTTTTAAAGATTTAGTATTAATGGAAGGGAAACTTTGACAAAAAAAAACAAATTTTTTTAAGTAATTTCATGTAGGGGTATCTTGGTAATTCTTCAACAACTATAAAAATAAGGGGAGGTTTTTGAAGGTGATAAAAAAAAAAAAAACTCTAACTCATTGAATAGCGCGAAGCGCCAGACGTCGCACCTGGCGCATATTAGCCAACGCCAACGGATCTCCGTTCACAATCTACGCCGGAGACTCGCCGAAAGTGACGAAGCAACTTGGATTAATGGCCGTAGGAACGGCGAGTCCGGCGACGGTGACGACCGTTCAGTTGAACGGAGTACCGTCGGAATCTTACCCCAGAATCCCAAACCCTTCGACTCGATTCTCCGTTTCAAAGCCTTCTTGGATCGTCAGGACTGAGGTATAATAATTCTCTTAATCTCTCTCTCTCTCTAACCCCAGCGCACGTTAGCGTGAACCCTTTTCACTAGATAAGATCCCTAAAATAGCAATTTTGGTGGTTGGTGCTACCACCACCTTATTATTATTTTTTATTATATATTATAAAAAATTAGAAGCAAAACAATGAAATATATCTATATGATATATAAAAAGTCTATATTATCCTTGAAAAAAAAAAACTAGGTTACATATTTTCCGATTATGTTAACGATAGTTTGATATATGTATGTATGTATGTATGTATGTATGTAATTCTCAATGATAATAGAACAAAATGAGTTAGGCTGGATTGATTTTGATGAAATTCTCAATGAATTGACTTTGTTACCTACAAACCAAGACCGCATCAACAATTTTTTGATGGTTAAGTAACCTGACTGATCTGATTATTGGGTAACAGTTAGTTATGAAGAAATTTAAAGTATTAGGAATATCTTTGCAAGGATTGAAAATTTGATTTCGACTTGACTTTGGTCACTTAAAAATTAGAATTAATTCAGAGAAACTTAATTCGACATGGAGAATTTTTGTAAAAAATCGCTAAATTAGAGAAGTTTAGAGAATTTTTGCATATATGCTTAAATATCTAGATTGATTGTAGTGTAAGCTAAAAACTAATATAAATAAATACTTTTAATACATAAAAATATCAATAAGTGACATAACAAAATTAATCTTGTTAAGTGGTTGATGAATTTGAAATGGTGGTTTTTGGTCTTAATTCATTTTTTTTGTTTTGATATTTAATTTTGTGGTGGCTTGCTTCTCGACCATATACTTTGCTAGTTTGAATTCCACCATGCTTAATTTATTATTTAATTATTTAAATGTATTATTTTTTAATCTTGTTTTATAAGAGTTAACTAAAAGAATATGACTTTAGGAACTCTTTTAATTTATTTTTAATATCTTATTTCAATTTTTATTTTTATTTTTTTTTGCTTCTTTTCTTCTCTTTTTGGTAAAGCATATTTCATAAACTACATAATTTGTTAGCTTGTTAAATTCTTTTTTTAAATTTATATTGCTATGTTGGTTGACGAAGTTGAAAATAATACATAATTATTGGTATTTCTTTGTTTTCTATTGATGAAATAACATTTTTTTACTTCTCTGTCGAATTTCATTGAATTTTGTTAAATTTTATCGAAGTGTATCGAATTATTTCGGTGAATTTTTACATTTTTTATTTTACATCCACTTTGCACTTTGGTGGTTAAAAAAAGGGAAAAAATTCGTAGAAGTTCGCCAAATTTCGGAAAATTTTTGAACCATGGATCTTTGCAAAAATTTCGGTGGATTTTTCTTCTCCTGGAACCAAACTCTGGTTAGAATAATATTGTGTTGACTTTCAATTCACATGACTTAGGGCCCTTTGGTTGGTGATTCAGGTGCAGTTTTTTTGTATTTGAAAATCTAAACGAAAAAATTCATTTGATTTGAGTGAATCCGAAAAACACTTTTTATAAAGGAAATAGGTTGTTTTCAGAAGAGTTTTCTATTTCCAAATTGTGAATCCTTGTTTTTAGATCACAAACTAAACACAACCTTAGCTTCTTGGTATACTATAAATTATCAACATTTGCTAGGTAGCCCATTGTTGGTAAAGATTCCTTCAAGTGATTTGGGATTGATATATATATATATTATTTTAGTTTTATTTGTTATCCTACAACTCTTTGCTAAAATTTTGTGTAAAATTGGTTTTAGTCAAATGTTTGGAAGGGAGAGAGAAGACAACCAGAGCCACCTTGTGTGGTTTGCGGAGGAAGTGGGAAAGTGGACTGCCATCGATGTTTTGGAAGAGGTCTCTCTCACTCTCTCTCTCTAATCTTGTAGTCTTTGAGCATGTTTTCTTTTTTTTTCCCATCTTAAACTCAGATGTTTCATGATCCACGAAATCCAAACCTGAAAACTTATTAAACAGATGTATATATATTGATAATCTTGTTGTGGTGGCACTTTCCATCCATAGCATGGGAAAACATTAGGATTGCCACTTCTCACCTGTAAAACCTTTTTTTCTAAAATAATCTCAATTTCCTTAATGATGAGAAGATTTCTCATTTTTGGAATACTAGGTTTTCTTAAACAAATTCTAAAAATGGTAATAGTAGTCGCGATAGAAGATAAAATGAGAGAGAAATGATTAAGATGGTTTGAGAACACACAACGAGGACCATTAGGTACAACAACTAAGAAAAATGATGTATTAGTTGAGAAACATATAGCCAAGGATCGAAAATTCGATTTCGACTTGACTTCGGTCACTTGAAAATTGGAATTAATTAAGAGAAGTTTAATTCGACATAGAGAAATTTGTAAAAATTCGCTAAATTAGAAAAGTTCAGAGAATTTTGCATATATGCTTAAATATCTAGATTTATTGTAGTATAAGCTAAAAACTAATACAAATAGACACTTTTAATACATAAAAATACCAATAAGTGACCTAACAAAATCAATCTTGTTAAGTGGGTTGATGAATTTGAAATGGTGGCTTTTGGTCTTAATTCCTTTTCTTTGTTTTGATATTTAATTTTGTGGTGGCTTGCTTCTCGACCATATACTTTGCTAGTTTGAATTCTACCATACTTAATTTATTAGTGTATTATTTAAATGTATTATTTTTTAGTCTTGTTTTATATGAGTTAACTAAAAGAAGATGGTTTTGAGAACTCTTTTAATTTATTTTTAAGTTTTTATCTTATTTCAACTTTATTTATTTGCTTCTTTTCTTCTCTTTTTAGTAAAACATATCTCATAAACTATATAATTTGTTAGCTTGTTAAATTATTTTTTAAAATTTATATTGCTATATTGGTTGATGAAGTTGAAAATAATACATAATTATTGGTATTTCTTTGTTTTTTATTGATGAAATAACATTTTTTTACTTCTCTATTGAATTTCATTGAATTTTGCGATTTTTTTGCTTTTTTGAATTGAAAAATAGAAATTTTATCGAAGTTTATCGAATTTGTCGAATTTTATTGAATTATTTCGGCAAATTTTTAAATTTTTTATTTTACATCCATTTTGCACTTTGGTGGTAAAAAAAAGGGAAAAAAATTTGTGGAAGTTCGCCGAATTTCGGAGAATTTTTGAACCATGCATATAACTACTTTAACCCTATATAGAGTGTTGTGGGAAGCAGAATCATGTAGCTGACTGCATGTAGTTGGACATAGACTTTGTTTAGTTGAGTTGCTGAAACAGGTTTTCTGCACAAGGAAAAGGTGAAATGTCCAACCTAGACCGTGCACCATATGCATGAACCATGATGTATCCGTGACTCCACATTTTCATGCTTCAGTCTGTTGTTGTACCCATGGCCATCCACATTTCGACTACCCTTTATTCCACTCCGACCTGAGCAAATCCTTGAAGGGCGTCTATTGAATTAGAAGAACTTGAAATAGGCAAGTAAAAAGAATGGAGCTTGGGGAGGGGTTTGAGGCTGTCCTTTGACTTGTATGAAAGTTTAGAAGCTCCTGAGACTCTTGTCTTGTCTGTTGGTTCTTTGGAAGGTTGATATCTAATGTTGTTATTTACTATTTGTCTTATTTTAGATAGAGGTTCTTGTATGTGCGTATTCTAGTGGTAAGATTCTGTAACATGCTATAGAATTCAACTTTTATGCTTTCCTTCCCCACCATGGTTTCACAAAAAGAAAGAATGGTTAGAAAATGAGAATGCGCTCAACTGAAATAACAATTTTCTTTCATAATGACGTAATATTTTCAAAGTATGTTGTACTAAATGTGAATCCTGTTTATACTTGGGTCCTTGGAATACATGCTTATAAGGAGTTTTAGCCTTTTAGTCTTGTTTCCAACACTATGTTCAGAAACATTTTCAAGAAGCCATTTTGCAGAATGCATGCTACAGTAATGAAATATGTGCTTCTTTTATTGTTGAACCGAAGAGACTGCCATGGATGTATAGATTACAAGTTAAGGAAATCTAATCACAATTTAAACGAATTACACTTTCACACAATCTACAGAGTCTATTCTTTAAACCTCAGCTTCTATTGTTAGGTGCCATGAACTACAAATGATACGAGAAATATTCATATGAATTATTTACGTTGAATATCTACAGTTGTTCATACTATTGTTTATGTTGCAGATGACATTTTGCACATTTGCGAGCCTTGCATTTGTATTTTGAAGTATCAGTCATGAAATATCTTAAAATTGAAGTACATCAGTAGTTTGTTAACCAGTAAAGGGTCTGCTTCAAAAATCTTTCCTAATCATACATCTTACTGTTGTTCTTTGCTATACTGCCAGGTCGGACAAACAGTACACATCTAGCAATGCTTCCGAAAGGGGAATGGCCGAAATGGTTTGTTCTGATAAGCTTTCATTTGTATAACACACCGATGTGATGATTTTCACATTCAAGGAATGCCTTACTCCACATGGTCATATTCTCATTCTCCCATATGATTGGGATCCTTTCTTGTGTGTTTATCAAAAAGACTGAATCATGTGGGGGGTGATAAGAATACATGGAGATATGCATCCTTGTTATATCTTGATGTCATTGAATGCTAAAACAACCACTTGCAGGTGCAAGACTTGTGGTGGAAGTGGTCTTGGCTATTGTTCTCGGTGTCTTGGAACTGGTGAATACAGGGAGACGATGGGGTTCCGTTTCATTAATATGACATCTGAACTCAAAAAGAGTTCTTCTGAAGAGACCTGTTAAGGCGTTCTTCTAGGATTGTAATTTAATCTTCTATAGATTACATGAAAGAGGCACAGGTTCTGAGAAAAGAAAACTTGATACACCAACAGGTAGGATGGGTAAGCTGGAGCTTCAATTTCTGATCTCCCAGCTGCCTTCCTATGCTAATCTATTGAGTTTTTTTTGAGTTAAATTTCAATTGGTTGCAAGTATTATTTTCAATGTAATCAACCATGATTTGTATATTTTTAGAGCAATAAAAAGAGTTTGCTTTGTGTAGTAGTTATAATATATTTTTTTATTATTTTGTTTTTTGAAGTCAGGTTTGTATAAGGGGGCTCACTCCCACTAGATCTCTGGGACATGATTACAAACACCGAAGGACGCCGTTGTTTGAGTGGGAGGTTCGAACTCAAGATTTATTTTATAGTAAAATTTTAAGTCCTTCAACTCTGTCACTCGCCTAACCTAATGTTCGGTAAATAATTATCATGTCTTTTCGGACAATTTGAAAAATAAATGGTTTCCACTTGCTCTCAAGTTGAACCAAGTATCATGCCTCTGTAGAAAATTAGTCAAAAGAATGATTTCTTCGCAATAAAGTGGGCCTGCTTCAAAATTTACTTAAGATATACATATTTGAATTTATGTAATATTCATATAGGTAGAAAAAAAAGCTTAGTTGAGTTGGTAGTAGACAGAAGGGTCAAAAGTAAATAATGGAATGTACATACGAGTTAGAAATTTAAGATTGATCCAAGTATTTCCATGAGATCAATTTTCTTTTTTCTTTTTTTTTTTGTGTTAATTAAGTTACAGTATTAAAAAACCTTTCCATATATAACACAATTATAGACAATTAATTAAATAAACAAAATCTATAGATAGTGAAAGTGATGGAGATCACAATAATAGCATAAAAATGGAGGTTTGATGCAACATATAACAGAAAAAACTAAGTTTAAAAGTCATTTGCCTATGTGGCTATGTCCTTATATGCATTTCAGTTTCCTTATTGGCAGTATGTGTTCTTGTAGATTATCTTATCAAATAAATTCCTTGTTTTCAAGCAAATCTTTGCCGACCTCTCTTTTTTTTTTTTCATGAGATGCTTAGGAAGATAGCTTTGTAAGTCAATTGAACTTAGAAAAGAAGAAGAAGAAGGAGAAGAAGAGCAAGATGAGCAGTAGCAGAAGGGAGATAGGTGGTTCTCTACCTGTTGCAAATGTTCAGGAACTTGCTTCTTCTAAGGAACTTAAGGACGTTCTGGCTCGATATGTTCGACCGGAGTTAGAATTTGATGTTATTTCCATTGATGAATCACTTCAAATTCCTGTGATTAATCTTAGCAGGCTTGTAGACCCAAGATTTTCCTGTGATGAATCAGCTAAGCTTCATTCTGCCTGTAAAGACTGGGGCTTCTTCCAGGTGCATTCATTCACCTAACACACTTCAAACATGATTTTTTTTTTCCTAACAAAGGATGTATTTTTGTTGCTGTTCTTTCCCAATTTTTATCTCTAGAATGAAAGCCCAGATGAAGTTTATGGTCATTTGTTAGAGAAGAGAAAAAAGAAATGCTCTCTCCAAGGATGCCAAGAAGTCTTTCTTCAATTTCTTCTTGTTTATGGCCTTTAACATGACTTGGTTTGATTATTATTTAATCTCTTCTAGTGAATTTGTGCTGGTTCCATATCATAAAAAACCTGCATGTTTGTAACAGGTTTTTCTGATAATATTTCTTACATATCATAGGTGAAGTTAGATAGAGGGTAGTAACTGCAAGAGCACCTCTGGATCTCTGCTTACATATTGTAATTATTCACATTTCTTAATAGATATATAATATACTTTGTTTCTTGTAAAACAAAAAAAATAAAAATAAAATTGTGCTGGTTCCATTGACTGAACTTGATTTTTATGGTTTTAACCAGTTGATCAATCACGGGGTCTCCGAGGATATAAGTGAGAAGATGAAGGTTGACACACAAGAGTTCTTTAAGCTGCCATTAGAGGAGAAGAAAGCTTATTCACAGCTGCCCAACACAATTGAAGGCTATGGACAAGCCTTTGTGGTGTCTGAAGAGCAGAAGCTTGATTGGGGAGACATGCTTTTCCTTCTTCCCCTACCTGTCAATGAAAGAAACATGCGATATTGGCCCAATTACCCAGCTTCTTTTAGGTACCAAAATATTAAAAGGAAACCAACATTCTAATAGGCTTAGTTCCTTCTGTTAGAAACCACTAAACCCTCAAATGCTTTCTAACATGGTATCAGAGCGTTTGTTGAAATTTGTATATTCCCCATTTGAATATTGGTATTTTTCCTTTCTTCTATCATCTCGAGGAACCATCCACGACAGATAAGCACCCACGAGTGCTCTACCTCAAGATGCATGTCATGTCATGGCTGAACCATGAGCTCTAATACCATGTTTGTTTCTAATACCTTCATGTTGGGTCACCTAGAAGCAATCTAGAAACGAATAGTAAATGTCATCTAACGACTTCTGTTAGTATGTTCCGTTAACAATTTAGTGTGTTATTTTCTTGGTTATGCCATTAAACAATATTGCAAGATTCATGTTTTTTCAGGGAAACACTGGACAAATATTCATCAGAGTTGCAAAGAGTAACAGTTTCTTTGTTAGGATTCTTGGCCAAGAACTTGGGTCTTGAACCTGAGAAGTTGACAAACATGTTCGAGAATGGAACACAAGGAGTCAGAATGAATTACTATCCACCATCTTTACAGGCAGATAAGGTTCTAGGCATTTCGCCTCACTCTGATGCCGACGGCATAACTCTTCTCGTTCAAGTAAATGAAGTTCAAGGACTTCAGATCAGAAAAAATGGGATTTGGGTCCCTGTTGAACCAATTCAAGGTTCTTTCATTGTCAACATTGGAGACATAATTGAGGTAAAAATTGAAAAAAAAATGTACAACTTTTTCTTGAAGATGATTAAGAAACAAGTGTTGTTGAAATCTATTTGGACTTTGAGAATTTAAGATTATCTCTAGTTAAGTAGTAAGAATTTTTAAACTCTTGTATCTTATTTTGATGCTTTGAAGATAATGAGCAATGGGGAATATAAGAGCATTGAGCACAGGGCCATTGTGAATCCGAACAAGGAGCGCCTCTCCATTGCTGCGTTTCACAGTCCAAATTTCGACACTGTTATTGGTCCGATTCAAGATCTTGTGAAGGAGAATGGCCCAAGTTACATGACTCTAAGCTCTGAGGAGTTTTTGAGGAAATTAATTACCAATAAACTTGATGGTAAAAGCCTATTAGACCACATGAAACTGAAAAACTGAAAAAAAGAAGGCTGGGGTGTTTTGTAGTGATTGAATTTATCTCTTTTCTAGAAACACATATAAAGGGGTACTTTTGTTTTATTCAAGTTCTAGAACTGTTTCTATGTTTTTGTTATCCATCAATAAGGAGTGGCTAATATTGCTTGAATCTTGTGAGAAAAACTTGTATTTCTTTCTTAATTATCAATGAGTATACACATGAGTATATATACATGAAGCCCTAGGCTATGTAAGGTAAACCTAATCTATACATGGTAAGTACACATATATAGTAACTGCACATATATGGTGAGTATACATGTATAGTAACTACACATATATAGTAACAAATCTGTCAAAATATTATAAAAATACAGAATACATATATGTCTCTTCATGGGGTTGCTCAAGTTTTGAAGGATAAGGCCCTTCATATTATATAGAGAACTGTTCTTGTTTTATATACCCCTGTATAATTATATAGCACAAGCTGCATTTAATTCAATCTGTGAAGCTTGAAGCTTGAAGAAGCATGTAATTGCATCTCTTCCTGTAAGTAAGAAACAGGAGCAAAATGAAGACTGCATCTCTACCAGTTCCAAATGTTCAGGATCTTGCAAGTAAGAAACTGAAGGAAATACCCGATAGATATATTCAGCACGAACCCCAATCCAAACATGTTTCATTTGAGAGTTGTGATGAAATTCCTATAATTGATCCTCAAAAACTCTACTCTTCTGATGATAATGAAATGGCCAAACTTCATATGGCCTGCAAAGAATGGGGCTTCTTCCAGGTAAAAAATAAAAAATGCATAAACACATATTACCTCTTTATTGGATAGAATGTTAAAAATTTGATCATTGAACTTTCATGGCTTTTCATTATGCACAGAATTTGAAATGGGCATAGCTTCTATTTTGTTAGATCAACACTCTCCAAGAAAAAAAAAATGCTTTAGAATGTTGGAACTGAAGTGATTATAAAAAAAATAAGCCTGTACAAGCGATCAAATTCAACGATTTTCAGATGTAAATGTGTCAAGGAGATAGAAGAAAGAAGGATATGTTTAAGATTGGCTCTCTATAGTTATATTTAGGAAAGCTCAATATCTCCATGAACACTTAGGCATGTCACAAAACAAAATCTGCCCCTGTTCATTACCACAATTCGGTAAGCATTCAGTCTCTGGATTCAACAATCTATTCAATCCGAAAGGGTACTCCAGTCGAGTTCTCACCCATGAAAACTAGTTAACGAAAGCTTATCTATTACAAAGAAAATCACTTGAATGTGAACTTTGGAATGTTTTTTAGTTAATTAATCATGGAGTGGATGAAGAACTAATTAAGAAGATGTTAAGCAATGTAGAAGAATTCTTCAATCTTCCATTAGAGGAGAAGAAAGCTTATGCTCGGCTTTGAAGGGTCCAAAGAGCAGAAGCTCGACTGGTCTGACACTCTCATGCTTCATACTCTTCCTGTTTCCGAAAGAAGCAAGCAGTTATGGCCTACAAATCCAACTTCTTTCAGGTAATTAATATAGGATATTATACTAACAAGACTTGTTATTACATATTTGTTTTCTTATACATACTTGGTGTTTTCTTCTCCCCCTTTTTTCTTGGTGACAATATTAATCCAAGCTTTTAACTGCATAATGTGTATATATATTCACAGAAACACTTGAAAAATATGCATTGGAGATGGAAGGCGTTACGGCCAAATTGCTATGTTTGATGGCTAAGAACTTGGGAGTGCAAACAGAGAAGCTGACAAGCATATTTGAGAATGGAACCAAGTGGTGAGAATAAATTAATATCAAACATGCCCAGAAGCAGATAAGGTTCTTGGTATCTCTCCACACTCTGATGCTTCTATCATAACTTTGCTCATTCAAAATAATGAAGTTCCAGGGCTACAGATCAGTAATGGAGGGAACTGGGTCCCTATCAAACCTGTTCCAGGTGCCTTCATTGTCAATATTGGAGATGTAATTGCGGTAATCATCACTATTTTATTTTATTTTTTCCTGTAATATAACTAATTATGGTTGATTTTCTAATCATTTTGAGCTTGCCCATTTGCAGATTCTCAGCAATGGATTGTACAAAAGTATTGAACATAGAGCCATCATACGCCCGGAAAAAGCACGCATTTCAATTGCTGGATTTCAAGACCCGAGACGTGAAATTCTTATTGGGCCCCTTGAAGATCTCTTAGACGACGAAAATGTTGCAAATTACAAAACTATAGGCTTTGATGTTTATTTAAGGCGATATCTTTCTGGTAAACTTGATGGCAAGAGCTTGCTGAATCTCCTAAAAATGGAGAAACATGAGATTCAAGAAAGGGCGTAGAAACTTACTTCAGCTTACTTCACAATCAACAACTTTGTTTTAAACTGTCATATACTGTGGTAGAGATTCTGATTGAATTATACTACCAATATCATTGTCATTGTCGTCAAAAATATTGTTTTTTATCCAATTTTTATCCAAAATATTAGAAATTAGAATGTTCCATATACTGTATTATGTTCATGAAGTTTACTTTAAGGAAGTGACGAATCTAGTGCAACCTGGTATGTTATGTGAGCAAGTGAAGTGTACCTATCTTTAGAAACTCAGGTGTTAATGTCACACCATGGGTTGCACAGCGTGCCCCTACCTAGATGTGGGCGCAACCCCTCGGGGCGAACGCCTAGCCATTGCCTAGCCATTATGGATCCATAATATTGTCATATCGTCATGTAGCAACCCAACCGCAGCTGGTCTACATCGAAACGATTATTTGTCTGTCACTATTCATGAATAGTGCAGGGCCTCCCTAGAAATCGAACTCGAGACCTCCCTTAAGGAGTCTAATTTCGTATTCCAACTAACCACTGAGCCAATGGTTCAGTGGCTACTAGGAATGCGAAATTAGACTCCTTAAGGAGGGTCTCGAGTTCGATTCTGGGGAAGGCCCTTTACTATTCATGAGTGAATAGTAGGGACAAATAATCGTTTCGATGTAGACCAGCTGCGATTGGGTTGCTACATGGCGATATGACAATATTATGGATCCATAATGGCTAGGCGTTTGCCCCGAGGGGGTGCGCCCACACCTGGGTAGGGGGCACGCTGTGCAACTCAGGGTGTGACAAAAATTGTCACGACGCCCCTGACGTAGGCTGACGTCATGACCGGCACAACGTACTATACACTATACATACCCATATACAGTATATAATACACTGTCAGCCTTCACGTACTCTCACAATACTTTCCAAAATGTACATAATTTTTTTTTTCTTACCTGATAAATGTCTATGATCATCTCATTCCATCTTCCCAAGCATTATATAATCTTACCACATAACTCATCTAGGTGATACATATATACATATAATGTGTGATAAGTATACATATCAAAATAACAAAAATATAATCTATTTCCTCCAAGCATACATACACATACCAAACAAGTTCTTTTTCCCTTCGAATCAATACCTGAAATATTGAAGGAAATGAGGTGAGCAAACAACAGCTCAATGAATATAGTTCTTGAGATGGCAATTATATACATCTAGAGAAATATGATATTTAAAATCATTTCAAACACTTATGCAACACATGCATCATTCAACGAATATATTATACATGTCAACAACATAAATTTCATGAGTTTTCTATAATACAATACACAATCTCCCTCCTCCGCAAGGCAAGAGAGCGGGTCTAACCCTTGTATGGTCGTACAAGGTAGACACAGCCTCTCATTCCCCAATTCACAGTCATTTCAAGGATCGCAACCCTTGTTAGGACAGACTTACTGACAATGAGGACTCGCAAAACCTCATCCGGGTCTAATTCCTAACGAAATGACAATGAGGATTCGCAAAGCCTCATCATTACAAACTCCAATGCTAAAATCAGTTTGCATGAGCCATAAAACTCAATGCCTTATATATAATATCACATGCATACAATCAAACAGTTTATATGCGTACAATGTCATACAAGAACCAAATCAAGAAAACTATACTCATAGTACAACACGTTCAACTTAAACTCAATCATCGTCGCTTTCGAGTCCAGCTCCAAGTTAAATCCAACTAATTTAACCTGTTACAATCACTCCATAATTCAATTTCATGTATTCATATCTATGTACATCTTTAATTTCTCAACTCACTTCAAATCACGAATAATAAATCCATTTAGGACTCATAAGCAGTTGAAGAAACTACTAAATCGTTTCTGTGGTCAATCTAGATATTTCCACAAGAAAGAACAGTGAAAATAGATGTCCAAATCATATTTTCACGACACCATCATATCCAAAAATCACAATCTTAGCATCGAAACATCCAAATTCAGTTATCTATGATATCAAACTGGAGTTTCATTTGATGCACATCACTGTTCACTGTTCACTTCACTATTTACTATTTACTATTCACTATTCACTGTTCACTATTAACTATTCATCACTATTCATCCGAAAGATGTAAATTGTATTAAAATTGTCAAACGGTCTCTAAAAATCATGAAATTAAATCTAACCACATATTCGGGGTCCCGGTCGTCTAAGGAGTGTTTTTCTACCTTCCTAGCAGGTTTTCATTCACGTTGGGGTCAAAACCCCAATTTGTCAAAACGCCGTAAAACGGCTCCCACAGTCAAAATTAGTCCGCTAGAATCGTTACATCTAGCTTAGATAGTAATTTCACGAAGAAAGGGAGTGAAAATCGCTTATCGTGAATCCGGATTTCGCCCGAATCCCGCGTTCTCCCTTTTCTCTCCTCTTTTCCTCGTTCTGTCTTTCTTCTCTCGTTCTGCAACTCTTCTAATTTTTTTGTTTTTGTTTTCTTTGTGTCGGCAACTTCTTTTTCTTTTAGTTTATTTCTCTTTTTTTTTGTTTAATGTTAACATGTGAGAGTGAGGTGAGAGATTTTTGTTTTTTTTTTTTTTTTTTGTTTAAGGTGTGAGAGAGAAAAGTGAGACAATGACGTGAGAGATAAGAATGAGAGAGATATTTTAACTTAACGATGATCCAATGCTCCTCCTCTAATTTAATAAAACAACTTCCCCTCCTCTAATTTAGTAAAATAACTTCCCCATTTTAATATTTAACTTTTATTTATTCAATCATACTCCAATCCACATTTTTAATTAACCACTAATCATACACGCGTATATTTAGCGCATACGTATCAAATACGTGTATTATCACGTGTATATTTAGCTCATACATATAAAATACGTATATTATCAAACATATATTGAGCTCCTATGTATAAAATACGTGTATTAGCAAACGTATATTGAGCTCCTATGTAAAAAATACGAGTATTATACATCTCGATATACGTGTACGTCAACGTATATATTTACTTAAATTTACGGGGTGTTACAATCTCCCTAACTTAAGGCATTTCGTCCTCGAAATTTAGAATCAAGGACTATTCCGCAAGTGATACTCAATCCCAGATAACTGCTCCCGCATTGTATATCTCCGCTCCCATGTTTGCTCTTCTTACTACATAGTCTCCTCCCCAACTTAGAGTTGAGTTATATCCATAACATATATGGATTCCGAATGACATTCCTCAATATCAATATCAACTGTGACCGTAGAGCAAATCGGTAAGCCAATGGACCTATCATTTCAAGGATCTCTCAAGGTCATTTGGCCTTTCTGTGGTAAGACCCTTAGCAAAATTGAGTCAGTCACAATATAACAACCTTGTGTATTTAATAATATCCTGTGGCACCAAGAACAATAACTCCATACTTTCAAATCAACAAGTTGGAGATCTATAAGGCTTATTATCAAGTGCCATCATTATGCTATTATCATAGTTGCTTATACACATAAGTTGACACACATAAAGTATTCCTTCCAACGTTCACCAAAATTCAAGTATACCAGACCCGAGCATGCTCGCAAGCATCAAAGTCACGCTTTCAGTCTGTCAACCAGTCTGAGAGTACATATCACACTGAGAAGGAGATGAGTACCAAAACGAGTCTGCATCATATATCAGATCTCGACACAATTTTCGGATCTTAATCCGACATGAAAAATATCTGAGTACTCCCATACAATCTCCCTATCTCACACATCTGCTCAGTCTATCAAAAGGATTCTGGTGTTCATTGGAAGAATACATAGACTTATCAGTCCACTAATGATTATCCAAATGGTATCATTTCTACCCATAACCCATAAAATACCATTTGAATTCCATCTTCATTTAACACAATCTATATTGCCAATTTCATAGTCTGTCATACTGATATCATATTCTTCTCATCATAAATCTTACTCTCTGAATATGAGTATTAATCAGCTGAACATGCATCCGAGCACAAATATCAACACATGGAGTAACAGAGAGTACACTCATAACTGTACCTCTCACTCACACCAATCTCCATTTATGGCTAACTGATAGATACTACTCCAGTTTCAGCCTGTTTCCTGCTCAATGCCTCAGCAACATATTGGCCTTTCCCCGGATAATAATTCAATGTAAAATCAAATCCTTCGGGAATTCTTGCCACATTTATTACCTCATATTCAGTTTTTTTTTTTTTTTTTTTTTCTGTTCAAATAATTACTTCAGACTCTTAACAACTGAAGATAGTGTGACCTTTAATTATAGAGGTAATGCTCTCATCAATTCAAAATAACTACCAACTAAATTTTTTTATTCACTCTCAGGATAGTTATTCTTGTGCACTACCAAATATCTGGAAACACAAGTAATTAACCTATCATGATGTAACGATTCTAGTGGACTAATTTTAACTGTGGGAGCCGTTTTACGGCGTTTTGACAAATTGAGGTTTTGACTCCAACGTGAATGAAAACCCGCTAGGAAGGTAGAAAAACACTCCTTAGACGATCGGGACCCCGAATATGTGGTTAGATTTAATTTCATGATTTTTGGAGACCGATTGACAATTTTAATACAATTTACATCTTTCGGATGAATAGTGATAAATAGTGATAGTGAATAGTGAATGGTGAATAGTGAAGTGAACAGTGAACAGTAAATAGTGAACAGTGATGTGCATCCAATGAAACTCCAGTTTGATATCATAGATAACTGAATTTGGACGTTTCGATGCTAAGATTGTGATTTTTGGATATGATGGTGTCGTGAAAATATGATTTGGACATCTATTTTCACTGTTCTTTCTTGTGGAAATATCTAGATTAACCAGAGAAACGATTTAGTAGTTTCTTCAACTGCTTATGAGTCCTAAATGGATTTATTATTCGTGATTTGAAGTGAGTTGAGAAATTAAAGATGTACATAGATATGAATACATGAAATTGAATTATGGAGTGATTGTGACAGGTTAAATTAGTTGGATTTAACTTGGAGCTGGACTCGAAAGCGACGATGATTGAGTTTAAGTTGAACGTGTTGTACTGTGAGTATAGTTTTCTTGATTTGGTTCTTGTATGACATTGTACGCATATAAACTGTTTGATTGTATAAAATCGCTTACCGTGAGTCCGGATTTCGCCCGAATCCCGCATTCTCCCTTTTCTCTCCTCTTTTCCTCGTTCTGTCTTTCTTCTCTCGTTCTGCAACTCTTCTAATTTTTTTGTTTTTGTTTTCTTTGTGTCGGCAACTTCTTTTTCTTTTAGTTTATTTCTCTTTTTTTTTTGTTTAATGTTAACGTGCGAGAGTGAGGTGAGAGATTTTTGTTTTTTTTTTTTTTGTTTAAGGTGTGAGAGAGAAAAGTGAGACAATGACGTGAGAGATAAGAATGAGAGAGATATTTTATCTTAACAATGATCCAATGCTCCTCCTCTAATTTAATAAAACAACTTCCCCATTTTAATATTTAACTTTTATTTATTCAATCATACTCCAATCCACATTTTTAATTAACCACTAATCATACACGCGTATATTTAGCGCATACGTATCAAATACGTGTATTATCACGTGTATATTTAGCTCTTACGTATAAAATATGTGTATTATCAAACATATATTGAGCTCCTATGTATAAAATACGTGTATTAGCAAACGTATATTGAGCTCCTATGTATAAAATACGAGTATTATACATCTCGATATACGTGTACGTCAACGTATGTATTTACTTACATTTACGGGGTGTTACAAAAAGGCCTTATGTATACAGAAGGCCTTTTTGTCACACCCTGGGTTGCACAGCGTGCCCCCTACCCAAGTGTGGGCGCACCCCCTCGGGGCGAACGCCTAGCCATTATGGATTCATAATATTGTCCTATCGCCATGTAGCAACCCAATCGCAGCTGGTCTACATCGAAACGATTATTTGTCTGCCACTATCTATGAATAGTGAAGGGCCTCCCCCAGAATCGAACTCGAGACCTCCCTTAAGGAGTCTAATTTCGCATTCTGAGTAACCACTGAGACATAAGGCCTTTTTGTCACACCTTGGGTTGCACAGCGTGCCCCTACCCAGGTGCGGGCACATCCCTCGGGGCGAACGCCTAGCCATAGTACCACATAATATTGTCCTATCTCCATATAGCAACCCAACCGCAGCTGGTCTACATCGAAATGATTATTTGTCCCTACTATTCACTCATGAATAGTAAAGGGCCTCCCCCAGAATCGAACTCGAGACCTCCCTTAAGGAGTGTCATTTCGCATTCTGAGTAGCCACTGAGCCAATGAGCCAATGGTTCAGTGGCTACTCAGAATGCGAAATTAGACTCCTTAAGGGAGGTCTCGAGTTCGATTCTGGGGGAGACCCTTTACTATTCATGAGTGAATAGTAGGGACAAATAATCGTGTCGATGTAGACCAGCTGCGGTTGGGTTGCTACATGGCGATAGGACAATATTATGTGATACTATAGCTAGGCGTTCGCCCCGAGGGGGTGCGCCCGCACGTGGGTAGGGGGCACACTGTGCAATCCAGGGTGTGACAGTTAAAGATTATATATAGTTAAGTAATAAGAATTTCTTGATTGTTGTATGTGATTTTGATGTTTTAAAGATACGGAGCACTGGGAAATATAAGAGCATTGAGAACAGGGCAGTTGTGAATCCAAACAATAAGCGCCTCTCCATTAATGCGTTTCACAGCCCAAAGATCGATACAGTTATTGATCCTATTCAAGATCTTGTAAAGAGGAACAGTCCAAGTTACGTGACTCTAAGCTCTGAGGAATTTTTGAGGCAAATAATTACCAATAAACTTGATGGTAAAAGCCTATTAGACCACATGAAATTGAAAAAAAAAAAAAACAAAACAAACAGAATGGTTTGGATGTTTTGTAATTTGTATAGACTGAATTAATAATCTCTTTTCTAGAAACAGACAGATAGAAAGGGATACTTTTGGTCTTATGTATTCAACTTTTCTAGAACTGTTTCTTTGGTATTATTACCCATCTATAAGGAGTGGTTCATATTGCTTGAATCTGTAAAAAAGATCTTTAGAAAAAATTGAGTGTGTTTATTTGATGTCTCTTCATGGCTGCTCAAAGTCAATAAGCTCCTTCATATTCTAGAACTGTTCTTGTTTTATATCACCACTTACAATTATAAATGAAAGTGTTGCAATTACATCAATAATGTGTGAAGCTTCAAGAAGCAAAAATGGAGTTTGCTTCTCTTCCTGTTCCAAATGTTCAGGATCTTGCTACTAAGAAACTGAAGGAAATACCCGATAGATATATTCAGCGTGAACCCGAATCCGAACATGTTTCTTACGAGAGTTCTGATGAAATTCCAGTAATTGATCTTCAAAAGCTGCTTATCTCTGATGATAATGAAATGGGCAACCTTCATGTGGCCTGCAAAGACTGGGGCTTCTTCCAGGTATAAAATATATATATATACATGAATAATACATAGTACCCTTTTTTTCATTTGATCTAATGTAGTACACTTGAGCTAATAAAAAACAAATTTGAGATAGAATAAACTCATTTGAATGTGAATTTTTTTGTAACGTTATATAAGTTAATCAATCATGGCGTGGAAGAAGAACTAATTAAGAAGATGTTGGGCGACGTTGAAGAGTTCTTCAACCTTCCATTAGAGGAGAAGAAACCTTATGCTCAGCTACCCAACGACATCCAAGGTTACGGGCAAGCCTTTGTTGTGTCTGAAGATCAGAAACTCGACTGGTCTGACATGCTCGGCCTTCGTACTCTCCCCGTCTCTGAAAGAAATATCCGGTTTTGGCCTACCAATCCAACTTCTTTCAGGTAACACTAAGAATTGTTACATAACAAATTTATGTTATACATTTATAGTGTTTTCCTCCTTTCTTTTTGTTCTTGGTAACAATATCTTATATATGTTCAGAACAACACTTGAGAAATATGCATTGGAGATGGAAAAACTTACATTCAAATTGCTAAGTTTGATGGCTAAGAACTTGGGAGTGGAAGCAGAGAAAGTCACAAGCATGTCTGAGAATGGAGCACAAGGTGTGAGATGCAATTACTATCCACCGTGCCCACAAGCAGATAAAGTTATTGGCATCACTCCACACTCAGATGCTTCTATCATAACTTTGCTAATTCAAAATAATGAAGTTGCGGGGCTACAGATCAGAAAATGTGGGAACTGGGTCCCCATTAAACCTGTTCCAGGTGCTTTCATTGTCAATGTTGGTGATGTAATTGAGGTAATTATTCAAAATTAATTTTCTTTTCTAATGATTCTTCTATTAAAATTATGGCCTTTTGAGCTAATTGGTTAAGCTTGCCCATTTGCAGATTCTCAGCAATGGATTGTACAAAAGTATTGAACACAGGGCTATCATACATCCGGAGAGAGAACGCATTTCTATTGCCTTATTCCAAGACCCAAGAGGTGGAATTGTTATTGGGCCACTTCAAGATCTTTTAGATAATGAAAATGGTGCAAATTACAAGACTATAAACTATGATGATTATTTGAGGAAGTATTTTTCTGCTAAACTTGATGGGAAGAGCACGCTGAATATGATAAAACTGGAGAATCATGAGATTCAAGAAAGAGCTTAGAAAGCTTAATTACTTCTACAACCAACAAATTTGTTTCAAACTGCCATATGCTCTGGTTGAGATTATGATTGAGTTACAGTACTTATATCGTTGTCAGTATCCAAAATATTAGAATATTCTATATACTGTGTTATGTTCATAAAGTAATTTTATTATTAGAGTGATGAAGAATCTAGTGCACCTGGTATATATGTTTGAGCAAGTGAAGTGTACCATCTGTTAAAAACTTGTGCATTTAAGATTATCTCTAGTTAAGTAGTAACAATTTCTTAATTCTTGTATGTGATTTTGATGTTTTGAAGACAATGAGCAACAAAAATATAAGAGCATCGAGCACAGGACAGTCGTGAATCTAGGAGCGCCTCTCGATTGCTCTCAAATTTCAACATAATTATCAGTCCAACTCAAGATCTTGTGAAGGAGAATGGCCCAAGTTACATCACTCTAAGCCTCTGAAGAATTTTTTGAGGCAAATTATCAGAAATAAACTTGATGGTAAAAGCCTATTAGACCACATGAAATTGAAAAACTGAAAAAGAAGAAGAAGAATGGTTTGGGATGTATTGTAATTTGTAGTGATTGAGTTAATAATCTCTTTTCTAGAAACAGATAGACAGGCGTACTTTTGATTTTATTCAAGTTCTCTAGAACTGTTTCTTTGGTTTTATTATCCATCTGTAAGGAGTGGCTTGTATTGCTTGAATCTGTCAAAATATTCTAGAAATATGTAATTGAGTGTGTTTATATGTCTCTCCATGGCTCCTCAAAGTTAGAAGGATAAGCTCCATTAATATAGAAATGTGCTTTGTTTTATGTCACCACTTACAATTAGAAATGAAAGTGTTGCAATTACATCAATAATATGTGAAGCTTCAAGAAGCAAAAATGAATATTGCTTCTCTTCCTGTTCCAAATGTTCAGGATCTTGCTAGTAAGAAACTGAAGGAAATACCCGATAGATATATTCAGCGTCAACTCGAAACCGGACACGTTTCATTTGAGAGTTCTGATGAAATTCCTGTAATTGATCTTCGAAAGCTCTTCTCTTCTGATGATGAAATGAGCAAGCTTCATATTGCCTGCAAAGACTGGGGCTTCTTCCTGGTAAAAATGAATGATTATGTATAGTATTTTTACAAATTTATATATGCTAGAGAAACTAACTTGAAATTTGAGCTTTTTGGAATGTTTTATAAGTTAATAAATCATGGAGTGGAAGAAGAACTAATTAAGAAGATGCTGAGCAATGTCGAAGAGTTCTTCAACCTTCCATTAGAGGAGAGGAAAGCTTATGCTCAGCTACCCAATGACCTCCAAGGTTATAGGCAAGCCTTTGTCGTGTCTGAAGATCAGAAACTCGACTGGTCCGGCATGCTCGCCCTTCGTGCTCTTCCCATCTCTGAAAGAAATATCCGGCTTTGGTCTACCAATCCAACTTCTTTCAGGTAATACTAAGAATTGTCATATAACATATTTATATTATACATTAATGGTGTCTTTTCCCCCCCTGGTGACAATATTTTATATATGTTTAGAGAAACACTTGAGAAATATGCATTGGAGATGGAAAAACTTACATTCAAATTACTGACTTTGATGGCTAAGAACTTGGGAGTGGAAGCAGACAAGGTGACAAGCATATTTGAGAATGGAAAACAAGTGGTTAGGATGAATTACTTCCAACATGCCCAGAAGCAGATAAGGTTGTTGGGATCACTTCACACTCTGATGCTTCTATCATAACTTTGCTCATTCAAAACAATGAGGTTGAAGGGTTACAAATCAAGAAAAATGAGAAATGGGTCCCCATTAAACCCATTTCAGGTGCTTTCTTTGTCAATGTTGGAGATGTAATTGAGGTAATATTAACCAACATAACATTTTTTGGAAAATGCTAAAATAACATCTAAAAAGCGTATATCCATAACTTTCGTGCACCATTGGATTGCCTCGAGTCATGTGTTGCTACAAAACTCAAGACAATCCAATGGTATATAAATGTGATGTACACTATTTTTTTTTTTCCTTTTCTTTTAGGTTCTTTTAAAATTCTGGTTTTGGAGCTAATTTGAGGTTGCCCATATGCAGATTCTGAGCAATGGATTGTACAAAAGTATTGAACACAGAGCTATCATACATCCAGAGAAAGAATGCATCTCTATTGCTGGATTTCACAACCCAAGAGGTGGAATTGTTATTGGGCCACTTGCAGATCTGCTTCTGGAGGAGAAAAATGGAGCAAATTACAATACTATAAGCTATGATGATTATTTAAAAAGTTATCCTTCTGCTAAGCTTGATGGCAAGAGCATGCTGAATCTCCTGAAACTGGAGAAACATATATGAGATTCAAGAAAGGGATTAGTACTTTAAGTGGTTATTTTCTTTTTCCTCATCCTCGGGTCGCTGTAGTTATCATTATAATCAAAAAATTACAATGATTATATATATATAGTATTATATATTTTCATGAAGGGAGAACATGTTAAATATGAAGTATATTGTGTTCATGAAGTTTTCTTTAATGGAGTGAAGAATCTAGTGCACCTGGTATACATGTTCAAGCAAGTGAAGTGTACCTATTATTGAAGGGTTAAGAATGAGTATATTAACATTTTCTTAAACTTTGTCATGTAGGTAAGTAAGTATAATCATACATACTTACACTCCTTTTAATTATTATTTATTTTTTTGGCAACTTTCATTCCCTTCTATTTTTGTGCATTGCACGTGGGACTAATATGATTAATACATAAACTAAATTATTGTGTGATTTTAAAATATTTATTGATGATTTGAAAAAAAAAAAAAAAAAAACTTACATACTAACAAGTTTCCATTCTCAATTACAATAATCAAGAGAAATTTATACTTGTTTCATTGAACACAATAATTTAAACCAGTTTTAAGGAATTAATCTTACATTCCTCACAATTTCATGAGGTCCAGCACCCTCTTACCATCAAGTTTGGAAGAAAAAAATTGCCTCATGTAAGCATCATGCTCTACAGTCTTGTAATTTGCACCATTCTCTCCCAAGAGCTCTGGAAATGGTCCAACAACTATTCCACTGTTTGGTTCTTGAAATCCAGCAATTGATAAACGTTCTTTCTCTGGGTGTATGATTCCCCTGTGTTCAATACTCTTGTATATACCATTGCTTAGTATCTGCCAACAAACAAGCTCAAATGAAAATCTTAACAGAAAATAAATAATTAAGCAGTACACACACATATATAGGCCCTGTTTGGGAGAACTTTTTTAAATTGCTTTTGAAGCTAAATCATTTTTTAGAAGTGTTTGGCAATACCTCCTCTAGCAAAATTACGGTAGGAAAAAGCAATTTTCTTCTTTTAGAAGAAGCTGAAAGATACCAGTTTTTCCCAAAAATGCAATTCCTATAAGCGTTTCTTGGAAGAGAGCTTTTGAAAAAGCTCTCCCAAACGGGGCAACAATTATATTGTTTCAGTACCTAAAAGCTATAAGCATTACTATAGATAACAAACTCCTCACTTGCATGATGCACACGTGATTTATAATGAGGAGAAAAGACATGATCAATAAATAAGATAAACAAACAAATATGCTTATAAAGAGGTTTGAACTCAAGACCTCTAGAATAACTTGGTTTTGATACCATGTTAAAATTTGTTTCACTTAATAGTTATACTGCTAGGTCTAGGTCTAACTATGTATATAAAGCACAAATATAGATATTAACATATATATTCTAAATTCAAATATCACTTCAATGGAGATTTATATATGGAGTAATGCTTGATGCACTCTGGGTGCCAACACCATTTTCGATGCTAGTACCCAGCCTTCCGTAGATGTTGTGGATGATTCACAATACACGCGCATCCTCAAAACATCAAAGAGGAGCTGGGTGCTAGCATTGAAAAATGGTGTTAGCACCCAACGCATATAAAATATTTTTCTTATATATATTAATACCTCAAGTACATCTCCAAAGTTGACAATAAATGCTCCAGGAATAGCTTTAATGGGGACCCAATTCCCATTTTTCTTGATTTGTAACCCTTCAACCTCGTTAACTTGAATAACCAAAGTTATGAGAGAAGCATCAGAGTGTGGAGATATTCCAAGAACCTTGTCTGATTCTGGGCATGGTGGATAATAATTCATCTTCACTCGCTGTATTCCAGCCTTATATATATTTCTCAGCTTTTCTGATTCAATTCCCAAATTCTTCTCAATCAAACCCAACAAACATATTGTAAGTTTCTCCATTTCCTTTGCATATTTATCAAGTGTTCCCCTGAAATCAAACATATTATTATTATTATTTGTGTTACAAAAATCAAACATATATATATATATATATATAATAACAGAGGGTATCAGGTATTCGGTCCGTTTAATTCGTTGTGCCCCTGCCTGCTCAAGCAAGAAATGCCCCAGTTACCAACACTAATGAAGAGTTAACTCGTTACCTCGTTTCCTAATAAGAGGCCCCCGAAAAAAAATCAAACATATTAATTTCACTGCTATAAAAATAAAATCCTTTTTAAAAAAAATAAAAATTGGTGATTTGTTGTTACCTAAAAGAAGGAGGATTGGTAGGCCAAAATTTCATGATTCTTTCAGAGACTGGTAAGGTAAGAAGACCAAGCATGTCTGCCCAATCAAGCTTCTGGTCTTGAGATACCACAAAAACTTGGCCATAGCCATAAATATTCCCTGGTTCTTGTGCATGAGCTTTCTTCTCCTCTAATGGCAACTTGAAGAACTCAACTATATCACTCTTCATGTTCTCAATTATTTCCTCCGGTACACCATGATTGATCAACTAATAAAAAACAGAAGAAAATGATTTATTATTAAGTGGGTGCCATTAATTTAATCATTTTATTTGTTTTTTTTTTTAATAAATTTGATACTATTACAAGATCAATTTGAAAATTCAAAAACAAACCTGGAAGAATCCCCAGTCTCTGCAAGCTTTATGAAGCCTACTCATTTCATCATCATCATCATCATAGCTAGTGCCCACTAATTGTTGATCTAAGAGCTTTCGAAGATTGATCACTGGAACTTCAAGTGACTCATCAATGGAAACTTGATGGGTCTCAAGTTCTGGCCGGATATATCTACTAGGAATCTCTTTCAAGTCGTTTGTGGCAAGTTCTTGAACGTTTGGTACAGGGAGAGAACGATACTCACCAGCTTTGCTTGCCACCTCGCTCTCCATTATCATTCTACTTTAACTGATCTTTTGTTCTTCAATTCAAGATTTTTAGGGCTTAAATAGATACTTGCTTGATCTTGAAGTAAGCTATGCCATTAAGTGCGTCTGTTCATATAAGAATGAAAGTTGAACACTTTACCATTACAAATCTACATTAAAAAATGTTGAAGTTTATCTTATTATGGCACTTTTCCAACATTTTCCAGCAAAAATGTTCCAGCAAAAGTATTTTGGACATGCTTCTAAATAAACTGCCTTGTAAAAAAATATTTTTTTACTTTTAAAAAAAACCAAGTAAGACCAATTTTTTCAATATTTTTTTTTCAAAAACGATTTTTAAAAAAAAAAATTTAAATTTTCTTAAACAAAACTTATATATTATAATAAATATCATCCACTCAAAGCACTTTTTTCTAAAAGAATTCATTACTCCCACCAAATTATGTCATGAAACTTATACTCAGTTTAAAAAAAAAATTTTAAAGTATTTTTACTTTAAATATATTTTTAAAAGTGTTTTATAACACATGTTTTTAATTAAATAACAGTATTATTTTTTACTTTTAAAAAAATAGGAGAGAAACAAACTTTTTTTTTGAAAGAGTTAATCTTTTAAAAGAGTTTGTTGAAAAAACACTTTCAAAAAATTCTACCAAACAACCTCAATTAAAGTTGGCACAAAAAGGAGCATTGATTGTGATGATGATTTTTCATCCTAATTTAATGTTCGATTGAAAAAAGATTGATGGAAAACAGTTATTGATATCTACCTTTGACATTTTGCAGTTAGGCCATTAAAGTCTAATTTAGAAAAAGGAGAAGGGATAGACATTAGACCTTATAAGATATTTGACAAATTCCAACTCACACATTAACGCTCTTTTAAAACGTTTTTCTTTTTAGGTATAATAAATTTAACTCAACTAATCAAGTCTTTTCTCAATTAAATAGGTTGATTGCATGAATTTATTTCTTTTATTATATTTTATCAAGGTTTTAGTTGGACATTTTAATTACAAGTATTTATATTTTTATCGTAGCCCTTCAAGTAGTTTGATTAAGTAGATAAATAATGTTATATGTACGTTAGATATCAACGTTATTTTTTATACGAATATTTGAAGATCGATGCCGCGTAATATATGTATATTTTTAAAATATTTAAGAGAGTTGCGTGTCAGCGTTGAAAAATGACATTGACACCAACCTACATAAAATATTTTTCTAATTAAGTAGACTCATTTTATAGTTTATTTAACAAAGTTTTATGTTATAATTTTCTTTTACCTAGGCTTGGATTGTATTCAAAGGTGTGCAAAAATAGGCCTTGTTTGGGAGCACGAAAAAAGCTGGGTCATACTCGGCACATTCAATGCTACAATAAATCACTTAAAATTGAGGTCATACTTGCATAGACTTTATGTTTTGAAAATAAGATGTTTCTTTATTAGTTAGTATATTTTTGAGATCACTCACTTTCAAATTGAACAAAATCTAATGTTGAAAATTACTTAGATATTAGTTTGATGACATACATGACTTATTCATTTACACATACATACAAAATCATTCCAATTACTTCTATTGGAATAGTTACATATAAATTTGTATTGTAGATACAATTCTTCTTCTTTTTTTTCTCGATGTACCCAATATATGTGTTATTTCAAGATTTTAGCATGCATTAGGATTATTTGGCCAACATTTATCTTAGAAAATCAAAATGACTAAACAAAAAAAAACAAAAAAACAAAAACAAAAAAAAAAGTAAGAGAAACCACACAAAAGTCAACAATTAATGCATTAAATGCCACATTAAATTTAACTTCGTATTTTTCCTGTCAGTAGAAAAATACAAAGCTAAATTGTCCTCTAAGACGTAATGTCACATTGACATTTATTTTATATATTTAAAAAGCACATTACTTTTATATATAAATTATTAGATAGTCTCAAATTATATATTAATACATAATTATATATATATATATATTTTGATAAAATGATAACATTATATAGACACACTTCTCTAGCTTGCCCATACATTTATTCCTTAAAATGTCTAATTATATTTATTTATCTGTAACTGAACACAAATATTATTTAATCATAATCTCAACTACAATATATATGACAGACATAGTGAAACGTATTAGTGATTATTATTAATCAAACTTTTTAAGTCTTAAGCCTTTTTCTTGAATCTCATGCATGATTCTTCAGTTTTATCAGATTCAGCGCGTTCTTGCCGTCAAGTTTAGCAGAAAGATACTGCCTCAGATAATCATCAAATTTTATAGTCTTGTAATTTGCACCATCTTTATCATGATCATCTAAGAGATCTTCAAGTGGCCCAATGACAGTTTCACCACTTGGGTCCTGAAATCCAGCAATTGAAATCCGTTCTTTTTCTGGGTGTATAATAGCTCTGTGTTCAATACTTTTGTATAATCCATTGCTCAGAATCTGCAGAAGGCCAGTTGTTCGTAGGGTTAAATTCTTGTAGTGAGGGCAAGCTCAAATTAGCTGTAAATCAGAATTTTAAAATCAAGAAAATTCAAAATGCTGATTAATTTATCACCTCAAGAATATCTCCAACATTGACAATGAAGGCACATGGAATGGGCTTGATGGGGACCCAATTCCCATTTTTCTTGATTTGTAACCCTGCAACTTCATTATTTTGAACGAGCAAAGTTATGATGGAAGCATCTGAGTGTGGAGTGATGCCAATAACTTTATCTGCTTGTGGGCATGGTGGATAGTAATTGCTTCTCACACCTTGTATTCCATTCTCAAATATGCTTGTCACCTTCTCTGCTTCCACTCCTAAGTTCTTAGCCATCAAACTTAGCAATTTCATTGTAAGTTTTTCCATCTCCATTACATATTTCTCAAGTAACTCTCTGAAAATGCAGTTAAAAGCTTGGATTAGTGTCACCAGAAAAAAAATAATGAAGAAAATATTGGTTAGATGTCATGTTATATATATATATATATAGAAAATTGTATCCAAAATCATATTCATACCGATATATGTGTGCGTGTATATATACAGTATATATATACACACACACGTATATACCTGAAAGATGTTGGGTTGTTAGGCCAAAACTGCATGTTTCTTTCGGAGACGGGAAGAGTATGAAGAGAGAGCATGTCAGACCAGTCGAGTTTCTGATCTCCCGAAACCACAGAGGCTTGCCCGTAACCTTGGAAATCGTCGGGTCGCTGAGCATAAGCTTTCTTCTCTTCTGATGGAAGATTGAAGAACTCTTCTACATTGCTCAACATCTTCTTAATCAGTTCTTCCACTTCATGATTGATTAACTGAACCATAAATCCAAGAAAATCACATTCAAATAAGTTTCTTTCTTATGTAATTGATTTAACTACATGACAAATTAAACTCAAGAGTGATCATTTCTATATATACCCATAAGTTCATATCAAAGCATTAAAACTTGATGCAATCTAAGAGTATTAAGTACTCAAACATTTTTTTTACCTGGAAGAAGCCCCAGTCTTTACAGGCAATATGAAGCTTGCCCATTTCATCATCAGAAGAGAAGAGCTTTTGAAGATCAATAACAGGAATTTCATCAGAAATCTCATATGAAACATGTTCGGATTCGAGTTCACACCGAATATATCTTTCGGGTATTTCCTTCACTTTCTTACTTGCAAGATCCTGAACATTTGGAACAAGTAGAGAAGCAATCTTCATTTTAATTTGCTTCTGTTCACAGGCTTACAAAACTCTTTTATCTTTCTTATCTCCTTATACATTAATGGAACCCAGTATTTATAACTATAGAGCCTATCAACATATATTCACAGTTTAGTACATATATCTTGAATTATATATCTGACTAATTCAAGCAATAGGGGCCACTCCTTATAAATGGCTAAAAGCAAATTATTGTTCCTATACCTTGTATGAAACGAAAACCAACTTATGTTTTCTATGGAAGGAAGAGCTATTAATTAATTCAGCCTTATGTCACGACTCTTGACTTTTTGTCATTTGGACTAATATATATGATGCGATCTTGAGATTCAATGCTTACTATTTTTTCATGGGCAGCTGTGCTAGATATTTTGAAGACTAACAAGCTAATTAAGATGAAATATTAGCCGTTGGATTTTAATGCCTAATATTTGAAATTTATGTACAAAAAGTCTAACGCATAATAATGTGACGTGACTTGATAGGTGTCTGAGAGCTATTTAGATTGACCTTTACAACTCTACCTTTTTTTCTTAATGACGTCATAAGTAACGTCAAAGATTTTTTTTTATCCGGCAAAAGCCTATTTTCTGCTTTAAAAAAGAAGAGTACAGAGCCAACTAAAAATAAATTAATTATATTTTTAATAAAAATTTCATTTTAAGAAATAATTTTATTAATTTGATAAAAACTAAATTTATTATTTTTAGTAAAAATTTATTACTTTAATAATTATGGGATTGATATCCATAATTATAGTATATCACCTATAATGTCTCCTACTAATATGGAGAGATATCTATAATTTATATGATTACTAGAATTATGGGATTGAGATCCATAATTATAGTATATCACCTGTGTGTATCTTATATATTGTAACAACGTACTGTGAATGAAATAACAGTGAAAATCATTTCTTCAATTGTGTTCTTGATATGGTATCAGAGCTACCTTCAATCTCCTATTCTTTACATTAGGAATTGAAGTAGGTCCTTTGTTCACAATTGTTAAATTTCTGTTCATCTTATTCCGTTACGATTCATTCGTATCCGTATCAGTATGTTTGTCATCCAAGAAGATTGATTCTTCCCCTACACCCGTGGTTGCGGTTGGTTTCCAGATGCAGGAAACGTCCTCCTTGATCACCCCAGAACGCCTTGATGGGACCAATTACATAGAATGGTCTCTGAAAGCCCAGTGGGTCATCTAAACAATTCACAATATTTTATTGTGATACATACACAAGAATATTGCAAACAAGTTTCACACATTAATCGTTGCAACATTAGATTGTTTGAGTCGATAGTTTCATCACGTTCCAAATCACGTACCGTTAGAAAATCAAACTCAGGGTGGCACAGCCCAAAAATCATAACATTGGAACATTGGCGATATTTCTTAGAATAACTGCCCCATATGTGTGATTCTTATCTTAATCGTGTTCTTTAGTGATGTCACGCCATACGTACGGTATAAGCACGATATTAAGTGCATTCATAAAACATATTCAACTCCACTACACATGGTATCATGTCACAAAGTCAATTATAATAATGTTCACGCATTCACTATGCCAATATTTCAAATCATACATTTCCTTATTAGACATTGTAATTTATAAATGAATTCAACCACCACATGAATTTTATGCATCCAATTATCATTTGATCAGAATAAAAATCATGTTAACACACATATCATCATGGTTAAACAATCACAACATTTCATACATATAATCATGTACAATAGGCATGCATAAGCAATCTAATAATTCTATGGACCTAATTAATTTAACATTCCTATCTATATATCAAATAAACTATTGTGAAGGCCTAGAATCATTCTCACCTGAATCGCTAAATTCCAAATTACTTAAACTCCTCGCCACGCTTGGTAATCAACCTGTACATGTATATTACGTTGTTAATATAATTACTCAATTATGAGTGTAGAGATATATACATATACACATATATATATAGTGGTTGGATGTTTAAACTAAGTACATATATAAATATATTATATAATATCTTGATTGCTAAAAATAAATAATTGAGTTGCAATGGTTAAAATAATAATAATAATAATGTATTGTATGTATGATATATATATATATATAAATATATTATATAACATTTTGGTTGCTAAGAAATAAATAATTGAGTTGCAATGGTTAAATAATAATAATAAGAATGTATTGTATGTATGATATATATATATATATATATATTATACAACATTTTAGTTGCTAAAAAATAAGGAATATGCATTATATAACATTGATAGTTGTGTAAAAGAAAAGAAAAAAAAAATGAAAAAGAAAATAAAATAAAAAAATCAAATCAGTTGCGGGAAAGAAGAGAAAAGAAAAAGAAAAAAGAAAAAAAAAACATTAAAAAAAAAAAAAAACAAATGGGTTGCAGGCGGAAGGGAAGAAAAACAGGAGAGGAAAAGAGAAGAAGATAAGGAGAAGAGGAAGAAGAAGAAGAAGAAGAAGAAGAAGGAGAAGAAGAGAGTGAGGGTGAGATGCAGAGATCGAGAGTGAGAGACCGTGAGCAAGAGATCGGGAGCGAGAGAAGACAGAGAGCGGAGAAGAGTGCGGCGGCGAGATCCGCGGCAGAGGAGGGAAGAGAGGCGAGATCTGTGGCGGACAAGTTCATTCCGATGTTTGGGGACCGGCACCAATTCCAACTCTTAATGGAATGCGATGGTTTGTTACATTCGTTGATGATTGCACTCGAATGACTTGGGTTTATATGTTGAAACACAATAGTGATGTTTGCTCCATTTTTCAATTATTTCATCAAATGGTAACTACACAGTTTGGCATTCCAATCAAAGTTCTGGGTTCAGATAATGGGGGGGAATATTTCAAGCAAGAGTTGTCCACATTCATGCAATCGGTAGGGATTATTCATCAAACGACATGTCCTTATTCTCCTCAACAGAATGGTGTTGCAGAGCGCAAAAATAGACAGTTATTGGAGGTCACTCGATCACTCTTGATTGGGGGCCATGTTCCCTCTTACTTGTGGGGTGAGGCGTTGTATTCGGCAGTGTACTTGATTAATCGAACACCATCCAGTGTCCTTACTTTCAGACGACCATTGGATGTTTTATCTAATCATTGCACCCTACCACCCATAGTACATTTAGCTCCAATAATTTTTGGGAGTGTGGTGTATGTCCACCTACATCCACATCAAAAAACTAAGCTTGAGTCTCGTGCGCCAAGGTGTGTTTTTGTGGGTTATGGAATCAATCAAAAGGGCTACAAATGTTTTGATCCATCTTCACAGAGATTTTATGTTTCAATGGATGTTGTTTTCCATGAACATGAACTCTTTTATCAATCACCGAATACTGATTCCTCACTTCCGGGGGTGCATCAACACGAAGTGCTGAATCATGAAGAAATCCAGTTTTTGTATCGAGCACAGGAGGACAATGAAGTCAATGTTGTACCCGAGGAAAATGAATCACTGGAACTACTGAATGATGAAACCAGTGTTATACCTGAGGATAATGAAACCAGTGCTATAGACCCAGATAAGCATGATTCGAACTCTATTCAGGATAGTACAATCTTGCCTCGACATGAAGCACAATCACTGCCTCAATCTTCTTCTACAGAGACAATCTCAAAGTTACCCATAAATCTTCGTATAAATACTACTGTTCTTGATAATGTTGTTGTTGAATTCCAAGCTAATCATGAACCTCAACTACCTCAATCTCGCTTTCCAGTCCGATCTAACCGTGGTATACCACCACCTTTGTATGAACCTGATCCTAAATCCAAAACTAAATATCTCATAAGTAATCATGTGTCTTCCAAAAGATTGTCTGAGTCATAGGCCTCTTATGTGCCGCAGTTATCATCTGTCTCTATTCCTAGTAAAATGCAGGAAGCTTTAGCAGATCCTAGATGGACTCAAGCCATGGCGGAAGAAATGGCAGAGCTTAAAAAAAATCTCACTTGGGAGCTCGTACCTCTACCTAAAGGGAAAAGAACTGTGGGATGTCGATGGGTGTTTGCAATTAAACAAAAGGGTATACACAATCATATGGGGTTGACTATCAAGACACTTTTGCACATGTTGCCAAGCTTAATACAGTAAGAGTGCTCTTATCTTTGGCAGCTAACCGAGATTGGCCGCTTCTTCAATTCGATGTAAAAAATGCATTTTTACATGGAGACCTTGCAGAAGAAGTATATATGGATCCTCCCCCAGGTGTAAAGGAGTACTCAAATACTACTATGGTGTGCAAGCTAAAGAAGGTGTTATATGGGTTAAAGCAATCTCCAAGAGCATGGTTTGGGAGATTCACCAAGTCCATGAAGAGCTTTGGTTATAGACAAAGCAACTCCGATCATACATTATTCCTAAAGCACAGAAAGGGAATAATTGCTGCTTTGATTATCTATGTGGATGATATGGTAGTAACGGGTGATGATCGAGATGAAATTGAGAGTTTGCAACGACGCTTAGCTTCAGAGTTTGAAATGAAACAACTTGGTGACTTGAAGTATTTTCTTGGTATTGAGGTAGCCCGATCAAAGAATGGTATCTTCTTATCTCAGCGTAAATACATTCTTGACCTGTTAATTGAGACAGGTACTCTCGGATGTAAGCCTACAAGTACCCCTATTGAACAAAATCATAAATTGTTCTACTGTTTGAATGCACCTCCTATTGATAAGGGAAGATACCAGAGACTTGTGGGAAAATTAATTTATTTGTCTCACACAAGGCCAGATATTGCTTATGCAGTGTCGGTTGTGAGCCAATTTATGCATGATCCTCGTAAACCTCACATGAATGCTGTAGATCGCATATTAAGATACTTGAAATCTACCCCAGGTAAAGGTTTGCTTTTCACCAAGAATAATCATATGAGAGTAGAAGGTTACACTGATGCAGATTGGGCTGGTTCAGCTGATGACAGAAGATCTACATCAGGATATTTTACTTTTGTGGGAGGAAACCTAGTGACGTGGAGGAGTAAAAAATAACCTGTTGTAGCAAGGTCAAGTGCAGAAACAGAGTATAGAGGCATGGCATATGGAGTGTGTGAGTTACTCTGGTTGAGAAACGTGCTAAAGGATTTGAGGGCAGGTTCAAAGGAAGTAATGAAATTGTATTGTGATAACACTTCAGCTATTGCGGTTGCTCACAATCCAGTCCAACATGATCGGACAAAACACATTGAGATTGATAGACATTTCATTAAGGAGAAAATTGATGCAGGGATCATTACATTCCCATTTTTGAAGTCTGAAGAACAACCGGCCGATGTTCTTACCAAAGTCGTGGCCAACCATATGTTTGATAATTCTCTATGCAAGTTAGGCATGTGTGATATCCATGCACCAACTTGAGAAGGGGTGATAGAATTAAGGGGTAATTGATATGATTACTAGAATTATGGGATTGATATCCATAATTATAGTATATCACCTATAATGTCTCCTACTAATATGGAGAGATATCTATAATTTATATGATTACTAGAATTATGGGATTGAGATCCATAATTATAGTATATCACCTGTTGTATCTTATATATTGTAACAATGTACTGTGAATGAAATAACAGTAAAAATCATTTCTTCAATTTAGTTCTTGATAGGAATCTCTTTCAAGTCGTTTGTGGCAAGTTCTTGAACGTTTGGTACAGAGAGAGTACGATACTCACCAGCTTTGCTTGTCACCTCGCTCTCCATTATCATTCTAATTTAACTGATCTTTTGTTCTTCAATTCAAGATTTTTAGGGCCTAAATCGATACTTGCTTGATCTTGAAGTAAGCTATGCCATTAAGTGCTTCTGTTCATATAAGAATGAAAGTTGAACACTTTACCATTACAAATCTACATTAAAAAATGTTGAAGTTTATCTTATTATGGCACTTTTCCAACATTTTCCAGCAAAAATGTTCCAGCAAAAGTACTTTGGACATGCTTCTAAATAAACTGCCTTGTAAAAAAATATTTTTCTACTTTTAAAAAAAACCAAGTAAGACCAATTTTTTCAATTTTTTTTTTCAAAAGCATTTCTTAAAAAAATTCTTAAACAAAACTTATATATTATAACAAATATAAGAATTTACTATGTAATTATAAAAGCTTTGTGCACTCAAAGCATCTTTTTTTTAAAAAATTTATTACCCCGAGTAAATTATGTCATGAAATTTATACTTAGTTTGGGAGAGCTTTTTTAAAGTAATTTTACTTTAAATATATTTTTAAAAATATTTGACAAAATATATTATAATAAAAAAAATAATCTTTTAATAAAATACAAGAGAAACTAATTTTTTTTCGAAAGAGTTAATCTTTTAATAATGTTTGTGGAAAAAACGCTTTGAAAAAGTTCTACTCAACACGGCCTCAATTAAAGTTGGCGAAAAGGGGAGAAATGATTGTGATGATGATTTTTCATCGTAGTTTAATGTTCGATTGAACAAACATTGATGGAAAATAGTTATTGATGTCACCGTTGTATTGCTAAGTTAACGTTTTTTTTACTTTTCTTTCTTTCTATTTTTTTGCCCTCTCCTCTCGTGCATCTACTTTGACATTTTGAAGTTAAAGTCTAATTTAGAACAAGGAGAAGGGATAGACATTAAACCTTATAAGATATTTGACAAATTCCAATTCACACAATAATGCTCTTTTAAAACGTTTTTCTTTTTAGGAATAATAAATTTAACTCAACTAATTAAGTCTTTTCTCCGTTAAAAGAGGATGATTGCATGAATTTATTTCTATTATTATGTTTTATCAAGGTTTAAGTCAGACATTTTAATTACAAGTATTTATATTTTTGTTATAGCCCTTCAAATAGTTTGATTAAGTAAATGAGTAATGTTATATGTACGTTAGATGTCAACGTTATTTTTCGTAAGAATATTTGGGGATGCTGCGTAATACATATATATTTTTAAAACATTTAAGAGAGTTTGGTGTCAGCGTTGAAAAATGACATTGACACCAACCTACATAAAATATTTTTCTAATTAAGTAAACTCATGCTATAGTTGATTTAACAAAGTATTACGTTAGTTATTTATTATTTAGCACAACAAATTTCTTTTACCTAGGCTTGGATTGTATTCAAAGGTGTACAAAAATAGGCCTTTTTGAGAGCATGGAAAAAGCTGGGTCATACTAAGCACATTCAACGCTACAATAAATCACTTAAAATTGAGGTCATCCTTGCATAGACTTTATGTTTTGAAAATCAGATGTTTCTTTATTAGTTTGTATATCTTTCAGATCACTCACTTTCAAACTGAACAAAATTTAATGTTAAAAATTACTTAGATATTAGTTTGATGACGTACATGACTTATTCATTTACACATACATACAAAATCATTCCAATTACTTCTATTGGAATAGTTACATATAAATTTGTATTGTAGATACAATTCTTCTTCTTTTTTTCTCGATGTACCCAATACATGTGTTATTTCAAGATTTTAGCATGCATTAGGATTATTTGGCCAACATTTACCTTAGAAAATCAAAATGACTAAATATAATCTACAAGGGGTAAGAGAAACGGGTTTCACAAAAAAAAAAAAGAAAAAAAAAAGTAAGAGAAACCAGGCAAAAGTCAACAATTAATGCATTAAATGCCACATTAAATTTAACTTCGTATTTTTCTTGTCAGTAGAAAAATACAAAGCTAAATTGTCCTGTAATGTCACATTAACATTTATTTTATATATTTAAAAAGTACATTATTTATATATATATATATATTATTGGATAGTCTCGAATTATATACTCAATATATATATTGATAAAATGATAACATTATATAGACACACTTCTCTAGCTTGCCCATACATTTATTCCTTAAAATGTCTAATTATATTTATTTATCTGTAACTGAACACAAATATTATTTAATCATAATCTCAACTACAATATATATGACAGACATGGCGAAACATATTAGTGATTATTATTAATCAAACTTTTTAAGTCTTAAGCCTTTTTCTTGAATCTCATGCATGATTCTTCAGTTTTATCAGATTCAGCGAGTTCTTGCCATCAAGTTTAGCAGAAAGATACTGCCTCAGATAATCATCAAATTTTATAGTCTTGTAATTTGCACCATCTTTATCATGATCATCTAAGAGATCTTCAAGTGGCCCAATGACAAGTTCACCACTTGGGTCCTGAAATCCAGCAATTGAAATTCGTTCTTTTTCTGGGTGTATAATACCTCTGTGTTCAATACTTTTGTACAATCCATTGCTCAGAATCTGCAGAAGGCCAGTTGTTCGTAGGGTTAAATTCTTGCAGTGAGGGCATGCTCAAATTAGCTGTAAATCAGAATTTTAAAATTAAGAAAATTCAAAATGCTGATTAATTTATCACCTCAAGAATATCTCCAACATTGACAATGAAGGCACATGGAATGGGTTTGATGGGGACCCAATTCCCATTTTTCTTGATTTGTAACCCTGCAACTTCATTATTTTGAACGAGCAAAGTTATGATGGAAGCATCTGAGTGTGGAGTGATGCCAATAACTTTATCTGCTTGTGGGCATGGTGGATAGTAATTGCATCTCACACCTTGTATTCCATTCTCAAATATGCTTGTCACCTTCTCTGCTTCCACTCCTAAGTTCTTAGCCATCAAACTTAGCAATTTCATTGTAAGTTTTTCCATCTCCATTACATATTTCTCAAGTAACTCTCTGAAAATGCAGTTAAAAGCTTGGATTAGTGTCACCAGAAAAAAAAAAATGAAGAAAATATTGGTTAGATGCCATGTTATATATATATATATAGAAATGCTTTTACCACAAAAAAAAATTATATCCATAACCATACTCATACCGATGTATGTATGTGTGTATATATACACAGACACATACATGTGTGTATATATACACACACACATACATGTGTGTATATATATACAGACACATACATATATATATATATATATACACGTATATACCTGAAAGAAGTTGGGTTGTTAGGCCAAAACTGCATGTTTCTTTCGGAGACGGGAAGAGTACGAAGAGAGAGCATGTCAGACCAGTCGAGTTTCTGATCTTCAGAAACCACAGAGGCTTGCCCGTAACCTTGGAAATCGTCGGGTCGCTGAGCATAAGCTTTCTTCTCTTCTAATGGAAGATTGAAGAACTCTTCTACATTGCTCAACATCTTCTTAATCAGTTCTTCCACTTCATGATTGATTAACTGAACCATAAATCCAAGAAAATCACATTCAAATAAGTTTCTTTCTTATGTAATTGATTTAACTACATGACAAATTAAACTCAAGAGTGATCATTTCTAAATATACCCATAAGTTCATATCAAAGCATTAAAACTTGATGCAATCTAAGAGTATTAAGTACTCAAACATTTTTTTTTACCTGGAAGAAGCCCCAGTCTTTACAGGCAATATGAAGCTTGCCCATTTCATCATCAGAAGAGAAGAGCTTTTGAAGATCAATAACAGGAATTTCATCAGAAATCTCATATGAAACGTGTTCTGATTCGAGTTCACACCGAATATATCTTTCGGGTATTTCCTTCACTTTCTTACTTGCAAGATCCTGAACATTTGGAACAAGTAGAGAAGCAATCTTCATTTTAATTTGCTTCTGTTCACAGGCTTACAAAACTCTTTTATCTTTCTTATCTCCTTATACATTAATGGAACCCAGTATTTATAACTATAGAGCCTATCAACATATATTCACAGTTTAGTATATCTATCTTGAATTATATATCTGACTAATTCAAGCAAATTATTGTTCCTATACCTTGTATGAAACGAAAACCAACTTCTGTTTTCTATGGAAGAGCTATTAATTAATTCAGCCTTATGTCACGACTCTTGACTTTTGCCCTTTTCGACTAATATATATGATGCGATCTTGAGATTCAATGCTTACTATGTTTTCATGGGCAGCTGTCCTATGTATTTTGAAGACTAAACAGCTAATTAAGATGAAATATTAGCCGTTGGATTTTAATGCCTAATATTTGAAATTAATGTACAAAAAGTCAAACGTAAATAATGTGACGTGACTTGATAGGTGTCTTATGAGAGCTATTTAGAATGACCTTTACAACTCTACCTTTTTTTTAATGATGTCATAATTAACGTCCAAGATTTTTTTTTTTATCAATGAACGACAAAATCTGCTTTAAAAAAGAAGAGTACAGAGCCAACTAAAAATAAATTAATTATAAAAAATAATTTTATTACTTTGATAAAAACTAAATTTATTATTTTTAGTAAAAATTGTTTTTGTTAAGTTTTAATAAAGATAAATTAATTTTTAGTGAGAAATGAGTTTTTTGGTAAAAGTTTAATAATTTTAGTAAAAATAATTTTATTGTTTTAGTAAAAATTATATTTCTTATTTTAGTAAAAAATACATTTATTATTTTTAATTAAACTATTTTAATTTTATTATCATAATAAAAAAGTAATGAAGAAAAGAAAAAGTAAAGTAAAAGCAAGAATTATTGCCAATAAGAGAGGAGTCGTGAAGAAAGTGAAAAGTGCTTATCTAGGATGACGTGGCATATTAATCAGGAAATTAGTGGAGAATTTTGTACACCTTGCACGGCTCTTTACAAAATTCCACCTATGACAATAACTTGTTCTATAATTAATTAATAATAAAATTAATTATTATTATTTAAAAACATTAATTTTTTATTTATTAAATAAATTTTTTATTTATTAAATAAATTTTTATTTATATATTTGAATATATCATATTTTTTGCAAGTTGATTAATTAATTTATTATATCATTATTTAAGGCCTTAAGATTTTACAAATCATTAAATTTATTTATTTAAATATATCTCAGTTTTAAGAATATTGTTAAAATTATTATTTCTTACTTTTATAAAACAAAAAAATATATAAAATATAAAAATTTGTTGTTATATTGCTGATTATATGCCATATGTTATTAATAAGAATTATTTTTTATTAATCTACAATATGGAATAATAACCCAAATTTAATAAGCGATAATAAATATATAATATAATTTTTTATTGACCAAATATGACATATAGTCTTTAGAAAAATAACTAATTTTATGTTATAAAGGTAAACATTTTTTCCAATTTTTAAAAATGTAAATATATTTAATTATTAAATAAAGATTTTAATATATCATAATATAAATGATGAATAAATAATTTATTATTAATAAGCAATATATTACTATAAAGTTTCATCAATATTCAATAATAATTGTTATATAATAAATAATTATTCTTTAAGTTGAATTTGAATTTTTTATTTTTTATTTTTGATATATCCTCTCAACCTAGGTAGTAACCCACAGGTGGTGCGCCTTTAAGTTGAATTTAACTATTGCTCATATGTACATAAATAATATATACATAAAATAATGCATCTTAATAAAAAAAATTAAATATTATTATATTAAGAAGTTGAGATTTTAAATACCAAAAGGCTTTATCCCTAAACTAAAATTAAAATAATTAATTTTTTTAAAATACCTTTTTAAAAATAATTAAAATCTTTTTAAAGTAGAGCTAACGTTTTTAGATATTAAGTTACCAAAAACTATCTAATCTTTATGTTTTTAAGTTTTTGTGTCATAAAACTAAACAAATAATCTTTTACGAATGTAAATATTATATATACAAAATAAATGTATTTTGATATAAGAAATCAAATACTACTATAGTAAATAGTTCAGATTTTATATAACAAACTCTTCTTAAATAAGTTTTAAAATAAGAAGTTAGAGAGTTAGTTGTCAAACATATTTAAAATAAACTCTTCTTAAATAAGTTCTTACAAAAGTAAATCTTAAAAAAAAATATTGCTAATTTTTTAAAATATAAAGTTACCAAATGCTAGCTATCTAACAATGGGCATGGAGCACAAACACCCGATCGTCTGCAAACTACAAATCGTCAATTAATTGTTTGTTTGTTTGTTTAATATGATCACAAGTGTGCAAAGGAGCAATAAAATGCTAAAACTATCTAGATAACATACCTAAAATTATAGCCTATTCCTTTTTCAGCTGGAGACAGGTTTGCAAAGTGGAATAGGGAGAGCCCTTCTTCAATTGATCGTGGAGCTAAGTATTTGTTTCCTGACAAGGTAACCCACCTTTGCCAAATACTTTTGGCAAAGGGACATGAAAATAACAAATGCTCCAAATATTCTCCATCTTGCAAGCAAAACATATAACAATGTGGAGAGAGGCACCATTGGGGCGCACGCCTCTATAGTATTTGTTTCCTGATAAGGTAACCCACCTTTGCCAAATACTTTTGGCAAAGGGACATGAAAATAACAAATGCTCCAAATATTCTCCATCTTGCAAGCAAAACATATAACAATGTGGAGAGAGGCACCATTGGGGCGCACGCCTCTATAACATGTCACATGTATTGACTCTTATGAGCCACAAGCCAAACAAATATCCTAACTTTAGTTGGAGCCTGAACATGCCAGATAGTGTTAGAGAGAGGGAAGGTAGGGAAGGATGGAGAATCAGAAAAGGTATCAAAATAGGACTTACATGAGAACAAGTCGTTGGGAGATGGGAGCCAGGTTAAATTGTCCAGGCGAGCGGAGATGCTTACCATAGCTAAGCAATTCGGAAGAGGAACAATCTCACTATGCTCCCTAAGGGTTAAGGGTTTAGGAAAATGAAGATTCCACGAAAGGGAAACGACAAAAGATGAAGAGGAACTGAGGTTAGGAGACAAGAATGAGGTGATGGGCGAGTGGAGAGTGGAAAGTCTATAGAGACGAGGGTAAGACTCTACAAGAGTGGTATCTCCCAGCCATTTATTTTCCCATAATCGAAAAGAAGTGCCCATCTCCATGCCTAAGAGTCGTATGTGAAAAAACGTGGCCCAAGAGTAGAGATGAACTTCCATGGACACCGGTACGAAGATCTCCCCACCCATTCCACTTCCCCTAGATGCGCTTGTGAATGCAGAACGCCGTCTTTACAAATAACCACTCTAGCCCACAAAAACTCTCGTTCCTTAAAGTAACACCATATCCATTTGCTACGGAGAGCTTCATTTCTCCATTGTATGTTGTCAATGCCAATGCCCCCTAGTCTACCGGCTGCCGCAAAACTTTTCAACTTACTAGCTTGGAGAACCCCTCTTTACCACTCCAGAAAAAATTCTTAAACTTCCTCTCAATTTGATATGCCACCCCTTTAGGAATTTTAAAAAGAGACAAGAAATACGAGGGTAAGGCCGATAACACTGCACGGATTAAAGGCCAATCTACGTCCTTTAGAAATGAATGTTCTCTTCTAGCCTTCAAGCCTGTGATTGATTTTGTTTTGAACCGGTTCCCAAAAAGCTATGGAAAGAGGGTTCTCGCCCAATGGAAGGCCAAGATACTTCATCGGCCAAGACCCCACCGAACAACCAACCTTGTTTGCTAGATGAGGGATTGTTTCTGCCTCCATATTTATTCCTGCAAGCTGACATTTTGGCACATTGATGTTTAAGCCTGACATGAAGCTGAAGCAGTTGAGTAACTGAATAGCATTCAAAACATTCTCCTCTTCTCCCTTCAAGAACAACAAAGTGTCATCAGCAAACTACAAATGAGAAGGCTCCACCTTAGCCTGCCCGACTAGAAACCCCTCAATCACAGAAGAATCACCCTTGTCATTAATCTACCCAAGCAGTCGGCCACAATTATGAATAAGAACGGGGATAAAGGGTCTCATTGTCTCAATCTGCGTCCTGCATTGAATTTTCTTCTTGGTCTGCCATTGATCACTACTGAATAGGTAACCGATGTAACACATCCTATCATCCAACTGATCCATCTTTCCACAAACCCTTTCTTTCTCATGAAAAATTCAAGGAAGCTCCACTTCACTGTGTCGTATGCTTTGGCAAAATCAACCTTAAAGACCATCTCTTTCTTCCTCTTGGATGGATAATCCTCCACTGCCTCGGTAGCAATGAGGACTGCATCTAGAATCTGACGGCCCTGTACAAATGCCATATGTGAATCCTCAATTATTTTATGTAGAACCTCTCCGGAGTCTCAATGAAAATGTCTTCGCAATGATCTTGTATAAGCTTGCTATCAAACTAATGGGACGAAAATCTTTCAAGGACCATGATTGTTCTTTTATCGGAATTAAGCAAATGTGTGTCTCATTAGTCTAAATATTGATCATCCCACTCACAAGCTCTCACAATGTCACCTTTAACAAAGTCCCAAGACTTTTGGGAAAATGCCATCGTGAAACCATCCAAATCTGGCGCTTTATTGCCCTCACAACTAAACACTACAACTCTAATCTCCTCCTCCTCAAAAGGCCTCTCTAGCCATAAGCGATCCTCTACCGGGATAATTTTCCAATCAAGACCCTCGACCCCCCATTCACCACCCCCTTCGATGTGTAAACCTGCTCAAAATAGGTAGTGATCTCCTTAACAATTCCATCTTCGGTATCAATTAGAGAGTCATTTGATTTTTCAATTTTGACTATTGTGCTTTTGTTCCTCCGAGAGTTTAACAATCAGTGAAAGAAGCTAGAATTGACATCACCTTCTTTTAGCCATTTGATTTTGGCTTTTTGCAAAGCTACCCTGTCATCCCGTAAACCTCTTTCGGCCATATCAACTTTGTAAAGTGTTCTAAAAGACTCTAATTCCCTGTTTCATTCTGTACCCTCCTCCAAGCTATCCAGCTCACCAATAATCGGCTCTAACTCCTTTCTCAGTAGATTGACCCCGAACACCTCTCTATCCCAAGTCTTCATGAACTCCTTCATCTTTTTTAGCTTGACCATAAATTTGTGCCCTTCTCTGGCATAGGAATTGGAGGCCTGCCACCACACCTTGGAACGACTTATGAACTCCTTGTCTGAGAGCCACGCGTTCTCGAATTTAAAAGGTGATGGTCCCCATTTGACTTCCCTAATATCCAGAAGAATAGGCCTATGATTCGACGTAAGCCTAGCCATTGCCTCCTGTTTGTGAAATGGGAAAATTCTCTCCCAACTCTCTGATACCATAAATCTATCCAGTCTGCAGCATATAGGATCCACCCTGAGACTTGACCATGTGTACTTGGCGTTGACAAGATGAGGGTCCTTCAAGCCCAATTCACAAATCAACTGATCAAAAACCTGCATGATGCTCATCAGTCTTGTATTATTGAGCTTCTCTGTCAAACATCTGGTAGTGTTAAAATCATATGCCATACACCAAGCACTACCGCACACAATCAAAAGGCCAGCAAGTTCATCCCAAAATGCATGTCGTTCCATCGGAGAATGTGGACCATACACCCCCGGTAAGCCACCAAGGTTGTAGACATTGCTACTTGATTAATACTGATATAGAGAAATTGCCCACCATGCTTGAAGAAACATGAATCACCCTTGAGTCCCAAGCGATCAATATTCTACCTGATGCTCCTATTGATGGCAAAACAGACCACCTTTTGAATCTAGAGCTCCACAATTGTCCAATAAGTCTTTTTCCTACTAATTCTTTCTCTGTTTTTTGTAAAATAACTATGTCCGGACTTGCCTTTTGAATTGTTCTTCTGATTACACTTTCTTTTGCACCGGAGCGACAACCCCTGATATTCCATGAGAGTATCTTCATCTTGACACCTTCTTCTCTATATTGTTGGCTGCTTTCTTAGTTAGGAAACCTTATTTGGTGGCCCTTTGAAATTTTTTATACTTTCCAAAACCTGTTCCTTTTGTATCTCGCATATTTGGAGGTCCATTCGTCGCATGTAATCAGCTAACACCTCTTGAGAATCGACTGCAATAGTTTTTGGCACCCTTCTAAAGCCCACCCCTTTGACTGATTGATCCCCAGGTACCCCTATGCTCAGAGACGGACACCCCCTATCATCTAGGAAAGTTTGAGCATCGGTCGCATTTGCTAGACCTGGCTGGGAAATCCCACTGTTCCTTACCTTCTATAGGTTAACAGGGATTTGGGTGACAGTTTGTTGGCCATAGTTAGGTTGATGGACGTCCTGAGAAGAGTTCATGGGATGGAAGACAAGGAAGAGACAAAGATTTATGCATGTTAGGAAAAAGATGAACACCAACTAATTGAGGATTGCAACGTACCTGATTGGCGTGACTCACTTGATAATCAAATACAGTTTCGCTAAGCTTTTCTTCATTACCTCGATCAAAATTTGATGAGGAGCATGATTTCGTCGAGTCTACAGACAGCGCCCGTCCATCAGCATCATCCTCGTCACCTCCATCCCCTCCCCAAAGGCTACCCTCCTCGTCGCATGGATTGCCCTATCGCTACATCCTTCTCTATTTGGGTGGAAACTGCTAGCATTGTTGATTGATCGTTGTTTCCACATCTACTTTCGAGATCGTCCCTTCCGCAACACCGCTGCGTCGTTAGATACATTCGAAATCACTCCCAATGAAAAACTCTGGAATTTCTTTCCTGGACAGTTGTAGCCTATGGTGAGAGAGAGATCGTCCCAGGACGTAGCGAAATTTCGTGCCTCGTCAAACTCGATGTGACCCTGCAATCCGCGATACCCATCTCTCTGATTTCTTCAATTCCTAGAGCATAGTTAACGGTATGATCAGTTTGGTTCGATGTCTGAGAGACTTGAGTTTTATCTCTGGCTTTTGATGAGGATCTAAACGTGTCCGACACATGCGATGGAAACGACAACTTGTCCTCTTGGCAAGGGTCTTCACCGAAGAAATTGTGGGCCAATGGCTTGGACCCACACTTCTTTTCAACAACCATTTTGTGCTGGATCTTCGGTACACCAGCTCCCGATTTGGTCGACCTACTTAATAGATCGGATTTCGATGATAGGCCATCTAAAGCCAGCCCAACTCTTCCTAAATCCTCAATCCCGCTCCCCGAGTCACCTACTCCTCCAAATGAGCTGGCCACGTCGCCAATAAAATCATAGAAGATCTTTCTTGTAGGTTGTGTAAGTGGACCGATAAGTGGATTTGTCAGAGGTTGTAGATCGTTGTCCTTGTCACGTTGTGGAGACTTATGCAGCACATTTACCCCGTCGCCACCACTTGGGTCATCATTGTCGTGGCCTCAAAACCTCCGGCAAACCCTGTGACTTTCTCTCTCGCCGTCTCAATAGGCCGAAACACCTGGATCTTAGGGTAGTTGGTCCTCCTTTGATTTTCGACATTGATTCTAAAGACCTTAACATCGCATTTACCGGCTTCAGTAAGAACCGTCTGAAACATCGGAAAGAAGCCATTACAATGTCCCTGAACTTTAATCTTTGTGTGCCTGAGATATGAAAAATCTTTAGTATCGTCGTGGATTTGAATTATCCACCATATAATTCTCCAATTTTAGAAAAGACATCTTGTGACCAACAATCAAATGGACGGCTCAACACTGCAATCCAGTCATTACAGCAACTGAAGGTTGGGTCTACCCACTGCAAGTTTTCATCCCATTCCACAACCTCCAGTTTTCTAGACCAAAAAGTTTCCAAGAGTGTTCATTTTTCGTCATTGTTCCAGCACCACATTACCGCCCTATCGTCCGTCATAATTGAAAGAAATATCAGCCTACCCAAATCATTCGATATTTCTCTCTGAACGATCCCCCAGCGAGACACAGGACTCTTCCTGGAAACTACCACTGCATTGGACCATAGTTTCGTAATCCCCTCCCTTTGAGGTTGTTGTTTATTGATGTCTCTGTAGTTATCTGAAATGAGCGTTTCCTGTAGAACCACCTTCAGTTCCTTCCTAGTGGTCGCATTTGAGTCACGATGCTTGGAGAGTAATGCTTGTTTTGGGTCATGCAACTACCCTTAGCCTCCTGAATCCTAGCCTCTTGATTGGATGAATTTATTTATTTTACTATGTTTTATCAAGGTTTAAGTCAGACATTTTAAATACAAGTATTTATATTTTTTTCGTAGCCCTTCAAGTAGTTTGATTAAGTAAATGAGTAATGTTATATGTACGTTAGATGTCAACGTTATTTTTTACGCGAATATTTGAGGATGTCACGTAATACATATATATATTTTTAAAATATTTAAAAGAGTTGGGTGTCAGCGTTGAAAAATGACATTGACACCAACCTACATAAAATATTTTTCTAATTAAGTAACTCATGTTATAGTTGATTTAACAAAGTTTTACATTGATTATTTGTTATTTAGCACAACAATTTTCTTTTACCTAGGTTTGGATTGTATTCAAAGGTATACAAAATATAGGCCTTGTTTGGGAGCACGAAAAAAGCTGAGTTACGATAAATAGTTTCTACAAAAGTCACATTTTAGTATTTTTGTGAATTACGTTTAGAAAAACACTTTAACAGAGTCATGCTCAGCACATACAACGCTACAATAAATCACTTAAAATTGAGGTCATCCTTGCATAGGCTTTATGTTTTGAAAATCAGATATTTCTTTATTAGTTAGTATATTTTTGAGATCACTCACTTTCAAATTGAACAAAATCTAATGTTGAAAATTACTTAGATATTAGTTTGATGACATACATGACTTATTCATTTACACGTACATAGAAAATTAAAAAGAAAAAAAAAAAGTAAGAGAAACCAGACAAAAGTCAATAATTAATGCATTAAATGCCACATTAAATTTAACTTCGTATTTTTCTTGTCAGTAGAAAAATACAAAGCTAAATTGTCCTCACTGACCTGGTGGACAACAAAAACAAATTAAATAAGTGAATAAAATCTCTCAACAAGGATATAATGGGAAAAAAATGACGAGAAACAAAAACTAAACATTAACTCTCTACATCTTTCTTTTGTACAGTGAGATATATATATATATATATGTGCACTAATAATGTTAGACATTTATTTTATATATTTAAAAAGTACATCACTTATATATATATATATATATTATTGGATAACCTCGAATGATATAGTGATACATAATTGTATATATATATATAGATAAAATGATAACATTATATAGACACACTTCTCTAGCTTGCCCACACATTTATTTAAATGTCTAATTATATTTATTTATCTGTAACTGAACACAAATATTATTTAATCATAATCTCAACTACAATATATATGACAGACATAGCGAGACATATTAGTGATTATTATTAATCAAACTTTTTAAGTCTTAAGCCTTTTTCTTGAATCTCATGCATGATTCTTCAGTTTTATCAGATTCAGCGAGTTCTTGCCATCAAGTTTAGCAGAAAGATACTGCCTCAGATAATCATCAAATTTTATAGTCTTGTAATTTGCACCATCTTTATCATGATCATCTAAGAGATCTTCAAGTGGCCCAATGACAAGTTCACCACTTGGGTCCTGAAATCCAGCAATTGAAATCCGTTCTTTTTCTGGGTGTATAATAGCTCTGTGTTCAATACTTTTGTACAATCCATTGCTCAGAATCTGCAGACGGCCAGTTGTTCGTAGGGTTAAATTCTTGTAGTGAGGGCAAGCTCAAATTAGCTGTCAATCAGAATTTTAAAATTAAGAAAATTCAAAATGCTGATTAATTTATCACCTCAAGAATATCTCCAACATTGACAATGAAGGCACATGGAATGGGTTTGATGGGGACCCAATTCCCATTTTTCTTGATTTGTAACCCTGCAACTTCATTATTTTGAATGAGCAAAGTTATGATGGAAGCATCTGAGTGTGGAGTGATGCCAATAACTTTATCTGCTTGTGGGCATGGTGGATAGTAATTGCATCTCACACCTTGTATTCCATTCTCAAATATGCTTGTCACCTTCTCTGCTTCCACTCCTAAGTTCTTAGCCATCAAACTTAGCAATTTCAATGTAAGTTTTTCCATCTCCATTACATATTTCTCAAGTAACTCTCTGAAAATGCAGTTAAAAGCTTGGATTAGTGTCACCAGAAAAAAAATGAAGAAAATATTGGTTAGATGCCATGTTATATATATATATATAGAAATGCTTTTACCACAAAAAAAAAAATTGTATCCAAAACCATACTCATACCGATGTATGTGTGCAGTATATATACACAGACACATACATACATACATATATATATATATATATACACACACGTATATACCTGAAAGAAGTTGGGTTGTTAGGCCAAAACTGCATGTTTCTTTCGGAGACGGGAAGAGTATGAAGAGAGAGCATGTCAGACCAGTCGAGTTTCTGATCTTCAGAAACCACAGAGGCTTGCCCGTAACCTTGGAAATCGTCGGGTCGCTGAGCATAAGCTTTCTTCTCTTCTAATGGAAGATTGAAGAACTCTTCTACATTGCTCAACATCTTCTTAATCAGTTCTTCCACTTCATGATTGATTAACTGAACCATAAATCCAAGAAAATCACATTCAAATAAGTTTCTTTCTTATGTAATTGATTTAACTACATGACAAATCAAACTCAAGAGTGATCATTTCTAAATATACCCATAAGTTCATATCAAAGCATTAAAACTTGATGCAATCTAAGAGTATTAAGTACTCAAACATTTTTTTTTTACCTGGAAGAAGCCCCAGTCTTTACAGGCAATATGAAGCTTGCTCATTTCATCATCAGAAGAGAAGAGCTTTTGAAGATCAATAACAGGAATTTCATCAGAAATCTCATATGAAACGTGTTCTGCTTCGAGTTCACACCGAATATATCTTTCGGGTATTTCCTTCACTTTCTTACTTGCAAGATCCTGAACATTTGGAACAAGTAGAGAAGCAATCTTCATTTTAATTTGCTTCTGTTCACAGGCTTACAAAACTCTTTATCTTTCTTATCTCCTCATATATTAATGGAACCCAGTATTTATAACTATAGAGAGCCAATCAACATATATTCACAGTTTAGTATATATATCTTGAACTATATATCTGACTAATTCAAGCAATAGGGGCCACTCCTTATGAATGGCTAAAAGCAAATTATTGTTCCTATACCTTGTATGAAACGAAAACCAACTTATGTTTTATATGAAAGAGCTATTAATTAATTCAGTGTTATGTCATGACTTTGACTTTTTTCCTTTTGTACTAATGTATATGATGAGATCTTGAGATTCAATGCTTACTATGTTTTCATGGGCAGCTGTCTTAGTTATTTTGAAGACTACAACTAATTAAGATGAAATATTAGCCGTTGGATTTCAATGCCTAATATTTGAAATTAATGTACAACGTTTGAAAAAGTCTTACAAAAGAATACCAATTCAAAACCCAAAGGCAATTTTTAACACAAAATACCGTGACGTGACTAGATAGGTGATTGACCTTTACAACTCTACTTTTTTCTATTAATGACATCATAATTAAAGTCAAAGATTTTTTTTATTATCAATGAAGGGCAAAAGCCTATTTTATGCTTTCAAAAAGAAGAGTACAGAGCCGACTAAAAATAAAATAATTATATTTTTAATAAAAATTTAGTTTTAAGAAATAATTTTATTACTTTGATAAAAACTAAATTTATTATTTTTAGTAAAAATTGTTTTTGTTAGGTTTTAATAAAGATAAATTAATTTTTAGTGAGAAATGAATTTTTTGGTAAAAGTTTAATAATTTTATTTTTTTAATAAAATATCAAAATTTATAATAGTATTTTTTAAAAATAATTTTATGTTTTAATTTAATTATTTTTAATAAAATTATTTTATTATTTTAACAAAAATCTAATTGTATTAGATTTGGTAAAAATTGTTTTTGATAAAAAATTAATTTTATTATTTTATTATAATTCATTTTTTATTTTAGTAAAAAATACATTTATTATTTTTAATTAAAAATTTAATTAAACTATTTTAATTTCATTATCATAATAAAAATTAATGAAGAAAAGAAGGAAAAAAAAAGTAAAGTAAAAGCAAGAGTTATTGCCAACAAAAGAGGAGTCGTGAAGAAAGTGAAAAGTGCTTATCTAGGATGACGTGGCATATTAATTAGGAAATTAGTAGAGAATTTTGTACACCTAGCACGGCTCTTTACAAAATTCCACCTATAACAATAACTTGTTCTATAATTAATTAATAATAAAATTAATTATTATTATTTAAAAAAATTAATTTTTTTATTTATTAAATAAGTTTTTATTTATATATTTGAATATATCATATTTTTTGCAAGTTGATTAATTAATTTATTATATCATTATTTAAGGCCTTAAGATTTTACAGATCATTAAATTTTATTTATTTAAATATATCTCAGTTTTAAGAATATTGTTAAAACTATTATTTCTTACTTTTATAAAACAAAAAAAATATAAAATATAAAAATTTGTCGTTATATTGCTGATTATATGCCATATGTGATTAATAAGAATTATTTTTTATTAATCTACAATATGGAATAATAACCCAAATTTAATACTATGACATATAGTCTTTAGAAAAATAACTAATTTTATGTTATAAAGGTTAACATTTTTTCCAATTTTAAAAAATGTAAATATATTTAAGTATTAAATAAAGATTTTAACATATCTTAATAAAAATGATGTAATAAATAAGGTATTATTAATTAACAATATATTACTATAAAGTTTAATCAATATTCAATAATAATTGTTATATAATAAATAATTATTCTTTAAGTTGAATTTTTTTTTTTCTTTTTCTTTTTGAATATCCTCTCAACCTAAGTAGTAACCCACAGGTGGTGCTCCTTTGAGTTGAATTTAACTATTGCTCATATGTATATGAATAATATGTACATAAAATAATGCATCTCAAAAGAAATTAAATATTATTATATTAAGAATATAATATAATAATATTAACGACCTTGACAACTCCACTTTTTACTATTAATGACATCATAATTAACGTCAGATTTTTTTTTTTTCTTATCAATGAACGGCAAAAGCCTATTTTCTGACGTGATGAAACACTTAGTTTTATGTCCATGGAGAATTTCACTTAGCCTCTAAGTGTACTTATTTTTTTCATTAATCCATTCAATCTCCTTCAAAAACTTAATCTCAATTGTTCTTTCGAACCTCGGCAATCTCAAGTTTATATTAAAAAAAACTGGACCTTTGACGCTCTAAATCCGACTCTGGGTGAAGAGCTATTGGGGGATTGCATTCTCCTTCATTTAGGAAACATATTTTGTTGGGTTTAGAAAATTGAAGGTAGATTTTTATTTGTAGGCACTTGAGAGTACCGAGGTCCAGAGGAACAATTATGATTAAATTTTCGAAGGAGATTAAATGGATTAACGAACAAAGTAAGCATATTTAGAGACAGAGTGAATTTTTTCATGTACAAAAAATTGAGTGTTTCATCGCATCAGGAGCAGTTAAGTTCCAACAGAAAGCTACAAACCACTTCGATGAACATTGACCTGTGGACGTGTGCTAGTTGGAGGCTTGGAAAGGCCTGGAGATTCATGCATAGGGACCTTTTGTCGGGGATAGCTTGCAGAACTAAATAGATATCGCCCAAGCGGGACAATGATGTAAAATACATATATATATATAAATATTTTTTAACCATACATTATCAATTTATGAGCATTTTCATTCATATAATTTATTGAATGAATTTATTAAGTAATAACTTAAAAATATATATATGTGAAGATATATATAACCTATTCTACAAATATTGTTATAATCTATTAATTTGGATCACTTGGGATAATATTTACATGCGTCAATCCTGTCATATAACACTTTATTATTTTGTTTTTTTTTTCATTTATGGAAATTATGTTTTAAGTTGTTATGTTTTTTATATATTGTTTTATATTGTTTAAATGTTAAAGTAACATGAAGTCAAATACAATTAATTTGAAGTACCGCATGTGTCCCTTTCTTTTCTTTATTTTTGAAGGATACTCCATGCATCTTTGGTTTCCCCAACGGAAAAAGTCATGCATCATAAGTTTCTTTGTTCCTATACCCACCCCCTATCCCCCTACTGAGATCGAAAAAAAAATTAAAGCAATGGCTATTCGTGGAGCCACTTTTTCAATAGTTCACTCTAAAACCTCATTTACTTATTTCTTTTATAAGGTCAGCAAAAAGATAGGGCATGGGAGGTTAGAGAGCGGAAGCGACAAAATCTTATAATTCAAAGTATGCAGTGTTCCTCAATAATAAGTGATAAGCATAAACAAAGAAAACGGATAACAAGGAAATTACATATTTAGGTAACACGCTGTATGTTTCATTTTCAATAGTTAGCTATATCAATGTCTAGCTCTTTAAAAAGATAACAATGTCCTAATCTAAGTATAGTAATGCACTATAGCTAGTTATTGCTAATCATTTAATTTTTTTTTTTTTTTTTTGTAGTTGAAACAAAGATCTATATCAATATCTGATTATCATTCTTATTTGAGAAAAGATTGTCAATTCGAAAATATAATTAATTATCACATGGTGCTTGCTTATTTTTAATTATTTTATTTGTAGTTGAAACAAATATCTATGTCAATATCTGCTTGTCATTATGATTCTAATTATTGACGAAAAAAATGATAAATAGCTAGGTAAATACATGCTCCACATAACTGATTTAGGTATAGGTGGTTGTACGTGTTCTTTGTCTAATGGTACAATCTTCAACCGTAAAGTGTTGTGTGAAATTTATCTAATAATATATTGTTCTATATTAATGACAGTTGCAGCTTTTGGGTTGAGTAATTTATGACTTGGTATGACTAACAGATATGTAAATGTACAGTGGAGAAAATGAAATGCTCTAAATTGTACAAAGAAATGACAAATGTATGAATAGTAGTGAGTAAATGAAGGTACAATAGTGAGAAATGTTCTAAATTTCTAAGAGAAAATGACAAAATAAATGAACAGTGGTGAGTAAATGAATGTACAGTATAAAAAAAATTAGAAAATTGAGTGAAAAGAGCAGAAGAGTCAATGGTTATACCTTTTGTTTTTATGTTTTTATGTTTTTATGTGTTGCCTTCTTTTTCTTATAATACAACTACTACTACATTCCCTTACAAAAAATAGTACAACTACTACATTAGTTTAACATAAAGATATTTACATCATAGAGGAAAAAAATTCCGGTAGCTAAAAAAAGACAAAAATAGAAACAAATAGTCTAAAATGATATTAAATGAAAAGAGCAAAAAAATCAACATAAACCGTGAATGCATTAAATGTAACATTAAAAAAACGTTCTAAAATCCGTTTTAGAGATGTCGAAGTTGCGCTTTAAAATGTTTGATCTTCATATATGAGCTAGGTATAAATGCTTGTACTTGATGTTTATCAGATTATACAATCTTGAATCATATTTTTTCTAATTACGTACTCAATACAAAGCAAAATTGTAAAGCTTCCATTTTTAAATGTTTTGAAAGCACCAATTATAATTATATTGCTCATTTACAATATATGTTTATAAACGTACAACAGTCATTGCAATAATATTTTTCTTATTATTTATTTATATGTCAAGATACATATAAATTTATATAGATGTTCATTGTTCATATATAAAATTAAATGTAAAGTTAATATAAACATTTGAATTGATACATAACTTATGATAATACAAATTGTCAAAGCATAATCTATATTTTTTTACCATAATTTACTCAGGCAACACGCTTATGAATTGGTGTCTTCTTTTTATAGTCTATAATACAAATTGCAAAGCTATCATATATAAGAAGAAAAAAGATAGATAACAAATAGAAAAGTGGGTTGACACTTATATAACAAATAATTTATAACATCTAATCACCTATTGACTTATGTTACCATATGTCAATTCCTAAACCCAAACATAAACAATAAGTGATAAAAGGGCTCATTAGATTAGCCAATTAATGAAAGTCTACAAACATGTTATCTCTTTTCAATAAAATAATTGAGATGGCTAAGGTCATTTATATCTTTATCCTTCAAGTATTTAAAATATCACATCACATAACAGTAATGTGAGAATGTATTTACATGTAAAAAAAATGCATGCTTTCATTTTACTTTCAGGAGATTAAGACTTATGAAATTTGTAATAAATATCTAGAAGTATAGCACCCGTAATTGCATAATATTTTTTCTTATTATTTATTTATTTATGTCAAGATAAAATTACATAGATGTTCATTATACATACATCAAAAAGTAAAGTTAATATGAGCACTTGAGTTTATACATAACTTATGATAATACAAATTGCCAAAGCATAGACTACATCCTTTTACAACAATTAATTTAGATCATTTGCGAATACGTCGTCATTGATGAATTTGCGGCGCAATTTGGAAGACAACAGGTTTTTTAATGAGGATCTAACAATTAGTAAAAGAACTCATGGAGAATTGTTAATTGGGCTTTCTTTGCTTGAAGAACTGGTTTCTAGGCTTATTTTGCTTGAAGAACTTGTTCTTGATGTTTGTCATAATGCTAGGGAATGATGACATTGCTTTGTGTAAAAAATGAACGTACAACACCTTTTCAGAGAAACTCTGCTTCTTGATCTGAAAGCCTTCAAGGACACAGTGGATATGTTTGTTGATGAAACTTCGTCACCTGAAACACCCATAAGCAGAGGACAACCGAAAGAAAGAAAAGCTCATTAAACGCCAATAAATCGAAACACTCGTAACAAATTGATAACAAAAGCAAAAATTAATTTACAATTATGTTTTGATTATTATGGATTTAAATCTAAAGAAAGAATATCCTTTTGCATTATTTGACCTCAATTAAGAGGCAAATTTTTTTAGATGAAAATTGATCAAATGAAGAACCACATATTGTGAAAAAGAAATAATAAGGAAAAAATATCTAATAAAGTACCATTTAAAAAATATATATCACATTAAAATATCTTTCAAAAGTAACTAAACCTAATGCAAGAAAATTTAAAAGATTCCTCTTCCTGGAGGAAGTATACAAACTGGATCTATAATCAAAAAAATTTCAGATTTGATTAAATCATATCTTTCAGAGTGTCCTAATGTAGGTTCTTTGATGGTATTACCTTAAAAGAAAAAAGAAAAAAAAAACATATAGCATAATTAAAACCAAGTCTGAAAAGGAAAATATAAAGCAACGATAGAACTATATTTGTAACAAAAAAATGAGAAGATTTGAAAGAAGAATAAGTAACGAACGAGATCAATTAAAAAAAAAAATCAAGATTTAATAAAACCAGATTTTTTAGAGTACCCTTCATCCATGATTCCGTGCACGTGTTTACCTTAAACCCAAAAATTGTAAGAGCAATTAGAATTGGGTCTCAGAGGGAAAAATCAGAAGAAGTTTTGCAAGAAAATTCAAGAGCGATTACCTCATTTGTATCACCAAGAAAGAACCATGTATGTACCATATTTCTCCCCTTTACAAAACACAAACAAAAACAAAAAATCACTTATATTAATAATACGCAAGGGTAAAAAAGATGTCTATACAAAGTGAATTTTAACTAAAAAGTGCTTGTGATGGGTTGTATTTTTATGTACTTTTTTTCAATAGGTCCACCACATACCCACCATTGTTTTTCTTTTCAGTTGTAAGGAAAGAGGGTTAGAGTGAGAGAAAGAAAGGGGGGTTGCCAAAGAAAGAAGAATAGAGAAAGAGGGTGTATGGGGGAGAGCATAGAAAGAGGTACAAGAAAAAGGGAGAAAGAAAAGTAGAAAGAGAGGTTTGGGGAGGCGGGGTAGAGAAAAAGGAACTGAGAAAAAGGGAGAAATTTTAAAATAAAAAATGACAATAGAAAATAAATAAGAAAGAAGAAAGGAAAAAATTATGTTAAAAATCAGTTGTTTTAAAAATTGCTTACAAAGTGTCGTCCATAACACTACCATATCTTGCAACCATCACGAACTCTGATGATCCCTCACAACATACACATGATCCTCTGCAGAAAACTCAAAGTTTAGGATATACAAAATTGCAATACCATGGAGAAGATCCGTCCGAACCTAACTGGTTTTGGTAACAACCCAAGCCATTGAAACTAACAATGTAGAGAAAGAGGAGAAAGAAGGGTGTTGAAAAAAATGGACAAAAATAAATGAAGGGGGGGTGGGTCACTGAGGAGGGAGGTTGGGTTGTAGAGAAATTGGAATTGAAAGAAACTGACATAAATAAATGAAGGGGGGTTTGAAAAAATTAGACAAAAATAAATGATGGGAGGTTCGGTTGCACATAGAGAGGGGTTGAAAAAAGTATATATTATAAATTATAGAAAATAATTGAATGGGAGAAATAAAAGATGAGTTAATGCATTTACATTTGAAAAATGACATAAATGCGTTCACACTTAAATAACATATACTACATAAGTGTGTTCACACTATATAACAAATAAAAAATAGTAGAGAGGCTCCTTCGAAATGCTTAATTGATTGTTGAGGTGGCGCACTAAGGAGCTCTTTTTGAAGTACGTTATTAAGTATATGTTAAAGATGAATGTGTTCACACTTGAATAACATATAATACATAAGTATATTCACACTATATAACAAATAAAAAACAGTAAAGAGGCTCCTTCAAAATGCTTATGTGGTTGTTGACATGGCACGCTAAGGAGCTCGCTTTGAAGTGCGTTATTAAGTATATATTAAGATCTTGCTAGCAAGAAGCCGAAGGAGATACCTGATAGATATGTTCAGCGTAAACCAGAATCTGAACATGTTTCATTTGAGGCTTCAGATCAAATTCCTGTAATTGTTCTTCAAAAGCTCCTCTCTAATTCTGATGATGATGATGAAAGGAGCAAGCTTCATATGGCCTGCAAAGATTGGGGCTTCTTCCAGGAAAAATTAAAAATGCATGTTATTAATGGAGACCTTATTTGTGTTATATAATACTGATTGATCATGAGTTGCTATATATATATATATGTTATATCATGTTTCTTTGTTAATTAATCATGGAGTGGAAGAAGAACTAATTAAGATGTTGAGCAATGTTGAAGAGTTCTTCAATCTTCCATTGGAGGAGAAGAAAGCTTATGCTCAGCTACCTGATGCCTTCCAAGGTTATGGGCAAGCCTTTGTGATCTCTGAAGATCAGAAACCTGACATGTTCTCGCTTCATACTCTCCTGTCCCTGGAAGAAAACATGCAGTTTTGGCCTAACAACCCAACTTCTTTCAGGTATATATATCTATATATTTATATATAATCGAAACTTTATCAGTACAAAATTAATGTGTATATATATGCTATGTTACAGAGAAACACTTGACAAGTATGCAATGGAGATGGTAGAAGTAATATTCAAATTGCTAAGTATATATGATGGCTAAGAACTTGGGAGTGGAGAAAGTGAAGGTGACAAGCATATTTGAGAATGGAGAACAAGGGGTGAGAATGAATTATTATCCGCCATGCCCACAAGCAGATAAGGTTCTTGGGATCACTTCACACTCCGATGCTTCTATCATAACTTTGCTCATTCAAAATAATGAAGTTCCAGGGCTTCAGATAATAAATGATGGAAAATGGGTCCCCATTAAACCCATCCCAGGTGCTTTCATTGTCAATGATGGGGATGTTCTTGAGGTAATTAATCAGCATATATACTTTTTTAAGGCATGTTTGATAGATGAGAAAAAAATTTCAAAAAAATATAATAATTTCTCAAGCAATTTTTTTACAAAATCTTCTCATAGTTATTTGTAGTACTGTAAAAGAAATTATAATTTTCTCACCCATCAAGCGGATCCTGTTTGATAGTTGAGAAAAGTTTTCTCAAAAAATAATTTTTCACCCAAATATTTCTAGAAGATATTCTTGCAGTTGTTTGATTGTAAGCGAGAAAATATTTGTTCACTCTTATCGATGTAGAAAAGAATGGACGGTGAAAAGTTTTATAGAATATAAAAACAGATATAATCAACAATATTACTAAAATTTTTCTCATAAAAAAAAATTAAATTTTCTCACCTCTACAGGTGAAAAAATCTTGACAAGAAAATAATGGGGTTGGAAAAGCTTTAATTTCTCGAGAAAATATTGACTATCAAACGTCACAACTTTATTTTATTATCTTGAAAAAAATTATTTCTTTTCTCAAGAAAATAACACTTTTTCTATCCACTTGAAGATCTCTTAGATGACAAAAATGGTGCAAAATACAACACTATAAGCTATGATGATTATTTGAATCAGTATTTTTCGGCCAAACTTGATGAGAAGAGCATGCTCAATCTCATAAAGCTGGAGAAACATTAGATTCAAGAAAGCCCTTAGAAGCTTTATTAATTATTTAATTAACAAATAATAATTTGTTTCCATATGTCACATACATACTGTTAATAATCTTGTCGTTATTGTTGAAAATAATATTTCTATATATGTAGGAAAATTAATTTTATGATGTTCTAAGTATGTTGGTGTAAGTACTTTGATGAAGGGAAAATATATTAAAGATGTACTATATTTTTGTCCAGCAAGTGTACTAGTGCATCTATATATTGTAACCATTTAATAATAAATGAAATGAAAGTTATTGCTTCTTATCAGTTAAAATAAATAAGGAAAATGATAATTTAACTGAAAATAAATAAAAAAAATACAACTACACAGTCATGTTCATTATAACTAAAATGAATAAAATTGAAAAATACCAAGTTGAGCATTAAAAAGTGGAGGAATTGTAATAATAATAGGGAAAAGTTAAATTGTTAATTACTATATGTAAAACTATAGTTTAAAATTAAAAAATAAATAAATAATGATAATGTTTTAAGGGTATTTTTGGATCAATGAAAAATTTAATCACACTGAGGTTTACAATTTTTAATATTATAATAGTACTAGCATGCATGCACATACATGGTAAACGATTTCTACTATTTTGAATAAAATTTTAAGTTCTATAATTTTTTGATATTATTATTTTTTGTTAAAAATTTAATCTTTTAATGAAAAATTTAAAAAAAATAAAATATTTTTAAAATTGGGCAAAATGTTAAAACTAAAGAAGGCTAAATTAAAAATCTAAATTAGAACCTTAAAAGTGAAGCAAGCTCACAACACAATTAACACAACTCCAAACTCATAAAAAGAAAGAAAGAGATGAACAATTACAGTTAATCTTTATTATGTCTTGCACATTTTTTAAACAAAGTAATTCATAGAACACCTAATTCTGTTAATTTTTTTGTGGGTATGCTGAGATCAGTTATGTAGTACATGGAACATGAAAATTAGAGGATAAACAATCAATACCCAAATGAATGAAACACAGTTTATTCAGATATATGGTGGTTTTGTCATCACAAAGAACTTTCTTTCCACTGCAACCTGTTAAGGCCATCAACAATTGCTCTCCGGAACTCATCGTTGTGGAGGAGGAATGAGGATACATGTCCTCCAGTCACCCATCTCACTTCTGAACCAGGCCAAGCTTTTTGAAGCTCCAGAACCGAATGTCTAGGTATGTATCCATCATCCTAATCAAACCCAGGAATTGAATTTGAGCAAGTATCATGAGATTGCGCATTTGTTGGAAGTACACGAAGTTTAAGGAGAAAAACTGGAACTATGTTGTTTCTTCAACTTGATTTCAAAAGGCACAGCAACCATGGCTACATGGGTATATATACTTAGTGCTCTCATTGAACATCCCTGAACCTATCTAATTAATGGCATTCAAAATCCATACATGAATCACAAAAAATCCTAGACACATTCGAGTTTGTATATATGAACTGACACCTAAAACAGGAATCATCAATGAGTGCATATTTGTGAATATAGGTTAAAGCAAATATATGAATACCGCTTAAATGCAAATACATGAATTATGTTTACTGTATAATCCAACAGCATTATGATAAGAACATATTTTAGACAAAAATAAAAGAAAAAGTTCTAAAGAAATAAATATTTTTGAAGATGAGTTGATCATGAGATAGAGGACTAACCGTTGCAGCAACAAATATAACTGCATTAGGGTTTTTAGGAATTGGGAAACGAGTAACGTCCGTGAGTGACAATACAGATCGCATTCGTTCTCTCACTTCCTCAAGGGTCATTGAAGCCTTGTGCACAGACCCATCTTCTCTTAGTGCCTCCCATGCGGTTCCATGCTTTAAAATCCCTTCACAAAAAGCAACAACAGCAGAGTGTGGAGAAAGAAATGGAAGTGTTGCAACTGGTGTCGGATGCAGTGATCCAACCATAGCAGCATGCACTCCTCCTAGAATACCAAAAGTAAAATTTGAACAACATGCACCCAAATGGTTAATAGTTTGATCCTACTAGGCAATTCAACAAATGCTTAAAAAAAGAAAAGAAAAACAAGCATGAGTGTGGTTTAGCTGTTTTTGAAGATATATAGTTTTCTTATGCTAAAAAGAGTGTTTAGAACAATGTTACTTGGACTTGGGTATAGGTTCATATCTAGAGGTCAAACTTGTTCATTTTCAAATTATAAGATACAAGGACATGGTTAAAAGGTGTCTAAAAATTTGGATCGGGGCACGACATAGCATTATTCCAATATCTGAAGTGTCAAACACAAATCCCATATCTATGTCGGTACCATGAAGTTTCGACACTGAATACATTGGGCTAAAGCAAAATGTCCAGGTAACATAGGTCTAGATATCAAAAATTGTATGGTTGTTACATTCAGGAATTTTTTCTTTTACCCATGCTAAGCCCACATACACCAGTCTTGCCAAAACCAGCTTCATTGTCTAACCAGTATAGTAGAGAGCGAGCTTCCTCAATAGTGACTCTTCCCAATAACAGCAAGTCACTCACGCACAGGAGTTTCGCACCACGCTGTAATGTAGGACGTCTTTGTCCATAGAAAGGGCTGCAGCAGGACATTCAACTTGATTCAGAAGCTATTAGCTCACACACTAAGTCGCAAAAGGAAAAGATCCTAATCTTAGAGCAGTTCTTTGATGATCTTACCTCTCAAGTACCATGGTTGCTATGTTTTCCTTCAACAATGGCCCACCTAAACGCAATCTTCGCTCAAAACTATGGTCCCCAGTGCCTGTAAGAGGTTAATCAATCCATCCAATCTTATACCCAAAATTTCTATATTGAATACATATCAATGAAACTTGTCAAACTGTTTGATCCAAATGCTTAAATGAAAAAACAAACCAGAGTAGAGATTCTTTCTTTCTTTCTTTCTTTTCATCAAAACTTGACCACTGAAAGTAGCAAATACATAATTCATATCCCTACTCATTTATTAAAGTTTCCACAAGACTGCAACAAAGGAATGTGAAGAAACTTTGATGCAAATAACCAATATCAGAATCCTGGGAGCCATGTTGAGCCGTATAGACCCATTGAACCTATGAAAATGAGTTACTTCCATGGGAAGGTGAACAGAAATTACTAACCTATTTCCGACTTATAACCAATTAGGAATACCAACTTAGGTATCAAACAAAAAAGAAAGAAAGGAAGAGAAACAAAAGTACCAAAAGTGACCCCAAAGGAATACATATAATTGTCATCAATCCTAAGGCCTCCAACATAAAATTTTAACAGAGAAAGGATAATATATGGTTTTAGTTTCACCTTGAATCCACACTAAGTGTCCTTTTTCCATGTCAACAAAGACTTGCATAGATTATGTGTTATTCAATCAATACCAACAAAGAATCCAACCATTCAAACTCTTGGAATCAATAAACAAATGCAAGATGAGTTGTTTTTCAATTCAGCAGCACTTAAATTTGAAGTAAATAAAATTAATCAAGAACCCGAATTGAAATGCATCTACAAGACTAACAAAGAAATAAGTTACCTGCAAGATGAACAACACAAGCCATCCTATTGGGCGAGACGAATTTTGGCATGAGGAAGGCGACTCTGGCATTTCGACTCTCCGGAGGCAAGGCATCAATAAGTTTCTCATCACAAGGCGTCCTAAAAACGCCTTCCCTTAAACAAGCTGTTTTAGTCTCCCATACAGTTCTCCAAATGGGTTCAATCAAATTGGGTGGCCAATTCTGACCAGCAAAGTCAGGGAACAGCTGCCTGATCATGCTTTCAAGCATATCAAGCTTGCTACCTCCCCATCCTCTAGAGAAGAAAGGTGGGCTTAGCTTTGTTCTATGAACAAATGCACCATATACATGATCTAATACATAATGAAGAATCCCCAAATTTACAGTAACCATCACAACACCAAACAAAACAAGCCCAAATATTGCTAGTTTGCTAGAATCACCTACCCCTTCCCCCCCAATCCCTACCCTTCTAAAAAAAAAGGGGGGAAATGGCTAATTTTTCAATGTTATTTGTTTCTATGAAACTAAAAACCCAAAATTTGCAGTACCAAACACATCTCCAGACAATTTAATCCAATTCTAATCTCTTGAACACACAGAATTACATAAAGGGTATTTCAATATAGGTTCAATAAGCAGCAAAAACCACCTCAGATTCTAAAATCAAAAACACATCAAATCAACGAATTCTTAACTCGTATGGAAAAGGGCAGATTCAAATCTTGGAAAATCAAAGAGCAATATAGGAAATCAAGCAGTTTAAGAGACACCCATTATCAGAAATGGAGAAACAATGAATTTAAAGCATCAATTTGGGTTGAAAGATCAGAGAAACAACATGAACATTAATCTTCAGAATATTAAGAAGAAAATTTTTTGAAGAACGAAAAGGGTAAAAAAGAAGAGAAGGTAGGACCCGATCAAGTAAAGAGGGATCAGCGATGGGCGAAAGGATCAAATCAAGAGGATAAATGGAGAGTGATTGATTTGCGAAAGAAAAACCGCCAATCGCAAAGCAATGGGCGGAGAGGGAGATAGATCATAGATCTGTGTCCGCCACAGGTCAAATACCAAATGCCATGAAAAATGGTAATATGACATTCCTAGATCACTTCCATTTATTTTCATTTATGGGCCTTTTGATTCTATTTTGAATCATATATTTGTACTTTCGAAAATATAAGTTTAATTAAAAAAAATGTAATTACAAAACTCCGCCAAAAACATTATGCATTATATATTTTAATGCACGTAATAAATAATATAATAAAATTAAAAGTATAGTAATTAAAGATTAAATTTTCTAGCAAGAAATAAATGATATTTGTAACATAAAGATGAGCCATACAAATGGGACATACAAAACTATAAAGAAAAACTCTTTCCACGGGATTTGAACTCCCTACCAAAAGCAAAGCAAAGAGAGACCTCACATCGGTCTACCTATGAGCTCTTTTGTTGCAAATATACCCTTAGTTTGTAGTTGTACAAGAGTAAGAGTTCACTTGCTTCTTATGCATTTATTTTTATGTGATTGCTGAGTTTTGTAATTTCATCCAAGATCAGATTTGCCTGAGACTTTGATGTCGATGATACATCAAGGAAATCTAGCAATGTATTATTGAAGCTATTTATGTCAGTTTTGTAGTCCTATTCACCATGCCATTATGCTTGTGATTTTTAATAGATGTTAACTTAATAATGTAGAAATAAGATAAATTAACACTTTAATATTGTCAAGAATTATGTGTTATTATGTGATTTAAGATTTTTTATTTAAAGGTGTTAAAGTTACATATTTGTATCTATATCTATTTTACATTTAAAAAATCTTTCATGAATCTTTTCTTTTTTTTTTTATCTTAGTATATATCTGTCATGACTTATGAGGTACAGAATAACCTCAAAAGACTTCTCATGTTTTCTAACTGAGTAACCTCACCTTCTTTTGTTTGTAATAATGTAACAAAACTTCATAAAAAATACTAAAGTGTCTATTATGAACTCATGCATGATCCCAACAAAAAGGCCATTAATTATTTACTTGTATACAATTTTATTTTATTTTATTTCAGGAATCTTTTTAGCTTTAACTTTTCTAAACTCATACATGCGTCGCAACCAAATCAACATGCACATAATGTACAAGCGTTTCTCTTTTTACACAGAGGCATCATTCACACGTATTTCAGTTTCTCAACAAACGCATCAAACATCTTTCTGCAGGTTTTTAAAAGGGCATCAACCTCTCTTTCCCATTTTCATCATCTTATGTACTATTAGTTTCTGTGATCATCAGCTGCAATTCAGGTTTTTTTTTTTTTTTGTCGAATTTTTATTATTACCTTTCATTCTATCACATTCTAATTATATATGCTTAATTAATCTCCATCTCTTTATTTTTCAATATCTTTAAACACTAACATTGATGTCTTCTCTTCTGATTTTCTTCCCCTTGTTCTTTCCCTGCAACCTTTAGAATTTCTACTTTAAAGTTTATTCTATTTTTTTTCATTGAATTTCTAGTTTATATGTTACTCTTTCTTTCTCCTTTTTTTTTTCATAGAATTTTTCTTTTTTCCTTTTTTTTTTATAGAATTTCTACTTTATATGTTACTCTTTAATTTTTTCTTTTTTTTCATATTATTATCCCTCTTTTTTAATTTTTTAATATTAATTTTCCTTCTTTAAGAAAAAGTGTACTATTAACTTTATACACTATTAAATTATTTCGAATAATGTATTAACAAATAATTCGATACAATCTAATAGTATATAAAAGTATTGTATGCCTTGAATGTACATTTTAAATATCAATTTACCACTACTCTTCCCTTTATACTAAGAAGATCATCGCATTAGCATATGTCAAGTGGTTGTCATGTGTCTATTACAAAATGCTCATTATATTCGTCGTTTTCTATTATTTATATTTGAAATAGTTTGTGTTTCATTTCTTTTGTATTGTACTGTATATAATATATATATTTGTGGTTATGACAGGATAGTATCTTGAAATTATATGTATTGCATTTGAAATAATACATTGGTGCTTTGTGTTTAATTTAATTAATTTCCTTTCAGTTTTGTTTTGTTAATTAAATTTGTTATCTTGATTGACTACTAGTTATTTAATTATTTAGTGAACATTCTATTTTATTGGTTACTATAGATTAGTTAAAATCACAGTAAACGTCTTATTGTTGGGTTGATTTTGATGGAGACCACGCCCATGTGGGTGGGCAACCCACTTCAACGGATAGCGCATGCGCCTCTTTCGGCGCATGCGCCAAATGAAAGTGAACAGCTTTCGGCGCATGCGCCGAAAGCCTTTGTTTTAGTGTTTTTAAAATTAAATATATTATATATTAATATATTTATAAATTACGATATTGCCCCGAATACACCTATAAATAGGACTCAACTTCAGTATTCAAAATTCATTCCTAAGAGTCAGAGAGTTCTATTTTGTAAGATCTACTTAAGAGATCTAATCTGTAAGTTTCACCTAAGGGTGTACTTTATATTTTCTGATAATACAAGTTTGCTGTCTCCCGTGGACGTAGGCAATTTGCCGAACCACGTTAAATCTGTTGTCTTGTTTTTCCTTTCATACTTTACCCCGATTCCGCACAACAAATTGGTATCAGAGCCAAGGTGAGGTTTTGGAAGGAAAACAGACTCTCTGTCGAAATTTTTTGAGACAACGTCGAAATTTCGAAATTTTGTAAACGTGATCAAAACTGTGTTCTGATCACCCGAGGAGGTAGCTCTTGTTCTCAGGAGTCCAACGCAACAAACGGCGAGAAAAACGTAGTAGAAACGAGTCCCCAGGAGCCGATCAAAGTTTGATCTCTGTACCGCATTTGGAAGCACTGTTCACACCGGCCACTGTGTGCACTGTTAATTCCGGCCGGAGGTTCACTGTTCACGGCCCATCCCCTCTTCACAGCCCGTCACTATTCAAGGCCCAGCAACTGTTCAGGCCGTCACTGTTCACGGCCCAGCACAGTTCAGCCCCGTCACTATTCACGGCCCAGCCACTGTTTCGGCCTGCCACTATTCACAGCCCAACCACTGTTTCGGCCCGCCACTGTTTCGGCTTATTTTTCGTCTGATTTCAGCAAAGTCAGACTTGTTTCCACCATTTTCGATTGTTCCGGACGCAACCGTGCAATCAGTTTCTGCAGATTCAGCTGCTAAGTTATTGATATAGCTTAGTTGGACTTGTTTATCATTTTTTCAAGCACTTTTCGGCGTCATAAATATCTTCGGTCTAAATGACAGAGGAAATCCCAAGCACAAGCAGGCCTTGGCAAAGAAGTTCGATGTCTAATGCAAAGTTCGAGGTGGAGAAATTCAACGGCACCAACAACTTTGGCATGTGGCAATGCGAAGTTCAAGATCTTTTATTCCGAGAAGGCTCACATATCGCCTTGGAAACCAAGCCCAAGGATATGTCCGATGATGATTGGTATTTCGTTAATCGTCAAGCTTGTGGAACAATCAGACTCTGTTTGGCCAAAGATCAGAAGTATTTTGTCATGAAAGAGACTATGGCAACAAGTCTCTGGAAGAAACTGGAGGACAAGTACATGACGAAAAGCGTAGAGAATCGCCTCTACCTGAAGAAGAAGCTTTTTCGGTTTCAGTACAAGCAAGGTACTCCGATGATTGAGCATCTTGATAATTTCAACAAGATTCTTGCTGATCTACTAAATCTTGATGTTGAAATTATTGATGAGGACAAGGCACTATTGTTGTTAAACTCTTTGCCTGAAAGTTATGATCATTTAACAACAACTTTGCTATATGGTAAAGATGAGGTTAAATTCAGTGATGTTTCAAATGCTTTGGTGAACAACGAGTATCGAAGGAAGGACCAACGCGATCACAAGGAAGCATCACCAGCAGCCTTGACAGTATCCAGAGGCAGGGCTAACAACAGATCTGATAGATCCAGTGGGCGAGGCCGATCTCGCTCAAAGTCAAAAGGACCTTCATCACGTCAACGTCTTGGAAAGGATGAATGTGCCTATTGTCACCAAAAGGGACACTGGAAGAAAGATTGTCCAAATAAGGGCAAGACAGATGCAAATGTAGCACAGAAAGCAGAAGAAGATTCCGCTTTCTCGGTCTCGTCTATAGACATTCAGTCTGATAGATGGATTTTAGATTCCGGATGTTCCTATCATATGTGTCCGAATCGCCATTGGTTCTCAAAATTGGATGAGTTCGATGGAGGAGTCGTGGTCATGGGCAACAACAATACCTGCCGCACAAAAGGTATCGGAACTATACGCCTTAAGATGCATGACGGTACAACAAGACAGCTCACGGACGTCTGATATGTTCCAGTTCTGAAGAAAAATCTGATCTCCCTAGGAGTCCTTGATTCCAGCGATTACAAGGTAACCATTGAAGGTGGAGTCCTGAAGGTTGTACGTGGAGCACTCTTGGCCATGAAGGGTACTCAGAAAGGAAATCTTTATTTCCTTGACGGACACACGGTAATCGGAAGTGTCTCAGCTTGCACCAGTTCTAGTGATGTTTCATCAAACACTTCCCGACTTTGGCACATGCGGCTCGGACATGTTGGAGAGAAAGCTCTTCAAACCTTGATTAAGCAAGGTTCTCTGAAAGGTGCAAAAACTGGGAAACTTGACTTCTGCGAGCACTGTATCTTAGGCAAGCAGACGAGAGTTAAGTTTGGAACTGCCATCCACCGCACAAAAGGAACATTGGATTATGTTCATACCGACGTTTGGGGACCCTCTCAAAATGCTTCATTGGGAGGTAAACGTTGGTTTGTTACTTTTATTGATGATTTCTCTCGTTATGTTTGGGTTTATACCATGAAGCACAAAGATGAAGTGCTCGATACCTTTCTTATATGGAAGAAAATGATAGAAACCCAAACGGGAAGGAAGATTAAGAGGCTCAGATCTGATAATGGAGGAGAATACAAGTCAGACCCATTTCAGAAATTTTGTGAGAATGAAGGGATTGTCAGACATTTCACAGTCCCAGGCACGCCACAACAAAACGGTGTTGCTGAACGCATGAATCGTACTTTGGTAGATAAAGTTCGCTGCATGTTATCTCATTCTGGACTGAGCAAGGCATTTTGGGCTGAAGCTTTGTCATATGCCTCTCATATCATCAATCGACTTCCTGCAACGGCACTAGATGGCAAAACTCCCAAGGAGGTATGGTCTGGACACCCCGTTTCAGATTATGATTCTCTGCGCATTTTTGGATGCACTGCATATTTTCATGTGAAGGAATCCAAACTGGATCCTAGGTCCAAGAAAGCAATTTTCATGGGCTTTAGTGAAGGAGTTAAGGCTTTCCGACTATGGAACCCTGATACAAAGACAATTGTCAAAAGTCGAGATGTAACTTTTGATGAATCTGTGATGTTAAAGCATACAGTTTCTGATAAAGAAATTCGCGATCCAGATTTGCCTCAGCAGGTGGAGTTAGATATTCCAGTAACTCCTAGCAAGTCAGCAGAGATATCCAACCATCCTGAAGAAGAGGAGGAAATCTCAGTTGAGGTGGAGGCTCCAGGACCAGACATCAGTCAAGAACCAGATTCAATTGCCACCAGTCGACCAAGAAGAGAAATCCGCAAACCTGCTCGGTACACTGACATGGTTGCATATGCATTTCCAGTCACCGGAGACGATATTCCATACAATTACAAAGATGCTATTCAGAGTATGAAAAGTGATAAGTGGAAAATGGCAATGAATGAGGAGATGACATCACTCCATCAGAATCAGACTTGGAAGTTGGTTCCACTTCCAAAAGGAAAGAAATCAATTGGCTGCAAATGGATTTTCGCTAAGAAGGAAGACTCTCCCCGCACAGATGGTATCCGATACAAAGCCAGACTGGTAGCAAAAGGCTACGCTCAGAGGGAAGGAATTGACTACAATGAGGTATTCTCACCTGTTGTTAAGCATTCATCAATTCGAATATTATTGGCTTTGGTTGCACAGTTTGATCTCGAGTTAGCCCAACTCGATGTCAAAACTGCTTTTCTGCATGGTAATTTGGAAGAGGAGATATATATGTCTTAACCAGATGGATTCAAAGTACCAGGAAGGGAGAATTGGGCTTGCAAGTTGAGCAAGTCACTGTATGGCCTGAAGCAGTCACCGAGACAGTGGTACAAGCGATTTGACACCTTCATCCAAGGGCAGAAATATACCCGGAGTCAGTTTGATCATTGTGTCTACTATCGCAAACTTCAAGATGGTACGTTTATCTACTTGCTTTTATATGTTGATGATATGTTAATCGCATCTAAAAGCAAGGTGGAGATCAACAAGCTGAAGGCTCAATTGAGCTCAGAGTTTGAAATGAAGGATCTTGGAGAGGCCAGAAAAATTCTCGGGATGGAGATAACTCGAGACAGAGCCAAAAACACAATCTGTTTGACTCAGACTCAGTACTTGAAGAAAGTTCTTCAAACTTTTGGCATCGGCAATGACACAAAACCTGTGAGCACACCATTGGCACCACATTTCAAGCTCAGTTCATCAATGTCACCAAATTCCAAAGATCAGAAGAAGCAAATGGAGAATATTCCATATGCAAATGCAGTTGGTGCCTTAATGTATGCTATGGTGTGTACCAGACCTGACATTTCACATGCTGTAAGTATGGTAAGTCGTTATATGCACAACTCCGGTAAAGGCCACTGGCAAGCAGTGAAGTGGATTCTACGGTATATTCATGGTACTGTAGATATTGGTTTAAAGTTCGAAGGAGATTCAAAGAGTTGTAAGCATCTAGTCGGATATGTGGATTCGGACTATGCTGGAGATCTTGACAAGCGCAGATCTACTACTGGTTATGTTTTCACTATGGCAGGAGGACCAGTGAGTTGGAGATCAACATTACAGTCAACAGTTGTTTTGTCTACTACAGAGGCAGAGTACATGGCAGTAATAGAAGCTTTCAAGGAAGCAATCTGGCTTCATGGTTTGACTAAAGACTTGGGAATTGTGCAGAAGAATGTTGAAGTTTTCTGCGACAGCCAAAATGCCATTTGTTTGGCAAAGAACCAAGTTCATCACAGTCGAACGAAGCATATTGATGTTCGTTTTCATTTTGTTCGAGAAATAGTAGAAGAAGGGAGTATTCTTCTGCAAAAGATCAAGACTGCAGATAACCCCGCAGATATGCTTACAAAGGTAGTTACAGGGATCAAGTTCCAACATTGTTTGGACTTGATCAACATCTCACGAGCTCGGAGTGCCTAAGGGCACTAATGGAGGCAGCAACAGTTTTTTGAAGGAAGCTTGCTATCTGTAGAGAGAGTGCAGGTGTGGAGGAGTCCTGTTCCACATGACGTGGAGGTGGAGATTTGATGGGGACCACGCCCATGTGGGTGGGCAACCCACTTCAACGGATAGCGCATGCGCCTCTTTCGGCGCATGCGCCAAATGAAAGTGAACAGCTTTCGGCGCATGCGCCGAAAGCCTTTGTTTTAGTGTTTTTAAAATTAAATATATTATATATTAATATATTTATAAATTACGATATTGCCCCGAATACACCTATAAATAGGACTCAACTTCAGTATTCAAAATTCATTCCTGAGAGTCAGAGAGTTCTATTCTGTAAGATCTACTTAAGAGATCTAATCTGTAAGTTTCACCTAAGGGTGTACTTTATATTTTCTGATAATACAAGTTTGTTGTCTCCCGTGGACGTAGGCAATTTGTCGAACCACGTTAAATCTGTTGTCTTGTTTTTCCTTTCATACTTTACCCCGATTCCGCACAACAGATTTCACTTCAACATTTTATTTTATTTTATATGTGTGTGTGTGTTGAATTAGTTGACATGCAGTGCATTACTATATACTTTCTTTCTTTCTGTTTTTAGTTAAAACTTGCTGTTCAAACAACACATAAGAAATTAGGTAAATGACGACTTCTTTTTTAATGGATGCCTCGACCTTTCTCTCCACGCATACATTGGCTATTGGTCCAGTGATAAAAATAAACTAATTCATTAAATAAATTTAGATATAATATATTAATCAAACAAATCAGTACAGTTTCGATTTATATTAGAACTAAGTAGGTTTTATCCCTTTATAAGGAATGACATCAAATGCAAATAAAAATTATTTTTTTCTTTGAAAGTAAGCCAAGATCAAGTTGAATGAATTCTATAATAGTTTTTTTCTTTTTCTTTTTGTTAAATATTTCTCTATATATGATTATACATAAAGGGTTGTATTTGCATTACACCATGATCAAGCTAGAAGAATCAACTAATTGCTCAACAAAGAGAGAGCTTTAGAAGGAGAAAAATGAATATTGGTTCTCTTCCTGTTCCAAATGTGCAAGACCTTGCAAGCAATAAGAAGCTGATGAAGCAGATTCCTGATAGATATGTTCAGCGTGATGAACCAGAATCTGAACATGTTTCATTTGAGAGTTGTGATCAAGTTCCTGTAATTGATTTTCAAAAGCTCCTCTCTTCTGATGATGAAATGGCAGGCAAGCTTCATATGGCTTGCATAGACTGGGGCTTCTTCCAGGTAAAATACATGAATGCATTGCACTTTCTTCTTTTTTTTTCTTTTTTTATTGCATCTAATAATGTTAGATATGTGTATGAACCGAAATAATAATGAGAAACTAATTAAAGAGTTATCACATGTATAAGTATAAGTCTCTCCCTCTTTAGTATCTATTAGAAAAAACCGTTCGACTAAAAAGTTATGGCTATAAAATAGCAGCACAACTATATATACCAAGCGGAGATATATATATATATATATATATATATATTAATAGTATTGTGGTCTTTTGAAGTAAAACCCTCACCCTTGGGCTAAGAAGTAGGCCATAGAGGGTTAAACGAGGATAAGTACCTAGATTATCACTAGGTTAAAGAGGTTTCCAACATGATATGAGAGATTTAGTCAAAGAGGTAGTGTTCAAACCTTATTACAAGCATTTTGTTTCTTTATCTCATGTCTATGATTACTTGATGATATACATAGTAATATGTCTACCCATAAGTTAATAATATTCTTTAGATCCAGTGGTTTCTAACATATAACTTTAGGTTAAGACAAGTTTAAGACAAATTAAGAAACTAAAAACATGGATTTGGGATTAATTAATGTTTTTCAGTTAATCAATCATGGAGTGGAAGAAGAACTAAGAAAGAAGATGTTAAGCAATGTTGAACAATTCTTCAAGCTTCCATTAGAGGAGAAGAAAGCTTACGCTCAGCAACCCAACGACTCCCAAGGTTATGTGCATGCCTCTCTAATGTCTGAAGATCAGAAGCTTGACTGGTCTGACTTTCTCTCCCTTGTTTCTCTTCCAGTCTCAGAAAGAAACTTGCTTCTTTGGCCTAAAAACCCTTCTTCTTTCAGGTATAAACATACCATATATATATATATATATATATTTAATATTATTGTGTTTTTGGGATATTAGTACTCCAAAATCTTTGATATATATACAATTCATATATATATATATATATATTTCAGAGAAACACTAGAGAAATATGCATTGAAGATGGAAAAACTTACATTCAAATTGCTAAGTTTGATTGCTAAGAACTTGGGAGTGGAAGAGAAGAAGGTGACGAGCATATTTGAGGATGGATTACAAGGTGTGAGAAGCAATTACTATCCACCGTGCCCAAAAGCAGATAAAGTTATTGGCATCTCTCCACATTCTGATGCCTCTATTATAACTTTGCTAATTCAAAATAATGAAGTTCCAGGGCTACAGATCAGAAAATGTGGGAATTGGGTCCCCATTAAACCTATTCCAGATGCCTTCATTGTCAATATTGGAGATGCTCTTGAGGTGATTAATTAATCAGCATTTTTCTTTATCATTCTTCTATGAAAATTTTGGTTTTTTGAGCTAATTTGAGGTTGCCCATTTGCAGATTCTTAGCAATGGATTGTACAAAAGTGTTGTACACAGAGCCATTATACACCCAGAGAAGGAACGCATCTCCATTGCTGGATTTCAAGACCCAAGAAGTGGTATTCTTGTTGGGCCGCTTGAAGATCTCTTAGATGACAAATATGGTGCAAATTACAAGACTGTAAGCTTTGATGATTATTTGAGCCAGTATTTATCTGGTAAACTTGATGGGAAGAGCATGCTGGATCTCATAAAACTGAAGAAATGTGAGGTTGAAGAAAGGGCTAATTAAAAACTTACAATCAACAAATTATGATTCATAACATTTAGATGAAAATAAGGATGACATGTTGTCTTCTGTTCTTTTCTTCTTCTTTTTTTAAATTCCTTGTAAGGTCATCTGATATGCTGAGTTTTTCTTATGATTGACTTGTATGAACTCTGTTTTTTTTATAAGTGTAACGAAGCACTTAGACCCTGTGTCAATTTAAGGTTCCTTGGCTCGATCACCAAGCATATATATATATATATATTATTTAAGGTATGCTTCTACGTGTCGAATAACAATTGTCAGACATAACTGGCTGTAGACATGTGGTGCGGGGTGTAAGCAACTCGACCGCCCCGACCATTTCAGGTCGGGTTTGATTGATATGTCAGATTGGTCGAATTAATTTTTTAAAAACCCAACCATATCCAACCTCTTAAAATAAATAATATATATATATATATATATATATTATAAAGATATTTAAAAAATTATTACATACAAAGTCTTTAATTAAGAAAGCTCATAATCCTTAACTATTTTTTTTGAATTGTTGGGTTAAATGGTAAGAAAAATTGAATAAGAATCATAAAATATGTGCTTGAGACTAAAAGAGAAAAGTTTCATGTTAAGCTCACATTGTTTGATGGAAAGAATGAGAGACTCTCCTTCTTTATAAAAGTCCATCAACTCCCTATTTATTATCATTCTTATAAATCAAATTTAAGATTACATTGACTTATACATATATGAGTTTTACCAAAAAAGAAAAATTTAATCTTTTAAAGCTTAAATAGTAATTTAATAAGCTTTCACGTGATAATTCAATATATTTTATTACTAATAAAAACTTAAATATTAGTTATTAAACTTTAAAAAAATTTAAAATATTTAATGAGGGCCCAATCCGATTGACCCGACCCGACCTTAGGTCGAGTTGCGTCATATTGAACTTATTGTCATCCGGCTTCATCGAGTCAGATAAGTTTAAGAACAAAAATATGATCCGACCCGATTTGATCCATGTGCCCGTCCACAGTTTCGCTATTGTAGGCATTGAAAGGTTCCAAATGCACCTCGAAGGCGAGGACCAAATACACCACGCCGACCCACCAAATCAATTCGTTTATTTATTATTGCATCTTTTATTATAAAAAATTATAAAATGAAGAATTGTGTTCCCCCACCAACCCCACCCCACCCGCTCCCACTCCCTACCAAAAAAAAATAAAAAATAAAAAATAAATGAAGAATTGTGTATCAAATACGCAAAAACAACCACTAAAAACATGGTTCAATAATTAAAGTGGTGTGAAGGACTCAAAATAAATATTATTTTAATAACTAATTTTTTAATGGATTCCTCTAAAGCTTCGTATGCAAGGAATTTCTGCTCCTTTTCTTTTTTGTGTCTCCGTCCTTGTCGTTATCGTCGTCGTCACACATATTACTTTTGAATGATCAATGAATGTCGATATAATTACTTGCATCATGGGGAAATATCTTTTGGCATTTTTTGTGAAGTGGATAGATTTGGACAAAGAAATTGAAATGAATGAAGAAGAAATTTGAATTATGATTTGAAGATTGAAATCATGGGAAAGACTGCTTCGTGATTCATAAATCATCTCCGTTTAGCATTTTTCCAACAAATATTTATCAAACATTTGGTAACCGGGGGCCAATTGTAAGGTGGAATGAAAACTGCTATAAAAACTCTTAAAGTGGCTTTTAGGGTTTAGGATTTAGGGTTTTAGCATGACTTTTATCACATGATTCTCTTAAAAGATTGTTCGTGTTATGTTGTGTTTCTTTTTAAATGAATAAAGCGATCAACATATGATTGAAGTCATGTTAAGAGTTATTATATTACTTCTTGGAATGAAATGTCGTGACATGTCCTCTAAAGAAAAGCCGGACACTAATTTCAAATACGAAAAAGCTAAACAAACGCTAGTGTGAACGCGGGGGGCCAAAACTCAAACGCCCCCAGCCGTTGTGGATCCCTCGAGAATTTGTTTAGGATGGCCATTTATAGGGGTGCTCATCATCCCCGACTAATCTGACCAAACCAAATCTTTTGGGTTCGTTTGGGATCAGTTGGGTTCTAAAATATCCAACTCAATCGATTTGGGTTGGGTCACAAGTTCAGCTTATAAGAATTCGAGTAACCTAATGTGAACGAACATTCAGTCAAGTCATTTATAGGGGTGCTCATCATCCCCGACTAATCTGACCAAACCAAATCTTTTGGGTTCGTTTGGGATCAGTTGGGTTCTAAAATATCCAACTCAATCGATTTGGGTTGGGTCACAAGTTCAGCTTATAAGAATTCGAGTAACCTAATCTGAACGAACATTCAGTCAAAATCCTAATATTAGTCTCAAATTCACAAATTTTACTGTTACATATTTATGAATTAGAGCTTTAGCCCTTTCAAAAAAAAAAAAAAAGCTTTAGCATATTTCATAATCACCAATCTAAGTCACAAATAGCATACTGTAAATATTGGGTAAAAGAAAAGGACCGCCACAGTTTGCCTTGTAGCAATTATTTAGTGAAGGGTCCGGCTATTTTTACCTACCCTTTTTTATCTCTTCTCCTAACTCATCTAAAAATTAAAAAGACAAAAAAAGTCTCATATGAAGTGACAAAAAAAGTCTCATATGAAGTTACAAAAAAAGACAAGTATTAAACTCCTTAAACCTTCTCACCTCTCTCTTCACTCACCCACTCTCTACCCTAAACTCTCCAACCCTTCAACTCTCCAACTCATCTCAATTTCCAATTTTGTCATTTTCTTAGAATTTTTTAATCAGAAGCATACAGTTCCACCATTTTCACCCTTTTAAAGTATATTTTTTTTACAAAAACATATTCAAAATCGAAGAGAAAAGGAAGCGAAAATGGATTTCGAAACCCAAAGAAAATGGCCCCCAAATTAGGTGTGTCCGACCCTGCATGGACGGACAGAATAAAATCCATCTGACCTTAACAGGCCGGACAAAAAAGAGAAAAAAATTGCATTGTCCGACCCTGATAGGTCGGACGTTTGCGATTCTAGAGCGCGAAATGAGATTCTGAAACCCATTTTCGCCACCTCATTCACCCATTTTCACCCATTTTTTTACAAAAGAAAAAAAAAGCATTTAAATCCAACAATGTAACATTGAAATCAACTTAAAACATGTAAAAATCATGATTTACTTATTGATTTGTAATCAAGATTGTACTTGAATCACTTTGAGTTCAAGGTCTCCAAAATCCAAAATAACCCAATTTTTTCGCAAGATTTCTCTACGTTGTTGCTCACAAATCTTCCTAACAGTGTTTCTAACCCTTTGAATGATTGAAAAACTTGAAGAAATGGTGAAGAAAAGAGAAGAAACGAGAGAGAAGGAAAGGGCTTAGGATGTTAGGGTGAGAAGGGTAGAATGAGAATTTAGGTTGGTGAAGAGAGAGAAAATGATTGATTTTAAATTTTTATATGAGTAAAGAGAGTAAGTGGGTGAAGAGATCGAAAAGGGTGGGTGAAAATAGCATGACCCTTTAGTAAATTATTATTCAAAGTTATCAAAATTAGGCCCAAATTAAACCCGATCTACCGACTCAACCCAAATTGAATCCGAATTATTTGAGTTGGGTTGGGTTGGGTTTCAAATTTACCAAATCGAATTATTTGGGTTATGTTAGATTTTGGCCCTAAATCGACTCAACCCTACCCATGTATCCTTTCAAATATTAACCACTGAAATCCAACATGTAATATACTACGCCTAACTTTTGGGCTACAGATAATCCTCAGAAAGTTACTATGAATTTAATCTCAAGATCAGATTAGTATAGAAGGGAACAGTCAAGAGTCATGGAATAAGGCAGAATGAATAAGCATTGGCCTGTATGAACATAAGTTGCTTTTCGTTTTATACTAGTTATAGAACTGTAATAATTTCTTCTTAGCCATTTATATGGAGTGGCCTGTATTGCTCGAATTTGTCAAACACTTCCAGAGACTATGTATATCGTGTTATACATAGTCTATGGTTAGTTATAAATACTGGGTTGCATTAATTTATTTCAATCTGGTGAAGTAAATTAATTGCTAAAAAAAAGAAGAGAGAAATTAAGGGGAGACAGTTTTGTGAGGCTGTGAACAGGAGAAAAAATGAAGTCTCTTTCTCTACCAGTTCCTAATGTTCAGGGCCTTGCAAGCAAGAAAGTGAAGGAAATACCCGATCGATATATTCAGCGTGAACTCGAATCCGAACACATTTCATATGAAAGTTCTGATGAAATTCCTGTAATTGATCTTCAAAAGCTCTTCTCTTCTGATGATGAAATGAGCAAGCTTCATATAGCCTGTAAAGATTGGGGCTTCTTCCAGGTAAAAATAGGTATCGGTATTATTCAGTACTCTTCTTTTATTGCATCAAGTGTTAAGAATTTATGGGTAGAACTCGTTTTTGAAAACCGACTTGTAAGGAAACGATGCCCGAAAGCTAAGCGATGGGATGCGAGTTTTTTAGACATTTAACAATCAACCATACTTTGAAACCAATTGACATGAACTTGTGGCTAGAACTTACCATATTCTAAAGGGCCGGAGAGTTTGTATACAACCGTTTCGATAAGTAGAGTTTATTCATGTGGTTAAATTTATTACATAAGAAACTGAATTGAATGTGAATTTTTTGGAATATGGTTCAGTTAATCAATCATGGAGTGGGAGAACTGATTAAGAAGATGTTGAGCAATGTAGAAGAGTTCTTTCATCTTCCATTAGAGGAAAAGAAAGCTTATGCTCAGCAACCCGGCGACTCCCAAGGTTACGGGCAAGCCTTTGTGTTGTCGGAAGATCAGAAGCTCGACTGGTCCGACGTTCTCACCCTTAATACTCTTCCGATCTCCGAAAGAAATATGCGGGTATGGCCTAGGAATCCAACTTCTTTCAGGTAATTACCAAGAAGAATTGTTGTAACAGTTAGATTTATGATCCTATATACGTATATGGTGTTTTCTTCTCCCTTCTTTTCATTTCTTGGTGATATATAATAATCCAAGCTAGCTTTGATGATTATACAATTTATGTATGTTATACAGAGAAACACTTGAGAAATATGTAATGGAGATGGAAAAACTTACATTCAAATTGCTAAGTTTGATTGCTAAGAACTTGGGAGTGGAAGAGAAGAAGGTGACAAGCATATTTGAGGATGGATTACAAGGTGTGAGAAGCAATTACTATCCACCATGCCCAGAAGCAGATAAAGTTATTGGCATCTCTCCACATTCTGATGCCTCTATTATAACTTTGCTAATTCAAAATAATGAAGTTCCAGGGCTACAGATCAGAAAATGTGGGAACTGGATCCCCATTAAACCTATTCAAGGTGCTTTCATTGTCAATGTTGGAGATGTTCTTGAGGTGATAAATTAATTAATCTTCATTATCATAAATTTCTTCTTTTAAAATTCTGGTTTTTTGAGCTAATTTGAGGTTGCCCATTTGCAGATTTTGAGCAATGGATTGTACAAAAGTATTGAACACAGAGCCATTATACACCCAGAAAGAGAACGGATTTCAATTGCTGGATTTCAAGACCCTAACGTTGGAATTTTTATTGGGCCACTTGCAGATCTTTTGGATGATAAAAATGTTGCAAATTACAAGACTATACGCTTTGGCGATTATTTGGGGCAGTATTTTTCTGCTAAACTTGATGGGAAGAGCATGTTGAATGGGATGAAACTGGAGAATCATGCATGAGATTCAAGAAAAGGGCTTAGAACCTAGAAGCTTGGTTAATAACTACTAATATATATGTGCTTTCATATTGTGGTTGAGATTGATGTTAAATAATATTTGTATTCAGTTACAAAAAAAAAAAAAATTATTAGGATGTTCTTTGTATTTTGATATATGAATTATAATACACTTTGATGGCAGAAACATATGCTCAAAGGATCAAATGTGTGGGCAAGAGAAGTGCATATATGTGTTGGCTGCTTAAGTTGGTGCTTCCAAGTTAGCAGGGGGAGTGCTCTGTATCTGATTGGATTAGGAATTAAAGGGCTTGTGTGTAGTAGTCTAGTAGAGATGAACAATTAAAAATAATAACCAAATTAATCATGAAGACCTAAAATAACATCATTAATAGTGATAATTTAAAAAAAAAAAAAACGAACATAAGTATTTATAATAAATTATGGATATATTTATTAACAATTAACAACAATAAGTAAATTAATCATGAAGACCTAAAAATAACATCAACAATAGTGATACTTTTTTAAAAAAAATAACTATTTATAATAAATTATCGATTTAACCTTAGATATAAAGGGGTGGAAGAAATATTCATAATGTACTCGCTCATACAAAAAGGTTTATTAAATTGAATGAAGTTAAGTTGACCTAAAAATTAAATGTGGCAACAAATTAAAAATAATATCAAGAAAATGGACCTAGAATGCGTGTACATTAATTACACTTAACATATAACACGAGAAAAATTAGGCTATTTTTTTTTTAAGGTTTCCCACGCGGTATCCATGTCCCTCGAGCGAGACTAATCCACGTTCAAGTACTACATGAGCATTGACCGGCTCTACTTAAGTGAATGCGACTAAAGTAAATACAAATTTTGATCTTGAGACATTCTCCTCTCAATCACTTTTAACGCAAATCCACCATCATTTCTGTTGAAAAATTGGCTTGTAACAACCCACATTATTTGAATAAATAATGAAATGAATAGATTAAACAAATAAGGTGATTTGTGCATGCTATGTAGGTGTCTTAATTCAGCCACCTCATGTAGACATGAGTTTGTGCATGCTAAGTAGGTGTCTTAATTCAGCCACCTCCTGTAGACAACTATTAGTTTGTGCATGCTATGTAATAGACACCTAGTAGCTTGTTGGCATGATGGATTAGCCACTTGTTGATTTGTTTGTGTGTTGGCAACTAGGTGAAAGTGGTGGCAAGTTGAAATCAGCTCATTTTGGCACATGTTGGCTTGTTGGCAACTAAGTGGAAGTGTTGTTGACCTTGCTGCAAGTGAGGATAAGAACTTGCTGGAGCATGTTCTAAAGGAAAAAAAAAAAAAAAAAAAACAAAGAGAAGAGGAAAGAAAGACAAGGAAAGAAATGGGTGCTTGAAGGCTAAAAACCAGGTAATGAATTTCATTAATGAATTTCTCTCTTCAACTTGTCTAATATATGTAACATGCAAGTGATTTCCATGGCTAGAAATGAAGCTAGAAAGTGAGTGTTTGATGATCATTTCACTGATTTCTAGTAAGTAAGTTGTGGTGTTTTGATGATGTTTAATGGTTGAACTCATTAGAGATTTATCACTAGACAATTGGTGAGTGTGGATATGTTTAACACACTAATTTTCAGAGATTAATTTGGTGATGAAAATGGGAAATTTTCATGGCTGAATTTACAGATTTCAAACCTGATTTTAATAACTGAATTCTACTATTTGATAAAGTTATTTGCTGGAATTTAGTCTTGAATATTTGGTGACCATTTTGATGATTAAAAACACTGATTTTTATGGGTAGAACATGGTGTTCCAGCCATGTTAAAACAGGGTTTTTGGAACCCAATTTGAGTGACCATTTGTGGTCTTTTATTATGTGTATTGATTGGCAATTGATTATGGATGTGATGGGTTGATATTTGACAGAAATTGGAATGCTAAATTTCTGAAATTCTTAGTTGATGATGATTCATTTGATGACTAATGAATTGAACAAGTGCTGGAAATTTAGAAAATTGGGCAATGGCAATACATTGGTAAGTTGTTCAATGATAGGTTTTGATCAAGTTGATGGGTAATTGGCTGAAAATTTAGTGCTGGAAATGTTAGAGCATTTGAAGAATGCTTAGGTAACTTGCATAGGGATAAAATTGATTAACTTATAGAGATGGACATTTTGTGTTCATGGTGATCAAATGAATACTTTGATCATGTGCTGAAAATTCTATCTTAGTAACTGAAATGGTAAGGGAATGGGTTATGGATACTTGGTAATTAATCAAGTGATTAAATTCATTTTTCTAGAATTCATTTGTATGTGTGTAATGTGTAATTTGCAGTGGGTGGCTTATGACTTGGATGAGGATTTGTGAACACAATTGAAGTATTGGTGAATTGGTGAAAACTTGTGGACTTAGGCAAAATTTTGTGATTTGTGAGTATTTCTCACCTTACTTCTCCATGTATAGCATTGTATATATATGAAATTGAATTATTGAATGATATGCATTATATTATATATGTGCATTGTATTTATGATCATGAGCACGGATTTTATGCATTAACATGGCCTTAGGTATTTAGGATTAAATACCTTGGCGTTGGATTTCTTTCTATTTACTTGTTCTTTAGGGAAAAGTGCCAACGGAGTACTTGGATTGGTATTTTGTGAAAAGGACTTTTCGAATCACTAAAGAATGTAAGGGTAGAAGGATTAGTTGGATAACGTGTTGGTTTGAACCCATGGCGCAATGGGGGAAATGTAGGCAATGTTATCCTGATATGACCTCCTGTTGAGGCTTTTCTACATATCTTTTATGAAAATGATGCATAATTATATCTTTAATTTGGAAGCATGAATCATATATTTTCTTAATGCATTTCAATTTACCAATGTTATTTCAAGTAACATACATGTTTTACATAAGTGCATATGTGGAGATTTTTGTGAAAAGTATTCACTGAGCTAGTTGAGCTCATTCCATTTTCCCTTATATTTTTCAGGATCAGATCGTAAAGGAAAGGGCAAGGCTTAGAGTTGGTGTAGCTTGCCTTACTTCTTGTTGACGTGAGTTTTGATTTGTACATAAGGAAAATAGTAGAAGATATTTGTGTTTTGTTTTGTTAGTGTATAATTATCACAGATACTATGATATATAACATATAGTTTGTGAGAAAATTTTGATATGTATATGCTAAATGGAATAATAATAAAATATCCATGTTTATAGTAAGGATAGTCGAATCTTGTGGATTGGGTCAATGACCTCATATTCTGGATGATGATGTCATATCTCGGTATTTAATTCAACTATCCTGATCATATACATATTATGTCTTTGGATCGTATGTAACCTTCTGAGTAGAGACTTATCAGTGTCTCAGGTTTGTCGGGTTGTGACATTCTCTGGAGTACTGTGCCGATCGTGACGTCACCCGGGAAGGGGTCGCGACATGGCTATTCAACAAAGCCCTTTTATCTCATAGGTACATAATTGGGGTCAGCTACATTAGATTCAAAGGCCAAAAATTCCCCTTGAGAGGTGTTACAAAATTGACCTAACAAAATTTTGATTTTGAATTATCACTTTTGCCCTTGTTCAAAGGAAAAAAAAATGAATTTACAAAATTAAATTTTCTCAAGGACAAAAGTGTCAATGAAAACTTAAAGTCACCTTTTGAGTTTTTTTATGAGTTAATTAATCATTTCTCATTCAATATTGCACCTATAAAAATAAATTCTACAACAATTTAAAAGGAGAACATTAAAGGACATTTTTTCTTCTAGCCACAAACCTGTCTAGAAAACCCGTGTTTGATTTTCAATTCAGAACTCGCTTTTAGTTTTCAAATACTAATAAAAGAAAATGAAAATAGTGAAGAATATGTGTTATACGTTGTTAGAATAAATTTCTAACCAAAAAAATTATTGATTGGATGATATGAAATTAAAGAGGAGAGAAAGTTGTTATAGGTTTCTTTCAAATTGTACCAATTAATAGAAAAAAGGACTATATACGGCGCCGTACCTCCATCGCTTAATGAATTCATTAGGCCTTATGCCCAACATTTTTTTAATAAAAAAAATTGTAATGGTGTAGTGTTAATCCACTTTGATTGTTAGATGACCAAATGCTCTTAATTGCTTGTCTTCTTTTTTTTTTTTTTTTTTTTCAGAAGATATAATATTAGTGGTAAGTTAAATGATAAGCTCAATCACCAAAAATAAGGTTTTAGACTTATTTCTGACCTCTTAATCCACTTCACCCTTAAGATGAAGTAGTGACAAGAGTTCAATCTAAAATTTTTAAGTTCTAAAGCCATCTTTTTTTGTTAACTGCATCAATTTCTTGTTGACAATTACAAAACTTTCTTGGAGAACAAATTCACAACTCTATTTAAGCCTTAATAACTCAGGAATGAAAGTACAAAAAATAAAAAGATCTGATAAATTAGAATGATAATGGAGAGCAAGGTGACAAGCAAAGCTGGTGAGCATGGTTCTCTCCCTGTACCAAACGTTCAAGAACTTGCAACAAATGACTTGAAAGAGATTCCCTTTAGATATATAAGGCCAGAACTTGAGACCCCTCAAGTTTCCATTGATGAATCACTTGAAGTTCCAGTGATCAATCTTCAAAAGCTCTTAGATCAACAATTAATGGGCACTAGTGATGATGACGATGATGAAATGAGTAGGCTTCATAAAGCTTGCAGAGACTGGGGATTCTTCCAGGTTTTTTTTTGTTTTTTTTTTTTTTTGAATTTTCAAATTGATCTTGTAATAGTATATAATTTATTAAAAAGACCAAAAAAAAATGATTAAATTAATGGCACCCACTTAGCAATAAATCATTTTCTTCTGTTTTTTTATTAGGTGATCAATCATGGTGTACCATAGGAAATAATTGAGAAAATGAAGGATGATACGGTGGAGTTCTTCAAGTTGCCATCAGAGGATAAGAAAGCTTATGCACAAGAACCACAGAGTTTTCATGGTTATGGCCAAGCTTTTGTTGTATCTGAGGAGCAAAAGCTTGATTGGTCAGATATGCTTGCTCTTCTTACCTCACCAGTCTCTGATAGAGTCATGAAATTTTGGCCTACCAATCCTTCTTCTTTCAGGTAACAAATTCACCTTCTTTTTAAAAATAAAAATAAAAATAAAAATAAAAATGTTAAAGTGAAGTTAATAATGTACATCACCCCTATACATCATGTGATGGTACATTATTCGAGACAATCCAGTAGTGTATAATGATGATGTAAACTATACCAACATGTAGCATCACTTTTTTTTTTTTTAACTGTGAAATTAAGATGTTTGGAACCTACAGGTTTCAGGTTCAACTCTTGTCTCTGTCTCACCTTAATAGGATGAGGGAGATTAATGGGTCATAAACAGGCCTGATACCTCGACAAGAGTGTAGTATGATGACGAACTAACAGCTAACATTGTTTCTTATCACAAAAAAATAATAATAATAATAAGAATAATATTTTTTATTTCAGGGGAACACTCGAGAATTATGTAAAGGAGTTGGAGAAACTTACAATATGTTTGTTGGGTTTGATTGAAAAGAATTTGGGAATTGAATCAGGAAAGCTGATCAATATATACAAGGGTGGAGGACTACAGTGGATGAGGATGAATTATTATCCACCATGTCCAGAAGCAGATAAGGTTTTAGGAATATCTCCACACTCTGATGCTTCTCTCGTAACTTTGCTTATTCAAGTGAATGAGGTTGAAGGGTTACAAATCAAGAAAAATGGGATTTGGGTTCCCATTAAAGCTATTCCTGGTGCATTTATTGTCAACTTTGGGGATGCAATTGAGGTAAATATATTCTTTTTCTCCATGAAAGTTAATAATTGATACACTTACATTTTGTCCCCATAAAATCTCTCCATGGAAGTGATAATTCATTGATATATATATATATGTACTTGTTGTCCATCATTTTTGTTCAATCTTGTTAAATCTTTTTTGGTGATATGAAGTTACAAAATTTTACAGTAAGCCCTTTTTTTTTTTTAATATGAATATTCGGACCAGCTTACGCATACCTAACTAATTTTACGATTACGGGGTGCAAATCCTTAGCCCGCAAAAAGAACACCCCTAAAACCCTGACAATAATTCTCATAAGACAGTAAGCCCTATTTAGAACTCAACATTTTTAGATTTAGACTTGTAAATTAAATTTTAGATATTTTTTTTTTTTTTTTTTTGTTGATGATTAACTAAGCCGTCTTTCTTGACCTTTCTAGTTGATGATTATTGCTGATAGCTTTCACCATAATCTTTTAGATTTATTATTTCCTTTTTCTTCCTTTTGATTTTTCAATGATCAATGAACACGAGATGAGCTAGCTTATTTGCATCAAGGACTAATTCAAATATAGGGCCTAATTCAGAATCAATTTGGTTTGACATTAATTTCTTTGCATATCTATGTTGACAAATGACATTATAGGTATCAAATCAAATACTTGACTTTCTCAAATCACATATGACACATACTAGATATTTAGTAACTTTCTTCTTCTTCTTTTCTCTTTTTTTCTTTCTCAATATAATAGAATAATAAATATTTTAACAATTGATTTGTTTCAACCCTCTTTCCATTCTTATCTCTATTTTTATCTTAATGCTTATTTCTCTCCCGTAATCTTCTTTTAGGAAATATAGTTGTTTAAAGTTTGATTATTATTTATCTAAATAATAAGTAATTAAAATCCAATAATAATTAATTTTAAATAATTAAATAAAAGCTTGTACATCACACGAGTATTACAAACTTGTACATATTATACTGATCAGTTCATTACTTGCTACATATCGTTTGGTATTCCAAGATTCTCTAAAAACTTATTTGGTTGCGGTGTTTTTAGAGTATTTATAAATTATATTTTAATTTAACTTTAAATGTGCGAAGAAAACACGAATACAATAAAAAGTTGTTTTCCTTGTTTTCTAAAAATAAACTTTAAAAACAACTTTTTAAAAACCTGTTTCTAAAAACCATTTTTGAAATGAGCTTTTTTGTTTACAGGTACTAAGTAACGGTATATACAAGAGTATTGAACACAGAGGAATTATACACCCAGAGAAAGAACGCTTATCCATTGCTGGATTTCAAAACCCAAGAGGTGGGATAGTTGTTGGGCCATTTCCAGACCTCTTGGGAGAGAATGGTGCAAATTATAAGACTGTAGACTATGATGCTTACTTGACGCAGTACTTTTCCAAAAAACTTGAGGGTAAGAATGCTCTCGACCTTATCAGATTGTGAGAAATCTGAGATTCCTCAATGTGGTCTAAGAATTATTCTACTCAATAAAACAAGTGTAAATTTGTCTCAAAGTTGTTGAGAATGGACACTTTTTAGTATGTAATTTGCTTGTGTTTTTTCCCCTAAAATCATCATAAATAAATATTGTATCATCCAGCAACACTTTAGTGTGTTGAGTGTGTGTATATCAAATTTTTTTTATTTTTTTTTTTTGGGTTTATTAATTATTTACCTATTTGATGTACTTCTTATCTGATCACTATAAATGAATACAGCCTCTTGAGTACACAAAAGGTCGTTGGATACAGGAAACAGAAAAATTAGAAAGAAATAGATGGCTATTAAGATGGAGGATTATTTTGGCTCTTTCCCAGTTCCTAATATGCAGGATCTTGCTACTAAGGACATAAAAAGACATCCCTGACAGATATATCAGACCAGAATTTCAGTCAGAATCAGTTATTTCCAACACATTAATTGAAATGAGTAATGCTCAACTAACACGCTTTTCAAACACACTTTGTTGACATTGTCAGTTATTGGATCACCTCGAATCATGTGTGATTCGAAACGATCCAACAACTCTAAGGACAATGTCAACAAAATGTATTTAAAAAGTGTGTTCACAAAACATTTTCCAATTGAAAATCCCGTCAACCACTTTAAAATTCTCAATGAGCAGTTTCACAGTGCAAATCGCAAGCTTTAGATGGCATATGAAGAAAGGGGCTTCTTCTAGAGAATAAAAGGAGGAGCCTCCCAGTGCACAAATCTCCTAACCTGTGGAGAGTCCAAGGAAGGGTCGGACCACATTGAGTCTAATGTATGTAACCTTATCCTGCATAGTAAAAAATTATTTTTATGACTCGAACTCGTGACCACCAGGTCACATAGTGACAAAATGGAAAGACTAATTTTTGGACTCCAACATGGAGCTCAAGAACAATTGTTTAAGCCATCTAAAATAATTAGTTGCAATATATATCTATGGTTAAGATGAGTGGCATTCAGAACAGTTGTATTCTCATCATTGTTGTCGTTCAATTGGACTATGTATCCAACTAAATCCATATCCTACGGAACTTAGGTTTTCAATCCCAATCATTTTCCTCATTTATTTTTTTTATTTTTATTTTTTTTGGTCACAAGGTTATATTAATTTTCCATTTCTAGAGTACATCCTATCAACGTCATAAATTATTCTAAAGAATATTCGGACACAAAGAATTGGCAGCCCCCTTAGGGGCCATAAAGACAAGATTCGCACATAAGCCCCAGGGCAGAGCCTGAAAACAAGAGGGTAAAAAGCCCCTGAACAAGGGCTATAGGCCCACAATAAGACTATGGAGAAGTAGCAACCTTGATTGCCCCATTATTTTGTTCGTAAGGAGACTTGAAACCTCCCCCGCTAGTGAAAGGAGGAGGAGTGTCAACCAACTAAGCAAGTGCTCATTGGTTGTTTTCCTTGTTCAATGGAAGTATAATCTACTAAATCCAAATCTTATAGGACTTCGATTTTCAATCCTACTCATTCCTTCAATAATTTAACTCAACAAGGTCTACCATGAGTCATGGTTAAAACCAAATCAAAAAAAAAAAAAAAATTACAACTTAAATATTTTCTCCACCTATAAAGATAAGTGGAAGAAGTGGATTCATGTAGCCAACCCATATGTCGTAGGGACATGTGAGAAAGGCTTTGTCAAGAGAGTTCTAGAATGTTACCAACAAGTGTATTCAAAATATGAAAGCTAAGTAATAAGATATGTTATATGCAGCAAATTTCCATTTGGATCAAAGGGAGATTTTGTATTTCTTTCCCCAATAAACCAACCAAAGCATTTGTATGCTTTCCAACTTATTAGGTGATATGCAAGTTCTCTGCATATCAATTTAAAATTTCCCATCTTTTTAGTATGTTATTCATCCTTGATCAATAAACCAGACACAAACCATAACCTCAAGACTTCCACCCATAAAACAACTCCATTGTCCTACAAATGCATGTTCTTTCGCGGCATCACCTCCAAATTCTAAACTGCAGGGCATTGATAAAGCGTCCCCATGGAACCAGATGCCTGACCAGGGAGGAGATCCTTGCTCCCTTGTGGGGTAAGCAAATTTCGAAACTCCCAACTTCCTCTGCTTTAAAGAGTAAGAGTTGATACATTAAGTGTAGTGCACCTCTCTTAGGCTTTCTCTCATATTAAATGAGACAACCCGTAACCCATATGACATTCTCTGGTCATAACAAGACGAAGGTTTTCTAAGACATAACTGATTTAGATTACACAGAAGGAATAAGTTTGAATATTTTACATGTATTTTCTGTAATATTCCACACCAAATCCAAAAAAGCAATTCAAGCATATACAGATTGCTATCCAGTGTGGACTTAAACACAACATAATTTGACTAAGTACTGGGGAAATGGGAATTTTGGGCAGATGAGGAAACCTAGTAGACCTAGTACTGAGAAATTTCCCCACTAAACCCCAAGACTATACAAAAATTCAGGAAAGAAACAAGAAGAAACTGATGATCTCTCATGGTAGATACTTGAAACTAGAACAACCCATTTGATATTACAGTATCCAAGAAGGTCTTTATTGAGAGTAGCAAAGGAAGCTTGGAAGAAGAACACCACCACAGAGATTTAGTCAATCAATGCCCAAGCTTGAATAGGGTTCAAACATACCCTGACAATCAGTAAAAACTCAACATGAATCTTTTCTCCATATCACTGTTACTCCAAACTTTCCAACTTAAATAAAATCATAGAAAAGAAGACCTCAAACCCCAAGAGAAACATTAATGGGATTTATTGAACCCAACTTTAGAAATAAGGAATTGGGTCGTAATGACCATAAACAGGATGATATCTCCGTCGTAAATGGATAGATAGAACCAAAACACATTTAGCAATTCTACTTCTCTTCCTCCCAAAGAGAATGACTTTAATACAGTGAATGAAGCATTCTTTTGAAAGGAAGAGATACGAGCAGTTGAAGAATGAGAAAGGTAAAAAAGAAATGAGAAAAGAATGAGCTATATTAAATTAGAAACAACAATGTGTTAACATAAAGAAGCTATCCATTAATTATGTCAAATTGTTCACTTTTACTGGAAAATGACTAACAAAAATTACTGAAAAATGCTACTCACAGAGCAGTCATCATGAACACGCCAAATGGTCTCGCCCAAGAGGTTTGCTACTGACAGAATTGTCAGCTGAGGAAAGTAGTTCTCCTCCATTACCGGAATAGTGTTTGTGATGATTACCTCTTGAAATAAACCACTTGACAACCTCTCAATTGCTGGAGGGCTGTCAAATAAAACAAAAAGAAAGAAAAAGGAGAAAAAAGTATAGTGAGAAAAAAGTATATTGAGAAAACAGTAAGCAGATACACATGCAAACCTAATGGAAAGGTTACTCAAGTTCATTTTTACAGAACAGACGGGAGAATATAAAAGATCCTATAGATATTTCACATGCAGATTGCATGATGATGGAAATGATCATTTAACAGTTTCATATACAAGCTGTTTCAAACGTTGGGAACATCAAGAGGTGGGACTGGAAATCAATGAGCCATTCAATGGTTTTTCTGCCAGCAAAGAAAAAAAATTGTAATTCAAACTAATTGAGCACCAAGCTAAGCTTTTGGACGTTGATTTCAGTTTTCTTTTCCCAAACGAAAGGTTTCCCGCAAATTTCATGGTTTTATAAACATTAAAAAAATCGAAATAAGAATTTTTTTATTTTATTTTTTGGAATGGAGGAAGGTTCAATTTTTCAGTTTGTGCTGCTTGTGAACTATCCAAGAACCTACCGTTAGCTTACCGAATGTAGTTATTGACAATTTATTAGGAAACAGAATGTCCTCACCCACCAGAATATTTGAAAAGAAAACAGAAGGTACACCTAGCAGATGATAATACCTAAAAACAGCATGCGTGCAGCAGGCATATACTTCCCTGGCTCCTTCCTGATGTAATAGAGCTGCACCTTTCGCAATGGTTCCTGAAAACCACCAGAAAACCAATAGCAACAACAGTATTAATCTTTCATTGAAAAAAGAATTAATAAATAAAAAAAAAGGAAACAGAAAAGATGAAGGTTGTTGGAGAAAGTATGCCTCTATTCCAAATCCCATACAGAATAATGAGCATCACATGCATTCAAGACTCTTATAATTCTTGATCCTTTCCAATGAATTTTTTATAAAAATAAATAAATGAAATGAAAACGGAGAAGAAAAGAAGTTAAACCATAGTTATCAGAATTGTCAATTGGAATCGAACCGTTTGATAGGTTGATGAATTGAACCGGGGTTCGAATTGATGAATCATAAGATTTATATACATCATATGAATCGTGCATAAAAACACACATTTAAGTCGATATTTTTTCTTTTCTTTTTTTTTTGAGAAGAGGCAAAAGAATTATATTAATATGGGACAGGGAACAAGAAAAACATTGAGCATAAGGATTGTTCACTCCACAGAAGGCAACTGCAAACCCCACATGTTTGCATAAAGAACCCAACCCTCAAGCAGACAACTTACATAATCGCCACCCAATTCCAGTACCAATCTGAAAAAGAGTACCCGTTACTAAACTTGGAACTACAAACCCAACTTGCAGCTAAGACTTTGGAGGAGTCCCAGATAGATCCAATGTCCCTCGACACCCCTTTAAAAATTCTGCCATTTCTCTCTAACCAAATAGTCCATAAAACAGTAAATGATATAATGCGACCTAATTCTTTACATTTCCTCATGGCACCAGCAGCGTGATTGAAAAGCAAACAATGCTCACATGACGATGGAGCAGTAAAATTACTTGCGGTCCAAACTTCCCATTTGTGCCATACCTGAACAGTAAAATTGCACTGGAAGAAGAGGTGTTCGGTGTTTTCATGAGCCTTTAAGCATAATACACAACAGTAAGGAGAAATGCGCCAATGAGGTATGCGTCACTGCAAAAGATCCTGAACCCTCAGTCGATATTTCTATACACATGGGATTCGATTTATAATTTAGTTAACTAATAGATTTGGTCCTAACTGTTTATAACCTATACTACCATTTTCTAGGATATGATTTTTAGAACTAATTTCTAAAAAAAAATGTTGAAGAATCCATCCGCATAAAAATTAGCTCACAATAAAATAAAATAAAAACTTATCTATGTTAATTGGTTATAAATCGCGCCTCAAAGTCCTAATAAATAATTATATATTTATTAAATTGGCATAATCATATTAACTAATTAAATCGGAAGTTAACGTGATACTTTAGGTCTATAACATACAAAAAGTACCTTTTTACTTCTAGTAATAAGATTCTTATTAATGTCTTGAATTGTAAGATTTGAATTGTGAATCATAAGATTCTACTAGTTTTTTAGGATTTACGATAAGATTCAGTGGCATAGGGACTCATACTAAATATTCAAATCGATTACCCTTGAATTAAATTGTGAATCACAAGATTCATAGATTTGAATCAAGATTCTAACAACCATGAGTTAAAGTACTCCCAAACACACCAAATAAATGTAATTATGTAAGCATGATCCATTATACGGTGCCTAAGACAAATACATGTCAACTCATAATGCATAACTTACTCTGTCAAGATGCAGAAGAAGATTAACAAGCACTCCACATAAAAACACAACTTCATAATGTAAAAGATTTCAAAAAGGAAATAAGAAATTTGCAAAAGGAGGACCCAATTGTTGACCAATGAGTCCAAGATGGTAAGTGAAAGATTATTTGAAGAAGAAATAGATATGAAAACATATTTGGACAACATAATGATGATGACATAAGCTTATGTATGCAGAAAGAAACTTTGGAGTTGAACTTGTTCAGACTTGACTCACCAGCGGTGTCGATCATGTCATCGACCATTACTGCTACCTTTCCTTTAACATCACCAATCAGATTCATCACCTACAATGCAACATTCGATAAAACTTGATTAGCTAAAGACATCTTTCATGAAAGAAATCCTACAAATGACCAACTAAATTATTTTTTTAATTCAGATTTTTTCATTGTTATTCTTTTTCATTTGCCCGGCCATACAACACGGAGGAAGCATTCATGATGTTATATCATTAGGATAATGACCCAGTAACCTTTTATGAGGCATACAGAATTGAAACCTAAAAAATAAGATTACCCTCACATTGCATTTTTGAAGATTGGGAAAAAAAAAAGTTGAATAGTTTTCTTTGGGTTCTCTTAAATAATGTGTAACTAGAGGTAAATTTAAGAGTTGAGGTGCACTAGATTCATATATAGGATAATTACGTTAAGTAACATCAAGCCTCTCTCTTTCGTCCAATGGAATCAACTATTCAATGTTTTCCACCTTTTCACACAGAAAACTCCTGCCAACTCTAGCAAGAATTTGGTTATTAACTTAATAAAGTGAAATTCATGTATAAGATGCCGTGGCATGACTCCTTCATGGAGGTCATGGTTATTGATTACTGTAAGGATAGTGCATAAAATCATGCTTCACTTTCTTTCTTTTTTGATCAGATAAAACCATGCTTCACTAAGTTCACTTGATTCACCTATTTTTCACAATAATCCAAGGACCTAGAGTTTTGGTGGCTGTTGGCAAATAAATATAAGAGAACCATGAATAAAGAAATATGAGAACAAATAGTATAAAGGCTACAACATGACTGCTGAAAACCAAGACGAAATAGTATGACAATCGAATGTAATCATGTATACAAGAGTGCAGAAGCATAGGTTTTTCCCAAATTCAACACTCTCTCAAACCCTTTCTAAACTCTCTACTCCATGCACCTCTTATATACCTTGTCTCCATGACCAGATGCGATCTAAAGTATCTTGAAAAACAATTTTTGACTTGAATTTCACATGAAACACTGGTGAAACAGTAACAGAAAATTCACTGATTGCACAAGACAAACAAGGTGGGAAAATTCTCATGGTTTTCCAACAGCTCCTTCAAATATCACTGTAACGGAAATGTACATCACAAATTTTGGAGACAAGTCAAAAAACATATCTGTATATACCTACCTGTTCATATCCCACTAATAAGAATATTGCCAAACACAAGTGCAGTGTGAGACTAAATGGGTATGCCACAAAAGTTTTCAGCAATTTAGAAGTGTACCAAGAGAGCCTAAGAGAAAAATCTAACAGTGCAATTTGTTTAACCACAATGACACTGGAGTAAATGACAAAGACTGGGAAACTGAGATTATTTATCCCCTCAAACAAAATGAAACTACCTTATTTATTGACATTTTCCAAAGCAATACAATATTTTTGCAACCAAAACAAATGATGTAGAGAAAACCATTACTACCACTGGTTGAGACAAAGTTTCACGGCATAGAAAAGCTTAAGACAGATGTTCACACAATTAGCCTAACTCCTGGGTAATGCCACATCATTTTTATTTTTTTTTATTTTTTTATTTTTTTTTGAGAAGAAACACGGTTTACTTATAATAATATAGAGATAACATAACTTGACATGAGTTGATCACCGTTCGAGGTAACAATATAAAAGCATTTGAAACCCACAAAATGAATAAACAACCTAATACCCCCATAAGCCTGAATCCACTTAGGAGACTGCATCCCTACCCACATACATACAATTATTCCAACTCATCAACCAATCGGAAATGGAGAAACCCTTGCCCAAAGGGGAAGCAAAGACCCATGTACTAGCTTTAAGTTTAATATCTTCCCAAAGCTGCAACTCTGACTTTTCCCTACCATGGAACACCCTGTTATTGCATTCCAGCCATATTGACCATAAAGAAGCATAAGAAGCAATCAATCCTAACCCTCTTTCCTCCATTGACAATGAAGACAAATGTTGCAAAGACAAGGCATCTTCCACCTGGTTAGGAGCCATGAATCTATGTCCAGAGAATGTATGCCATTCCCCCCAAATCTTTCTCACAACTTCACAATGTAAAAAGAGATGAGCACAACTTTCCCCACTTTTTTTGCAAAGAACACAACAATGGGGAGACAGGCACATGTCAGGGAGCCTACGTTGCAACATTTCCGCCGTATTGATTCACCCATGCACCAAAGCCCACCCAAATACCTTTACCTTAGATGGTACATGTGCCTGCCAAATATGAGTAAAACTAGGAGATGATGGAATGTGTGGTACATCGGTAAGTGTTGTGAAAAATGATTTACAGGTGTAAGCCTTAGATGGGTCAAGGGACCAAGTAATCTTATATGGTTCTAATGTGAAGGAAACATGCTAGAGTTTGATAAGAAGGGAGTCTATCTCTACCATTTCTCTATTCGTTAAGGCCCTAGGAAAGTGTAGGTTCCATAATATGTTTTGGGGTTGTGACAGTGAAGACTGGTCCAAGAAGGAAGCTATGGGATGATTATAAAGGGAAGATAATCTATAAAGGTGTGGAAAGGTATTAGCCAGTGTAGAGTTGTCCAACCACCTGTCCTCCTAGAACCTGAATAATTGTCCGTTACCAACCCTGAAATCCAAGTGATGAGAGAATTGAGGTATCAATGACGAAATGAACTTCCATGGGCATCTATAAGAGGACCTCAACCTACTACCTCTCCCATCAAACTCTAGCTTGCCATATTTGCTAGAAATCACCTACGCCCACAAGGAATGTGGATCTTTAATGAACCTCCAAATCCATTTGCTACAAAGTACCACATTGCGAAGTGACATGTTTCCAATACCCAACCCCCCTTTCTCCATTAGTCTTTGCACCACCTCCCACTTAATCAAGTTGGCGGGACCTCGATCATTCTTGCATCCCCAAAGAAACCTTTTAATCCTTTTTTCAATCCAACCTGCCACAAATGATGGAATCTTGAATATAGACATATAATATGAGGGAAGAGCCATTAACATTGATCAAACAAGAGCCAATCGTCCCCCCTTGGATAAGAACACCCATTTCCATCCATCAAGCCGTTTAGAAATTTAAGCCATAACTGGTTCCCAAAATTCATTAGAAAGTGGGCTACCTCCAAGTGGGAGACCTAAGTAATTCATAGGCCACATTCCCACTGAACGTCCCACCCTATTTGCTAGGTGAGTAAGTGTCTCCGCGATCATGTTAATGCCCACCATCAGAGTTTTGGATAAATTAACCCTTAATCCAGATAACCGACTGAAACACTGTAGGATCTCGATAGCATTGAGCACATTTTTCCTCCTCCCCTCTCAAAAGAAATAAGTATCATTTGCGTACTGTAGATGAGAGATCTCAATCTTCTCCTTACCAACTTCAAAACCATACACCATAGAGAATTGCCTACCACAAAGCATCAGTCTACTTAGGCCATCCACAACAATGGTGCACAGGAACGGGGATAATGGGTCTCCTTGTCTCCGCCCTCGCTCAGCATTAAATTTTCCCCTTGGCCTTCTGTTGATGACCACTGAGTAAGTAACTAAGGAGATAAATCCTTTTACCCATTGTAGCCATCTGCTACGGAAGCCTTTTTTTCTCATCACAAACATCATAAAACCCCAATCCATCGAATCATATGCTTTGGCAAAGTCTACTTTAAGGACCACCCCCTTCTTTCCATACGATCTATATTCCTCCACTGCCTCATTGGCGATAAGAACAGCAACCAAAATCTGTCAACCCTCAATGAATGCGGACTGGTAAGGAGAGGTGATTTTTTGCAACACTGCTCTTAACCTTGCAGCCAAGACCTTTGAGATGATCTTATAAAGGCTAGTGGTTAAGCTAATGGGCAGAAAGTCTTTTAGACTCCATGATTTAGACTTCTTAGGGACAAGACATATATATGTTTCATTTGTTTGGATGTTGACCACACCATTCTGGAAAAACTCTTCAAACACCTTTATTAGATCGTCCTTCACCAATTCCCAAGAATGTTGAAAAAATGCATAGTAAAACCGTCCGGGACTGGGGCCTTATCCCCATCACAACTAAATACCGCATCCCGTATTTCATCCATAATAGAAGGACGCTCAAGCCATTGACTATCCATCTCTGTGAGAACTTCCCATTCCACGCCTTCGATTCCCCATGAACTTTCCTTCCCATCCGCATAAATATTTTTGTAATAATTCACAATTTCCTCATTCACCCCACGTTCATCCGCCACCCACCGACCATCCTCTAATTCAATTTTTGCTATGACATTTTTATTTCGCCGACCATTAAGCATCTTATGAAAAAAGCTAGAGTTAGCATCCCCTTCTTGAAGCCATTTGATTTTCGCCTTTTGCACTGCCATTCTATCTTCCCTCAAACATATCTCAACCATCTCTACCTTGTATAGCTTCCTAAATAACCCCATTTCCTGGTTCCACTGGTCACCCCCTTCCAATTGGTCAAGCTCCCCGATTAGGTCTTCTAAATCCTTTTTAATCCTTCCAGTGCGCCCAAATGTCCCCTTATCCCATTCTTTAAGCACTTCTTTAATCTTCTTAAGTTTGATCATGAACTTGTGACCTTCTCTACCGTATGCGTTAGTAGAGCGCCACCATCCCGCCATATTTTCCTTCAAATCTCTATGGGATATCCAAGCATTCTCAAACCGAAATGGGGATGAACCCCATTTAACTTCTGTAGTATCCAATACTGTTGGCTTATAATCAGATGTGATTCGGTAAAAAATGCCTCAAGTTTGTAATGAGTGAACCTGTTTTCCCACCCTTCTGCACATAAGAACCGATCAAGCCGAGAGCAAATAGGGGAAGCCCTCATGTTTGACCAAGTAAATTTCGCATCACACAAGGGGGGGTCCTTTAATTCAAGTTCCCCGATCAATTGGTCGAACTCTTGCATGCTTCTTGTGAGCCTGGATGTGTTTGATTTCTCTCCCAAAAATCTAGGAGTGTTGAAGTCCCCAGCTAAGCACCAGTTCCTACCACAAACCACTGGCAGACCTGCTAACTCATCCCAAAATAGTTGGCCTAATGCCGGGTTTGGAGGGCCATACACCCTGGTGAGCCACCACACTTCACTTGTACCATCCTTAATACATATTGACACCGAGAAGTCCCCAACCGTGCTAGTGAGAACCTCTACTGATCTTGATTCCCAAGCAATCAAAATACCGCCTGACGCACCAACCGAGGGCAAGGTGGTCCACCCCTTGAATCTTGAACCCCATACTTGACCAAATTGTCGTCTACCGAATGATTCCCTCTTCGCTCTTGGATGACAATGATGTCAGAACTAGACCTTCTAATGACTCTTCTAATCAGCCTCCTTTTCTGTGCATTCCCAAGTCCTCTAATGTTCCACGACGGTATCTTCATTTAGACCCACTGCATCCCACCTTGTTCACTGAACCATTAGCCAGAAAATCTCTGTGTTCCGACCCTTAAAGTTTTTTATACCCTCCATCACCTTTTCCTTTTGAATTTTACACACCTTCAATTCCATTCTTCGAGCATACTCAAATAAGGTTTCCCGTGTCTTCAAAGACCCCCCTTTTTCGCTAGATTCACCACTACTACCACCTCCCCCTCCCCCTCGCTTCTTTACCGCAATCTGTTTTCCAGAGATGGTCTGATCGGCATCGGCATCTGGAGTACGCGAAGGAGCAACCTCCTCCTCTGGATTGTTATTTGGAAAGGACGAAGGGACAATTGTTGGGCTAGTTGATATTGGTATTAGATTAGGTTGTGAAGGTGAGACTGCGGCAGATACAGTGGGGAAGACAAAACATATTGTGCAACGCCACATCATTTGGTTAGGTAACTTTGCCATATCTACCGCACAATATAAATGATGGGAAATCCAGAACACTAGAATGGCTCAGGGTATTGTTTGATATCCTCCTTTATAGAGGCAACATGAAACTGAAGATAAGAACACATGGAAAAAGACAAATGGATTGGAGTAAATTATAGTGAAAAACAATTTAGTAGAGCTTACTTCAGCTATATTATGGCCATGACGCCTTTTATCCACAATGGCTAAAGGAGCATCAGATAACTTCTTGGCAAAAGCACGTGCTCGGGCTACACCTCCAACATCCGGTGAAACCACCACCAAATCATCATAGCAAATAGTCTTGCTGGCTAGGTAATCGAGAATCACAGGCTATAAAACAAAAGAGTTTACTTATACCTTCAAACCATAAATAAAATGTTAAAAATGATTAACAAATGTAAAATAAATATCAGAATAAATGGGATGTATTACTTGACCGTATACGTGATCCACTGGAATATCAAAGTAGCCCATGGACTGTCCAGAATGAAGATCGCAAGCAAGAACACGATTTGCACCTGCTTCTGTTATCAGATTTGCTACTAGTTTGGCCGCAATGGATTCACGTCCTTGAGTCTAAAAAGAAGTAAAGAACATTTAAGATAACAGAATAAACAGATATCATGTAGATATTCCTATTCGACTTGAAAATATCTAACAAGAACAGATAAACAACCATTTTACAATTTGTCAAACCTTTTGATAATGATGACGACAAAAACATCTTTCAGCATATAATCAATAATAAACTTATATGGTATATTGGATCAACATACCAGGCACCCACATGAATTACAGGCATCAGTACATTCACTTTCTACTACAGAGTACCCAACAACATCCACCTAAGCTAAATTCCTCGCACTCATTGTATAAAAAGAATATGTACTGAACGTGTGACTCAGACTATAACTCTTACATCTTGGTCTACTCCTCAAGTTTTGCTTGATCTCAACAACCACAACACAAGATGGTAACATACCTCATTAAAAAATTAAAGGGTAAACACCACTCAAAATGTTTTCTAAGTACTTTGATTGAATAACTGAAGCCATGATCAAAGTTCTAAAAGTTCTGAAAGTTATCTAATCTTCTCAAAGAAAATCGTTGCTCTCCAAAAACAACTAAGAGGCATAAAATCCCTTCTAGCAGCTTATATTGACATGCATGAGAATTAAAATGTAATCACTTGGTTATAGTCCTGTAAATTCTCGTGCTTTAAGTTTCAAATATATAAAGAGGAAGCCTGATCCTAACTTATACCATTAATACTCTTTGCCGTCAGTGAAAACCAAAACGCCAAAACTTTCACAAAATGAGTTCATGCAAAGTTATCTAATTGTAATTGGAATACCTTTCTATCAGCTCGAGCATATCCAAAATAAGGAATCACAGCAGTAATATTTTTAGCTGATGCTCTCCGACATGCATCTATCATGATCAATAGCTCCATGAGATTCTCATTTGCCGGAGGACATGTTGGTTGCACCAGATATACATCACATCCTCTAACACTCTCTTGCAATTGAACATAAATCTCTCCATCAGCAAACCGCTTTATCTTTATCTTTCCTAGCTCCAACCCCATGTAGCATGCAATTTCCTGGGGAAACATGATCAGAGATAACCAATTAGAAGATCTTGAGCTCCATGAGAACTATGTGAATATTGAATGAGTTAAAATGAAAGCGTAGGAGAAGGATTCAAGGAAGTACAAGCTGAATAAGAGGAATAAACCAACATCAGAGAAAAGAATCTTATGTTTTGTGTTTACAATAATCCATTTAAACTTTTAAAAAAAAATTAATGTGCCCCATCGCATACCTTAAACATAGCCACGGCCTCAACAACACTTATTTTTATCAATTCAAATAGAATAACGAAGCCATGGTTCCAAATCAAGGCAAAGAGTGCCTTTCCATTGAGACAGCTTCGTGTCTTCACCCAGGAAAGAAGCATAAATATATTGAAAAACACACAAGATCAACCCTTCCCTCCAATTTTTTTACCCATAAAGGAAAATGGAAACCCTAGGTTTGAGATTGCAAACTTTGGAATAATATAGAAAATAGAGAAAACATAGGGAATAAAATGTAACTTAAGATCATTTAAAAAAAAAAATTAATCACAATTCTTAACACATAGACACATTTCTCCCAAAATACTTGCAAAGCTACAAGTCTTCGCAACCGAAAACCCTAAATATCACAAGATGAACCACAAATTTTTCAACTCATCAAACAATTCAAATCAACACTTTTAGAGCAAAAAAAACCCTTTTTTTTCCTTTTTTTTTTTTTTTGTGGGACATGCAAACAATTGAACTAATACAAGTGAACGAAACACATACTAAAATTACTACAAAAGTTTGCAGGTTAGGGTGCTATAAAGGAAAATCTTCTTCCACCTTCAATTGAAAGTAAGAAATCAAGGAAAAAAAAAAAAAACTCAACTTTACAAACAAATTCAATTACCAAAGACATAATAAGAATTTCATATAAACAAACACCTTAAAATAAAAAATAAAAAAAAACATTTTTTTCTTCAAAATTACTTGTATCCTGAATCAAAAACTATAAAACACAAAAATTTCCTTCAAAATTACTTGTATACATACCTGGGAAAGCGCGGGATTGGCGGTGCCGGAGAAAATCCGAAGCCGTGTATCGTTCTTCCCCACCATATTCTCCGGGTGTCTGGAAGTGAAGAAACCCGGCATGGCTTGTCCATTATTGAGGACTGGAACTGGAACGCAAGGCCTTCCGTTCTCCGACTTCAAGGGTTCCACCAATTGACACCTCTGTACTCAAAACCATCATCATATCATCATCACCAAAAATTTAGTTTCTTCTGATTCCTCTTCCTGTGAATTCGCTCAAAGCAACAGTACAAAAAGAAGAAAATTTAAAGAAGAAGAAGAAGACATATGAAGAATATACTAACCACGGAATTTAAAGCGGCAGAGATTTGACAACGATGGTTTCGGGGAACGCACAGAGAGGAACGATAAGGCAAATATGAATTTGAAGAAGAAGAAGAAGAAGAAGAAGAAGAAGAAGAAGGTGAAGAAAGGCTCAGAGAAGCCATGGTTGTTGTTCTTGTAGTTCAACTTCAACCGCAGAGACGCCAGTAGCCCAGATGAATAGGATTTCAGGGGATTTTGTAATAGTGGTTAAAATCCACACTATTTATTGTATGATTATTGCAAATAATTACACTGTCCATTTTTATCAATTTTCTAAAATTAGCTTTTAAAGTTAATAACTATATTTTTTATTTAAAACTATATTTCATTTTAAAAGTTTGTTATAATAATGAATATGCGCGCCACGTGATAACGAGTTGGAAATTGCGTTGAAATAGAGTTAGAAATTGTGTTGGAAATATGCAAACTACATTTTATTTTAGAGTAATGTTATCTTTTAACACAAATATACATTTAAAGTATACATTTATATTTATACATTACCTTGAATTATGTGTTGATACATAATTTAAGATAATTTAATGATATTTAATGGTAATATACACTTTAAATATTACTTCAGCATTTTTGCTAGGTTACACCCAAAATATACATTATTAAAAGTGTACACCACCTTTAAACATCATTGGATTATTTTGAATTATGTGTTGATATATGATTTAAGGCAATTCAATGATATTTAATGGCGATGTATACTTTTTTTTTATTTATTATCAGAATTTTTACGCCCAAGTGATGTCCTCCTTTCATTTTGCGACAAGACTAATTCACCTGAACTCGAGATAATTGTCGGGCGTTGAAATAGAGACCTCTTTTAATGAGATTTTCTGCATTCACAACGATTCAAAACCGAGACCTCTTGCTTAAAAGGTCAGGCCCCTTCCACCTAAGTCAACCCTCATTGGTAATGACAATGTATACTTTGAACGTTACTTTAGCATTTTTCTTTATTTTAAAAGAGTGTTACCAATTTTTAATTTATACGGATTATTTTAAAAAAAATAAAAAAATTATTATTTTTAATTAATACGGATTAGTTAAGTTCTATCAGGTACTATTTTGCCAAATCCAACTTAAGCTAATCAGGTTATAAATTTTTAGACCTAACCCCAATTTAATATAAAAATTCAACTCAACTTACCTTATATGATTCAAGTTACTCGGGTTAATCGGGTTCCTCAATAAGATGACAACAAATTATTTTTTTTGATTTATTTAATTTTCATTTGTGTGTTGAAAATGTTTATTTTCAGCCCCCTTGTATATCGTAATTATTGATGATGGTGATTTTTTTTTTCTTTTCTTTTTTTGCTTCTTTACCAAGATTGTAGGATGTGCACTGCTAGTTATGAAGTATGTGACTTTATATTATTATTATTATTATTATTATTTGCTTAAAAAAAAGGAGTGACACTTGTAAAAGAATATCTCCACCGCACTTATGTCAAGGCAAAACTTATGGCACCCCCCATTTTATTGAGCTTATATCTGAACTAAACATGAGAAAATGAAAGCATGGTTAAGCCATGTTGGCATGAGATTAACCCAAATGGTTGAAAACTTTTGTTTTGGCAACAGTATCTCTTGCTAGATTGAGAGCCACTTAGCAAGAAATATCAGTCCACTGTTGCTCACATCTAGATTTGTCCTGCATAAATTATTTTATTTTCAAACATTAATCCAACATAATCAAATTTCTCAACAAAAAAATATTAAGATTGGCTTGACTTCTTGGAAAACCTAAGGGGGCACCAAAGAAAGAAGCACCACCATGAAGTTTAGGCCAATTGCAATTACTGAGTAGCATTCAGTGATGTTTCTGTGAGCTTTGGAGAGAATTCATCTTTTGGGTCTTGCAGAAAAATGTTGATTTAGCTGTACACTTGTGTGGAAATAAAAATAAAAAATAAAAAATAAAAAAAAATAAAAAAAATGTAAAAAATTGAAGTAGTTTTGTTAATAAGATCACTGTTTTGTTGTAATTATTCACAAACTTGCTGGCTTGCAGCAGCCCTGATGAGAATTAAATGGTGGTCAATCTATCATAATCCAAATCTGCCCAGACAATAGCAATCATTAAAAATCTATTAATCAGGAAATTCTCATTGTGTTCATCTATGTATTTCATAACGGGTAGATAACATTGATTAGTTGCAAGAAAAGATAACATACTTGGGAAGCAAGGGTACATAAATTAGATATTATTGTGTGTTGCAACCAATTTCATGACGAGACTCCATATGGGAGAAGAGCAGCAGCAACAATCCTTCCTTCCTCGTTTAGTATGTTGTAAGTAGAAGACGCATTTCTCTGTCAAACCAAAAGAAACTTAAAAAGTTCAGGTTGAATTTGTAGGAGGAAAATTTAACTATTATCATAGAAGTTATCATAATGCAAGTCTTATATATCAAATAAGTTTTTTCTCACTATATGAATATGTTTCCTCCGCTTCGCTCGATCAAGGAATCAAAAAGGCAATCCTATATGCAAATTACTGGACTGGTCAATAGACCAAGGAAGACCAAAATGAAGGCCTAACAAAATGGGCTCAAGAACCCAATATAGAGCTATAGAAGCTCACAACAAACCACGGGGTAATAATCCGCTACCCATGACACAACAACTCCCCTTGAGGAGAATCAAATCCTCAACCTCATGAATGGAGAGGAGATGCCTTTACCACCAAGCCAAGTGGGGATTAGCTTGATCAAACTGTCTTTTGGCTTTTTCTACTTTATAGTTAGTCTATGCAATTCAAAGCCTACAGTATGGTCTCCACCATTCTGCTAGCAGGTTATTAAGAAACCAAAAAAGCCTAAAAGGAAGTAAAAAAATAAAAAAAATCAAAGAATCAATAAACATCCTTGGGTTGGACCGTTGGAGTTAACAATGGGATGTGTTATTATTGAACATTCATCAAAAACTCTAAACGAAATAATAGGAAAACATTTGTTCACAGTTCTCATCTCTGCATTTATTGGCATTTCCTCATAATGCTAGTAATAATAATAAGAAGAAGAAGAAGAAGATTAGAGACATTTATAAAATAATTAGAAAGGCAACATGATAAGTACCGAATCAACTGCTTCTAACTTCATGCCAATAGATTGAATGTACCGACGCAATTCAGGATTTACATGCTCAACGTATCTTCCACATCCAAGAATCAAAATCTCTGGGGACATTGCAAAAAGTAAATAGCAAAATTGAAGACTAAAAATGCACATCATGGCAAAGAGAACCTTTAGCCTCTCTACAACAAAAAACTCAAAAATGGCTAGGAACTGTTCCATATATCACTAAAATTTAATGAAGTAAAAGATCAAGAGCAATTAAATAACCAATTACACAGACAACACAAATTTCTTTTATTTAAGGTTCATGTCCATATTCCAAACTACTTCAACATTTGCAAGCATTGGGTGATATTTCACATTTACCAACTAATGAAGCATCCCAAAGAAAGATGTTCATCCTCGTAAGTTTGGAATGACTTTCAAAATTAAATATGAACCACAAGTGTAATTGACCATGAGGCCTAGTGAGCAATTCTCATTAATCATTTTAACACAACAATACGCAATGAACTTTATATATGATGAAGATAATTATTCTTTCTTCTTATTTTTTTTCTTTTCCTTTTTTTACTGAAATTTTTGTAAGACCATATTCAGCACAGTAATTGCAGATGAATTGTCAACACGGTAGTATGGTACTAAATTACTAATGCAGCACAGAGCTCACTAAATAGCCCCAACACATGGGTACAATAACATAAAACATATCTATTGTATATAGTAAACTTAGAATTTAAATAGAAAATGCAACACGAATCCGATGATGCATGTGTGGTGAAGCTGATCAAATTGAGAAGCTGTAGGGCTATACATTCACAGAAATGACAAAATAAAGAGAAAGAACATAGTGTTGGGGAATACATTTCACTGTAAAATCCTAAAGGGCGTAAGACTGGATTCAATTTGTAAATTAAAGAAAATTTTTTATCCCTTTGTTTAATTTCATGGTGAATTTCATAAACATACAATGGAAATATAGAGAAATCAGAAATGATATAAAAATCATTTTATCATCAATTTTTTTAATACCACAAAAGTTATACGGACAACTGTTAATCTAAGACAATTTCATTAGTTGGAAACACCATTGTGCTATATTCCCCAACAATATTTTTCTTCTCAGCAATGATTTCTCCATATTGCAAATACATAAACTTTGGAATCATAATTTCAGAATTATAGCAAGGAAACATTACAATATATTAATATCATAATTCTACAATTTCTTATAATTTTTAACATTCAATGAGCAACCAATCCTTTATGAATAAAGCATGCTAACAAATGAAATCAAATACATTTCATAAAGGAAAATATTTAGAGTATTTTATCAGGTAATACTTTGGTCTAGAAGAAACATAGAACTCTAAGAATTGACTAATAACATAAAAACAATCGTTGATACCATATAATGCTATTTAAATAATGTTTAAAAGGAAAATGATAAAAAATTAAGCAATAGAAATTTCTATAGCTCAAATAGTAGTGAGTCATTTCAGTTGTAAAAGCAAGTTGACGACATAAGGATCCAATTTTGTGCTGACATGGGATTTTAAGCTCTCTCTGAATTGTTCCCTATGGGATTCAAGTGGAGTAATAGGATTTAGAAATCAAAATCAAAGAAATTAAATGTCTCTTCTGGTCTATTTCTTATCAAAAAGAAAAAATAAATAAAAATAGTCCATTACAGTCTAATTTCTCCTTTACATGCCAGGGCAGACATGGAAGCAAAATTGGCATCAATTTGGTAGTAGGCCAAAATTACAGCATGAAATCTACAGACACCACGTTCAAATGTTACTGAAGAGTGAAGACTATCACATTATTCTACAAAGATATTAGTTCAAAGCGCACCTGGTATGGGTCTGATGATTTGGAAGATTGATAAGCTGCAACAATATATAAAATAAAGAAGAAGGAATGTGAGCTATTGACAACCCAATTATAAATAGCAGCGTAACTTGAAGATTCAAACCACAAACACCTTTAACAATAAGATTTTTGTACCGTTTCTTCTCTTTCTTATGTATAAAAATATCAGGTATACATATGAAGTTGAGAATACTTTTAAACAGGAATATAACACTAAAATCAAATTCAATTGATTTGATGCTTTTCTAAAAAAGAAATTCCAAAAGTGAAGCAATTCAATATCAATGGACCTTGCATCCTTGCCGGGCAAATGGTCGTTCAAACTATTGAATAAACTCATTACAGAAAAAAAAAAAAAAAATGACCCTCACTTTCTTTTTGGGTCAACTGTGTTCAACACATTCTCATTCTTTAAGCTAGTTCAATCCAAAGAACACACTTAATTCCTTGGAAAAACTTCCAGCTACAGCTTTGCCAGAAAACTTTAAATGAGATTTCTCAAATACAAATTTAACCCTCAAAAGCTACTTATAGCAAAGCACATTTCTCAAGCAAGATGAGTTCAGATTTTATAACATTTTGTATTACATACTCTATGCATATAGCTAAAATAAAAGCAAGAACCAACCAGAATAAAATTACCCATCTCCCAAAAAAAAGAAAAAAAAAACAATTTTTTTCAACAGATTACATTTCTCTTATTAAACAAAACTTAAAATAAATAAAATTATTATCACTAGGGATTTTCGAAGAAGTAATAATAATGTTGAAACGATTGATACCTGTGGGGAGTGACGTCGGAGAAGTTTTTGGGAGACCAAGAGAGAAGCAAGTTTCCGACACAGAGCAAGCTGCCTTCGTAATCGACGCCGTTTACGGTGAACCCTGAATCAGTGTACCTATCAAAACACAACAACAACAACATCAGAACAAGAAGAAGAAAGAAGAAGATGATGATGATGATGATGATGATGAATTAGTAAAGAGGACCTTTGGAAGAACAATTGATCGTCGGGGACTTGGTTGATGAGATTGATCTGATCGTATAGAGAGAAAGCGCGTCTCAGAGAAGGAAGTGGCTTCTGCAGCTGTTGTTGCTGACACGCGTAGGTCGGAGATTGCTTGCGGATGGTCCGCATCAGGTACGGCAGCGTCGCCGTCGCTGCGTATCTCGCGCCCATTTCTGCTTCTTCTTCTACTCCTCTCAAGAACAAGAACCATCCCAGCAGGCTTTGTTATATGTTTTTTTTTTTGTCCTATCCTTTTTTTTCACAAAAAAATAATAAAATAAAATAAAATGACACTGAAGTGTGGTTTACCTTCTAAAACATTACAATTATCATGGCAAATGTATAAGAATCAATTATATTTTTTGTTTGATTATGCCTTCTTCTTCTTTTTTGTCTTTTTTTTAAACAAGGGTATTTGGGTATCCGTTCTCAACTAATTCTTTGAGCATCTGGTTACTAAAATGAGAGACGCCCCAAGTGGCTAAAGCAATGTAGGATCAAACTCGTGACCTTATTTCGAAAGGCCCAAGCCACTAAACCAATAATTATGCCAATTATTAACTTACAACATTTAGTTATTGATCCGAAAATGAATTCCAATTTCCATCATTTAATTGAGAAGCTCTATTAAATAATATAGAGTTAATTAAAGAACTAAACTCGTAAACTATACTATTGATCAAAGAAATTAAAAAATAACAACAGGTTGTAGCACAATTAGTTAAAGAACTAAATATAAATAAGATTCATATCTCAAATTCAAGTCTGGGCGTGCTCTTTCTTTTACGCCCCTATTAAAAAAGCCTACACACCTATATCATACCTTAAAAAAAAGGCATTTTTCGAATGTCAAAAAATCAATAATAAAAAAAAAATTAAAATTAAAATTGAGAAGTTGTTCTTTTGAGTGGAGGGATACTATTATATCTGCAAAACTAACCTGAAGAAGCACAAAAACAAGAGCTGCTGTTGTTCAAACCGTTACAAACTTAAACACCTCCTCATTAAACAAGGATTATGCTTTCATTAAATTCATTAATTGGGTATTAATATTAATTGATTGACAATGGAAGCCAACATATCAGTTTCAAAAAAGAAAAGAAAACAAATGGGAGCAAATTCTGCAATCCCAGGAGCTAGTTAGTTAGCCACTGAACCCAATACATCTATCCAAAAAAGCTCACATGCACAATAATAACGAATCTTTTTACCCTAACTTACTTAGTTGAACATCAACACCCTAAATTACCCTAATTGGGAGATTAAAAGAAAATCATAAATCTGATGATCTGATAAGTGTGAAAATCAAAGATAGTCAACAATGTCGAAGGTCAAGAAGACTAGAGCTAGGACACAATACAACTTCATTACAGTATATAATCCAGACTCGAAAGGAAGAACTGAAAACAACAATGGTCAATGCTTTAACTCAAAAATACTGAAACTGCAAAACCAAATTAAAACAAACGTTTCAACAATCTCACCCATCTCATCTAAGCCTTCACCTCCAACTCTATAAAACAAGACCCTTCATGTCTCAGCATCTGCAGCACTGACAAGCACAAGAGGAGGAATTCAAGAGGAAATTGTTAAAATGGCTTTTTCTTCAAGAAGAGATCTTAGAAATATCTCAATTCTCCTGCTCGTGGCAGCTGCAGTGATGACGATGACAATAGCACCGGCAGAAGCTCAACAGAGACGTGAAGTAGTAAAAACAAACGCATTTACATGGCCATGGCCATTCCCATCACCATCTGACCCGGAAATACAAAAGTGTTGGGCATCTCTTATGAATGTTCAAGGGTGTGTACAAGAGATTTTCAAGTCATTTTTCACGCACAACGTAAGTCTTGGACCTGCTTGCTGCAAATCCATAAGTCAGCTCAGTGAGTATTGTGCCCTGAAGATCTTTGCTTGGGGACCCTTCAACAATATCTTTCTTTCGCTCGTCAAGGGCTATTGCGCTTCCATAGGAGTCGGGCCACCGCCACTGTCACCGGTTCAAGCACCAGCACCGGAACCGGATCAAGATATGCAACCAAGCCCAACTGGAGCAGTTCTGAGCCCACCAGATCACAGAGATTTGGCACCATCTCCAGTGGAATGGGCTGAGCCACCCCAAGAACAAGGGATTCAACCTCCAAATGCTGCTGGTCAAGGGGATGCTGAACCACCCAATGAAGGAAGTGCACCGGAACCTTACGAGAGCTTTGGACCATCTCCTATTGATGGAGAGATATCCTAAGGAATTGCAAACCTCCCCAGATGTGATTTGCTGAGCCTGATCAAGGAGTTGGACCATTTCTTAGAAGAGAAAATAAAAGATCTGGGGTTGGAGGGCTCCATTAGTGATATAGTAAAAATAAGAAATACACTAGTATCTAACACTTAGAAATTGAAAGAACTTTTCTTTGTTCAGGAGGAGCAGATGATAGCATCATAGCAAAGGAAGCTCGGTGATTGTCAGAGTCCTGATCTTTCATTCACTGAAAATAAACAAGACAGGATCTTGTGATAAACATGAGGACCAAATAGATGCTAATCTTATAGGCTATCTATCTTAAAATGAAAAGTTAAGCGAAACTTTAAATAAAAAATGCATTCTAAATTTTGATCTTGTGTGCTTTCCATCATATGGTTTGAACAGGAGGTGAATAGATTGTGATGCTTTGGATGATTTGAATGCATGTATTCTATTTATATGCTTGTGCTAAATGAGGAAAACATTCTCCTTTTGGAGTATAATGTGTCATTCAAAAGAAATGTTCACTGAAGAAAGTGCAAGATTACATAGTTTGAAACACGGTACACAGCAACTTGGAAGGGAATACAGAACACTAAGCAAGACATGATAAACATGAAATGCTGCCTTAAACATCCATCAGGATCAGTTAAAACCACATCCATTTGCAACTTTGTTATTCGAGAAATCATAAATAAATATATAGTGTTGCTCTCCGTGCAACACTATCACACAGAAATAATCCTCAGGAACTTTGTTTCCACTTGTAAGCACTTTTCAGTGCACTACATATATAAAGCAGTTTTAACTCCACAAAGGAAGACCAAAGTATACGTAAGAACAATGTTATCAAGCTGAAAGAAGAATTTTCTAATTCCTGAGAAATTCAAAGATTGTAAAGAAGCAATCTTGTTAAAAGCATAGGGCCATAGAAACAACCCATAGAGCACCCACCCCTTGAAAGAAGCGCAGCAACAAAAAGAAAAAAGTCCAACTAGATGCTTGATGAAATCACAGTTTTGTATATTTTTATACCTATTTTTGGTGTTTCTAGGTTAAGATACAAAGGAGAATAAAAAAGAGAAAGTGAGATAACAAGAAGAAAACCACTTATCTCGCATTTCAAAGTTTTTAGGTTATTTTAGGCTATTTTAGAATTGCATTTTTAGAAAAATATTTTTTTTGTCATTTTAGTATCATGTTTTCTTAGGGTTCATTCGTTGATTTCTTTTTTTCCTTTTTAAACTTTTCAACGGATGAAAAGAATTTAAGAGTTTAGAGGTCCTAAGCATTATAGAGCCTTTTTTCAAACAATTGTTCGGAGCAATTATTATGTATTTGTTCGATAAAATATATGTTGGTGGTTCAGATGGTCTTCCAAGTGATCCTTAAGGTATTTTCAAGTTCAGAATTAACATTAGATGAAAACTTTTGAAGCTCAAGTCCAGCCATGAAAATACCCTCAGCCTCAGCTCATTTGCAACCAAAGAACAAGGTTCCATATGTCATCAGGATAACAGAGTTAAATTATAAAAGTTTGAAGAACTAGAAAGATTCTCCCTCAAGATGGCACCAACATTGTTTCCTTTGTTTTAATGTTTTTAATATTTTTAGAAGCTTGTATAATTATAAGTTGTTCAATTTGTCTTGCTTAAATAGAAAGTCTAAGGAGAAGGAATATTTAATGGTTGTGTTTTGGAAAAAACCAATGAAGACACTATTATATAAAGAGGGTCACTCAAGGAACCAAGACAACTCTCTTTCTTCCCTAAAACTCTTCCTCCCACTTCTTCTTAAGTTAGGTTTCATTGCGTTTTGCTTCTAGTTGCCCTGGGTAAAGTGACATTGATAAAAAATTTGGAATTCTGTAAGTTCTATTTTTTTTCCTTTACATTAATAAAGTTCTTTTCATTTTCAGTAATCTCGCTCACTCTCTCTTCCCATTCAATTTCTTGTTATCTTTTGCACATTTTGTTTATTTCATTGTTTTATTTTCAATAGATGTTGTAATTAAGTTGATTAAAGTTTTAGAATGATTAGATTAGATTGTGTTTAAAATGTTTTCAATTTTTTATTAGTATTTTATTTTCTTTATTAATTGCTTTCATAAATCTAGAATTTTTATTTTTATTTTTCTCAGAGTTATAGAGTATATAATTAAAAGATTTATCCAATCCTTGTGGGATCGCCCTTGTTGAGTGCTACAATTTATATGTCATTATGTTGTATGCTAGCAAGTATTTTTTTTGGTCTATTCAAAAGATCACATCAAGACTTCAATTATTCAAAGCCCAAGTATTCAACCAAACAAAACAGCAACAAACCCCTATTCCAAACTCTAATCAGAAACTTCTTGACAAGAACATCTTATCTACATATCTAAATCTATTGGCAAGCACAAGAAGCTAAACACAAGAATAAACTGAAATTAATTGGTTTCTCCCAACACATTTAAGTCGTCATCCTAAAGTGCAAGTTGAATAGGATGAAAACTGAAGGAGGTGGGTACATGATACATCACGGGATAAGTCCAAAACAAGAGCAACTAATTGAACTACAGTAGCAGTTGAAGGATTTTTGAAATCTTCAAAATTCACAAAAAGATGCACAAGTAAGATATATCAAATCAGTACCTAGTCCCATATAAATAAATATGAGAGAGCATATGCTATATACAAAATTAAACTAAACAAGATATATACCTTAAAATTTTATAAACAGATAAGAGACCTTATTGATAAAATTTAAACAGGAAAAGTGTTTAATATATAATTCTGTGTTTCTTATAAGAAAATAAGAAACAAAATTTATAATTGAGAAGTTGTTCTTTGGAAGGAGGGGATATTAGTATTTCCGAAAAACAAAGAAGCTAATATATATTTTGAGCACTTCACTTCTCAATCTATAGAAAAAACCAAAACCTGAAGAAGCACAAACAATGCCTGCCCCTGTTCCAAACTGTTACAGAATTAAACACCCCCTCATTAAACAAGAATTATGTATATATATTAAATTCATTAATTGGGTACTTAACATTATTTCTTGACAAGGGAATGCTACATAACAGTTAGAAGAAAAAGGGCGCAGATCCTGCAATCCCAGGAGCTAGTTAGCCATAGAACCCAATACATCTTCCCAAAGCTCACATGCACAATAATCTTGATTTTTTTTTAAACACCCTAAATTGGACTAATTGGATATAAATCTGATCGTCTGAGAAATATGAAAATAAAGTGTAGCAATGTGGCAGGTCAAGAAGACTACTAGAGCTTGGAAGCAACACAACTTCCTTAACGTATAAAATCAGGTCTCAAAAAGAAAAGTGACAATAATGGCAATGCTTTATAGCTCAATGCTGAAACAGCAAAACCAAAGTAAAACAAACGTTTCAAAAATCTCACCCATCTCATCTAAGCCTTCATCTCCAACTCTATAAAAGAAGACCCTTCATGTCTCAGCATCTGCAGCGCATACAAGCACAAGAGGAGGAATTCAAGAGGAAATTGAAAAAATGGCCTTTTCTGCAAGAAGAGATGTTAGAAAGATTTCAATTCTCCTGCTCGTGGCAGCTGCAGTTATGACGATGACAATAGGACCGGCGGAAGCTCAACGGAGACGTGAAGTAGTAAAAACAAACGCATTTACATGGCCATGGCCATTCCCATCACCATCTGACCCGGAAATACAAAAGTGTTGGGCATCTCTTATGAATGTTCAAGGGTGTGTACAAGAGATTTTCAAGTCATTTTTCACGCACAACATAAGTCTTGGACCTGCTTGCTGCAAATCCATAAGTCAGCTCAGTGAGTATTGTGCCCCAAAGACCTTTGCTTGGGGACCCTTCAACAATATCTTTCTTTCGCTTGTCAAGGGCTATTGCGCTTCCATAGGAGTCGGGCCATCGCCACTGTCACCGGAACCAGATCAAGCACAAGCACCATCACCAGATCAAGGAAATTCGGCACCAACTCCAGTGAACGGGGCTGAGCCACCGCAAGAACAAGGAATTCAGCCACCTGCCACTGTTTCAGGAGATGCTGTATCCCCCAAGGGAGGAAACGCACCAGAACCTTATGAGAGCTTTGAACCATCTCCTATTGATGGAGAGACATTCTAAGGCTTGATCGAGGAATAGCGACCTCCCCAGATGTTGATTTGCTGAGTCCTGATCAAGGAGTTGGACTTGGACCATTTTCTTGGTAGAGAAAATATAAGAGATATATCAGTTTAAAGAATTTAAGCCAATGAATAAATTCTCTTTTTTGTTCAGCAGGAGATCTGGGATTGGAGGACCCTTTTAATGGTAGAGTAGAAATAAGAAAACTAGCAGTATCAAACACTGAATAACCTTCCTCTTGTTCTGGAAGAGTTGGTTAGCATTTTACCACTACAGGATGTTGTGACAGACATGAGAACTACATAGATGCTAATCTTATAGGCTATCTGCTGTCAGTCTTAAAACGAAAAATTATGGGAGATTTCAATACAAAATGCATTCTAAGTTTTCATGTTGTGTGCTTTCCTTCATATGGTTTGAGCAGCATGAACAGGTTTTGATGCTTTGGATGGTTTGAATGCATGCATTTTATTTCATAAAATTGAGGGATGTAGCTTTATTTCCCCTAGATCTTTTGATCGATGAGCCATTTTTCTTCAATTGTGCTCAATGAGAGCAACATTTTCCTTTTGGAGCATAATTCAAAAGAACATTGAATATAGATTCAGACATATTACACAGCAACCTGGATGGGGAACCAGAAAACAAAGCAAGACACGGTACACATGAAGTGGTGCACTAAACATCTATCAGGATCAGTTACAACTTACAATCACATCCATTTGCGACTTTGTATTCAAAAAAACATACGTAAATAAATAAATAAAATAGTTGTTCTATATGCAATGCTATGGCACAGAAATATTTCACCGGAACTTGGTTTCCACTTGTAAGCACTTTCCAGTTCACTACATATGTATAAAAATTTAACTCCATCAAGTAAGACCAAGAATAAGTGAGAAAAATGTTATCTAGCTGAATGAAGAGTTTCCTAATTTCAAAGAAATTCAAAGTTATGTGCTGAAGCAACTGTGCTAAAGGATTGAGGCCATAAAAACAACCAAAAGAAGGCCCAACGCCCCTGCACCTCCACCCCCCCTTCAAAAAAAAAAAACAAGGAAAAAACAAAGGACGGCAACAAAAACAAGAGTTCCAAGTAGATCCTCAATTATTCAAAGCCCAAGTATTCGACCAAACAAAACAACAGCAAAACCCTACTCCAATCTGGAAGTCAGAAGCTTCTTGAGTCCTCGATTAGAACATCTTCAATATAGCTAATGCACAGAGTACATAGATCTAAACCTATTAACAACATCATCATAATAGTTTGAGAATAAAGATACAGTTTCCTTTTCACCTAATTCCTTCTTTCAAATAAAAAATAACAAAATAATAATATCTCATGAATCTGCTGAGAAAGTAAGAACTAGTGAAAATTGTTTATTAAGCTAAGCCAAAAAAGGGGAGGGACCATTTCCTTCTTATTTGACATTTCACAAAGAATTTAGTCAAGTGGAACCTATCAACTGAGGCATTGATTCTTTGGAGTAAGCACAAGAATGAACTGAGATTAATTGGTTTGTCCATCACTGCAGTTAAATCACCATCCTAAAGTGCAAGTTGGTTAGGATGAAAACTGAAGGAGGTGGATAGATACATTACAGGATAATTTTACAACAATTGCAACTGTGCAACTAATTGAACTACAGTAGCTTCTACAACAAGTGCAACTAATTGCACTACAGTAGCAGTAGAAGGATTATTCAAAGCTTGCAAAATTCACAAAAGATGCACAAATAATATTAACTGAATCAATACTAAGTCCCATAAAAACAAACATGAGAAAACATATGCTATACACAAGAATTAATCTGAACAAGATATATATATATATACACCTTGAAATTTCATACACATTTGAGATAAGAGACCTCATGTCATGCCCCATTATTGGAAGCAGCTTTTATAGCCTTCTTCAACTCTTCTTCCATGTCATTCCTCGATACCTCAAAACCACCACCACCTGCCGCCTTCTTCACTTCTCTCCCCCCATTCTCTTCCCTCCCCATTTTCCTACTCCTCCACCGATCAAACTCGCCTGAATTCCCATTAGACGGCAGCGATGCCCACTTCCCACCCACCACATTGTTCCCACTCTGTTGCCCATTTCTTCTCAAACTCCCCAATCTCATACCCTCCAAACTCTCCCTTAAATCCCTATTCTCCTTCTTCAAATCCTCAACTTCCCTCCTTATCCAAACACACATTCCCTTCCCCACCTCCAAATCACCCACCATTCCACCCCCACTCTTCTCCGGTGGCCTCTTCCCCACAGCCACAGGCCGCTCCTCCACCTCCTCCTCAACCCGCTCCACCGATATCTTATCGACGGTCAAAAAGGGCAAGCTTTTACACTCCTCGAAATCCGGAGGGAAATTCACCCCCCACCGGAACTTCACCGCCGCCCGTCTCCCCATTGGCAAGACTGTCCTCGCCGAAACCACCACGCCCGAGAAAAACCCATCACCCAGCGGCGGCTCCTCGGCCAATTCCCGGCGAAACACCACTCTTTCCGGTGGCGCATCTCCAGCACCGTCTGCGGAGGCGGCGGAGAAGGCTGTTTTCTTGAGGGAGAAGTGACCGAATTGGGGGTGGATTTGGAGGGAGAAGGTAGGGTTGGGGTTGTTTGAGAAGAGGTTGAAGTGGGCAGAGAGGATGAGTGGGGAGTTGTTTGGTGACCCGAAAAGGCCTACACCGGATTTGAGAGTGAGGGAGAGAGGGGCGGCGCCGGCTGTGGTTCCAGCGGTGGTGGGCGGAGAGTAGGTGAGTTTGAGAGAAGGCCCAGAAGGGGAATTGGTGCGGAGGTTGAAGGAGAGATCATAAGGGTGTGAGGAAGAAGAAGCAGTGATGGTTGAGATGAAGGGTAGGTTTAATATGCTTATTGGGATTTTTAATCTAACCAGTAGGTTTTGGTATTGGTTTTGGTTTTGTCGATGATGGTGGTGAGGATGGTTGTGGGATTCTTTGAGTTTGATGGATGCCTTCATCTCTGTGTTAAGGTGTTACTGCTGCTGAGTGAAGTAGGAATTGTTGAAGAAGTTGGTTTTTCTGTTACCGTTTGTGGTGGAGAAATGAATTTAGATAGATATGCTAATAATTTTTTCTTTTTCTTTTTTCTTTTTTCTTTTTTTTTTTTAATGAAGAGAGTCAAATGAATGTACATTTGATAAAGAGTGGTAGCCTTTGTTGTTTGAGATTTGTAGATCTTCTTTAAATGCCACGTGGTGTGTATGGGTCTAAAATTTTATTTTTTAAAAGTTATGGTGAGTCAAAGTCAGTAGAGGCGCTAACGATTCGTTGGGTCAAGGGAAGAGGTTTGAGTTAAGTCCAAGGTCATGTACCGAAGTTTCATGAGGTAAAGAGGTAACAAATTATGTGGGCTTTTGACTTTATTGTGTTAAAAAAATTAAAAAAATTTATAAATATTATTTAAATATAAATATTAACTTCACCACATAGTTCATCGATTCTTATGTGTGCGTTCAACTCAAAATGTTAAGAATAGGTCTTTTGAAAAAATATTTTCTGTTCTAATTTTTTTTATATAGAAAAAAAAAAAATTTAAAAGACTTTTTTCCTTTAAAATTTTTTTTTTTTTTTTTTGAGGGAGTTAAAATTTTATTTTTATTTTTTAACGGAAGGCGTCGTGTAGGCGAATTCCTCTCTGTTCTAAAGATAGATGACGCCGTAGCCCAGAAACTATATCTAACTCACTTGAAGAAACATAGCAAAAATCTGCAAGAATCACCATCATGAAGTGCTGCTGTTGGTTCTATTGAATCCATGAACAGCGTCAAATCCTCGCGCACACTCACCTGAGAATCTTGTCAATGCCTGGAACACATTTGGTAGGCATTTCTCAAGTGTTTCCAGCGTCATGGCCTCGCTGACCTGAACCGAACTCGTATATTTAGCCTTCTCATCATCCACCCTCTTCCTGAATGCCTCAACTTTTGCACGTTGTACTGTTAACAGGTGATTTGGGCTTAAGCTGGAAACCGATTCTCCAGTTATTTCGCTTAATGAAAACCGATTCGCCCTAACGACGCATTCTCTTTAAAAAGAAAAAATTTAAGGAAAGGCGTTTTTTCGTTAAAAAAAAATAATAATAAAATTTTAAAAAAGACATCTTCTCTGTAAATAAAATTATAACGAAAGCCATTTTTTCAAAAGATACCTTCTTAACATCTTTAACTCCCCTACCCATGTTGTGTGTCGACTGACTGGGCGGTGAATAATAAAAATATGACAAAACAATCAATATTTATGTTTACATAACATTTGTAAAAATTTCTTATTTTTTAAAAATAATCAGGTCAAAAGCCCCAATTTGTGTTGTAGTATATTGTAAACTTAAATACAATATATTTAAATAATATATTATTATATATAAATAAGAATATAATATATTTACTAAATGAGTTAAACAAATTGATATATTTATAACTCTTAAAATTTAATCAGGTTCATTCTAATATATTTAAGACGCATAAATTATAAATTAACATATAAATTTAAAATTTAAAATTATAAGTATACAATCATATAATAAAGATCAAATAAAATATTATAAAATTATAATCTAAACACATAACATAAAATATTTAAAAAATTTCACATATAACGTAACTCTTAACACAAAATATAATCGTATTAAATAAAACAATTTCAAGTTTTGCAGGTCAATTTAATTTTGTCTTAAAATTTAATAGTGTCTAATCGAATTTAACCTATTTTGATCCGCACTTATTTATGTTAAACTCAAACCCACTAATTTTATGTTAATTTCAAATTTTATTATCGTGTCGTGACTTATATTGTCACCCCTATTTTAAAGCACCTTTGTTAAAAAAAATATATCATTCCGCTCCCGCTTCAAACAATAACTCACTTCAAACAAGAACTAGTTTTTTACCCACAGTATGTCGGAACACCTCGTGAGAAACAAAAAAATGAAAAATTCAGCACAGGCTTTAGTTGAAAAAAGAAATCATATGTTCCAATTCGTATACAATCCCCTCCAAAAGTTCCATCAACAAGAAATCATCTATAAAAACATTTAAATTGAGCATTTGGTATTCCCAAGCATATGTGGCACCATCCACACTACTGCTGCTACTACTACTACTACTAGTGATAAACAGCCAGTTGCAGAAAGAAATATAACAATCCGCGTCTCAGGAAAGTTCAAATATTATTATGAAGAAATAAATACAATTGGCGCTTTGCACACACAGCCTCTGATGACTTTCTCCACCCCAACACAAATCAATTATTGGCCAGCTGTGCTTTAAAGCTAAGAAGCAGCAACTGAATTATAAATCCTAAACAGCGTTGAATACCAACCCAAAATTTTAATCAATCACTACAATCAACCATTTTTCCTTTCAAACAAAGGGGGAATAAAAAATAAAAGGGATTCAATACCTCAAAAATTCTATAATACACAACAGCTTTTGCTTTTATTTAGACACGGTAACATTCGAAACGCTTCTTTTGCAAGCACCATGATGTTACAACTCGGAATCAGCATACACTGGAGCTGGCAAGAAAGGAAATGGGGCAACAGAAGCATATGCAACAGGCGCGCGCGCTTGGATGCCTGCCACGAAGGAGTTCTTCCTTTGCTTTACATTCTGGATATCTTCCTGTCTATCCTGTATCAGCTCTTCCAAGAAAAATGGAAGTTTACTAAGGCTCTTTTGATTTGTTTCCATCATGTTTTGCTCATTATCTGTTGTCTGTCGATGAAGCAAGAGACCAGACATAAATACAGGAAGATATAAAAGGCTGGCATGGAACATTTTCCTAGCAGATTTTGCAGTGCGCTCTCGGTAAAATGAAAATGCAGTTGCAATTATGGCAAGATTTAGCAGTCCAGATTCAAGGCAAAACCATCCAGAAGTAATGCCACCTGCAGCAAGTCAGGTAAATTGCTTAACAGGGATAATGATACAAGTGTCAAAAGATAAATAATGTTACTGCTTATCTTCATATTACATCAAAATACTATGTGCAAAGAAATTGTGACAAAAAAAAATTATGTGCAAAGAAGAATCCATCAAATGATAGCAGATGATTCCAGTTGTTTTGAGCTGTACAACAACACAGGATGATTCGTAGGTTACAAACTACCGCAAGCACATTTAGGAGTTAACTCATTTTCCAGGCATTTTCTTGCAAGCTGCAACTGGATTTTTTAGATTCCACTACCAACAGATAGGAAACTGTTGAAAGAGAATCACTAGCAAAGACAAGGAAAGAGACTTCTAAGCTTTGCAATGTTAATCTACACTTGCATTGCAATGTCATTTTTGAAAGTAATGTAAAATAAATGCTCATCTAGAAAACTACTTACATATAAAATAACACCAATGAAAAACACACAAAAACTCCCAATGGATAAGAATTTATACATTCACGAAGCAGGGGTGCACACAGGTGGAGCTAGGTCTATTTCGACCTTAAAACCAACCCACTTGAAGTCATTTCTCACCAATATTCAACCCGAAAAAATAAATAAATAAATGTATAAATACCTGATCAACCAAGCTGTTGGTTGGGGTCAATCAAGTGATTGGGTTTGCCATTAGACCACCAAACTCCACCGAAAATTTAATTTTCCTACTCTTTTGCAAGAGTTAAGAGAGCGAGAAGGAAGTGAAAGGAGAAACAAAGGGATGAAGGAAATGAATTTTGGGTCTTTTCGTTAGTTAAACCCAACTAATCTGCTCATAGGACTGAAACCGACCCAACCCATGAATTTTGGATTGGGTTGGTAGGTTTGGTGGGGCATCGGGTTTAATACACATGACACACTTCTATCACAAAGAAAGTTAATGACCAAAATGTAATATTGATTTGCATTGCAACCAAAGTAAAGGAAAAACTAAGACATGGTTCATACGCATGACCTCAAATGCAAATAAATAAGAATATGAATGAGGAAATTGGTAGTACTTATAAGTATTTGACCTACAGCACTATATCAATTCAGCCTGGAAGCAATTCGAGCACTACTCCTTGTAATGCATGTAAAGATTAGAAAACATAAAACTCAGCTCAAGTCAACAAAAATAGTTCCCAACCACATGGAGTTGGTTACATGAATTCACTTCCCCCATTCTGCTCTTAAAAAGGCTAAGTCAACAATCAAATTACAAAAAGTCATAAATTTCTTAATTATCTCCATCCATGTTATTTTAGAAATGTAAGACTACACTCCCTAAAAAAATGCATTTTGGCACTAAGAACTTACAGTCATATGCTAAGAACCCCAAAGGAAGCAAATACAGAGAGTTCCTCAATGCCACCAGAGCAGTTCTCTTCCCGGAAGCATCAGCAAGTGAGAACATCTTAAACCTGGAGCAATAGATGTCAGAATGTGAGACACAATTGTAGCTAGAGCTAGAGGATTTTCAAGGTCAAAATGTTCATGAAATTTGAACAGCATATTAGATACATTTGTGATGAACATGAATCACAAACAAAGTGGGTGGGGCCATGGAACCACCAACAGTATATATCCCAAAAGGGCTGCCTATGGTGATCAGTGGTGAAGCTTCTAATCTTTGATCACATTTATATTTATTTCATTATCAATCCCTTTAAGAGAATTCACAGTACTTTTGCTCAAGAAACTTCAGTCGTGTGATAAACTAGCTGATTGTGATGATGATCACCCTTTTCTTTTTCATTTGAGATCTACACAGCCCCACATGCCCAAGATCCAATCACAGAGCCTGAATTCAGGTATTCTGAAGGCTAAGGGTGGAGAAATTCTCACAATTGGTCTATTAACAATAAATCAAAACTTCCTAAATCAACCTAATATATTTCAGTTTAATTGTGAAAAGCACATGTACCCTCCAGCAGCATAATCTTCACGGCACAAATATGCAAGTGCCATAAAATGGGGTATTTGCCAGAAATAAAGAGCAGCTGGAAGAATCATTGCATTAAATGAGATCTGCCCAGATGCTGCTGCCCACCTAAAATGCAAGTGAAAGAGTGTTATCACAATTACCAATCGCAATTATGAATGAAAAAAGAGATTTAATGTAATTAAAGAACAGCAAGCAACTTTAAAATTTTATGACAACATACAGAGAGTGTGTTATCTCTCGTCTGAGAGCATTCACTGCATAATAAAAATGAGTTTATGGAAGAAACGAGTAAAGCTGCAGTAGCAGTACAAGATTCAGCCAGCAAGGTACCAACATTCCAGATGAAATCCAGTAATTAAAAGGAAAAGAAAGGTAGAAACACTTTCAAGAACCACGGAAATCCATTAGACAATCAGATACAAGCAATTCAGATATCCATCCATGCACTTCTCAATAGAGCCTAATTAAATGGATAAGAAAGGTAGAAACACTTTCAATAACCACGGAAATCTATCAGACAATCAGACACAAGCAATTCAGAAATCCATCCATGCACTTCTCAATAGAGCCTACACACACAGATACACACCCCAATTATTCAATTATGATTCAAAACACAGACAAAAATGCTCCTATATATTACTCTGCTCTAAGATTCATATTCTGGTCCAAACAAGTGAAGCAGCTTGTAAGCACAAGTCAATTAGGTACCCAATGAAATGCTATCTAATGCTCCTTACACCATAATCTGCCATAACAAAGAATCACAAGCAGCTACAAACATTGGATAAAGAATAGGTGAAGATTGTGCCTCAAAAGCTCATTGAGCTCGAGAACTTTTATCCTATTCCATTGAAAAGCAACATATGTTCATCTAAAAGAGAAAAGTACATATCAATATGTGACACAATATGCTAACATCACGGATAACAAAGAAAAAAGCTGCAAACATAATGCACTACCAAACACCTTCAACATGAAGAGTGCAAGCATTTTTCTAAATTAAGTGCAGATGAAGGAATGGCTTTCAAGGAAATCATTCAATTTGAGAAAATTACCCAAGAAGGGGAGGAATTGCACCAACAATAGCTCCAACCCATGTATTTGCAGGATGAATTTGCTTTAGTGGAGTATACACGAATGCATAAAGAACAAGATTTGAAGCTGCAAGGCTTGCTGCCAAAATATTAGTCTGCAACAACCTTGCCATAGAAGTCCCATTAGTTGCAAGACTCGTACATATCCAACCACTATAAGGAAAATACACAATCTTGTAATAAAAACATCCACAAAGGGCAATGAAAAAGAAACCTTGCATGCTAGTAAAGTTGTGCCAGCAACTCCAACGCTAGATGCCCAGATGGCAGCATGAGAGACGCTAAGACGCCCAGATGGCAAAGGCCTCAGCCTTGTTCTCTTCATTTTAGCATCATTATTTTTCTCAAACACCTACAGCATAGATAATATTATCAACTATCATTCAAATCATATTACTAAAATTGATAACAGAACCAGGTCAGACATAGAACGTGAGCAATTTCGCAGAATATATCAGCATTCTTTCAGCAAGAGCAGACAGGCAAATGTACTTGATTCCCATTTACGCAATTGTATGGTATATGTGCAAGCATTTTATCTTGCTTGACAGGTGAGGAAGAAAATATGACCTTTACTAAGAAGAAAGAACACATTCAAACAGGAAGACTTGCAAAACATTGGCTTGATCAATTAAATCCCATCTTGAACTGCATAAGACCTGTAGTCTACATACCATGGAACTCCTTAAAACATAGTTGAGCAAATGAAAAAACCATCCTCTCTTCTTTTTATTAAGTAAACTAGGGATTAGTCCCATAGGGTAGTCAGAATCCCGATCAAAATCTATGAATCTTACAATTCACAATTCAATTCAAGAGAAATGATTAGAACAAAAAGTGAAGGTGTTTGGGTGGCTTGTCGCCAACAACAAGATCAATGCCTATGACGTCTTGCAGAGGAGTCCAACCACATGTTATTCTCCACATTGTTGCTTGCTTTGTTTGCAGGAAGGAGAATCCATAGAACATATATTCTTTACATGTCCTGTAGCTACAAGAATTTGGCATAATTGGATCTCATACTCGGGTGGAAAATTGCACCTCCTACCAACCATGAGGAAGTTCTTTCTCTGAGCCACAGTTTGAACCTTAGTAAAGCAGATAGGGAGATAGGATTAACTGAGTCACATGCAACTATGTGGACCCTAAGGCTCGAGTGCGACAGAAGAGTATTTGAGGATATAGCAAAAGAAGAGTCAACACTTTGGGAAGAGATTAAATTAATGGTATGCACTTGGGTTTTTGCCTCTCCGTGGGCAAAAGGGTTTTCGGTCTCCAATTGGTTTGTAAGTTGGGCTTCTTGCATGAATTTAGGATACTGAAAATATACTTGGTTGGTAGGTGAGTTCAAGCAACTCTAGGTGTGGTAGCCTTGTTCTATTCATGTTAGGTACAAGAAGCAGGGGTGAGTTTATGAGTGTGTCAACTGAAACGCATCTCTGGTGCAATTTTTTGTAAAGACAGGACATTACAATTATATTAATATATTTACTGTTTCTTCTCAAAAAAAAAAAAAAAAAGAGAGAGAAATGATTAGAATCCTTAACATGAATCCCAATGCTTTTTGAATCTTAAAGTGAATCCTAAAAAGTGGTTGAATCATACGATTCACAATTCAAATCTTACGATTCAAGGGCTTCATAAGAATAGCATCAAAAGTAAAATATATTTTTTGTATCATAGATTTAAAGTACTTGTTTTAACTTTCAAACTTTAACTACTTGTTGGAACTTAATCTTAAGAATCATACTCTACGGAAGGTTGTCTAAAAAATGAACAGGTATGAAATATTAAACTATTAATTTTAAGTTTTAATTTGAAAAATATTTTGGTTAGATTACAAATTTTAGAATTGGCAAGCTTTTGTAAAAATAATCTCCTTGGAAGAGGCCATTCTAAACAAAATATTAGCCATTTTGGATGTTTAATAAGCACCAAAATTATTGGTAAAAAACCTACAAATTAAATCCCAAGTTTTTTATAGATGTTAACTAATATATATGAGTTTTTATACATGATTTCCATATTACACATGAATCTTAAGATTCACTGATTTGAACCCATTCGATTCACCAAACTCTCAGACTATTTGATTCCAATTCACCATTTTGATAACTATAAGTCCCTTGCCGAAGAGAGTCATTAACAATTAAAGGATGTATGATATATGCAAACAGATTGACTCAAACCAAATTGATTCGGTTCAGTTTGGCACTTTGATCGGTTCGGTTTCGGTTTCAAAATTATGAAACTGATGAAAGTTTGCCTTGGTTTCAGTTCTGGTTTAAAATTGAACATCCCCAAATTTCCGAGGATTTTAGACTCTAGGTCACAAATTCCATTTTTTAAATATTCAAAAGGGGAAAACAGTCAGACTTGATGAGGTCTATTCTCTTATTCCAATCCAGCAAGGCTGTCATTTGACTTTTTTCAAGGATCTCTTGAGTTCTTATAGAACCCACTGCTGGCCTTACATGGACTACGGTCAGAGGTTTGACAATGGGAGAATGTTCAAATCAGTAATAATAGGGATAGGCATGTTTGGATCCTTAAGTCTAATGGGACCTTTCTTCGCACTTTTTCTTTCTCTATCTTATTGATACTTCCTCCTTCCAACCAGTTGCAATGTTTTTTTCTAATTTGTAAAGCTCGTGTATCTCTAAAAGTTAAAGTGTTTGGTAGCTCCAGCCCTCGATCGTCTTAATATTACTGATACGATGCAAAAGAGAAGGCCACCCTTAACCATTTCCCCGCATTGGCGTTGTCTTTGTAACTGAGATGGGGAGAGTGGTGATCTATGTTACCTAGACTTGGGTATGGGTGTCGGATACGGGTACATATCTAGAGGTCCGACTTGTTCATTTTCAGATTTTAGGATATGGGAACTCGACTGTATTATATGTTGTTCTTTCTTTTTTCTTCTTCTTTTTACTCATTTATTGTCTGTTTTGTTCTCCCACTTAAGTAAATTTTACCTATTAGTCATTATCTTCTTTCATGCTTTCTCTTCTTTACATTGGAGAATCTACATATTAATATTCTAAAATCTAAAGTGTCGGACACATATCCCCTACCCATGTCATATCCTAAAGTGTCGGACACGGGTACATTGGGCTAAAATAAAGAGTCCGGGTAACATAGGACTGGCGATCACCTTTTTATTTCTTGCCCTTTTGTTTGTCAGACGTGGAGGAGTTGGGAAGGGTTTCTTTCGTGTCAACAGCCAGATGTGACAAATTTTAATGACCTTTTTTTTTATGATCAATTGGGAGGAATACTCCCAAATATTGAAGAGTAGTGGAGGATTGTGGCATTTGCTATATGCTCAAGCCTATCAAAGGAACGGAATAGTATAATTTTTAAGTTGTTGTTACTTGTTAGCAATGTCAAGGTGTAGGAGGGGTCCCATTTGTTTACTTCTTTGTGGATAGCATCTTCTAATTTGTTCAAGGGCTATCACTGTGGAGATTATATCAGGAGTTTTTGTAACATTCTCGCTAGGTTGTAAGTGGCTTAGGAGTACACCTCATGATCCTAAATCCTTTTTTTTTATCTTTAATAAATTTTGGTTTCATATATATATATATATATATATATATATATATATATATAATTTACTCTCTTACTATTAGGTTCGGTTCAATTCGGTGTATATCCGGTGTTTTAACTCACAAACTGAAAATCAAACTAAAGCGATCAATTTATTAAATATCTAAACCAAAAGCAAACAGAACTTTTTGCCCCACATTGTGAACACCCTATATATTCTAAGAACGGACATTTGGCTTACTTAAAAGTAGAGAGAATTTTAGTGCCAACAAGATGCTTCCCAATCACCCTAGAGGCTTGTTATATGAAAGGAATAGAAAATAATGAACAAAAAAAGGAATGCACAAAAGAAAATAAATGCAGATTTCAAGCCAATATTGAGTATGTTTTGGAGACCTAGGGTGCACACACATAATCAATGTTCTTAGAAGCTACAGCTCAAAGTCCATGTACCAAATAAATATAGAATTCCACACGAAATTTCCCAGAGAAATAGTTCACATATCCACTCAAATGCTAAAAAACGAAAAATCATTCCACAAATTTATAATGACTAATTGCATTTTATGCAACATCTGTTGAGTTAACAAAATTAGCATGGGTGTAAATGATAAGAAAGATATTCCACATGCTTCTAACATTAGTTAAGTCATTAAGTGGCAGTTACACGTAAAGAGACTTTCAGAAGTAATTTTTGAGGCAACGGTTGATTAACTTCATAAATTTAGAGCAAACATTAGCAAAGATGTGAGAACAATCAAAGTGACAAAAGAATCAAGATGAAAGATTTAAAAAAATAAAGATTAAAGAATGTGAAGAAATTACTCATGAAGTTCAAGATTGCAACAAAATTCAATCAGGTAATAAGGGAGACTCTTTTACCAACCTGATTTAAGGAGTTGGCTGATGCCGCAACCATCATGGTGCCAGTACATGTACAGCAAAGTCCTGCAAAATCAAGGGCGGGGCCACTCCCAAGGACATAGCCAGCTCCAGATGTTGCAACCACTAGAAGGCTGAAATGGCCACAAAAGAAATGTTGGGGCAGGGAAATGAAAAACAAAATGTTTACAACCTAAAGATGACCCATTTCCGTTGAAGAGCATCGATAAAAATAAAAATAAAATCATCGGAAGCAAGTTATAGGTAGTTAGTTGGCATGGCAGCAATAGTATGCAATAGTCCCAGCATATCCCAAAATGTGCTTTATTCAATACAGCAAAGAAATGGAGAACTCAACTTCCTTTTGCCTCTTCATCTATGAAGCCACATGGCAAAAAAAAAATATGATAGCATTAATTGCTCGCTGCATTTATTCCAAAATATTTCTTTCTTTTATTAGCATATTGCCAATTATACTCTTCTATGTTACTTTCCATATCATCATCTAAACTTCCCTTTAATTCAACTTTTGCAAAACTTAACCTTCTATTTTTCACTCCTCATCAAGGGCCTTCATAACTTTAGTCTTTACCCTACCATCTCTCTTTAATATTAATTTATATTTTTGTATATTTTCAATTTGTTTTGTTGGTGACTTTAACAATTATTATATCTTTTCATACTTTCACTTTACGTTCATTGTCTTTTTTTCTTCTCTTTTCTTTTTTTTTTTTTTTTGACAACTTAGTGGTATTCGGACCTTCGGCCCAACCTAATCCACTAAGGCCCCTAGTGAAATCGAGCGGAAGACAACCCAAGTGGCCAACGCGGATAAGGCGGGAGTCGAACTCGTGACCTCGTTTCATGAGACGAGAGCCCCGAGCCACTCAGCCAACCAAACGTTGGTTATTTGATTTGATCTTTCATTTGGCTCCAATTTCAAATTTTAATTCTCTAAAGTAAATACTTTCTTTTTTTTTTGTTTCATTTTCTTATGAGTTTTTTAAAAGATTTTATTCCATTAATTAATATTTTGAAAAGCATATTTTATTTGTACATTTGAACATTATAAATTTGAGTCTTGACACTCTTAAAAAGCATATTTGTATTTACATATTATTATTTTTACAAACTCAGCCCTTTGTAGCCAACCGTAATTTAGAAAAGACTTTGTTAAGTTGAATTGAGTATTACAATTTTTACATTGTACCTCATATATTTTTTACATTATATCTAAAAAGAGTATCAAAGCATGTTTCAAGCTTGATAGGCATTGAAAATGCTATGCCAGGGCCAATTTTGTAAAACCTCAAAAAATAATTAGAACTTAAAATACATGTAACAACGGCAATAGTTTTAATCAAGTAGACTTTCAACACCTTAATAACACCTTTGACATATAAATCAATGATTAGTAATTGATCAACATGGTAAAGGATTGAAGACAAAGGATACGATGGTAAACATCACAATGAGCTTTGAAATTACAATATATGCAATGAACAACAGATTTGTTGATTTCTCAAAACCAAACTACCTCGTTCTCTGTTACACTTTCAAAAACCACTTTGTTTATCCACATGCAAATACTTCACACGATCATGCAAGAAAAGTCAAAAATTAATCATCCATGGGAGTGGACTATAGCCACTAGAAGAAGTCATTGAAACATGCACTACTGTACAAACATGCATTTTCAAAGTCTTTATTTGACTTTCTGAACGTATTCAACATTCTAGTTTCCTTTTTTCCATCTTAGTACTCTTTTTTTATCAATTTTTCCTCAACCCTCCATACCCTCAAACTGGATCTGTTTCAAATTTGTGAATTTCTAGATCAATCTCCAAGAAGCCACCACATGCATCACCAATTATCCTGAAGCTAGACTAGACATCCCCCAAGTTGCAGCTAGAATACCATCAATGCCTAGCCAACTTTCTGTGCATCTACCTTGTCTCCTTTTGCTTCCATTGGAGATCCTTATACCAGTCCATGATGAAGATACAGTTTGGATTGAAAGCTTAGAAATCACATATTCATGTTGTCCTTGTCTTTTTAATCTCATTAACACACCGAGAAGGCATGGTCAACTACATCATTGCATTGCCAGAGAAATTAGCCTTCTAAACACTCCTGAGATTTTATTTTCAACACCCTTTTTCAAGTGAAAATGGTTTCCCTAAAAACCACCATCGTCACTCTACATATCTAGCTAGCTTGGTTGGTAACCCAACCCATAGGTTTAAATGGGCTTCGTAGTTCGTAGGAGGTGTCTTCTAGTCGGATGATTGTTTATCTCGAAAAAAAAAAAAAATCTCATTTAATCTTGAGTGACTTGTCCTTGACTCAGTTTCCTTCTACCATCCTCAAAGAAATTCTTTCATTTGCTTCTACCAATTTATTTAGAATGTAGACCGCTTGAACTTTGTCGAATGATACCATAGTTATTTATGTAAGCTTCCTCTTTGGTTTTAGGACGTCTCTAGTATAGTGACCTCTCTTTGCATCTGTAATGTCTCTTGAACCCTCCATGTTTGTCGATTGTCTCGGTTTCTCGTAGCTGTGAGAGCATCCACCTTGTAATCACCAATTCCATTGTGATGTTGAATGTCATTGGTCTGGTTTTCTATTGTCATGATTGATTCCTCCTCGTTTGTGTACCAGAAAATGAAGGTTATCCCCTCGTTGGCTGTCTGCCTTTGTTGATTTTCAACCTTCATTGCTAATTGGATAACACCAGCTAATATGCAACAAAGTTTTAGCTCAATTAGTTTTCTAATACTTAGCCTCAAGCCCATTAAACATTGATGAATAAATTGTACTTTTGTTTCAGTTAGTTGAGCTCTAGTTCTTGTCCTATACAACTTCTCGGAATGCTCATAAAAAATACATGATCCTCGTTTTAGAGATTTACATTGCTGAAAAAGGCATTTTTTCATAGCTAAATGGCAAGAATTATTTCTGATCAGCCTTTGCAGCTTTGTCCAATTCAATTTTTTGTCTTTTTGGTGATCGAACTGTTATCATATGATTGATCAAAATATGAAAAATTCATTCTAATTGCACTTCATTAGTGGAATTAAACAGACATTCCAAAAATAGTCTTCGAAACTAATCCAGTGAAGCAATCTAAAAATTCTAAAACAGAAAATCACATTCCTAACCATATCAGAAGTAAATTTCCCCAAGTTCTAGAAACTAACCTGAGCCGAGCTTTCGAAAGCTCCCAGTAACACCGACCATAATGCCTCGCCGCCTCCCCGACTTCTCTTCCCTTCAACAACGACGCTGACACAAGTCCCGGGGGATCAAGAACGGTAGCGGAAGGCGCATAACTGGCTCCAGATTTACCACCAAACCCTAGATTCAACGAATTGGCCGAAGATTGCGATCCCGACGCAGACGAACAGAATTGCGTCTGGAACACACCATGAACTGAGAAGACGGTTGCGGAACGAAGATGGTTTGGAGAAAATATGAGTGAGGAATTAGAGTTTGGTTTTGATGCGGAGAAGAGGAGTTTCGATGAGAAACTCGTGATGTTTCTCAACATCGCAACCTCTGGAGATAGGGAGATCGGAGCAGAAAGAGATTAGCCGTAATGAATCATTGGTAAAAATCTTGATTTTTCGGAGGCTTCCATCTGTTTTAGAAGTGAGATGTCTCTCTGTGATGAACCCTAATGGGGAAGCTTCACTGGCCGCCGTAGCCTCATATCAAGAACTGAGCATATTGTTCTTCCTGGAGGGGTTGTGGATCATTCAACACTTATTCTGAAAGATTGATCTGATTGTGAACACAATATTCAGATTTTGACGACCGATTATTTGTTGTATTGACGAAAAATTGCGTCTCAAAAGATCGTAATCGAGCGTCCAAATTCTCCTTTTCGTACGTGGCAATCCAGGCTCACAGCTGGGCCAAGAAACATGTAAGGGCGTGAAGGGGTTGGCCAGGTCGGTTTTGAGGCCCGGCTACTTTTTTCTTTTTCATGGCTTTTCCCAAGGTATGCCCACACTCATGTTATGAAACAATAGTCAATAGGTTTAAAAAATTAAACTTTAAACTTTTATATTGGTACTCAATTCACTATTACTGAGCCAACTACTTGTTGGTTGACCCGACAGCCCCGACAGCTTCTTCTAGTGATGAAAATCACACTGAAACCAACTTTGATATTTTGAACTTTATAGGGTTTCTATGTATTCATAGGATTTATTTGAAAGAGTCTTTAAGTGCTTTTGGAATAAAAATATTTTTAGAAGTATTTTACAACATTTGTTTTTAGCTAAATTGTAGTATTACTTTTTAGAGAAATTAGAAGAGGTCAGTTTTTTTTAAAAACGCTTCTTAAAAAAATACTATTAAAAAAGCTTTTCCAAAATAGGCCATAAAAAACACTCTTTTTACTCACCTAAAAAAAAATTACTAACGACTAAAATACCCAATTTATTAAAAAAAAACATTATTTGACCATTTTAAAATTTTTTTCCTCAATCTCTTCTCTTTACTCAAACTAATAAATTTATTTTTATTAAAATAATAAACTCAATTTTAAGTCAAAATAAAAAATATATTTTTTACTTTAAATAATAAAATAGTAAAATTAATGTTCAAATAATTGGAAGTAAATATCAATTTTTACTAGAGGGGGGGAGGGGGATGTATTTAGAGGGGAAGAATTCAACCCCTTCCCATAAAATCTTGGGGAAGAAAGGAGAAGTTTAGGGTTTAGGGGTCGATTCTCTCATTTAGTTCGTAAACATATAATGGGTGTGTGCCTATATCAAAATCTTAGTTAAAACTTTATTGATATTATTATTAGTATTTATTTGAAGAACTGTCTTTAAACGAAAGATCATGGTTTAAAAATAAAATTTTCTTTAATTATATTATTTATTTACTTTTACGATAGGTTAAATTAGACATATATATTAATTATACTTGAAATGTATAAAAATACTTATTTAAATATACTAATTTAATAAGCTTAATATTATTTATAGCAATTAAATTTAATTATATAACATTAAACATAAAAATATTTCAGCAAAAACTTTGTATAAATAATTGAATAAGAAATATAAATTGATTGATCATTAGTATTCATAAAATGATAAAAATGAGTATAATAATTGGTTTCTTTTTTAAATAAGAGATTTTATGTTTTTGTGAAATATTTTAAAGTTTATTAAATATATTTAAAAAAAATAAAAATATAAAATTCAGACAAAACAGGTGTTTTACAGAATCATGATCATTCATGTTGGAGTTTTCTAGTTCACAGATAACTCTAATATTATATTTTCTATATGTTTCACATGCATATATCTTTTGGTTTTCTTACATAAGGCTTCAATGTTGATTTGTTTATATTGTCAAATATATTTATATACATATACATACATAGATATTCGTAAAATATAATGTTTGTGTGTATCCTAGTGTTGTAAGAACTCCGAGACCCTAGACATGGCAGGGTGAAATAATTTATTAAATTATTATTAATTATTAATAATAAATTTGATTATTAATAATAATTATGTCCAAGGAAAGTAACTTAATTTGAATCATGCACTAACAAATTTAATAAATTCAAGCCTTAATTTAAGGAAATTTTCTGAATAATTAATAGCCATCTACCTAATTTAGGAGGTTTGAGGTCAAAACATGTCTAATTTGCTGTTTTATCTTCAAGTTCGGTACAATGCATATTTGATGTTTTAAGTTACAAACTGAAAAACCTAAACTAAACTGATCCATTTATTAAAAATCTGATCCAAAACCAAATAATTTTCTTTTTTTTTTGGAGAAGAGACAAAGTTAGGAGTCAGTGCCTCCCCCTCCCGAGCAATATCTGAACCCAGTATGTGCCAGACAAATTCGACTAATCTGCCCACCAATTCATCAGGAGAGGGCATTAGAGAGGAATTGAGCCCGGGTTGCCCCATTCTCATTATGATTCATTCACCATTCGCCCGATGCCTCGTTGGCAAACCAAATAAACTTTTTGACCTACATTGTGAGTATGCCCTATATTATAAGTTTATGACAATGGTCATTTCACTAATTTAAAAGCTTCGTAATCGCCATTGAGGTTGCTATGTGAAAGGAATGGAGATTAATAAACCAAAAAGAGGTGATCACAACATACAAGAAAAAAAATAATACCGAGCTTCAAGCAAATACTGAGTATATTATTGAGAACTAGGATGCACGCATAATCAATTTTCTTTGAAGCTACAGCTTAAAGTCAATGAACCAAATAATATATAGGATTCCACATGAAAATCCCAAGAAAAAAAAAAAGTTTCATATATCTACTCAAATACTAAAAAAACGATAAAAGTATTCTACAAATTTATAATGATTAATTGCATTTTATGTAACATCTGTTGAGTTAATAAAATTAGCATGGGTGTAAATGATAAAAATATCATTAATAAAGTTAGCATAAATGATAAAAAAAAGATAAAGAGGGGCCTATAAACTCCATTAATAGACTATTTTCACCCCCCCCCCCCCCCAAATCTACCTCACCCGCGATCTCTTTATCTTATTTGTCTCCTTCATTCTTCCTCAACCCCTTCACCATCTTCAATACCTACACATTTTAGTTGTGATAAGTACATTATTAACGTCTTCTTAGGATTTTTTATAAGGTTTAAAGTTTTTCTAGATGATTTCAAAGTGAATCATTTTTTATTTCGTTTGATAGGTTGGAGTATTCAAAAAACAATACTATCAATACACATTTCAATCATTATAGCTAAATGAGCATGCTCTAGTGACGACGAACATCAGTAAAAGATAAGTTTTTGTTGTTGTACAGGAGGGCCGACCACATAGGATAAACCTACATAGTAATAGTCGACCCTATTTGGCTAATCCTCCTGTACAATGGTCGGCTTTGTAGGCTAACGTCTTTTTTCTGATGTCCTAGATTGAGTGCGCGATCCACTTTGCTCAGTAGAAGTGATGTTGCGTGTCCTCCATATATCTGTACACAATAAAATTGTTAATTAGTATTTTAAAAAAATAAAAATAAATAAAGAAACATTTCATGGTCAGCCAATCAGGGGCGACCTGTACACAGTTGGGTTGCTCCTGTGTGGCCGACCCTAAGACGAAGCTCGTCCATGGTGACAAGCTTCGTTCTTGTCTTTTTTTTTTCTCGCAAAACACACTGAAAAACATTAATACATGTTATATTTCATAAATAAAAGTGCATAAAAAAAATCCATTAAAACAAGTATTTCTTACTTATTCTATAGATCAAACGTCAAAAATCTTTTAAAAATGAACGAGTAACGATTTGCTTCAAATGAAGTTCAAACGATGCTTCTCTAGCTCGAATATTCTTTCAACCAAGATAAGAAGATAAAAATGATGGGTTTTGGAGTCCGGGGCTCCGATTTTGAAGGACAAATGAAGAAGGAGAAACGGTGGAGAAGAGATGAGGGAATTTCGTTGTTTTGAATTAGTTTGGTGGGGTATGAAAGGGGGAAGGGTAATTTCAATTTTTTTATTTTTTTGGTGAGAGTAGGAATAGTGTGTATATATATATATATATATTAGGATGAGATTGTATTAATAATTGAGATAAAGATAGCCCGGGTCTAAATAATAGTGTGTATATATATATATATGCGTGTGTGTGTGTTTATTTATTTATTTTATATTGATTTTTTAGTATTTAGGTATGGTAGAGGTGTTTGGGCTGAGTAGAAGTAGATAAATGGGATAGGCCTAGACTCAAATTTAAAATTTAGACCTCAATTTTATTTATAATCAGTTTTTCAATCAATTGAGCTACATGTGTTGGTTAAACCTTATACTTCTCCCTCTTCGTCATGATCCTTCATAACTTTTATTTTTTATTTTTTCTATTTTTGAAACTTGGGCCTTCGTAACTTGACCCTACTATCTCTCTTTAATTTTGATTTATATGTTTGTAAATTTTTCTATAATATACATTTTTAATTTGTTTTGTTTGTGACTTTTAAAATCATTATATCGTTTCATATTTTTTAACTTTACGTTTATTTTCCGTAAATTATCTAATGCTTACCTGATTTAATTTTTTTAAAAAAGCTTGCACATAGTGTGGGTTGTCAATTTGATTTGATCTTTCCTATTCCTAATTTTAATTCTCTCAAGTAAATAATTGCTTTTTATTGGTTTCGATTTCTCATGAATTTTTTTAGAAGATTTTATTTCACTACTTAATATTTTAAAAAGTATATTTTTTTTATACATTATAATTTCGACACTATTAAAAAGCATATTTATTTAATTATTGAAAATAAAATAATTTCATTTTTTTAATTAAATTACTTTTAATTTCCGAAATTATTATTTTTTACTCAAAATTTAAAAATATTTCTTTAATAAAATTTAAAAAGTAGTAAAAATAATTATTAATAAAATTAACAATTTTTTTTTTATAAACTCATTTAATTTGTAAATAAAAAATTCTCGATCGATTAGGTAAGGCCCGCTATAGCAATGGATACATAAAAGACAATTTATTTTTATTATATTAGTATTAGTTAGTGTTTCTTCCGTGATGAACTATTGACACCAGTTCTACATTTTTACTTTGTAGACTAAGGAAAAAAGAGACTCTACAAAAAGGGGATTGTACCGTGAGAGAAGCAAATAGGTCAACTCGTTTCAAATATACAATACGAATTCTAGTAATGCAATCAGGGGTAAAGCCACCTTCGGGAGCCCTAGGTAGCATATATATATATATATATATATATATTAATATAAAATATTAATTTATTAAATAATAATATCTAATAAATTATAATTACAATCAATTAAAAAATTTACATCTAAATATTTAAAAACCTATTCTTTTAAATTTGTCACTTAAGTATCAATTTTAAACATTAAAGATAAGATTGCCAAATGATTTTTAAAAAATTTAGTTAAATTATTTTATGTGAGAATATTTAGTTAGATTCAAAATAACTACACATGTCTATCTTTTTTATATTAGCGATTAACATATCTCAAAGTATGCAATAAATAATCTAATAAATATACATGTGTAATTGCATATGTAGTTATAAATTTTTATAATTAAATTAATATTTTTCTTACTAAAAAAAATAACAATTTAACTGTAAAAATTATAATTATGTGTGAATTAATATACATACCTATCTTTTAAATATTAATAATTTATATATTTCAATTAATAAATTATTTTTATACAGTAAAATTTGTCTAATTATTTTTTTTAGTCTATCATAAATAAAATTAGAAGAGAAACAGACACGAGATTCTCGACGGTCCCTAAAATTCACAAATTAATGTCTATATCCTCACAAAAAACATAGAATAAACCCATAAAAATCTGAACTTAAAAATAGCCAGGTTTCATAAAATACCGTTCCATTATTGCCACATGTCCCAGTCCCAGCCACCCAAGCCAAAACAACAACAGGACCAACCAACCCAAACACATGACTCAACCAGTAGTTCTCCTAAAGTCCCGGGAGGTCCACAACTTTGCAATAGCACGTGCTGTCCACGTGGTCAGAAACAGGTCCACGGTCCACCTGACCCTGACATCAATCGGATCTTCGGATCTTCGTCCTCCCGATGGGTCCCACCTTTCTCCTTCTTCGTCTTAATTAAACCACATGTCATCATACCACACCGTGCACCGCAAAACCCTTTCTTGCTTTCTATTCATTCCTTCCTTCCTTCTTCAACCAATAATAAATACGCATAGTTTCTATTTCATTCGCTCTGTTCTCGATCATTAATGGCGACGGCGACGGTGGCGGTGACGGACAGGAGTCTGACGGCGAGAAAGGATCCGGAGAGAGATTGGAGTCGGAGTCGGAGGAGTTGTGATCGGATTGGGTGGTGGTGGTCGTCGAGGAATCTGAGCGGGTTTTGTAGTAATGGAGGATGTGATAAGGCGTGTTTGGTTGTAAGGTCGATGAGGATCACGGAGAGGACGAGCCGGAGAGGAGGAGGAGGAAATACGGCGTCTGTGAATGGCGCTTTGGAGACTGTGAGTGTTTGTTTTTGTTTAGTTTTTTTTTTTTCAAATCTTTGTTTTTGTTCTAGGATGGATTTCCGAAAAGTTATTAACGGAATGCTAGAATAGAATGATCGGAAGAAAAGAAAATCGTTTTTTTTGGTATTTTCTCATTTTTCAGGCAAGATCGATCTTGTGCGTAAATCAATCAAATAATGATCTAAGAGCAATGACATAAATGGATTAATCGATAACATTATGATATGCCATCAATAAAAACTTAGCCATTCAACAATCTCCCGTACTACTTCTTTATCAGTTTAACGTTACTGCAAGAGATCATATTGGACCTTAATTCTTTCCTGTTTCTGTTGCTCATTTTGTTTTCCTCGCTTATAGATGGTGCTTTTGTGTAATTAATATCTTTTGTTGATGGATGAATGTGTGGATTGCATTTCCCCAAGGACCTGTTCCCCTGTAGCCAGCTAATTACAGCTCCATGAAGAGATTAGTTGACTGTAATAAATGGATCTGAGAATGTTGAACAATACTACAAATTGTAATTTACACCACACAAAGCACCACCTTGTGGGGGTATTCTACCTGTTAATGCTGATAGTATTATTCATGGTTGACATGTTGGGTGTCCAACAGATGGATGTATTTTCTAGTGCTCAGGGACAAGTGATTGCCATATATTGAAGTGGAAAAATGTGGGAAAGTCATTTTATAACTGTTCATACAATCTTCCGTACCATAAAGAGGAATCTCTATATTTGCTTGTGAAAAATGCTGAAATCTTGCTAACAAATTAAAAGTAATTAAAACAGAGTATCTGTCATCTCTATGCTCCGTTTTTCAAATTTTGTTTAGTTGGTTTAGAGTCTATAGGAAATTGTTGCACATGCTTACTGATTGTGACCTTAGATATTGTTGAAGTATACTGAAATCCTTGAAATGTAGGAATTTGTATTTTTTAAAATGAAAATACATTGGAAGTTGGATGCTTCTAAACATTTGTTCTTTCCACTTAGCCTTATTCCTTTCTTCAAATCTCGAAGCTCTTATAATTGTATTATATCAAGCTTCCATGTCCTTGTGATAGATGATGATGATAGTGTGACTAGTGTCTGATATTAAACATAGGACGACATGCCATTCAAAAGTTCGGTGTTATAATCAGCTAGAAAATAAAATTAATTAGTTTTAGAGGATTTTGCAAGGGAAAAATTATTGTTCTAATTCTAGGCATTATTTTATTATCGGTTTGTTAAAATATGCCAGAGATGAACACAAGGCCTTCACAACTTACTACGAAGGGAATGCTCCTTCTGCTGGTCCAAGCGAATGCCAATTATATGCCTAAACAAGTGCATCTTAGCTAGTCTTGTCCTTAACATGGTTCTCTACACCAATGCAATACTGCAAAATATATAATTTGTTTATATGCACAGCTTGTTTCATTGCACAATGCTGCATAGTTGTGTCATGATGATGTATGATTTTAGACTATTACATGCGAGGAAACTATCTATAGTAACTGCTCACAATGGAACTTGCCGAGGCTAGTATTTAGCATTGTGGAAGCATCTCCATCCTATTCTTGAAGTTACTTTACATTATTAGAGGGTTTATTTATTTTACTTTATTTTCTTCATGCTCAATTTTTTATTTTTCTTCCTTTTTCTTCTTTTTTCCCAACTTTCTAGGATAAGCAGAGCCCCTCTTTTGAGCTTCAGTCAGGTGATGGCATTGTGGGAGAAACAAGGGCAAATTCAAATGCCCGAAGAAAAACAAAAATAGTATGTACCATTGGTCCTTCCACAAAAACCCGTGAAATGATATGGAAACTAGCAGAAGCAGGGATGAATGTAGCACGACTGAATATGTCCCATGGCGACCATGCATCACATCAAAAGACCATTGATCTAGTTAAAGAGTACAATGCTCAATTTGAAGACAAGGTTATAGCCATAATGCTGGATACCAAGGTGAGTTGGTAGTTACACGCACACGTGCCTTGCCTTTCTTTACTTGTTTCCTTTTTTCTCCACAAATGCCTGGGGTACATTGATATGAATATTCAAAGTATAAAACATAATGATGGTTGACATATCATGCTGGAATATTCTTTATGTAGGGCCCTGAAGTTAGAAGTGGAGATGTGCCTCAACCTATCATACTGAAGGAGGGTCTAGAGTTCAATTTTACTATTAAAAGAGGAGTTTGCTCAGATAACACTATTAGTGTGAACTACGATGATTTTATAAATGATGTGGAGATTGGGGATATACTACTGGTGGACGGTAAGCCAAGAGTGCCTCTGAAAATGACTTTGATTCAGAAGTTTTGGTATTGAACTTAAAGGTCCATCCTCATGGTTTGCTTTACATATTCATGCTTCTGGGTTTGTTTTTCAGTAATGACTTTATTAGGTGCATTCTAAATTTTCTTTTTATTTTTTCCTGTCAAAAAAATAAAATAAAATTGCTTGAGATAGTTAAGAGGTTTAATTTAGTATCTAGGGGCCAATATTTGGTAAATGTTCTTGGAAAGGTTAATTGCGCCTAATATTCTTGGAAATGATCTTAAGATTCATCAATCTAAATCCCTATTTAATTTAGGAAGTCTTGAAATGATTTGATTTTGATTCACAATTCTGACAACTATAATGGCTAATACCATGAACTTCTGAAATTTTTATTATTATTTTTTCGTTTTGATGACTGGAAAATCATAACAAATTATATTTTCTTTCATATGACAATAGGAGGTATGATGTCATTAGCTGTGAAGTCGAAAACAACAGATTTGGTCAAATGTGAAGTAATTGATGGTGGAGAGCTGAAGTCAAGACGTCATCTCAATGTGCGTGGCAAAAGTGCAACTCTGCCTTCAATTACAGGTCACTTATTGCTCTTAGCATTCAAGCACACTAGTTTGAAGATTTCTCGCTTCTTTTAGACTTTTAGTTTGTGCAAATTATGGAGATATATTAACAAAATATTTCTTTTGTAAATTTCTGTTATTCTTCAGAAAAAGATTGGGAAGATATCAAGTTTGGGGTAGACAACAAAGTTGATTTCTATGCTGTTTCATTTGTTAAAGATGCTGCAGTAGTTTATGAATTGAAAGACTATCTCAAACGTAAAGTTCTTATCTTTTCCCAGTTTCCGAGTCTAATTCCATAATTAATTTCTAGGTGTAGTGCACATTGACATTGCTTCTGGTGAATAATCATAATTATCCTTTTTCATGCAGAATCCAATGCAGATATTCATGTCATTGTTAAAATAGAAAGTGCCGATTCTATACGTAATCTAGAGTCCATAATTTCTGCATCTGATGGGGTGAGTTTCTCTCGAATTCTGCCTAGTTGCACTTAGTAAGGATTAAGCATAATCTCTTTTCATGTCAAACATGCTAGAGATTTTTGTTTAATCAATATTATTTTTGTGCACTTATATTTATTTCATCTTAATGTTAGGTAACATAAATGTTTCAGTCTATGCATCCGTTACTGTGGAAGGTTTCTACATCGCACTAAAATGTTTATGTTTCTATCCCAAAAGTTGTGATGAAAGGAAAGATGGAAATTTATTATTTCTCTACTCATCTTTGATCTGTTTGAGTCTTTATAATCTCTAGATTGCCTTTTTTTTTATTTTTCTTGATAATTTTGGGTGGTATAAGTGATATATTATCTTTCTCAAACAGAAATAAAGTCAGTTGTAAGGTAATTAAAGACGGACACAAGGCGAGGCACATGCCTAAGTGAACAAAGGTATAGAAATAACTAAAAAAAATATTGTATAATAATTACAAGATATTAGTAAACATATTTATTAACTATGCATTCATTTTGAACTAAAATAACTAAATAAAATACAATTTTAACAAAAGTGAGTGATTGTCATAGTCAAATAAATATTCTACAAAATTGATTCTATATAGAACTATTCAAACTTGTTATTAAAACATAGTATATACAAATTATAATTATCATAACTCTTGAAAGGATTGTTATTAATATTATAATCAATTGTTTAAAAGTGTCCATCGTTAGCAAACAATTATAACAATTTATAAAGTTATTATTGGATTTAAAGAAGCTTTTATTATAAGGGGCCTTTTTGAAGTGGGAAGGATTGAAGCTGAAGATTTGCATGCTCAGCACGCCTCTCTCCATTTAGACGAATTTAGTTGCCATCTTGATTGGACTAAGTTTTGCAAATCTTGCATTCCTTATTTTTTCCACGAGGGCTGTAACACATCTCGAATTTCTATGTTGCTCTCATATGGATGTTTAGGCCAACTGGAAGTAGTGATAAAAACACAATAGATTAGTTTGGCTGGTAAGTTTCAGTTGTGTTTATAGAAACATTCATATAAGTTCTACTCCACAATTCAAAGTCCTTTTCCTTCCCAACAACAAAGCCCTTTTTGACAGCAAGAAAGGTTCTTGTGCATGTAGTTATTTTTTGTCAAAGGAGCCACTGAAACCCAATTTCTTTAAAGTTTTACCTCTGACTATGGTTCATACTGTAGTTATCAGAATCGTAAATTCAAATCAAATTGTTTGAGGGTTTGGTGAATCGAATCAGGATTCAAATTGATGAATTTTAAATTTGTAAGATTCATGTATATTAAATGAGTTGTTTAAACACATTGGATGATTTGGCTAACTAGTCGGTTTGGTCCTAATTGTTTATTTCTTGGACCACCATTTCTCTAGGACATGATTTTTAGAACTGATTTCTAAAAATGATTTTTTTGTTGAATGACACCATCCTCATAAAAATTAGCTCATAGTAAAAAATAATTGTTTAGGTTGAATGGTTATGAATCATGCCTTCAAATTCTAATAAGTAATTATAGATTCATTGAATCGACGTATTAGTTTGAAAAAAAGAAGAAGGTTTTGTTGCAGTTTTGATGGTTCATACCCTATGGTTAGAAATATTTTGATTGGTTAACCGTTTGCTTAGTGTTGTCAAGCTTTGCCTAGGCATTAACTATGCCATCATGTTTAACATTTTCACCAAAAATTGATTGGTAACGTACTAGGAAGGCAGCAGGGGGTTCTTTGCAATTTTAAGGATCTAGCAAAATTTGTAACCACGTTTTTTGAAGAGGCATAAAATGATGATGTTGACCTTTTTTATCCTATTTTCCTTCTATTTTTACCTAATATAGATTTTTTTTAAAAAAAAGGAGTTGTTATCCTAAAAATCATTTTCCTTCAGAAAAACTCACTAGCCAGCCAAGTAGGTAATGTGATATCTTTTAAGACCGTATCAGTATTCTTCGAGATTTGAAGTCCGAGGTACCCTTTCTAAAATCTTGACCACTAATTTTAGATACGTCCAGCAAGTGATAAGACATCTTTAAGATGGTATCAAATGCCAATATTCTTTAAGGTTTTGAGCTCAAAAATATTCTTTTTGAAATTAAATGCCCTTGTCTTTCACATATATAAGTTGGTTAAGTTTCAAAACCTTTAATTAGTTTAGTTCGTACATTCTTTATTTATATGCTAAAATTTGATTTGTATATCTTTTGAAAATTGTTTATTTTTTTTGTGCATAAGCCAGACCTTGTTATTATAGTTATGGTATAGTTTTTAGGATTTGTCTTCATTCCTTAACAATGCAAGGTTAGACCAGCACATTGAGGGGAAAGTACTAATCTATACCACCTTTTTAAGAAGAGATGGGTTCTTGTGCATTTTTCCTTCCTAGCTGGTTTCATTTGTTTGTGACACAATACACTTTCCGCATTCACAAAATACATAGGCAAACATGTGGACGAAGTTACCTATTTTTGATAGTAAATATTGAGAAATTAACTTGTACATTTTGTATGGAAACAATTAAAGCTTAATCAAGTAGACCAAGTGAGCCTAAGGAGTATGAAAATATCCCTATGTATCCTGTAAATCTCTACTTGATACTTAATGGGGATTGTACCATATAAGAATATTCACAATAATGAGGTTGACATTTCAAAGGCTATGATCTCTATTGTACAAATGTTAGATATCTGCAAGAGTTTCTCGCCTCTTTCTAATGGATGTATGCAAATTAAATTCTTTCTTATAATATATGTTCTATTTCATTCCCAAGAAGGTGTGGGTGAGAAGACATAGTTTATAACTTTATATCTTTGGATCACTTTTGACACATAGTGCTATTTGTGTAGCAAAGTAGGCCATATGCTAATAAATCTCATTTTTAAAACTCCTAATAAAAAAGATAATTGAGTTTCAAAATGAAGCTTTTGATTCTGAATCTAATGTTTTTGAATGTAACTGGAATTGTCATAATTCTTATAACAAATTTCATCTCCTTCAATAAACATGTTAACAGGTTGGTTGATATCATCATATCTATCGTGCTATAGATAATTTATAGTTGAATGAGGCTCTTAAAAAATGGGAAAAACTATTAACTATTAAAATAAGATTGGAATTTCTTATTATGGTAGTGTGGTACTTCTGTTTGCAATTTTGAGTTCGATCCAAACTAATCTACTGCAAAGAAGAACTCTTTAATCTCACCATTTTCCAAGTGCCATTTTGTGGGGATTTGTTTTGGGATTCTAAATTACTTTCTCAACTGTGATATTTACAGGCTATGGTGGCTCGTGGAGACCTTGGTGCAGAGCTTCCAATTGAGGAAGTTCCATTATTGCAGGTATTCTTTGGACCCCCTCAATGTTTGTAGTGATTCATTGCTCAATGCATCCAAGGTCTTGTGCAATGCTTTGTTTCTCAGGTTTATATCATTTCCAAAATACCATATTGCTCTTTATGTCACTTGTAAGCACCCGAATTGGCCTTTTTTTTCCTTTTTCTTTTTTCTCTATATTGTGCATTGGAAAATGTTATTCTAGCTACTAAAAATGCAAATGTGCAATCACACATTCACATTCATTGGATATTGTTTTTAAATGTCTCAATGTGTGTAATAAATGAGCCAATGAATGTAAAGGTGTTGTTGCACATGTAGTTGCATTTTTTTGTAGTTGGAATAACATTTCTGTTGTGAATTTACTGTTCCTTATAGCCATTTCTGCTCCTGTTTTCCATTAGAGATTGTTCATCATTTTTAAGGTGCTTTGTTACATTTTGGAGGGTAGGTACCCACCTCAGATGCCTAAGTGGTCAATCCTGGTTTTCACTTACAAGGCTCAAACCTGACCAGACCTCAACTTCTTCTTCTTGTACCTATGTGTGTCCTTGAGTCTATCTGTAAATTTGGGTTTTCTTGAGTTCTGTTCACAGCTTTTGGAATTTGAATGCATTGATGCAAACCTAATCCAAACCTAATCCTAACCTCAAATTTCTAATATCTAAAATCTAGGATGAAGTCAACTGAGGGCAGGAAAACTAAGCTCAATAACTTTCTCTCGGTTTGGTATGTACTGGCGGGTTAAATTCCAAGTTCCCACCTTATTATCTTTAATCCTTAACATTTTCTGATCATAACTATTACCTCATTTCCAGTGGCATTTTTTTCTTAAATTGAATTTCACTTGTTTTTTTTTTTTTTTAATTTTTTTTTTAAGGCTTTAAAATCCTTGATTTTAGTGCATCCTATAAAGTTCCAATACTTTCCTTCAAAACCATCAAACTTAGTGCGTCCTGTAGGGTTTGCATCTTTCAATTTCATCATCAAGCCAATGTCACTAGCAAAAGGTTACTACATGAAAAGCTCGACCTTATGAACATGATCAAGTAATTCAGAAATAGGTTATACAAACAAGAATCAGTGCTAACCCTCACTATAAGGTTTCTGTGACTGAAAATTTGCTTCATCTTACATATTTTTATTTTAGTCAGGGAAAAAAAATAAAACCCACCAAATTGTCTCTCTAGGTTGAAGGTTCCACAGAGTAAGCATCTCTAAATTAAGAAATATTTGAATATATTTTGCTTAATTTCATCAAATTACTCAATGGAGAAAATATTTTTAATTGTCAAGCATGAATCCTAATTGGTCTTTTGAAGCTGAGTTCCACTTCTTAGTCAATGTTCATTCGCTTTCTTCAAAGGTTTCATTAATAACTTATTAGTTTTTGGGTATGGTATTTTTTTTTTTGGTGGAATATGTTATGGTAGTTGATGGAACTTTAAATGTTCTCCCTTATACTTTAGGATAATTATTAATTCTGATGGTAATTTTCCTCTGTTTGAAACTTTCTAGTTCTGATAATCTCATCAAACAATGATCTTTTCTTCTTTAGTTGTGAGCACAGAACGTCCAAAATTCAGTATTCTTGTTATAGCTGTTGGTGTCTAAATGGACCTTGATGATTGTTCTAATGGAAGAAACAAAATGGAATAGGCCTGTTGTTTTTTGTTCTTTCCTGTCATAAGCTTATGGAGTATCATAGTACTGTCCAAACAGGAGGAGATTATCAGAAGGTGTCGTAGCATGCAAAAAACGGTGATTGTGGCAACTAACATGTTAGAAAGCATGATAAATCATCCTACTCCAACAAGAGCAGAAGTCTCTGACATTGCAATTGCAGTGCGGGAAGGTGCTGATGCGATCATGCTGTCTGGAGAAACTGCCCATGGGAAGTAGGTTACCTTTGTTAAAACTTTCATGGCCTAGAATCTAGGTGGTTTTCTGTTCTAATTTCTAAGTATGAAGTTTTTCAAACTTTTGTCTGGTTTGTCAAGAATTTGATTTGGACTAAAATTAAATTTCATGTGGGAGTGCTAGTTTGAGTGCTCCAATTTTAAAGTTCTAACTTTGTAGGAATTCTACTTTTTGAATGAGTATCCAATTTTAGAATTGCATCATTTAACAGTTTAGTTTTTCCATCATAACTTTGGGTTTGCTTTTCTAGGATTGTTGCAATCGAGTGTGTGAATGGTGTGATACTTTCACAGCTGTATGAGATTACTAAGTGATTGGCTATTCATGGCAAGAAGTAGATTGCCAAAGAATGGCCTTCTTACATTGTAATCTCTACAATATAGTATAATTACAATCTCTTTGCCCATGAATGTAGCTATGATTGGCTGAACCGTTAAAGTTGATTGTTTAATTTTGTGATTCTTCTTGATTGATGATTTTTATGTTTTGAGTATATGCATTTGCAACTTGGTTGAGTTGGCCTATATAAAATTCATTTACTTTCTGGATATGTCCTGCTTGACTCTTTCAGTCATCTTATAATATGATATGATTGGTTTCTCATCACTGTTGAGAGACTATTTTCAAGATTTCAATAGATTGCTACTATACCAAGCTTGACAAAAATCAATGCATTTGACAAGTCTGTGCACATGCTAGAGTATTTTAATTTGTGCAATAGGCATGGTAAATCATACAGGTTCTTCATGGTCTATAAAAATTTTAGCTGGTGTATTTATCACATCCTACTTGTTCCTTCTAGAAGGAAGGAGTTAGAGAATCTTTTAATAATATGACAATCGCTTTTACTTTCCTTACACTTTTCAATCAAATACACGTGGTCCTAAATTTACATCGTACAAAATGTTTCTTTTAATGAAAAAAAGGAGCAAGAAGTCAGATTTCTTGGTTAACCAGTGACCAACACTGGCTTCCTTCTTTTTAACTGGTCACAAGTAATAACAGAAACACAGGATTGAAGTAGGATGACATTCACAAATTCATGAATCATGATATCTAGAAATTTTTTGTTTTTTTCCTGTATCATTGTTTCTATTCTTTTGTTTTTCTCTATATTTATTCATCTTCGTATTTTAAATGTCTTTCAAGCTTTGATTTCTTTGGCAGATAGATTCAGTTATTTGTTGTTAAATCTAGTTGTAGCAAATTCTGATCACCATTAAACATAATTATTTAAGACATTGATACCTAGTTTTCATTACACATGTTTGTATAGTGCAGATAACTTGGTGAATAAAGCATTATTTTCTTTTTTCTTTTTATTATTATTATTATTTTTCATCTTCTTTTTTGTTCACTTTTTCTGATCACTTGCAAATTCAGGTATCCTCTCAAAGCTGTGAAAGTAATGCATACAGTGGCATTGAAGACTGAATCAAGTTCACCAAGCAGCACAACTCTGGGTCAATCTACAGTCACAGTATGTAATGTTTACGGCATGAAGTTTCTTTATTCTTTTTCAATTGTATATCAGAATTTTCAAGTTGCTTTCCTGCATGTGCTCAATAAGAGACCTGAAATTAGTTTTGATATTCTGTTTCTTTTTCTTTTTTTTTGGTATAATTTTCCATATTGCAAGGTTTCTTATGTCTGGCTGTTGTATCAGAGTCATATGAGCGCCATGTTTGCTTTCCATGCCACCACAATGGCAGACACCCTTGGCACTCCCATCATTGTCTTCACAAGAACAGGATCCATGGCTATATTGTTAAGCCACTACCGGCCTTCTGCTACAATCTTTGCCTTTACAAACGAGTAAGCTCTTTTACTACATCTTTAACCTAAACAGCATTATGAGTGCTGTTCATGGATGACAATGGTGTCTTGTGAAGTGTTCTACAAAGATCGCTATTCTATCATGTTTGTCTAGTTATTATGTTTAAATTGAAGTTAAAAATTATTCTTATATGGTGCTATAATTAAAAGAAGTATTTGACAATTCTTATTTGAACAGAGATGTAGAACTGCAATGAAATTTATGCTTAGTATGGTACTACCAAATAGACAAACTTAACTACAAAATTAATGTGATAAAAATAATTCAATAGAAGAATTTTCTTTGGGAAGAGGTTTTTTTTCTAGCGTCCAATTGGGTCGCCTGTTCAAAGTTTGCAGCAGGTTGCTCTATTTCGGATTGGCGTATTGGTCTAATTGTATGTGAGGATTGGGGTTCCAAAATGTTGGTTTTGATCTGCTTGTTTCTCACTTTCAATACCTCTGGTACCCACTTTGTAATCAGCTTTGGTTAATATAATATTATGTTTGTTTCGTCTCAAAGAAAAGAAGATAAAATTATCCAATAGAAGAAAGAGGTTCCATTTTTACATCAAGAATTTCTTGTGATTTTCACAATATATCTAATTTTTTGGTTGGTTATCTGGAGAATGGATCAATATTGGCTCGTATGGCACTGTTTTGTATTTTTTTTCACTTTACCTTATTTTGCATTAGCTTCCTAGAAAAGGTTTGAAAGGAAGTTGTCTATGTCTGTTATAGTTAACTTGCATTAGTTTCTGCTAATTAGTGATGGGTAACTGCTAGATATTTATTCATTTCATTTTCTTAATGCCATTTTTCTTTGCAATTGGCAGGGAAAGGATTAAACAGAGGTTGGCACTTTATCATGGTGTGTTTCCAATATACATGCATTTCTCAGATGATGTGGAGGAGACCTTCTCACGGGCACTAAATTTTTTGCAGGTATTCAGTTATAACTTATTACTTGCTTTTGCAGTTTACATGAATATGTATCCTTGTATGAACTTACGCATGTATACATGCATCATGCATGTGTATATGTATGTCATTTCCTTTTCTGGCTAATTACTTTTTCTGAAAATCATGCACCAGACAAAGAGTCTGATTAAGGAGGGCGAACATGTAACTCTTGTACAAAGTGGAGCACAACCAATTTGGCGTCGAGAATCTACACATCACATCCAAGTCCGCAAGGCCCTTGGCTGATTATGAATGACAGAAGACTTTTAGGGAGATAAGGTTCTATTTAACAGTTTTACTTGATATATTAGTGATCAAGTTCATACTTCATACTACATGAAAGAAAAAAACTTTGATTAATTGTAATTTACTTGTTTTTTTGACTTCGCAAAGAAGGAAGATCATGGTGTATATTGTGAATTATGAAAATTTTGGGTATTTATGCCATTTTTGTTCCTAACTATAATTTTAGTTAATCAAATTATGCTTATATAGAGATGACCTATGGAAAACTTTCATGAAGAAATAGATATTTTTCTGTATATTTCACTTTCACTGGTACGAAGTGGATCATGAGAGGCACAGGAGTTTTTTTTCTTTGTGGTCTTGGCTAGCAAATGTAAAACTAATAATGGGTTACCATGAGGCAAAGTTGCTATTTTTGATTCATTCATTTCATATGGTTTGTTTTTTGGGAGCATATAGACCTTTTTTTGGGAATCTCTTTGATTCATGTGGTCTAATTTAGAGCAATGCCACTCTGCTAAAATGTAGTTTCAAATTTTTTCTTGCTATGTTTTATCATTTGTTTCTTTGTATGGATGAACCTCACAGAGTAATTTCCTTTTTCTATACTACATATTCGATCCTCTCCCTAATCTGCTCAATGATTTCCTTATTTATAAATATTTCGCGGTGTGTCCCTTCATTACTATTAGCATTTTCACCCTGGCTCTTTGTTCTAGACTGAACCATTTTCATAAATGGGTATAACTCTTATACTCTTAAGTATGTTCCACACTGCATTATGGCCTTTGCTTGGTTTGCATCAATCACATAGTCTTTGTGATAATAAAAAAAGGACACCCAGGTGCATGAAGTAGAAGCCTATGCATGGTCTCGGGAAGGGTTGGACCACTTTTGGGTCTATTGTAAGCAATCTTACCCTATATCACAGGAGGTTGTTTCCACAACTCTTTGTGATATATTTGTACCATATCTTCATTGTTTTAGTTATATTGAATAATAATAGCAAGACATATGGTTCATGGATGATTAGATTTGGCTAAGGAGTCCCAAACATATGTATTGTCATAATAAGTTACCAAAATTGCATTTGATATTGGAAAAAGTATTCCTTAGTTCAAATCCCTTTCTAAAGGCCATTGTTCATAGACTTACCTGGCGTGTATACCTAGAAGAATTAGTTGTGCAAGCTAGGAGACTCATTTATCTTGTTCATTAGGAAAATTACATGTATATTCTGAATCTCTGATATATTGGTTTTCATTTACTTTCACATAACCGACCCCATATAGTTAGAAAAAAGCTTAGTTGAATTGAGTTGAATTTACTTTCATCTTAATGATTAGTTGGCTCCTAAGAATTTGGTTCATGAATTTTATTAATATATTTAATGAGATGAACTCTAACTAGGGCATCTTCTGTTTTCAATTTCAAAGCATCTTTGTATGGTTAGTTAATTAGTTTTACATATCATCTGAAAATTATGGAATCTAATGGGGTTCCTCTTGTAATCATATTTTATCTACAATTAAAATAAGAAAATAGAACTCTTTAGGGCCCATTCCCTATTATGAACCTAATGTGTTTGTGAACCATTGTCAGCAACTGTTTTATTCCCATTGTAGCACTCATCTCTTATAACATGTTTTTATAATTGTGTTCTCAGCTTTTCCCTTCATCTACTAACCACAGAAATGTGTCCTAGATAGACTTTTTATTGCATATTTCTTTTATATTAATGATTGTGATGTGGAGATTCTCTGTTTTGTCCAGCAAACATCTCAATTGCTGACTGTGAAACTCTTGTGCAGTAGCCTAGATGACATGTTAACCTGTCAGCTTTTTCAAATTTCCAGCATCTTTGTCACCTTTCACATGCCCAACTTGCTGTATAAAATTAGTTGATGTAGCTGGAGAACTTGTGAAAAGTTACATGTTTTTAGTTGCTGGAAAAGGACTTCTGAACAACTGAGGAGGCTCTTAGGCTTGTTTGGATTCCTTGCCAGTAGCTAATAGGTGATTGTGGCCAAACTATGTGCTTCAAGCTGGCACACAGATTGGAAATATGATATTATTATAATCCAAATACAGTATCTATACTTCCAAAAGCAATAATCCAAATATATTGTGTTGAGTTTTTCTTTAACATTTTTTTTTTCCAAAATGGGCATGCAAAATCTAACTTGTAGAAATAAAAAATTCTGTAGTGTGAAGTTTAATATGGGTGAATGTTGTGGGAAAAGAGACCAAAGAAGGGGGGAGAACTTAAAATTTAAGGATACTATCCTTCATTTTCACTTGATGGCATAAGGACCATCTTATGTTTTGAGTATGAATTCATTTAAGGAACCGTTAGAGTTGCTCATTGGATGACATTCACAACATTGTCATTTCTTTCTGCTGCTATTATTTGATTTTTGATTCCTCAATGCACTTTATTCAACTGTTCCATGGATTTTTAGTGCATTCTTATATTTCTTAGGAATCACATTTATCACTTTGCTAGTTAGATTTTTGCAGCTCCTCCTTGAGTACTAAGGTTCTTCATTGAAAATAAATGCTCCAAGCAAAAGGAAGGAGAATAGAACCATATATATATATATTAATATATGCTTTGATAAGGTTAATAATAGGGAGATTCCCATTTACATAGGTAACATTACAAAGAGAGAGCAAATTTCCCTCACATTTGGAACCCCCTATGTTAATTCTATGCCTAGCAGTAGAATCAATAAATAAGGTAATACAGACTGAAACTAGAACACCTTGATCGCCACCTCCATCTTGCAAATCCTTCTTCCTCTATACTCAGCCTACACGGCATACACTTGGATTGAATTATAGCAAGATGGTAGAAAATGGGTGGTGGTGATAAATCATTAGATCTTGTATGAACATGGCTTTCTTTCTTCTAACTCTTCTGTACCTCCTGTTTACCCCCCGCTTTATTTATTTATTTATGTTAACTTTGTGATCTTCTGACATAGCACACACATGAGAACCTAGTAATAAAATATTCTATACTCTGAAACTCTCCTCGTCGTCCGTGCCTGTTTCGCTGTCTATGTTCCCATCATTGTCCCTGCACTTGCCCTCCAACTTGATACACTTGTACCACTTAGCACATGCCACGTAGGCAATAAGATCCAGCGTTGTCAGAGCTGCTAGGAGGAAGTAGAATCTGTCTAGGTGACCTCTGTTAAGGTTTCCAGGGATCCATCCTGGCATATTATCTTGAGTTGAGATCTTCATAACAATGCTCACTAGTAAACTACTGACGTAGTTTCCTAGTGAAATAGAAGTCATGCAAAGAGCACTTCCAAAGCTCTTCAATCCATCTGGTGTTTGTGCATTGAAGAATTCCAGCTGACCCACATACATAAACACCTCAGAAGCTCCTATCAACACATACTGAGGAATCTGCCAAAAAATGCTCAATGAACTTGAGCCATCACAGTTTGTACACTCTCCTTTTGCAGTCTTTAATCTGAAAATCTCCACGGACCCTGCTGCGATCATTGCCATGATTGCGATGATAAGCCCGATTCCCATTCTTTGAAGCTCTGTAAGCCCTTTAGATTTCATGTTCTTTAGCCTCGCGACAAGAGGGTCTAGAACCCGTCTGTAAATGAAGACGAAAGCTGCGACACTTAGAATATCAAAGCTAGACATGCTGGCCGGGGGAATTCGGAAATTCCCGATGGTAGTTTTCATTGCTGCACCTTGTTCTACAAAGAGGGAGGCCATTTGAGTGAAAACTACTGAGTATATTATTGTGCAGAGCCAGATAGGGAGGAGTCTTAGAATGCATTTCACTTCTTCGACTTGTGTTACTGTGCAGAGACGCCATGTGTTTTGGACGCCCTTGTTTTGTTGGGCAAAGTCCTTCGATGTGATACACGCTGCTTTGTCCAAAAATCTAGTGAAAACACAGAAAACTTTAGTTAGTAAGATACAGATGAGAGTACTATGTTTAGAATCTTCACAAATACATAAATGATTTTCCGAAATTTCCATATAATGAATTGTGTTAGGGGGATTTCCATCGCAAGAAAGTTGTGTGGTTGATGACCAGAACCTGTAGAATTTTTTAATACTTGATAGAGTAAACTGTCTATTCTTAACTAATTTTATAGAGAAAAGTTTAGGATAATTTGTTGATCATGTTAGCCTTTCCAGGTAGGTGGTGATCAGTGAGGTATAGGGTCAATTAACTTCAGAGTCACACTACTGCATGTGAATCACATGTGCAAATATCATACTTTTTGCTATCCTTTTGATTCAACTTGTTGAATAACTAACATTTTCCCTGAAGTAATTAGGGTTTGATGGAATATTGAGATATAGTACCAAAAAATTAAAATTCATAAAGCAACTTTTATTGTTTTCTGATAACAACCTATTTGTGAGCAATATCTCAAAAAGCTGCTTTTGAGTTATGATCCCAAGAGGCTTCTCTCAAAGAAATGATCTAAAAGCCAATGAAACTATAAAAACCAAGCTGTTAGCTTACTTGAATCCATCAGTATGGAACATCTTTCTGCGTGCATCATTTTCAAAGTCCTTCCCATCTACTTCATATAGATCCTCTCCACTTTGCGGCGTCTCAACGTTCCATTTCTTCGATGCGGCAACTACCACTTGGCAAAATCTTGAAAGAGGGTTGCCGCTTGCCTTGAAGTGCCTATACCTTGGTGTCCCAAGAAGGAACAAGATCAATGCTACCAAGGCAGATCCCATAGATGCCCAAAATCCAAGAGTCCACAGTCCTTCATCTTCAAAGTAGCCTAGTATGGTGTTTGAGAAGAGTGACCCAAGGTTCAAAGCCAAGTAAAAGTAACTAAAGAAGGCCACTTTTGAGTGCCCTTCTTTTGGGTCCTCTTCATCAAACTGGTCAGCCCCAAAAGTTGCAATAGTTGGTTGGTACCCTCCATTTCCAAGGGCAACCAAGTAAATGGAGAGGTAAAACAAACCCATTTCGAATGAGGAATGGTGTCTGCATGGACTCTCCTCGTCTCCGCAACCGCTCGGTTTTACTAGAAATAGATATGATGTCAATGACAATGATGCCAACCCCTGTTATTTTCAACATATAAAGAAACAAACAAGACTTAGTTCCAAAATCAATTTAGTAAGAAGATAATAAGTATTGCATAAGAAGTTTTTTTTTTTTACTTACTATGACAAATATGACTTGAAAAATAGCACAAGTCTTATATCTTCCCCAATAAGAGTCACTAAGAAATGCGCCGACGAGGGAGAAGATATAAACGGTACCAGTCCATTTGCTCACATTGTTTGCGGCATCAGCATTGTTTTGTTGCATTACCCTTGTCAAGAAAAGAACCAAGTTCACTCCAACTCCAAAGAAAGCCAAAGTTGCTAATCCTTGATTCACTGTTTCATCAACCAAAACAAAAACTTTAGTACAAGACAGTTGAATTTAGTAAATCTTTATTTGGTACTTAGCTTCAATGGCAAAGATTCTAAAGCTTTTTACTACATATCTACAAGATTGTGAAATAGTTTGTAGTTGATGTAGAACTTTTCACATGGTGCACATGCATCTTGAAAGTCTTAGTTTATAATCTCACTGTAGATATAAAGTTGAATAGTGATATAAGACAAAAAAAATAATATAAGACTTTGAAACTATTTTGGGTATGGAGTCTGATCAAAATATAACATGAAATAGGATATTTATTGACAAATAGAGACAATCAAAGAAGGTGAAATTAAAGTATAGAGCAGAACTACCTAACTCTGCAACCAAACACTTCTCATTATAAGCGTGCATATAAACTTAAATTTATCAAATCTGATATATAAAGTAGAGCAGCCACTTATCAAAAATAGAATCATATTCAAATCATAACACATGATTGATGGCCCCCACTTTTCCCTTGCCACGTGCCCATCTTAATCTCATCACGTTATTGCTACTACTCTAGCACAGGGTTTAACTGATGTACCCACCATCAGAGCCGCCAAAATTCAATCTTAAACTATGATCATCATGTTGGGTTAAACCAATGGTGTGGTTGTGTCGATTTTTCATTGTAAAACCTAGTCAAAGCAAAGGGGGTTCGGGTTGGCTAGTCAAACACGTGTTCTTTAGCCGTGTAACTGAACAAGAAACCTGTGAGTTCCATGAAACAGCTGATCTTTTTCTTTTTCTTTTTTCACTTGAAAAAGACAAATTATTCTCTCTCACTACTTTCGTGTGATGTGAGAGCGACAAGTGTCGCGTCAAGCATGTGGGCCCCACATCCCAGCAATGAAACAACGCATCAAGTCACCACCACGTGTTAATTTCGGTTTGCCATATATACCCCTCTCTTTTCCCAAAAACCACGAGATTGTCCTCACGTGATCCGCTAATACCGTTCGAGGATTCCTCGGACGTTGCGAGCCGTCCGATGGACCCATTTCACCACGTTACGTATGTCGACGGTTCAAAACTAAGGACGACCGAACTCACTGTTTTACTTAAGGAGGACGCCACCACTTCAGCACGTGTAAGACTTGACGTCAACCGACCTTGACGTCAACCGTCATCCCTAGGTCTTATTCCTCGAGACACGTGTTGCAAATCTCTAGGATTATTGGCTTGTTGTGCATGACGTAATTCTAGACATGTACATATTATATATTAATTTTAAAAAAAAAAAACTAAAAAAAGTTCAAGTCGGCCTTGAGAGATAAGGTGTTTTTTTTTTTAAGAGATTAAACCAAAAATAATAATAATATTTTTTGTGTTGTGAGAAATAACAGAAGGATTTGGAGATTACCCAGAAGGAGAATTGCAGCATTCCATGATCCAGTTTTTGATCGGATGGCAGGACGGCCATGGCGATCAACAGAGCCATCAAGAGTAGTAGTAGTAGTAGTAGCAGTGCATTGATCATGATAATCTTGCTGCTCTTCTTTCATCTTCCTCCTATTGCTTTCCAAGTCTCTTAATTCCTTCAGCTGATGATCACCCTGCAGCAGTCCATTAACATATATATAAATATATATCAGTATAACTTCACATGATCAATACTGGTGATCTCATACTTAAAAATTAATAAATAAATAAATAAGCCTTTATGTAAAAAATTTAATTAGAAATGACCACAGTACTGCAGCCAGCAGCTAGCATGCCTGAAGAAGATAGTTAGCTAATGCATGCAAATAATCTTCCAAGTGTTTCAAGAACACAATTGAGAGAGACTATTTAATTAATTAAGCTCTTGCATGCTATATATAGCTAGCTTCCATAAACAGCAACAATTAAAAACTGATCATCAAAAGATTGTATATATATATACACAATATGTTATGAGTTGGATTATTAATGTATAACCCAATTTATTCATGAGTAGAAAGTAGAAGAAGATATATATGTTGATCATGAAGAGAGATTCATTGTATAAATATAATCACTGACCCCTTTGGAGACTTCAGAACTTGCCATTGAAATGGTGTTGAGAATTGGGAGGTAATTAATCAGAGCAAGGAGAAGAGAAGCTGGTGATGATATGGGTATTGAAGAAGAAGAAGAAGAAGAAGAAGAAGAAGAAGAAGAAGAAGAAGAAGAAGAAGAAGAAGAAGAAGAAGAAGAAGAAGAGGGAGAAGAGAAAGTTGGAGAAGCAAAGTGAAGTGAGGATGAGAATATATAGAGGATGGGAGGTTTAAGTGAACGGTTGAGATTTCAAAACAAAGAAAAAAAAAGATGAAGAAGACCCACATGGCCTAATTCTTCCAATATAGTGTAAAGATGCAATTTATTGGGAGAGAGGGAAATAAAAATAAATAAATAAATAAATAAAAGGGGAGGAGGAGGAGGAGAAGAGCTTTTGTTGCATATGGAGATCACAGCAAACGTTATAATTAAGGGTCCTTTTCCAATATCCACATTGTTTCTCACTGGTTTGGTTAGATTTTGACTGCTTTAATCCAAAACTATTACTCATCTTTAATGCGTTCTTGCTGTGATTTCTCCTCACCCTTTGTCTCCATTGCAAATAGTGCAATTACTTTATCTATCACAATACTATATTGTTATAGTGTTATAATTGTTTTAATCATTATTCTCATTTCAAAATTTTTAAATATAGTTTTAATTATAGTCTAATTAATTCTTGTTTAATTTGTCAACTTAATAACGTGGAGTAAGCAAATTCATGTTTCCAATCCATATAGTTAAAGAAAAGCTTAATTGAGTTGAGTTGAGTATTTTAATTCTTGTCCATTTATTACATTTTTATTTTATTTTATTTTTTTTGGGATTTAGGAATTCATGAACCCATGACCTCATAATTAATTAAAAACCTCACTTGAAATTACATGCATGGATCCTCATCTAGAAGAGTTCTAAAATTATCAATTAATCAAGTATTGGAGAAATCGTTTTTATTTTTTTATTTTTATTTTTTTTTAGGAGAAATTGAAAAATTGATGCCAGCTAGTTGAGGGGTGGTATCAAATAATTGCTATCTGATAATAATCTAAAACATATATGTAATGCTACCTAGTGAAGGGTGGAACTGTAGGAGTGTTTTTTTTCTTCTTGGAAGGAATATAAAGCTTAAATGTATCAATCAAAAAAGATGTACAAGAAGGCAGGAGGAAGGAAGGGAAGTAGGGCATACCATATCAAATCAAATCAAACATATAAAAAGCCACCTAATAAAAAAATTAAATCATGTATTTAATTAATTAGGTACTAATTAACTTATAATTAATACAAGTGCACAAAATAATAATTTTTTTAAAAGCCCTGTGGGGTGAGGATGGAAGAGAATGTCCCTCCCGAATAAAAGAAATAGTCATATAAAGACATGTTTTTCTTCAACCATAGATCTATTATATGTAAACTTTATTATAATTATTATTATTATTTGTATTTTTGTCAATTATTTAGTAGCATATTCCATGCATTATGTGCCCAATTGAGTGTAGATTGTGATAAGGTTTTTTTTTTCTTCCCATTTGGTGTTGTTTTGAATCTCTGATCAAATCTAAGTGCTTTACTTTTCTTAGCTTTGATCAAAACTCTAGTTGGCAGACACATTCTTTTATACTCTATTATGCTTAAAACTGTTTTCTCCCTTCATTATTCGTTAAAATACATATTCTACCTGTCCTTTAAAAGGTATATAATATGTGTGTATTTTAACTATTTAATGAATGTATATCCGCAGTTTTCTCAATAAAATCAACTTAAATGTACAAGGAATTATCAATTTTGTTGCAATAATTCTTTACTAGCTAGAAAATGTCTGGTATTCTATGCCGTTCCATGGATGCTATATTTTGGTACTTCACAATATTTCTTTGTACTTCTGGCTTTAAATTGCAGCCACTGGTGCAAACTGATCTTACTTCCTGTTGGTACTTCTTGAGATTAACTCATATATATATATATATATATATAATGTACTGTAGAGTTTTTTTTTTCTTTTTTTTCCATGCAGATGTGATTTAAACTTAAGATTTTTAGATTCTTGTGGTCATGAAAAATGACATTTTATTAGCTTTAATGACATGGATATGCATCAAAAACTCGATTAATACATCCGTATGGAAAAGGGCTTGTGGTTAAGTGGCCTAAAACGTCACAAAATTCCTCGAATCTCTTTTGTAATTACCAATTGAGTTTGTTGCCTAATGAGGGATTCTCCTATAATGGCATGAGCTTTAAGATGACAGATTCTTCCAAGAGAAATGTGTATGTAATAATTGAGAGAAATATGTTCTAACCACAAAATTTCATGGATGAAGAGAACATTCCCAGTATTATTATTAGGGAACACCATGAATCTTGCAATCCTCATGTATGAAATATGAACTTGATTGGTCTACATTGGCATGATAAATGAATCAAAAGATAATAAAAAAATGCTATTGGAATCTAAAAGAATAATCAAAATATAAAAATTAAAAAATTAAAAAAATATATGATTTTGTTTGAGTTATAACAAATTAAATTTCCCAAAATTAATTTTCATTTGGTGCATGGTTGCCACATTCTTACCTTTCAAAATCAGTATTACTGATTGATCTGTACATATTTTCTTTTGAAATTTTAAGGGTAATGTTGGATTTATTTCCCCTTTTACAGATTCCTCATTGGATTAAAAAATATATTTTTTCAGTGCCCTATTTAAAATGTCAAAATGGTATAAGTTCAAAGTAGCAATATTTCCCTGTTTCGACTATAAAGTAGATGATAAAGTTAATTACTGTCCCTAGATTTGGATGTTTCAAGACATGACAATCCCTGCAAACAAGCAAGCACCCTTAATTTTTTTTTTTTATCTTACAGCTTCAAGCCACCATTGCCTCTTCTTCACAGCACTAAATTAAAGAAGAAAGTGACCCTCTGCATACTTTTTGGCCACCCTTTAATTAGTACATTTTTTTAAAGTTAAGTTTTTATCACTTTAGGTAATTAAATTTAAAGGGCTGGTCATATTAAATATATAGGACTTAAAAAAATTAATGGGGCACAAATATTTGTATCTGTTTTAAGAGTGTATTTGATTCAAGTAGATAACAATGATAGGTACTAATGCTTGATTTTTTTTTTCTTCTTCTTAATCTTCTTTTTGAAAAAATCCAAGTCAAACTCATATGAAAATTATGGGATTTTTTTCAGTAACTTCAGGTTAGTGATGACAATGAGTCAGAAAGAAGTTATCATCTTTAAAAAGTTCATTTGAAAAATAAGAATTTTTTTGTTTTCTTTCATGAGTAACTACTAGGCCATCTGCTTTGTCTCCATGAGAGTCATAAAGAAGTTATTTCTTAATTTAGGCCCAAAAACTGGAATACTTTGATAATACATGACTCATGTATATATTATAATAAAATATAATTATTTTTCTAATTAATTTGAGTTCTTGAGGAATATTAATAGTACTCAAAATGAAAAATATTGAAGCCAACTAGCTAGCTAGGGGGGGGGGGGGGGGTGGTCTTCTCCAAGTATTACTTTGAGGAAAAGGGAATGTCCTATTCATTTTTATTGTCTTTGTTCTAAGAACCATGTTATTATTATGCATATATATAGTTGTTGCCAGCCCACCAATTAATAAAAATGGGGTCAACCCTGTTGGGCTTGGCTATATTGAACAAAGTCATAATCAAACAGCACAACAGAATTGCTGTTAAATTTCCCTTCTTTTTCTTTTGATAGGAATGAACTCTCTTTTGCTGTCTTATTTTGAATCCACCCTCACAATTTAAATTAAAAAAAAAAAAATTCTTGCAAATCAATATGGCTGTGGGGGCATTAATGTCGTGTTCTTTACGTAAGCCCATGTTATCAAAATCGTGAATAAAAATTGAATTATTTTAAGGCTTACAGAATCGAATTGAAATTTTGATTAGTAAATTGTAAAATTTATTGATTCACTTATATTTCACAAGTAAAATGAATTATTTACTTATATTTAAATTGATTGTTTTAGGGTGAATCAAAAAGTAATTAAACCGTATGATTGATAAATTTGAATCGACAATTTTGACAACTATGGTGTCAACTCTAATATATACAAGCTGAAGAAAAGCAGCCACAGCAGCACATCAATGCTTGACCTATTTTAAAAGTTGAAGAGAAGAAACAAGTGAGTGGTGCTATAGAAATTGTAGTTTTCCTTGAAAAAATTAACTTAATTTGATGAGAATCTTTCCATGTCAATACCTAAATGTAGCAACCACAAGAAAGAAACAAATCAAAAAAAATTAAAACAATAAATAGGTTAAAATTAGTAGGTGAGGCTTCAAAATCAGTTCTACAGCAAGGTGTGTTTCTTGGAGGGCCATAGCGTTGTCTCCAAGTGCGGTTTTGAAAAGCAACTGCTCATATTTAGTTGATGCACGACTTATCAACAGCCACCCTGTAGCCACTTTGGATTCAAATTTCTTATATACTATAGTCTATAGATATATATATCAGTAGTGAAGAAAATGAGAAAAAGGAAAAAAAAAATTCTAATAAAATTAAGGCGGCTTATCAGCTATGAACATGTCTGCAACTAGGAACCATTTAATCATATATTATATTTTGTGGAGTCAAATGTCTGCTTCAACATGTCAGATTCCACTTAAATCCAGAAAACGTCTAGATCAAAATTGCGTCAGAGGTCTGATTAGATCCTTTTGTTGCTACTAGCTCAGACCAAATTTTTGATTGAGGAGTATTGGTTTTTTTAATTAATCAGACCTCTCAAGGCTCAAAAGCACTTATCAAAGATCCAATTGGCCTTCTATTTTCTGTGCACCACCTTATCTTATTAATTAATTGACAACTCGATCTATAATGGATGCATGATCTTTCAGCTTTGGTTATTGAGTATTAATTAGTTAGTTATTATATTATAAGAATTGAAATTTAGATTACCCATCTTAGTATATATATAATTAGTACAACAACTAAAATAGACATTGCCCATCTTAATTAATATTATTCAGAAATTCACTTCTTTAATTTTATGGAGTACTTTATTTCTACAACTGAAATACAGATTGCCCATCTAAACATTTTTCTACACTGTAATATAGATTGCTTATCTTAGTATTATTCAAGAACTCACTTCTTTTAAAAAAAAGAAAGAAATTATATATCTAGAGGCTGAGTCCCACAACTGGAAACATAGGTTGCCTCATCTTAATATAATTATTCAGGAATTCACTTCTTTCTATAGAGTTTTGGTTATAGAATTTAAATACAGATTGCCCATCTTAATATTTTTCTAAAATTGAGTTTTTTTTTTTAATGGATATTAGTTTTACGACTGAAATTCAGATTGCCCGTCATAGTATTTGTCTTAGATTCACTTTTATTTCAATGAATATTAGTTCTACAACTGAAATAGAGATTGCCCATCTTAATATTATTCAAGAATTCACTCTTTTTTTAATTATTTTTGTTCATTGATCAGAGTTAGTTCTACAACTAAAATACACATTGCCCATCTTAATTTTCCCATAAATTTACAACCTATATATATATATTAGAGTTTCTCGATCTTATACAAGGAATTTTATTTATACTTGCAAATCCATGACTAGAAAACTTATCTCTCATAATTTACTCTTAACATCTGCTAGTGTTTGAGCTGGCTTTTTCATGCGTGTCTGCTGGTCTGTTCTAGATACAACAAGAACAAATAAGTTCATTTCATGGTGAGGTATGTGAGTTAGGTCATTGACTCGTTGCCCAGTGATAATACTCTTAAATCCACTAACAAATTATTGTGTGGCCTCCAAATGGTTGATTATGTCATATGGTACTAATGGAAATATTATAAAACCTTAATTGTTATCATGGCAACCATGACCTTTTTCATATCTCATGGTGTTTATTAATCAATCACCCAAGCCAAAATATATAATGCTGTCGACTGTCGTTAATCGATAAAAAGGTGGCCATGGTGACATAATCCACACTATGAACAGTTCCTAAGGATCCTAACAATTCTTCCACCAAGTGAATTTGCACCAAAGGGGGCATAAATTTGAATGAACTACAATTTTATGTTGCATAAGTAGAATGGCCGATTAATTAGTGGATTATGACGCTTAAGTGCGCCCTCCCACATGCTTATATGCATTAATGATAACAAGATCTTCGTTGGATATAGTTTGAATGAAGAGTAAAAATGAGGTGGTGTTATGTTACTAATGCATAGCTTTTGTGTGACAAACTGCTTAAACCATACGATAAATTGTCCTCTTTGGATCTTATTACCACCAAGTTGTCTCTAAACAGCTCATTCAAAAAGTTACTTGTCATGTATTAGCTAGCCCAGCTCACACAACCCGCCTGCCTGCCTCATGCTGTGTTCACATGTTTGAGATAAACTCTTCACTTATAACATAATAACCATTCTTATTCTCAAATGATATGAGATTAATTAATTACACCTCATTAACTAGTCAGATACCCACTTCACTAGACAAGTTAACCTTGGATTAACTATACCTCCTTAATCGAATAGGTCACTTTCTTCATTAGATAAGTCAACCTATATGCGTATGGTAATCATCATCATGTTCTTGTTTAATTTCATGGATATTTTTTTAGAGGTTACTTGATGCATGCATTAGAAGTTGTCTGATCAGTTAGGTAAACATAATGACTAATCTAAGATGTTGCTTATCAGAGAGAGCAAAAAAACAAATGGAAACTTATGGCAGAAGTGATGGCAAGTGGCTGCTAATATTGAAGCTAGAAATATATATATATATATATATATATATATATATATATATATATATATATATATATATATTTATATATATATTATAGTCATCATCAATTGCTATTAAATTTACTGTTGATTTTACCTAATTCTACGCAGTAGGCAACACTATGATATATATAGTCAATTTGTGACTGTTTAACACATAAATGAAATGAAATCCCAACACTTAAAAAAACTTTATTTGACAGATCTTCTCTCATATCACATATTTTTTTTTCTCTCAATCAATCTCTCTTGTGTCCCTATCACTTCTCAGAGATTTTTATATTGTTTTCATCAATTGGGCAATAACAGTATTGATTCTCAAAGGGATGTATTAAATACAAATATCTCTTGCTTTTTTTTTTTTTTTGAGACTTCAGGTTTTACAAAAATAAATGTTGCTGAATTTTTGTTGATATGAAGAATCAATGCCTCTGATTTTGTGGATTTATTGTTACTTTATTTTATTTTAAGCTCTAAAACACTCTATCAATAATGAAATCCAGCCACTTTTTCTTTTATTTTTTATTTTTTTCCATAAATAAATAAAGTGGTCCTTGTCAATTGATCCTATAAAGGTGGATTCTTATGGTAGTCTAAGATTTGTTTTTTTTATTTTTAATTCTAGACTTCTACCTTTGAATCAAAGTAAATGGTTCATCATTTTCAAAAAAAAAAAAAAAAAAGTAAATGGTTCATATCCTTCATTTTTCTATATTATTGTTAATTGATTACATCACTAACAAGTAACATTATGTATGTTGATGCGTATAATCAAGATCAATAAGTACCTTATTTTCGGGATTTAATGTCTTTTTATTTAACTAAAAAATAATAAAATGAAAGAGGTTTAATTATGGATGGCTAAATTCACTTATAAAAATAAAAATGTTTGTGTATAAACAACAAATTGAGACTTCTACTACATATATTAGATTAATAACATTAAGTTTTTTGATGCTTATAATCAACATTATTGGTCGGTACTCGACTTTCGGGGCTTTATTATATTTTTATTTGACTTAAAATTAATAAAATTAAAGAGGTTTTATTATGGATGGCTAAATCGGCCTACCTTTTTTTTTTTTTTTTTCATACCACGTTTATTGTCACACGCCACTTAAGTCTGCTTCGGCGGAATAAAAATGGAGTAGAACAATAATGTAGACGGAAGCAGGGATAAGTTCATATTCATTAAAATAAAAATTAAATCTTACAACCTATAATATCCCTAAGTTGAAAAATCAAGTAGAACGAGCCCTCTACCTTAATTTAAAACTTAGGTATGCATTAATTACATTGTTCTAGTAGAAAACAAAAAACAAAATATCCAACATGAATTGGATAAGTAGGCTGCCCACAAAATACTTTTCCACCTTAGGTTCCTTGAAAATGTTAGCAACAGAAGTAAGCTAATACTCAGCAACTGAAATATATATTACATGGTTTATGATAGGGGTGGTAATATAGATTACGATACGAAATAAATGGGTTTAGGTTTTATATAAACAGGTGTGGATCAAAATAAATTAAACTCAATTAGACACGATTAAATTTTAGGTCATTATACGATTATAGACCCGTTTTATACGATTATATTTTATATTAAGACGTATGTTAGGTGTTGAGACTCTAACTTTATAATATTTGATTTGGTCTTTACTATATGGTTCTACAATTATGATTTTAAATTTTTGATTTATATGTTAATTTAGAATTTATATATGATAAATAGGTTAAAATAAACTTGAGAGTTATAAAAAGGTTAATCTGTTTAACTCGTTTATTAAACATGCCAGGTTTGAGTTTATATATAATGATACGTTATTTAAACGTGTCGTGTCTGAGTTTACAATATATTTTATTATACATGATTATGATACTACTGATTACTATACGGCAACATAAATTGTCACCCTTTAATTTATGATAATCAATGAAAAACTCATTATATATACATCATCAATCATTTATGATCAATCACATCATTAAATTATCTTATATATATATATATATAATGGAAAGTAAACTCAAGTTTCTCAAGCCTGAAATCAGGTCTAGATATTCAATCTACCTAAAATATGATTTTTTTTTTTTTTTTTTTTTTTGGCATTACGTATAATAGGATTACTCAAATTCAATGGTTGCTTTTTAGTATAAGCTATGACCAACCCATCCTTATGACAAGGCGCATACCTAACATGGAGATCCACTTGATCCTTTAAATATAAGCTTATACTTATGAATATATGACATGATAAATATATACATGACAACTTTATCAAAACACATAAACACATGCCTTGAAGTTTTCTAAAGACTTTTAGCTCTAAAAGCTGCGATGAATGATTTACACAAAGTCCTAACAAGTCAAGCAATGACTCCAGAGGACTGGACTCTTATTTATAGGCAATTGTGCAAAGAAGGTTATTTATAGTAAAATGGCCTTCTTGGCTGAATATATATTTTTATCAATTTGATATTTCTATGACTAAACCAAAATAATTAATTATCCAAATTTTATAGATAACCAACGACCCTTTTTTTTGGCTTTTAATTAAAAATCGTTACACTAAAGAAGGTTTTCTTAGAGGGCTTGGTGCTATATATATTTTTGCACATTATAGTTTCATACTTATCAACTTGATAAATATCTTATTTTTATTATTTAAATTTTAGATAAAATTCTAATTGCACAAATTTAGGGAATAGTTGGGACAAGTTTTGGGTCCATTTTGTGAATAATACTCACACGTTTTATTTATTTATTTATTTTTTTAAAAAAAAAAGATAAAAATAAAAAATAAAAATCTGCTCCTTGACTTTTAATGCACTAGGCATTGAAATTTTTTCCAACCATGTTTATCTTTTTGTCTGTACTTTCCAACACAAATCCAAAAAATCAATTAAAGCTTTTAATTGACTCCTCCTCATTTCTCTACCACATTTTTCAAAAATTTCTTTTTTAATTTTTATTTTAAATTCAAAAATATGAATTTGAAATAATTATTGATTGTAACTACATTGTATATTAGTTGTAATGCACAGTATACTCTTAGTTCTAGAAATATAAACATGAAACTATTGGTTATTCATTGGTAGTAAAAATTAAAAATCTTCAACTTTAACAAATTGATTAATTGAAATATAAACATAAGTATTGCATATTTGAAAACCCTTTTTAAATTACTCAGAAATCAAAAATTTGAATTATTCTCATTTTTCCACTGAAATAAGTATATGTGTGTGTTTAGGGTCCAATTAATTCGATATGTTACATATTCATAAATAAATATTGGTACATACTATTTTCACTCATCCTTTTCTATTTCTTCACCCACCTTATCTAAAAATTAAAAAGACAAAAAAACCTCATGTGAAATTATAAAAAAGGACAAGTATTAAATCTCTTAAACCTTTTCACATCTTTTTTTACCCACCCACTTTTTATCCTAAACTCTTCAACCTTTCAACTCTTCAACTCATCTTAATCTCCAATCTTATCATTTTCTTCTATTTTTTTAATCAAAAGCATATATTTCCACCATTTTCACCCTTTTTGCAGTTTTTTTTTTTTACAAAAATATACCCAAAATTAAATAGAAAAAAGGGCGAAAATGGATTTCGAAACCCAGAAAAAATGACTTATGAATTAGGTGTGTCGAACCCTGCGTGGACGGACAGAATGAAATATGTCCGCCCTTAAGAGGCTAGACAAAAAAAAAAACTAAAAAATACATTGTCCGACCTAATATACCTCTTTATGTCTGACCTATCGTGGTTGGACATAAAGAGAAATGCCGCCTGTTAGGTCGGATGTTTGCGATTCTGGCATGAGAAATGAGTTTCTGGAACCCATTTCCGCCGCCTCATTCGACCATTTTCACCTTTTTTTTTTGTAAAAAAAATATTTAAATCCAACAATGTAACATTAAAATCAACTTTAAACATGTAAGTATCAAGATTCACTTATTGATTTGTAATCAATATTGCACTTGAATCACTTTGAGTTTGAAACGTCTAAAACTCAAAATAATCTGATTTTTTGACAAGATTTTGCGACGTTGTTACTCACACATCTTTTTAAGAGTGTTCTACCCATTTGAATGATTGAAAAACTTGAAGAAATGGGGTGAAAATAAAAAAAAATAAATGAGAGAGAGGAAAATAGTTTAGGGCCTTGAAGTGAGAATGATAGAATGAGAATTAAGGTGGGTGAAGAGAGAAAAAATAATTAATTTTAAATTTTTATATGAATAAAGAAAATAAGTTGATGAAAAGATAAAAAATAGTGGATGAAAATAGTCTGATCCATAAATATTTTATATCCCTATGTTTAACTATGTATTACAAATTGTACTTAACTAGTAGATTATAGACCGTGGGCCTCTATATAGGCTTAAGGTATGTCAGAAGAGTAGGCTTGCTATTTGAATAGGGCCTTGTTTGGGCTTGGTGTTTAAATCAGTTTCGACTCTCTCCGCCCACCAAACTTTAAAATTAAAAAGACAACTATTTTCATATAATTTATAAAAAAGGACAATACAAAATTTTTATTATTTTTTATAACCTACTCTCTCCATTCGTCCACTTTTGTTTTTGCCTCCATTTAAGTAGATTTTTATTTTTTTTTCATTGTTCTTTTTAGTATTAAATCTATATTTCTTTCTTTTTTTTTGTTTTGAAAGCATTTGTAGGAGTTGAAAATACTATTTGGTATCTTGATTGGAGCCATAAGGTTTTTATTTTTATTTTTAGAAGAAATAACTCCAAGGGTATCTCGCTACGTCACCACGAAGTGACTAATCCCCTCACCGAGTTGGGAAGGACACAATTACCCGAGGCTCGAACTTGATACTTCTCAATGCCCAGTCCCTCGATCAACCGACTTGACTAACTCTGCCTTGGCGGAGCCTTAAGGTTTTTGACCTAAAAAATCTTCCAAACATTTAGAAACACGTTGATCGACAACTAGTAAGAAACAAATTAAAATGAAAAGTTTCTTTGCACTTTACGATAAGTCAATTAAGAGAATAAGTCAAAATTCTCCTTTCCATTATTGCTCCTTGAAGCTTTTGGGCTATATAACTTATCTTGCTAATATTATTGGGGTGAAGTATTCACAATTATTTGAGTACAGGATGCATTATTCTTTTTATCTTTTTACCATATGGAATAAACCTTATGTTCACTTCTAAGTTACATTCCAAATATATTTATGTATATATATATATGGATACTTTTTAATAATATCTAAAAGAGAAAATAAATGATTATATATTCTCTCTGTTTTTTTCTAGGGGTGCTACCAGGATTTTAATAGACAAGCATGATAATGACAATGCGTATATGTTCCAAGCATGCAAAAGCTGAATTGATCATGTTTAGGTCACTTTTTTTAATGGGCAATTTAAGAAATTACAAACTTTAGCTTTAATACAAAGAATTCTACATTAGATATGTAATTAGGAATATACTTTACAAAATGCTCATTTGTTTTTATTTATGGGTAAGCTTAGAAATTACAAACCATTAGCTTTAATATAGTGGATTCTACCATAGATTATAATTACAAAATAATGTAAGGTTATGCTTTAGGCTGATCAATAATGTAGCATTAGAGAATGGGCCCATATGTCTTATTAAATTATTTCCTTTGTAAAATGCTTTATTTTTGTTGGGAATATCTCTTATATAGAGAATTTCTTTCCCTTAAAAATTTATTCTATATATACCTCAATAATTTACAAGGGCATATATATCTTCTATAAGGCATATAAATTATAAGGATAATGATTATTCTTAAATTATATACTTATAATAATGTTATTCAAACTTAATTTTCTTTGGGCTTGTTTTGAAGAGTTTTTTTAAAGTGATTTTGAAAGTGTTTAACAACACATACTTTTAGCAAAATTATAGTGAAGAAAAAAAAAATTTTGCTTTTAAAAGAAACTGGACAAGACCAGCTTTTTCTAAAAGTATTTTTTTTAAAAGTGTTTCTCGAAAAAATGCTTTTGAAAAAGCTCTTCCAAACAGGGACTTTGACAAATACCACATACTTCTCCCTCATTTGTTTTGTATCACATGTAAATACATAATTCGATGACTTGAAACTTTTGAGAAGCTTTCAGTCAAATAAGTAAATCAAGTTAAATTTCCTAAACGTTTTGAGCTAAATCAACGATACATGATATTATTAATTAAAAGAAAATGCTATTCTAATTCAACTTCAATACAATTACACATTCATATTCATTGAATCATTTATTACACATCTAAAGATGTATAAATCATACACATTCAATAAACATGAATATGTAATTGTATTAGAATTATATTATTTTACAGTTAGATTAGCATTAATTTTCTTAATTAAAATTTTTGATTCATATAAATTAATTGTAAATTTAAGCTTTAATTAATAACAAAACCTAGTATGTAATAAATGATGAAAACATGAAAAATGCAGGTAGATCTCCCCTCATTTTACGTATGTTGGAACGCCATTCATGACATGATTTTATAAAACAAGATTCCACTTGTTAATTTCAGATAAGATCCACTATCAATGGTACAGACAGCGCGAGGCCGGTAACATGTCGGGTGGTTTCAGGCGTGACACGTTGCTGTGCATTAAAACATGGTCCAACCTCATAGTATACAATAGTATCACATATAACGATAGATTACCAGCGAAACACGTGCACCGTCGCGTGCTCCAAGTTAGATGAGATAATCGGTCCCACCACATAAAATCAAAGTACTCTATTAGCCTGTTGCTAGTGGGCCCACCTCAACAAATCATCAGTTGTCATTAATGAATCATGATCATATTATATAATATCAATATCTCTAAATTAATTTTATTATATTATTATTATTATTATTATTTTGAAATTCAAATCATGCATTGACCTGAGTATCCACTATTTGCCGTGTAAAGGGAGTTATAAAATGGAAAAAATAATCAGTAAAGACCTTTTATTTATATATTTTTTTAATATTATAAGTGAGAGTGGTTATATTATTTCGATTCACACAATAATATTTTGTATTATGTAATTAATGTGTAATATAAAGTATTGTTACGTTATTCAACATGATCCAATTATTATAACTTATAATATTAAAAATAATATATTTTATATGACATTACCCATAAAATAATATCTACGTTTTTTCCTTATTTTTTACATCTTTCAAAGTCTATGACTTTTTATTTTTATTTTTTTTTATGTCTATTGCCTTTATTCTACCTTTTATATCCCCCAATCATTTGATAATCTTTGTGGTGGAGACCACGGATGTTTTCGTCCATATGTCAAAAAAGTGGGGTATGAAGTGGAATAAAGTTGACAACAAAAAAAAAACCTACCAAATCATTCTTGTGAATTTGGTATGGTTTGGTTCTTTTAAAGGTTGGTTGAATTTAATTATAAAAATTTATTGTAAATAAGTTGGTTAGTGCAATCTAATACAATTAAATTAATTTTAATTCATAAGTATTGTTGTTGGTAGGATCTCAACTAATATTGTTACTGTCCTCACGTATTATATACTTTAAATGGAACATGTTTTCCATAAAGAAAAGCTTACATTTTTATAATGAGAACATCACTTAAATTGTTTGGTCATCATTTAGACTTAAATCAAATGACCTTTAATAATTCATCCAATCCTATAGTTTAATGTACGAAAACAAATTATATTTCTATCAAGGCACATTTGTAGACATTGAGACCTCTGTCCACCAAATTAATGGTAGGAAACATTGTGCTCGTGGGTACGTATATTTTTATTATATTTATGTCAAGGTAAAAACTTAAGATGACTCATAGAATAAGACTTGAAATATTTTTTTTGTTTTGTTTTTAAAAAGATACGACCTTAATCTTCCTAGGGACCCTTTTGTACGATGTTATGCTATTTTTTAGAACTTATTAATTCCTACACCAACAAAGTTGCCACCATGACCTCTTGCTCGCAAATTCCGCACTAGCCTAGTTTGATAATCTATTTCCGGGGTTTGGGTGCATTATTTTCTTTCGGATGAGACCTACGTTGATGAATTGTTTACCTCTAGGATGTCATATCATATTGTATTTATTCAACTTTTGCCAGACTTGATTTGAACCCTATACCCCTCAATTTGCCCCTTAAGTGGTCAACCATGGTGCAGAGTGACGGATCCCTATGGGGTGGGGAGAGGTGACCGTTTTCTTAATACTTTAGAAAAACTATTTATAACTATGTTATGTTATAAAAAAAACTAATAAAATATTATTATTCGTCTCCCCTAATGTTTTAAAAAAACCCTTTATAATTATGTTATAATATATGTTTTCGTTTCACTCTCCAAGATCAAAAATTTAGATCTGCCACTGACCGTGTCTACTACTCATTGGTGATAAGACTTGGAACATAAATTTACTACTACTTTACTATAAGTTGCTAGAACGACTTGGTCATTGCCAAGAATGTTGTGGTCACTCGACTAGCCGAGCCCACCTTTTGGGTGTTAAGCCATTAATCTTTATATCATTTTATATTAGAATATCATTTTATATTAGATGTCCGTGATATAAAAAATGAATTAAATTGATTTTCTTATTTATATTAGTCCTTAACCTTGTTTAAGAACCAACAATCTAATTAGGGTTTAGTTTAAGATATGGATAAAAACACCAATTCCATACAAATACCCTTTGTAACTTTCCCAAAACGGTCTACCAACAAGTCGCTCTCAAAAAGATCATCGTGATTCTCGACGTATGATTGTAACGTAATACTTTCTAATATAATAACGACACGTGGAGCATCCCCTCCAAAAGAGCAAGTGGTTCCATAACGCTGCTTCCCTAGGCCACACTGATGTGGACGCGAATCATCATCATTTCAGAGTCGTAAAAAAAAAAAAGAAGCATTCTAATAGTTCCAATAAACTCCTTTTTTCGGTAAACGGTCATGATCATCCAACCATAACTAGAATGATACGTGGAAGAAAGAGAAGCTAAAGAAAGGAAACTGTATCGCGAGCAAGGGAGCACTGGATCAGAAGTGGTGGTTTTCGTGAAAATAGAAGGGAGAGAGTTCAGAAAGTAGCAGTGGCAGCAGCAGTAAAGAAAAAGCCTGCGACCGTGATGGCGTGTTGTTATTGTTGTTGTTGTCGTTGCGGCGTTAGGCAACGGCCCAACTTCTTCCGTTATTTTTATCTTCACACTTCTCACACAACAACAACAACACATCCTTCGGTTACGTTACCGTTATCGTTATCCTCACGTGCTCCATCACCCTCTCCTCACGTGACCTCATCCCCCCCCTCTCTCTCTCTCTCTCTCTCTCTCTCTTTCTCTCTCTCTATCTTCTCCCTCTCTAACGCAGCTTTTCATTTTTCTTTCTTTAGCTCGCGAACTGAGCTGAACTGAGCTGAACTGAACGCTCTCGGGAGGTGTCGTTTTGGTCGTTAATGGAGGATTAGAGTTTGTTTTAGGGTTTGAGAATGGGGTGTTTTCAGTCGAAAACCAGTAACGTTCAGTCGCCGGACGAGGAGTCTCTTCCGGCGGAGAAGACGGATCTCGGTACCGGAATAGATCAGGTGGATCAAGATCAAGTTCCGGTTTTCAAGGAGTTCGGCTTGTCGGAGCTTCGGACGGCGACGAACGGTTTCAGCTCCGATAACATCGTGTCGGAGAGCGGCGAGAAAGCTCCGAATGTCGTTTACAGAGGAAAGCTCGAGAGCAATCGTTTGATCGCCGTCAAGCGGTTCTCGAAGCAGTCCTGGCCGGATTCGCAGCAGTTCGTGGTATGGTAGAGCGTGTTTGGATTCAGAGATTTGTTTGTTCTTGTTCTTGTTCTTGTTGTTTTTGTGGTTCGGGGATTGGATGAGGTTGTTCTTGATATTGCAGGCGGAGGCGGCGGGAGTGGGGAAGCTGAGGCACCAGAGGTTGGTGAATCTGATTGGATGTTGCGCGGAGGGAGATGAGAGGCTGTTAGTGGCGGAGTATATGCCGAATGATACGCTTTCGAAGCATCTTTTTCATTGTAATCAAATCACTTTATTTCCTGTTCTTCTTTTTCTGCTTTTTATGGAAGTTTGTTTATTTACATTTGATTTGGTAGACTAGGGTTTTAGAGCGGCAGTTGAGTTTAGAGTGACTCGGATGAGTCGGTAGTATTGAGTCATACATGAAGAATCGGTTGTGTCCGCATATAGTTCTTGTTGGAGATTCGGAAAGTAGCTTTCAGGATTTTATCTGTGCATAAAGCGAATTGAACTTGGAGCATCTCTGCTCGAGTTTTCTCTGTAGATATATACTAATAGAGATGTGCTTCAATGTTGACGGTTCACATTTCTTTAGTACAGTAGACACTAGTAAAAAATGGAGAGCGGAGTTTTTATGACTATCATCTGGCATCCGATTGTGACTATTTTTAAAAAGTTGTTTTCGAGTTCATTTTTAGAAAGCAATTTGTATTATTTTTGTTTTCTTCACAAAACAAAAAACAGTTCTTGAATTTTTCAAAAAACAGTTCAACCAAACAAGTTTTATAGGAATCTTGAAATTTTAGGCCAAACGAGGCCTCCTTTTCTTCATTTTTGATTACTTTTATGCTTTGTTGTTTGCTCTTTATTAGTTTTTGGTGCTCTGTTGCAGGGGACAAGCAGCCATTGCCATGGGAAATGCGTGTTAGGTTGGCGTGTTATATTGCACAGGCACTTGACCATTGCAATAATGAAAACCGTCGAATTTATCATGATTTGAATGCGTATAGAGTTCTTTTTGATGAGGTAAAGAATTAACATTGTTGGTACTGTGAAAGAATTTGTAATGTGTGAAATTTTGTACCATGTGGACTGATGTTTCAGATCATTCATGTAACCCAGTAGCGTCCTCACTGAGTCTTTTGCTAAAATTAGGGTCTTGCATACCTTAATTATATCTTTTAGAAAACTTTTTAATAGTATTTTCATATTTTGAAAGTAAGTATGATTCAGATTCCCATTTTTGAAGTTCTCTCTTCGAAAACAGGAAAATGAAAAGGGCTGTTATGGCAATTTAAGTACCGATTTCTATAATTTAAATTTGGAAAAGGACATTATTCGATGTTGCAATGGCATTTATTTGCACAAGTAGTAACAATTAAGATGTGTAAAATCATATTTATTGAATTTGGTATTTTCGACTTTGATAACATGGTCAAATTCTTGAAAAGGCATTCCTTTTCTTTTTCGAATGACTTTTAGAACTCCTTAGCTTTTATATTTTTGCATTTGGATGAGCATTAGTTGATTATTTTTTAAAATGTTTTCATGGATGTGTTGTTAAGGTTTGTTTGGTTTAAAGTTTACTGCAAAGAGCAGAATAGAAGTATAATTATGTTTTGGTATTATGCAATAATAGTCCAGATAATGCAATTGAGTTCTTTTCCCCTTCCTAAGATCTGATTTAGTTCATAATAGAATAAACTAAAGTAGATATATATGACACAAGAAGATAAATGTGTTTTATTTTTTGATAATACTTCTTATTGTTCAAGTCCATGTGCTTTTCTTTAAAAGTTAGAAACATACAACTATAATTATCTTTTTATGTAGAACAAGGCTACAAATTTTTATTCCACGTCAGAATACTTATTGTGTAGGCAGTAATTTCATTTGGTACTCCTGTTGTCAATAGTGAAAAGAAAAAGTGCTGGGAAACTGCCTTCTTTCTAGGAATCTCTAGCACAACAAAGCTTAAGTGAACTAAGGAATTACGATATTAACCATTGTTTTAATTGTGGTTAAAATGGCATTTATGACAGTTGAACGTGGAATTCATATATTAGCTATTTTAGCTTTTTGAATATAAAAAGGTTGTCTAAGACTGATTAATGTGAATGCTGACCGAAGGTTTTTTGCTGCATTTGCTCAACTGGATAAGGATAAGTAGTTGTTTGCTAATATTGCACAGTGGATGAGAGATCGATGCACCAGGCTTTAGGTATATTAATGGGAGAAGGGGTTAAATGACGACTTTACCCACTGAGGCAGACATCTTGAGTCCTTGTTGGGGTTAGGTGACTCTTATACAAGCATGCCATAGGTAGGCTACATATGGTTTCCTAAGAATGAACTAATTATGCACCATGACCTTGATAAACAATAGTCTTGTGTGTCCTGCAAAGTATTGCTCTGAATTTTGACATGGATAATGGATCTTGGTGAAGTTTCTTCTTCCTTGTTGCTGACACACTACTTGTGTTGTCTCCTTCTCATGGTTTCTTAAGTGAAAGTATCATTTAAAATTTGGGGGGTGGAATTAGGCTTGTTGGTAAATTGCCAAGTGGGATTGGTGGTCATGTATCTACTACCTAGTGTCATACAATATAGCAGGGTATTAGAATGGGTTCATCAGTCAATACTAATCTTTTCCTTTTCCATCCTTTTTGTTTTAAGCATGTGTTACTTTGTCTATCAAAATTTGGTTTGGTAATGCCAAGGATGAGGACATCATACAGCTCCTGGTATGTGAAGGAGATTTAAAGCAATGCAGACAGTATTTATTGGGTTTTTCAGTGGAATTCTGATTTGTAAAGGTGGCCAACTTGTACACTCTATTCCAAAAAGAACAGAGAGTCTAAAAGCACATTGTTGGTTTGAATAAAGCAAGTTGGCTTGTTCCATTCTTTATGTATGTCTTTTGGGCTTTACTTGTTTATTTTGTGCCATTGGTCTTGTTTATGATTTAACATGATCTAGCCATTGTCTTGGTTTCTTGCTGCCTTTATTATTTATTTTAGTTTTTTAAACAAGATTGAGTGGGAACAACCTGTATTTCTTGTGCATTTTGTCTTCTTTAAATGTTTCAGATAATATTTGAATATTGAATTGATGTAATGTAGTTGCAGATATCAAAACAGTGCCCTAGATTTAAATTCGGGTTATAATTGCAGTGGTGGTTTCTTTTCCCCAACATTAGAATTGAAATGTTTGACGTACTTTTATGTTTGTTCTAGGATGGTGACCCTCGTTTGTCTAGTTTTGGACTCATGAAAAACAGTAGAGATGGAAAGAGCTATAGTACAAACCTGGCCTACACTCCACCAGAGTTTTTGCGAACAGGTATCATTTGCATTGTTTATATCATTGAAGCTCGCAATTTGATTTAGATGTGATTTTGTCTTGTAAACAATCATATGTTGCTAATTAACAAATCTAAGCTTTCAGTTTCTGCTGGGTTTCAGGATCAAATGTTGGTAGTTGCAAGGTTTAAGATTCTTTATGCCTATTAAGAAAGATTAATGACAAGCAAATCACTAGAATTTTTTTTTATTTTTTTATTTTTTATAAGAGCAACACAAGTGATTGTCAGATTATAAATTGAAACTTTACAACTTCAAGGTAATATAACTGCAATTATAGACAAAAGTCCCAATTTAAGAAATATCTTTATGACATTTGAAAAAACAAACCAATGTGCCATGACATTAGCAATAATGAAGCATATTAAACATTCTTCTGTTTGAAAAAAAAAAAAAAACCTTTGCATCTGTTTGATTTTCTATGAAATGTATACATTAGATGTTGGGTTGTTGATGCTGTTGTAGCTAAACAACAAAAGTAAACTTCAACTGCAGTAATACTGTGCGTTCAAAACTCTTTGAGAAAAGGAACTTCAAATGCAGTATACTGCACTAGTACTGTATGTACAATTTAACTTATGATATATCCTCTTTCTTTATTAGATATTTTCCGCATCTAGTTATAGTATTTCGGTTTAATTGTATATCTTTTCTCACAGGTAGCCATGCAATAATTTGTCTAATTTGTGCAAATTACCATTTAAACGCTGGTTCTGATGTTCATTGATCATCTACATGTATTCCAATCAAGCAAAAAATAAAGAAGGAATTCACTGACTTTTAATTACTTGAATTTGGAATCACCCTTTTTGCAGTTATTATCTGGTGACTGGTGAGTACTTATTTTATGGTGTTTGATAGTCCATCTTCTCTTAATCTTGATTTGTACCCAAAACTGGTACAGGCAGGGTCATTCCTGAAAGTGTGATCTACAGCTATGGAACAGTTCTATTAGATCTTTTAAGTGGAAAGCATATCCCCCCAAGCCATGTGCGTAAAATTCTACTTTTTTTTTGTTTTTGTTTAAGTTTCTCTGTTTTTTTATTTTTTTTATTTTTTATACATTGCTATTAGGATATGCTGAAATTTTCTTTTGTGAGGAACCTGCTCCATATTTCCATTTTTTGGAAGCATGCCATCTCATTTTGGTTGATAATAAGACAAATGGAATTAAAAGAGGTGGTTATTTGGAATGGAAATGGATGTGGGGGCATTATTTCTGAATTAAAACAGACTTGCATGTACATTTATTGCTGCCTTTCCTCTTGTACCTTGTGCCGCGAAGGCAATTGCCTCACAGGCACCTTGACCTTCTCTGAAGAATCAGCTTATGAGCTGTTTCTTTTTTTTTTTTTTTTTTGGAAAGAATATACTTCATGGTTCATACCAGACTTGTTAAGAAGCATATAATCCTTTTTTGCATTCTCCCAAATTATGCAATTAGCTTGAAAAGCATATATATTGTTTTGGTTGGTAACGCAATGGTTCTTACTTTCACTGGTTTCACAGGCTTTAGACTTGATACGGGGTAAAAATGTATTGCTGTTGATGGATTCATCATTGGAAGGGCAGTATGCTAATGAAGATGCTACGAAATTGGTTGAACTTGCTTCAAAATGTCTTCAGTCTGAGGCTAGAGATCGACCTAATACCAAATTTCTTCTAACAGCAGTAGCACCCCTTCAAAAGCAGAAAGAGGTGAGAATTTTTAGTGATAGAAAATTGGATTAGTAAATGTAATTTGTACTATATTTTCTGCTCAAACGTGCTAGTTTTTTTGATAGAACTCTTCTAACGTTATAGTTGGTTGCCAGGTGGCATCATATGTTCTAATGGGTCTGCAAAAAGCAGTAGCAGTGCTGCCAATCATGCTTTCTCCTCTGGGAAAGGCCTGTGCAAGGATGGATCTTACTGCTGTGCATGATATTTTGCTCAAGACAGGGTACAAAGATGAAGAGGGTGCAGAAAATGAGGTGAGATGCTGCTGCTTTCTCTATTTTTTTACGAGTTCCTTCACTTTCAATGTAATATTGTTTGTAAAAGAAAAAAAATGGAATAATTCAGAAGTAGCATTAGTGGAAAATTACTTATTGTGTGATTTTGTGATAATTTGTTGTTTGTGTGAAGCTGTCTTTTCAAGAATGGACACAGCAGGTCCAGGAGATGCTTAATACAAAGAAGTTTGGGGATATTGCATTCAGAGACAAGGATTTCAAAAGTGCTATTGATTATTATTCTAAGGTATATTCTCTTAGTTTCCTTTATTGAAGTGCATTTTATCTTTGAAAAGTATACGCTATAATCTGAACTGTTTTGGGTTTGGTGGAGCTGATAAGTAGTTAAAGATGGATAATCTAAATAAAAATTATAATAAATATTATCTTCAATGTCTGAAGCTTCTATGTCAATGGATTGTTTTGAGATGCTAGAATTATGGCATTGTTACGCTCTAGGGTTCCCAATTTCTCAATGACATTTGACGGGTATATACCTACTTGACAAGGAGTGTCATGGGCATGATGAATATCTATGTCTGCATTATGTGCGATCACTTGGTGCTTGTTCTCTTTCCACTTTGTCGTTTGTTTGGTGTCGGTGTTTATGTTTGAAGTATGAGCTTGTTGACCCTTTTAATTCTTTTATTTATTTATTTTTTTTTTTTGATAATCTTCTTTCTTCTTCTTCTTCCTCTTGATGAAACATTCTGTTGCTATTTATCCAAATCTGAATCTGAATTCTGTTCCTAAACACAGTTAGCAGTGATGATGTCCGTTCCTTCCGCCACTGTCTTTGCACGAAGAGCCTTGTGCTACCTGATGAATGGCCAGCCTGAACTTGCACTGAGAGACGCAATGCAGGCTCAGGTTTGCATGCCCGAGTGGCCAACTGCCTTCTACTTGCAGGCTCTTGCCCTCTCCAAGCTCGGAATGGAAACTGATGCTCAGGACATGCTCAACGATGGAGCCGCTTTTGAAGCAAAGAAGCAAAACAGCTGGCGCGGTTGAAGTTTCAGTTCTTGTAGCCATATAAATTACAGAGATCTCCATCTGTCCTGTGTTTTTTTTTTTGGGGGGGCTCTGGGATGTTGCTTAAAAAGAGCAAGCACACAAAAGAGAAAAATTAAGAAATCAGAGGAAGAGTTAGTTTCTATTAAATGGTGCTGGCATTGTATTATTGCTTATATATGAGAGGGTAATCAGAAGGTGCAATGTAAAAAGTATTCTTAGAAATAAGTTGGGGAAGGAAAGAATCATAGATTACATGTACTGCTGCATAATTCCCATTCGACCTTTCGTTCTCTTTTTAAGCTTTTGGTGTAGAAGATAAAATAATGGCCATGCTTAGTTTAGTTCAAATCAGAGGCAAGCATATAACTATTTTTAGCTTACAGCAGAGCCTTTTACCACAACTTTTAACCATGGAAACAGGCTAATAAAATGATAACCTTGTTATTGATATCATTATTATTGTTTTCTATGATTTCACGATTCCTCGTTTACAAGGGACTCATAGGCTTGTTCAAGTAGGTTTGAACTTTTCAAAAATTATTCTTACTTTTAAAATAAGTAACATCAATTAATAAATGAAGTCGTAATGACACCCTTTTTAAGGCATCATCACTCCACTTAAATAATATAATTTCTAAACTACCAAGTTACAATTACCCTAATGACCTTATTTACAAAAAAAAAAAAAAACTCGCCCCTAAATCAACTCTAGTTCATTTTTATCTTCTTTTTTTTCCAACGATCGTCTTCAACTCCCGTCTCCTTCAACCTTAATATCTTTTCAACGCCATTACATTTTTACAAGATTTAAAAGATTTTTAGATTATTTCAAAGTAAATTATTTTTTATTTTGTTTAATAGGTTTAGGGCATTTAAAAAACACCACCATCAATACACATTTAATTATTATGGTCAAAAATTATTATGGCCAAAGAAGCACACTCTCGTGACGATGAACATCAAGAAGAGATAATTGTTTGTTGTGTGCAAATATCTTGTTGGGTTTTTTTTTTTTTTTTTTTAACTCGTGATGTAGGGATGCCTGCCGACCCTTGTACAGGAGGGTGTCGACCTTATATAGTAATAGTCGGCCTTGTTTGGTCGACCCTCTTGTATAAGAGCCGACCCTCCTATTTCTTTATTTTTTTTTGTATTTTTACATTTTATATTGCATTGGGATGCATTTCATGATATTTTTGACATGTTTACAACCATTCTGGGTTAGTTTGGATGGCGGGATATTGTTTCTCACCCGTACCCCATATTAGAATTTAAAGATGAGAATGATATCCCCATACCCAAACTAACCCGGAATGGTTGTAAACATGTCAAAAATGTCATGAAATGCATCTCAATATAGTGTAGAATGTGAAAATGTAAAAAAAATATAAAAATAGGAGGGTCGGTCATGCATTCATGGCCTACTTTGTACCGATTGGTCATGCGTGGTCGACCGTAGGACGAAGTTTGTCAATGGTGACGAGCTTCATTTTTTTCTTTTTTCACACAAAACACCCATACATGCTCCATTTCATGAATAAAAGTGTACAGAAACAAAAAAAATCATTAAAACATGCATTTTTTTTTCAATTCAATGGATCAAACGTTAAAAATATTCATAAGACCAATGTGTCACGACGCTCTTGACGTAGGCTGACGTCATGACCGACACAGTGTACTATACACTGTACATACCCTGTATAAAGTATATAATACACTGTCAGCCTCAACAGAATTACACAAATCTCCAAAAAAAAATTGACAGCATCTCCCTATAAAATGGACCTCTCACAACCTGATATACCACAAATCAAATCCAATATATATAATCATTCCATTTATTCCACAAATCAAATTCTCACATGATAAATATATATGATCATCTCATTTCATCATTACAAGCATTGTATAATCCAAAATATCAAACCAAAATCAATGTTCCCTTACAACCCAACTATATGATAATATATATATGTAAGATGTAATATATATATATATATATATATATTCATATGAAAATGAAGAAAATATAATCAATTTCCTTCGCATACACGTACATTAACAAAGTAAGAATTTAAATCACGTATCTACTATCGTGCTTTTCCTTTTAACTCTGTACCTGAAATATTGAAGGATATGAAGTGAGCAAACAACAGCTCAGTGAATATATCTCTTGATATGTCAATTATATGCATTTAGAGAAACATGACATTTTAAATCATTTAAAACAATTATTAACCATATGCATCATTCAACGAATATATCATACATGTCAACAATATAAATTTCATGATTTTTCAAGAAAACAATGCATCATTTTCAACTAAAACCACAATCTCCTCCATTCTCGTAATGGAGCGGGTACGAACTCCTTATTATGCACCGATAAGGAGCCTACGCTCGGACCTCACATTACTCAATTCACAGTCATTTCAAGGATCTCCAATCCTTACTAGGACAGACCTACTGACAATGAGGTTACGCATAACACTTATCAGAGTCTAATTCCTAACGAAATGATATCATATGCGATCTGCCTTTGCACGTCTCGCACGCTCCAATGCCAAAACCATTTATGAATGATCAATAAAACACAATCGCTCGATAATTTAATTTCATTTATTCATATCTATTTACATATTTAATTTCTCAACTTACTTCAAATTACCAACAATAAAGATCAACCTGAAAAATATTATACACATTCTGTAAATTTAGATTCCAACTCAATTTAGGACTCATAGACAGTTGAAGAAACTACTGTATCATTTCTATGGTCAATCTAGATATTTCCACAAGAAAGATTAGTGAAAATAGATTTTCAATTCATATTTTCACTAATTCTCAATTTAATTTCTCTATTGGAACATATATCAATTTTATCAAAAATATAGTACATTCCTAAAATTATTCTGTCCACATCGACACGTGTAAAATCAGTCATACTACCATTCTGCTATCTTCAACAGATATTTTACTAAGGTTTTATACGTTCGCGAAGGTCGCGAAAGTAAATTTTACTCACCAAAACCATATATTTAGTTACTAAAAATATCAAATCATATAAAAAAAATCACAATCTTAGTATCAAAACGTCCGGAATAAAGTTCTCTACGATTTTATGATCTCAAACCGGAGTTTTCACTGGATTTCAATTCCATTTTATTTACTGGAAATAATCACATTACTGTTCACAATATTGTTCATTGGAAACGTGTATAATTTTACTAAAATTGTCAAACGGTCTCCAAAAATCGTGAAATTAGCATCGATGGTCTCACAACAGTCTATTCTACCATTCTATAGCCTTAAATTGTAGTTTTATTAGGTTTTAATATAATTCAAAAGGTCTCCAATATAAACTCTTACTTTCAACAACCATAAAATTTCAAATGAACAAATAAATGAAATCTAACCACATGTTCAGAACTTCTACAGTCTAAGGAGTATTTTTCAACCATTCGAGTAAATTTTTATTCAAGTCGGGTCAAAATCCCAATTTCGAAAACATCGTAAAACATCGTAAAAACATCGTAAAATAGCTCCCATAGCGAAAATTACTCCGAGAGACTCGTTACATCTAGCTTAACTATCAATTTCACGAAAAAATAGAGTGAAAATTACTTACCGCAGGTTCGATTTGTCTTTGAAATGTTAAAAACTCCTTTCTTCCTTTTTCCCTTGCCATAAGAATGAAAATTTTAAATTTTTTTACGGTGAAAATTAGACCAAAAAAAATAAATTGATTGTTTGCTTTAGTGTTCAGTTCTATAAACAGTACCCGTAAGTAAACAGTAACCCTTTTTTTTACTATGCATTTTCTTTATTTTTCGTTTATTATATGCTGAATACTTATAAAAAATATACATTTTGTATGTCAATTTTTATGTAAAAACATGTTTCGGACTTGTTTTTAATATTATCAAGTCCATTTGACACACGGACACATAATTTTTTACGTACATATACGTATATTATACCCTTTAATGTATATATATATATATACATACGTCAATCGAATATATTAACTAAAAATACAGAATGTTACAAATGAGTCGCAATTCACTTCAAATGGAATTCAAACGATGTTTCTCTAGCTTCAATCTTCTTTCAACTAAGATAAGAAGATAAAAATAGAGGGCTTTGGAGTTAGGGGTTAGGGTTTTGGAGAAGAAGAAACGGTGGAGAAGAGAGGAAAAGTTTGGGTGGGGTACAATGGAGAAAGGATAGTTTAGGGTTTTCTTTTTTTTTGGCTGGTTAGGAATACCATATATATATATATATATATATATATTAGGGTAGGGTTATATTAATAATTGTGGCGAAGATAGTCAGTTTTCTAATGGGGTCCGAATAGTTGCTCTTTTGTTTTTTTTCCCTGTTTTTTATTTTTTAAACAAAATAAGAAGAAAAAAAACAAATTAATAATATAAGACACAATCCCAAAACCAGTCTCTTTAAATATAGAAAAAGCAAAGGAGTTTCGCAGCTGTTTTGAAGATACGATCTAACAGCGTCAAATTCCAGTATGAAATTGAACTGAATTCTTCTTCTTTGATTCCTCTATTTGTTAGGGTTTCTTCTGCTCGTTCTTCAACTCGTGTAATAGTTATGAATTGCATTCTATTAGGGTTTCCAATTCTTCTTCGACGAATGCGTGGAGAAGAAGGAAAAAAAAAAGTCTACGTTTTGTTGATATTGTTTTCACGTTGAAATTCATAAACAACATTGTAAATTTCACATATAGAAAGAGATTGTGATCGAATTGATTGGGCGAAACGTGTTTTGATCTGTTGTACTGATTTCTTGTTTTGGATTGTCGTAATTTGTATGAATTGACGTTCAAGTTGAAGAGTTGTTAATCACTAGACTAGATTGTGATTGAGTGTAGTAATTGAATTACCAATTACAATTATTTTGTTTTGTTTTGGGCAGATAATTTAAGCCAATGCCATGGAGGAAGAAGAGGAGGATAGAATTTTGCTGCATTCTTTGGGCGTTACATCTGCTAACCCTGAAGATATTGAACGAGACTTATTTAAAAAGGTGCCCATTATTAGTATTTATTTAATTCATTTTGGTTTTTAAAATTTTTTTTTATTTTATTTTATGTGTGTTTTCTAAATTCTTTGTGTACATTATAAGGACTGGTGCTCAGATTACTACAAGGTTTCTAGTTGATATAGTGTTGTAGGTCAATAATTAAGAAATTGCATCTGAGTTTCTCCTTCGTGTTCTTATTTATTTATATTTTGCAGTCGTGCCTATGGACTTTTTTCTTAGTGATTCCTTTTAGTTTGGTTGTAATGCTAATCAAAATTCCATTTTGTTCATCAACTTTCTTTGTAAATGTAAAATATTTTTCTTTCTATTGAGTTTTTTTCATAATTTCTCCATGCAATCGATTTTTTTTTTTTCTTGGAAAGGAGAAATTTTATTAAAGGGCCAAAAAGAACAAAAAAACAACAATCCCTACAGCAGGGGAGCCCAAGGGAAACAAACACCTAGAACAGAGAAACCACCCAGCACGCCCAATTAGTGCCTTTGCCTAGCATATCTAGTTCCAATGGCATCAGGATGCAGAAGATTTTTCAAGTCGGGTGGTTCATGACAACTAAACATGAGTATATCATCTCCAGAAAGGACTAAGGAAGCACATTTATCTGCAACAGAGTTAGCCTCTCTCCAAACATGGCTAATGGTTAAAAGGTTGAAGATATATATTAGTGGTTGGGATTTGGGAAACATCATGTAATGTCGGTTACCAATGGCAAGAAAAATACCTCAATGTTTGGTTATTGGTGGAAATTCCATGGTGTTCCTAGTGGGTGAAGAAGTGATTGTTACATTATCTTTTATTTTTCATATATTTTTTTTGAGATTCGTATTGAAAATTTGAAAAAAAATAGTATATCTGATGATGAAAATTTTTATTTTAACCCATTCCCAGACTCTTGGATTTTATGTCTCAATTTTAATTTGAGAATCATCTGTTACTCAGTTAGTCAGGGGCCTTATTCTTGTGTACATTGCTATTTGCTAATTATACACAGAATTTCAAGAAACATGAATAATATCATTAACAAGTAATCCTTTGCACCAATCCTGATTTTGTTGGCTTCTCACTCTTCGAAAATGCTTATTCTTGAGTGGCAGCAAGCAAATAATGTTCAGGATGGGAATGAAGCTGGAGGGATTGCAGGAGAGCAGCTTCTTGAGGATGAAAAAAACATTGACTCACCATCTACTACCCGGGCAAAACTTGAAAATAAATTAAAGGCAGTAAAAGTTGAGATAGATGCTGTTGCAGCTAGTATTGAACAGACAGGTAATGATGAGGAGGCCTCAAATGCCATTGCTAATGGGGTGGAGAGACATATAGTGGACAATGACAGTGCCATTCAATTTTCTGCCAATGGTTTATCTCTGCAGCGGGCCTTAGCTACTGATCGCCTGAGAAGCCTTAAGAAAACAAAGGCTAGGCTGCAAAATGAACTTAAAGAGTTAGGTGATGATGGGCACGATAAGCTGATTGAGGATCTGGTCAGGGAAGAGGTGAAGCCCCAGCGAAAGCTGAAAGAAGTTCAAAAGCCAAGCAAAGATTCAAAAAAACGTCACAAAAGGGTGTCTTTTAATGATGATGCTGATTTTGATGCAGTGTTGGACGCAGCTTCTGCAGGGTTCGTTGAGACGGTATGTGGTGTATCCCATGTATATCAATTCTTCAGAACCTGAAAATGAAAATGGGCCTAAAACTGGAGTGAATGTGATACAAATGATGGTGGTCAGTGATGCAAATATTTTGAGAATTGACATTTCATTATTATATGTAAACTAGCCAATGGTTAAGATTTGGGAATCGCAGCCTTCGGTGTTAACTTTTTCAATTTTATGTCTTTAGGAAAGGGACGAGTTGGTGCGTAAAGGCATTTTGACTCCTTTTCATAAACTTAAAGGTTTTGAGCGTCGTCTTCACCAACCAGGGCCATCAAATCAACCCCGTGTGCCTGAGGAAGAAGACAATGTTGAGAATATCACTTCAACAACAATTGCTAAAGCTGTTCGTTCCATCTCGGAGGCTGCACAAGCTCGCCCAACAACTAAGCTGGTTGATACTAAACATTTACCTAAACTTGATGCTCCTACACATCCATTTCACAGACTAAAAACACCTGTGAAACCACCAAAATTGACAGAAACTGAGCCATTGAAGAGCAAAGATAAGAAAAGCAAACGCAGGAGACCTTTAGCTGACAAGAAATGGAGAAAGGCTATTTCTTGTGAAGAAGTGCTCTCAGAAGGTAGTGCCATGTGTTGTTTACTCTAGAATACTGAGCATGTTGCTGATTTCAAAAGCTTTGAGAAATTAATACCTGCTGATATTTGCTGACATTCTAAAGAAACTATGACTCCCATCTTTTTTAATTCAGGGTGAACCACAGTTCTTGCATTAAGTCCCTGTCTTAATGCATATGAAGAGATGTTAGATTGAGTAGGATTTTCTTTTGCTACTAATTGGATGCTTTATCCTTTTATTTCCTGTTTTGTTGGTTTTATTGGTGTTGTATCCATTATTGTCCATTTCGCGTGATTGATTATTTCATGTGACGTAATGTTATGACGCACAAGGTTTAAAGTTAGCTGATAAGAGCAGAGTTCCAATTTTTCACTGGGGGAATGTTCATGTAACTTCTGTGCTTTTGCCATGTTTATTTCTTGAACTTGCTGATTATAGTTCTCAAAAAACTCATTTAGTTGTATTAATTAAACATATCTAGGATGTAAGGCATATTTAGATAGGAGTGATTTAATACAAGCTTGAAAGTTTGTGGCAGGAAAATAAGTTTTATGTTGCTGTTATTTGGACAATGCACTTTTCTAGCCGTTGTTCTTTCAGTTATTTGCTGATATTTTACTTTTTTATTTTTATTTTCCAAAAGAAGGGACGGATGCATTGGTTTTGTCCGACCCTGAGGAAGAACATCAAGATGATGAAGCTGCAGATGACTGCGAACATTCTTATGTAACACTTGAGGGAGGATTAAAAATCCCAGATTTTATTTTCAGGAAACTCTTTGATTATCAAAAAGTTGGAGTGCAGTGGCTGTGGGAACTGCACTGTCAAAGAGCAGGTGGAATCATTGGAGATGAGATGGGTCTAGGTAAGACCATTCAGGTCTTAGCTTTCCTTGGAGCGTTGCATTTCAGTGACAGGTACAAACCGAGTATAGTTATTTGTCCTGTAACACTACTGAGACAGTGGAAAAGAGAAGCTCGAAAATGGTATCCAAAGTTCCGTGTTGAGATACTTCACGACTCTGCCCATATTCGTACTAACAGAAAGAAGATGGCCCATTCTGATGACAGTGACAATGAAAGTGATGCCTCATTAGATAATGATAGTGATATAGCCGTTTCCACTAAAAAAAGAAAAAAATGGGATTCCTTGATAGGTGATGTTTTAGGTTCACCCTCAGGATTGCTCATTACCACTTATGAGCAACTTCGGTTGTTAAGGGAAAAACTACTTGATATTGAATGGGGTTACGCAGTGCTTGATGAAGGGCATCGTATCCGCAACCCTAATGCAGAGATCACTCTTGTTTGCAAACAGCTTCAGACCGTGCACCGGGTTATAATGACGGGTGCACCTATTCAGAATAAATTGTCTGAACTGTGGTCATTGTTTGATTTTGTCTTTCCTGGAAAGCTTGGAGTTTTGCCTGTATTTGAAGTAGAATTTGCCGTACCAATTTCAGTTGGAGGTTATGCAAATGCAAGTCCGTTACAAGTCTCTACAGCTTACAGGTGTGCAGTGGTTCTACGGGACCTGATCATGCCTTACCTTCTCCGTCGTATGAAGGCTGATGTGAATGCCCAGCTTCCAAAGAAGACTGAGCATGTTCTCTTTTGCAGTCTCACTGAGGAACAGCGATCTGTGTACCGGGCTTTTCTTGCAAGCTCTGAGGTGGAGCAAATTTTTGATGGTAATAGAAACTCTCTATATGGAATTGATATCATGCGTAAGATTTGCAACCATCCTGACCTGCTTGAGAGAGAACATGCCTTGCATAATCCAGACTATGGTAATCCAGAGCGCAGTGGAAAGATGAAAGTTGCTGCCCAAGTGCTCACGGTTTGGCAAGACCAGGGTCATCGTGTTCTTCTTTTCTCACAGACTCAACAAATGCTTGACATTTTTGAAGGTTTCTTACAATCTTTTGACTATAACTATCGACGAATGGATGGACGTACTCCAGTAAAACAAAGGATGGCTCTTATAGATGAATTTAATAACTCAAATGACGTATTTATCTTTATCCTAACTACTAAAGTTGGTGGCTTGGGTACAAATCTCACTGGTGCAAACAGGGTTATTATCTTTGATCCTGATTGGAATCCTTCTACAGACATGCAGGTATCATGATCCATTATTTTATCTGTTTTTATTTATTTTTTATTTTTTGTGATACTAGTCTATGGTAACATGTAAATAGACATGAATCTGAACCAAGGAAAACTGTTTCAGGCAAGAGAACGAGCTTGGCGCATTGGACAGACACGTGATGTGATAGTATATAGATTGATTACTCGTGGGACCATAGAGGAGAAGGTGTATCACCGACAAATTTACAAGCATTTTCTCACAAATAAGATATTGAAGAATCCACAGCAGAAAAGGTTCTTTAAAGCTAGGGACTTGAAGGATCTTTTCACTTTGCAAGATGATGGAGAAGTTGGTTCAACTGAAACGTCTAATATTTTTGGTCAGTTGTCTGGAGACATCAATGTCATTGAGGCCCATAAAAATAATAATGATAAACAGAAAAATCTTGATGTGGCCATGAAAAACTCCCCCAGTAATCCTGAAGTTGGCTGTGCGGCCAATAATTCCGCTCTCAGACAATCCAGCTGTAACAATGAAGAGGAGTTCGGTAATAGTGATCGTGAAGTAGATGAAGAAACAAATATCTTGAAGAATCTTTTTGATGCCCATGGAATACATGTGAGTTTCCTAGAAGCTGTTTTTCTGAATCTACATTCATTTCCAGGTCTAATGATTCTTTGCCTTCTTTCCACAGTGCCAAAATGAAAACTGTTTTTTTTTCACTCACTTATGGAGACTTTCTATTTTTTGTTCTGCAGAGTGCGATGAATCATGATGTGATTATGAATGCTCATGGTGAAGAGAAAATGAGGCTCGAGGAACAAGCTTCCCAAGTTGCACAACGGGCAGCTGAAGCATTACGCCAATCACGGATGCTCCGAAGTCGAGATAGCATCTCAGTACCTACATGGACTGGCAGATCCGGCGCAGCTGGAGCTCCCCCATCTGTAGCTAAGAAGTTTGGATCGACAGTGAACTCCCACTTAATCGGCGCTTCAAAACCCTCAGACGTTTCTTCGGGCAGTGGGCCAAGCAGGCCAAATGGTTTTGCAGCTGGGGTATCCACAGGCAAGGCCTTATCTTCAGCAGAGTTATTGAGCAGAATTAGAGGAACCCAAGAAAGGGCAGTTGGCGATGGCCTCGAACATCAGTTTAACCTAGTCTCTGGTTCCTCTAGTAGATTGCCACATCCATTGGTAAATGGTGGACCTTCTGGGTCAGCTCAGAATTCGTCAACGATGCCACCGGAGGTATTGATACGTCAGATATGTACATTTTTACAACAAAATGGAGGGACTACTGGTTCAGCCACTATAGTGCAGCACTTCAGGGACAAGATACCCTCCAAGGATCTAACACTGTTTAAGAACCTTCTCAAGGAAATTGCTACATTAGAGAAAAGCCCAAGTGGATCTTCATGGGTGCTGAAGCCAGAGTATCAGCAAACATAAAGGTTTATCAAATAGAGGTATTATTTCCTCATGACCAGTTTTTCTGTTACTATGTGAATGGTAAGAGTTTCATAGTTTCAAATTTTGAATAGAAGTGCTGTATTGTTTGAATAGAAGAACTAAGGCAATTTGAAGATATCTTGCCGGCTTTACTCTCAAATTTTGTTAAAGTTGGTTTGTGTATACATTGTAGAAAATTATTTTGTTGTACAGAGTAAAATCACATTTTCTTTCATTTTGTTTCAGCAACAATGCCTTTTTTTTTTTTTTTGGTTTTTCCCGAGATATCCCTACACCATTCGGGTATGAGACTAGTTTTCATTCGAGACGGGAGCGGAATGATAGATCTTTTCAAAGAGGGCACTTTTAAGAATCGAATCCTGAAATTTTTATACAGGGATAACTTTGGAACTCATCCTCGCTTCTACTAAGCCAACCAGGCACAACAATGCTTCTTTCATGGTGCATAATTGAAGTCCCACTTTTGAATTTTTATTTTTATTTTTTCAATTTATTATTATTGTATATATTGACGAAGACATTTGTTGAAGTTTGTTGTTGATAGGTTTTGTCTGGGTAGTTAATGAAAACTACCCATTTCTTTTTCTTTCTTTTTTTAGGAAGAAAAACTCTATTTATTTGAAAGAAAGATTGAATTAATTTTGTGGAGTTTTACCACACAATTGAAGTACAAAATTCCTAACTTTATTGTTTGGATCTTATTTAACTCTTTATCTTTTCTGATTTTAAGGCAAAGGGTCATATGTAATATAATTGTTGATTTAACGACTAAAAATGGTAGAAAAAGGGATTTGTTTTACATAGAACATATTCTACATTGCAACCACGCAATGCAACATTAGGAAAAGTGTTGAAGATTTTGTTTCTCCAGTATTTTTTTTTAAAGAAAAAATAAATTTTATTATTTATTTGTATTATTTTATAAAATTAATATTTTTTGACGACGGTATGTTACTTTTGGTAAAAATATCAAAATTACCCATTACTTATTAATATTCAACTAAAAATTATATTTAGCTTAAAAACAGGGCATTTTCTATAACACCTTTCAAATTTAAACCGAAAATAATTCAAAAGGTTGCTTACCTGCCTAATTTTCCCTCAAAATTTAATTCTTAGCTAATTTTGTATAAATTTTGGGCATTAATGGAACTTATTTAAAAAAGAATATATGAAAAAAATAATAACAAACTTATTTAAAACATTTAATTTTTTTGAACACTTGTAATGCACATGTCCCATGACTAGTAATATAAATAAATATTTATTATCATTATATTAACAAACATTAAATTCAACAAAACCAGATATAGATTTTTAAAAAATTGCAAAAAAAAAAGAAATAAAAAAAAATCTTGACTTATTGTTGGCCAAAAAAAATAAAATAGATAAGGGTATCGTAGGTGCGCTGAGTGATCCTAACCGTTGGATGAGTTCTTGCAAGTTCCCAAGTGTATACCCATTAATTAGAACACGCCAATCCGTTGATTCGAATTAGATTCGGACCGTGCAGATCGAGAGCTAGATAAAGAAATTGAAACGAAAGATTCTGTATTTTGAAGCCGTCTCGAAGGTACGATCTTATAGGTTTGCCGATTTGACTTTGAAATCAACCCAAATTTGATAATTTTGATTCCTTTTTAGGGTTTTTGAATCCATCTCTCCGTGAACATGCTAACCAAAGAAATTTCATTTTGGTATTATGTTTGGATCACAAGCTATGAAATTTGACGATTGTTTTATGGAGTCGTTGGGGTTAAGAAGAATTAATTTTTAGAAAGAAAGATATAATAAGATTGAGTTATTTTTGGTTTTGAATCTCAAAGCGTGATTGATTGGGATGAAATTTGTTTGATCTGTTATGTGTTGATTGCTAATATGTATGGTGCTAATTTGTTTTAAGCATTAATTGAGTTCCTGAAATAATCTACTGGCAATGAATCTAACACAACATGTTATCTGAGTAAACTATCGAAGAACTGTTTTCGAGTTCAACTAATCAAACGTGTTTTTCGTGTTTTCGAGTTCATCTGATCAGAACATCTGTAATAATGTATATTTTCTGGCTCCATGTGGGAAAAGGATAAATATTTCATTCCAGTACGGGAGAAGGAGGAAGATTTATGTCATCACACTCCTTAGCATGTCCTAATTTTAGTTTTAGATAATATGTATGATCAAGCATGCTCTTATGCGGAATGTGTGAGAGCAGAAATGTAGTGTTGATATTCAAAGACAGTAGAGTCCAAAACACACAAGAGGGACGAGGAGTCCCACAAACATAACTATGTACAATGCAAAATAGAATCCCATCCCCTTAGCCAGTCCCCGAGCTTATAACCAAAAGGCAATTTTGAAGAACTAATCCAAAGTGAGGCCAAGAAAAAGCTAGAATCCCAAACAGCATCTTCATCCGGCCATTTATCCTTAAAAATTCTCTAATTCCTCTCTTTCTACACACACCATAAAATCGAAAGAAACACAACGAACGTTCGGTTGGTTGAGTGGCTCGGGGCGCTCGTCTTAGGTAACGAGGTCACGAGTTCGACTCTCCACTCGCGTCGGGGGGCGTTTTTCACTCGAGCAACGAGGGGCCCAAGGCATTAGTCGGGACCGGATACCTGGATACCCTCGATTACCAAAAAAATAAAATAAAATGGAAAGAAACACGACTTGCCATTGATTTTTAAGACGAGCTGGCCAAGCATGGGTAACTGGGAAAGAGAAAGGGGCCTCCAAGTTGGGAGACGAACCACTCACTCGTGCCATATCCGCCTTGTGAACTCACATCTACTTAGGATGTGATCAACACATTCGTTCTCCATCTTGGAAAGAAAGCACCAGCTCGGTGAAAGGTAAAATTTTGGAAACTTTTTCTAAAGAATATTAGCGATATTGATCTTCTCATGGGCAGTTGCCCAAGCCAAGAACTTGTCTTAAAAGGAACATGGGTATTCTGGATGAAAGGAACTAGGTCAAAAGAGGGAAGCCTTTTATTTATTTATTTATTTATTTTTTGTATTAATCTCCAATACTAAAAAAAAAAAAGAAAGAAAGAGGGAAGCCTATAGACATCCATCAAAGTTTGTAAGAGGATTGGGAAGAAAAGAGCCAGAAGAATTAGCACCCCAATAGAGTTTGTCATCAGAATGTAGTCTTGTTGACTCACTAGAATACCTAACTCGTAATTACTACTTGGAACGAACTCCAAGATTTTTTTTGTATTAATCTTTAAGAGTAATGTTTGACTAACACACTTTGTTGACATTCCTCTGGGAGTTATTAGACCACCTCAAATTACGCATCAACACGTGATTCGAGGCAATCCAACAACTCTTAGAGGCAATGTCAACAAAATGTGTTTGCCAAGTGTGTTTGTAAAGCATATTCCAATCTTCAATGCCCTTTAGTACTTCTCCTTGGTGCTACTTATAGCATTTTAAAATTGACCCCAAAAGAAAAATTACAGCTCATTACTGAAAGAGGCAAAAATTTGCTAAAAATGGAAATTTCCAACTAATGGAAAGTTTTTTCATATTTGATTCCAAGAATATAGGAAAGTCAATGGGATCCTAGAAAAAAAACTACTTGATGCCCTAAATGATGGGATTTGGCCAAAAAAGGTGTTGATCATCCCTAGGAGGTCGTGAGTGCATTTCCTCGTGTAGTTTTCTTACAAATTGGGTCTCCTTTTTACCAACTTTGTCACTTTCTTGAGACCCTCATTGTGGTATATGTTTTAAACTCTTCTTAGGGTGATAGTTGATACCTAATTGTCATGTACTCCAACTCGTCATAATGTGTCACTCTTGCCTCACAATCTTTCCTCTCAAAATGGCTTCTTTTGGTGGATGACAAAGAAAGATTTAGTGGGACGCAACAGGTGAAAGAGTTATATGGAGGGTAACTTCTATCATTTTGTCCTACAAACCAGTTGATGACTCAAGACAATGAATCAAATGGGTAGTATATCTATTGCATTTCCTATTGAAAAACCTAACTGTTTTCTATCACTAGCTTCTATGCTGTTGAAATAACGAGGGTACTTAAATAAAATGAGCTGCCAATGTGTTCTTTGACCCTTGATGAATGAAAAGATGTCGACTTGTGAGTCAGACTCTATTCGGGTTGCTAATGTTAGTAATTTGGTGAAAAAATGGATGGCAATGGTAGTTGTTCCTTTATGTTCTTCATCTGATGAGATTAAGGTTTTTCAGGATCACTTACATGATAGTTGATAAATCTAATCAGGATAGGTCTACTTTGGTTCTTTTCTACATAGTCTTGCTTTGGTGGGGGGATGAGGCTAACCAAAGAGTGGTGTTGATTTTGGGAGCATGTGTTGCTTTAGCCATTAGGACATTTAATTGAACACGAGATACAAAAATTATGAATATTGACTTTCTCATGGGACAAAAATATAAATAGATAAAATGAGTTTCATTAACTTTTGTTGTTTGGTTGAAAAAATGTTGTATTGATCATTGATGTTGGCTCATATCCTTGGATGATATTATCAATAAAACATTTTGATCAAATTTGCCAAGCGGAAAGTTAACATTTGTATAGATGTTTTTATTTGATAACATTAATGGTATCTATGGATGGAATTTGGATCAATGTTGTCACTCAAGATGATTGGTCCCATCTAGGTGAGGTAGTGTTTAGGTGGCACCTAGACTATCCCTACGCATTGAGAAAAAAAAAATTATTATCCTCCCTAGATCCCTAAAAAAGAAAAAAAATTCTTGTGAATCATGACAAATCACAAAAATCTGATTGGAATGATTTTAATCACTCCTTTGGGTCTATGAGTTGGTCATTTGATCACTCTCCTTACTTAAAGACTATGATTTATTTAGTTACATCTAGTCATGGATTACATCTTGTTTAGAATCATTGTTGTTTGGTGGTACATTTGATCATTCAGAGTTTCAAGGTGATTTGCTATTTTTACCTTGAATTCTTCTATCAAATGGTGAACCTCCATTGTGGACCGTGCCAAAGCATATACAATGAAGAGGATGTCTTTAGTTTTAATGAGAAACCTGGTGCAAATGCTTAGTTTGAGTCGGAAAATGATTTTGAGCTAGAATAACTAGTTTGGAAGTTATTGGATTTGTGCAGGAGAAACTAGCGTTCTCTTTTTTTTTTTTTTTTTTTCTTGTATGCACCATGTTTTAGTTGACATATGGAAAAACTATCATCCTTTTTTTTTGGTTCTTGTGTCATAATTCAAGATATACTCGATGTAGTGTACAAACTTCATCTCCTCTGTTATGGTGCCAGTGCGACATTTTTCCAATACTTTTAAACGAGAAATAGAGTATCCTTTTGGTATTTGGTGATAATGATGACCTAGGCTAGACCAACATTTAGTTGATCTATAAAAGAGAGGAATAAAAAAGAGTATGCATTAGATGGTATTGTATTGGAGGTGTAGTAGGTAAGTTGCCTTCCTTAAAAAATGAAGATATAGTGGGAAAGGAACCAATGTGCTCGCATAGAACACAACATTTTAACCAGTTGGTAAGTGTCCACTTGGTCATGTAATGATGCATGTCTAGGTCTAGGGAGCAAAACTGGACTGTAACTGCACTTGACAGGGACCTGTATCCCCTTAAATGGGCCTAGAGCCGTAACTTGTTTAGTGTTTTTAGACTTGGTTGCAAATGCAAATCTTTTTTGTTGAGTTGCTAATAAGAATTTATCAATGCTAAAATTATAGAGTGCATTCAACATTATTGGAAAATGGAAGAATATGTCGCTTGGCATCATCCACTAAAGAAGTGTCTATGGTTGGTATGCTTCACTATTTCATCTTTCGAAGTAGTCTATCAAGTCGCCTTTTTCTTTGTATCCTATATTAATTTCTTTGTTGTTAGAAAATAACTATCATTGATGGTGGCAATTGTGATATGCCTTTTCACAAGGCTCACAAGGCATTTCTGAACAATTGTGTATGTTTTTGGGCCTTAATGGCCTAAACAACTAGGTAAAGGCAGTCAATTAGTCACCTAATTGGTTACACATTTGTTGGTATCAGGCAGTACCTAGGCTTTTAGGTGACAAGACTGTGGGATGGGCGAGTATGAAACAACTTCTCCCACCCAATATTGTCTTTTTTTGACTCACGTCCCCTAGTTTTGCTTCTTTAACACTTGGACTCTTAGAATAGGCTTAGATTATTGTTAGAGACAGTCTCAAATATATGAATCATAAACATTTCCCTCATAAGTGCTATGAGATTATCACAATGCACTCCCTCATGGGCTCCATGTCTTGATGAGCAAACATTTGGTTAAGAATTGGCCATAATACCATTTGTAACAGCCCTCACCACCCAATCTTATTCCGTTCTAAACCCATGCCGCCTCAATTTGCTCCTTACTATTCTGGTTTTTGGAGAATACATTGACAGTGGATAGAAAGAGTCTCACATATATGGATCAAACTCCTCTCACCCAGGCGATGCAGGATTATCACAGAGTAAATATTCAAAAGTGCATTTTGTCATGGACAGTCTTAATCACTTACTATATTGTCAGTTCAAATTCATATCTTAGCATATAGTTTGTTAAAAAATTTATTTAGGTATTTGTACTGTAACAGGCCTAAAGATTAGTTAATTTACCAATATGACTCATTCAAACTTCAACTTCCAAAATGGACCCAACCATGCTGGAAAGATGATTGTTCCTTTTCTCCTCTTTCCTTTTCCTTTCTCATTAACCTCCTCTCCTATGAACTAAGGATTGCAACATATTCTCCGATCGGCGGTCTTCTCATTATTTCATTATTTTCAACTGGATGGAAGTTGAAGAAAAGAATGCACTAGATGTCACCATTATGGGGTTTGAACATGCTTGAGGTAGACCTTCATCTTCTTTTCCTACTTGGAAAACAAAGGAGGGGTTTTAGTGTGTGGCTTATCACAACTCACAACCAAGGGGGCTTCCAACTGCAACTGCACGGTGTTGAACTTCGCCACTACAAAGCCTAGCTTTGGTTGACAAATTTTCCAACATGTTATTCTGTCTTTGTGATTCTGTTTTTGAGTCAACGTTGCATTGGCACGAACTGATTGTGGCTTCAGTTATCATTTGACAGCTACAGTGAACCCCCATAGGCTCGTGTTTTTGTTTTCTTTTCTTTTTATTTGAGTTGGTTTGTCTTGGGGCCCCTTATATGGATGGCTAGAAATGTCAATTTAGAGTAGAACTATTTAAAACTGCAAAAATGCTATCAGTCTGGCCCATTTAATTATTTGAAATGTGGCTGGTCCTATTTGGTAAAAATCTTTTTGCACACGCACACTACCACTACCTAGGCATTGATGAGAACTTTAGAGATTTGTGCTCAAATATTCATTAGGAGGGGAAAATAAGAGATGATGTGAACCATAAAATTAAAGTAGGGCAGGTTTGACATCCCTGTAAAGTTGAAAAGAAAATTTTTTAGACTGCTATTATACCATCCATGCTTCATGGAATAAACTATTGGGCAATAAAGAAACAACTTGGAAACAAACTAAGTGTAACAAAAAGTGAATGTTAAGATGGATATTTGATAATACGTCAAATAATAAAATTTAAAAATGAACATATTCGAGAAATGGTAGTAGCAGCTTCAACTGAAGTGAAATAAGAAATAACTGATTAAGATGGTTTGAACATATAGAACAAAGACATTTAAGTCCATCGGTTAGGAAAAGTGGTGTATTCACAATTAATGGTAATGATAGGGGTATAGGAAGACCTAAAATAATATGAATAGAGATAATTAAGAAAGATATGACTAATTTGCGATACAATTGTTAACCTAGCCCTTAGAACGGGGTAGAGGAAGCAGTATCATGTAGCAGATCTCATATAGTTGAGAAAAGTTTTTGTTGAGTTGAATATTGCCTTTGGAAATTCTACCTGCTGGAATTCAACTGTGAACATTTTTTTTTAGAGGAAACAAGGAACAATGTATTGCAACAAGTCAAAGTCTAGAAATTTTGGTTAAGTTTGCGAAGTCTGTGTAATCATGCTTGGTATTGCCTCATTCCGCAAGGCATACACTCTTCTATTATTCTCTACATGCAGGTGCTTATGTGATTTTTATGCTACCACGTCAAAGTTGAACTTTTCTATCTGACTGTTGAATTTATTCTCAAATAGATTACTAGAAACTCTAGTTCATGGCATTCTGATTAAGAATTAGAATCTGATACAGGAGCTTATCAGCAAAAACTCACATTAGATATATCAAATCTGGATGCCTAGATTGCCAAAGATAGATTTAATAAGGCTATTGAAAAATATTTAGATAGTTCAAAATTACGTCCCTCACAGTGTGCAAGTGTATTTGAGTCATGCTGTTATTGTTTTTTTTTTTTGCCATTTAGTTTTTTGGCTGTGTTGTTATGCTACATTGGCCTGTGTTCAATCTCATAAGATATAATAGCATTTTATGGTAGTAGATGTTTTTGTTTCCTATCATCCTTGCCTTTTTCATTTTTGAATGGAAAGATGACATTTGTAATTCTAAAGGAGGAAAATTGTCCTTTTATGGATACCCAAGTACCAGTAAAGAATGTAACTCAGGAGGAGGTGGCTCGGGAATTGCTCATTGCTATCTCCGAGTCCGTAGCAGACAAGATTCTTGACCCAAAACACTCACCTGACAGCTTAAACGGTTTGAAAAAGGGGAAAGACGGTGATAATGCCGAAGAAAAGTACAGGTCTGAGCTCATCTCAATTTCCTATATGCAGTCACCAGATGTTAAAAGCTCACCTTGAAAACTTTTTTGTTGAGATAAAACTTTTTGTCATGTAAACTTTTTCTGTTTATCATAGATTTGTGTGATTCCTTCTGTTGTAAACCAACTAATAACGGATTTCACGCATCTCATTCGGGTTATACATAAAATGTTTACACTACAGTTAAACTTTCCTGCTCATGTATACGTGTATGTTCTTATATCAAAAGCATTTTTACTTTGTTTCAAACTTGTTAAAATGGTTGGATTTTTCTAACTGGTTAAGCTTTATTAATGTTTATTGTTCACATGGTTCTTGCTCATACCATATGATCAGTTGGAGCGTCTTTCTTCTTTTGTTGATGATTTGTTTAGCCTTAGTAATTTTGTTGGATTTGGAATTGTGAGTAATGTGTCTGTCTTTATGTGTCAGTCCTCTTGTAAGTTTTTTAATTGATATCTTGTGGAGGTAAATCTCTTGTTTCGAGGTTTATAGAATGGGGAATTGGTCAAGAAATTTGTTATTTTCTTTAATGGATAAGGGCTAGGCAATTTGTTTTTTTTTCTTCTTTGTAAGTATTGATATTGTCCCTACTTAAGGTGTGGTGTTTCTTTAGAAGAGAGACTCATATTTATATGTCATGCAATGAATTCTTTTATATCCCATGTAAGGACTATCATTTTGATCGAAACAAGTCTAACAATCTCTATCTTGAACTTTTGTCACCAATCACCATTGCATGGTTCATGTTAGATAATCTATTGTTTTTTTTTTTTTTCCTTGAAAATGAAACTTGCTTCATCTTGACTTATATGTCACATCTCACCAGAACAAATAGCCTTGATTCCACATATTTTATGTGGGTTCTGGATCAATTATTACCTCAATTCTTTTCACATAACCCCTTTGGGCAGGCCCCCTAGGTGTGGGGTTTTCTTTCTTGACATTGAACACCACTTTATTATAGAGATACAACTTGGTAGAAATGAACATCTTTATCATCAATACCATTTCATTCATCATTAATCATTGCTTTTAGCTTCTTTTCTAAGCAACTCTACTTTGATTTCTTGTTGAATCAAATGGTGGATATGTAAAGAAGTTGAAAGGATATGAGAGTAATTTCTAGAATTTGTCATTTTTTGTCATTTTATATAAGGGAAAATTAAGTATTATTATTTACAAAAACAAATGAATGGCTGTAACTTGTAACTGGATTTCCTCTGCACACTTACCAACGGGTGGTTGGCTCAGTGGTAGCAGGTTGAATATCAAGGTCGTCTTTGTATAATAGTTGCAGAATTCGATTTTTATATGTGCCTTCATTAAAAAAAAGTCTATCATTATGTTCCCGTCTAGAATGGGTATTAGTCTCGTATTTGAAGGGACCGGGGACATTTCATGGGAAACCAAAAAAAAGCTCGGCTCACTTGCCTAGTGCATCAACAGTTGTGACTAGGTCCAGAACCACAAATAATTATCATATACCATCTGTATGAATTATATTATAGTATCACCACAACGTAACAAAGATATCTTTTAAGTTTATATTTATATTATTTTCCTTGAATTGATATAATTCTTCTTACTCTTTGCCGGGTAAAAAGAAAAAAAGTTTCAAAATTAGTGGGGTGTCTTCTTTTCTCCTTATCTTTCACATCGTTCAAAGTCTTGGCCTTTACCTTTCTAACCTTTAATCATTTGATACTCTTTGTTGTAGAGACGAAAGGGAATTTTTTACCCGAATGTAAAATATAGTGTATGAATGTGGATAAAACAGAGTTATTTGAATCAAACTACTTTAATCAGTTTGATATGATTAAACTCTTTTAAAACTTGATTTATAGCTTAAACTTAACAATTCTTTTGATAGATAAAAGTTTTAGTTGCATCAAACCAATTTTGATTCATAATCTTATTTATGATTTTTTATAAGAAGATACAATATTAATAATTAGTTGCATAATCAGTTATATCATTAGACCGTATTTTTGGAGGGGTGTCAGCCCAATCTTGACCTATTAATCCTCCATACCCTTAAGGGTGTGCCAGTGGTAATAGTTGAACTTAGAACTATGAGTGTTCATCAACCCGATCAATTCGACCGAACCGAACCTTTTGGGTTAGTTTGGGTTGAGTTAGGTAAGTTGTTTGGGTTTGGTTGGGTTCTAAAATATCCAACCCGATCAATTTAGGTTGGGTCACAGGTTTAGCCCGTGAAAATCCGAGTAATCCGATCCGAACCGACCTATTCTATATATATATATATATATATATAAAGTTTTAAGAAATATGCTATATTTATTTAATGAACTAGTCCAATCATGTGTTATTTTTTAAAATTTTTTAATAAAAAAATAAATTTATAATAAACTCATGTTTGTATTTAATGCTTTGCCGACAATGATTTATGATTCTTTCTAATTGTTTAATAAAAAGGTTTTTTAATAAAAAGGAGTAACAATCATTTAATACTCTTTCTAATTTTTTAATTAAAAAAAATAAATTTACAATAAACTCACTTTGCATTTATTGTTTTGTTGACAATTATTTGTTATTCTTTCTAATTTTTTAATAAAAAAGAATAAATTTACAATAAACTCATGTTTGTATTTAATGTTTTTGTTTCAAGGAATTTAATATTATTTTTTCTAACTTTTTAATAAAAAAAAAGAATATTAGGCCCAAGTGCAACCGATCAACCGCTCAACCGATCCAACCCAAATCGAACCCGAACTATTTGGGTTGGGTTGGGTTGGATTAGGGATTAATTGGATTGAGTTAGGTTTTAAATTTATTAATCCGAACTGTTTGAATTGGGTTAGGCTTTAACCCCAAATCGACCAAATCCAACTTATGTACACCCCTACTTAGAACCCTTAGGTTTTAAAGCTACCTTTTTATCAATTGTACCAACTTTACATTGACATTTTATTTAAGAGTTTGAATCTCAATTAATTATTTTTATTTAATTACTTCTATGTTAAGTTTGAGCTTTCTTCAAACAGTACTATATTTCATTTCACAATGACAAGAGCCTGATGCACAGGTTGAAAAATAGGAGAGTTTGTGAATTAGTTCAAATTCATAAAACTGAATCATAAAACTGAATCGAAAATTCCATTCATAGGACGTAGAAAAAACTATAGCTCACTTGATTCAATTTATGATTTGATAATATATATATTTGAATAGTTAATAGATTTATGTAGTTGACTTCCTAGAATTGAAAAAAGATTTAATGAAGTTGAATTTGAGTTAAAAATGAATGTCATTTGAAAGTTTGAATTTATTAATCTAACATTGAATCAAAATGATTTTGTAATGCCCTCATTTAATATTGATTTTATAGTTCTACTTGATATATCTAATTGTTAAAATGATTACCTTAAATTTGATTTTGATATGAAATCTACCTAAATCAAACTATATACAAATCCAAAGAGGTTGCCACAAAGGCAAGCACTTCAACATGTAAACTGAACATTTCAAGTTTGAGTATTTAGGCGTTTGGTACCTCGTTGAAATATAATTTTTTGTATCTAAAAATTTAAAAATAATAAAAATTTATTTAGCTCAAAAGATTTTAAAAATAAGTTTTTATTTTTTTTTGTTAAGAAAACAGATTATTTTTTTAAAATAATAAAAAATTATTTTTAAAGTTTTTTCTTTTTAAATTCTATTCTTATTTTCGGATGTCGAGTGAACGCAACCTTAGTTTTCTGCCTCACCCTTTTCACAAACCATTCCATGAAAATTTGAGCCCTTTTTCTCGGGCAAATCTAAATCAATAAGATAATTAGAAATATATAAATATATGTGGAAGTAGCCAGAAAAGGGCTCACCAATTAAGACACAGAGTTCAGAGGGCATATCTTACTTTATTTCATTTTCTAGGGTGCCTTTCTCAATGGTTCAGAGAATTTCTCCTTTTCAGATTAAATTTTAGGAAATCTGAAACCTTGAAGATGGAGACAATTATTTGTGTTAACTTATATATATATATATATATATATATATATTAAATAGATATTTAATATTTATTTAAAGTTTAATGCTTATAAGATTTAGTTGTGTCTACCTCAAAAAAAAAAAAGAAAAAAAAAGAAAAAAAAGTCTCACATTGGATATATGTGTGCTCCCATTTCCTTCGTGACCCTACGACCATTGCTCATAGAGTGTGTGTGCGTGTTGGTTACTATTTAAAAGAAAAAAAGAAAAAGTACTAACAAGAATGACCAAGCAAGGACACCATGTTAAATTAAATTAAGTTATAAGTTAGTGGGATGATCAAATTAATTTCCCAACTACGCATGAACCTTTCCTTTTAATGGATGAGCATGACATCTTTATCTGCACTATCCTTTTCCTCCCATATCTTTTACCTCTATCATACATACAATTAAAGCTTTCAAATGACGACTCTTTCTTCCAATAAAATCCCAAAAGATGGATTTTGATTTTTGGACAGAAAAAAGAAGTCCATCTCATGTTGATAAAGTTGAGTTGGCTTCTCAGGTTCTCTGTCAACCTCATCAACTTGTTCTTATTCAAGTGGGGCAAAGAAAGCTATCATTCTTCACTTGGATCTATAAGGGTCTTGTGCCCTTTTTCTGTAATTAGTCTCACCTTAATTTAGACAAGTAATATAAATTTTGAAAAATAATTTGTTGACATACTTTTTTGACACCCATTTTTTACATTACAAGTGAGAGTAGTTAGATTATCTCGAATTACGCAATAATACATCGTATCACATAATTAACGCATGATACAAGGTACTGTCACGTAATTCGAGATAATTCAACCAATCTTACTTGCAATGTCAAAGAAATATATCCTTGTAAGAGTGGTTGGAGCCGATACCAATGCAAGATTTCAGTGAACATGGTAATTGGTTTACAATTATTTGGAGGTTACTTCATTGTGATCTAAAGGTTAGAAATTTAAAATTAATCTTTCTAATATGAAAGTAAAGTTATATACATTATCCAATCATCAAACCAGCTTACAGCAGCGGAAGCATTGTGCCCTAGGTATGCTATTTTTTTTTTTAAAGGGAAATTCTAAATGTACCACCAAAAACACTTAGCATGTTCACTTTATATATCATTGTTGAAAATTTAAATAGTATTTAGGTATACCGAATATTCTTTGTAGGTATATTTAGAATTACCCAAAAAAATTTATGCAACCCTTGAGAATTAAATAAGCAAATGCTTTTTTATATATATATATATATATTTTTTACAATTTTTTATTTACCTTTAATAAGTGTTGTGTTTTTTTTCTCTTGTCAAGACTATAATGATAATTGGTTTCAAACACATCCTTCCAACAGATATTATGAATCTTTTTGGAGGATGTGCAACACAATCAGTGACCCTTCAAGTAACTATAAAAACAAAGTAGGCACATAAACTCATAAGAGAAACGAGAAAAAAAACTCAATTATAAGAAAGCATAGCCCTCAAAATAATGGGTGCATAGGACTGTAACAACAAAGGTTATAGGCTCATAACGAGACCATAAAAAACTAACAAACATGTTTATCCTATTTATTGTGTTGGTAAAGGAGCTTAAACCTTTCTCACTTGAGGATGCCAATTAGGACAGGAAGTGCTCATTGACACCCTTTAGTAAGTGTTTGGTACTGAGATTTAAACTCATAACCTCGTAACTTATTGAAATTTGCTAAACAAAAAGAAAAAAGGAAAAAAGAAAACCTCATAACTTATTTTAAATTACCATATATCAAATCATTGAATGTTCTATTGTTATCTTTTACCATTGTCAAGAAATATGATACTTTTTTTTTTCCTTATATGTACATATTAATGAATAAATATATGATCTCATGGCAATGGACATGCATTTGACATGACTGTTCTTTGTGGGTAGCCATGATGCCATATTCCATGCTTATGTTGTAGTACACGTGCCTGTAGGTCCTTGAAGATAATGAAATGATTTATTTTGGAGACAACATAATATATAGTAACATCAACTAGAATAGAAGTGCACCCATGAAACCCTCTCCATGTACTTGCTTTACAGAACATAAGATTCCATTGATATATACATAATCAATTATGTATAGATAAGCCTTTCTCACTAGCCATTGGAAACCAAAGAGTGTCTCCCCCTCTAATCCAATCCGCGTCTGGAAATCTTGAATGATGTTCCCTCCGACTAAATAATTGAAATTGACGCTTTCGTTGCGGCATCTCTTTCATATTTTTCACTCACGGAAGTTGATTCGTTTTCTTGTTCTATTCCGCCTGGCTAGTTTTCTTTCCCCTGGCTTACGTAGAGTTGATTCCATGTGAAATTGTCATTGACTAGGTTCATGGTTCATTTCTATGAGGCTAGCATGATGGATACGCGCGTTGAACTTACATAGCAGGATTCCAAACCTCTTATAACCTGAATATCACCAAATTTTATAATGAGGAAGAAATAGAAAATTCTATACCATAGTAAATATTAAATTTAAATAATGCATTTATATTTTATCTAATTGCAAAAATGTTGTGTAACATTTTTTGAATCTGAAGAATAAATACAACAAAAGCGTAAGGACAATTTAGATCAAGGACAAAACAAATATTTTCAAAAATCTTCAACGATATTTAGGACAACAGATCCTTAGGGATATTCTTGAAAAAAGATTAAAATGCCAATTTCAAATATCTTCAGGGATATTATGGGTAAAGGATAAAACGATAAATAAAAAAAAATACCTTAAGGATACTATAGACATTCCCTAATGTTTTAACTTATAAATAGAGAACTAGGGTCAATTCATTTTCATATTAATCTCTCTTCTCCTTAAACTTTTCAGGAAGTTCTGTAAGTTCGGAGTAACACAGTTTGAAAATTTTAAGGTGGGAGGAATCTATAATTTACACATTCTAGCCTTATTTCTTTTAAAGTTATAAATTTATTATGAATTATGCATACTTCTTCATTTTTCACTAGTAAATGAGTTATGGGTGAAAGTTGGCCCGTGCTGAATTGCTAAATGCAACTTACTGTTATCTATGGTTATAAATTTTTTTGAAATATAACTAGCAAGTGTTCATTATTAGTGTGTGTAAGCATTATGCTCACCCTTTCTCTTTTTATTTATCAGGAAATTAAGACGAAAATGGAAAATAAAGGTGTATGGAGGAAGAAAGGAAGTGAGGGATAAAATAATGTATAATTGTGAATATTTGTTATAATAAGCTACACTTTACAACCTAATTCTGGTATATCTAGCGGTTGTATCATTCTAGCAATTGTGTGAGTATAATATTACACGAAGGGCCTATATAATTATATATCATAAAAGGCGTTGTAATATATTTATGGTCCTTATATTTTGTTGTATAGAAGAACTTATCTATGTAAAGGAAGGTTAAGATTTTGGTTGATATCAAAGTTGTTTACTCAAATATTTATCTTACATTTTGAGTTGACAAATCTCCTATTTTTAGAAAATGATAAAAAAGTCATTTTTAGATGTATTCTTATTTTGGAATCGCAAATTAAACACAACTTTAAATTTTACTAGGGAAATGAATTGTTTACTTAAAAAAAAAAAATCGAACTTTGAGTTATATGCTATATTTTGAATCACCACAAAACACAATCCAGCATTAACTCCATAGAATCTTAACATTTTCTTACAAAAGGAAAGAAATATTTTCTCATCTACCCCCAAGATAGGAAAAATCTTGTGAAAGATAATTTGGTTACATAAAAGGCAAGAAATAAAAACAAATCTTTTTGTGAGAAAACTTTTGCTATCAAAACACACATCCAAGATTATAAACATTAAAACTGTATGGCAAGAACACTAAAAATAGCTAGAACAAGAATGTACACAAATTCATTATATCAAAATGGCTTAAAACACATTAAAGAGAGGAAAGAAAGAAAAAAAAAAGGAAAAACAATAAATGAAATGTTTCACCAACCATTGAATTAAACATTTTCTTCTTCTAAGCTTGTGTAGTAGACCCACAAATGGGATTCCATAGGGTAGCCTTGTGACATCATAAGCTGAAACTAACAACAAAATTAGTGGAAGATATATATATATATATATGTATAGCTAGCTTAGGAATATTGGGCCATGAGGAGCACCCAATAAAATAAAATAAAATAAAATATTAGGAAAGAGTCATTCCATTGGTTTGTTAAAGATATTTTCACCGGCAAAAAGGATAAGTAAATAAATTAATCAAAACTTTGAACAAAGAGAGGATAAAAAATAAAAAATAAAAAAAATAAAGCAGGAAAGCAAGCCTGTGCCGCAACCCTAGCAATATTTTCCCCCACCACCCAAGACCATAAGGTCCAAAGAGAGGCCCCAACTAAGACTATATATCTGGTAAAGCAAACACCAAACTTTCCATCATTTTTTTTTGTCAAAAAACTTTACATAGCATTATAACTATTTATCTCCATATTTAGGGAGTGGTGAGTAGAGATAGAGAGAGAAAGACAATTAGAGGCAGCAGAGAGGTATTGGTGCTTATAAAAGTAGGGAATAGAGTGAGATTGGTACTATCATTCTAAGGAGCTAAATATTTTTCTTTTTATTCTTGGAAAGGGTGGTTTTCAAGATACAAGAATGGAAGTTTGGGGGGTGATCTTGACGAGCTTGATTGGGAGTTGTGGAGCTGTTGCTCTTCTTGGGTTTGTGATCAAAAGAGTGAATGAGTGGTTTCATGAGAGGAGTTTGGGAGAGAAGAGGCTTGCTTTGCCACCTGGTGATCTTGGGTGGCCTCTTGTTGGTAATATGTTGGCTTTCTTCAAGGCCTTCAAGAGCTCTCAACCTGATAACTTCATCTCTGGCTTTGTCAAGAGGTCAGTATCTCTCTCTCTCTCTCTCTCTCTCTCTCTCTATTTTCTCTGTCACACCAAGTACACAGACACAAGACACAGTTCAGGCACAATGGCTGTCCTAAGTTGGGTCTTGAGCTCTGTGGAAGCATTTTATGAAGGGAAATTTGATGAAACTAACAAGAGTTTTTTGGGATTTCTAGGAAAGATATGTTTATCTTTTTGTGTTTTTTTTTTTTTTGCTATTTTTTTCAATGTGGGCGTCTCAAGGGCACTTTTGTTCCATGTATTTTTTTTTTCTTTCTGTACTGCATTCTTTGCATGTACTGTTTTTCAGTACTTTTTTCATTTGATTTCCAAAAAAAAAGTATTTTTTTAAATTTTTAGATTTTTTTTAAATTTTTTATTTAAAACATTGGTTGAAGTAAACAATTGAAGCTAAAAGACAAAATTAATGTTGCATGCATTGGAAATTGCTCCTTTTATTTTATTTTTTTCATTTTTCCTTCCCTTCTTCCTTATTAAGATGCATGGTAAGGCCAATTCTAGCATTGGCAATCATATATGTAGAAGCAATTTTTGGCTGCTTTTCAGGTTTTTTCTTCCGTATCTCTGTTGTTCCTAATTTTCTTGATTATGAGGGTTGAAAACTAGTATTTAAATGAAGGGTATAATCAGAATAACTCAAACTAAGCAAAAATAAATAAACAAATAAATAATGACAGATAATATGCATGCTTCAAACTGCTAAATAATAGGGTAAAATTGTAAACATAAAACAGAGCTGAGCTGTGACTTGATTGAATGATTTTATTATATGATAATAAAGGTGTTTGATTTTATCTCTGTTTTATTTCTTTCCTTTATTTTATTAAAGAAGAAGACAATGAGTCATGTTGGTTCAGACTGCTTGATCAAATATAGCTTTGTTTTGATGTGGGAAGGAGTGAGGTGGCACTGATCTTCCTCGAGATAAGTTAGTGTAAACTATCAGAGTGCCGACCAATCATCTTGGATCAATCATTCATTTAGTTTCTATTATTATTATTATGCTTGATTAAATTTATGGCTAAGTAAATATTTTAATCACAAGATGCCATGAAGGAGGCCTGCTTCTAGTAGTTCAAAGATATCAAACAATAAATTTTGGGCCCAGGCCCAAGCCCAAGTTTGACGATACGCCTAGACCCGCCTCAGGAAACAAGAGTCTAGAGTTCGAATCCTACTCCAAGGAGCCACTTTCCAACAATAGAAGTAATACTAAATTTTGACTATATAATAGGAACATGTGCAAACAAATTGATGAAACTAACAACAAAGCAAATTACTAACATGGTTTATGTTCAAATGCAGATTTGGTCGGATTGGGATCTATAAGGCCTTCATGTTTGGAAGCCCAACAATCATGGTTACAACCCCGGAAACATGCAAGTCAGTTCTAATGGATGATGCAAATTTCAAACCAGGATGGCCTGAAGCCACTGTGAATCTAATTGGAAGGAAATCATTTGTAGCACTTCCTTATGAAGAACACAAACGAATTCGCAGGCTAACAATGGCTCCTATCAATGGTCAAGAGGCATTAACAGTGTATCTCGAGTTCATCGAAGTGACTGTAGTGAGTACATTAGAAAAATGGACGACATTCGGTGAATTTGAGTTCTTAACTCACCTCAGGAAGCTTACATTCAAAATAATCATGTATATTTTCCTCAGCAAGGTCACTGACTCCTTGTTGGAATCTCTAGAGAAAGAATATACTACTTTGAATCATGGAGTTAGAGCCATTGCTGTCAATCTACCCGGTTTTGCTTACCACAAAGCACTCAAGGTGAGTTCAAGTTCTACCTTTCGGTTTCCTGTTGGAACCTCATTCAGAAGCATAGTCTAGAGATTTCTAGAGCGTTCTAGGACCAGATCATGAGAAGGTTCTAGAATATTCTAGAAAGCTATAGACTATGCTTATGATTGTGTTCTACCATTTCTAGACTATAGTTTCCCCTACAGTATAACTTTAATGGATTTCGCATGGTTCTTAGGCTCGCAAAAACTTGGTAGCAACACTTCAAGCTATTTTGACTGCAAGAAGACAAGAAAGAAAGACTACTCCAGCTCCGAAAAAGAAAGACATGATGGACAATTTAATAGAAGCCGAAGATGAGAATGGTGAAAAGCTAAACGATGAAGAAATCATAGATGTATTGATCATGTACTTAAACGCTGGCCATGAATCTTCTGGCCATATCACCATGTGGGCAACGGTCTTCTTGCAACAGCACCCTGAAATCTTTCAAAAAGCCAAGGTCAAAACTCGACTAACTAATCTATTCCACAAACTCATGTGGATTTATGAATTTTTTCTTTTTGTCAAAACGATACAGAATTTTATCTTCAATTGCACTAATTTTTCAGGTAGAGCAAGAGGAGATTGCAAAGAGCAGACCACCAGGGCAGAAGGGACTGACACTAAAGGAAATCCGAAAAATGGAATATCTTTCCAAGGTATATGCACTATAACTTCTGCAATAAACCTCTAGTTTGAGCCGAATCAATTCCTAGAACATTCACTAAGAGATTTTGTTTGGTTTTCAAGGTGATTGATGAAACTCTTCGAATGGTGAACATTTCTTCGGTAGTTTTCCGAGAGGCAAATCATGATGTCAATGTTGGCGGTTAGTTTTACCTTCAGCATTTCCAATTTTCTCTCTTCTTTCATTGTGGATGAAGAAGATAAAGAATGATCCTATATTTATCTGCAGGTTATAACATACCAAAGGGCTGGAAAGTTGGAATCTGGTTCAGGAACGTTCACATGGATCCTGAGGTTTATCCAAATCCAAAAGAATTTAATCCATCTCGATGGGATGTAAGTGATATTTCAATCAGTGAAACAATGGGCACATGAAATGAAATAATAATCTACCATTTTCTACGCGGAAATCTTACGAAATATACCACATATTTGAAATTGTGTACAGGGACTTACACCAAAAGCAGGGACTTTCCTACCATTTGGAGCAGGAAGCAGGCTGTGCCCTGGAAATGACCTTGCTAAGTTGGAGATTTCTGTTTTCCTGCACTATTTTCTTCTATACTATAAGTGAGTTCTATAGTTCTACCATATCTATTTCCATCTCAATTTCTAGTCAAACAGAAATAACTTCAAGTTCCAATATGTTCTTACCATGAAAGAAATGTGTTATGCCTTTTGATTTCAAAGAGAGTATAAGATGAGCATGTCACTCAGCAAATCTAGCAATATCAAAATTCATTTTAAATCCATAGGCATAAGATATAAACAGAAAAAGTAACTATGTTGTATGTCAAAAATTCAAATTTTCATCTTTTACTTGCAGAATAGATGTTATGCAAATGGGTCTCACTGTTTTTATATATATATTTCCCACAAACTTATATTTTTTTGCTAAGTTTTGGTTTAAAAACTCCTAGATTGATAAATTTGGATGAATTGTTGAGCTTATATTCTATTTGGTGATCTTGCAGGCTTGAAAGGACTAATCCAAAATGCAATTTAAGGTACTTGCCCCATCCAAGGCCCCTGGACAATTGCCTAGCAAGGATCCTTAAACAATGAGAAGAATCTCAAATGAGCTTGGGATATATTAAAGATTGTGTTTATCCGCCTTTACAATAAAAGATCATATAATTTTATTGAAATATCCCCACCCCCAAAAAAGATCATGAAGACTGAAAGGAGTCAATAATGTTTTATGTTCATCTCATTGCAATATTTGCAATTCAAAGTAATTTTACAAGAGCTTCATAGAACCAAATGTCTAAATATGCAGCTTTATTCAGCCTCATATTGCAAGATTTACAATGCACAATAATTTTACAAAAGTATGTTAATTGAGATCTTTATTTTAAATGGAACAAGTAAAAAGTTCCATTAGCAAGAAAGGGGGACCAAATGAGAAACAAAGAGAAAGTGAACAAGTTGAAAACCAAAAAAAAAAAGGAGAGAAACCCATAAGACAGGAGACTTCAAATCATTTACCATCTTTGGGAAATTGCTTAAAAAATTTAGCTCTTCATTTAACAGGGAAATGGAATATGAGTAAGCCCATGAGACAGAATTTCAGCAAAAGGTTTGATTAATGTCTTGAAAGAAAAGGGGCAATGAATCAGTCAGTGAACAACATTCTTCTATTGAATTTACTTTATAAAAGTATGAAGTCAAGATAATACACCTAGATCTCAATGATCTCTAGCAAGAATCTGGCAAAAAATGAAGTCTTCGGGAAATGGGAGAATTTGCATGGGTTCCATAAGATTACAATTTTGATCATTTTGTCTATAAGACCCAAAGTTTAGTACTACCCGACACATAAATGCAGAGGGAATACATAATCCTAAGCAGATCAAGAAGCTAATCAGCTTTCTAATCATCAATCTTAAATCTTAAAGACTGCTTTATCCAAAGTTTTCATGGAAGCCTCACAGCTGCAACTGGGAAATAAAGAACCCCTTAAAAAATTGCTAGTCTAGCAAACTTCAGCCACCAAGAGATAATGGTGTCATATCATACAAATTAAAACTGGAGATGGAGATGGGTCAGGAAAGATTGACATATATTGTCCCTACTCCCTACCAACTTTGAAATTTATCAACCTACCAAGGAAGGACCAACCATGAATTATTTCACTAAGTGCTTCCACCATTAGGAAGAAAAGAAAAGGAGAATAAAGAGCAAGCCTGTCCCAAGAATTCCTGAAAAAGCCAACCAAGTGTTCATTAATAATAAGTATATATATATATATATATATATATTCATCCTAGCTACCCACTTGTGTCCACTTCTTCTATGAACAGAACACAAACAAAAAACCTAAGTACAACAGAAGAATCCAAAACCTAGTAGGAGATGAAGGAGCAGTTGGCATGACATGTAAGCTGCAGTGTCATGTAGTTTGAATGAACCCAAGAAAAGAAAGAAACATTGGATGGAAGAGTTGGGAATAATTTTTTCAGCATGATAAGGCATCAAACTTTGCATAAAATGTCAAAAACAGAGAGAAAGATGACTCAAACCTCACTTAGTTTCCACATAAAATAGAACACCAACTTTATTCCCATCTCACACACAGACACTTTAGAAGAACTCTTCAGGCTAATCTTGCACCATGAAAGTATAAGTGAAAGCTGAGAAATTTCAGTTTTAACAGTGGAAATGAAGATGTGGGTGGTGGTTTTTACAGGGTTGATTGGTGATTTTGTTGCTGTTTTGGAGGTTTTGAAGAGAATAAATGAGTGGTTTTTATTTGAGAAATTGGGAGAGAAGAGGCTTTCTTTGTCTCCTGGTGAAATGGCGTGGCTTTATATTGACAATATGCTGTCTTTCCTCAAAGCTTTCAAATCTTCAGAGCCTGATTCCTTCATCTCTAGCTTTGTCAAGAGGTTACTGTTCTTCCTCCTTTTCTCTAGCTTGGTTTGGTGCTTTTTTGAGAAAATTATAAAGAGCACTTTTTGAGAGGAAAATAACAAAATGATAGACTCATAATCATAAGAATTCAGGGTATTAACAAAGGGATCTCTACTCAAAGGCTATTATTAAAAAAAAAAAAAAAAAGGGTTTTATTTGTGTTTTTCCAACTTGGGTTCTTCTATGTTGTATACTTTGTTTCATAGATATGGTAAGTATTTCCATTTGGAGCAAATGGGCATTTAGCCCTTTTTTGGAGTAAACAATGGAACTTAATTGAAATTTCTGTGGAAGGCATAAAAATAATGAGAAAATTAATTTTCTTTTCTATTTTTTATGCCAACCAATTGCATATTTAAAATCTTGGATAATATTAATTTGCCACATGAGCCTCTAACTCTACGAGCTGTCATCAGCAGTTACCATATTAATAAGAATGGTATCTACAAATTTGTTATCTGCTGGCACTCTCACTGTTTTGGATACATTAAAAACAAGTTTTCACTGCTTTTAAATTATAAAAGCAAATTTTTTTTTAGAATTTTATATAACCTATATTTTGAATTATATTTTGTCTTAAGTTTTAAAAGAATTTATTTTTAGATCATGAACCAAATGCAGCTGAGGCCATCACAAATTTGATTTTAAAGAATTGAAGAAAAATCTGACATGATTTGAGTCCAAAAATGCAGATTTAGTAGAACAGGGATATACAGAGCCTTCATGTTTGGAAGTCCAATCATAATGGTTACAACACCTTAAACATGCAAACAAGTCCTGATGGATGATGATAGATTCAAAGCAGGTTGGCCAAAATCTACTGTGAAGCTCATAGGAAAAAAAAATCTGATCTGTGGTTGGCTTCCTTCCCACATTTGAATTCTGATCTGATTGGTTTTATTCTATAGCGTAAGATTTTGTGAACTTATGATGGTTTATTTCTTGACAGGTTTTATGATACCTAAAGGGCTGGAGAGTTGGAATCTGGATTAGAAATATTCATATGGACCCTAAACTTCATTCTCATCCAAAACAATTTCATCCATCTAGATGGGAAGTAAAGATGATGCATGAAATTTTTCTCCTCTTTATTGATAAATTTCTAGCACCAGAACTAGAACAATATATGTATGTCCATGTATCTACATATACGTATATATGTGGAGAGTCTGGAGACTATAAATCAATTTAATTAAAATGACAGTGTCCTGAATAATGAAGCAGTTTAATCACCAATTAAAGTTTCATTTCCAGGGCCATACACCAAAGGAAGGAACTTACATTCCCTTGGGAGCAGGAAGAAGGCTTTGCCCGGGAAATGAATTTTCTAAGTTGGAGATCTCTGTTTTCCTACACTATTTTCTCCTTAATTATCAGTAAGTTCTGCAGTCCCTATTTTATTTTACATTTTCTAGTCTAAGATATAAAGCAATTTAAAATATACTCTTAATTACAAAGCAAAAATTGAATAATCAAGCAGTTTTGATCTGACCTTTCGATCTAAGTCCTAATTTGCAGGCTTGAACGAGTTAACCCGACATGCCCGATGAGGTACTTGCCACATCCAAAGCCTGATGACAATTGCCGAGCAAGAATAGGAAAATTTTCAAAACCTCCTATGTGAAGTGAAAATATCACAAAATATTGTTTAATTCACTGTGCTTATATAAGTAAGTGCAGCGTGCCTCACAAATGAGTTCCTTAAGATTTATGCTATGTTCATTTCTTGAGCATGTCTAGCAAGATAAAATTAACTTTTTATCTCGAAAATTTTTGTTTAAAAAGCATAGTAAAAGACTCTCAAGAAGGAAACAGGAAAATGATTAAAGGAATGAGGATGTGGGCTTCATAAGTTGTAAATTTTGTCTAACCAATGCTACTTTAAAGGATTCAGAAACCGCCTTGACACACTGATTTGAAGCCTCTAGTTAAATAACCAACAGGATAGTTCTCAACATTATTAACAGTGACAGCTTCAACTGCCTTTTATATCTTCAACAACATAAGAAGAGGCCCCAAATCAGTTAAGAGAAGAAAAACCCAAAAAACCAAGAAACACATCCCAGAACTAATGAGCAGCATCTTCTTCCTCACAGAATTTTGTATACTCCTTTGGACCCATTAAAGAATCCAACTCTGCTGGACTATGGGGTTTTACTTTGATCATCCATCCTTCTTCATATGGGCTGGAATTTATCTACATTACAGAATACAGAACATAGTATCTCTAAACCTCAATAAAGTAACTAGAAAAAGATTAAAATTTAATAGCAAAGTATAAGTTTGTGAATTACCAAACCGGGTGTTTCAGTAAGCTTTGAGTTGATCTCGACCACCTCACCTGAAACTGGAGAGTTAACATCACTAGTTGCTTTCACACTTTCCACAGCTCCAAATCCACTGCCTTTGGAAACCGAGGTACCTGTTTCCGGCAATTCCACAAACACAACTTCACCAAGATGATCCTGTAGCGAAAATATTATCAGAATGGAGAGCTCAAAATAAGTAAAGAAGAGGATAAAAAAACAAAGCTTGGTGAACTTGGAAATGTAGCATCAATTTTTTGATTAAGGTACTTCTATTGTAATTTGAATATGGGCACCATTGCTTAACTTCTATTTTAACTTGAATATGGGAACTATTGCTTAACAATCAAAGAAACTTAACCGATTGAACAGTGAAACGAGATTTGATGGATGGTGAAGTATAGAGTGAAAAAACTTCATAGGCTTCAGATCCTAATAACAAAAAGAATCGGATATTGGACAGTAGGTACAAGACAAATTCAAAGACATAAACACAAATGAAAGTAAATCTTGAACTCCATCATCAGATGCAAATACAAACAAAGGCATAATTAAGGGTTAGAAAATGAGAATAACCTGAGCATGATCAGTAATGCCAATTGTTGCAACAGGGCCTTCATGCTTCACCCACTCATGTGAAGGGGCATACTTCAATCCATCAAAAACTGCAAAGAAAACAAATCCTGGATATCTAAGATGCATGTGTGTAGGTATATAACTCCAAAAAATCACCAATCACCATATCCTCCTTATTTCCAATGTTAATGTTTAAAAACACCAACAAAAACTACAAAAACTTGAAAATCAAGAGTACCCATTTGCCCAAACAAGAACATCAACTCAACTAGTAACTGAGACTAACCATTTGGCCTATTCTAATGCTGGAATGGAAACAACTAGATAAGTGTAGTATATATAACTCCAAAAAATCACCAATCACCATATCCCCCTTCTTTCCAGTGCTAATGTTTAAAAACACCAACAAAAACTTGAAAATCAAGAGTGCCCATTTGCCCAAACAAGAACATCAACACAACTAATAACTGAGACTAACCATTTGGCCTATTCTAATGCTGGAATGGAAACAACTAGATAAGTTTCAGAATTTTTTTCCAAAAAAAAAAAAGAAAAGCCATAAAAAGAAGCAAAATGAAGTGGAAATTTACCAGTAGAGAAGCATCTAGGGAGAGAAAAGGCAGGAAAAAGAGAGGACTTGGAGGAAGCACAAGAGATTCTAAGAGCATTGGCAGTTGAAGCCCAGACCCTCATTGCCATGATGTTTCTTCTTCCTTACTGCACTTCGTTTGAGATGCTTGTTAAGTTTGAGTTGTTGGCTCAAACTGAAAGCAGAAGAGATTAGATAGATAGATAGATAGATAGTAACGCAAGAAGAGAAGAGGATTGAAAAGGGTCGTTATAGTAACGTTCTGATTTGTCGATAATGGATGGATGGTGGGATGGTTGCATATATTGAGAGCCACATCCTCTAATCCAATGGATAATATAATATATATATGTAGCTTTTAAGTTTTTGGTTTTAATGATATTCTGAATTATGAAATTTGAGCTTGAGACTCAAAAGAAGGAAAAACAGATTTTTTTTATTTTTTTTATTTTTGTAAAAAAGAAAAAAAAAGGATTCTTCTCTAATATCTGAAAAGAATTCGAATTGAATGAAAACAGATGAATCACCAAAGTTTTTTTTTTTTTAAAGGGAAGTTAATTGTTATTTGACCATGATTGATTTACCCAGTAACACTATAGAAATGTGGGCTTGTATACTATTAATTGGAAGGATTTGTATATGTTGATTGAACAGTAGAGAGCTTGTATTTCTATCATGTCTCATTTCCTGAATGTATATAACTTTGTTATTTAAGATTTGTTAAAATATATTTTAAATAATTCTTTTTCTATTGATAGAGCCAAAAAAAATAGGGAACATTGGTTTTTTTTTTTAAAGGCAATAGGTAACAATTAAAGAATATGGAAATTAGGGGGTGAACTACCCTTATTAATAAAAAGAAATACAAGGAATGTGCTTTATTTATTTTATTTTTTTTAAAAGCACTATAGTCAAATTTGTATATGTATATTGTCAAAATAAAATAAAATAAAATAAAAATACAAGTACTCAACTTAATTTAACTTCATTGAGCTATTTTCCAATTACATAGACTTAGCTATGTAAATCCATATGGTCTACTCAACTTAATTTTTAATCATGAGTTAAGTTGACAAAAAAAGATACTCCTGTGAAACCAGAGTAAAATAACAAGTGAGACAATTTAATAATAATAATAATAATAATAATTGTAACACCCCGTAATTTTAATTAAATACATACGGTAAAATACACGTATATCGAGATGTAGAATACACGTATTGTATATGTATGAGTTAAATATATGCGTGCTAATACACGTTGTTTTATACGTATGAGCCAAATCTACGTGTAATACCCCGTATTTTTAATATATACATACGTTGAGGAATACGTATACGTATGCATATACGAACGTAGATTTGCATTCTTAAATGTCATCGTATCAGTAGATTATAAGATAGATTATAAGATGATATATATATATATATATGAGGATAAGAGGATATATATATATATATGAGGATGATATATATATATATATATATGAGGAAGATGATATCGATTTGTAGTATAATATTTTATTCTTTTATCTCATTCTTTACCTTTCTCTCACACTTTTTCTCATTCTCTCACTTTTTCTCTCACCTATCTGTCTCACACATAAAACAAAAGGAATAAAACAAACTAAAAGAGGAAAGAAGTTGCTGGAAATAAATGAAAAGAAAGAAAGAAAGAGAGCAGAGAATGGAAGAAGAGCCGAGAAGAAGAAAGAAGAAGAACGGAAGAGAAAACGCGTTATTTGCGTCGAATTCGGCTTCGCGGTAAGTGATTTTCACGTTATTTCTTCGTAAAATTACTATTTAAGCTAGTTGTAACCTTTCTAGCGGAGTAATTTTTGTTATGGGAGCCGTTTTACGGCGTTTTCAAGAATTGGGGTTTTAACCCAACGTGAATGAAACTCCGCTAGAATGGTAGAAAATGCTCCCTAGACTGTTAGAACCCCGAATATGTGGTTAGATTCAAGTTTATGATTTTTGGAGACCGTTGGACAATTTTAATACAATATACATCTTTCGGATGAATAGTAATGAATAGTGATGAATAGTGCACAATGCATAGTGCATAGTAAATAGTGAATAGTGAATAGTGCACAGTAAATAGTGAATAGTGAATAGTACACAATAAATAGTGAATAGTGAATAGTGCACAGTGAATAGTTACAGTGAATAGTGTATAGTGACATTGATCAGTGATGTGAATCGTACTGTGCTCAGTGATGTGAACCCAATGAAACCCCGGTTTGAGTTTATAGAAACGAGATAACTGCTTTTGAGACCTAAATGGATTTATTAGTCGTGATTTAAAGTGAGTTGAGAAATATCAATATGAAGACATGAAATTGAATTATGGAGTGATTGTGACAGATTAAATTCATTGGATTTAACTTGGAGCTGGACTCGAAAGCGACGATGATTGAGTTTTCGTGGAACGTGTTGTACTGTGAGTATAGTTTTCTTGATTTGGTTCTTGTATGACATTGTACGCATATAAACTGTTTGATTGTACGCATGTGATATGATATATACTGCATTGAGTTTTATGGATCATGCAAACTGATTTTTAGCATTGGAGTTTGTAATGATGAGGCTTTGCGATTCCTCATTGTCATTTCGTTAGGTTTGTCCTAACAAGGGTTGCGATCCTTGAAATGATTGTTAATTGGGTAATGAGAGGTTGTGGCTACCTTGTAATGGTCATACAAGGGTTAGACCCGCTCTCTTGCCTTGCGGAGGAGGGAGATTGTGTATTGTGATATTGAATTGGGTAATGAGAAGTTGTGTCTACCTTGTACGACCATACAAGGGTTAGACCCGCTCTCTTGCCTTGCAGAGGAGGGAGATTGTGCATTGTGTTTTGAAATTGGGTAATGAGAGGTTGTGTCTACCTTGTACTACCATACAAGGTTAGACCCGCTCTCTTGCCTTGCGGAGGAGGGAAATTGTGCATCGTATTATTGAAAAACATGAAATTTATGGTGTTGACATGTACAATATATTCATTGAATGATGCATGTGTTGAATAAGTGTTTGAAATGATTTTAAATGTCATATTTCTGTAAATGTATATAATTGTCATCTCAAGAACTATATTCACTGAGCTGTTGTTTGCTCACCCCATTTCCTCCAATATTTCAGGTATTGAGTCGAAGGGAAAAGAAAACTCCGTGAGTGAGTCTGGTATGTGTATGTCTGCTTGGAGGAAATAACTTTTGTTATTTTGCTATGTATAATTATCACACATTATAGATATATGTATTATCATCTAGATGGGATGTGTGGGCATATATTTATATTGGATGAGGAAATGATAATTTGATGTGTGAGTGAATGGAATGATCATCTATATATATGGGATTTGATTTGATGTGTGGTAATAAAATAAAAAATATTCTGTACATTTTGGGAAGGTTTGTGAGAGTACGTGAAGGCTGACAGTGTATTATATACTGTATATGGGTTTGTACAGTGTATAGTACGCTGTGCCGGTCATGACGTCAGCCTACGTCAGGGGCGTCGTGACAATATTGGTATCAGAGCCTAAGTTTAAAAGACGTAAAAAGATAAAAGCTTTATGATATTATGATTGATCGTATGGGTATACATATGGGTAGTCTTATTATGTGGAGCCTAATCCAATATGTTATCTTGACTTAGAATCACCTGTGTCGGTGAAGTCTAAATTTGGAAAAGAATAGTCAAGATTAACAATGGAAATTGCTGATCAAGAAAGGATCAGAAGGCTGAAAGAAAAAGAACTGGATGTAATCCAGTGATAATAAATTATGCAGCTTGTATATGACTAGGAACTACCCAACAACAACGAAATGCACAGCTTATGAGCTTGTGGCAAAGTTGTAATGTGAGAAAAACAGAGGCTTGAACCATTGATAGCTCCAGATGTGGGGGCCAATGGTGTGGGGATTTCTGTAAAAACTTATATAGTTGCGACTAAAGTCAAAATAAAATAAATAGACGGTCTCAATGATAAACCAGATGAAAGGAAAAGATATGTGAAAGTTATGGAAACTTTCAAGAGAAGAGACTCTCCTATCTTAACTGGCAGTCTGATAATAGACGGAGCAAAGAATTTGCAACTCTAAGTGGAGACCATCTTAGAGAATGATTAAGTCTCTGAAAATGATTAAGCAAGTTGGCTAAGTTAAGCTAACTGATGATAAGAGATGATGGAAAATTGAGTTAAGGACTCTGAGCTGAGTTAGGTTATAAGGGATTCTATCATCATGCTGAAATGAATATAAGGCATGAAAAAGTTTATCTTGTTAAAATGTAGTGACATGCCTAACCATAAAGGCAAACATGAATTAAATCGACTGGTATAGTTTATTTTTGGACTGATCACTATGGATACTCTGAGACGGATAAGGATCCAGAATAAATTTTGAGATCCTATACAGCAGATTTGATAATTGTTGGGTTATAAACAGATGCGCGAGTTGTGTGGCAGCCTATAAATTTCGGGTTAGCCAAAGCTGTAGTGAAATTGTTAAATCTCAGCAATAGTGATAGCTTGCACTGCCGTTAGAAGTCGAGTCATCAACACCAGTTTTAGGTAAAAGGAGAAATAAGTAATGGAAGGAAATGTTGGGGCAAGAATATGAAAACATTGAGTAAGGTTGAGATTGTGACAGTATTTGTGACTCTAATTTTTGTTAGTACCTAACCCAATGAGAATGGGAAAAAGGGAAGTGATGTTAACGAATTATGAAAACCAAAAGTGGTTCCCATTGCCTGAGCAGGAGTCACAATTGCGTATCTTGTAGCTTGACCTATGATTGTCGATTATCAATCTGGAAAAAAAAAAGAAAAAGACACGAGATGTGTTAATCTCCAGTTAGTTGATATGGAATGCTCCAGTAAATTTTATCAATGTGACTCCACCAGATTTTAGAGAATAAATGACAGTCAATGAAAGACCAGATCCAGAGAGTAGTAAGATGTTGAGAACAGGTATGATCAACATTTTGTGATTGTGTAGAATCTGATGTATTGTTGGATCTACCTGGTCCTTTATCTCTGGTAATATGGTAGGTAGATGGTATTATCTTTTGTTATCATAGTAGATTATTGATTGTGAGTATGCCTACAGGAGGAAAAAAAAAAATCTATCATGATATGGTTAGCAAATAATATGTGGAATATGTATGAGGGTCATCAAGTATTATGGACTTTAGAATATAAAAGTTTGGAAGTGGATGCTTTGTGGGTATGATTGGCTGGTCACCTTTCATGCTAGGTGGACCGTATCTCCAAAAAGAAGTAATATTCTGACTAAGTGGAAACTTCTCATTTTGAATCTAGAGAAATTTATACCCTCAAAATCTTCTATCTAAGATAAGATAGTTATTGACGAGGAAATGGAGAATATGGCTAGTACAAAGCCATGTAGAGTAATGTAATAAGGCATGCAGTTGATTAAAATTCCTGTGGTGAGCTGGTATATTGGAGTCTTCTCTGATGAAGTATTAAAATTGTCACATGGACAAGAGATTGATAGCATATAAAATTGATGCTAGTATAACATGTATCTCTAGTCTTGCATATAAAGAGTACCTGAGGAATTGTGAAGGTGTAGGTAAATGTGTTAATGAGCAAAAGATTTATGATCCTTGATATGCCACCTTGAAGAGCATTTGTGATAAGATGAAAAAAAAAAAAAAGGGTATAGTGAAATATGTTTAAGTATGAATTACTGTTAACTGAGCAAGGTAACAACAACGAATGAATATCCTTTACCATGGATAGATGGTCGAATTCGATTAACTAAATGGAGCCTGATTTTCTTTAAGATCATTTTGAGATCTAGGCACCATCAGTTAAGAATTCGAGAAAAGGATGTAATGTAAACTATTTTTAGACAAGATATGGATTCTATGACATTTTGGTAACCTTGATTAATGTGTCAATCACGTTTATAAGATTGATGCAGTGGGAATATGAACCATATCTTGATTCTTACATAGTCTTCGATGATGATATATGAAATTGTCCCAAGAAAATGAGAGGAGCATGAATAGCACCTCGGAATTGCCTTGTAGTCACTGAGAGAGCATTGATTGAGTGTCAAGCTCGGTGAATACGCGTTGTGAATATAATTGAGATGAGAATTTGTGGATCACATGACTAGTTTAAATCGTATATTTAAGGATGCAGGGAATGTCAAAGTGATCATGGAACTGTTAAAATTGATTTAAATGATGGAAATCAGAAGTTTTCTGGTATTAGTTGTATGTTATAGAAAGTGCGTGGAAAGATCTTTGAAGCTATCTCTTCCACTCATGAAACTAAATCAGACAAATGGTGAGTACTGTGTGGACCGTTGTGTATGAGGAAAGCTCTCACAGTATGAAATGTTGTTACTAGGTTCAGAATCTGGAAGTAATTGTGATTGATGAATATCACGTCCAGATCTGAATTTTGCTTTGACACAAAAGGATAGGTTAATTACTTGTGTTTCCAGAGATTTGGTAGTGCACGAGAATAACTATTGTGAGAGTGACTAAAAATGTGGTAGTAGTTATTTTGACATAATGAGAGCATTGCCTCTATAATAAAAATGTTACATTATCTTCAGAGTTTAAGAGTCTGAAGTCATTCTTGAAACGGAAAGAAACTGAATATGAGGTAATAAATGTGGCAAGAATTCCCGAAGGATTTGATTGTATATTGAATTATTATCCTGGGAAAGGCCAATATGTTGCTGAGGCATTGAGCAGGAAACAAGCTAAAATTGGAATAGTATCTATCAGTTAGCCATAAATGGAGATTGTTTGTGAGTGAGAGGTACCGTTATGAGTGTACTCTCTATTACTCCATGTGTTGATATTTGTGCTCGAATGCATGTTCAGCTGAGTGATACTCATATTCAGAGAGTAAGATGTATGATGAGATGAGTATGATATCAGTATGAAAGATTATGGAATTGGTAATATGGATTGTATTAATTAAAGATGGGATTCAAATGGTATCGTATGGGTTATGGGTAGAAATGATACCATTTGGATAACCATTAGTGGACTGATAAGTCTGCGTATTCTTTCAATGAACACCAAAATTCTTTTGATAGACTGAGCAGATTGTATATGTGTGAGATAGAGAGATTTGATGGGAGTACTCAGATATTTGTCATGTCGGATTAAGATCCGAAGATTGTGTCGAGATCTGATATATGAGGCAGACTCGATTTGGTACTCATCTCCTTCTCAGTGTGATATTGTATTCTCAGACTGGCTGACAGACTGAGATAGTGACTTTGATGCTTGCGAGCATGCTCGGGTCTAGTATACTTGAATTTTGGTGGAAGTTGGAAGGAATACTTTATTTGTGTAAACTTGTGTGTATAAACAGCTAGTATAATAACATAATGATGGCACTCTAATGGTTTGATAATAAGCCTTATAGATCTCCAACTTGTTGATTTGAAAGTGTGGAGTTATTGGTGCCAGGGGATAGTATTAAATACACAAGGTTGGTATATAGGCCTTGAAATGTATTGTGGCTGACTTAGTTTTATTAAGGGTCTTACAACAGAAAGGCCAACTGAGATTTGGGATGAAAGGAAAGCTCGCACTGCAATTTGTTGGACCATTAGAGATCATTGATAGGATAGGTCTATTGGCTTGCCGATTTGCTCTACTGTCACAGTTGAGAAGTGTTCAGAATAGTGTCTATCTATTGATGTTGAGGAAATATCAGTCGGATTCCATAGATGTTATGGATATAATTCAACTCTAAGTTGGGGAGGATACCAAGTATCAAGCAGAGCAAACATGGAAGCGGAAATATAAAATGCGGAGCAGTTTTCCGGGATTGAGTATCACTTGAGGAATCGTCCTTTCTAAATTTCGAGGACGAAATTCCTTAAGTTGGGGAGATTGTAACACCCCGTAATTTTAATTAAATACATACGGTAAAATACACGTATATCGAGATGTAGAATACACGTATTGTATATGTATGAGTTAAATATATGCGTGCTAATACACGTTGTTTTATACGTATGAGCCAAATCTACGTGTAATACCCCGTATTTTTAATATATACATACGTTGAGGAATACGTATACGTATGCATATACGAACGTAGATTTGCATTCTTAAATGTCATCGTATCAGTAGATTATAAGATAGATTATAAGATGATATATATATATATATATATATATGAGGATAAGAGGATATATATATATATATGAGGATGATATATATATATATATATATGAGGAAGATGATATCGATTTGTAGTATAATATTTTATTCTTTTATCTCATTCTTTACCTTTCTCTCACACTTTTTCTCATTCTCTCACTTTTTCTCTCACCTATCTGTCTCACACATAAAACAAAAGGAATAAAACAAACTAAAAGAGGAAAGAAGTTGCTGGAAATAAATGAAAAGAAAGAAAGAAAGAGAGCAGAGAATGGAAGAAGAGCCGAGAAGAAGAAAGAAGAAGAACGGAAGAGAAAACGCGTTATTTGCGTCGAATTCGGCTTCGCGGTAAGTGATTTTCACGTTATTTCTTCGTAAAATTACTATTTAAGCTAGTTGTAACCTTTCTAGCGGAGTAATTTTTGTTATGGGAGCCGTTTTACGGCGTTTTCAAGAATTGGGGTTTTAACCCAACGTGAATGAAACTCCGCTAGAATGGTAGAAAATGCTCCCTAGACTGTTAGAACCCCGAATATGTGGTTAGATTCAAGTTTATGATTTTTGGAGACCGTTGGACAATTTTAATACAATATACATCTTTCGGATGAATAGTAATGAATAGTGATGAATAGTGCACAATGCATAGTGCATAGTAAATAGTGAATAGTGAATAGTGCACAGTAAATAGTGAATAGTGAATAGTACACAATAAATAGTGAATAGTGAATAGTGCACAGTGAATAGTTACAGTGAATAGTGTATAGTGACATTGATCAGTGATGTGAATCGTACTGTGCTCAGTGATGTGAACCCAATGAAACCCCGGTTTGAGTTTATAGAAACGAGATAACTGCTTTTGAGACCTAAATGGATTTATTAGTCGTGATTTAAAGTGAGTTGAGAAATATCAATATGAAGACATGAAATTGAATTATGGAGTGATTGTGACAGATTAAATTCATTGGATTTAACTTGGAGCTGGACTCGAAAGCGACGATGATTGAGTTTTCGTGGAACGTGTTGTACTGTGAGTATAGTTTTCTTGATTTGGTTCTTGTATGACATTGTACGCATATAAACTGTTTGATTGTACGCATGTGATATGATATATACTGCATTGAGTTTTATGGATCATGCAAACTGATTTTTAGCATTGGAGTTTGTAATGATGAGGCTTTGCGATTCCTCATTGTCATTTCGTTAGGTTTGTCCTAACAAGGGTTGCGATCCTTGAAATGATTGTTAATTGGGTAATGAGAGGTTGTGGCTACCTTGTAATGGTCATACAAGGGTTAGACCCGCTCTCTTGCCTTGCGGAGGAGGGAGATTGTGTATTGTGATATTGAATTGGGTAATGAGAAGTTGTGTCTACCTTGTACGACCATACAAGGGTTAGACCCGCTCTCTTGCCTTGCAGAGGAGGGAGATTGTGCATTGTGTTTTGAAATTGGGTAATGAGAGGTTGTGTCTACCTTGTACTACCATACAAGGTTAGACCCGCTCTCTTGCCTTGCGGAGGAGGGAAATTGTGCATCGTATTATTGAAAAACATGAAATTTATGGTGTTGACATGTACAATATATTCATTGAATGATGCATGTGTTGAATAAGTGTTTGAAATGATTTTAAATGTCATATTTCTGTAAATGTATATAATTGTCATCTCAAGAACTATATTCACTGAGCTGTTGTTTGCTCACCCCATTTCCTCCAATATTTCAGGTATTGAGTCGAAGGGAAAAGAAAACTCCGTGAGTGAGTCTGGTATGTGTATGTCTGCTTGGAGGAAATAACTTTTGTTATTTTGCTATGTATAATTATCACACATTATAGATATATGTATTATCATCTAGATGGGATGTGTGGGCATATATTTATATTGGATGAGGAAATGATAATTTGATGTGTGAGTGAATGGAATGATCATCTATATATATGGGATTTGATTTGATGTGTGGTAATAAAATAAAAAATATTCTGTACATTTTGGGAAGGTTTGTGAGAGTACGTGAAGGCTGACAGTGTATTATATACTGTATATGAGTTTGTACAGTGTATAGTACGCTGTGCCGGTCATGACGTCAGCCTACGTCAGGGGTGTCGTGACAATAATAATAATAATAATAATAATTATTATTATTATTATTATTATTATTATTATTATTATTATTATTATTATTATCGGTGAGATTAGAATTTTCTTAAAACATCAAATGTTATGTAATAGTAGCTAGAAAATGTAATTTTCAAGCTCATTAGGTTGTGCGAATGATTTAGTCTTGCATCGTCTACGTTTTTTTATTCTGTTAGGCTTAAATCTTTCATTTGGCCCTTTTAAAATTAGGATCCTATGTAGGTTCGTTTATTCTGTTAGGCTTAAATCTTTCATTTGTCTCTTTCAAAATTAGGATCCCTTTGGATGTAGGTTCTTTAAGTCTCTAGGTCTGACCATAACATGGATTTGCGGTGTTGTAGGGTAAGATGGTTAAATGTTCACCTATCCGAGTTAACCTTTTCTCTCTTTTTTTTTTTTTGTTTTTTTGTTTTTTTTGTTCATTCTCAACCGATTGTAACTCTGTCGTAGACTACCATCTATTTTTCTTCTTCTATTTTCAATTGACTATATTAAATATTAAAGAAATGTTATAATATTTGATAACTTATATTATTTAATTTTAAAAACTATGTTGCAAACTTGTCCTAGGAATTCTACTTGAAATCCATGAGAAAGTAAAAAACAGGGTCCAGATCGGACACCGTATTCCAAGTCACCAAACAGTCGCATTCTTCCCAACCGAAGAAAGAAGAAGAAGAAAGCGAATTACTAAGGCGAAGAACCGAATCGAATTGAAGTGACGAAAAGATCGAATGGAGATAGAAAAGAGCAGTAGAAGAGAAGAAGACGAAGTGGAGATCATTCTCAAAACGATTGGACCTGCTCGCCCATCTCGCCTCAAAGTCCCATCTCGCTTCAAAGTAACTATTCTCTTTTTTCTCTCTAATTGTTTTGTTTTATAGCTTCTCTTTGATAATTTCATCTTATTTATCAACAAAAGATGAAATCTTTTAATATATATATGTATATATTGAATTGGTGAGATTTGCCCTTTTTGTAAAATTGGGCAAGAGTTCAACCTTGCGGTTCTTTCGGTGTGTTTGTTATTCCTAAAGGTCCTTCCTTTGTAATTGTTTTGAAGAACAAAGACAATTTGAAGTTGTGGGTACTTGTGAATTTATGAAAATTACATTTGGAATCTTTGCCAATTCCTCTGTGGAGTGTAACAGTTGTAGAATAACCTATTTTTATGTTTTGGGCTCTAATATTTTGGTGAATTAGAGTGTGGGTTTGAGGATAAATGACCAAATTAGATTGTTTTAAACCTGCAAACAAGTTTTTGATCATGTAAGTGGAGCATGTTGAAGTTAAATGCATCAACATTGATTGGTTACCGCGACTATGAGAGACGACATCAAGATTTTCATGCCATGATCGATTTTGAGGTTTGGGAGGAGTTTTTGTCCACACTCCTTATTGTTTTAGTTATGAAATAACTTGGTTTTCTCTTGGTTACAACTTTCTTCATGCGCTTGGGTTAACCTGGTTCATGAGCTATGGTATAGATGACTACATTTCACCAAGAATCCCACTTAGGGATTCTCCTTTCAGCCTTTCTTAAGTTGAGCAGATTGAACGTCGAGAAAAGAAACAATGAGGGTCGAGTTGTTTGATATCGTGTTATCTTAATCTTGTATGAAATTTTGGGAACATTTATTTCAGCAAAAAAAAAGTTTACCATGTATATGTTTATCTTTTTATCAATTTTTCATTAAAAAAAAAAATAGAAATGAAAAGTGTAAAGCCATTTTATGAAGTGGTTGCATTTGAAACCTAGTGTAGTTGGTGACCATGAGTTTGGATTTGATTACATCATTTAAAGTTTCCAGTTGTAATAGCTTCTTAAATTCTTTATTATGTTGTAACTGGTGTTCTTGTTTGTCATCACTCTCTGTGTATCTGCATTTATTTATTAAACTACTTAGAGACTTATAATTATTTTCTTGACACCTAGGCATCTTCTTGATAATGATGATATTGAAATAAATTACTAAATATTTTTTATTACTGGTAGAGATGGGAGAATTTTCAATAAATTCAGTATTCAGAAAATGTTGAATGTAATGAATAAATTATCCATATCTGCTTTTCAATATAGAATGGGGTTATTTCTTAACTAGATGTTGAAACGCTTTATTATATTTAATCTTTCTATCTAGTTCTTACGATAGACCCTAAAGTGGTCCTACTCTTCCCCAAGACCCGGCGCATAGGCGGGAGTTTCGTGCATCGGGCTTCCCTTTTATCTAGTTCTTTAACTAATGTGCTCAAGCTAAAGTTTGTCACACTTATGATTGAAGTATATTAGTTGACTTTTCATTGGTTTTATAAGACTAATGTCTATTTTTTTTTTTTCCATAATCAGGTTCATGACTTGAGAAACTTGATTGCTACTGATGGTAATCTACCAATTGAACATTTGAAGATTGTATTGAGAGGAGAAACACTGCATGACAACAAAAATGGAGATGATGTGTATATCCGGCTTAAAGATGGAGGTACATGATATACATTCATTCCTTCCCAATACCAACTGTTTCAGCTTTTTGTACAGTCCTTCTATTCAGTTGAGTTGATATCATTTATGTACGACTACTACTATCTAAGATTCGAAGTTACTTTCTTTTACATTGTGCTTTAATACGGAAATTTTGCCTGGTATAGTCTAATCTCAAGTTTTCAGCTACACTGAGAAGTTTCCATTAGTCTATTAACTTCCCAGTGTAACTAGTAAATGAAATCGGTCTCATGCTTGTGCACATATTACAAGAAGTTTCCTCCTTTTCCACTGTACTTTCTAGTATATGTTAAGATTGAAGAGGTTTTTCGACATTTATCATTGGAATTCATGCCCGCTCTCGGTGAAAGCTACAGGTCCAAAACCTTCGAACCTTCTTTCTAAAATGGGGTGCCCGGCCCACTCTGGATACTCAACTTTCCTAATAAAACCAACATCCAGCAATTTCTGTACCTCGTCTTTAAGAGTTTAGGTGTTGATAGGCATTCCAAAAGCTAATTCCAATTTCTTGTTGTGTGTGCATTTTAGAATAGCTTTCATTCTGTTGTATGCATCTGCCACAAAACTATTACTACTTTTTCTTGACCAGCTAACATCTTTTGAGGCCTAGTTTCCTTTGCTTGCTTCCTTTTGCTGTTTGTTGTGGCCTTTGGCAGTACCAGCTTATTGCAACAGAAAGTGTGTTTTAGGATTGAAAGGAGGACATGTCAGGGTTAGCCTTGAATGTTAAGCTTTTGTCTTTCTTTGGTCTGGGATGTACGAGGAATGTAAAGGGATTATGTTATGTTCTCATGTGGCTACAAGGGATCATATGCCAATGAGGACTTAGCGGAGTAGTTTTTCCCTCATCTTTGTGCTGTCTATCTCAACCACTTTCCTTTTAATAGAATCTTTGTATCCATCCCAAACGAGGAGAAAAATCAGTGAAGGTGAGACTTAAAAATCGGCAAAGCTATTTTAGAAAGAAGTCTCTTTTTCAATTATGTTTCACTATTTTCTGAAACAGTGATGCTTTTGTGTATCTTAGAATGAAATGGTGACCTTCCTGCTGGAAAATAGTTTTCTACTACCCACTTTCTTGAAAAGCTCTAGTAAAAATATTTATAGGTCTTTAGAGGATATTGCTTTTTATAATTTAAACGTGAGGAAATATATCAGTGTCTGCAAAGTTATGTCAGAGACTTAGGTGTGTTTGACTTGTGATGCTTATGCTTGTTTGTTTGTATTTCAGATTGCCTTATAGTGGCTGTTAAACCAAACCCACCTGCTAAACATGTTCGGGCTGACTTTGATGATGACGACGATGACGACGACGATTTGGTTAGGATTCGCATAGAAGTTCTGTTTTAAGTTAAATAAAATCTTTTTTTAGTGTAAAAAGAGAGGTTCTCTTTGTTGGGTGAATTTATTAACTTATCTATGTTCTCAGAAGTTTCAGATTCCACAATCTGCAAGTTTGTGGAAGAGGAGGCTTTTCTCTTTTCTTCATGATGAATTGAAGCTTCCTCGTAAGCATTTAGCTGAGCTCTAATTCTGCTTCATATTATTTCCAGATTAGATAACATTTTTTTTTCTCATCTGCTTTGGTAGATTTCCTGTTGATAGCACTTTTCTCTATCAGTCTAAAGCTGTGGGCTATTATCATTTTATGGTTCACATTGGCACCCCTCGCATACAGATGGGGTATTGGGCCTTTATACGTAAGTTACGTTTTTTCTCTCAATTCTTTTATGATGAGCATTATATGATTTATGTGGTGAAGACTTTTGTTTGTAAGCTGGTAAAGTACGTTAAGCTGAAGCCAATTCAATAACAAGTTCTCAGTTTGGGACTAATGTAGAAATGGCTTTGCAGAGGTTCAAGATTGGATAATAAAAAATGAAAATTTCCATGTTACCAAATAGCTGGGGTCGACCTGTACTAATATATGAAGGGCCTTCCCTTTCTTATGAAAGACAACCAAATTTAGAGGCATTTATTTCTTATTTTATCACTTAAGTCAACCCCATGTTATTGGAAAAAAGCTTAGTTGAGTTGAGTTGAGTTGAGTTTGAGTTGAGTTGTATCTCTTAAATCCAAAACTACTGAATAATTGAATTGAAGGAGAATCATAGTGTTCTGAGAAAGCCCAAGGGTATAAAATAGTGGAAAGAGAACATGAAAAAATGATAAATCCTTGACCACTCCTACTACATTAGGTATTACACTCACTATGTTACACACACACAATATATGTATGGGAAAAAGGGCACTTATTACTTGATGTAAAAGATGTGGAGTTCAAAAAAAAAAAAAAAAAAGGAAAGAAAAAAGAAAGAAAAAGAAACCCCTCTCTCATTATAAGAAGCTGTCATTTATTCCTGGATTGTACACAGAACTGCATCTGATTTCTGCATGGTGTGCTCTACATCCTTTGGTCATTATCTGTTCTGATTGAACCACTTGTATAAGAAGTCATCAAAGCTCTGCTACTTACTGTTTATCACACTTTCATGCAGATACTTGGGACAGGGTTCTCTATTATTCTCCTTAATCTTGGACAGCGTCAACAAGGTGATCTCAGGTAGATGCCTTGTCTTCTAGACTTCCAAGTCCATGATCACGTTTTCATTGAAATATCAATCTTAATTATGATATGCTCTTGAATAATGAGAAAGAAGATAGTCCTGTCAATAATTCATCTGTTTATGTCCAAGTTGGCTCTTCTGTTTAGTTTGCCTTAACTTTGGAGCAAAAATTTACCAATCTATTTCTCTTAATTATCATATGCTCCTGATTAAATGTGAATCACAGACAGCTATTCTGTTGACAAATATCTATCTATATCCAAATTGGCTTTTCTACCTGCTCATGCTATCATCACAAATTTAGTTTCTTTCCAGCGTTGGAGAAAAAGTTTTAGTTTTTGTTATCATGAAAACCTTATCCAACCATAATGATGATAGGCTATTTGAACCAACCCGACTATTACTTTGTGAGTTCAGAGGAAAAATCCCAACGTGGGAAATTTTGTTTAGTGTTCTTGAAAATCATATTCGAGGAAAAGTAATAATCATTTTGAAGAATGACTATATTTTCAGACCTGTTTCATATGGGCGTAGTTGTTGAATTCAGCGATTGGGGTTCTCAAATCATATTATGAATGCTGATGATCCATACCTATTTTTCGCGTCCTCTTTACTTTATATTCTTTCTCGTCAAGTACAATTTACAATTGGCATAATCCAATTAACTGGAAGAGACTGAAAAAACCTTTTATTTTCTGTGTTCCCTGGTGTCTTAACACTTTTGTTTATAGTCTCATGCAACTCATATTCTTCTCTTTTACGCAGTGCCTATTCTATCTTCAACGAAGATTTTAGAGAGCTTCCCGGAACACTAAATGCTGACCGAATTGACAGAGATGTACGAGCAGGCCAGTTTTGAACCTTTTGTTAACTGAGCTTAAGTGCTCAACTTCATGATGTATGCTCTGCAACTGCATGAATGTACAAACGACATCTCGAAAGTATAGTTAGCAATGGTAAAATGTTATCCAATTTTCGGATTCTTTCTTCCATTCTTCTTCTTTTTCTCTGCCTCTAAATAGTGACTGCCGTTTCATCTCTTTGTATGTATTGTAACTTGTCCAAATAGATCCTGGTTAACAATCTACCAATTGAGATTAAAAAAAGAAAAAGAAAAATCATATAGAGAGTTAAACATCTCCTAACAATAAATTCCTTTTAAGAAGATTCTTGCAGTAGGATGATAAGAACCTAGAAAAGCTCATCACGCTGATCATGCATTTTTTATTTTTTATTTTTTATTTTTCAAAACAATATAATATTATCAAGCATGTTGCATATCATCATGTATTTGCACATTTTATATTATACATGAAAAAGTATATGATTTTTCTAGTAATATTACTTTGGCCCACTCTGTATGAACCTATATATTTAAGTTTGGTGTGCCTTGGCTTTCCTTCCATTTATCCCAAGTGTAAGATATAGAATCAAATGATCAAAGGGAAGCTCAATGGACTGAGATCAAAGAATGGGAGTCCACGAAACATATATGTAGATGTGGTGAATCTTTAATCGTACATGAAATAGATGTAACTTGGTATATTATATTATCCTTTTGAGTGGAATTGAAAAAATTATACTAAGGCGGGCAAAGCTTCTTCAAAGTGCTTTTAGAGGTATTTGTCAATACATGTTTCTAGTTAAACTGCAGTAGAAAAAAATAGTTTATTTTGCTTTTAGAAGACCAACTTTTCTCTAAAACGCTTTTCTTACGAGCGCTTTTTAAGAAAATACTTTAGAAAAGTTTTCCCAAACGGGGCTTAAGTACTTACCTCATTGTTTTCAAAATATAGTAATGTCACAATGAAATACAACACTTTATAAGCCAAAATCCTAATACCATCTGCTTTGTACCCTCCTCCTTGCAGTTAACTAGTTTAATTATATTGAGAAATTAATGAAAACTATACTAAAATTTGAATCTGGACCAGACTTAAACATCATGGGGTCAGGCCTTGGGCCCATGTTATTTTCATTTGAAGAAGTGAATCCAAAATCCCATAAATTATATCCAAAATAAAAATAAATTTAATCAGCTTGGTGATGAAACCATTCCATGTAACACAGTGCAGTCAATGAGTTGCAGTATGTCTTTAACTATGTATCTATCTTCTTCATGGATTTTTATGCAAGATGGAGGGGTCAGCAGAGCACTCTAGCTAAGCTTGGTGCCCACCATGGTTGACTTGCTCAGGGGACTCACGAGTTCTTATTGGTGAGTTAATTTACAGAACTGCCCCCACATGCATGGATGCATGTATATATGGATGGTGTCTCTGCATGTGTATGTGCATGAATGGTGTCCCCACTTGGAAGTATGATGGTGTGCTGTGGGTCAAGAAGGCCTTTTAAAAGCTTCACCAATCTGTCACACTTGTCCTCTCCAAACATGCCCTTCATATATAACAGTTTTTTCTTCTTCTTGTCTTCTCCTTCTTCAATCACTTTTTTTTTTTTTTTCTTTCTTTCTTAGATAAAAAATAATTAACTTTTTTATTGCTTGAGTTTAGATTGATTTTTGCTTTTCAATTTAAAAGAATAAAGGGTATTTATGAGAATATTTGATGTAGCAAATTAAACATGTAAAGGGATATATATATATATATATATATATATATATATATATATATTCTCTAATGCATTCATAAAGTGCACAAAGCACAATGTATTTTGGTGACTGATGAGGTGGTCTTGATATATAGATTATTTGTTGGGCGAGTATATATATATGGCTTATAGCTTCACATTTATTTTACATATAATAATTTAATTAACTTGGGCTAGCTAGTATATATCTTTATCAGTTATCATTTTAGGTCAAGTGTCTTGATATCTTTTCATTTTAGACCAACTACATGTATTTATTCAACAAAAATCTTATATTGGTCACTAACTATACATCTAATCCTTTTTATTTAGACTTAGAGAGTGGTTATATATAAGTTCCGTTTGATGTAACTTTTACAAAAGTGTTTTTTTTTACAAGTACTTTTTAAAAAAACACTTTTTGAAAAAACTGATTTTACGTACTTCTCCCAAAAAAAAAAAAATGTTTTTTCAACACAATTTAGTTCAAAAACAAACCTTGATAAAATAGAATTAATACAAATAGAATTATATTAATAAAATCATAATAAACTTTAAGAGAAAGTGCCACTAGCTATTACTAAATTAAAGAAGTTAATTACATTATAATTCTCTCACATCTATGTAAAGAGATTAATTTGTTTATATTATAAGTTTGAAAGCTAGAGGTAAGTACATATAAACTTTGTTTTTTTGAGTTGACTCAGTTTTCTAACCTTGAAATACGTAAGAAAGAAATTTATACACCTTAGGTATAAAATAATATAACAATATTTTTTTTTGAAAAACTAGGGTTTTAAATGCAGACAAAAACGCAGAAGAGTTGACTTTAATGACCGCGCCACCTGTCGCCTGTCGGGACATCTCTTTCATTTTCGTTTTTATTTATAAATAATATTAAAATTTTATTTTTATTGTTATTTTTTGCATGGCCCCTACTTCACAGTGTCTTCTCCCCTTTTCCGGAGGTTCCTTTGCATATCCTACACGGCACGTAACCGACCATTCCGAATGCCACGTGTCTAGTGCCCTCTATTTTGATAATGAGCTGCCAAACTCACTCAATTCATCAATTTCCTTGTTCTAATTTTTTTCATGTCTATCTACGTGATAAAAATGCTCCACAAAAATTTATAGTATTTACAATAGCAATATCCTAATTTTTTATGATAAAATTATTTTTCGAAAATTCATTCTATTTTTTATTAAAATAAGTAAAAAATATACATCTTTTTTTGCATATCTTAATTTATATTATAAACTTTCAAATTTTTTTATTATAATTAAAATTGTATTTGATAACTCTACTATACCTTTATTTCTATTTTAAAATTAACTTCTATTTGTTTGATATTTACTAAAATAAGCCGAGTTTCTATGTGTTTTTTTTTTGTTTATTATTTTTGCAGAGGTTATATCTCTACTTCGAGTTGAATAATATATAAACACTACCTAAGTTTCTATTTTCAAAACATAGCGCTAAACTTTTAGTCAAATTATATACAATAGTAAATAATATAATATATATATAATATGATTTTTATTTTGTTAAGTTGGCTCCGAAAAATGGGACAAGAAGAAGAGGGTTGATGACCAACCTGCAAGTATCACAAAATCAATGTGGGTTTTGGTTTTTTGTGGTGTGTGTAAATGAAAATGGGACCCCTCAAACAGCTGAGACATTCAACTACCATGAAAAAGATGTTTTTGACAAGCATGTCCTCTGCTTGCCCTAATTTCTCAACTACTTTTTTCTCGTGGATAGGGACGCATCAATTTACTAGAAGAAAGACATCAACTAGTCGTGTTGCCTTTGCAAAAAAAATATATATATATATTTTATATAGGTAAGCAATCATCAGTTTGAATTCATGCATGCACATCATTTTTTTATTGGTCATTTAGTTAATTGAAGTTTAAGTTTCTTTTACTAATTAATATCTTTTTATTTTTATTAGTATTACTATTGTATTTAAAAAAATATATATGTAAATCAAACTCTCATACACTATCAGATTGCAAAGGAGTTTGTATTGCGTGTATTATGTAACTTTCTTGTGATTTAAGGTTTTGTATGCACGTGAGAAGATTATTATCACAAAAGCAAGTTTTAGAATCATCAATATTTCTATTATTTACCTTATTTGATTCATAATTACAATACCCCCTTATTATATTGTTGGTCCTCTAGCTTTTGAGCATGCAAGTGAATAAAGTTTCTATTAATTGAAGCTATGATTATGTAATAATATTATTATTACTAAACACTTTGGGAGTTAATTAATTAAGTCGCTACTTTTATATCAAATCCACTATTAATTAACTGACTAGCTTTGTTGTGTTTATGATAAAAATGAAAAGGCAATACATGATGATGTTTCAAAGGAAATGTAATTTAAAAAATATAAGAAACATATAAAATGCATATATGATACAATAAGGAATTAAATAAAGTAAATCTTAAAATTAGAGATATGTGGGTGTTAAGTAAATGTCAATAAAATGCATTACAAAAAGGACTGCAAGTTCTGTCATGAAAAATTATATATATATATTTGTTGATCAAGTCATATGACTTAGAAAAATAACAATATAAATTGATGATACAAAATGCAAGTAATGTTATACTATAAATAAAATAAAACTCCCTTTCATACAATACTATGTTATTGCATGGCCCTATTATATGTATAGTGTTTTCTTTCATTGTTTTTTTTAAAGGTTAATTTGTCTTGTTCTCGTCGTATTGACTAATTAAGATTAATAAAAAACTATTTTTTTATAGGGTACTAAAGATATCCTAACTCTGCTCATCCCATTTGACCAATAAATATAATTTTGTATATAGCAATTTGAATTAATATATATATCATGAATTAATGAAAACAAGCTCTAGAACCTACTTTTATTCCAAATATTGAAATATGTATTATAAGTCATACTTATAATTTTTCTTTTTTGAGAGATGACAATATCTCAGAAAAAAAAAGCTCAAAAATATAAAGAACCCTTTTATTTTCATAAATGTTGATGAAGAGATAACACAGTCAAAGTCCTACCAAGTCAAAGTCAATGATCAAGGGAGATTACTAGTCCAACTTGTTGAACACAAAGAAAAGGAGATAAAAAGAATTTGTGAAATTATAAAAGGTGGTAGAGAAGAAATAATAAAGGTTTGAATTAAATAATTAGTTAATTTAAGACTTAGGCAGCACCTGGTCAAAAAAACAACAAAGTAGGTGGGACCCAAACATCCAGACCAGTTGTCCTATGGTTTGACCTGGCTATATCACTGTGGGACCCATCATTAAAGCCTCTTTCTTTCTCTCTCTTCACTCTTCCATTACAAGTGGGTTAGAGAGAGAAAGATGAAGAAGGGGTTTTTGACCTTTGAAGGCTTGTTTTTTAAGGGTTTTAGGACACGCGCTTTGCACGTGACCAGTGACCAGTGACCAGTGACCACCACCCACCGCACCACACCACACCACACTTCATCTACTTCTTCTTTTTACATTCCCTCGTCCTTCTACCCCAAAGTTCTCAACACCCAACAAACTCTTTGACTTCTCCGCCACACAAGCCCGTCTGCTTCAAAATCCTCACTTCATTGTCACCCAAATACATCAAGATTCTGATGTCCACCTTGTCTCCTTTTGCCACCTCACTAACGTTGATAGTGGAATACATGTTACACGTTGGGGACACAATGTGTGGTTGTGATGATGGATATAACTCACCGTTGTGATGATGGATATAACTCACCCTTGAAAATTAATTTAGCCACCAATTGGTTTGGCAAGGGGTAATAATTAGTAGATGAATTTCTTTTAAATTAGACTTTCGTCAACACGACATTCGTATTCAGGATGAAATTTTTGTATTGTGGTCATCTGTAGGGTCAATCAATGTCATTATATAAGATACCACTATATACTTGTGCTTGTTACAAGTGGATTAATTTCGATGGTAACCATATATATATATATTTTGAGATTTGGATATCTAGGCCAGTTAATTACACGCACCTGACTAATTCTAGAGGGGCGCAAGCTCCTAACCCGCAAAGAAAACACCTCCTGAAACTCCAAAAAATTTTTATTCGGGTTCATACTTTAAAGATGGTACAAGTGGACGGAGCTTAAACTCGTAACCTCTTAGTTACTTGCCCTTTATCAGAACTTAAAGAAACAAAGTATTACTAGGTGAAATTTTGCTCACCTTGAATCAGGGAACAATGCTCTATTTATTAAGAAAGAAAATGATTTACAGCCAATGGATTTACAAGACAATTGGCAACATTTTGACAAATACAAGCATGTGCTGTCGCATGTGATGGAAACAAGAATAACATATTTCATCAACGTGTTTAACAACTTACAACAATCTGAAAATGATTTATGAGCAGATAGTGATACTTTGTATGACACTCAGTGAGCTTCTCGAACATCTCCCCTCAAACGAGAGGGAAGAGCTACAACGTCGAGTTTGTCTCGCAAGGAAGAGAACCAAGAATGTGACAGAGGCTTTGTCAAATAGTCAGTAGTTTGATTGTCAAATGGAACATACCAAACATCAAGTTCACGAGATAACACTTTGTCCCGAACGAAGTGAATATCGATTTCAATATGTTTTGTGCGAGCGTGGAATATAGGATTTGTAGCAAGGGCACCGACATCCATGTTATCATACCAAAGAACTGGACAACGAGGAAGAGAATAGCTAATTTCTTTCAGTAAGGACTGAAACCAAACTAGTTTTGCAGTGGCAAGAGCAAGGGCTCTATATTCGGATTTCGTGCTTGATCGAGTGACGACTTGTTGCTTCTTGGATTATCAGGAGACTAGTGATTTACCAAGGTAAATACAATAACCAGAGATAGAGCGAGATTTTCGGGAGAGGAGGCCCAATCTGCATCCGAGAACGTTGTGAGTTGCAAGTGAGGAGAAGCCTTGATGTGTAGCCCAAAAGAAGAAATCCCTTTAATGTAACGAAAAACCCTTTTGAGGGACTGCTAGTGATGGATGGAAGGGTGCTGTTGGATTTGGCTTAGCCGGTTAACAACAAAGGCCGAGTTAGGACGACTATGGGTAAGATATTGTAACCCACCCAACACACTTTGAAACAAAGTAACATCAGTAAAAGGCTCAGTGTCTGTACTAGAGAAGGAGTTGTCCACGACACATGGAGTTGCCACCGGCTTGAGAGTGGACATACCAATATTCTGTAATGAAGAATCAACATAGGCATCTTGATTTAAATGGAACCCAATGGAATCACGACGAACTTCAATTCCAAGGAAATAGTGTAAGTCGCCAAGGTCTTTTTCAATGCAAAACTTTTGCCTAAGGCAGCAATGAAATGCTGAACAAGAGAGAGATTGTCACCCGTTATGATAATGTCATCGACATAGACCAATTCAAACACCTTGGAAGAGTCCGTGTTGAGAAAAAATAACGAAGAATCAGCCTTGGAATTGTGAGAATTTCATGATAATAAAGTCAAATGCAATCGATCAAGCCAAGCTCGGGAAGCTTGCTTCAAGCCATATAGTGATTTGTGGAGAAGACACACATGATGAGGTTTGCTATGATCAACGAAACCCTCTGGTTGTTGCATAAAAACTGTTTCTTGAAGTGAGGCATTGAGGAATGCATTATTTATATCAAGTTGACGAACGAACCATTGGAAAGAAGCTGCAAAAGTGAGAATAACACGAATTGTCGAAGCTTTCACCACGAGGCTATAATTCTCAGCAAAGTCAATGCCAGGTACTTGATGATACCCTTTAGAACCGAGTCTCGCTTTATAACGGTGCACGATTCCATCAGAATTTCGCTTAATATTGAACACCCATCGATTTCCAACAATGTGATGCTCAGGGGAAGGTGGAACAAGAGACCACATTCCATTAGAATGAAGAGCGGATAATTCCTGCTCCAGAGCTTGGCGCCAAACTTCAGAGGTAAGAGCAACACAGACTAATTTTGGTTCAATGTTAAGTAGCTCATCATCCTGAACAACAACTACAAATAACTTTGGCTTGAAGATCCCATGTTTGGACCTTGTGATCATAGGATGAGAAGAAATTGGGGGTGGTGGAGGGGAAGGTAATTGTGGTGAGTATGTTGCAGGTGGAGAGGAAGTGGCTGCAGGTGGTGGGTCATTGGCAGAGATAGGTAGATTGGAGGAGTACAGGTTGGGATCAAGGGAGATTGATGAGTGAGGGAGTGAAATAGGTGGAGCTGTGGAGGGAGGTGGAAATAGAGACAAGTATGAAAATTCAAATTTATTAAATGTAACATGACGCGAGATGTATAATCGGCCAGTGGGTGCAAGACACTTATAACCTTTGTGGGAGGAACTATATCCCAGGAAAACACATTTGATGGATCGAAATTGGAACTTGGATTTGTTGTAGGGACGAAGAAATGGAAAACAAGTGCACCCAAAAACGCGAAGGATGGAGTAATTTGCAGGGTTATTAAAGAGACGGTGGTAAGGAGACATGTTGTTTAGGACTGGAGTTGGCAGCCTAATGATGGTAAACACTGAAGCCCGGACTGCTTCCCACCAAAAGGAAAGGGGAAGATGGGCATGAGCAAGGAAAGTTAAACACATCTCAATTATATAGCTGTGTTTGCGCTCAACCCTATCGTGTTGTTCGTGAGTATGTGGAAAAGGATGCCGGAAAGATATACCATGGTGCACTAGAATGTTTGAAAACACACGGTATTCGCCACCCCAATCAGTTTGAAGACACTTTATTTTGGTGAAAAATTGATTCTCAACCATAGTTTTAAACTGAACAAATATAGCAAGAGCATCAAATTTTCTTTTGAGAGGATAGACCCAAGTGAATTAAGAGTAATCATCTATGAAATGTATGTAATAACGAAAATCCTCTTTAGAAGAAATTGGGGCAGGTCCCCACAAATCTGAATATATGATTTCCAATATTAAGGTAGTACTTGAAGATGAATTTGAAAATGGTAAGGCATGAGCCTTTCCCAACTGACATGTTGTACATAAATTTGAAGATTTATTCGAACATAATGCCTTATTACAAAGAGATAACACTTGATTAAGAACATCTCTAAAAGCGTGGCCTAAGCGCCTGTGCCATATGCTATGAATGGACAAAAAAGAACCAATGGAGACGTCATCTGAAACTTTAGTGAGAAGAGTGGACGGATTGAAAGGGTCAACTGAGATATGACCTGGAACAGGTTGGAACTGGTACAATCCATCCTTAAGGATCCCTCGAAGAAGAATTGCCTTGGAATATATATCCTTCACAAGAAAATGAGTGGAATGAAATTCAACAAACACGTTATTATCACTAGTCAGTTGGGAAATACTAATCAAATTATTTTTTATTAAAGGCACACATAAAGTATTGGGAAATTTCAAGGTTGAATGATAAATATAAGATATGGAGTGACCAATATGGGAGATAGGGAGGGAATGGCCGTTACCCACTGCTAATGATTTGTTACCTGAGTACTTAGATCGTGAGTCAAGTTGGGAGGGATCACTGGTGGCATGATTCGTTGCACCGGAAGAAACATACCAAGAACTGTCAATGATAATATCAGGGGAGGCAATAAAAGCACTTGGTACAATGATTTGCTACTGTTGTTTTTGAGAGGGTGAAGAACCCATGTAAGTCATATCCCCACGAAAGTAGCAAATAACAGTGGAATGATCTTATTTGCTGCAAATTTGGCAGGTGGGATGATTTGAGTTTTGATTGCGACCACCACATCCACGACCACGACCCCCCCGGAAACCACCACGATAAGGACCAACATTGTTAGGAATGGTTGTGGTCGGTTTAGCAGTAGATTGAGCACCGAGAATGTGTGATAAAGAATAACCGATTCGTGATGAAGGAGAACCAAATTTAGGAAATAGAGCATTGGCAGACGGTGTGGCATTGATGTTAGGAAAGTTCATACCATTTAATGTGTTCAGCTGCTGAAGTTTAACATCAAAACTGAGGAGGGAGGCGTGCATTTCAGGCCAAGATAGATTGGCCTTCTCCTGGAGGAGTGTGGTAATTGGAAGAAACTTGACATCAAGACTTGCGAGTGTACAAGAAATGAGATCCAATGTGGGAAAGGATTCCCTGCTGCTCCCAAGCTTTCTCCATACTCCTTCATGACATTGAGATATTGAACCATCGTTTGCATCCTTTTCCGTGTTGTTTGTAGACCGGTGCAACTGATTTGTATTCTGGCTCGATTGTGCCCACCACATACCTCTTCAATGGCCTTCCATGCAGATTGAGAAGTGTTCTGGCCGATAATTTGAGAGGCAACAGACTCTGTTAAAGAATTTAATAACCAACCTAGGAGTAGTTGATATCTACTAATCCACTCCTCAAATTCAGGATTAATGACACCTGATCCTTCAAGTAAGGGAACTGGACATGGTTTAGTGCCCAGTAAGTATCCTTCTAGCTTGTAACCATGGATAACAGGGAAGACAATGGATTTCCATAATAAGAAGTTGTTTCGATCGAGCTTGATTGGCATATTTTGGCTAAGAGAGTGCCTAAAGGTCGTGATCATAGAGTTTGGCATGTTTGTGGAAGTCATTTGTGAAGATGACAATGGTGAAGATCCTGTAAAGCTGCTAGATATAGCGGAGGCCGTCTGGCTCTGATACCTTATAAGAACTTAAGGGAACAGAGTATTACGGGGTGAAATTATGCTCACCTTGAATCAGAGAACAATGTTCTATTTATCAAGAAAGAAAAAAAATTACAACCAATGGATTTACAAGACACTTAGCAACATCTTAACAAATACAAGCATGTGCTATCACATGAGATGAAAACAAGAATAACAAATTTCATCTACGTGTCTAACAACTTACAACAATCTGAAAATGATTTATAAGCAGATAGTGATACTCTATATGACACTCAATAAGCTTCTCTAATACCTTTGTATTGAACCACTTGGCCAACACCTTTTTAGTTACGGTAACCATATATAAGCTAAAGACACCACCTAATTAGTTACCGAAACTCTTGTATTGTGGTAACCGGTAAGAACGCTCAATGCCATCAAATTGAATATCACTATATCCTTTAATTATATTCCTTCCAACTGAATTAATTTCAATGGTATGCGATAACGTGACTTGAGAGACGCGACTTAGATTACCAAAATAAACATATTTAATTTGATTTTATATTAGATGTGGTGCCTACTTTCTATGTTACATGACGTAGATTTTCTTTATAATTTTTTTTATGTATTTACGTAGAATTTAAACTAGTATACATGTACTTGATGGGCAGGTGAATCTTTTTTATATATAGTTATTTATTTATTTTCTTGGGATGGCCCTTTTATGTTTTTATAATAATTTTTTTTGAAGAAAGGAAGGGTTTGACTCAGTAAGGAAGAAAGTGTTCAATTGGGACTTCCGAAATAAAACCTTTTTTTATTTTATATTTTTTTGGGCATAATTTTATTTATTTATTTAATAAGAGGTGAGAACTGAGAAGAAGAGGGTTTGTACTGTTCCCATCTTTTGACTATCAGATCAGGGTTCAACCTTTTTGTGCTTAAATTAATCTCGACCGTCCGATTTCTTCTCATCTGCCTGATCTTGTCGGCACAAGTGGCTGTTGAAAGCTTAAAGATTATGACCTAGCCCGGGATCTGTGTTAGTCAGAGCGTGTGTCAAAACATAAAAAGCAAAGATTGCTCAGTTAGTCTTCGCCCTTATATGGCCTTCATACGTAGTTGATACGCCCCACTGCCAAGCCTTTCAAATTACCATTATACCCCTGAAAATATTTTTTTATATTTAATTTTGTCTTCAGAGTTTAATTTTAATTGTAAATTGATTCAACAAGTAAATTAAACTTAGTAAGATAATAATAGAAATGACTAACATGTGCTGATAGAACCAAAAAATAAAAGAGTAACATGTGCTGAAACAAAGAATACATTTCCTCTAAAAAATAAAAGATTGGATATGTCCTAATTTATCTGTTTCTGTTAATTGGACCAGCTCAAGCGCCTGTACTTTGATTGAATATAAAAAAATTAGTTTAGCCCAAAAAGAAAAAAAGACACTTCTAAAATGCTAAAAAATTAATAATAATAATAATAATAATAAAACATTAGGGTATCTTTTATTATATTAGTGCTTGCAATCAAATGAAATGACAATGATAATTTTTACTAGAAATTTTTCTTTGTTATTAATTTTAAAAAAATTAAAAATACTCTTAAAATTTTATTAAAATATATGTTGTTAAAAAATAAAAATATATTTTAATATATTTTTTTAGATTTACATCATAATTTTTTTTTTTTTTTTGTGGTTCAATAGTACGAAGAGGAAAAGTAACATAATACTTTTGTTGCACCTATATCAGAATCAAAGTTTATAATATATTGACATGTGAGATCTAAAATGTAGGTATACTATCAAATTAAAGGCCACCAATATGACTTAAACTCGATGTAATTGACAAAACTCTATAGCTGCCCAACCATATAAACCAAAATTTAGAATTTAATCATAAGTTTTGAATAGGAAATGAATACAAACGTGGTAACATTGAATTGACACTCGTTAATATCTGACCTTTTTAGTCTTGGTAATGGTTTGGTATGGTTGATATAAAAATTCAAAAGAGCAAAACTCCAGTAAGGGCATAATAGTCAACCATTGCAGAAAAAGAAATTGACTTAAACCTTGGTTTTGAACAAGACAGGTGTACAAATCTTACAAAGGTGGTAAAGACACTACTCTAAAATGACATAACAGCCCTCCGCCATACAACCTCAAAACACCCTCCTTATCTCCAATGGCGCAACCGTAATTTACCCCAAACTCCAGGCTCCATTATCCCGATACACTAAGATTCTCCCGCTGACCTAACCTTCCACGTGGCATAATCCAAACTGGCAGATGACGTGTCTCTCAAAACTTGCCAGATGTGACCGTCCACACAAGAAGAGCCAACAGTCACAGAGTCACAGGGAGACCACCAGAACCCAAAAAAATATTTAGAGCGAGAAACAATGAAAAACCAACAACAACAAATCACTGGCTGCTGCTGCTGCTTCAGTTTCTCTCTCTAAAAATATAAAAAACCAAAGTCGCCGGAAAACCGCTTTCCGATCTCAAATGTGATGGGAAGCGGTTTCTCGCGAGTCTTATTCCCATGCATCAACAACCAGCAAAACCACCAGGACTCGCCGGACGTGATTTTCACGGCGTCGGAGGCGTTGGACGAAACCCTAGGCCACTCCTTCTGCTACGTCCGCTCCTCCAATCGCTTCCTCTCTCCGACGCCCTCCGCCCGCCTCTCGCCGTCTCACTCCCTCCGTCTCTCGCCGTCTCACGACCCTCCTCATCCTCATCCTCACCTGAAAACCAGACCGGTTTTCGCCGAAACCGCTTTCCGCTCCATCTCCGGCGCCTCCGTCAGTGCCAACACTTACACTCCCAGAAGTGTCCTCCAACACGACCATATTTACGATGATGCCACTGACTCTCTTAGTACTGCTACTGCTAACAACAACAACAACAACAACAATAGTAGTAGTTTGATTTTCAGTGGCTTTGAGAGCACTTCTTCCTTCTCTGCACTGCCGTTGCAGCCAGTTCCCCGTGGTGATGCGGCGCTCCCCGGCGCCAGCGGCGGGTTCTTCATGTCGGGGCCTATCGAGCGCGGCGCTCTGTCCGGCCCGCTCGACGCTAACTCCGCCGGCATGGATGCCGGGCAGGTACATTTCTCAGCTCCTCTCAATGGCATTTATGTAAAAAGGAGGAGAAAGAAGGGGTTATCTGGAATTAGAAAGGCGTTTTACCGGAACTTGTCGGAGAAAAAGCGGCCTTGGGTCGTCCCGGTTCTTAATTTTGGCCGGAAAGATGGTCCGGGTCCGGGTCCGGGTTCGGGTCAGAATACGGGTTCGAACCTGGGTCATGGAGGTGAAGAGGGGAGGAATGCGAGCAATGTGCAGTGGGCACATGGGAAGGCGGGCGAGGACCGGGTTCACGTGGTGGTATCGGAGGAACAGGGGTGGCTGTTTGTCGGAATTTACGATGGGTTTAACGGCCCCGATGCGCCCGAGTTCTTGATGAGCAATCTTTACCGGGCGGTTTTCAATGAGCTTAAAGGGTTGTTTTGGCAGGCTGAGGAAGCTAATTTAGAAAATTTAGGAAATTTAGACAATTTAGATGTTGTTGGACAAGAGGGCAGTGAAAGAATTCAAGAAAATGTGGAATTGGTGGAGGGAATTGATGCAATGGTGAAGAATTGTGGTGGAGAAGGAGGGGGGAGTGGTGGTGGGCAAGTGGTAGAAATTGATGAATGTTTGAATCAACCTGGTTTGAATTGTGGGTCAGTGAAGAGAGTCACGTTTCAGGAAGAGGAGGAGAAGAAGAAGGAGGTGAGAAGAGGGAAGCCACTTTGGGAATTTCTAGCTGAAGATGATACAGATGATGGGTTCGATCTTTCGGGGTCGGACCGGTTCGCGTTTTCGGTTGACGATGCTCTTAACGTGAGTAATAATGCTGGTTCTGTTGTGAAGAGAGGTTCTTTGTTAATGTCAAAGCTGAAATATGGGTTTTCTAAGCATAAGGAGGGGGGTCAAGGTCATAGCAGGAGGTTTCTACCATGGAGATATAATTGGGAGGAGAAGGAGAAAACTGAAATTGAGAATAGAGTAGTGGATACATCTTCTTTGAGTTGTAAGAAACGCCTTATTGGACCTGTAGACCCTGAATTGGTGTTGAGATCTCTATCGCGGGCTTTGGAAATTACTGAGCTTGCGTACCTGGAAATGACGGATAAAGTGCTTGATGTGAATCCAGAACTAGCTTTAATGGGTTCTTGTTTGTTGGTTGTGTTGATGAGAGATGAGGATGTGTATGTGATGAATGTAGGTGATAGTCGTGCAATTGTTGCGCAATATCAGCCGGAAACAGGTAATTCTAATGTAAAGAATGGTAGATTTGGTGGGGAGGGTATTGTTGAAGAGCCTATTGCAGTTGGTGAGGAGTTGAAAGTACCAGTAGTTACTGAAACTCCTGCTCAAATGATGAGGTTGGCTCCGTTGCAGCTTTCCACTGATCATAGTACGAGCATTGAAGAAGTAAGGATCAATTGTAAATTAGCAAACTTTGGGTTTATTTGTTGTTTTCATTTGAAAAATTCTTTAAGTTTTGGAGCACAACTTTATGCTGAATGGAAATTAATTCTTATATGGCTCATGACCCATGTCTTATTCCATAGGGAATTATTAAAAAATGATCGTTAACATATCTCTCTCTCTGATTTTTTTAATTTTTTTTTTTTAGTTTTTTGAATCTTTTGGAAATTCCCAACTCCATTCCAATTCTTGACGTAAATGAGATAATGACTTTAGAATGTTCTTTGGGAGTCATTGATAAAGTTCAGTTTTTGGTTATTTTGATCCAGCCTTCCTTGCTCTCTCAAGGTCACATTTATATGACCTTTGCTTGCATTTTTTCTCTTGCATGACATCTGCCCTTTTCAAGAACTATAAATGGAGCTTATGATGTTATTTCCTTAAGTTCTTTCGTGATGCTGTACCATTAAAACTAATTTTTGGTACTCTTGTGCTTAATCTCCTGAGATTTGGTAAATCTTTTTGATTACACTGCATGAACCAAATGGAAACCATACCTCTTCAAAATCGGCCATTGAATATTGAAGGCCACTGTTCACTGCCTCTGCAGTTTACTGTATAAAGATTCCTAACTTACCAAAGAAATGGATTGGGTGTGGCAGAAGAAAAGACTTCTCAATCACCATTTTTCCGAGTCTCATGAGCTGGCTGTTTGGGTAATTTGAATTTCTTTTCATTTGTTTGAAGGGATGCTGGTTATTTATTTATTTCGGAGCTTCTTTTCTGCATTGAATGCTACCTGCACCATCTTTTTTGGAAGACTCAATCATTTAGAGAATTTAGACCTTTCTTTTTTCCCTGCACCTTTGCCCTATTCTTCTTGCAAGGCTAATAAAATGATCCATATGAAAGAATGTTATAGAGTGGGACTCTTTAAGATTCATCAGGATTTTCTCCAGTGGTCCCAGTGATTCAAAGCTATGCGCCATTTAATATTGTCATGAATATCTTTTGTGCAATGTTGTCAAACGGGACTCTTTGGGATCCATGAAAACTTTCTCCAGTGGTCCTTGTAATTCAAGGCTGTGTCATTTAATATTGTTACACTTTGCTTTTTATGCATTCTTTAAATTACCTCAAATTTTCTTTTTGAGTTATGCTCCACCATACTCTTGTTCTAGCTACTTACAATATTTGCCAATCCTGAATTTTCCTGTCCTTTTATGTAATGTCTCTCATTGATGCATTTAATGGTATCCTAGTTGAGAACTGTTCTTCAAGACTACAACAGTACGCGGGCTTAGTTTTGCCTTAAACATTGTGGTGTCTACTCAGTCATTTTTACTAACTTTGATCCGTTTAATTTGTTTTAACTACTGTAGGAAGTCCTAAGAATCAAGCAAGAACACCCAGATGACAGCCAATGTATAGTCAATGATAGAGTGAAAGGCCGTCTTAAAGTTACCCGAGCATTTGGGGCTGGATTTCTTAAGCAGGTTTGTTTTTCATCAACTCATTTGCCCCCTTTTTTATTTTCTTTCATGACCACGCAATGAAAATTCTCTATGGTTTTCCTTTTTTTTTAAAGTTCTCTTGAATTTCTTCTTTTTTTAGTTGTCAAACTACGAACTAAATGTAGCAATTTTTTGTTGAAGTTCTATCAAGCATTTGCAATTTTCTTTAATCATTGAATTAAATGTAACTAATAATATACAAAATAGATATAAGGCAAAAATAAAATAAATTCACAAAAATGATAAATTGATAATTTATATTAACACTTTTTACTTTTTAAATGGATAATTATAAACCATTGACATCTATTTTGATTTTTAGCAGATGAATTATAAAGACTAGACCTGAAATTGAAGATAAAATCTCCTGCAAAATGGGTAAAGTAGAGGCACTAAATGACTCATGACCCCCCAAAAAGAAATTGAAAAGGAAAAAAAAGAGCTATAAAACTTTAAGATTGACTTGGAAAAGAAGATAACATTTTAGAAATAAACTATGTTTTGATAAACCCTTGAAGCTTCAATATTTGCTAAAATTAATATTTTGGTTTTATAAGTTATTAGTTTGATTAGAAATTATAACATCCAATTCAAGAAAGCCTTTCACCAGCTCTATGGTGTCAACTACATGAATCCATTCCCTTTTTTTTTTTTTTTTTTCAGTTCTACCACGTGGCACATCTAATAGTATGTTCAAACCATTTTAATTATTTCTCTCTTATTTTATTTCTAATTGGGTTTGCTCTCTAATATCTTCATTTAAATTTTATCTTTTAATTACCGCCTATCTATCTTAATATTTCATGTCCATTAACCTTAAATTATATGCATTCATTTTAAAGTAAATTTTTGCATTTAAAAGTTATTATGTTTTAAATGTTTAATCATAAATTCATAATATCTTGAAAGATGTATGAATGTTTCTAACATTTAGGTAGAAACTCTCTAAGCATTTCTAGCGTGGTAATTTTTACACAATTTTTTTTACAAAATTAATTATGAATTTTAAGTAATCAATGTTTACAGTGAGATTGAATTTTCAATCGTCATTTATGAGTTTAGGGTTCAAAGATTTTTTTTCCTTCGTGTCAATCCTTGTTCAAATATTTTGACGCCTTTGTTTATATTGTCTAAGAATCTAGTACATGAAATGCAAGGATTGTTTGCCACTTGTGATCCTATTCGGAGACCAAATGGGTCATATTGATCATTTGATTGGCAATGTCTATTGCCAACCATTTAATATGGTTGCCCCAACTTGTAAAAATTGCTGTTGTTTTCCCTAGTTTTCTTGAAAGTTTCTGATATGGTTAGGTCTACCAAATAGATTATAGACGTAAGGACCTAGTCTTGGAATGAAAGTTCATCATAAGTTTCTTAATTTTCATTGAATTTTATTTTTTAATCATTGAGTTTTGAATTTTCTTCTAAATTTTTTTTTTAATTAAATGTAATTGAATTATTACAAAATTTCATTGAAATTAGGTAAAATATGGAAATAAATTGTAAAAGACAAAAATTCCCTTAGTATTTTTCACTTTTTCAACACAAAGTTTAAAAAAAAAAAAATGCTAACTTCAAGTCTTCAACTTTTGTTACAAGATATTCTTAAAGAATAAAAGTATATATGGTTGAAGTACAATTTCATCTGTATAAAAACTAAAGAATAACTAAAGGAAGAAACAAAATAAGATTTAGAAAAACTATAAAACAAATATTAACTGTAATTTATAAGCTATGTATAATTAATTCATGTATCTCCTATATGTCTTAAGCATGAAAGGCGTAAAATAGCTTATTTCTCATGCAATATGCATCAAGTAACATAGAGATTATAAATCTTACTTTGAAACCATTACGTTTCATAACCTAATGTGTTTTAAGTATATAATTATTTTTGTTTTAGGATATTAAAAAGACACATAACATAGAACTCCTTGTACTTCTTTACAGCATGGTCTAAAAATTCGCCGAATTTCGCCGAATTTCGGCGAATTTTTTCGATTTTTTTTACCATCGAAGTGCAAAGTGGGATGTAAAATAAAAAATGCAAAAATTCGCTAAATAATTCGATTAACTTCGACAACTTCGACGAAATTCGATAAACTTCGACAAAAGTTTAGTTTTTCAATAAAAAAAATGCAAAAATTTGAGCAAAAATTCGATAAAATTCGACAAAATTCGATGAAATTAGACAGAGAAGTAAAAAAGATGCTACTTCATCAATAAAAAACAAAAAAACACTAATAATTATGTATTATTTTCAACTTCATCAACCAACATAGCAATATAAATTTTAAAAAATAATTTAACAAGTTAACAAATTATGTAGTTTATGGGATATGCTTTACCAAAAAAAAAAAGAAAAGAAGCAAAATAAATAAATAGTTAAAGTCAAAATAAGATAAAAACTTAAAAATAAATTAAAAGATTTCCTAAAGTCATCTTTTTGTAGTTAACTCTTATGAAACAAGATTAATAAACAACACATTCAAATAATAAACTAATAAATTATGCATGATAGAATTTAAACTAGTAAAGTATATGGTCGAGAAGCAAGCCACCACAAAATTAAATATCAAAATAAAGAAAACAAATTAAGACCAAAAGCCGTCATTCAAATTCATCAACTCACTTAACAAGATTGATTTTGTTAGGTCGCTTATTGATATTTTTATGTATTAAAAATGTCTATTTATATTAGTTTTTAGCTTATACTACAATAAATTTAGATATTTAAGCATATATGCAAAAATTCTCTAAACTTCTCTAATTTAGCAAATTTTTACAAAAATTCTCCATGTCGAATTAAACTTCTCCGAATTAATTCTGATTTTTGAAGGTCGAAGTTTAGGGCGAAATCGAAGTTTCGTACCTTGCTTTACAGTGTCAAATTTTTAAAAAAATTTTCATGTCGAATTGGACTTCCCAAATTAATTTTGAATTTTAAGTGACTGAAATTTGTAGCAAATTTGAATTTTTGATCCTTGGATCTTAGTAAAGACATAAACATAATAGAGGGGCATAATTTGTGCACGAGCTCAGAGCTCCCACCATTGCGGGGTTAAGGGAAGGTCGATGTACAGAGCTTTACTACCACCTCACATTGTGCGGAGGCTATATATCTCAATTTAAACTTGTGACCTGTAGGTTGCAATGAAACAACCTTTATCAGCGTGCCAAGACTTGCCCTTCAGAATGACTCATCCAATGTTAGCCAAAATATTCATGTTCCTACATATGTGTATTGTACATTAGACAATGCTTGACCATTTTTGTGGTCCGATGGGGGGTTTACTGTACTTAATGAATCGTCATTTGTTTTGTTATCTACGGTTTCTGAGATATTTGTATTCCTTTTCTTTATTGGCATGTTGGTGCAACTGCAGCCCAAGTTGAATAATGCACTGCTGGAAATGTTCAGAAATGAATATATTGGTAATGCTCCATATATTTCATGCTCTCCTTCTCTTCGTCATCATAAACTTGGCCGTAATGACCAGTTTTTGATTCTCTCATCGGATGGCCTATATCAATATTTGAGCAATGAGGAAGTGGTTTCTCATGTTGAAAATTTCATGGAGAAGTTTCCAGATGGAGACCCAGCACAACACCTGATTGAGGAGCTTCTTTTCCGTGCAGCCAAGAAAGCTGGTGAGTTCCTAGCCCCTTCATCTGTTGCAGTGTCATTCTCTTTTGGTTTTTGCGTTTCTGCAGCATATTTTCATATAATGAGATGGGGAAAGAATTGCCACTCTAAATATTTCAAGTCAAGGAAGTTACTTTTGAAAAATACTTGCTAAAATTTTTTTGGCCAGAATTCTCACGGTTTCTTCCTTTTCTTACATTTCTCTTTATTTTGGGATTTTCTCTCTTTTTATTTTTCTTCTTGATCTTGACATTCTCTTTCTTGTAAAGAGATATCATTCTCTCTTTCTTTTATTCTCTTGCCTGTTTTTCTTGAAATATTAGGTCTTGAGTAAGTTTTCTTTTAACATCACCTATTGGAATGCAACAAACATGTTTCCAAAGCTAGAAACTAACATTGATACTGGTGTTTAAATTACCTAATCTCCCATCTAGTGTAATGATGTAGGATGATCTGCTCAGTTCAATCATACCTCCATTAAGTGAAAAAGATAGATGTTATGTTTCGCTATGGTTCATTTATTTGACATTCATAGTGGATTAGTTATTGTGCTATTAAGTCTAGTGTCTCTTGGATGAGAATCAAAGTGGTGGCAAACATAGTTTATCACTTGGATAAGATCATGGCCTTTGTTATTATGGGAAAGTGAAGCAAAGTTTAGGTAGATCGAGAGTAGGGGTGGAAAAATGCAGGTTTAGACAAAAACAAGTACGGACAACTTCAAATATTAATGAACTTACCACGTCTTTGTTCATAATAGTTTAGTTCGAAAAGTGGGCTGCGCACTTTTGTCTAGATTTTTTAATTTATTTTTTATTATTTTGTAAATAAATTTAAAAACTTTAACATAAAAAGTGATAAAAAAAATCTTAATTTTAAAGTAAACCAACTAATATAAGACTCATGTTAATATTTTATAAATATTATGTGTAAAATATATATATTTTTATTTGACCATATATACAAACTTTAATATGAAATAATATGTTTCTTATGTGTAAAATAAGGTTTAATTACTATAAATCATATATAGCTACAATAAATATTATTAAGTAAGCTTACATGACATAGTAGTAAGATATTGGTAGTATGTGTTTATTTTTATACATTTCAATTATTACTAAAACTTCTTATGAAAATAAGTAAATAATATGTTTTAATAGAAATCTTACACTAATACAAAATAAATTTTTAGATGAACCATTCTATATTAATGAAACTTATCAACAAATCATTATTTAATATATTTTACTAATATATAAAATTGAGCAATCAAAATAAGTTTTTTAGATCAACAAATCATTATTTAATTTATTTTACTCATTTATGAATTGAGCATTTGATTTCTCCATTTTTTGATGTTAGTACTCGGTTTGTTTTTTGTAAAGTGAATGTATGTACCCACTTTAAACTGAGTCAAAGAAAAGTGACAAATGGGTCCACATGCATGTTGTGATCCTAAATGAGAGTTCTGTTAGACCAAATTGGTGAACAAAAAACTCTATTGTGAGTTAAGTGGTGTAGCATATGAGTGATAAAGGTGTATTAAAACTTCATGATTGACAATGATAGCATAGGGTCAAAGAAAAGTGACAAATGGGTCCACATACATGTTGTGATCCTAATTGAGAGTTCTATTAGACTAAATTGGTACAAAAAACTCTATTGTGAGTTAAGGGGGGTAGCATATGAGAGATAAAGGTATGTTAAAACTTCATGATTGACAATGCATAGAGTCAAGCATGCCACGTAAGCCTTCTAAAAACATTGAGACCTCAGGTCCCTAGTAGGCACCCAAGTGGGCACCTAACTCAAGCATGTGCTTGGCCGCGCCTCAACCCAAGTTCACAACATGCTTAATCAATGTTGCAAATAAAAATTGTAGAAGTATAAGTGGTCTCACCCCTGCTTAGACCCCGCATAAGTGAGAGTTTTGTGCACCAGGATGCCCTTTTTTTATTATTAGAATTGTGGTATGCTATTTTCATAAATTGTGTAATGGTATCGGTAGCAACTTGCCAACTTCATTTCACTTTCTAAAGCAACACTTCCTAGGATTAAGCACACATCATAAATGAGGGAGTTCTTGGACTTGTAAAATAGACATGAAGTTCTAAATTTTTTTCACCTGTTTTAGGGAAAACATTTAAAGTGGTATGGAGGAGGCAAGTTGTTTGGTTGATAGGCTTCCACGTGTAAGGGTGTTAAGAGGGACCTTGTGCACGAGGGCAGATTTGTAAGGGTGGGTTATCCAAAGAAAACTCCTGGCCCTAGTTGGGGAGGATAATCTGTTACACTTGTATTGAAGTCAATTTTTGCTTCTTGTGTTAGCAAGGATGTTGGGCCCTTGAGGATAGTAGAGTAGATTATGATCGTCTCACATCAGAAAAGGAGATTGTATACTAGTGATAAATAGGGGTTGAGCACCAACTTATGAATGCCCATTTTAGTGGAGACATTGAGGGGCAACATGAGAAGTCAGGTTCTGTGGGTTGAGGGGTTTCACTTGGGCTTAGATGGATTGTTTGAAGAGCCTTGTGCATAAGGATAAATCTATGAGGGTTGGTTAGTTAAGATAAACAATTTGGTCATAGTTGGAGGGCAGTTTAAAGTAGTTTAAACATGCTAAGTTAGCTACTTTCTTCCTATCTTTTACCATTACCTTGTGTGTGTGACAATCTCTCTTCTAGTTCCTCTTCTTGTTGCAAGGAAACCACTAAATATGAATTATTAAATTTCATATTGTCCCTTCTTGAGTCCTCGATCCCATGGTGGCAGGAGCATCGTGCATGTGGCACACCCTTTAGTTGTTTAGTTGATTCTATTCGGTTAATTTTTTTTTATTTGGCGTTAGCAAGATCATTAGACCCTTCTTTTTCTAGGAGTCATGCCTGCAGGTCATCTCCAAAAGACTTCTTTCTTACCCACGCAATATCATTGAAGGTTTATCTCTGTCACATATGGCCAATACATCTAGACAAATGAAGGGAGTGGGGCTGATTGCTACATACGCGACTATGTGGTACTTGTTGGAACGCAATAATAGGATATTTAATGACCATGTCAGGGGAGAGGAACAATTGTGGGAAACGATAAAGATGGTAGCCAGTTCTTGGGTACTTGTTTCAGAGTGGAGTGCAGGATTCACCCTGTCGGATTGGATTTTGGCATGGGATAGATGCCCACATTAAGTGTAGGATATGTAATGTATCTAATGTGGATAAGAAAGGTTATTTGGGATTATACAATGTTATTAGAGGTATGCACCACTGGTGCGTGCCACTTCAATAGATAGTCAAGCTGTAAACTGGAAGTATCCTATAAATAAATAATTACCTTTGTTTTTGCTCAAAAAAAAAAATACTTCTTTCTTACAACATTTGAAAGAATGTCTTGACTAAACCCCCCCCCCCAAAAGGAAAAAAAAAGAAGAAGAAAGAAATGAAATTACATTTTCTCATTTACATGCAACTAATATTTCATGAAATGACAAGTTCGTGGGTGGTGGCGTTTAAAATCAATAGGGATTATTCAATCACTGATTGGGCTAGGAATTGGGATAGTTGTTTGTCTTGATTTGCAATGATTTTACTTTAGCACTTGTGTGTTTTTCTGTTTGTGTTCTCTGTATTCTCTTTGCTCTTGTTTTTGGTTGCAGCACCCCTGGTGCTCCTTTTGTTGTAACTTTTGATGTAACTCGTCCTTGTTTTTATAATATATGCTCTTGTTTACTCTAAAAAAAAAATATTTCATGAAATGACCATAGAATACATCTTGTCCAATTTGTTCATGTGTTTCAACGCATTGGACCTTTTTTCATTTGCAACCCATATTATTGTTCTTTCAAATGCAACTTGTTGATTAGGTTTTTTACCCATCTTGAGCTTCTCATTCTTCTCCCATTGCTGCTTTTAATAGGCAAAATGCAGGAAATGGATTCAAATAGTGGATGGCATGTAGTTGGAAAAAGTATCTATTGACTTGAGTTTTATAGCTGTGGTTCCTTGAGTGGTGCCATTAAAGGGCGTACCTAGTGCATGATGCTTCTGCTATTTTGGGGTTTGGGGAAAGGTAGATGTATGCGGCCTTACCTCCATTGGAGAGGCTATTTCCAAGTTCAAACCTTGATAAGGTCACAATGGAGCAACCTTAACAGTTGCAACCTTGCAATGGTTCCTTTTCTGGTGCCATTGTACGCTAAAAGTTCTCATTTATTTTTGTGTCTTTTTGTTGCTCAATTGAGTGAATGATATGCTCCTCTCACTACTACCAAAAAGATTAAGAGTAAACTCCACCAAATGCACAAAATTCTCCAACTAAACAAAAAAGAAAGATGATCGTAGGAGTGGGTTCCACATGTTCCCACTTGCTTCCTAATGTTGGTTTGTCTCATCTTCTTAACAATAACGCCTCAAACATGCTCCAATTCCCTTATTTGTCTCTTACTAAGAAAAGAAAACGAATTGATGCCCTTGCAAAGGCACCTCTTCTTAAGGGAGTGTGAACCAGCAATCATTTAACCTTTGCTTCCAATGCTTACAATTTACTATATCCTCTAGTCTCAACACTATTCACTAAATCTATATCTTGCTGTTCTCCTTCTCCACATTCTTACATGGGTAATCATAACTCTCACTTGTGCAAACGTGCACTGGCACCAGTTCTTGTTGACTTCTGAGAATAAAAATTGAATGAACCAAACAAAAACATTAACTAGATAATTCATGCAACACAAAGTCCTAAAATCTTATGATCACGCAATACAAATTGTGTCAACTCTTAATGCCATAATATTTGTATAAATTATGTATATTTTTGTACTTAACTCAACTTAGCAAAGCCTATTCCCAACTACATGGGGCCGTCAAAGCTTACTTAAGTTTGTAAAGGTCTTGGATTCAAGTCTCTTATTGGCATTTGCATATTTCTCATTTACTTGTTTGATATTGTTCCTCTACCTCTCGTCTCTTCAAGTGTAGGGTGGGGTTGCACTTGAGGAAGACTGTACATTGTTGCGGCCTAGTTTCTAGTGGTTTTCTAACATGGCGTCAAAGCTCTGGTTTTTTGTGAGAGGTCTTGGGTTCAAGTCTTTTTGTTGGCATTTGTATATTCTCCATTTGCATTTCACATTTCTTTGTTCTTCTATCTACCTTCTATCCCTTCTATTTGCAGGATATGGCTGCATGCAAGGGGATTGTTAGTAATAACTTAGTATTCATTGTTGGGCCTCCACCAGGAGAGGAAGTTTGACTCCCTCTTGGCTCCTCTCTCTTACTCCCAATAAGGGTGGGAGTAGAGTTAAGAGGTATTGGGCTCTCCTGAAGTTGATTTAAAACATTGAGAGTATATAGAGCCCTCCATTGGTCTGCAAAGAGTCGTATAGCGTATAACTACTCCATAACTGGTCCAGCTGATGTTTGGTGTTCTAAATAATCTTTTGTTGTAGCGATTTGATTGGTTCTTCATTAAAATTCTTATTTCGCCATTGTAAATATGAGATAAGACTACTACTCTAGGGTCTTCCGCAGCGGGGACTGCAATAGCATGTTCCCAGTGTGTACATGCACAACTGTATTGCCTATGAAATGACCTTGCCATGCAATTCTTGCAGCATGGTATTATCTTTTGTCTTCCTGTTCATGGGCTTCTTCACATTTGTATCACGGCAACAATCATGTGCTTATGTGTGTAATTATTGTGGTGTCCTAATGACTTGTTTTATGTTTGTGCTTCCACAATAGATTGAACGTGTAAGCTTGTTTCCTTACCTATTAAATGTTTCTATTTTGAACTAATCCAATATAAGGCTTTATTTCACTTCTTTGAGAGTTGGATGATTTAGACCTAATCTGAAACTACCAATCCTTTCCATGCAGGTATGGATTTTCATGAATTGCTGGACATCCCACAAGGTGACCGCAGAAAGTACCATGATGATGTTACAGTTATGGTAATATCACTTGAAGGAAGAATATGGAAGTCATCAGGAAAATACTTGTAGTTAAAAATCTGAAGCATCTGGCTGCTCCTTTTCAAGTGATTTCTTGGGCTACAAATGACTTCTGTGTGCGTCAATGAGAGTGGAAGGCTCCACTAAGTGCAGTATGTTATGACAAGTTCCAAAGGCGGCCCATTTTTCATGGTTCCGGTCCTAAAATCAAATATTCTTTTATCTCATGCATATGAAATGAAAATCCAACTACCGGGCTGGTCATGATCATGACTGTAAGGCAAAAGCTGTTCTACGAAACGGGGCAATAGGTCAGTCCTGAGATTGACAAAGGAAGTTCATAATATCAGATTTGTGTTGGGAAGAGATCTTTGGGGTAAGGGCTGCTTTTGTAATGGATATGCAGTTGGAGGTCATTGTCATGTTATTGTTCAATTTTTTCCCTTTTTTTCCATAGGAATATGCTTTCAGGGGTTGGGCTATATCTTGATATTTCCTTGTCAAAATGAGATTCTGTAATCATCTCTGTGGGTGTGATGTTTCACCCAAACGTTTTATAAAAGATGGAAAATTTTACTGATAGCCGTTCTGTGCATATCAAAGTGGTTTCTGACAGACCTACTTGTTCTTTCTGTTCTTTTCATGTCAATGATCTTATGTGTTAAAACTTTTGAGTACTTTGTTATGAGCTCAATGAAGAAGAGATAAATAATCAAAGCTTACTTTCATACAACTTAAAAATGAACTCTGATACAAATTTTACGGTATCATTTCAATGCTGACTTTAAGTTTTCATGCTGTAACAGTAATAGATGGCTTTTGGGACTGGATCCATGATAGCAAATCATCTCTAGTTGCTACAAAAGAACCAGCTTTCTCCTCACTCTGCCTGAATGGTGCACCCAATTTCTCCAAATGAGAAGTAAAAGCACTAGCTAGTCCCTGAGAGAACTTATGAGTTCCAGCACCAGTGTGTGCAGAAAACAACCCTGGCAACTTTTCTACCCTTTCCACAATCTTTGATACAGTCCCCATCCACTCTTCAAATGCAGTATATGCAGCTCCTACAGACAAGGATCTAAGATTCAACGTCCATTCCTCCAACCTCTTTGAATGCAACCTGGGATACAAACCATAAACAGTTCCCAGATAAAGTAACTCGTGAGCCCTTTCATCAAGATTTCTATTCCTACATATATCAATCAAACAGTTACAATATGGTCTTCGCACTTCTACCGCAGCCTCATTAAGTATACCCTTGAATTCCTCTCTCATGTCCTCAAATTTCACTCCCTCTTCTCCTAGAAATTTTACAAATGCAGCCAGTTTAGGTTTGGCCTTATCCAAACAAGCCATGACTTTCAAAACATCATTGCGTTCATCGCAGAAAGACACAACAGAGAGCAAGCACCCGCAAAGGCGGTCATCGGGCTCAACTCCTCTCTCAATAGACACATCCAAAACCCTAACCACATCTTCAATCCTCTTGGCCCTCCCTAAGCATTGTATCAAACAAGTGCAGCCCATGACATTAATCTTCACACCCAACTCAGACATTTCTTCAAACATTTCCAGTGCTTTCTCAACTTGCCCACCACTCCCATAAATGTTGAGCATAGCTGTGTAACTCCAACTATCTGGTTTACAACTTTTACTTTTCTTCATCTCCTCAAACAAGCTCTCTGCTTCATCTTCCAACCCAAGATCAGCACACATACTCAACAATGTGTTATAAAGAATGAAATCCATAGGCCATTTGTTCAACCTCATCTTCTCCCAAAGCTCCAAAGCATCTCTACCCCACCTAGCTTTCCCATAAATCTTAACAAGAGCTGTTAAAGTCTTCTCATTTGGTGTCACACCAGCTGCCACCATTTCCTCAAACAAGCTCTTAGCAAGACCAGGCTTTCCAGCCCTCCCCATTGCTTCTAAAAGCACATTGTAAACAACCAAATTGGGCTCAATTCCTATACACTTCATTTCTTGTAAAACATACCTAATTCCATCATAATCACCAGCCTCACCAAACATCTTTCCAAGAACGGAAAAAGCAACAGCATCAGGCTTCCACCCACTAGCCCTTCCTCTCTCATACAAACTCAAAACTTCTTCTACCTTCCCTAACTTAGCATAAACATCTAAAACAGCAGAATAAGTCACCTCATCAGGCATCACACCAGTCTTATACATCCTCTCAAACCACTCCACAGCTTTATCAAACTTGTTACACCTCTTAGCACAAGTAATAATAGTAGAATAAGTGATATTATCAAGCTCAATCTCATTCTCAATCATCTCAAAAGCGAGCTCCTGAACTAACTCAAACTGCCTCCCAAACCTCAAAGACTTCATAACAACATTGTAGAAGATGGTTTCAAGTGGGAATAAATTCTGGGTCTTGATCCAATTGAAGAAATAATAGGTTTTCTGCCATGCCCTCAAGCTGTTAAGGATTAAAAGGGCGTTTTCTCTAGTGGGTGGGTGTGGGATTTCTTCAAGAACTGACGAAAACTCAGATTCTGAAACTGAGTCACTACACTCATTAAGCTTCTTAGCAAACAATTTCAGGTCTTTGAGCTTGGGATTGTAAGAGTAGGAAGAACGTTTGTGGCGTTGCAGAGAGAGAACTGAGCGTTTTGGCTTTGTGGGATTGACCCAAGTGGATTTGGGCTTCTTGGAGAGAAGAAGATGGGATTGTGTTGATTGATTTTCTGATAAAAGTGTGAGGGAAAGTGGCTTTAGTTGGTCAGATAAAGATGGGTTTTTTTGTTGAGTTTCTTCAACTGCATTTTCAGTGGATTTGGAAGATTTGCAGAGGAATTTAAATTTTCTTGAAGTGGGTCTTGGAGGAATTGAAGGGAAGAAGAAAATGGGTGGGTTTTTCGGGTCTGAGGAATGGGAGATTTTTAGGTGAAGATCTGAAGTAGATGTGTAAAATGCTGGTGAAGAAGCCATGGAAGTGAACCTTCGAAACTTCAACTAAGGAGAAGAGAAGAACAGAACTGAGTGAAAAGTGTCTTATCTAACTAGTATTGATATGTTTTAGATTGAAATCTAGTGAAAAAAAGATCAAAAAAATTTGGATAAGATCCGCCGTAGCGGGTAGCCTTAACCTTGTGTGATAACAAGAAAGCTCGAAAGCTGTTCTCGTCCCTGTCAGGGGAGATGCCAACCGTCTCTCCTTCGTACGAACACAGCATTTTTAATTGGTAAGTCTTATATGTAGTACTAAATTCTTGTACAATGCAGCGATGTGGGACTATATCATATCAACTTATCAGGTACTTTCCATTTTTTTTAAATTTTTGTATTTCATCTCTTAATTATAAATATAATTATGATTTCAATAGGGAGACTTGGAGATCCCTCTCTTCAACGATATTAGGAGTCTGTGTTTATAACGCGTCAGCTTCTTTATAAAACAGTGCTAATCTGGTACTGGGTGGGCATTTAGTACTTTAATACATTTGAGAAAAAATAATAATGAAGATAATGATAAATTTGGGTTGTAGGAAGCCCAAAAAAACACCAAGTTAATTAAGATTTTTTTTTTTTCAAAATGAGTGGGGGGAAAATTTTGAAGCCTCAAAAGATATATATCTTACAAGATTTGTTATTTATTTTAGTTTTGTGTTCGGGCTTGTTGATGATTGAAGTTACAACAACTTTTCCAACATTTAAGGCTTTCATGCTGATTTTAACCATTACACGAACTAATAAAGAAGCTCCATTGTCTGGCAAAAAAGAGATGTTTTACTTCAATGAAAACTTGGTAGCTAACTCCAATCACAAAGCCGACGAAGGTTCTTTTAAGTTGAAAACTTTTTTTATTTTACATTGAAAAACTCGGTTCTTTTGTTCTTTATATAGAAAAACTTAACGGCACCCTAAACTCAAAGAAGAAAGAACTGACTTATATGTAATCTACTCCTCACAATTAGGGGAATGCATGTGAATTAAGTATTTTTTTTTTTTTTGTTGACCAGTTTCTCGACATCAGGAGGTATCCTCCTCTGCTTTGTGGCGAGACTAATACTTTTGAATTCAAGGTGTAACACCCGTAAATTTAATTAAATACATATGTTGAAGTATGCGTATATCGAGATGTATAATACACGTATTTTATACGTATGAGCTAAATATACGCGTAATAATACACATATTTTATAGTATGAGCTAAATATATGCGTGATAATACCCGTATTTGATACGTATGAGCTAAATATACGCGTGTATGAAATACATGCTATAATTAAGGAATGTGAGCAAACAAATAAAATTATTAAATAAAGAATATAAGTTTTATTAGTTGAATGGGTTGATTAATTAGATATGTGGATTGAGTTGAATTAAATTGATTAATTTATGAGATTGGTTAATTAAAAATGTGGATTGGAGTATGATTGAATGAATGAAAGTGAAATATTAAGATGGAGAGTTGGTTAACTATTGAGATAAAGGTGCATGGAATCATTTGTATATATAAATATAAATAAAAAAAATATAAAATCTTTATATCTAGTTGTTTCCAACGTGTGACAACTAGAATAAAAAAATAAAAATAAAATATAAATAAAAAAAAAAGAATAGAAAAGAAAGAAGTTGCCGACAGAAAGGAAGAAAAAATATGAAGAGAAGAGGAACGAACGAACAGAGAAAGGGCAAGAGAAGAACGAAAGGGAGAACTCGTGATTCGCCCGAAATTCGAACCCGCGGTAAGTGATTTTCAGTCATTTTCTTCGTAAAATTGATATCTAAGTTAGATGTATACTTTCTAACGGAGTAATTTTGACTCTGGGAGCCGTTTAACGGCGTTTTCAAAAATTGGGGTTTTGACCCAACGTGAATGAAAAATTCGCTAGGAAGGTAGAAAAACACTCCCTGGACTATCAGGACTCCGAATCTGTGGTTAGATTCTTTTTCATGCGTTTTGGAGACCTCTTGACAATTTTAATACAATTTATATCTTTCGGATGAATAGGAAATAGTGAATAGTGAATAGTAAATAGTAAAGTAATAGTGAATAGTGAATAGTAAAGTGAATAGTGAATAGTGAACAGTGAATGTGAACTTGTGAACAGTACTATATAAACAATGATATGAATAGTACTATGAACAATGATGTGCATCCAATGAAACCCGTGTAACCACTGTGAGTATAGTTTTCTTGATTTGGTTCTTGTATGACATTGTACGCATATAAAATGTTTGATTGTATGCATGTTATATTTATATATAATGCATTGAGTTTTATGGATCATGCAAACTGATTTTAGCAATTGGAGTTTGTAATGATGAGATTTTGCGAGTCCTCATTGTCATTTCGTTAGACACTAGACCCGGATGAGATTTTGCGAGTCCTCATTGTCAGTAGGTCTGTCCTAACAAGGGTTGGGATCCTTGAAATGACTGTTCATTGGGTAATGAAAGGTTGTGGCTACCTTGTAACGACCATACAAGGGTTAGACCCGCTCTCTTGCATTGCGGAGGAGAGAGATTGTGCATTGTGTTATTGAAAATCATGAAATTTATGTTGTTGACATGTATAATATATTCGTTGAATGATGCATGTGTTGAATAAGTGTTTGAAATGATTTTAAATGTCATATTTATCTAAATGTATATAATTATCATCTCAAGAACTATATTCACTGAGCTGTTGTTTGCTCACCCCATTTCCTCCAATATTTCAGGTATTGAGTCGAAGGTAAAAGGAATATCCGTGAGTGATAATCACGTGAGCCTTCGTCTGATATGTGTACGTATGCTTGGAGGAAATAACTTATATTTTTGTTATTTTACTTATCACACATTATATATATATATATATATGTATCACCTAGATGGGTTATGTGGTAAGATTATATAATGCTTGGGATGATGGAATGAGATGATCATAGATATTTATCAGGTGAGAATTTAATTTGTGGAATGAATGGAATAAATGTGAGTGGAATGATCATCTATATATATTTGATTTGATTTGATGTGTGGTATATTAAAAAAAAATTTATGTACATTTTTGGGAGTTTTGTGAGAGTACGTGAAGGCTGACAGTGTATTATATACTGTATATAGGTATGTATAGTGTATGGTACACTGTGCCGGTCATGGCGTCAGCCTACGTCAGGGACGTCGACATCAGGGGCGTCGTGACACAAGGAATTCGGTAGATGATGTTTAACGGGTTTTTCTTTTCTAACTAAAATATGTTTAAAGTGAGATTTGAACTTGTCTCCTAAGACTTACTCTCGTTGCCAGCGAACCAACCCTTCGTTGGTAAATTAGACGTGTTACTTAGGCAATAGTTATGAGCTAAATTGGCGATTAACTAGAAAAAAGAAAAGAAAAGAAAGTGACTCTGTCATGTCAATAGTTTTTTAAACCCTCCTCGTCACTTTTTCGCTTTGAAATAAATTAAATTTGTCGAAAGTAATATTTAACTTGATAAAAATTAAATAAAATTTGTTAGTACAACCCTCAAATCATTATATCACTAATCTCCTCATAGCATTTGCTTAGCTTATTATGAAGATAGTATTAATTAATAGTTCTTTTATAAATTATTTACATTTAGTATAAGTAGAATTTAAGAATATTAAATATATAGTAAAAAGAACTTTAAAACAAAATTATTTATTACTTCATGTCCTGTTTTCGTAGACGAGATCAACATATATATAATAAGTCAAGACGACAAATGAGGTCGTCTAAATGTTTTACTAATTATTGGAATGTATAGAAACCTTGAATGAATGATTCTTTACTTAAAGAAAGAATTTTGAGAGGGATATATAGAGAAACCATTTTCATCAAAATCAGACCTACACAACTTCTTGGAATGAACTTATTGAACAAATTATTATTATTATTTCACACTATGATGCCATTTTTAATTTGTCATTTTTTTTTTGTTTTGTTTTGTGATTTAAGACTACTTTAAAATCATTCAAAAGCATTCAAAACCATATTTATTTAAAGTTTTCTAATCATGATTGATCTAGTTGGAAAAAAAAAAACTTTATTGTTTTGATTTGGAGATCTATTAATAAATTTAAAGCTCTAAAATTAAATTTATTTAAAAAAATATATATATATATTAATCATATCAAAACAAGATTTTTACTGTGATTTGCACATAGATGATACTTGATCCAAGGTCAGTACAAAAAAAATCTTTGTTTCTATTTCATTATTTGATGAATATTATTGAGAGGGTCAGCCTTTCTGTCATGCTCGAATTTGAGAAGATTAGTCTATCGCAAAAGGAAAGAGGACACCGTCGGGTGTCAGAAAACCAATAAAAAATAAAAAAGAAAGAATACATTGAATTGCTAAAAGATAATAGCCACCTTTAATTTGCAGACCAACTAAATTCTTGCTAACAATAGTATCATTTGCAATGCAGTTTTGATATATCATTGCTGAATGTAATTCGTGATGAACAATGCTTTCTCCTTGTAGGTTTTGGACAAGGAAAACTATTTATCGATAACAGTCAAACATTTGTTGTTCCCATTCCTCCTAGCAACCTAAGAAACCCTTGTTAACACAATCATATATGAAGCCAAAAACCTTTATTGCTGGTCAAATTAATAAGAAGAAGTACTTTATCTTAAACGTTTAAATTCTTGTTAAATATTTTCTACCTTGCTCTCATAGAACCTTTACTAAAGTTACTTTAGATTTTATATTATATACATATATATATATATAATAAAACAAAAAAACTTCAAAATATAAGTTGTTAAATGATCAACGCCGCTGCTCTACTCATCTAACCCTGCATGGCTAACCTAAGTACCTTTCTCATCCTGGTTTGGGCTTGGCACCATGCATGTGTTCCCAACTAATGCATGAAACCCACCGAGCACAAGGACCCAATTCACCATTTAATTTAGTGCTTTCAAATAAAATCAGTGACCCTTTTCCCTAAAATGAAAACTCCAAAACACTGTATAAGCTAAGACAACTTAGCATCAGCATCCACCTTCTAAAGAAGTCACTCTTAGCATCAGCATGATCCACACCTACCTTGTGATACTCTGTACTTGGAAAGAATGATTTAAAAATAAAGTCTTCTTCCTTATATTTTTGGGTACTCATACAAGTAAGTATTGCTTGTTGTCCTGACAAAATCATTAAATCTCCTTTATCACAACTAATATATGCAATGCAATCATCACATTTTCTAATATCTTTGAAAGTGCTGAACTAAAATCAAATATTTGTTTTTTTTTTTTAATTTATTATGACAAACCATTTGCAGCTTGAATGGTGCAGCTTCCCTTGTCCTTTCCTTCGGATAAGGGTTCGTGTTTCTCCCAACTGCCCTCTGTTATAAGGGTTATGCCCTTTTAAATTTGTATCTTTGACTGCTTTGTTATGGGGCTTATGGACCTACTTTGTCTCAACGACTCTTATGATTTGCATGTGCTGTAGATTGATTCATGACGACGTTGACAAGATATACAATTTCTTTTAGCTAGCTAGTTTCAAATAGCTTCATTACATGTTTTTAATTAATTAATCAAAAAATGAATTAAACTTCATGTGCATACACTCTTGCATCAACTATATATCTAGGCAAAGAATAACTTCTTTTTTAAGAAATTAATTAATTGCATCAACCCATTCCTTCTAAATCACATGTTAAACGCAAGAATACACAAACCAATACAATATTAAAAGATTTATGAGTTAATAATATATGGTGAAGTATTTGTAGACATAGAATGCACATTACAGCATTCAAGACAATGAAATTGTCCCCTTGGTGCTCTTTGTTTTGCTGATGAAACACAATAATCTCATTGCATCTTTAAGACAACAAAACTAGCTGGTGAAGACTAATTCAAGAGTAAAGGAGACAAAGCCTGAATAAATTTATTAGGGGCAGCCCTTTTTAGCTTTTGTGGCCTTCTTTAGAGTTCTGATAAGGTTTGAGAGGGTGACTTTTCAATATTACAAATCATGGGGTCTCACACCAAACAAGACTCAAATATATATATGTATGTACGTTCAAAATGAATTAAATAGTTTCCCCACTGGCCATGGAAAAGTAAGCTCAAAAGGGTTAGGAGAGGCTCATCAAGAGCCGTTGGTTTGTGTGGTTTGTGACATAAGAATAGACAAAGTTGAGCCGAAAGAAAGAAAGAAAGAAAAAAATGAACAGATCAGTGACAAAAAAAAGGATAAGGTGGTCATTCCAATTCCCTATGATAGCACCTTGTTTTTTTTTTATCTTTTGTTTTTATATTTTTTCCAATATTATTCACTCAAAACTTTACCATTTTTTCTGTAATTAATGATTTGCTTTTTAGTACTATCACATGATTATCATGCCATTAGAAATGAAACAAGACATGGGTCCTTTTATATATCTTAAATCATTATTTTTAGGGCTTATATCATTAATTATAGATGCTAATTAATTAACAAGAACGGTATTTGAAAAATGAGGAAGATTAGGCCAATTAGTTGATAATTGTCAGCCAAAAAAATAAATTAATGAATCATCAGTATAAATCATGATACTAATATTTGAAATTAAAAGTAAACAATGGGATGATAAGATAAACATAGACGTGGAGGTGATTGGATTCCAAAAAAAAGAAAAAAAAAGTTTAGTCATACATTTATTAGTTTTTTGGCAGTTTCTTGAATTATTTGATTGATTTGGTGCATAAAGAATAGATAATATTTTTTGTAGATTATAACATTGTTTTTGTATGTATAATTTTGACATATAGCTATATGATTTATTTGTTTTATTGTTTGAAAATGAAAAACGCAATATATATATCCCTTGATCATTGATAACATTAATAGTCTCATATAAAAAAAATAAAAATAAAAAAAAGACAGTACAATACACAAAGCTTTCACCTAAATACTACTCTTATTTAATTAGTATAACCTTTTATGAGTGGCAACAAAGCAAACTTAACATCAATACCTTTCATATATCAACTGGCTTATCAAGAAATATCAAGATTCATTCGGATATGGTGCATGAATTAGATTTAATCCTACCCAATTGAAACCAACTTTGGTATAATTAGCCTAATTGAGCTTTCTTTTTTTTTTAGAGAATCTGAAAACAAAGCATGACATAAATATATAAATACCCACAAGAAAGTCCATTTAATGAACTAATAAAGACTATTAATTATAGTTTTGCTTCTTGGGATTAAGGAATTATATATATTTGAGTCTTCCCTTGCATATCAATATTATTAATTTATTCCATAACCATGAATAAACACAAGGCAACTTAAAAGACGGGTTACCTTGTTAAGACGAGGTATAAGTCATGGTTGAGAGACGAGGTATAAGTCGTGATTGAGAGATAAAGTCTCAATTTTTAATTTGAATTCGTGCCTACACTTGCGACATAACTGTTAAGGCCCCTGGGCTACAACCCAGGTAAAGATTTTGTAAAAAAAATTTATAATACCCTTAATTTTTTTTAATTTTTTCATAATACCCTTAATTCCCAATTTCCACGCCCAAATTCTCTAACATCTCCAAATTGCCAAAATCTCACAACACTCAAATCGTAACTCGCCCAAATCGCCACGCCAAATTGCCCAAATCGCAACACCTGCAACTCTTCTTCTTCAAACCCATCAAATCTATTGGCTACAACTCTTCGTCTTCTTCTTTTTTTCTTCTTCTACTTCTTTTTTCTTCTTCAAATCCCCTAAATCCGTTAACTCTTCTTCTTCTTTTTCTTCATTTTCAAACCCCCAAATCCAAATAGCTACAAGCCTACAACTCTTCTTCTAATCTTCTTTTTCTTCAAACCCCTCAAAATCTAAACGGGTGCAACTCTTTAATTTGTTATTCTGCTAATATCTTCTTAGTTTTAGTTTTCTAGTTTCGATGAAATTTATGTACATAAGTTATCTTTATTGGTGTATCGAATGCTAGACTTGTGAGTAATGCACTTCGGGTGCAATTTTGTTGATGTTTCTTGATTGTATATTGCTGGTTCGGCTTATTTATATATAGAATATATATTATGTTTCAACTGAAAAAAGAAAAGAAAATCTTCTTAGTACTTGTAATTTTTTTTCATTTTTGTTTTAATTTTTTTTAATTTCTTTTTCTTTGTTGCAATCTTGCAGATTGTAGGTGAATCGTGAAGATTAGATGTTGGTTCTACTTTAATTCTTCATGTCTACTGACTTTTTGAAAAGAACCGAAAGTTATATATTGTTTATCTAATTTGTTATAATTTTTTTATTTGTTAGTGAATTTTTTTATATTTTTTAACTCAGTTGTTAAATTATTTTTTTAATTGTAAATAACTATTTTGTTGTGAAATTATTTTTATAATAACTGTTTTTTTTAAATGCTTAGTTGATTTTTTTTTCACTTATTACATTGGATAATGGATATTAAAATTTTATTTTTTGATTATAAACAAATAAATTTTTAAATATCTAACAAAAATTGAATTAATGAATTTTTTTTGTATTGTCAATGTTTGCCTTAAAAAAAATGTAGCTCACCCAAGAAAAAAATTCTTGCTAAGCCACTGCCTACACTTATTTGTTCACTTTGAAGAGGAGACCTAACAACTTTTACAGTTTTCCACTCCAAAAAAAGGTCAGCGGAAACACCAAAGGGTCATAATCCGCCGCCCCCACATAAAAAAAAAAAAGGCAGCCACATAATTGGACTTCTAAAAATATATATTTTTGTATTTTAGTCATCATTATTATAGAGCAAATGGATTACAAAACATGGTGCTATATGTTAACTTGCCTAAAAGAAGACAAAAGAATGGTGGCTTTGAAAAATGTTGTTAGCGAAATTCTGTATGGTTGACTGAATGTAAGGGGGAGGGTTTAATATAGTATTAATGTGTTAATTATTCTAAAAATGACAAATCCCGTATCTTCTGCATTCCACTGCATATGTAGTCAACTTATTTGGATCATCTTCTTTCTTGGATACTTGTTTCTTTTGAAAGTATTTCTCTTATTTTACGAGGTCGTCTGAGTCAATATTACACTATAACTTGATGCGATATAAGTAATGTTCCTAATTATTACATACTATTGCATCAACTATTTAAATCACTAGTAATTAAATTCATACAATATGATATTAATTCAGTTACTTTGCATAATTGTGCTATGTGTTGGATTCATTCAACATCAATCAATCACGCAGCAGAAGTATTTGAACAATCAATTTTATGTGGTTCCCCGTTAATCGATTCCTACATCCATGGACGTAGAATCAATATACAATGCTGAAAAGATTATAATACAAGGTCATTTTAATTAGAGCACTCATTTCTTATCACACACTCAATCATTATTTTAATTACCGGTTTTTTGACACCTGGAAAATGTTCTCATTTCTTTTGAGCAAGATTAATTCTCTCGGACTTAAGTATGACAGAGGTATTTGAGCTGGCCCTCCCAATAGAAGTATATAAATAGAGACACACTCAGGCTCGAACTCGAAATCTGAACCTCAACGTCACTTATACTCGGTTTCTCAACTAACTATTCTACCACACTTCAATCTGAACTACTTATCCCATATTTCTAATGAATAAATTGAACTTTATATATAACTCAAATACTAAAATTAGATATCTACTATAATTACAAATCCAAAAATATTACAAACCTATTCAAACTGACAGACTTTCTATTTTAATTCATTAGACAAGCTCCTAATCAAGTATGACATTTTTTATTTGACTTGTACTCTAATTATATTCTTTCTTTTTTAGTTTGAACCAAAATCTCAATGCTATGCTGTTGTTTTAGGAGATATCTCTTTCAATCAATTACAATTATGGTCACAATTAAAATGATATCCAATTCGGTCTAATCATACAAGGAGATGTTGAAGAGCATAGGTTAGACAGATTTAATTTCTTAGTGATGCATCATGCATATTTGTATTGGCCAAGGGGACTCAGCTACAAGATTCAGCTTGGTACATGTATACGTGCCCCAATCTTTTGGATCATTATACACATGAATTAGACAACTTAAAGATGACAGACGCGCACGTATCCAGTTGAATCTGTGCCCCAGTACTCCATGTATTACGGTCCTATTTAAAACAAATATTGAAGGGACTCGACCACAAGATTTGACTGGGTACACGAGTGCCTGAATTCCTTAGGAAATCCTTGAGACACATGGAATATTGGGTACGCTTGAAGATAACCCAAGAGATCTAGGCAGCATGTATGCACCTAACTAAATCTACACCCGAGTTCATGTGGCATTGTCTTAAATAAAAAATATGACATTCAAAGTGTACATTATCATTAAATTATTTTGAATTATGGATTAACATATGATTTGAGACAATTTAATGATGTATAAAAGTGATGTACACTTTAAATATATATTTTAGGTGTTAATTTAGCATTACTCGTCTTATCTTTAAAACAAAAATGTATTGAGAGGACTTGGCCATGAGACTCGACTATATACATATATGCTCAAGTCTCTTAGATCATCCTTAGTATATCTATATTGGGATGGTTTGATGATGATCTAAAAAATTCAGACATCTACCGTACAAGAAATAGGGGGAATTGATTGCAAACTTTAACTAAAAGTAAACATATATCAACCAATAGTGGGTTAGTTTAGTGGTTATGGGTAAACACTTCCAACCCTGAGGTGGAAAGTTCAAGTGAGACTCATGTTATTTACCAATATGTTAGCCTTGTAATGTCCTGAAAAAACTAATAAAAAAATCTTGATACCCGCCAACTTAAAAAAAAAAAAAAAAAAAAGGTAAACATATATCTACTACAAGATTTTTAGCTTGAATAAGTGTGAACATATTCAAGCTATATCACTATAAAATGTTGTAGCTAATTCTCCTCTTTCTTGTAGTGACATGTACCAACTAAATTTACCCTAGAGTCCTTCGTATTTAAAAGAAAAATGATTAAATGACTCGAAAGCTAATCTAAATTGGTGTACTCATGCATCCGAGTCATTTGATCATCCTAAAACTACATGTAATAGATAAGGGATTCAATTGCACTAGTACACCTACTGAGTTTATTAGTCTGATCAACAGGTCTAATTAAAATATGTATTACACCACTTTTTGTCTTCTTATATTCTTCTTTATATGTAACACTATTGCATCTTGGAAGTCACACATGAAACTTCATGATCAAGGACAGTTGTAAGGTTGAAACTCCAAGCACTCCTAATTAACAAGTATCCTCCAATCACTTTTTTGAACAAGAATTGGCAACCCTAAAAAAAAGCGTCCTTGTCCGTTTCAAGCTGACGTGGGGGATGCTAAGACCACCCTATTAACGGTAATATTATAATTTGGCGGGAACCTTAACAGCAGTGTGAACTGGTTTGAATTTCGGTCCCACACCTTTGGAATTTTTGGCTTCATTTCAGACAAGCAAACTTCACACCTTTCGGTGTTCTTTTGGACTGCCCTTCTTCCCTTCTTCACTTCTTCTTATATATATCTCACTCTCACCACTCCTTATTCTTCCACTTCCACCATCAAATCCTACTACTACTTCTTCTTCTTGTTCAAGAATTTTCAAATTTTTAACATTTTTGAAAGTGATTTTTAATGGTTTTGGAATCTGGGTTGTGCTGGAAATCTCAATTTTGGAAGTTATGATTAGTGTTTTCTTAATTTTTTTTTGACATTCTTTTGAGGTTTTGGATTCTGGGTATTGCATAAAAAAGAGTTTTATTTCATTTTGTTTTATTATTTTTGGTAATATACAACTAGAGGGTGGTGAGGGTGGGGATTGATATAAGAAATAGAGATTGAGTTTTTGAGAAGAATGATTCTGTTGCCCAACACTTGCATCATCTGGAAGTTCTGCTCATTTCTTGTAAAAAAGTTAAGTGTGGAAGAAAGATTTTACTACTGGATCTTCCAAATCTTTAATAGATACAGCCTTGGTACTTAGCTCCCAACAAGCTCAAGTTTTTAGTAGCCACCACATTTTTATTTTTCTCCCCCTTTTTCTTTAGTTTTTTTTTTCTTCTTTTTGTTTTCGCTTTGCTTTTTCGTTTTGCTACTAAGTAGTAGTAGTAACTAGTTGTTGGAGTGGGAATGGGAGGAGCATCGTTGCCGCCTGGTTTTAGATTTCACCCAACAGATGAGGAATTGGTGGGCTATTACTTGAAGAGAAAAGTGGATGGACTGAAGATTGAGCTTGAAGTAATCCCTGTGATTGATCTTTACAAATTTGATCCTTGGGAGTTACCAGGTACTCTTTTGTTACCAAGTTTTTAAAATCAAGTAAAATGCTATGCAGAGTTCTTCATAATTTTCCTATTTCGATCTCACTTATAGTTGATTTCGGGCTTATTTTTGTGTTCAAAAGTTCGGAGAAGGGATAATTGGTATTTTCCCGATCAACATTGTAACTTTACAAACAAGTAAATTGAGTAATATTGCCTGATTAAGCCATTGAATGCTATTTGCAATTGCTTTAGGAAACTGAAATTTGAGAAGATTTTGAGCTACTTGTAGCAGAACAAAATGGTTTTTATTTATTGATTAATACCAATAGGAACTAAGAAAGTTGTTACTGATGGTCTTTGTTGTCTCTACAAGCTAAAAAGTAGGAAGAATTCTTTTTGTTGGGCATCTACCTTTATCTTTTAAAAGCCGCATTCGATGGGGTTTCTTCACTTTCCTTTTTCAAAGAAAAAGAACTCCATGAATGAAAAGAAAACCACACATACTTCTCAACTTTTCTTTCTGCTTTTGGTTTATTCTCAAGTGATCTTATAATAAAACTCCAATTCTACCCTGATTTCTTTCAGACAAGTCATTTCTTCCCAAAAGGGACATGGAGTGGTTCTTCTTCTGCCCGCGTGATCGTAAATATCCTAATGGTTCACGCACGAATAGAGCCACGAGAGCCGGCTATTGGAAAGCCACTGGAAAGGACCGAAAAGTTGCATGTCAATCCGATGTTACAGGGCTTAGGAAGACCCTCGTGTTCTATCGTGGACGTGCTCCTCTAGGAGATCGAACAGAGTGGGTGATGCATGAGTATCGCCTCTGTGATGATCACCCTCATGGTTCTTCTGGCTTTCAGGTATATATTTGTACCATCTCATTTGGATTGTGAAAGATGCTCAAAATTTTTCAACTTCAAAGACTAACACTGGATTTGATTGTTAAAATTCTTATCAATCCAGGGAGGTTTTGCTTTGTGCCGTGTTATTAAGAAGAATGAGCAGAAAAACAGTGATTTCCAACATTCGGAATCCAAATCCAAGAGGGCTGGGAGCTCGTCTGCTGCTGGGAACTTTGACTTAACTGGACATTCGAGTGAGCTCTTAAGCACCCCAAATGAAAGCCCGTCACGAGCTTCTAACCTTTACAATGGGAGTAGTTTTTCAAGTCCCATAACTTCGCCTTACGAAGCCACAAGGCCAGGGGAGCTCGAGCCGGCTTTCACGGAGACTACTCTTTCAAGCCAATGGGTCTCACCTGATCTAATTCTCGATACCTCAAAGGTATTACAAATGTCTCAAATCATTCAAGATTGGACTCGAAGGGAGATTTTCCATTGTATTTTAAATGTTAGGTAACTGAGGTTATAGCTCTTCTAACAGTTCCATGCCTTTGCAGGTATACCATCAAGGACGCGATGTATCTGAAGGCTTACCTATCTATGAGATTCCACACTCAATGGCTCCATGGCAACCATCTGATTCAATGGAATTCTCCCACGATTCTTCCTACAAAAGTTTTATAGGGGAAGTTGATCAACTGAATGATTTCAGTCAAGTCGGGTATATGTCGCCTTGCATGGAACCTATGAACTACATGGGTTTCTATGACAACACAACATATCAAAGCTTTGAAGAATCCGATTCAATGAGTAATCTGAACCTATCAAACAATGGTGCGGGATTATATTCACCGTTTTCTAATGGGAATAACTTATAGAGATCTACTATGGATGCTCACTCATGCTTTACAAAATGCAGGGTGCGAAATTTCGAACCCTATGGTTACAAGAAGACAATCTAGTGAAGATGGGAGTCTTGGGGAGCTGAGCAACCTATGGTTACAAGAAGACAACTTTGTCATTGTTATGTGAAGGGGGAGGGTAAGAACAGAGACTGGCGTAATAGATTAGCCCGGTAAAAATGGTGGCGGGCTAACCACAGTGATGGAATCTCTGAGACAAACGCCTTTTAACGTATTCTCGGAGAGTTGAAAAAAGTTAGAACCACCAAGCTCTAGTATGACAATAAAAGGAATGTCCTATGGCGGTCACTATTAACGATTTCCATTCGGAGATGGTTTCCTAGATAACTTGTCTTTAATTTTTAATGTTATGTTACTATGTAAGCATCACATTGGCTTCTCTTTTGGAAGCCTTCCTATGTAATGTGAGATTCTGAATCTATCAACTGGCCTTAATTGAAACTAATTACTCCGCCACCAGGATGTTTCTGTTATAAAATTCCTGGTTGGGCACTGATTTAATTTTCTAAAATATAATGTTCTAAGTTTGATTCTTAAAAAGGTTGGAACAAATACATTAAACTGGTTCAAGTTTATTGCAGCATGATTAGCCTTTGATTACATCTTCACAAAAGAAACCTTGTAAACAAGGCAATGACCCCACAAATAACACAAAAGATTTAATGAACCTATCATATCTTAAAATGACAAGGAAAGGAATAAAGCACAGCACATCAGGTGACAGTGAAAAAAAGAGAGAATGCTAGGGGAGGCTGCCTTGTTCACCACCCCTCCCCTCTACTCTCTCTCCTTTTATAGGAATCACATTAAAGAGAGTTAGCATTCATGGAACTTTAAGCTGTTTGTTTAAAGGGACCTCTGGCCTGGGATGCTCTGTTCTACATGGTGAAAACTTTGCTCGAATAAATATGGCTACTTTCGTGCCGCAAAGCCACCAGCGGATCACCACTCTAAAAAGAATTCAATAGATATTGACAGCAAGCCATACAAAAATTGTTTCTTTCTGGGTAGGTAATACAGGAATATATCAAAGTCACAAGCTAGAGAGAGAAAGAATGGAATCCGAAACACCGGCCCATTTGTTCAATCTTTTATCCAATTTCGAAAGGATTGATTCTAGAAATGCTCCTCTATGCCACAAGCAGCCCGACCCTGGCCCCCCAAATTTTGGAGGGCCATATATCAATGCTACCTTTATATTTCTGTTATATATAAACATCAAGAGTAGCTAAATAAATATCATTAATAGACTATCTACACGTCAATCACTAACACAACTCTATCCTAACATTCAAACATTCTTCCCACCTTAGCCAAAAATTAAAAAATTTCTAAACTACCCTTCCCCTAATCTACCCCACCCTTAGTTCTTCTTCTTCTTCTTCTTCTCCTCCAATTTTTCTTTTTCAAAACTCTTTTAAAACCTTATTTTTCTAACTTTAAAGCCCACCATTTTCATCTTCTTATCTTAGTTGGAAGAATATTGGAGCTAGGGAAGCATCAATTGAATTCTATTTGGAGCAAATCGTTACTCGTCATCTTCAAAATTTTTTCGACATTTAATCATTTGAATCTATAAAAAATGCATGTTTTAATGATTTTTTCTTTTGTTTCTATTCACTTTCATTCATGAAATAAAATATTTATGGATATTTTTTAATGTGTTTTACATGAAAAATAGACAAGAATAGGGCCGACCCTCTTATTTCCTTTTTTTTTTCATTATTACATATCATATTGCTTTAAGATGCACTTTGTGACAATTTTGACATGTTTTTACCTATTTCGGGCTAGTTTGGGTGGAGGGGTAAGGGTGAGGTATGACACCCCACCGCCCAAATGAGTTTGGACTGAGTGTAAACATGATAAAATTGTCATAAAATACATCCAATGCAATATAATATATGAAAATGAAAAAAAAAATAAAAAAATAAGAGAGTCTGTCGGACATGACTGAACCTTACAAAAGAGGGTCGGCCGGCCTGTACAAAGGGTCAGCCGACCATGGCCATTTTTTGGAAAAAAATGTCATTTTAATAATTTCAGTTGAAGGTATTTAAAGAATTATATAAAATAGGTGGAGTCGGGTCTAGATAGTCTATGAGGTCTATCTAGCTGCTCTCTTAGTATACAAAAGGCGTAGAATACTATATAGCCCATGATAACTGTATTAAAAGCTTGTTAGTCTCCCACCTCACAAAATCATTTTTTGGCGCACCACTCCCTAATAAACGCCACTGCATTAAAAACTTGTTAGTTGAAAATTTATTTGTAATTTATTTCTCATTTCAAGTAAATAAGTTGTCATTTATATACAAGTTTACTTTATTGTTACATGCATCAAATATAACTTTGAATATATATTGTGCTTGCATGTACACGTGCACACAAGATTTTCAACAAAAAAAACAATTTTTTATAAGAAAAAATAGATATGTTTTATTTTTATCAAAATGACTAAAATCATTCAAAATATGGATAAGGGAAATTAGAAGTAAAACTTCGAACATAGAAGAGTAAACTGAAGAAAAAATTAAAAAAAATGCCTAAAAAGTAATGTGTAAGAAAAAATTGAAAATTAGTTAATTGTCAAATTTACTATTTTAAACTCATTAAAAATAAAATTAATTTTTCAAAAATAAAAATAAGATAAACTTTTCAAGGATATTATAAGTAGAAAAATGTTTCGTCATGAAAAGTTTTCAAGTATTTATTATACATAGTATAGAAGCACAAATATATTTTATTTATTTATTTTAATGTCATTTTTGAACTTTTTTAATTAAATTATTGGGGCTTAAATTTATTACTATTTGATATTTGTGTAATTTTTTTTTTAAAAAAATCTATTTATATTGATTTAAAATTTTTATTTTATTAATTTTGTAACTTTTAATGTATTCACAACATTTAAAAAATATATTTATTAATATACAAAAGGAGCCCCATCTTATGTACGTCGGGCCCCCAAATAATCAGGACCGGCCTTGGCCACAAGCACAGTCTATGTGTGATAAATGTGACAGTTTAGTGTGGCTTTCAATTTCATAATTTCATAGGCAACATAATAGAAGAACATGTTGAGTGCATTTGGATTTTGGACTGAAATTATAGTTTTACATCAACATATGAATCTCTCTTTTAATGGTATTGAGGTGAAGTTTACTTGGATCATACGTGTACGATGTCCTAGCCGAACTATTGGTTTTAATATCACTTGTTGGGCGAGGCTGAATCTTTATTAGTACCGATACTACCTCAATCTCTAAGCCTAAGTATAGGATTTTACCATCTCCGAGCCTAGGTATAGCATTGTATTTTAAAAAGTATTAGTACTAATGAAAGTGAGATTTCAACTTATATATTCAATGTGAAGAACTTGCTCATATTTGATGCAGGATCATTATTTTAGAGCTCATATACATAACACCTTAGATTATATGTCTTATTAATCATGTACATATTGGAAAGCTACATAACTTGAATTATTAACAATTTGTACAGCAACTCTCTCCTATGGCTTAGTACAAGCTAGCAATTTGAGGGCTACAAAAGACTAGAACCTCTTCAAGAGTAGCCTTAGACTCATCTCCAAACAAAGACTCCTTCCCATCTTCTCTCTTGGCATAGGACAGCCCCAATCTTGACTTGGCTTGCCTAAGGTCACCTACCCCAGAGCTAGCATCAGGCCCTGTAAACACACCCATAACTGGTGAAAGTGGAGGCCCAATAAGAAGCCCATCAGGCCCAAAATGAGGCCCACCTCTTGCATAATCAAAAAGTGCAGCACCACTGCCTCCTACCTTGGGAAGAATCACAGGGTTCTTGGCCTCCCCATCCCAGTAGAACAGAAATGCATCAAAAGTGTCATAGTAATCATCTGTGCTTCTATAACCTTCAGGATTAAATGCTCCAAACTTGAATGATTTTGTGGTGTAACCAATCACAACACAAGGGCCCTTGAAATCACAGAAGTTGTGAAATGAAGTTGCACTGAATCCATCAATGGTGGCTCTGTAGCAGCAATTCATATCTCTACCTGGTGGCCATTAAAGTTGCAGATATAAGGATTTCTTTTTTCACTTTTTATGGGTTTTTTTGTGAAGGAGATGTAGAGAGAGGAAAAGGGTATACCTTGTAGGAAAGTTTTATTGAGGAGAGATGGTGAAAATGGAAGATCAATGCCATGGTACTTTGGCTGTGGCTTCTGCTCTGGTTTTTTGCCTTTGTTCCAGTTGAATAAGCTTGATGGACTGTTGGTGTTGTTCCACCTTGATGAGAATATAGAATTAGAGAGACAAGCCATGAAGGTCTCTCTATCTCTCTCCTCTAATGTCCTCACAAAACTGAGATGCCTTATCTCTACGCTCTTTTTGATTAAACAAGGGTAATAATGATGTACTTCATGATTTATTATCATTGGATTTCCTCGTATTACACAGTGGTGTATGATACGAGGCAAACCAATGATAATAAATTACCAAGTGTAGTTTAAGTAAGATAATATCAAGCATTGCTCCGGTGGATATTTGTTATATTACTTAAATTTGTGTTGTGACTTTATAAGTTATATAAATAACTTTTACAATAAAAGATAACGGTAAAGTTAAAAAGGCAGGGATGTCAATAGTTTGGCTAAAATGATGAAAGTGAACTGAACTAATACGTTTGATTCGGTTCAGTTCAATTTTCTATATGTTTGGTTTAGATTGCGAGTTAAAAAATTTAAAAATTGTGTCAACCTGAACTAAACCAGTCAAGGTTAGTTTATATTAAATATATTAATATGCTTTAGTTATACGATTAGAAATACAATACTTTTATGTAAAATTATTATCATAAATAATTTTTCTTTAAATTTGTTGATGATAACTTAATATACATTGTTAGACTCTTATCTGTCCGCTGTAGCTTTTGGGTTGAGTGGTTTACAACACGATATTAGAGCCTTGATTTTGGGGGCTGCACGTAAAGGAAAGTATTGATGATAGCTTAATATACATTGTTGGGCCTTTATTTGTCAACTATAATTTTTAGATTGAGTGATTTCTAATGAGATTAAAGAAAATATTGTTATAGGTTAAAAGTTCAACCCAATTAATCCAAACCAACTTTGTTCGGTTCGGATCAGTTCAGTTCATATTGGACAAATGATTGGTTTGGTTTCGATTTGAGCACTAAACCAAACTAATGACACCCGTATTGAAAGGTCAATTTTAGAACTTTGGCAAAAATATCATAAAGAGGCCTTTTATATATATACATTTTTTTTGTTAATATTATAATTTTTTAAAAAATATTTAATGACATTTTTTTAATAATATTTATTACTATATTATTAAATATTTATTTTGTTATAGTGATTACTTATTGTAGAATACATTGCACGCATTAGAGACCACTAAAATACTAACAAGGAAAACTAAAAGATTTTGTAACACTAAATATTGCACCATTTACTCATAACATCCAACCTAACATTGATGTTAGACAAAATAATATAAATAATCTAGCTAGAAAATACATCTTTTTAATGCTATTTTTCTAATGTGTGTCAAAATTATCAAAAGATCATAATTCATACAAAATAAAATAATTTAGGAGCTCAACAAAAGAAGCAAGGAATAAAATCTCTTGTGGAAAATATTCTCAAAAAAATCATCTTATTAATACATACTCTTTGGAAGTAAATATGTATTACCGTGGTCCATTTTAACTAATATCACTACCTCTTAACACTCATCACTTGCCAAAGCCATGAAAAAGCGATCACTTCATTATCATTCTGTGTCATGGGAACCAAGATGAGGATGCAACTCTCTAGGCTTCTTCGTTTTCATAGCATTGCGAGCGACGACGATTTCAACATCAGGCTTGTACTCTTTGAAGTTTGCCATTCTTCCCAATTCCTCAACTTGTTCTATGACAAGATCAAGCCTTACCACCATCTCTACCAACAAAGAAGCAAATGCAGCAAAAGGAAGAGCTTCCGAAAATTCAAGACTAGTAAGTGCAATCTTGCTCAATGTGGGCCTCAAGGATTTCCGTTCCGACTCCTTTGATTGATCAGCCACCCGTTTCGTTTTCCATTCTAACAATGCCGATGTATCGGTCTTGACAGAGGATAAGGAAGACTCTGAGTTCTTTTTCTGATTTGCGGCGGCAGCAGCTACTGCGAGCATGTTGGTGGTTTTGCTGCGGTTGGAGCCTAGGAAGAGTCGAGGTTGTGATTTGATGGAATTGTTAAGGTCTTGCAAAGCCTCATGAAGATTATCTGATAATAATCCTGGTGAGCAATGGCGGCGCTTTCTAATGCTATCAGAAAGTTCCATCAGAACGCTCACAACTTCCTCGGCGACTCGAATGCATGGGTTTTTGAAAAGTGCTCGAACTGGTCTTGGCGTCTAAAAACCAAATAACCATGTGTGATTAAACTGCCAAAAAAACTCAATAGGCTTCATCAATTACTTCAATGATAAAGTTTCGCAAACATTGGCCAAATGATTCTATGCAAATGCAATGCAATTGGGTGCTTATCACATACAACTAACTTAGCATAATTTCATAAGTCACAATCTTTATGCATTAACAATAGTTATTATTAACATATATGGAATATAGAATATGATCAAGTACATGTATGCAACATCAAATAAATATTTGAGTTTGATTAATAGCTGAAAGCAGAGCAGGTAGATTAAGTTAGATTATTCTACTCTTTGTATTTTATCAAAGTGTTTGGATGGATTTTGACCCATAACAAGCTCAACATTGGTGACGTCCTCCAACAGCGATTTCCTTATATTACTCTCCCCCCTCATGGATGCCCTTTATGTCTACAGGATGTGGATTCATCAGCCCACCTTTTCTTTAGATGCTCAGTCTCCTCCAAATTGTGGGAGGAATGGCATGGGAGGTTAGGAGACAAGTTTATGTGTCCCTCCTCATCCGAGGAGTGCTTTGCTTTGGAAAATACTCATGGACTTCAAGGGGATGGTGTTAAGATTATGAGGGTTGGATCTATGGCAACTCTCTGGATTATTTGGTTAGAGTGTAACAGGCGTGTTTTCGACAGTGTCTCTAAGGATCATGAAGGTCTTTGGAACAAAATCCTCATTACAGCTAGTTCTTGGCTAGTTGCTTTCAATCTCAGCAAGGGTTTCTCCATCAGCGATTGGGTTAGGAACTGGACATTTTGTTATAGCTGTCTGTAGTGTCTGTTTTGTTTTCTTTGTAGGTTTGTTCTTTGCTTTATTTTGTACTGCCCTGCTTTGTTGTAGCTGTGTGTTTTTGCTGTTTTGCTGCTGTTGCTGTGAGTTTTGAGTACTCCTGATACTCTTTGTACTCCTTTTTATCTTAATTTATATGCTGTTTCTTCTCAATTTTTTTTTTATCAAAGGTTGGAGATACATGTACAATAGCTTTCACAGATGCCAAACTAAGCATGAAAAAGTAATACCTTTTATACAATAACTTTTCATGTAATGATTTAGAGGCATTGATCATTCTTAAAACTAGCTAATTACATAATCTTGTAATTTATTCATCTTAAGATGTCACATATGATAATTGCTAATTTATTATACATGTGCAGATGGTAATGTTCCTTTATATAGAAGAATTAACAAGGATGATGAATAGAATTGTTAAGTGAAAATAAAGTTTGATTATGAAGATGGAGCACGTGATATAATAGAAGAGTTTGAAAAATAAAATGATCTGAATTACCTGAATTTCAGATTGCAAACATCCATGTAGAGCTACAGAGGTGTACCCGAAATGGCGCAAAGTATCTCCTAGTTTCACATATTGCTGCCATGGATATCTGTAACAGTGTCTAGAATGTCTTGGCTCCCAACTAGCATGCAATGCCTGATCATTTCAAAATTATAGAAAACTTTCATTACTAATACCATCTTTATTTACACTTCCTAGAACCATTAATCCATTTCTAACAATCCTAAGATCTAATTTACTCGAAAAGAAAAAAGTGAAAGCGTGTTTACTAGGGTCTCGTCGATGGACTTGGAATCAAGAACTGCCTTGTAGCCCTTGTAAATTTCCTCTTCAGATGATTTATCGGCAGTCGTTTCTGAATCTTGGAAGTACTCGTTAACACAAGCTATAAGTTCAACAGTTAAAACAGTTAGATGATTTTACTTATAATTCAAATCAAAAGAAGCATTCAAGTTATGAGATGAGCCATGATATCACAACTATGTTAGATTGAGAAAGAGTTATGAGTTGTTTTATTACCTTCAATTGATCTTGCTAGGCCTTCGAGCTTGGAGACAGTAGAATTATGGAGATCTTCACCAGACCAATTGGGAAGAACCAATAGACTCATTAGAAGGCAGATACCGCAGCCCATGGCGATAGTGTAGAAGCGTTCATGGGCAATGCGCAAAACATTATGAACACGATAACTTGACACAGTTATCAGATTAAAAGTTAAGAGAAAAATCACGACTCCGTAGTCATAGTTCTTCTTGACATATGGAAAGAACCTCAAGTATGTAGCAGCTGTGCCTGTCAACACAAATGCACTTACATCAAAACTAAGCATAGAAGCTTTGAAATATTATGAACATAAATGTATATTTATATACACTTGAAGAAAAATAATACCGATAAAAAATACTGCAGCCCCGATGAAAATCGCTCGAAACATATGTCCGGTTTCATCTGCTATATAATCTATCAAAAATGCTAGCGACCCTGCACATAGCGTCCCAAGTCCTCTGTTCAGTCCTTTGCATAGAGTTGCACCTAGGAATGGAACACAAGAACTTGTCAAAAAATAGTGCATTAGACCTTATTATAAGCTTAAAAACAACCATTTTATACTAATAAACAGCTTCTTAATTCTTCTAAAAAAAAATAAACAGCTTCTTAATTACCTGCAGTGAATTCAAGTACTACAACAACAGTCATGACAGCCCAAATTGCATTCTGTCCAACTCCTTTGAACAATGGCTCCATCAGGTACAACAGAGAAACCAGTGTCAAGGAGCATCCAACTTTCAGGGAATGTGTAACTCTTCTCGGGTCGTCTCGACCAACCTTCCATATCATTCTCCACAATCTTCCCGGCAAGCTTCTCAATTTCTCGAAAAGTTTGGAAAATATTTTTTTCATGGTATATTTTTCTTCACTGCAAACTTGGTTTTTGTCCATCTCAATGACTGAAAAAAATTGCTGATAAGGTCTCTTAATGAGAGAATGAATTACTATAATAATAATAATAATAATAATGGGTCAGAGGGTATATTATAAGTATGAGAATAGGAATAATAATGGTGTTCTAAGAAGAGATTTTCTCTTCAAATTGGAAGTAAAGGAGACCCTGAGAAGGGTCTTTGAAAGAAATTGAGACTCAGTTTTTGGGTGAGTATTTGAATTCTCCTCCTCTCCACACAACATAAGGCCGGTGTGCACTTTATATCAAGTGGGACACCAATAGCTGAATCTTCATCATTCACATGGCTTCCATTAAAGTAAGTTTTACATAAATAGGTGTAGCTATCATAAATGGTGCAAGTCAAAGTAAAACAAAAAACAAAAAAAAAAAAAACTCTGCTACCTAAAAGGGCATTCAAGTTCCTAAGTTCGAATCACACCTTAAGCAGGCCACTCAGAGTTTTTGAGGGACTAGTTTGTTTTTTGATAATATCCAAAGGACTAGTTAGGTGATATAAGAGGCCCAAATACCTTGAATAATAATAATAATAAAGAAATTATTAAAAAAAAACCATTGGATCTTAATGTCAGTATTAGGTTTCTATTTTTCAAATCAAAGGAGTAGGAATATCTTGCCAAAAAAATTGGAGATGTATCATACATAGATCTAAGGAAACCAAATGATTAAAGAAGTTTCTATAATTCACTAATGATAGATATTCTAAAATTATACCAATAAGTATAGGAAATAAATAAATGGACATAGTTTTCTGTTTTGTCATTATCATTAATCATGCTTCCATTAGCTTTAACTTTGTCACTATTGCCCTGTTTTTATGGCCATCTTTTGTACTCTGTAGAGTCACTTTTACAAGATTTTTTTTGTTGCAATAAAGTGCTTTCTAAATTTCATTCTCGTGAACCTAGCAATAAGTGAGTATCACATCCTAATCTCACAAATTTAAATCATTGCCTTGGAGTTGCTATAGAGGAGGTTCTACTCTGAAATAATACCCACATTGGACGTGGGACAAGTTTATTACATAGAATAAGTTGGGATATCACTTCATTAACATCGGGCATTTTATAGACATAAGTAGTTAAGTTAGGGGACAATATCAATTAGAGATCTATACACATCCAACAAATAGTATCAGAGTCGATAATTCGATTAGGACACAACACGCATGTCAAGGTAGAACACATATGAGTGAGTAAAACCCTATTACGCCTAGGCCGAGATTTATCAGACATAATGTTGTATGGGACGTGATTTTAATTAATTAATTAAGCTTCCTATACTTATACTACCATGCATTAATTGTAGAGGTAGGTAAGAAACATTACATTATACAACAGGTGGTTATGCATGTGTATGTTTTTAACAAGGGTTCTGGTTTTGAATTCTATCGCTTGAGGTTGTTCAACTAGCTAAAGGGTTGATGGGCATGCTTGGTACAAACTACAAAGTTAGTTGTGCCAAGGCTCACAAGAAAAGCCCATTACAGCAGCAATCTTGACTTGCCAGAAAAGCAAGAGATTAAAAGAAAGAGATCAGAAGCTGTGGTTCACCTAAATAAGGGCTTCACATGCATTGAAAAGGTGGTGACAACAACACCAGCCTGTGCAAGCTGACTTTTCCATTCATTCATTCATGCAAGGTAAGTATATGGTTCTTGATATATATGCTTCTCCCGTGCACTCTCATCAACCCCTTTTATTATTATGAAGCCATGATTCTTCCAGGTAGAGTGCTCTTGGATTGCCATTTGGCATGAGATATGCTTGACATGTGTGTTTGATTTTTTGTTCTCTTTATTAGCAGGTTCTAGTTGTGAGAGTAATGAGCAATAATAGTGAAGAGTACTCGAGCTTTTATTGGTCAGCTTCCATTGACCAAGTGCTCGTGATCAAAGCTATAAAAGATGGAGCCTTTGCCACCCCGTGCAAATAGTCAAAGTTCAGTTTTTTTTTTTTTATTGCCATTCATGCCACTCCAGCATGCAGTTGAGGCTCTTCATATATATAGTTTTGAAAATGGCCAGTAGGATCAAAGTTTTGAAGAGGGATAATTTTACTTTATTTTTTCAGGGATAAAAATATATATTTATGCTATTTGTTTATAATTCAACATAGCAGTTATATTGAATTAAAGTTTAGTTCAAACTAAATTAAGTCAATTCAAAGTAAATCACTCTAGCAATTGAAGCTAATTAATCAATTCAAATGTATTGAATCAAATCGAGTTCTTTTTTTATTAATTAATTTTTAAATTGAACCAAGATTAATCAATGTAAAATATTATAATTACCAAAGATAGAAAAGATATATTGAATTTAAAGTTGCTTAAAAGGAGAACTGTTGGGAGTGGGGAGTTATGTAAATTACCATATTAATTAGCCTCATATCTAATTTCTTAAAAAAATGATAAATATAAGTTCAAAGGATTAATTAGAGTACAAGCACTACTCAAGAAAAAATAGGAAAGGAAACAGGAGAAAACAGATACAAGCCTTCCAAAAGCACCACCCATGGCAGAACAACACAACATTACCTCTCCTTACATCATACGCTCGCCCCAATGCCTATTTCAGTGATTAATGAAGAATTGTCCATTGATTCTATAGGCCGAAATTCAAGAACTAGCCTGCAAAATAACGCTAATCCACACCTCTTCCACACTTCTAGAAACTTATCACACTCCAATTTTCAAAACTTAAATTTAAAGTAATAAGAATAAATATTTGCTTTTATCAAGAAAATAACAAAAAAAAAATCGAGGCATGAATTGTATACATCTACTTTAACCCCAAAATCTTTACACAGGTAAAAATAAATTTAATAATATTATTTATATTCTAAATAAGGTTACAAGTCAAGATAGTAGAATACCCTTTCAATTTCTATGTCACGGACTATAGATTCTCATTACACAAATTGAATATTGAGCCATGAAGGTACTTGCCCTTGTCCATCCATTATGAACACAACATTTTAAATATATTCATCAAGTAGAATTAACAAGTTCAAGTCCAAGGCATAAACATATAAAATAACCCATAAAATCTTCAACGACCACTATAATGTTCCAAAAACATTGATTTCTAATACAACCCATTTAATTGATATAATCAATTATTAAATAATTACTAAATAATTACTCCGTCCTACCACCATAACGCTACTCAAGTCACTAACTCACCTCTACTACTGAGAGACACATCACGAACTTGCGACTCTATTCTTTCATGTACCTGCATGTGAAAAATAAGGGTGAGCTTGAAAGCCCAGTGGGTCATTTAAATCATTCACAACATTTTATTATGATATATACACAAAAACATTACAAACAAGTTTCACACATTAATCGTTGCAACATTTGATTGTTTAAGTTGAGAATTCAATTACTTTCCAAATCACGTACCTTTAGGAAATCAAACCCTAGGCGACACTACCCAAAATCACAAACTCGTTGGCAATATTCATCATGAATAACTGTCCCATAATAAACATTGGCGATATTTCTTAAAATAAATGCCCCATAATACTCATTGGCGATATTCCTTAGAATAACTGTCTCATATGTATGATTCTTATCTTAATCGTGCTCTTTAATAAAGTCACACCATATATACAACATAAATATGATATGAATTGTACTCACAAGATATGTTTAAACTCCACTACACATAATATCATGTCACAATGCCACATATAATAGTATTCATGTATGATCTTTATTATAACAATTATGCCAATATTCTCAAGTCAGATGTCTCATTATCAAGCATTATAATTTACATATGAATTTCAGTTACCATATGAATTGCATGCATCCAATTAACACCTGATCAGAACAAAAATCATGCACACATACATATCATCATACTAACAATCACATCACGGTATATAGATAATCATGTATAATACACATTCACCAGCAATCTAATAGTATTATAAATCTAATTAATTTAATGTTCCTATCTATATATCAAAATAAAATATTATGAAGGCATAAAATCTTCCCCACCTATGTCGCTAAATTCTAAAGTGTTTAGACTCCTCGACACTCGATGATATCCACCTATATAAGTAAAAATTGTACATACATTAAGCTTTGTATAATCATTTTAGAATTCAGAAATATGGTGTGTCTATCTAAAGGTGAGTAGTGGCTTCTGGGGGTACGCTTAATTACTTCTATATCATATTTACATAGGTGGACAATATAATATATGTGCGTATCATAATACATGTGCATATCATACTACATATAATACATATGGTCACATACTTAATATACATATTATAACATATATTGTAACTTAATATTACATAAAACATCATATACAAATATATTATGGTTTTGATTAATAGACATTACATTTAATATAATATGCATATATGTTATATGTTGATAGTTATGTTATACATATGATATTATTTCACATAATATAATGCAAAACCATATTAGATAACATAATAATACAAATTATATGCTATGACATATGTAATTAACTAGGTGGGTGATGTTGCGGTAAAATTTTGAAATATATCGTATGCAATATATAGACATATGTTAATGGGTATATGGTGATGTGTCATATGCAAAATAGGGATTAGGAGAATAGAAGAGGACGACAATAACAACAACGTGGCTGTTGATTTTGCTGTTATTTTGCGTTGGTTAGAGGAGGAAACACAGAGAAAGGGGAAAGGAAAAAGAAGAGGGAAAAGAAATCAGTTGTAGATGGGTTCATTCATGGCTGCCATCTCCTACGCCAAAAAATAGAGTGATCGATTGTATAATTAATGGAGAAGTAAACTTACAGTGATAAAAGGAAATCTTGGGTGATGCTCCAACGATGAGCCGGCGGCCGTCACTCTGTGTGCTCACGCTCTAGGGTTGAGAGTAGAATGAAGAAGATGGGAGGCGGCTGCAAAATTGTTCTATATATTTCTTATAAGCTAGGGTGTGGTGACTTGCATGATTGTGGTCTCTTCATACATAATTTTGGGAGTACTAGGAATCAAAATACAAGATACCAAAATTATAAAATTTGTGCCTTAGTGTCACGTGTGTATAGAGCCTAATTAAGAATGATAAGATCTCTTAATTTTCTAAATTGTCTTTGTCCACAAAATGGAAAGAATGTGCTATCGGTGGAGTATGAGAGGAATTAATAAAAGGAAGTTGAACATCTTGTCATGTCTAGCATGTGGTGGCTTTATGCGGAGAGATTGCAAAACTATTGATTATTGGAAACTTGCTTTTCATAAATAATAAGATTTATGGTATGTAAATTTAATGAGATTAAAATAAATAGTTTGAATTTACATTTAAGTAGAATAGTCATGGAATTTTGGGAACACTTGAATCACGTGGATTATCCTATAACTTTATTATTATTATTATTATACTTTTATATGGCCACTTAAGCCTAGTCGTAGAAATTTAAATTATTATTTTAAATTTGAAGTGATACAGTAATAAGAATTAAGATCTAAATAAAATATAGTAGCACGTTATATGTAACACATGCCGTGTTTGAGCCATTTTTGGTCTTAGTGTAAAATTATGAAAATATCTTTGGATTTATAATTTTAAAAATACCCTTAAAAATTTCGGAGTATTACAGTGACGGTTGGGAAAAGGTCCTCCTATTAATGTAATAGGATTAGAGTTTTGGGGTAGTGATTTGGTTTCTAATATTCATCTTGCATGAAGGGAAATTTATAGTAGATTAAGGAGTATTTTTTAGTTATTTCCAATAAAAAGATTAGAGAATATTGTTAGAAAGGAAACGAGAGAAAAATATAAATTTTAACGCATGTGACAAATCATTGGCCATTAATAGATCGTTTTGGGGTATTACAAAACCCTATCAAAATAGGGCAATTGTGTTCCAGCCAGATCGCCCAAATCGTTGCCATAGACGTTGTCCTCATTACTTTAACTTGTATGCCCTTGAGACCATGAATGTGAGACAATGACCAACACTCTTCACAAGATGTTGGACAGGAAAATAAATCATCAATCCTTGCCTTCCATTCTCCCCACACCCTCATAGCAAAGCGACATCTAAAAAAGAGGTGATCTGCGCAATCTGCACTATTAAGACACAAAGGACAACAATGACGGAGCGAGCAAATAAATGAAAGTCTTCGTTGAAGATCATGTTGGGAAAATCGATGGTTGCAAAGAAATAAATTCTACAATCCCATGATAATTTCCCAAACTATAAATACAACAAAATAACACCAACAATTTTTAGAGTGGAAAACCCTCCAAAGATGAGGTAAAAAACCACGGGACCCGTAGGTCGCTTTAAGAAACTTCCACTATAAAAATGGGATTACAAACGTCACCTTTCGGTGAATCTCTCACAAATACACAATACCTATGTATCTTCAATTTGTGGATAACACTTCACAAATTGGCTCACACTGTTTCTTCTCAAAAAAAACTCTCTTTGAGGCTCTCTAGATCTCTAGAATTAGATCTCTCTGAATATTTGATCTCTCTCAGATGATTTTGAAGAATGAAATTAAGGCTCTATTTATAGGAGTTTAAACAGGGACAAACTTGTAATCATTTTGGTCAGCCCACGAGCTTCTTGCTTCATTCTCCACGAGCTTCTTGCTTCCTTCTCCACGAGCTGCCCACGTGAAATTTGTTATTTCTGTCATGCATGCCTCCCATGCATAGCCCACGGAAGGAGGTGTTTGTTCCATGCATAGCCCACGTGAAGGAGGTGGACCAACAAATCTCCCCCTCCACCTCATGTGGAACAGGGCTCCTCCACACCTGCAATTTCTCTACATATAGCAAGCTTTTCTCTGGTCAGGGACTTTGTCATCATATCGGCCCCGTTGTCATTAGTGTGGATCTTCTCAACTTGCAACAGTTTATTTTCCAGCACATCACGAATCCAATGATACCGCACATCGATGTGCTTGGACCTTGAATGGAAGGTTGAGTTCTTGCTGAGGTGAATTACGCTTTGACTGTCGCAATAAAGAACATATTTTTCTTGGTTCTGCTGCAATTCTTGTAGGAACTTTTTCATCCATAAGATCTCCTTACAACCTTCAGTGATTGCAATGTACTCTGCTTCTGTGGTACTTAAGGCAATACATTTCTGTAATCGTGATTGCCATGAGACAGCTCCCCCTGCAAATGTTATTAGGTACCCGGATATTGACTTTCTCGTATCCACATCGTCAGCCATATCTGAATTTGTAAATCCTTCTAATATAGATTTATCATTACCAAAACATAAACAATGACTGGAAGTACCTCTAAGATACCTGAGTATCCATTTGACTGTTGTCCAATGTTCCTTTCCAGGATTTGATAGAAATCGGCTCACAACACCAACAACATGAGCAATGTCTGGTCTGGTGCATACCATAGAGTACATTAGACTGCTAACCACCGATGCATAGGGCACCTTACTTATCTCTGATTTCTCCTCCTCGCTTGAAGGGCACTGGCTCGAATTAAGCTTGAAGTGGCTTGCAAGTGGAGAACTAACAGGTTTAGTTTTGCTCATGTTGAATCGCTCTAAGACTTTCTCAATATACTTTTCTTGAGATAGCCAAAGTTTCTTGTTCTTCCTGTCACGAACAATCTTCATGCCAAGGATTTGTTTTGCGGGTCTTAAGTCCTTCATGGCAAAGGACTTGCTCAACTCTTTCTTCAACGTGTTAATCTTGCCAATATCTTGGCCTACAATTAACATATCATCAACATAAAGCAAAAGAATAATAAAATCACCATCAGAGAATTTCTTGATGAAGAGCAGTGATCAGCTGTCGTTCGGTTGTACTCCGTTTGCTCCATGAACGAGTCAAACTTTTTATACCACTGCCTCGGTGCCTGTTTCAAACCATACAGACTCTTCTTCAGCCTGCATACCAGGTTCTCTTTTTTTTTTTACTTGAAAACCTTCGGGCTGCTCCATATAGATTTCCTCGTCAAGATCACCATGTAAGAATGCCGTTTTTACATCAAGTTGTTCAACCTCCAGATTAAGACTAGCTGCCAAGCCAAGAACAACTCGGATTAAAGGCATTTTTACCACCGGTGAGAATATTTCATCGAAGTCAATGCCTTTCTTCTGCCCGAATCCTTTCACAACCAATCTTGCTTTGTATCGAGGTTGCGAGCTACCTTCTTCGCTTTTGATCCTGTACACCCACTTGTTCTTGAGGGCTTTCTTTCCCTGCGGTAATTTCACCAAGTCAAATGTGTGATTCTCATGCAGAGATTTCATTTCTTCCTGCATGGCTTTCATCCACTCAGTCTTATGCTGGTCAGTGATAGCTTCGTTATAGCTTTCCGGTTCTCCCCCGTCAGTGAGCATCACATAGTCGCTAGGAGAATATCTTTGACTTGGTTGTCGCTCTCTAGTGGATCTCCTTAGTTGTACTTCTTGTTGGACTTGTTCAGGAACTTGTTCAGGAATTTGTTCAGGAACTTGTTCTTGTTCTGAACTGTGAGCTGGTGGAACATCATCTTCAGTATCTGGTGCAGTTCCCTTGTCATCTGAATTTGTTGATGAAGAGACTGGTTCCAGATTAACTGGAAGTTCTTCTGATTGTGGCTTCTCAGGTTTCTGAAAATCCTCGATCGTCTGTTCTTCAAGAAACACCACATCTCTGCTTCTGACAATCTTTTTGTTGACAGGATCCCAAAGTCTGTAGCCGAATTCTTCATGGGAATATCCCACAAAGATACACTGCTTCGCTTTTCCATCCAGCTTGGACCTCTCGTCTCTAGGGATGTGAACAGATGCTCTGCAGCCAAATACTTTCAAATGTTTGTAAGAAACGTCTTTCCCCGTCCAAACCTTTTCTGGCACGTCGTAGTTCAGTGGAACTGATGGAGAAAGGTTGATTAAATCGACTGTTGTCCTCATTGCCTCCCCCCAATAGGAGTTTGGCAGTTTTGCATTTGAGAGCATACATCTGACTCTTTCACAAATGGTTCTGTTCATCCTCTCTGCGACACCGTTGTGTTGAGGTGTCTTTGGTACTGATTTTTCCAGCCTAATGCCGAAACTTCTGCAGTACTCCTCGAATGATCCGCGATACTCACCGCCATTGTCTGATCGTACACACTTCAAACGTCTGCCAGTTTCTCTTTCAACTTTTACATGAAATTGCTTGAAAACTTCCTGCACTTGATCTTTAGTTTTCAAAGCAAAGGCCCACACTTTTCTAGAGTGATCATCAATAAAAGTCACAAAATAATGAGCACCTCCTAGTGTCTTACAACTCATTGTACAGACATTTGTGTGTATTAAATCTAGAATATTTGCCTTTCTAGATGGTGGGGAACTACGAAATGCAACTCTGTGTTGTTTACCCATAATACAATCAACACAAGTACGTAAAGATGTACCTGTCATTCCTGGTAAGTGCTCTTTCTTGGAAAGAATTCTGAGACCCTTTTCACTCATGTGACCAAGCCGCTTATGCCATAACTCGGTGGGAACTTCTTTCCTCATGGTATTTACTTCTTCTCTACACAACTTGGCTTCTGTGTGGTAGAGTGATGCATCTTTCTTGCCTCTGGCTACTACCAAGTTTCCTTTGGTGAGCTTCTATTTTCCTTCACCAAAGTTATTATTGTAGCCATCGTCATCAAGCATTCCGGTAGAGATCAAATTGAGGCGGATATCTGGAACATGCCTCACATCTTTCAAGAGTAACCTGTATCCAAGGTTAGTTTCTAAATAAATATTACCGATGCTGATAATTTTGGATGCATCATCATTTCCCATCCTCACTCATCCGAAATCACCTTGCGTGTAGGCTGAGAAGAAATCTCGTCGTGAGGTGACATGGTAGGACGCACCTGAGTCAACTACCCATGTAGAGTCTTGACATGCAAGGTTGACATAATCAGCATCTCGAACAATGACAACTTCTTCAGTGAGAGTTGCGGTGTCAGTTGTTCGGGTTTCTGCTTCTTGATTTCTGGATCGTTCTGCCTTTAACTTTCGACATTCTCGAATGAAGTGTCCGGGCTTGCCGCAGTGATGACACTTCTTGTCATGCCACGATCTGGACTTTGAGCGTCCTCTTTGCTGACTTTGGTTACGAGGATTTCTGCTTTTACTCCTTCCGTGCCATTCTTGCTTGCCTTGTTTTTCCATGACAAGTGTTTCAGTTTCAGGAGTATAACCATTGTCTTTTCGTCGAGACTCTTCGTTCAGCATTCTGTCTTTTACCATATCCATGGTAAGCTTGCCGCCAGGAGCTGAGTTACTAACTGACACAACTAGAGTGTCCCAACTTTTTGGTAGAGAACTCAGCAACAACTACGCTTGTAGCTCGTCATCTACGATCATCATCATAGAGTCGAGTTGATCTACAATGCCTTGGAACTTACTCATGTGTTCCGATACGCTGCTTCCATCTTTATACTTCAAATTGACTAATCGTCGTATGAGATTAGCTTTATTCTGTACAGCTGTCCTCGCATACATTGTCTCCAACTTTTGCCAAAGAACGTAAACATCGTGTTCATTTGCAAAATTTTGGAAAATGCTCTTGTCGATCCATTGTCTGATTTGAGCAGCACATTTTCGGTTCAGCACCGCCCAGTCAGCGTCTGTGCTGGTTGTTTTTGGTGTTTTGTCATCTGTCGAAGTTGTAGTCACGGCTTCCTCCTTCGGCATTATAATCGGCTTCCACAGATCTTTAATGTATAAAAGATCCTCCATCTTCGGCTTCCAAATTGCATAATTAAATGCAGTCAACCTGATCATATTGCCTGTGTACATATTGCCTGTGTACATATTGTCTGGCTCTCCTCCATTTGAGTCGTCAATGAACAGATTTCGCGGAGCTTGACACTTTTCCGGCGATAAATTTCCGGTGATGAATAGTACTAAGTGAATAGTACTCAATGAATAGTATCTCTTGTGAATAGTATTATATAAATAGTGCCTTGTGAATAGTGCTCCGTAAATAGTGACTGCCGACAAAATAGTACTGTATACGTGAATAGTAATGTATGTATGAACAGTACCTTCTCCGAAAACGACCCAGGCTCTGATACCACTTTGTTGGAAAAATCGATGGTTGCAAAGAAATAAATTCTACAATCCCAGGATAATTTCCCAAACTATAAATACAACAAAATAACACCAACAATTTTTAGAGTGGAAAACCCTCCAAAGATGAGGTAAAAAACCACGGGACCCGTAGGTCGCTTTAAGAAACTTCCACTATAAAAATAGGATTACAAACGTCACCTTTCGGTGGATCTCTCACAAATACACAATACCTATGTATCTTCAATTTGTGGATAACACTTCACAAATTGGCTCACACTGTTTCTTCTCAAAGAAACTTTCTTTGAGGCTCTCTAGATCTCTAGAATTAGATCTCTCTGAATATTTGATCTCTCTCAGATGATTTTGAAGAATAAAATTAAGGCTCTATTTATAGGAGTTTAAACAGGGACAAACTTGTAATTATTTTGGTCAGCCCACGAGCTTCTTGCTTCCTTCTCCACGAGCTGCCCACGTGAAATTTGTTGTTTCCGTCATGCATGCCTCTCATGCATTGCCCACGGAAGGAGGTGTTTATTCCATGCATAGCCCACGTGAAGGAGGTGGACCAACATGTCATCACCCATGTTAAGCTTATTATGGGTCATAATCCACCCAAACATTTTAACCTTAGATGGGATATGAGCTTTCTAAATCAAGGGAAAGAAAAGGTGGGAAAGGATGAAGGGACCAAGTAAGGCGGTCGAGGCCGAAGTTCAACCTGATTGGCCTTAATATATCAAACATGGCCAATAGCTCAACTTGTTGACCGACAGTTGGGTTGTTGGATTAGAAAAGGTTCCACTGGATAGGCTTAACATTATCCTTGTTAATAAAAAAATGGGCAATAGGATGATTTGGGTAAGGTGAGGCATGATAAAGTCTTGGGAAGAGTTCAGCAAGTGGGGTATCGTTGATCCAACAATCATTCCAAAAACTGAAGGTGCTTCCATCCCCCACCGATAGATGAAGGTGATGGAACGTATCCAGCAGCAATGAAGTCACAGATTCCATTTTTATATAAAGGTGCTATCTCTTCAAAATCTCACCAGCTTTGTGTAATACATTCAACTCTGAGAGAAGGCATTCAAAAAGGGCTTCATATCAATAAATTGAACTTAAAATCTTCCAGTTTGTATTTCTCAAATACTTGTCTTAGAAAGGAAAATTTTACAGCATTTTAATTAACTAACTCTATATGATGGCACTATACCATATAATGTATGGGCCTCTCAGGATCATATATAGAGTCTCACACCCCCCACCGAGTGGGCAACTATGAAATCGATATCCTTGGCCTTCGAAGTTATGGGCTTCTCGCCGTGGGACTGAAACCACCCCCTCATTCATGTTGTATATATATCAATGACATCATCTAAAACACTTTTTTCTGATCATTCCATTCCATGGGAACGAAGGTTTGGGACCTCAATCTCCCTTGGACTAATTTGCATACTGTTTTGGGCCACCACAATTTCCATGTCTTCATGCTTTAACTCTTTGAAGTTTGCTAGTCTTCCTAGTTCTTCAACTTGTTCTATAACAAGATCCAACCTTGCTAGCATCTCTACCAACAAAGAAGCAAATGCAGCAAACGGAAGCGCTTCGGAGAATTGAAGACCGGTTATAGCAATTTTACTCAAGCTCGGCTTCAAGACTTTTCGTTCATGGCCAGCTATCGGTTTGTTAATGGCCACTGTTGATGACGCATCTTGTTTTCTAGGGGTAGCTTCATTAGATTCAACAGGTGTGTTGGTGCCACCACGTCCGTGGTTCGAGCCAAGGAAGAGTCGAGGTTGGGATTTTATAGTGTTATTGAGCTCTTGCAATGCCTCATTAAGATTATCAGAGAGGAACATAGGTGAGAAACGTCGTCGGTTTTTTATACTATTTGCAAGCTCCATTAGCACCTTTGTAACTTCTTCTGCAACTCGAGTGCAAGGGCTTTTGAAAAGAGCTCGAATCGATCTTGGTGTCTAAGACAAAAATAAACTATGTATCATTAAACTTAACATCTCAAAAACATTGCATAAACTGATGTTTTTAACATTTTTGCTGAGGTGAAATAGACTAACATGTTGTAAATGTAATGTAAGCTTTTGTAACAATGAGAACAAAAACAAAAATTAAGCTAATAGAGAAGCTAGTTAATATTTATTTACTTTGTTCATTCTCTCAAGATTCATCAAGCTAGTTAATATTATATTGAGATTTCCATGAAGTGACTAACTAAATGATTTTTCTAATCCTTTGTTTATACAAAAAAGAAGGGGAGATAATTTTAGAATATAGATTTCATACTTTCAAAGCTGCCCAAGTAAATGTACATAATTAAAGGTGATGGGGACTCATCAAAACTAAAAGATACATACACCTCACATGTAATTTAAATACATTAAAACTCGCCGCTAGATGCTCTTAATGGAACACGCATACAGATTAAGAATCTAACTTTCCAGATTACTCGAAGAATTAAATATATATTAGGTCTATTTCTTTTGGTGTAATCCATCTAATATTAGATGGTGATGGATCATTTTAGTATGCAAGTTCTGATGTAACATTTCATTATAAAATATGAAACAGGACAAAGGGCAGATAAATCTGTCATAGAAATATGCATAAAGATGTTGATTTTTATACTATGAAATAGATTAAAAAAAAAATGATGTGAGAATCAGGTAATTTAAGTACGTAACCTGAATTTCTGATTGTAAACATCCATGTAAAGCTACAGCTGTGTATCCGAAATGGCGAAGAACGCTGCCCAATTTCACATATTGCTTCCCAGGGAACTTGTAGCAGTGTATAGAATGCCTAGGCTCCCAACTTGCATATAAAGCCTGATCATATCGAAGATTTAATTCTTAGAAGTTAGGAATGATATTGATCATATTGCCATCGTTAAAGAAACTAAAGCAGCATTTAACTGATCCTAACAAGTTTAAGATTAATTGCTTCCTAATAAGTAGAACAGAAAGAGTAGTACTTACTAGTGTCTCATCAGTAAACTTGGAATCCAGAACTGCTTTGTAGCCCTTGTAGATTGGATCTTCAGATGATTCATCATCAGTAATGTCAACCTCAGCATCTTCAAAGTATTTTTTAACACAAGCTGCATTTTCAACTCTCATAAGACACTTACATTCATTGCACATAAGAACAACAAAAGTAAAAAACTAATTAACCTACTCCAATTGCTTAAAAATCCCATAAAGTCAGGTAATTAGTTTGATAAGCTAATAGTGATATCACATTCCTATTGATAATCTCCAATTCAGGGCTTTCAGGTGGCCTTATTGATGACATAAGGGTCTATAAAACAAAATAATATTCAACTCCATTATAACATGAATTAAGATAATAGTATTGGAATATGAATTAAGTACCTTCAATTGAATTGGCTAAGCCTTCAAGCTTGAACACAGCTGAGTTATGGAGATATTCACCAGACCAATTGGGAAAAATAAGCAAACTCATTAGAAGGCAAATACCGCAGCCAATGGCAATAGTATAGAAGCGTTCGTGGGCAATGCTCAAAACATTTTCAACGCGATAGCTCGAAACGGTTATCAGATTAAATGTTAAAACAAAGATCAAGACACCATAATCATAGTTCTTCTTCACATATGGAAAGAACCTCAAATATGTTGCTGCAGACCCTGTACCCAACAAACGAAGTAAATAAATAAAAGTTTCTCAATAAGAACATTAATGAAGCAAATGCGATGATGCTAAATTGCTAATACACAGTTCAAGCAAAAGAACACCTATCAGAAAGACTGCAGTTCCAATGAAAACAGCTCGAAAAACCCGACCCGATTCATTAGCAACAAACTCAACTAGAAATGCTAGTGATCCAGCACAAAGTGTCCCAAGTCCTCTGTTCAATCCCTTGCATAGAGTTGCACCTAGGAAATTTTAGAAATGCAATGTTCATTAAAACTAGAGAAACTCAATAGAAAACTTAGAAGTATGTACCTAATTATTTTCTACTTAGTTCTTACCTGCAGTGAATTCAAGCACTACAACCACAGTCATAACAGCCCAAATTGCATTTTCTCCTATTCCTGCAAACAAAGGCTCCAAAAGATACAAGAGAGAAACCAATGACAAAGACAACCCAAATTTCAATGAATGAATCACTCTTCTTGGGTCTTCTTTCCCAACTTTCCATATCATCCTCCAAACATGCCTTCCCAAGCTTCTCATCTTCACCATCAAAACTTCCAAATTGGTATTACTTCTCATTGTTTTTGTTTTAGCATGAAACAAAAAGTTATGGTATAACAAATGAAATGGATCTCAGGAGAAATTTGTTTATTGTACTGTAGCAATGAGATGATTAGATGGGCATTTTAAAGAAAATGAGATGAGATTCTGGTTTTGGTGGGGGAGTTTGGACTTTTTGTATTATATTCTCCGCTGTGCACAAGGCATGTGTCCTCTATCCCTTTTGTATGTTTTTTGATACAGCTGCTCTATGAAGCTTTTTTATTCATTACTAAATTAGGGTCCATCATTGAATTAATGTTGATATATAAATAGGTGTGGTTATCAGATGTGGTTGTAACTTGTAAGTCAAAAGGAGAAGGTATTTGATTGAAAAGGTGGCATTCCAGTTATACCCACTACGAAACAAGAACAATTAATGAGATTTGGTGAATGATTTATTAATTTGATGGAAGCCTGATGCCCGCTAATTATAATTATTGTTTTTCATAATCATGTTAGTATCACAAAAATACAAAATATGACCTACTTAATGGGAGGTAGGTAATGCTTATAAACTGAACCTTCTAAATTAAAAATTGTAAAAAATTAAATAAATAAATAAAAAGTTTACAATAACGGCCCTGTTTGGTTAGTTTTTGCTTATAGCTTATGATTTTTTATAAAAGTGATTATGAAGACCATTTTAGTAAGGAAAATGTTTTGGAAACACAGGTTATTCACATTGCCCTCAAGAGTTGTTAAATTATATCGAATCACGTGTTAATACATAATTTAAGGTGATTTAATAACTATCAATGTGTATTTCTATAGCACCACTCTTTTGGTCATAGTATACAATAGATTCGCTTTTGTAAAAGTGATTATCATGGAGAAACTCATGAAGACCCTTTGTGGAAATTGTTTTTAAAAGAAAAAGTGCCTTTGTGATAATACAAGTTATAGGTAAAGTGTTTTTTTATTTAAAATGACATCTTTTTTCTTTTCTTTTCCACTGCAACCACATCATCTCAGCCAATTTGAGTTGGTTTCTTAATGTGGGCAATGAATTATTTTGGACTATTTATCACCACCATGTAAGAAAAGGATCATCAAACTAACCATTTCTTATCATTCAATGTCTACAGAAACCATGTTAGGCTGTAACTGTGTTTGGTTCTCTTTTCTACTACTCTGGCAAGCCACTACAGTATTCTCTAAATCTGGTTTTTTCAACTCTTTGAACTTTGCTAATACCCCAAGTTCCTCAACTTGCTTTATAACAAGATCAAGCCTCACCACCATCTCAACCAGCAAAGAAGCAAAAGCTGCAAATGGAAGTGCTTCAGAGAATTCAAGACTAGTCATTGCAATCTTTGCTGATGAAAGTCTAAACACTCTTTGTTCAGACTCCATGACATGGTCGGCTACTCGGCTACTTCTTCGTTCGAGTAATGACAAAGTATCCTTATTTCCATGCTTTGGAATGGTAGCTTCAGTAATGGCAGTAAGTGTGGTGGTGGCATGAGCATGTTGGTTGGAGCCAAGGAAAAGTCGGGGTTGCGATTTTATTATGTTGTTTAGCTCTTGCAAGGCCTCATCGAGATTATCAGATAGTAAGTTTGGTAGGAAACAGCGTCGGTTTCTAATACTATCTGCAAGTTCCATCAGCACCTTTGCAACTTCCTCGGCAACTCTGATGCATGGACTTTCAAACAGAGCACGAACAGATTTTGGGGTCTGAAACAAAATGATAAATACACATACGATTTAATTCCAAAAAACTCAATCAAGATCAGATGTCCTAGTTTAATAATTATAGATCTTAGAATGAGAAGTACAAGAAGCATTGCTCATAAGGATGCTAAGATATATGTATATACTGAAGAAATATTTGAATATACATCGATGATTGTCTTAATTAAATCACCTGAATTTCAGATTGTAAACAGCCATGTAAAGCAATAGCTGTGTAACCAAAATGCCGTAGAATGTTTCCCAATTTCACGTATTGCTTCCATGGATACCTACAACAGCGAATCAAATGCTTTGGCTCCTAGCTTGTGTTGCCTGATGAATTAACCAAAATTTGCAGTTTTCATTATCAATATCATACATACATACATACATATATATATATATATATATATATATATATATATATATGGTGTGTGTGTCCTCACTACAACTAAAAAACCAAGCATAAGATTAATTTCAGAGAAGAGAAGAAAAGAAAGATCTCTTACAAGGGTCTCATCGTTGGACTTGGAATCAAGAACTGCCTTGTAGCCCTCATAGATTGAATCTTCAGATGAATTTTCCTCGGAAATCTCTGAATCTTGGAAGTATTCCTTAACACAAGTTGTAAGTTCAACACTCCTTAAGATAACTTCCACTTAATGTTACTAGAATACAATACAGATAACTAAGTATATAAGGTTATTGATTCTATCACCTTCAATTGATCTTGCTAGGCCTTCAAGCTTGGAAACAGCAGAATTGTGTAGATTATCTCCAGACCAATTGGGAAAAATCAATAAAGTCATCACAAGGCAGATGCCGCAGCCAATGGCAATAGTGTAGAATCGCTCTTTTGCGATTTCCAAAACACTGCTAACACGATAGCTTGACACTGTTATTAGATTAAATGTTATGAGAAAGATAATGACGCCATAATCGTAGTTCTTCTTGACATATGGAAAGAACCTCAAGTATGTTGCTGAAGTGCCTGCAGGTGAAAACAAATTAACGTTAAGAATCAAAGTTTACCATAATGAGAAGTGGGTATTTTTCAGAAACTACTTGACCCAAAAGCTATTAATTGATAATAGAACTCAACAATGTATATAAAGCGAATATAAACATTAACAGTCCCCCTAAAACATAATTGATAAATGAAACAAATAAGCAAATATGTTTGCGAGAAGGTTTTAACACAGGACCTTTAGAATAACAAAGCTCTGATATTATATTAGAAACCGCTTGAGCTAAAAGTTATAGCTAATAAATAGAACTCAACAATGTATATCAAGCAAATATAAACATTAACAGTCCCCTTAAAACATGACTGATAAATAAGAGAAACAAGCAAATATGTGTACGAGAAGGTTTTAACACAGGACCTCTAGAATAACAAAGCTACGATATCATATTAGAAACTGCTTGGGCTATAGCTGATAAGTAGGACCAGACTATGTATATAACTTAAAAAAGCGTGGAAGAATACCAATTAGAAAGACCGAAGTGCTAATAAAAACTGCTTGAAAAACCCGGCCAGACTCATTGGCTATGTACTCCATTAAAAATGCAAGTGATCCAGCAAGTAATGTCCCAAGTCCTCTGTTCAGTCCTTTGCATAAAGTAGCACCTGCAGATCAAACAAACAATTTTAGACCAAAACTATAAATGAAAACATTAAAATGTGAATATAAACAAACATTAGAATGCCCACAAGTTTGCATCCTAAACATCCTAAACTTTGAAGAAAGGCATGAAAAAAGTGACCATTTGAGATGCAATTTTCACAGCTTCCTACCTACAGTGAACTCAAGAACTAGAGAAACAGTCATCACAGCCCAAAGAGCATTTTTCCCAATGCCTGCAAATAAAGGCTCTAAAAGATACAACAAGGAGACAAGTGCCAAGGAAATTCCAACTTTGAGAGAATGAGCCACTCTTCTTGGGTCTTCTTTACCAATCTTCCATACCATCCTCCATGCTTTTCCTGGCAAGCTTGCCATCTTCCCCATAGAAACTTAGTAGCTATTTTCACCCAACAAAGAAAAAGATAAGAAATGTTGGGTTGTGAGCACTCAGGTGATGCTGTTAAGATCAGTATATATAGAGTTTGGATGAGCTAAAATAAAATGTGTTTTGTGGAAGAATTGAAGAAGCATGTAGGATGGTTCTTGGGAGCAATTGCTTTATTTTTTATGAGCAATGAGAACAGCAGGAGATGTGTGTTTGTATCTGTTGGTGGTCGTGAGATTCCTCTTGGCTTTGTGACCTCTGACACTTGCCAGTCATGCTAGGTGGGTATTCTAATTTCAAAAACAGCTAAGGGCGTTGTACAGCATTTAAACATTTTTTTTTTTTGATTAAAGCATTTAAACACTTAAAAGTAAGTTCAAGAGTGATTAAGATATTTTAAGAAATTATAGAACTAGATGCTTTTATGCAAGATTTTAACTTCTTTTTACTCTTAATATTTGTTTCTGATCAATGAAAAAAAGGGTGTTAAGGGATCATTGATGTTTATTGAAACTATTATATTAATTTAGTTCCGTTGTTATAGGATTTCAAAAGTTAAATAAAGCTGAAGTGAAATGTAAGTTTCAATTTTTTTATATTTTTGAAGTGAAATCTAAGTAATACTTTAACACTTCTAAGTTAAAGTAGGGTCATTACTCAACGTTAGGTTAGGCGAGAGGCGGAGTCGAGAGACATAAGGTTCTATTTTAAAATAGATTTTGAGTTTGAGGCCTCCACTTACACAACGACATCTTTAGTTGTTTGTGGTTGTGGCTTCGTAGGTGTGGGCCCTATAATACCCCTGACTTCATAAAAATGATAAAAGAAAAAAAAATAGGGTCATTTGATTGCTTCTATCTTAAACAGGAAAAGGAGTTTGATAATCGGTGTGTTACGGTTTTTTTTTTTTAAAAAAAAAGATATGTTATTGTTGATTTAGTAGGAAACTGAGCAAGTCATCGTCCTACAAAATAACTATTGGTACAGAAGTATCATCTATATTATTTATAAAGTCAAAACTTTTTAATTACAAATGCTACTTTTATCATAAATTCTTAATTTATCTATTAATTTTTAATAAAAAAATTAACAAATGAATCTATATAAAATTTAGTAACGAGGTGCTAAAAGATTTCTTTTATAATGTTAATATTTACCTGACTTATTTTATGAATTTTTTTTTTGGCCCTTCTCAATCTTTATTTATTTATTTATTTATTTTAGGTAATTTTTAATTCTCTTGTATTCATGTTGCCTTGGACGTGTCTGCGTACTACTAAATATAAACCCAAAATACTTGAAGCCTTTTAGACAAAATCCTCCAATTAATGCTAAGTGAGAAAAAAGTAATAGAAGAACTTTTTTTTTTAATTACTAGTTTTTTGGCATTCGGCTCCTTTTTTTTTTAACAAGACTAATCTTTTCGGACTCAGACATGACAGAAGCATATGGGCAGGCCCTACCAACAATGGTAGATAAACGAGGGCAAACTCAAACTCAAACTCGAGATATGAACCTCAACTCCACTTATATATAAAATTAAAACGTCGGCAAAAGTCAATGTTGATATGTAGAGTCAAAAGGGTATTCTTAGTTGGATCCGAAGGGAGCAGTCATAAAATGTTTCAACATAAAAGAAGAGATTAAATAAATAAATATATGTTAATTATGTGTTATATATGGAAAGAATATGACTTCTCAAGACTAGTAGTTAGGTAAGATCTTGTTTGGGTCATTCTTTATTGCATCTATCACTTGAGAAAGTCGCTAAAGTTCACTTACAAAGATTGTCATTTTCTATTATTCCTTCAAGCAAGATTGATATTATTGTATATATACATAGATTCCAGTATTGGATTCCAACACAATACAATTATAATAATAATATTTCATTTATGATTTTCATACACCTTATATAACCCTTATAATACTTTCATTTTTGCCTAGGGCTCAGCATTGAAAGAGTCAAGATTTACTGCTCTGATATACCTTTTTTTTAAAAAAAAAAAAAAAAAAAAACCTGCTCTGATGTACTTGAATTATTATTTTTTTAAAGCTATAAAGTACATAAGGAAATATTTTTCACGTGCTATTAGATTAATATCGTTTCCAATATATATATAAACCATAATTTTAAAGAAGTCCCACTTCGATAATTGAGTCAAATAGGTCATATGAATAAAACTTAAAAATTTGCTTCTTATTAGTATAGCCAGAAATCACATGCTGCATTTTGAAATAATAATACATAAATGCCTATAAAAAAAATATTAGTGGCATCTAAATAATGTATAAATTTATTCCTTTATTCCATCCTTTTGTCCCTTCTATATGATTTTTCCCCATGTTTATAAAAGAAATTTATGCTATATATCTCTTATTAATTTGGTTGTTGATGTTGTTAGCATTAATATAGTGAAATATTCCCTAAAAAAAAAAAGCATTATATTGAAATAAAAAAGTGTTATGATAACTTAAAAATGCAACTATATATATATATATTGAAAAGGTCTTGTAGACTCATACATTGGATTAGAGACCAAACGATTTTTACAAACTTTAAAAAAGAAAAAAATGTATAAAGATATCTAGATATAGAAAAGTAGATTCTTAATTCATAATATCAACATACAGAATTTCTTTTCTTTTTGAAATGATCCCAAATTTAAGTTGAAATTTGATAGTGTATGTTTAGCCTACAATTAAATAAAATTGATCTAAAGAAGATTGCATATTAAATCCAAACTAAATCAATTTTAGTTCACTGTCAACAACGAAATAATAATAATAATCAGTTTTACTTTATTTTATGTCTAAGCTTGGGCTTAATTTTTTTTAGTTTCTCACCAGGTATCCCTACACTCTTCGGGTAAGGAACTAGACCTTGTTCGAGATGGAAGCAAAATGATAAATTTCTCCCAATGAGAACGCCTCTAAGAATCGAATCTTAAAACTTCTATATAAAGACTACCTTAGGACTCAACTCGCTTCTACTAAGTCAACCACTTGTTTATAAGCTTGGGCTTAATTTGTGCGTACACGCACACTAGGGGCCATGTGTATGCCTTATTTGATGTAGTGGTTACGGATTAAAATGGTCCACTTTTAAAATAGACATTATGCCTTTTGTTTATACCATGGTTAAAAAAACAGGTTGCCCACCTTTGTCTGTTTTTTTCTCATATTATATTTGTATTTTCATATTATTTTTAAATATTAAATACAATGATACATAATATAATTAATTATCCAAGCTATTTCTGCTCCCTTATACCTTTTATATATATATATATATATATATATAAACCAAAGATTCTATATATATTTAACCATATAAATAAATAATACAGTACAATATATAATATTATTATAAATTATACAATAACCAAACAAGAGTCACTGTTGGGCTATATATAATCCCCAAAAAATTATATTTTTACCCTCGGTTTTTTCCTCCCCATCCGGACCCAACTCACTTTTAAAAACGGACACAAAAAAAATTCATACCCGCCCTAATTTTAAATAACTAATTTTCATTCGGATACCGGACAAACGGATCAGGACATCCTTTTATGTCTCATTTGTTAACTTATGGGTCCTTTCGCAAGGGTGACAACTTGGCTCATTTCGGCCAACACACATGGCCCACCTAAGTGTAAGAATATTTGAGCCAGATCGACCTTATAAAATATCGGGCCCACTGATCTAATATTTAAAATTTTAGCTAAAGTCCGATCTAAAGAATATATGGACCATTATAAATAAATAATGAATGACTTTGTAAACATAAAAATTTCTTATTAGGACTAACAAAAATAAAATATTTTTTTATTTAATAAAAAATTTTAATCATTACATTAATGTTACAACTTTTTTTTTAGAACATGTGATTAAGATCATTCCTTCCAAGGCTAGGGTACATATTAGGTACTTTCAGTTTTTACCCTCTTTTTCAATTTTCAACAATCAAAACATGACGGAAAAAATAAAAAAATAAAAAAACAAAAACGTTTTCTGAGTGTATATATGTATTAATTATAGTCGGTGTCAAAGTTATGTTTGATCAAAACAAAGATCATGGCAGAAATTAATGCTTTTGGTGATCTTAGAGACTTATATACCCTTGAATCCCAATAAAAAAAAAATAAAATAAAAATAAAAAACTTTCTGGTTTTGTTTGGTAGTTAAGAAATTTTTTCTTAAGAAAATAATATATTCTCGAGAATTTTTTTTTTAAAGTTGTTTGATTGGATATAAAAAAAAAAATTTATTGTTGGTTATTAATTAATTGTTCAGTTATATAATTATAATTTTTTCAAATTTAGTGAAAAAAAAAATTCTCATAATTTTTTTTTCTTTTTTTACCCCTGAGAAAATGGTGAGCTTGAAAAAATTCTTTTAAATTTTTTTTCTCACCCTTTTTGTGCCAACCAAACATTAAAAATTAATTTTTTTTCAAAAAATTACTATTTTCTCGAGAATAGATTACAGTGTCAGTGCCCCGAATGCGCTTTCCTAACAATTCCTTTCATTTAACCAGCCCTCCCAACTAAGAATCCCAGTAACGGGTTTCACGGCCTTCTCCCATGTCACACCAGGTTTTGAATTGGTTTCAGACATTTCTTTCGTGTTCTTAAAAGAATGGTTTGCTTGTTAAGATCTCCCTGCAGAACTTTCAAACATGAAAAAATCAACTAAAACCAAGTTCAGCTCCTAGATTCATGTCTGGCCCTTAAATCTATAGATGGTCTTGTACCTGATCCGTCCTGGCTTTCATTTCTTCCTTTACAAAGCAAGCAATCAGCAGCCTGACTCTGCATGTCTTCCAATATATATCAAATGCAGGATTTGATAATTGGACCCTTTTGTTCTCTCTGCAGTAAGGAAAGAATGCGTCTATATGCCTTGCACAATAACCATAATTCACACACATTCCACAATAACCTAAGGATTACTTTGGTTCTGAATCAAATGTAGTCTTTATCTAAAGTGTAATGCTCCAATCACCACCACAAACCAACCAAAACCACCAGATAAAGCATCCACAAGTTGTGCAACCACTAATTGTGATCTAAAAAATGCTAACTCAACATCCTACAACCATCTATTCACTCTACCCTTCTGGCTCCATAATCTAGATCATGGCTTCAATCGTATTTAGAGTGCTTCTCTAACTCTGCAGCCAGCCATCCTACTCCACTTCTTTTCTGATCAAGGAGAGGACTATTTCATCTAAACCAAGCACAACATTGTGTAATACTCTCAAAGCACCTTTTAAATAAGCCTTGACCATCACTCCCCCCTACTTTTCAAAGACTCACATTCATACACTAAGGCTCCGTTTGATAGAGCTTTTCCAAAGTGCTTTTGGACCAAAAATACTTTTTGAACAAGTATGACAAGATCTGCTTTTGGCCAAACTATGGTTGGAAAAGCAATTTTTCAGCTTTTAGAAGAAGCAAGGTGAGACCAACTTTTTCAAAAAAACACTTTCTCTAAAAACGTTTCTTGAAAAAGCGCTTTTACAAGCGTAGTGCCATATGGGGCCTAAGCACATAGTCTCCTTCACCAAAATCCATAAGAATTTCCTTATGTTCATAGCTCGTTTCACGCACTAATCATGAATCATGTCCTATTATAAAAACCTATTCATTCTGAAAAAAAGACTATACCAGTTTGCATTATCAATCAACCCAAAATTAGATAATCCAGTCAAAACTACTCACCTTACGCACCAGGTATTCTGACCATGATCCTTGCTAACTAGGCAAAGTTTTGAACTAATGAATACGGAACACCAGAAAAGCTTGCGATCTGGAACATGCTTGGAGATGCTAGTTATCCTAAGAAACCACATGGCCAAAGCCTAACTTCATCTTGGCCTGGATCACAGGAATTCAGAAGCATTGTGTGCATACTGTATACAGGTAAAAAACCAAGATCACAGAGATTCAAGTATCCATTCATTGTTTTGGCACTGTTGATGGCTTAATTGAAGAAATCTCCGTTCGAGATCTTTCGAGGAAAAAAAAAAGGAGAAGGGTTATGTCTAGAGGTTTTTTGCAGTTTACTTGTGTGGTTAGGCAGCAATGAAGAATCAATAAAACTACATTATTAATGAAACAATATAACAGTACTCATTCATGTAGCTTGCAGGATAGGTGGTGATATGGATCAAGATACAAGAGCTAGTACACAAGCTCTCAACATGTCTTCTAATATTTGAATAACCCTTTCGAATTGACCATCTGTCTGAGGATGATAGGCGGTGCTCATGGTTAATTTGGTTCTCAATTCCCGCTGTAAGCTCTGCCAGAACTGAGATGTGAATAAGGAATCTCTATCTGACACTATCGATTTGGGTACTCCGTGTAGCTTCACAATCTCTTTAACATACAACTCGCCCAGTTTACTAATCGTATCTGTGAATTTAATAGGTAAGAAGTGCGCCACTTTAGTAAGTCGATCCACAATTACCCAAACTTTATCCTCACCTTTCTGATTTTTAAGTAGAGCTCCGACGAAATCCATTGCTATGTTAACAGTAAGAACAATTAAATGCAAGATAAATCATAAAAAACTCATGCACAGAAATTTAGGACCAGTTCCCCTATGGATCATCAGATTGAGTGCAGAAATTAATATCATTCTCCCAACATTGGCGCCAATATTTTCCACAAGATGTAAAAACATACAAACATATATATATAATGTGAAAAGAAACAGTCGCTAAAATTTGTTTTTCTGTATAGGTAGTTATAGCAACAACTTCATTTACCATGTAAGAATCCATTCCACCTTTATTGGAGGTAAAAGCACAGGCTTGACACCGGATTTATGCTTTTATTTAAAGCTAAAGATCCTGATGCACCCAGGACAGGTACTATAGCAAGAAAACAGTAAAGGCACCAAACCCCAATGACAAATGAAATGAAGATGTGTATATTTTTTCCATATAAACTCTTACTGAGCCGTGCAAATCATTTGACCCATACTAAGAGCTTGCACCAAAAACACGGATACGCTGCTCAATCTGCATGCGGCAGCATGGGCAAGTAGCTCTACCCTTCTTACAGTAATCCTCGTTGCAATTGGCACAAAGAACCTGGTGAGCACAAGGCAGAAAAACAACAGAAACTTCATCTTTCATGCATATCAAGCATTCCCTGTCATAGTTTACTTCTTTATCTGAAGAATCTTGCAGTTTATATAATTCATGAAGCATTCTTGCATTTGATTCCCTCTGGGTTATTGTTGTATCGGTTTCTCCTGTGCATAAAGCATTTGTTGGGTTATTCGGCTGAGTGGATTCAAGAGATGCTTTGAGACGAACGAGTTCTTGTTCTAATCTTTGAATATCATCTTTATGACGCTGGAAGTCCATCTCTATCTTGCGGCGCAAAGTCTCTTGCTTCCTTTTAGCACCGACCTCATCTCCTTCTTTCAATCTACGTTCTTCGTCTACCAGTGCAATTGCCAGCTCTTTAGCCTTCATTTCTTGCCTCCACTTTACCTGTAATCAGAAAATCCATTAAGATAAAGAACATATATTTGTTCTCAAATTACAAGCAAATATAAGGCTTAAAACCATTGACAACCAACTTTGTTTGGAACTGATCAGAACAAAGATGATGGACCTGCCATAAATCATCTTTCATAGATCAACACACACACACAGCTGACCAACTCATAGTGACCATTCAATTATAAGGCACCTCTTTGATTTGACAAACTATAAATTCAGCCACACCAGAACATCTTAAACTTCCAATTTTACATGATTTGGGACAGCCAAAATAGTCATAATAATACAAGCACTGGGGTATCCTATCATATGAGATTAGAACTTACTTGTATGTGGTAGGTCAATCTAGTTCTACGTTATGCAATGAAATAGAGATAGCACTGGTGTATCCTATCATATGAGATTAGAACTTAGGTGTATGTGGTAGGTCCATCTAGTTCTACGGCATGCAAAGAAATAGAGATAACATGATAATTCAATGGATGATCATTTATTCAAGAATCAGGATCTATGCAATAATTGAAACAAGTACTGAAAAATGTCAAACGTTGATCAATATTTTTTCTAATGCACCTCAGTTTCCTTATGAGATTCCTTGACGAGAACCAACTGCAACTGTAGCTCAGCAATCTTTTGCTTCTCTTCAGCCACCTCTTCTTGTAATTTGGTTTTCTGTTTTTCCCAAGTCAGAAGCCTCTTCAGGCACTTTTTCTCCCTCTTTGCTACCTCCAAACATGTAGATACAGATTCTGAAGCACTTAGCTTGGAAGCCTCCATCTCTGCCCTAATCTCTGCATTCTCAGCCTCAAGCCTTCTCACAGTAGCGTTTGCACGATCAACTTGACCACTAGCCTTCCTCACTGCATTCTCCATCTCCGAAAGCCTTTTCATTGTTGTATCTTCTAAAGCCTGCTTGCCCTTCTTCAACCGTTGCGTCTCCTCCCTCTCCATTCTTAACACCTTGAGTTCAGTGAGATCATGACTCAGCTTTCCAGCAGCTTGCATTGCTTTCTGGTGAGCCCACTCCTTCCGCTCTTTCACCTGCGTTTCAAGGTCTCTAATCTGATGGATCATATTTAAGATCATCTCATTCTTCTGATCAAGCGCCCCCCCTTCAGTATTCTCTTCAATACTCAAGTTACCCAAGCTACTCAACACGGAGCTCACCATATCCGAGCTCTGAGAATCTCGGCTTTCCTCATACTTCTCTGTTGGAATCTCTGATCCCAAAGCTATTCCCATCTGTGATTCCCCACTTAACAGAGGGCTTGGAAAGCCCTGGGATTGTACCATCACCGCTTTCGAATTTGCCCTGAACCCAGCAGCAAACATTGTGACATTCCTTTGCAGCAAGGATTTCAAAGATGGTGTGAGATCAAACCTCTTCGGACACTCAATATCCCTCAACAATGCAGCATTAAATGGCAATGAAAATGGCCCATTCATTGAAAATTCACAAGCCTCTCCACCACCAAATCCCCAACCACCATGAAACTTACATATCTCTGGTGCCACCCCGATTGAGCTATGATTTATATTTTCAGCATTCTCCATTGTAGGGCTTCCACCATTACCAGACGAAGGTAAGACTGGAATCTCCATCGTGCTCGCTCTGCCCACATGAAGATCAGTCATCAAGAGACACCACATAGCCTCTCCTTTACTCAAATGAGGCCTATATTGCTGTAACATACAGACTATCCCAGCCAAAGAATACTCCTCCAGTTGCCTTAAATCAACAAACACTGGTTCCGATTCATTTGAATTTCCATTATGACTAGTCAGATACGCAAGTGAATTATGAAGAATGTTTGTAAGAACATCCATGTTTCCACAACAATGCCCATTACGCAAAATAGCTTTCAGCGCAACTTCTTCGTCGTAACCTAGAGCTACAAGCTTCGATATCGCCTCGTTATACAAGAATTCAAGATTCTTCGACAACAATTCTTCCAATTGGTCTTCAGTACAGTAACCCCAACCACTCTCATCAAAATTAGGGTTAGGGTTTCTATCCTGATCACCATCATCCGATGGTTTTAGGGCGATTCCGGTCCTGTCTACTGATGTATTGTTGTTATCAGTATCAGATTTGATTGATCTAGGTTTCCGATGATTGCTTCGGAGATGTTTTTCTCTTACAGTACAACCCATTAGAGCAAAATGAAGTCAAAATCAAGAACCCTTAAAGAATCAAACAGAGACCTAATTAATAGATTGAATGAGGTAAAACCAATTGGATTGAATTGAAAATCACAGAAAGAATAAATTTTTAACACGTAAAACTCACCGATTCAGATGAAGAAGCTCAAGGTGGGTTTTGATTTTGATTTGATTTCCCACTGAGTTCACAGAGAGATCGAGTGGACAGAGATTTATATACTTTGTTTAAAGAGAAAGATGAAGAAATAAGAAACAGAGAAATGGAAGAACCCAAATAAATTTATATATATATATAGAAAAATAATAATAATAAATAAATAAATAAAATATCATTTAGCTTCTTCTAATATACCATTAAATAACCACCGTTCATCTCTATAGGAATATAAATAGATATTAGAAGCAATGGTTCTTCTAATATACCTATATATATAAATATATATATATATATATATATATATATATATATATATATATATATATATATATATATATCATTAATTGAGCTTTAACCACCCACTAATTTATTGACAACTTACATCATAGTACACATTAGATAAAATATGATTTGGAATCGGATACAATTGTATCCAGTGACATATTGTTAATGTATATATATATATGTGCATTAATTTCATGTATTACTATTATTATTGAGTTTATTGTAAAAATAAATAATAGTATTTTTAAAAACTTATATAAATAGATTAACAAAGTATTTTTCTTTCTTTTAATCAAAATCAAAACCCACCTTGAGCTTCTTCATCTGAATCGGTGAGTTTTACATGTTAAAAATTTATTCTTTCTGTGATTTTCAATTCAATCCAATTGGTTTTACCTCATTCAATCTATTAATTAGGTCTCTGTTTGATTCTTTTAGGGTTCTTGATTTTGATTTCATTTTGCTCTAATGGGTTGTATTGTAAGAAAAAAACATCTCCGAAGCAATCATCGGAAACCTAGATCAATCAAATCTGATACCGACAACAACAATACAACAGTAGACAAGACCGGAATCGCCCTAAAACCATCGGATGATGGTGATCAGGATAGAAACCCTAACCCTAACCCTAACCCTAATTTTGATGAGAGTGGTTGGGGTTACTGTATTGAAGACCAATTGGAAGGATTGTTGTCAAAGAATCTTGAATTCTTGTATAACGAGGCGATATCGAAGCTTGTAGCTCTAGGTTACGATGAAGAAGTTGCGCTGAAAGCTATTTTGCGTAATGGGCATTGTTGTGGAAACATGGATGTTCTTACAAACATTCTTCATAATTCACTTGCGTATCTGACTAGTCATAATGGAAATTCCAATGAATCGGAACCAATGTTTGTTGATTTAAGGCAATTGGAGGAGTATTCTTTGGCTGGGATAGTCTGTATGTTGCAACAATATAGGCCTCATTTGAGTAAAGGAGAGGCTATGTGGTGTCTCTTGATGACTGATCTTCATGTGGGCAGAGCGAGCATGATGGAGATTCCAGTCTTACCTTCGTCTGATAATGGTGGAAGCCCTACAATGGAGAATGCTGAAAATATAAATCATAGCTTCATCGGGGTGGCACCAGAGATATGTAAGTTTCATGGTGGTTGGGGATTTGGTGGTAGAGAGGCTTGTGAATTTTCAATGAATGGGCCATTTTCATTGCCATTTGATGTTGCATTGTTGAGGGATATTGAGTGTCCGAAGAGGTTTAATCTCACACCGTCTTTGAAATCCTTGCTGCAAAGGAATGTCACAATGTTTGCTGCTGGGTTCAGGGCAAATTCGAAAGCGGTGATGGTACAATCCCAGGGCTTTCCAAGCCCTCTGTTAAGTGGGGAATCACAGATGGGAATAGCTTTGGGATCAGAGATTCCAACAGAGAAGTATGAGGAAAGTTGAGATTCTCAGAGTTCGGATATGGTGAGCTCCGTGTTGAGTAGCTTGGGTAACTTGAGTATTGAAGAGAATACTGAAGGGGGGCGCTTGATCAGAAGAATGAGATGATCTTAAATATGATCCATCAGATTAGAGACCTTGAAACGCAGGTGAAAGAGCGGAAGGAGTGGGCTCACCAGAAAGCAATGCAAGCTGCTGGAAAGCTGAGTCATGATCTCACTGAACTCAAGGTGTTAAGAATGGAGAGAGAGGAGACGCAACGGTTGAAGAAGGGCAAGCAGGCTTTAGAAGATACAACAATGAAAAGGTTTTCGGAGATGGAGAATGCAGTGAGGAAGGCTAGTGGTCAAGTTGATCATGCAAATGCTGCAGTGAGAAGGCTTGAGACTGAGAATGCAGAGATTAGGGCAGAAATGGAGGCTTCCAAGCTAAGTGCTTCAGAATCTGTGACTACATGTTTGGAGGTAGCAAAGAGGGAGAAAAAGTGCCTGAAGAGGCTTCTGACTTGGGAAAAACAGAAAACCAAATTACAAGAAGAGGTGGCTGAAGAGAAGCAAAAGATTGTTGAGCTACAACAGTAGTTGGTTCACGCAAAGGAATCTCATAAGGCAACTGTGGTGCATTAGAAAAAATATTGATCAACGTTTGACATTTTTCAGTACTTTTTTTCAATTATTGCATAGATTTTGATTCCTAAATAAATGATCATCCATTGAATGATCATGTGTTGGTGCAAGATTTGACCAACACTAATAGACGATGAGGTAGAGGAAAGGTGTTGATCTTGAACTTGTCAAAGTGTTGAAGAAATCGCCGAAGGTGGATTATCTGAGAGAGGGAAAAGAAGATAAAGTAAGCTATCGTAGGAACACCGGTGTGGTGTCGGCCAAAGACCCTCCGATGCCTAAGTTAATTCAGAGCTTCGTAAAGTTAATAGTATTGAATTTAGTCGAGAATTGCTTACCTCCCTTTGTGAGATTATGGTCTTTTTATATAGAGGGCTTGAGGTCTTTGCCTTATAGTAGAGTCGTTGTAGAATCAGGAATCACTCTTACGCTGGAAGAGCACATTTGATTTCTAGTAAAATTAGAAAAATCTAATGCGATCCTTATGGGATTAGGATGACTTAGTAGTCTCTTAGTCGAACCAGTAGAGCTTCAGGCCTTATCACAGCCGAATAAGGAATAAATCTCGAACTTATCGCAGTGAATCACACTTTATCCCTATCTGAACCTGTGTTCAGTCGTCATCCCTTTCGAAGTCGTTGACCTACTCAGATCGATATACCAATCTAGAGTCTTTTATTCTGTCTGTTGTAAGCAAAGATATAGTCGGAAAGAAGGTCAATAGTTTTAGATCGACAGGACACATCATGTCCTACCGAGCTGATGTTGTCGTTTTATAATTACTGATATGTCATCCAGGTCAGTATCCCAATTTATCGACCTCGAGCTCTCTCATATTGATCTGGTTACTATGGCAAATAATATGTTATATAAGTCAGTAGGACCGACTATGTCTTGAGCGGTGTACATAATTAAGTAGATATATATTCTTTATTTAGAACAGGTCGATATATCTACATGGTCGATATATTAAACAAGTATGATTAACATGTCTTATGTTCGGTATATGATCAAACATCGTGTTATCTCTATTTCTTTGCATGCCTTAGAACTGGATGAACCTACCACATACACCTTAGTTCTAATCTCATATGATAGGATACACCGGTGTCATCTCTATTTCATTGCATGAGGTAGAACTAGATTGACCTACCACATACAACTAAGTTCTAATCTCATATGATAGGTTACCCTAGTGCTTGTATTATTATGACTATTTTGGCTGTCCCAAATCATGAAAAATTGGAAGTTTAAGATGTTCTGGTGTGGCTGAATTTATAGTTTGTCAGAGATATGTAAGTTTCTTGGTCGTTGGGGATTTGGTGGTGGAGAGGCTTTCGAATTTTGTGCAATCGTCATAATTCTTACAAACATTCTTCGGCCTTGGAAGAGAAAGTGGTAGTATACGTTTAATGTTCCGTACCTCTGGTCAAATTGTTGTTTTGACTTATATTAATTGTTAAATATATTTATATACATGTATATATATATACACGACGTAAAATATAACACGTTTGTGCATATCCTATAATGTTGTAAGAACCTTAGGACTCTAGTCATGGACTTCGTATGGTAGCGGTCAACATGTGGTAAGGAGAATTAGTTTTTGAAAACTTTTTGATGGATATTTGTGGTATGTGAGGATTATACAGGATATATATTGATAAGGTGGCAGATGTGTCAAGTTATGATACGTGTAATATTTTGTATTAATCAAGACATCACCCTATAAAAGGAGTCACGACAATACAAGTTAGAGGTAACGGTGTTGGTGCTGATGATGCTAATGGTGCTGGTGGTGCGGGTGGGGCTGATGGTTCAGCTTACGGTGGTGGGGCCGTTGGAGGTCGGAACAGTAGCTTCACTATCAACGGTAGTTCGTTTCGTGGCAACGCCTGGAGGGACATAGCTAGCTAATAGTAAGAAAGAACGAGAAATGAGATTTTCTATTCACCGAGTCTTATTTTATAATAGCTTAGAAATAATGATTTCACCAAATAGGCCTTGGCTCTCAACTGCCACCCCACACTCAATTAGCCTTTATTTTCTTTTTGCACAAAGGATAAGGGTAAAATAGTAAATTGAAACTACATAAATAAAAATGGTACCTATTTATTGACTACATAAATGAAAATGGTAATTACTATATATAAAAAAACTATAGTAGAAGAATATATGAAAATAATAACAACAGTCACCTGCCAACTATCAACGTAGACCGTAGATGGTCGCTCCACACTTCGGTATAGTAGCGGTTGCAAGTTCGAGTCTTGTTAGGGGAGGTGAGTTTTTACCGTAATTCATCATCACATTGAGAAAGGCTAATGCCGAAGAGCTTCATTACGCCGGTGCAACAGATTGTCAAACACGATTCAAAAGGTATTTGAGGTGTGGATATTATTAAGGGATGGAATACCAGGGGGGAAGGGGTTGTAATTGCTTATTTCTTCTTGTATTTGTACGGATTGTGTGCTGATTATATTCCTAAACACAAACTATGCCACTGTTTATTTAATTTTTGGAGCAGATAGTGTTATCACGCTATTAAGACCCAAACTCATACACAACCTATGTGAAAGGACTCTACGTCACCTGCACAAGCCGCGTTTGCTAAATTCTAAAAAAGCAGGAAAAATAAAAATTATCGAAACTAATGAAACCTAAAAAGCAAAAGCAAAGCTTATCATTTTTGGAGAAAGTAAAGAAAAAAAAAATCTTGTTAATATTTTATTTTTTTTGAAACAAAAAGATTTATCTCGGCAGCCGTTAATGGTGATTTGTCCTCTTAAAAAATATTAGGATTCTATCTCTTTAAGCACCTATGAACATTTTTTTTCTTCTTATTTAATTTTAATATTGCATTTAGAAAAAAGTAATTCAAACTAATTCAATTTTAATAAATTAAATTTTAATAAAATACTAAAACTAATTCAAACTAAAAATGAAAAAAATAATTCTTATCAAAATAATAAAATTATTTTTATTCAAGTAATAAAATTGATTTTTATTAAAAATAATATTTTTTTTATTAAAACAAAAAATATTATTTTAATTTTGAGTACCCATAACATTTATGATAAGAGAAAAGTTGTCCTACATTTATGAGAAGAGAAAAGTAACCATAAAATAAATAAGATAAAAAAACATAAAAAATCAAATGTTAGTACGGTGATAAGAGAAGTTGAAGGGTCAGAAAAGAAGAAAAAAAAATTGTTTGTAATTTTTCACAAATGTGAAGAGTTGCTAATGTGGCCGCCTCTCCACGTAGGCTACATGCAAAAATGGATGCAATATAAATGGCCGGTATCAGCAAAATGTTTGTTATATACAAAAGTGAATACATATACAATTCAACATTAAATTAACATAATCAATAGTTTTTTTGGGCATAAGAATTAGGCAATGTTCATAGGATGGTGGAGCCAAAAGAAGTCGAGACCTTTCAGTATGGGTCAAAAAAGTGATCACAACGACGAAAGACATAAAAGACCCGAATGAAAATCATACGAACTAATTATCATAGTTCCGCTCTTATTTTTATTAGAGAAGGGAAAACTCTCACTTAAGTGCAATGAGAAATAATCGAACCTGACTTTAAGTAAAAGATTTTAGATATATATCGTTATATGCTAAGGGATTTAAGAACTCAAAAAATAACGAAGCTTTTTTTTATTTTTTTTAAAAAAAGTGCATTAATTCTCTAAATTTTATTTAAGAATCTGTTTTTTTTTCTTTCAATTATTTAGTTTTGAGTAAAGTTAAATATATGTCAGGTCTTAATATTATTTTTCGACGTTGACACCTAACTTTCTTTGAATGTTAAGATATTACGTAATATACGCACATCCTCAAAATATTTAAGGGTGTTAGATGTTAGTGTCAAAAAATAATATTGGTATGTAAATCATTTTTCTTTATTTTTTGACATCTTGGTTTTTTTAATAAATAACCAGATCACAAAAATCAAAGTAGCCCTTTTAAGAGGTGTCACAAAGGAAATATAGAGAAACCTCTTTTTCAAAGGTTTTAACAAATTAAAATGCAGAGACCTCAGCGTGACGATAACATATATGATAATTAATTGCTCTCACATAAGCTTAAAGAAACAAATAAAATAAATATACGCTTAATTTTGAAAGTTTGAATTTTGCCTTGTGAACCGCTCCCCTTTTAAGAAGTCTTCTTCAATAACCCATGCAACACGCAACAACATGTAAATTCCCACAAGAAATTCTAAGTTCAAACTGATAAGAGAGCCAGCAAGTCTCTGTTTTTTAATTTTAATTCATCACTTCTAATAATCATACTCATTAATTAATTAGGCCTTCATTTTAGTTACAGTAATTTGTGATTAACCGAAAAACAATAACCAATCTCAGAGATTATCAATGGTTTATCCTAGTTAAGACCCGAATTAGCTAATTCGGGGTACTTGCCCGTCTGTTGTGGGGGCAAAAACCCTCTTATTTAAAGGGTACTTGTTCGTCTGTTGTGTGAGTCTATGAGCTCGTGTTGGCCTTAGTGACCTATTAATTGAAAATGAGTAAACCGTTTTAAGAAATTTGAATAATTGTTTGAAATGAGTAAGTATTACTGGCCGGTATATAGTTAATACAATGTGAAAATTGTTTGACGAAGATTATCTACATAAACCATGTTTACATCTCTTTCATTCATTCCTTTTCGCTAAAGCTATAGGTGGTCAGTACCTCGTGACTGTGACTAGCTAATTAATCTTAATAGTCAACATTTTTAATTAACAAATGAACGCTAAGTATATACTTGTTAATTAATTAAGCGTCATTAAATTGTTTTTATGCCATTTTGATCAACTTAGGTCAACCATCTACTGATCTCATCATCTAATTAAACACTGATAAACAATCAATTTAGGGCATTTTGTGCTACTAATTATTTCAACCATGTACTAAACTCTATGATCTAATGAATAGGAATTTAATTGACCATCAGGCGGTGGCTTAATTGATTAAGGAACTGAGTATAAATAAAGTTAAGGTATAGGTCTCGAGTTCGAGCCTAAGCTCGCACTTATTTATTTATTTTTGTTGTAAGGGCCAACTCAAATGTTTTTGTCATACCCGAGTTCAAAAAAATTAGTCTTGCCCAAAAAGAAAAAACCTGCAATAAAAAACACTATTAGTTAGTTTAATTAATTAAGAGATAAAAACTTTTATATATATATATGTGCACACAATCGATCATAGTCAGATCAAGTTTATGTTTCGTTCTTAATTTGATGACGATGAGAGGATGACTATTATGATGATAACATTGATGTGGAAGTATAACCAATGTGGATGGTTAAATAATATATAGGGTATATACTCATAGATGGAGGTCAATGGCAAATATCTTAGTCAGCTTAATCCTTTGAACTACTATCATTTAGTAACAAAAGACTATAACTACCTAGCAAGTGGAGTGGCAATCTTTGTCATGACTTGTGATCAAGCTGATGTAGAATAAGGTAATGAAAATTAGATAAATAAATGAACTCGAATGGTAATTATTTAATTAGCTAGTTTATTATATTTAAAAATTTAGAAATATTTTACGTACTAACTAAATTTTGAAAAATATTAATTGGGAAATTACATATATATGAGATAAAAGTTTATAATCCGGAATTCTATAATTCATAATTCAAGATATTACCATTTATTGACTACATAAAAATATGAGCAAAAGTAATAAATCGATAATGACCGGTAACTCACTCAGTTAAACATCTATCCCGTCTTTTGTGAGGAGAGTTCTAAACTCAACCTCACTTGAGACAAAGAGTTATTGTGCCCCCTTAAATGGGAATTGTTGTGGTCCTATTGGGCCTTGTTTATGAGCATTCTTGTATTAGTAGTTAAAACTGCTTTTGTCTTTAATTTATTAATTTGAAATAATTTTTTATATATGATAATCTAATGCAACAAATATTATAGATTGACAAAAAAAATAAAAAAATAAAAAACAAAGTAAAAAATCTATTTAAAAGAGAAGAAAGAGGGAGAGAAAAAGAAAAACTTACATAAGCTCTCAAATGTCTAAATACCTTTGAAATTTCATCCCTATTGAATCGAACTCAATAAGAGTTTATGATGAATGGGGATTGAAAGTATAATACACATAAGAGAAGAAAGAGCGAGAGAAAAAGAAAAACTTACACAAGTTCTCAAATGTCTAAATACCTTTGAAATTTCATCCCTATTGAATCCAACTCGATAAGAGTTTTGTTGAATAGGGATTGAAGGTATAATACTATTAAGAGAAGAAAGAGCGAGAAAAAAAGAAAAACTTACACAAGCTCTCAAATATCTAAATACCTTTGAAATTCCATCCATATTGAATCGAACTCAATAAGAGTTTGTGATGAATGAGGATTGAAGGTATAATACACATATACAATTCAACATTAAATTAACATGATCAATAGTTTTTGTGGGTATAAGAATTAGGCAATGTTCGTCAAATATTTAACCCACACTTTTACTTCAAAACAAACATCTATTTGTATTAGAGGCTTAACTTCTAATAAAATAGCTCATGTTTTTTTCTTAATCTTTTATATGTTATTTTTATCTTTAAATAAAATTAAACAAATAAAAATATTTACCAATTTTTTTTTATCTTATCTTATATATATATTTTGAGGGATCTTATATTTTTTCTTTAGAAGTTGTAACTAAGAAGAGGGATCTTATATATAGCCGGCTAGAATTTCTGTGAGGTGGGTGATGAGTTGAGTTTTAGTATTCTTCTATTTCTTTCTTTTTTCACCGTTCAAAGAAAAAAAAAAAACTAAAAAAATGTTGTAATTTTTTTTTTTTTGAACTCCATCCCCATTAATGCTATATAGAAGATTGCATTTATAATAGCCGCATTTACTGACCAAATTAATTATTATAAGAGAAGTGAATTTCCATATGCTAATAAATAATCAGGAGTTTTCTAGGAAAATACTGGTCAGCCTCGGACGCTCAACCGTTTACAACTTCCTTTCCTCGCCGCTCTTGCGTGTGTTAAGTAGTTGTGCTAGATTGCTCTCTGTCTAAAGTCAAACCCAAACGGTCCGTTTATTTTGGGGGAGAATTCATAAATATTTAATAATCAGTGGCATTGATCCCATGTCTCCCTTGCTTCTACTCCAAAACCAACTCCCACCCCCTCATCATAACACGTTTCAAATTAGGCGGCATGATCAAGGGACTATTATAGATTTTGGTCCACATACATACTCAACAGATCTCTATCAGCTTAGTCTGAAATCCAACTATTCATCGCTCAAATGTATTAAATACGTGGGCTTGAATATTATTCCTGACTTAACTACCTTTAACGCAGACACATGGTTCTAATTGAAATTATTTTAATATCAATAAGTGAGATAACAATTTATATTTTATGTGATAAACTTACTTAGACAAATAATGTTAAAAAATCTTTTTTTCCTTGGGATTTGGACAAATGAGGAGGAGGTTAGATTGAAAGTCATGCGTGGAGAGTACAGGATCATTGCTAAGAAATTAATGCAAAAAAAAAAAAAAAATTCAAAATTCTTCACAGCTTTTGCTTGTGAGATTATAGATGACAGCATGTTACTCTTCTTGCAATGGCATATTCAGGTATGACTTTGACTTTTCTTTTTTTCTTTTTTTTGGCCTTTTATAAATAAATTTCTTCTGGCACTTTATATGTATAATCTTTCTTCACATCTACCATTTCTCACCTTTAAAAACCATGGAGAAGAAGGAGGACAAAGCTGCAGATTCATCCAATAGGGAAGAAGTTCCTCAATATTTCAAGTGCCCAATTTCAATGGAGATCATGAAAGATCCAGTTACAATCTCAACAGGGGTCACATATGAGAGGAAGAACATAGAAAAATGGCTCTTTTCTTACAAGAAGAAAGCTTGCCCAGCAACAATGCAGAAGCTAGAAACCTTTGATCTCACCCCAAATTACACCCTCAAGCGCCTAATCCTTTCATGGCAAGAACAACAATCTAATAATTCTCCGATCTCGAAATCGCCCGTATCGATCAAGCAGGACGAACTCGTATCTCTTCTTACCAGAATCGAATCCACGCCTTTCAAGGTAAGTTCTTTGAAGAAACTTAGATCAATTATTGAAATTGGTAGTGACGATGACGATGAGATCAAATTGGATTTTGTTCGGTGTGGCGGAATCGAAGTCTTGAGTAGAATTATGGTGCAAATTTTAGTAACTCACGAGAGTTCTGATCATTTTGTTACTTTTAGAGCTTGTGAAGAGGCTTTAGGTGTTCTATACCAGTTGCTACCATTATCTGATGAAGGATCAATAGAGTTATTAGGTAAACCTGAATGCATGAAGTCCATGGCAACCATTCTTCAAAATGGAAGTGCAGAAGCACGGCATCATGCCGTTACTATCTTTAGAAACATGGCGCAAATCGAGTATAATTGGGATTGGGTAGTTCAAGATCAAGGCATGGATCTGTTTAAATCCTTGTTAGAATTGTTATCAGATGAGATGTGCACAAAGGCAAGTTCATGTGCCTTGGATGTTTTGATAGAAATCTTGGGAGCATCAAAGAAGAACAGATTAAAAGCCATAGAAGCCGGTGGTGTCTGCATCCTGGTCGAGCTTCTTCCCGACTCGAATCGATCGAAATGTGAGAAAATCTTGTTACTTATCAAACTGTTATGTGAAGCAGCAGATGGAAGATTGGCTTTGGTGGATCATGGTTTAGGTATCGCAGCGGTTTCGAAGAAGATACTTAGAGTTTCTGAAGTTGCAACTAAGATTGGGATTAAGATACTTTGGTTGATAAGTTGTCTTCATCCAACAGAAAAGGTGTTAGAGGAGATGATGATGTATGGAGCAGTGAAGAAACTATTGGGGTTGTTCCGTATTGAAGGTAGATCTTCAACAAAAGATAAAGCATTGAAGATTATCAAGTTACATGGGGATTCTTGGAAGAAATATCCTTGTTTTCCTAGTGAGTTTAAGGATTACTGGAAAGCAATGCATGATTCAAACTAGTAATATTTAATCATCCACCATTATATGTATATATACATACAGAAAGATCTCAAATCAACAATTTTTCCATTTAATTGAGTCCATATATATAGGCTGTACATGTGCATTTGTAGGTGTTATGTTGTTTCTTAATTTTTCTCTGATTTTTGTTGATGCATTTTTATTTATTTATTTTTTTCTCTGTTTGCAACTGTGATCAGTCATGTTCTGAACTACTATTCATATAAATTTGTATTGACAATCTAATTAATTTTCTTCTTACATGTTAAGATTAACCAAATAAGATTTTCATATATATATCTAAAAAAATTGGGAAGGTATATAATATGGGAAATATTAATTTAACTGTAATTTTTACAACTGCATGTGCAACTACACATGCATATCCATTTAATATTAATGTTTTACACATCTCGCAGTTTATAATAAATAATCCAATAGGTATATATGTGTAGTTGCACATACAGTTATAATATTTTACAGTTAAATTAATATTTCTCATATATGTAATATTATTAGAGTTCTCTGTAAACTACAAAAAATGCAAATGATTCTTGAAGTAAGGGGCACACACATGTATAGATATTGGATGAAGTACTAAATATACCTTGGAAAAACATTAATCGTTAAAGAGTATAAATCTACCTCTTACTTTATTGATAATTATTTTTTACAATAATCATATATTTAAATAATAGGGATTTATAACGAATAGTTTGCCCATACCCTTACTCATCTCCACCTTCCATGAATGTTACAGAAAAGTAGTTGAAGTATATATTTGTATAATAAGTAGTACAGATAATTATATTGAAGGATTAACTCTGGGTGATTCTAAATGTATATCCATCAAATACATGCATTATATCCACATCATTAAAAATTAAATGATCGAGTAGGTGAGTGTAATTAATTTAATGGGTACATTTCGAAGCTCCCTTAACTTTTCTTAAATATTATGCATTGATAATATATTTGTAATAGTAAAATAATGTAGTTTTCATTCCATACACAAAAATGTTTATCATTTCTTTAAATTATATTAATTTTTTAAGAAATAAAAATGTTTATCATTTGTTTCACTTAAAAATACAAAAAAAAAAAAAAAATTAAATACATCAAAATTATTTGCTCTATTAATATCTATGTGCCATACTTGATGAATTACAAATTATTTTATTTTAAAGATTACTTTAAGTAATTGATGACAACTAATCATTTCTCTATTAATGAACTTAATTACAAATTTGTTTTATTCAATCTGTATTGATAGTTACTTGCAAATTTGGTGATTCGTTGTATTGATGATTAGGTGGATGATAAATCATCCACTAGAAGACTAAAATACATAGATTTTGAAAAGTGTACTAGATTGGACTCAAAAGTTAAAGTTAAAACATAGCTTAAAATTGAATAAAGATTAGGCTCAACCTCAACCCGATTAACGACTAACCCGAACTAGGTAAGTTTGAGTTGGGTTGGAGGGATAGATTAGGTTGGGAAATATATAATGTGTTATGCCTTATAATGTTATTAATTTCCTTTTTCTTATTTATCATAGATGCATATGCTATTTATATATTTATGTAATTAAGTTTTGGGCATGAATGTCTAATAACTGATACCTAAGCTATTAGATGATAGGTTCATGCTATTTTGGCTACAAAGAAAACCCCCCACATGCATTAAAGAGCTTTCCAAAAGAATGGGTACCAAGACTCCCAACTGATCTATGCGTGAACTGCTTGGCTGTGAATATTAAAAATTAGCACCAAAAATCAGTTCATTTAGGCTTGACAAATCAAATGAAATATTCACATAGCCACTAACAAAAATTTAATTGAATAGTTATATACAAATAAATCCAGCCCATTAACTATTAAAAGTAATGTTATAAATACGTTAAGTATCAACGTCATTTTTCGATGTTGGCACTCAATTTTTTTTGATATTTTAAGGATGTGTGTGTATTTAAAAATATATATAATACACACACATTTCAAAAATATAAGCTAGGTACCAGCGTAAAAAAATAGCGTTAACAATCAACTTACACAAAATATTTTTCAATTATTAATTATTAACTAACCATTCATGTATTTATCCTGGTTTTTACGTTTCAGATTGTAAGCGATAAGGAGCAACCGTGCAAGCGACGGCCATCCACGATCCATCCACGGACTTGGTAGCTCATGGGCTCACCATTCAAGTTAAGAAAAAATAGGCCCATGGTCTAATTTGACTATGTCAAAGTTGGTCACTTTGGTCAATACTAAACCACAAATCAAGAAAGGGGACAATATAACAATGGAAATTGCAATATAAACCGTATCATCCCAACCCCTTGGAAAGTTTGAATTTCATCAAATCTCTTGTATTAATATAATTCAATTGCAATTTAAATATAATCCAAATCTAAGTTAGTGTTGCAATTTACATTATAGCCTCGTTGGTTACAAAATGATGAATAAGTTGTGGTTGAGGAACGAGGTCTTAGTTTTGAGTTTGAGTTCATGTCCACACCTATGCGCCCACTTTAGAGAGAGACTGTCTAATGTTGTGTATCATTTCGGACTCCATAATAGCCCCCACAAAAGGGTTAGTAGAGATACGGGGAGTCAAAGACCAAAAAAAAAAAAAAAAACACAAAAGTACAAGAAAAAAAATACAAAGTAAAAAAAATGTATTAGATTTGTCATATTTAAAAATGTTTTTTGGTTTAATTTCTTTTTGAAAATAATAGGATATTTTTCTCAAATAATGAAAACTTGTCTTCTATATTTTACTTTTGTTAATTTTATCCCAAAATTTAAATCATTATCTAAACTAAACAAAGTATGTTTGTTAAGTCTAATTTCTACTTCTACTTTAAAATAAACTTTCATAGAGGTTTAAGCTCTAATTAATTAGAATATTTCTTCTTCTTTTTTTGCTTATTTTTGTAGAGGATCTACTTCATGTAGAAGTAGAAAAAATAAAAATATTTTAAAAAATTTTCTTCTAACAAGTTTATAAACCTAAGAGATATGCAGGTTCACTATAGAAATTAATATAATTAAATTATATTTATAAAAATAATAAGATACATTTTAAATGATAGGTATTATTTGTTTTATTTATTGTTCCATTTAATTTTGAAGATGTGAAGAAAAGTTTTAAGTAGAGAAAAAATGATAATATAGTAAGACATGAAACGTTGATGGGACCTTTTTTATTATATATTTATATCATAATCTTTTTCAAAATTATGAAGTATAAATAAATTATGGAAAAGATTTACTTCTAAGTTTTTAGGTGTCAGATGAAGAGTTCCTAATAAAAGAGAAAGATTGTAGGTAGGTTTAATACGGAGTTGGAAGCCAGTGTCAATACCTTTAAAAAGATGATGAGCGTTATTATTTATAATTTTATAGATTTTATAAGTACCTCAACAAGCATTATTTTTATTTAATAAAATAAAATAAAAATATTTTTATATTTTTTTTATAATATTTCATCTTTTTCTTGTTTTTTTTTTTTTTTTATCTTTTATCCCTAATATCCGGGGACGAGACTATTCTCGAGAATAGTACGCAATATTGTACAATTTTCCCTCATAAAAGGCATATAAATATAGATACAAACTCAGACTCGAAATTAAAATCTCGTCACTTAATCACAATTTTTATCTTATTCCACAACTAACAAAATTACGAACTTTAGATTTTTTTTCCATGTTTTCTTCCCTTAAGAAGTTATAGAAGACAACCTTCAATAAAATAGTAGGTTTAAACTCATTTGTAACCTAAATATCATATAGGAAACTTCAATTGAACAGAACAAGCCTTTGCCAATACAATATCCATAATAATAGGAGTTTAAATATTATACATTAAAGTTACCGTTAACATGCAATTATATATTATATTTAAGCAAGTTGTATTATATTAGGAATTCGTTATCTTATTTTTTATTGAAGATGCGGCAGAAAAGCATAAACTTATATATTGACTTTATTTTTATTTTTATTTTTTTGTCGGAAAATAATTATATTCCAGAGAATTAAAATATGTTTTCTTTTCTTTCTTGCCCGGGATGTCGGTCTCTTACGACACCATTCATCTCCACGTCAACAACAGAATGTAAAGATTTACCGAGTACAATTAAGCTGAAATTATCAAAATTCATTCGTATCAAGGTTGCGTTGGCAAATAATTAAAATATGTTGACTTCAAGTAATTAAAATACACCATTATAAAATTATGCTTTAAAATATATTGAATCAATATTTCGCATGTCATTTTTCTCAAAAACTTATATCATGATATATACGTAATTGTACAATTTTTAAAGTCCTTGTAATATTAGAATTTTGACTTTTTTAAACTTAGTATCCAATTTATATTCTACTTCATTGGATATATGTTGAACGAAATCATCGAATTGGACCAATTTTCTGTAATTAAAAAGAGAGAGTTTTGTTGCTTTGAGTTTATTTGATGGCATATTTCTATTTTAATTTTATCCTTGTCATTAATAACTACCATTATGTGCATATATATATATATTAAACTTATACAAATTCCAATATTTCATCCAAGTTTTAGAGAAATCATTTACATTATTCCTCCTAGTTTTTATTTTTATTTTTATTTTTATTTTTAGGTTTATGAATGATTTTATAGTAAAAATAACATTAAAGAAATTAAATTTTGTATTATCATTTGCTACTTCATATTAAATTCCATTATTTTTTTTATTTTGAGGGGTGGAATTCCATTAAATCACATCTTCAGTTTAGTAAGATCAATCTTTCAAAAAATAAAAAATAAATAAAAAATTAAAGATCAACTGGTTTGGAGATATCTATTCATTTACTGACACGTAAACAATTCGTGGCTTTGAGAGACTGCTAACCATCTTCCATCCCCACCTGATCACGAATACAAATCCACTTGCAACTTGGGTTAATAACTTAATACTTAATTTTCTTCCATTTTAAAAGTCTCTCGCTCTTCTCTTCCGTTGTATTCTCTCTTCTAGGATAAGTCCAACAAAAGCTACTGCACAAAACTCCGACCACCGGCGCCAGCACCTCCGGCACTGGCATGGCTGTAACATCTAATCAGAACCACACATCACGGGAATATGTGGAAACAGTGGAAGAAATCACGAGAATTTACAGATCACAGCCTCCAAGACCCACCATAGAAGAGATTGAAGCAGCCATGGCAGTTCTCAACACTGTTACCACTGAAGAAAAAACCAAACTTGATGAGATTTCTAAAGAATCTAAGCCTCCAAACGTCCCAGAAGAGTTGTTCTCTGTATTGCAAGAATCAAAGAAAAACATGGTGTTGTTACAGAGCCATGAACAGAAGAGAGAAGCTTCTTATCTTGTTGATTTAGATAAGTTTTATGACAAGTTTGATGAGCTGATTCAGAGGGCTTCTTTGTTGGTTTCATCAGATGATGATGTTGATGATGGTACCCAGAAGAAAAAACGGGTTGATTTTGGTGGTGGGTCGGCTTCTAAAAGTGAAAGAAAAAGTGGGTTTATAATAGATGAAACGATCAAGAGAAAGAAAGATGAAGAAGCAGAAGCAGATGTTTTGAAGAGTATGATTCATAGTTCTTCCATTAAGGCCTCTGCAACTTCAGGTAAATTCCTTTCCCTCTTTATAAAATTATCCTTTTGAAGAGTATTTTGATTCATAGTTCTGTCCTTATTTTTCATTTTCTTGGTTCATTTCAGTAAAAAATCCTTTTTTCATCTTATTATTTATCTCAATTTAGTTGGGATAACAAAAGAAATAAATGAGATTTTTATTTTTTATTTTTTATTATAGAACAGATTAGAGTGCCCCAAAAATACTTTTGGGTAATTGATCATTATTGCAGTTAACTGTACAGTAAAAATGGTAGAAAATTGGAGTAACTAATTACACTAAGTTATGATAAGTTTCTCTCATTACATCAGCCTTTGCTCTTCAGGAAATTAGTGAAACTGTCTTGTAAAATTATTGTATTGGCATAAGGTTAATACTGCTCAATTTGAATCATAAACTTAAGATCCTATACAAGGGGTTTAATTTAATGATCATAATTTGATTGCAATTATCAATGATGGATAAATTAATTATGGGCCATAGTGTTTAAATTTATGTTAAGATGTTCAATACAGCATTACTTTCATGGTCTAATGTAATGGTACTTTCTGATGTTCTTTAAATAGGTGGAGAAGAAGAAGAGAAATTAAGTCTAATGAAGGTGGCTGGAATAATAGAAACATCTGCTAAAACTGGAGCTGGTGTTCTTGACCTAAAAGCCAAGTTAATGGACCAAATCGAGTGGCTTCCCACGTCAATTGGGAAGTTATCTGAAATTACTTCCATAGACATATCGGAAAATCGAATCATGGCACTTCCGCCCACCATAGCTAGCCTAAAATCCTTAACAAAGTTCGACGCCCACTCGAACCAAATAATCAACCTTCCCGCATCATTCGGAGAACTTACCAATCTCACAGATCTCGACTTACATGGAAATCGGTTTAGATCTCTACCAGCTTCTTTTGGGAACTTAACAAATCTAATCAATCTCGACCTGAGCTCGAACCTGTTAAACCAGCTTCCACACACATTTGGAAATCTAACTAGCCTGAAGAGATTGGATTTAGAAACAAATGAGCTTGAAGAACTGCCTTATACTATCGGATCTTGTTCTTCACTTGTGGAACTGAGACTAGATTTCAATCAGCTAAAAGCTCTTCCTGAGGCCATTGGAAAGTTGGAGAACTTGGAGATTCTTACATTGCATTATAACAGAATCAGAGGATTGCCCTCGGCGATTGGTAATTCGTCGAAGTTAAAGGAGCTCGATGTAAGTTTTAATGAACTTGGATACATACCGGAGAATCTATGTTTCGTTACTAGCCTTGTGAAATTGAATGTTGCGAGTAATTTCGCCGACCTAACTGCTTTGCCAAAATCAATTGGTAATCTTGAGATGCTGGAAGAGTTGGATATTAGTAATAATCAGATTAAAAGCTTGCCAGAGTCTTTTGGGTTGTTGGCAAAGTTGAAAGTTCTTCATGCTGACGAGAGTCCATTAGCAGTGCCACCAAGAGAAGTGATTAAGCTGGGGGCTCAGGTAATATGAATTTATTTAAACTATTGCAGATTGTTATTATAAGAATCAAATTCAAATTTAATTTTGCTCATTAATTCAACTTACCCAACTGAAATATCATAATTTTTTTATACATATTTTCAGGATGTTGTTCAGTTCATGGCTGATTTAATGGTGCCAAAAGATGTAAGCTCAGTTTCAAAGAAGAAGACAGGGTTCTGGTTCTGGTTTTGCTCTTTGTGTTGGCCTGGAAATGGAAATTCTAGCAGAAGCAGAGAATCTTCAAAAACACAATTATAAAACAAGTTCATGATTTTTGCAAAGCTTGATTAGTAAATCAAATAAGCTTACTCTGTGAATATGTTCTATGTTAAATGATTTTCTTCTTCTTCTTTTTTTATGTTCTTGTTTGCAATGAAGTTTTGCATTAATTCTCTGTAATTATGTTTGAAGCAAGCCACTAGAAACTCATATATCCTTCAATTGTTTTTGTCAAATCTTCTGATGTAATATAATAGAATTCCATTAAGTTGTAATATTGGGTTTGTTGCAATTGAAAAGTATTTTTCTGCAGGCCTTGTGATACAAAGCTCATGTCAGTGCAAATTAAAATAGAGATTTGCATTCCAAATATTGTATAAAAACAATTAATGGTGATATTTTTTTTTCAAGAAAAAGAGGGAATAGTGAGAGAAAGGAAACATAAAAATAGAAAATTAATTAAGAGCATAGGAGATGAGAGATGAGCTTAAGGGGCTTCTAGTTCTATGATCCTAATATCCAGTCTACATCAGCATTAGCTGCAGTTTTTGAATTACCATAAGGTCTTAGTCTGATAAAGTTATGATTTCCATAAATATTAACATAATATATGCTTTATTTAATTAGATAGGCATTGGTCAAAATGCCCATAAACTACATTTACACCCAAAAAAGAAACCTCTTGAATAATCTTCTAAAACTGGGGGCTTGTTTCTGATAATATGTGGGTCACTGCTTAGCTGTTTTCATGAAACTTCCACATAAACATGTTGATATTCCTTCTTGTTTATTGGGCACATCCCAATTATTCCTCTTTTTTTAATTTATTTATTTTTTAAATGACAGATCTCCAATTGGGTTTTGATCCTTGCAGCTAAAATTGAAATGGGCAATGGTTCTTTAAATCAATCAGTATCTGTTATGTTTGAAATTAGCTACCTATATTATATGCTTCCTATCCATAGAATATTATCTTTTGAATTAATTACTATATATAAATTACATAATTTTGAAATTAAATAAATCATTTAACTCAATTCGACTTAATAAAATAATTTTTTCCTAATTACATTGTGTGATATATCAAAAAAATTAAATTTGTATATATTATAAGTAGTTATATTTTCTCAATTATTTTCTTTTATATATCTTTGTTGTGACCATATATTTTTATAAATAAGTTATACTTGTTATAATTGAGACATTACAAAATTATCTTTATTGTATAAAGAATAAATCAATAATAATTAAATAAATCTTGAAAACAAATATTGCTGAGAAAAAAAGAATTAAGTCTTAAAATATAGTAGATTTTTTAAACTAGTCAATTACAAACAGTTGGAGAAGAGTAGAAAGATTGTCGTGGTTCATGCCAATTTCTTTTTTGTCGTCTATATACGTACAATTGTAGACTTTTTTTGCACATGAAAATACAAAGGTTTAATGTTTTTTGCATGGCTATAGACATTTGAATTTTTTTTTATTAATCCTTTGAATGTAACGTCTACAACAAAAAGGAGAAACATAAATGATTTCACATAATAATTCAATGAAGTTACGTGAACCAAATTGATAATTATATTAAAAGTAATTATATTTTTTTTATGTTTTTGTTTTTTAAATAACATTAATAAGAGTAATATTATATTTATGTTGGGTGACAATGCTATTTTTTCAAATTGTTACTTAACCTCTGTTAAATGTATTAAGAATACATATGTATTTAAAAATATTATATAATACATACCATTGTTAAAATATTCAACAGAACTCAATGTGAATTTATAGGTAATATTTTTTTATTAATAATTTATTTTTTTTAAATAGTTATCATAGTCTTTATAGTTATCACGTGTTACATACTTCTACGTGTACTAACAGCTTGGGATATTGATTGATAAACAAAGTGCATGCCACGTGTACAAGATACGTATGATTGAACTTCACGGCCCTACGCATGTGCCACATTTCTCGAGGAGCTCCTGGACCCTTTACCTGTTAACCAGAGACCGGGACTACGAAACCCACGTACTACCCTTGCGCTTTGGGGCAGGATTTCTATAGTCCCTGGTGCAGTTCATACATACAACGAGCTTGGTTTCTCTGATAAAAAAAAGGTACTGATTCCTTAGATGAATCTTTCTATTTTTTCAATTTGTTTGAGAATATAAAAATTTTACAACAAAGGTCTTCATTGAGATTTTGATTTTTTTTAAAAAAATTGATTTGATTAAATAAACAGCTTATTTGGATGCATAATTCTCTGTTCATGTTCAACTTCTTTGCTGTTTTTTTTTTTTTGAGGGGGTGGGGTCCTAGAAGCTTGAATTGGTCTAATTGCATTATGGGTTCTGAGATCTTGTTGAATATCTTAGGTTATTTCTTTCTTCAAATTAGAAATATCAGTTTTAGGGTCTGTTTGGCTTGCCTGTAAAGGCAAAATCTTTTGCTTCTTCTTCTTCATCGATGATTAACATGGTAAAGGTTCGACACTGATTTTTGTTGGAACGACCTGTGTAGAAAGATAGAAAAGTTTTATCATTGAATTGATGAATCCTCTTCATGTAGCCAGATTCCTTTAGTATGCTCCTTCTGTTCAATCTCAGCAAAAAAACTATCTTAAATTTGGAATATTTTCCTAATTTCAACCACTAATTGAAACATGGGCATGGGAGCCCTTTGAAATTGGGCCAAATTTGTTGAAACTATGGAAATGAGTCTTCAAATCATCTTTGTTCTTTATGGGATCTATGAAGAACTACTTGTAGTGGTGAGCTTTGTTTTTTGTGACTTGAAAGAATAGTTATATGCTGGCCAGTGGATTTGAATGAATACTACTTTACTTGAAGAAAAAATCTAAACAATGAGAAACTGTTAATAACTATATTCTCTTGATATACATTGTTGGCCCCCTACTTGACAGTAATAGCTTTTAGGTCTAGTGGTTTCTAACATGTTATCAAAGCTTTATTATTTTAGAGGTCCTGCGTTAAAACCTTCTTGTAAGCATTTGCTTGTTTATCTCATTTATCAATCATGTATTTCCTCCCCATTATAAATCTAGTCTACATGCTATCATGCACGTGAAGGGGAGTATTAATATCTATATTCACTTCATATATGTAGTTGGCCCTCTACCTGACAACTATAGCTTTTAGGTCAAGTGGTTTTTAACAGAAACTTTAACATGCATGTGTCTATTTTTCTTTTAAAACTTGGTCTATATTATTCCTTCTTCTTTTATTTGGAAGCATACTTTTATCCAATGGTATAAAATGCAGAATTTCTAATGGTTGATGCTTCTTCATTGAAACTTTACTTAAGGTAAGGCTTCCCCAAAATACTATATGCCTTACTTCTCAACGAGGGTAAACTCTAACCAAAAGAGAAGAATCAACACATAAGGCTCACAGCATACTGTATCTTGTGCACCTTTTGACTGTCTTCTTTATGGATGTTTTGCTTGCTTGTATATGCTGGCAGAGTTGTTCTGTCTGTTGTAGCTAGAAAGTATAGTTTTTACTTTTCGTGGCTGTTTTTCCTCTTTCTAACCAAAAGAGAAGATTCAACACATAAGGCTCACAGCATACTGTATCTTGTGCACCTTTTGACTGTCTTCTATATAGATGTTTTGCTTGCTTGTATATGCTGGCAGAGTTGTTCTGTCTGTTGTAGCTAGAAAGTATATTTTTTACTTTTTGTGGGTGTTTTTCCTCTTTATCATTATTTTAATAACAACAATCTATAATAACTTATACTTCAGTTAAAACATCTATTTTTAACTTCTCATTGATCTCAAAGCTTACAAAATAATGGTTATTTATTTGATTTTTTTTTCTTTTGATTTAGAAGGTTTATTTATGAAGCTTATGGTCATTGCTATTGAGCTTTTGATTCGTGCTTTAAGCTATTGAAGCATCTTGTTTTTACATGGGCTTTTTTTTGTTTATTTTTTTGTATTCCAGGGAGAACTGATACCTTAACGTGTGGACAACATGCCAAAAGTGGATGAATTGCCAGATCCCAGTTTGATACAACCAGGAAAAAGGGCAAAAGTTACGAGCATAGATACCATGGATCAGAAGATTAATGTATATATCTGGGACATGGATGAGACACTTATTTTGTTAAAATCTTTACTAAATGGGACGTATGCTGAAGCTTTCAATGGCTCAAAGGATGTTCAGAAGGGCATAGAAATTGGTAAAAGGTGGGAAGACCACCTTCTTCAAGTCTGCGATGAATGCTTCTTTTATGAACAGGTAGTAAGCTTGTAGTTCACATTTTGTAGCCATTCAATTACCTTAAATCTTTTGCTTTTTTTCTATTTGAGGTATGTTGTTCAACTTCAACAAGAGGTCTATTGCGCTAATGAACTCCTATGTCCATTGTGTACTTTTGGTTTTTGGAGAGTATGATTTGTTTCTAATTTGAGTTTTTGAATAGATATACATTGAGGAGTTCCAATGGGATAGAGGACTTTCAAGCAATGAAAGTTGTCTATGGAAATAGCTCATATGCTTGGGACAATGTTCGCTGGTTTCCTTTGATCCTTTCAACAACTGAGCAAAAAGTTGGTTATCACCATGTTTTTCCAAGAAAAAGATTATCTCTGTTTTAATGTTTCTTATGTCACAACTAAAAATGTTATGATCAGCTCAACTGAACTCACTTTGACAAATCATTTTCCCACTATATGTGGTTGGTTGCATGAATTCACTTATTCCACTCTAGTTTCTAAGGGTCAAATCTTTTATGATATCACAAGTGGTTATAATTTTCTTAATTATATCTATCCATGTTATTTTAGGTTTTCATTTTTTTTTCTATCATAACCATTAATAATTTATTCGTTACTCTTCCTAATGGTCTTCTTGGTATGATTTTAGGACATCTTAATAAGTTGTCTCTTTGTTGACCTCCATGGAGGCTAGTCTACGAACTTTTCAAATATTTGAGTTTCTAATTCTATTTTTAATAATTAATTTGCATCTATCTTAACACTACCATTTTTGTTGCATTTATTTATTTGGAACCTTATGAAACAGATTGAGAATTATAATAACGCCTTTTTGGATGCCTTGAGTGCGTATGATGATGGGAAGGATCTATCTGATTATGATTTCGGTAAAGACAGCTTCAGTTCTCCTTTGGATGATCCTAGCAAAAGAAAAATGGCATATCGGCTTCGTGTCATAGCTCATAAGTATGTGCAGGTAATAATGTCAAATATTTTTTAGCATTGGTTTTCTTCATTTAGTACTACCGCTTTCTTTATTGTCAATATCCATATGGAATAGGGTTTGATTTTCGTGAAATTCGCGCCATATCTATTGCTTCCTCGATGAATATATATGTATTCATCATATGGTCTTGAGACAGTCTTTTGGCATTCTTTATAAGTTTATAATGCCAGAGTACCACCACATTGCAGTTAGTTCATATCATTAGTGATTGAGTGAACCAATTGCAGGGTTTACATAATGTCCTTGATGAAGAGAGGATGAAGCTCTGGGATGATTTGTACGACTTGACTGATATCTACACAGATAGATGGCTCTCCTCAGGTATGTTTCTATTAAGAAAACATCTTTGATGGCTTTTCATCTAAATGATGATTATATGTTTGGAATAAGTAACCTTTTGTGCTATAACCAAGGGCAATTGGGCCAAAATTCCCCTCATATGGATAAGGGGGTGGACTCCTTTTGCCTTAATGTCCAACAATAGATTTTTAGACTTCTATGGTTATCTACTTCTCACTGATGAACTATTCCATGTGGATAAAAAATAGAAAGAAATACTTGAACCCAATTCAATCAAGGCAAATGAATTTTTATCATGCTAAAAACCTCTTAAAGAGAAGAAAACATCCATAGTGTTCAATGTTCATTTGCTGACACAAGCAAAAAACTTAATTTAAGATATCAAAGTTTACTAGTTCTTTTGCAGTTATGCAAGTACCTCTTTAGCAAGTCTCACCAATTCACGAGTCCTAAAAGATTTCTTTAATAAATTTTTTTTGAGAATAAACAAACATTTGCATTAATAATAGATTTCTTTAATAAATTAACATCAAGTCTTTGGATAAAACCTATATGATTGACAAATCCAAAATTATGAAGTAGAGACCAAATACGCTTTGCTCGCAGATTGACTGAGATGAGCATAGAGAGCTTTTTACCTTACTGTACATTCCATATAGTTTTAAACAATACACTTTTCATTTCTTGTAAAAAAAAGAGAGCATAGAGAGCTTTTTGAGAATAGATGTATAGCCCCAATGATATGTTTGTGTGTGTGGTGACCAAACTGTAAAACCTATTCAATGTAGGCAAGGTTGATCCTAAGTTTTTTGAGATTGATCGTCCAATTTTATGCTGAAATCATTTATAAAATTAATCCTTGGAAATTTAGGATTCTTGACTTAGAACTATTTTCTTATGAACCCTTTACTGGGAAAAACTTTATCAATCGTGGATGTTTTTCTCTTTTGAAATTGATCTTTTGGTCTTGTTAATTGACGAAATTATGAGAATAATTGAGAATCGAGTTAAAGTCAAAACTAAAAGTCAAAAAATCAATTTGGATTTATGCTTGAGAGATCAACAATAAAGTTATTAACTTACTAAGTAGATTGATAGAGGTACAAAGAGAAACAGAGACTTTCCTATGGTTTTCATTGATCTAGAGAATGCTTATGATAGATTATTAGAAGATAAAATATGATGAGTTCTAGGAAGAAAAAGAGTTACAAATAGGTACATTCTGCACTCTCATTGACCTAAATAAAAGCAATGTCTGAAAACCAAGTGATACCAAGGAGTGAAAAACTAGTGGAATGAAAATTTAAAGTTAAGTAGGATGTCGTAAAATATTAAAAGATTAGAAACAAACATATTTGAGAAATAGTAGGAATTTTTGCAATCAAATCGATAATGATGGTATGGACACAAAACAAAGACCATTAGACGTGTTAGTTAGGAAAAATGACATATTGACAATTATTGGTAGCAATAGAGGTGAAGGAAGACTGGAAATAACATAGATAGAGATGATTAAAAAAAATATAGCTGGTTGTAGTATTACTGTAGTGGAGTGGAGAGAAAATTCATGTATGGCTTATTCACTTTTTCTTCTCAAAAAAAAAAAAAAAGAAAGAAAGAAAGAAAGAAACTCCATGTAGTCGACTTCGTATAGTTGGGAAAAGGCTTTGTTGAGTTTGAGTAAAAAACTAGAGTTAATTTACTAACCTTTCTCTCTCTCTCTCTCTCTCTCTCTCTCTATATATATATATTCATTTTTTGTTTTGTGTCCTAGACTTGTGTCGGGGCATCAAAAGTTTAGAAGTAGAACACTTCTTGGACCTCTGGACCTTAGTGGCTTGTAGCTTGGAAGCCCAAGATAACAGGGGAAGCAAGAAGGGTTTGTTAAAATAGTGCTTTAGGAGCATATCAGTGATCAACTGAAAGAGACAGGCAATCTAAGGATTCCATAGATGTGGAGAGGCAACTCTGGTATTTCATTGTTGTGTTGATAGCATGGGATTGAAGATGAGAAAGTGAATTCTATATTCGTTGATTTTGCAGAATATACTTTTTGAGAAAAGATCCCTCATTAATTTCATACAAGCTGAAAACAGTAGGACTGAGCTTCTTTGCAATCATATCAACGAGAATCTCTTGGCTTCTATAAATTATTTGAAAAAGGCTTGCCAATAATCTGCAATTCAAATTATCAGATTATGGTTCTTGTCACCTATCTATATTGATCACTTTCTGGAGTTTACCATGATAAATGAAGCCCTTGGTAATTGGTAAATGCTAAGTGGATTGTTAACAAAGGTTCAAAACCATTTGAAGCCGATGTCATATATTTGGATTTCAACTACAGAAGCCAACCTTCCAAGTGACAAATGTAAAATATGATGGATGGTTCCTTTGAATGAAAATAAAAACCAGCACTTTCATTTGAATCATTTCTTCTAGTAAATTTTTTGCGTCAGCCCTCCATTCTTCTCTCTCTCTCTCTCTCTCTCTCTCTCTCTCTCTCTCTCTCTCTCTCTCTCTCTCTCTCTCTCTCTCTCTTTTGTTTCAATTCTTTTCTTTTGTAGGCTTAAGCCATAATTTCAGTCTTGCAAAGGCTACTGAATTGGTAATAATAGGGGTTAGCATTTGGCTCAGCACTAGATCTCCTGAGTCCCTTATGAGAAGGTGGGACATTCTGGAACCAAGTTTATTATTTATTACACTGTAATTTGGAGATGTTGTTTTTCTGAAGAAATCAATTGCTGAAATAAAACTTGTGGGTGCTTGCTTTCCTATTTTTTTTCCATTATTATTTCACTATATCTTTTACTTAAATTCTGTCATAATATCCTACAGCTCGTGCCTTTTTGGAACAATCTTCTGGAGGAAGCAGTATCTTGAATGCTAATCTTGCCTCAGCTAATGGGTTCTCTCACTCTCCGGATTCCAAATCCCGAAACATTCATGTTTTAGTCACTTCTGGTTCCTTGGTACCCAGCCTTGTGAAGTGCTTGCTTTTTCGATTGGATGATTTGATAGCACATCAAAATGGTTAGTTTATACTTTTTTCTTTCCTTCATATTTGGGAGTTAATCTTGGCATGCTTTACCATGCTTATTTCAAGCTCAAGTATTTCAATTTGCTTCCACTCATGTTACGTCGAACGTCTCTTCATTGTAGGTCTTCTAGTTTTATCTAATGAAAATGACCTAAACACATGATGCACAAAACCATTTGCATAAACTCTACAATCTAAAATGAACTGAATTTTCCTGTTATTTCTTCAGTATACAGCTCATGGGATGTAGGGAAACTCCAATGCTTTTCTTGGATCAAGGAGCGTTTCAGCGGCTCAAATGTTCAGTTCTGCGTGATTGGGGACGGATGGGAAGAATGCGAAGCTGCAGAAACCATGAAATGGCCATTCGTTCAGATCGACTTTCGACCAGGTAGTTCTCACAAGTTCCCTGGTCTTACATTGAGAACAATTAGTAACTATATCGGTGTTATTTATGAGAACCCTAATGCTGAAAAGGATGATAAGCACTAAGGCAATCAAGTCAACTTCAATCCCATGAAGCATTTTGATTTTGTATTTGTATATAGTGAGTAAAATTTCCCGCCGAGGGTGTATTAACTTAAAGTCAAATCTAGTTTAAGCCTTGCATCTTGAAGCCATCTGATCTGAAAAAAGCCAATCTCATCACGGTTCATTGGAAAAAGGGCTATCATGCATATTGATCCAATTGTTAAAGCATCGGTTAAATAAACACTAAGGATGTGTTTAATAACCGAGAAAATAAAAAAGTTGTGTTTAATTGTTAATATTTTCTCAAGAAATTTTTTTCAACCCCCTTATTTTCTCACCTCTATAGATGAGAAAATTTAGTTTTCTAGAGAAATTTTTTTGATACCATTGATTTTGTTCCTGAACATCTTCAATGGAATTTTTTCTTCTTTTTGTGAGTATGTAAAAACATTGTAATGTTGACGGTGCTTTGGAACTTAAATGTTTCAGATTCAACTTTTTTCACTGCTTCATCTTAGGTATGAGGGGGATTAATGGGTTAGAAACGAGTTTGATACCTCTCTGAGTGTGCGGTATAATGATGTAGTTAGTTATACAACTAACTATTAACATTGTTTTTTCTCTAAAAAAAAAAAAAGAGTATGTAAAAATATTTTTATGTACAATTAAATAATTATGATAAAATATTTTCGAAAGTTTTAGTGCTAACGGGGCTGTCATCTTGTGTTAAAATTGTGTTAAAATGGTGAGTTTACCGGTATTTGTTTTAGGAAGACTTGAAATTATAACTGTGAATGCTGCTGGCATGTGCATTACTATAAGATGACGCATGGCTTGAACATCGGTAAGGAGCAGTACTTGAAATGTTGATGTTACCGCAAAGCTTATCACTGAAAGTGACTGGAATGGTGACTTGGTTACTCTAACCATAGCCACAGCAGTTATGGAGACAGAGACTTTCTATTGTCTCCTTCTGATTCAATATATGATCCAAATGCCACAGCATTTGTTTTTTTTTTTATGTGAAAACATGTTCACCCTCAAATCTAATTATGGAATTGTTGGTCTGATCTTCTAATAAAGTGGTTAACGTTTGCCTTCTTGTAATTAAAAACTCTGATCTTCTGTTTATGTTTTATTCCTTAGATAATTATTGTTTATCTCATGCCTATTTAATTTGGATAATATCTTTGTTGATTTTTTCTTAAAATGCCTTGTGGTAACATTTTCTGGAGACTATTGAAGCAAAAGACAAGTAGGTTTTTTATTCATAGATTAGACATACGTTTTTTATTATTGGGGGGAGAAGATTAGTAGACATACGCCCTAGTAATGATATTTAAAAAAAAAAAAAAATAGTGATAGCTATACACCAGACAAAAAGAAGGAGAGACTTGGGGCAATGGTAAAAGTTATTGTCATGTGATCAGGTAGTCATTTGTTCAAGTAGTGAATGCAACTTCTTGCTAAACAAGATAAGGCTGAGTACCATATATTGAAAAGTAGTCAGACCCTCCTCAGGATTGGGATCTTTGTGCATAGGGCTTTTATTTTATTTGTTTTTTTAATACACAAGACAAAAACAAAAACAAAAAGCCAAAAAAACTCAAAAACTTTAAGTGGAATTATTTATTGTAAAAATGAAGTACAATAAGTGAAGGGAGGCTCTCCTTTTAATTTATTTAAATCATTTCTATCTTTTATTATATAAAAGATGTGGATATGCTATTCAAACTTGATCCATAAAAATATGTTATGCATATGCAATTTTGGAACTTAGATTCATGCCTTGTTAAATTTATGCCAGCCAAATTTGCATTTGGGTGCGGACAAAGTTGTCCACTCTTGTCCCTGTTGAGGCAAGATTTTAGTAAATCTACTGTTATTGGCGGCATACAGCTATTAAATAATACCCTTTTTCTCTAAAAAATGGACGGATATTTGTATGAAACCATGATCATTGGTGAAGAACAGTAAGGGGTGGTTGCCCAATTTGGATGAAGATAAGAAAGAATGTGGACAAAAGGCTAAACTTGTCTTGAAGTCTTCATTTTTTTTCTGATTCAATGTCATTTATTAGTTGAATAATTCACATATATTAGGATAAGGATTTGAATTGATGTCAAGGTAGTACAATTCATGCATTTTTTTTGCTCGAGTGAGGCAATGTTGAGGCATACTTTACTCAACTAAGCCCTTTTTTTTTCACATTATATTCTATCATAGTGTAAGTCAGTACTTAAATTATAAATAGTTAAATCTTTCTTATTTATTATTTATTATTTATTTTTATTATGTCGTTAGTATGACAATTATGAGGCATATTATAAATAAATTATTAAAAAAATTTAAGAGAAATAATTTTTATACATTGTTGAGGTAGAAAACTTGTATTTTTCTTAGAAACGAGACTTCCCCTTACAATTAACATAAACACTTATCATTTTAAGACATCCTTTTCTCCATCTTTCCCTTTTTTGTCATATTGACATAAAAAGTTATTTTCATTCTTCTCTTCCTTTTTCTTTCTTTCTTTCTCTGTTTTTTTCTTTTTCTTTGAGTTATATAAAATTTGAGTTCAAATTCAAGTTGGTGAAGCATCAATTAAATTTTGGTTAGGACATTGCTGTCAACACCACTTTCACCATTTGATATTTCATCTCTGTTTCATGACTTCTAATTGTCAAGTTGTTAAACTTAATTCTTTAATGATAAATTTGTTTGAGATTAGAGTTTATCAACATTGGGTGGTTTATATCCATATAACCCTCAATTGTTATCCTTAATGGATCAATCTTTTTTTTTTCTTTCTTTTGCTATGGGTCATGATGGTTTGTCTCTACATGAATATTGGAAAAATAAAAAAAATGGATTTTTTTTTTTGCCATAATATTGATTGAGTTTTTCTTATTTTTTTATTTAACAATCATTGGATCAGTAATTGTTCTATTGGCTTTTTCTGAAAACAAACAAGAATTTTGTTCACCCCTTCAGAACATCAATTGTCTTGTCTTTGATATTTTTCCTTGCACGAAACATAAAGAGTGCACAGTTAAAAAAGGTTGAATTACTTTTAAGTTTATTGCATACAACATTAGCCTGCATTATAGAAAGGTTGTTTTCACAACTTGGAAGTATTCAAAGAGATAGATATCCATCTTCCATAAACACATGAACATGAAATAAAGCTAGCTTCTCTTTCATTGAAAAAAAAAAAAAAATAGTTAAGACATTTTTTTATTATAAGAGTTAATATATATATATATATATATATATACTGAAAAGATACAATCCCAATTTGCTATTGCCCTTTTATGAGTTATTCGACCTATTTTAGACTGACTAATCTTCATATCAATAAAAATTTAGATGCTTCTTACCACATATTTAATAATTTTTTCGCTTTCTGAAACCGCATGATGACTGTGCCAACCCCTGTTGGCATAAGAGTTAACATTATGCAAGACTGTTTTTTTTCTATTTTTTTTATTTTAATTATTGGATAATGAAGTCGGCCTATACCTAGGCTAGCTTACGCAAGCTATAGATACTAACCCACCTCCAACTCTAGGTAAATCCACCATAGCCATAGGGAGATTCAAACCTGGTGAAGTAGTGTGATTGCTCAGTTGATTCTCCACCACGCCACCCTTCGTGGTTACGTAAGAGCATGTCATTTTCATAAAATAGTTTTCTCTCTCTTTCTAAATCCATACTAATTCAACTCAACATTTTTTTTTTCCAGTCTCCTATTTGAATTTGATGCCTTACATTGCTTTTCAAATGCTTCGTTGACATTTATATAACAAATAATTATATCCGTTCATTATTTACTACTGATAGAAGATCATACTAAAACCGATACCCCTAGTTGGGCCAAAGGCCAACACTATATCATTTTATATCTTTTTTTTTTTAAGTAAATAGTACAGTCCCCAATGAATTTATTTAAAGGGTATCCAGGCGGCATGAAACAAAGCCTAATTAATTTCCTCATCAATTCATTAAAAATTAGAAGGAATACTATTGGGTAAGACTCGAATTAAAATCTTTCTGGTTTCGAAGCCTCATTGATAAGTCTTACTCATCTTATGTCTACTTAGTAAAGAGGTATCCCTACTATGAAAGAATAACCTTCATATTTTTTTAATTAAAAACTAGAAAAAAATATTAATTTTTAATTTTATATGTAATTTAAGTCACAAAAGAAATATCACTATTCTATATTTTCATAGTTAATAACTAAATATTTTTGCCAGTAACTTAATATTATCTTTTCCTTTTGGCTAATCTTATCTTTTGCTTTTGGCCAATTGTAACTTATTGAGTTGAATATTTACCATATTTAAAAAAAAAATTAAAATTATTAAGAATTAAAAGTTCTATCTCCACTTCAAGCGCACCGCTGCATGGACTGAATCACTCTTTAAGGGTTTAGTTGGTGGAACCGGTTGTACGTTGACAAAAGAAGTTGGCGATAATAAAATTAAATAACATAAAAGAGGATAGTAGTAGAGTTATAAGGGGTGGGAATATCCAGTTTGGATCAAACAGATGTGGAGAAAAGCAAGAAAAAGTACAAAAGGTCGTGGGGTGGTCCCTCTATTAAATGCCCATTTTTGTAGGGTCATTTTTGTAGGGTTATTAGGACAAACCCTTCAAGCTTCTTTCATGCCACCTCCTTTGAACTCTATTGTCGCTCTCATGTCTTTAATATCTTCCTTTTCCTTTATCTTCTTTGTATCCTAAATTTAATATTATAATCCTACATTTCTCTACAACGAAAAAGAAACAATAATTTGCTTTATGTTTAAATGTTTTTTGACAATTTGAATTATATGAATCTCAAGACTATTTAACAGCTTTCAAATAGAAAACTTTGATTAACTTTAAACAAAGTGCCTTATCAAATCATCTTTTTGAATATTTTTCTTCTTTAGCTTCAAGATAAATATAACTGTTTTTTTTTTTTTTAATCTTTTTTGGAAAAGGAGGAGTCAGTTTTAAAAGGCAATGGTTGAAGAAAGTCATGCAATCAAAAACACCCTCAATGACCTAAGATCGAAATTTTGGCAAGAGAAACAATGGTGATGTTTGAAAACTCTATTTACAACGTCTAAAAAAAATGTTAAAGAGAAAAAAAATCATTTTTCAGATAATTTTTTTTTTATTTTTTTAACCTCTAATTGAAGTAGAGATATAACCTCTACAAGAATAAACACAAAAAAAAAAACCTCTGCTTATTTTAGTATAGTTTAAACATCTACTATAATTAGAAGTTGGTTTTGAAGTAGAAGTAGAGATTAAGTAGAGTTATCAAACACTACCTAAGATGAATATCAGTTGCCATAGCGAATTAAAAAATGAAAAAAATAGGCAAATTTAGTTAGTTTAAAGATAGCCATCCAGTCCTTTTCTAAGTAGAATACCTGTAAAAACCTGTAACTGTCATACAGTTCAAGGCAATGAAAATCAAAACTTCTACATTTATATGATCTATCAATATGATTTGTATTGTCCACAGTAGACAATAATGTTGGCTTCACAATCACAAACACCCACTAAATTGAAAAGGTCGTTTTGAAAATCTAAGCCTAGCAAACTATGAGGAACAATGTAAATAGCCCCACATGCAAAGCTATAAATCAAGGAGACTTTACTAACAACAGGTAATTAAGATGAAAGTGTGTGTAGGGCCATAAGGTGCAATAAGTGAATGCAGCAACAAGTACGGCATCTTCCTCATTCAACAACAGTCATTAATGGCAACATTAGCAGAAGAGGAAGGAAGGTGTCAAGTACAGGAGAAAGTTTTGCTTTATTTTCCAGCAAAGGAATTGATGCTTCATGGCCTACTTTTTATGCTAAGAAACAGCAATTGCTGGTACGAGGTCATTCATGCATCACACAACATTGCTCCACACCTTCCCTTTCCTTCCAATCTTGGGGTCATTGGTGTCTCTTCATTCTTATTCCTATTCTTGGTTGTAATTTACAGGGTAGGTTTCACAAATTAATTTTGATAATAATGAGGTATATATCTTGTATCTAATGGGCATCTTCTAAATTCAAAAAGTTCTTAATATTAATATCAAAGTGGCACAAACCAATTTAATTAAAGGAGACAAAGACCCTTTGGTCTAGTGATTGTGGGTCCAATTAGGGGAATACTTATAAGTGTAGGGGTGACCATAGTAGATGATACACCATGCCCATCCTGGGTCTCAAATATATTGGTATACTAATAATAATAATAATAATAATAATTAAAAGAGATTTTAAGAATCTCTTCTGCTACTACCTTTGTAACAGTATGGATAAAATCTCAATTGGCATCTACAGTATCCTTATTCATTTACTTATGTTTTGAATGACAATAAACTTCCAATCCTCTAGGGTTAAAAGATACAAGATATGGAAATGCTGAGGGAACTCGGGCAGTAGATTGAGCTAGGTACTCGCATGCCCTTGTCCCTTTCACTATCGAGATGTGGGAATTGGATGGCTCGAAGATGATCCAAAGGGCCCAAACACACAAGTACTAAGTTGAATCCGCGCCTGAGTCCCTATAGCATTATGGTTCTAAAAGATATCCATATGCTGAAAGGCTAGGCCAGTGGGTGTGAATAAGTTGTGCAGAAGAACGTGTCAAACTGCTGGTAAGCCAGCTCTACAAACTAGAAAGGCCAGGAAAAGCTTTGTAGCAGTACTATCATTGTGGGAGCACCGACACAATCCAACTTCCAAAAGTACAGGATCAGGGTGGAATGCAGATAGAAAGAATGAGAGAACACCACCAAAAGAAAAAGAAAAAAAGGAACAGTTTTGAGAGCAGCATAAAGTGGTGGGGTGTATTTATTTCCTCTCCTCTTCAATTCAGTTTGGAAGCCTTGGAGAAAAAGGAACTTGTGAGGGAAAAAAAAAAAAAAAAAAAGAGAAAAGAATAGCTTTTGAGGGGCTCATGTGGTTAATTGTGAGCCATTCAATTTTCCTGTGAGAAAGGTGCGTGTGGTTTAGACATGGTAGAGCTCACGTGCATGAAGTGTATTACACTTAAAAGCAAGCAAGCAAGCAAGAAAGACAGTGTGTGTGACTAAGGACCCACCACCCTCTGACAAAGCTGATCCTGAAATGCCACCAACATAAATTGGATTAACTCATCATTATCTCCCCTTTCTTTTCTCTTATAAAATAGCTTGAACCTTTTTTTTTTAGTTTTAAATTTTATGTTATTTTATAGGCAATTCAAAGCTTGCACTTCTTAAATGCTCAAACGAGTTCAAACAAAAGAAAGAGGTAAAAACATAAAATAAACTCTCTTTGAATAATTCTGTCAGTTTTAGAACCCTCTTCTCTCTCTCTCTCTCTCTCTCTCTCTCTCTCTCTCTCACCCTCAACCCCACCTTCTTCCTCTCTCTCTTTCTTTCTATTTCATATCTGAAACCTTCAAAGGTTTATGACTTACCACCTTCAGAGTTTTTCTGCTACTGGGGCTTGTGGGTAGCTTCAGAAGTGGTTCTTAAAGGAAACTCTAATGGTCTGGTTGAGCCTGCTTCTCTATTGAAATTTTATGTGAAGAATCTGTTTTTTACTATAATTTTTGTCCCTCCCCCCTCTTTTATCTTCCTGTTGCTTGTGTTAATTGAAATTCTGCTTTGAGTTTGTGAAAGTCAAAGACCTTATCATATTCTTGACCTTTTAATTGGAAAATTCTGTAAATGCTTACTGTTTTTGGTCAGTTGAGATGTTTTCAGGGGTCTTATGTGCTTTCTTCCTACACTTAATCGTGCCTATTTTTTCCTCACTTGTAGAAGTGAAGATGGGAGACAGAGTTCTGTTTTATTGTGTTTGAGGCTGCAACCTCTGAAGAAGTTGGAGGAGGAGAAGGCTTTTATTGCAGGATAAGCAATGCCTGTTCCTCTTGCTCCATATCCAACACCTCCCGCACCATACACACTACCACCTAATGGTATTTCCCCTTCAACATGCTTTTGCTTGAGCCTAAATTTAAGGCAAAAGTTTCTTTTTACTTTAAGTTTAGATAGCTAATTCTCTCATGTGCATTGTTGTCATGAGGATTCATCTCTAAGAGAAGCAGAGTTATCTTAAGATTTGAAGATAATTTGTGCTTTTTTATGAGATTTCAAATAAATCTTGCATCATTCAATGCCTAAGAATGCTGAAAAAAGCAGATAAAGTTAATTTGTATAAGGGAAATGAGTGAAATTGGAGATGAAGTATCTGCTGACCACCAAATTTAGTAGTGTGCGTGTTGGTGCACCAGTTCCCTTGTGAATGCGGTGAACTTGATCTAATCTGACAAATCTATGCTCAACTCAGGTGCCCAAAGCCAACTTGTGTGTTCTGGCTGCCGAAACCTTCTTCTATATCCTGCTGGAGCAACCTCGGTTTGTTGTGCTGTTTGCAATGCAGTAACACCTGTGCCACCTCCTGGTACAGTGCGATTCTCTTTGTTTCTGTTTATAACTCTGCACATTGTCAAAGCACTATATGAATGTCTTTTAACTTGATTTCTCTGTAATGGAACCTGATTAGGCACTGAAATGGCACAACTGGTCTGTGGAGGCTGCCACACTTTACTGATGTACATACGTGGAGCAACAAGTGTACAGTGTTCTTGTTGCCACACTGTCAACCTGGCCATGGAAGGTACTGTAGTTTCTCGTGCAATTCCCTATCAAACTATTGATCAGATCACTTGCTATACAGAAATCAAGAATATGTTTCTCATTTAGTATTAAATCAGCAAGTCAGCAACTTGGAAGTAGAGGAAAACCAACAACAAGAGAACTTTTTTTTTATTTGAAAGAACTGTAAAACAACGTTGTTAGTGATCTTGGAAGAAGAATACATTAAAGCTTATACTAAATGTTTCAACAATGATAACAATTCACCTAGTACTACATAGAACAAAGTTGTCGGCTCTGGAATTTAGGTTGCAGGGTGACTTTGCTATTTGATAATTCAAGTCAACTCAACAAAGCCTTTTCCCAATGGCATGGGATTGGTCACAAGAATCTCATTCCACCACTCTGCTCTATCAAGGACTAAGTCGTCATTGATATTACAAGCAATTATCTCTATCTATGTTATTTCAGGTCTTTCTCTATCTCTATCATTATCGTCAATTGCTAATTGGTCACTCTTTCTAACTAGCGCATCCAAAGGTCTTTGTTGTATGTGTCCAAACCACCTTAATAGGTAATAGGTTTTCCTTCATTTTATATCCAATTTAAGCTAATATTCTATCACCATAAGTCTACAGAGAAACAATGATCTATACGTGGTAAAATTCTACACAGTATCAATGTTAGTTCATAGGTCTCACCATAGATAGTCAGTAAAGACAAGCATTGCTCAGTACTCTAACTTGGTTTTTGCTTCACTACAGCTAATCAGGTTGCACACGTCAATTGTGGGAACTGCCGAATGCTGTTGATGTACCAATATGGAGCAAGATCTGTTAAGTGTGCAGTTTGCAATTTTGTGACATCAGTTGGGGTCAGTACAACTACATTTAAATGTCTCTATGTTGTCTATGTACCATGCGGTATGTTGTCTCTACATTTAAATTTGGTGCTTATGCTACTTGCATATTCCTCACAAGATAGGTTGAAGGGAAAAAGTTTAAAGCTGAGAGGACAACACACTTCTAAATTTGGTTGCTCATCTAGGTTAAATGAATAAAACTAAGGTTGAACCTACCATGCAAGACCTAGGCCCTTTTGTGGCTAAATCTCACATACTAGGATTTACCTATCACACAAACAAGTAATTGTCCTGCCTTACTCAGTCAAACTGGCTACAATTCACAAGAACAGGTCAACGCTCACTACTGGTCTGCCAGTCCCCTTCTATTCAGAACTCTCCAAACAAAAAGCATTAATGACTGTTTAATGGATCTGTATCTTCATATGACAGATAATGCAATATAAGAGCCTGTCACACATCTCTCTCTAGTTCTTGAACTTGAACTACCAATTCTTAGCCTCCATGGAATGCACCAGCCACCAGTTGAGATTATAAGAGTCTAATATCTCAAACATATAATGTTTGTAGATAAAAGCTGAATGTTACCGGAAGATGACCTGGTATTTCCAATTCTAAGAGAACTAGACACATACTTATAAATATGCTTTGCGTCCAAATGACAGGACATTGCAACTCCAACTTCACAGTATTATCTAAAATGTTCTTCATTCAAGTTCCCTGTCAAATTTTCTTCCAATTGCATTAGTAATCCTCTGGGATCTATGGAAAAAGTTAAGGAAAAAAAACTTAGGGTTACTAAACCAAAATCGTTTTATTTTCAGAATGGCTTTTGACATATGTGTCATTGGATAATGCAGGCTTCACCAAGCACCACTGAGCAGAAGTTTAATAATTAAAAATCCAACATCTGGTAAGCCAGAATTATCTTAGTTCTATCTTTCTTTTTTTTCTTCTCTTCATTTACAGTCTCACGAAGTTTTCTTTCTTGCAGGAAGGAGATCTAATCTATGGTAGAATGTATAGAGTTCTTGTTCGCGAGTTTTTTTTCCCTTGAATAAGCAGTTTTGGCAGGCCGAAATGTGTGATCATTATTGTATAAGATGACTCTTAGGTTTTTTAGTGCAGCTGAAGAACTACAATAAGGACACTTTGTTTTCTTTCACTCATATTTTTGTACCACTGGCCTGAAGTCCCCAACATCTTTATATCCAGATATTTTGTGTCCCTGAAATTCCAAATAATTCTCTGCCATTCAAGTAAGTTGCAGGAGTCAAAATCAAATGCTCATGGACCATGAAAGGTAATCCTTAGGTGATGGTGATAGACGTTCTCTCAAATGGCATTGAGGTGAAAGATTGTAACTAGGAATCCTAGGATTTCACTGGTCAAGAACAATAAAGTTCACTAGAAGGCGGGTGGAGGGGGGTCATTTTACTAGAGTTGATCATGGGAAGGCAGGGCTGTGGGAGTGTTTAGACTAAGTGCAGTCCTAACTACCAGCATTTTAGGTGCCTGCACAAAAACATTTATTTTTGCATTAGTCAGCCCTTGTCTTTTACCGCTTACCAAAACAATGACCACAAATTTAACTAGAGAAAGGTGCAAATTCTGCAAGGATCATCTTTGGGTCATCCTTTGGCAAAAGCAGAGCATGTCAGGCAGCTTCTTGTTTCTCATATCCTCTTTAGATGGGCATCAAGATTTATGGCTTGTTTGGTCACTACTTAAACCTTAACACCAATGTCTATATGTAATAGAGATTGAAGCTGTAAAAGTAAAAGAAAAACATGTTGGCTTATTTTTAGAGGTTGTCCTTCACTTCTAATTAGAGGTTAAGATTTTCATAATCTTTTACTTGTTGCAACAAGAGTTATCAAATACCACCTTACAAAAGGAAGTTTATAAACAAAAGTTAAATGAATGAATCATCCCCAGCATAACATCTTAAAAATGAGGAAACTTAAAATTGACAGTTTATGATAAACCCGAAGTCCAATTAGCTACTGCAATCAAACAAAACTATAGCTTCCCATGTTGTCTAAACTCTCTAAAGACTTCAAAAATTACCAACTCGACTTTGGTTATTTTTCATAGATTTCCTGAATGTGACAGTGATGGGAAAGGACCTCCTTTTGTCTGCAACATTAACCTCCACAAGGATATAGCTGATATTTAAGACTCGGCCTCAATAATCTCAAATAGACAAAAAAAAATTATTCCTGAAGATAACACAAGAACTAACATCACCCACAAAAAGAAAATACAAAAAGCAACTTTACAACAATGATAACAACAGAGATATCAGATATTTCAACCATACCTCTGAGGTCAAACAGTGGTGGTAGTGTCAGTAATGCCTTTGATGACATCAATCAACCCTCATTCCCATGTTAATGACTGCTATAGATCACCATTTCCCTAGACACCACAACAGAGGGAGTTTTGTGCACAGTGTACACCATTTTTTTTTTATAATTCTGACTATCTAGACAAAAAAAATTAAAATAAAAAAAATTCCCATCTCTGTATGAAAAACACACTGCAATGTTTGAAAGACTCTAGGTTGGAATGACTGTGCTCATGCAAAGTCAAGAAACAAATTGAGAAACTTCACATGAACAGAACCTAACTCATCGTTAGGTTGGAATGCATTTGCAATGCTAGGGAATGGATTCTCCAACATGACATCTTGTGTAAGGCCACTGGCCAGAGACATGTTGGTGCTTGATCTTATGCAATTATGATAATTTCATAAACCTTCCCTAAGGTTTCAAATAAATATCGAGGTGATGAGGACCAATTGTCTAAATTTCACTTATTTAAATATTGTTGGACTTTAGTTGTTTATTGTTAATATGAGTCTAGTTGTTTTATTTTAAAAGGATTATAATTTTGGTTATTCTTTGATTAAGAATTTTATTAAGAGTTCTATTAGGAGTCTAATTCTTTATTTGAATGTCTATAAATAGTTTCTAATAGGGTTGGTACGGAGATGGGCTGATATGAATTGATAAAAGAAATTTCTGTTTTCTTTTCTTCTTTCTTCTTTTGCTTCGTCTTTTTCCTCTTCTTCTTCCCCTTCGCCTACTTCTACTTCATCTTCTATTCTTATTTCCATTTCTTCCTTTTCTCTTCTTGGTGCTGCATCACAAGGAGACCCCTCTCTCCCATCTTTTTCCTTGGCCCCTTTGATTTGGGAAGCTCATGTTCCATCTAAGGTAAAAATGTTTGGGTGGATCATGGTCCATAACAAGCTCAACATGGGTGATGATCTTCAAAGGCGGTTACCATTTATTACTTTGCTCCCTCATTGTTGTCCATTGTGTCTTAATAATGCAGATAGTGCAGTTCACCTTTTTTTCAGATGCTCTTTCTCCTTGAAACTATAGAGGGAATGGAAATCAAGAATTGGAGATGGTTTCTCCTTCCCAACCTCAAGTGAGGAATGCCTGATGGTGGGTCACATTCGTGGTCTAAAGGGAACCATATTAAAGTGATGAGGACGGCGAATCTTGCAACAATGTGGATGATTTTGCTTGAGCGTACTAACCGTATATTTGATGGCATCTCTAGGACTGTGGAGGACGTGTGGAATGGTGTTGTCTTGTTGGCTAGTTCCTGGTTATTGGGTTATAGACTTAATGGAGATTTTTCCATTAATGAATGGGTTAGGAACTGGGGCCAATGTATGATGTGAGATGAGGTTTTGGTGTGTGGATGTATTTTGATAGGTTGGGGTTGTTGTCGTTATGTTGTGATTGTGCTGTCTTGCTTTTACTTTTTCTCTTTCTGAGACCTGTTTTTGTTGAGCATTGCTGGTGCTCTGTGTTGTGTTGTACTTCTGTTTTGTTTTATCAATATATCTGTTTGTTTGCTCTCAAAAAAAAAAAGTTATAAGGATAACAAGGGCATTTTTAAGTCTTACAAGGGAGGTAAGTAATATTTTACAAACTAAAGGGGATGTTCTTGATATTTATTGAAACTTCAACCTCAAGGGGGTTTATGAAATTATCCATACAACTTTGGTATACTACAAAGAGGAAGGAACTTGAAAATATTTAAAGATAGAGTAAATGAAGTTAATGTGGATATAAGGTTGCATACATTGCCCCTTCCCCAACCCCACATTGACAGGAACCTTGTGCAATGAGTACACCCCTTTTAGTAGTTGAAGCTAACAAATGAGTGCTCTTTAACCTTCTCAATTCATATTCTACCTAGAGCCATATTATCTGATAGTTCAAGTGTTCTTAAACCTCCTTGCCATTTCTATCCATGTCCTTTACTTCTCATAATCACACTTTTAACATTCAACCTCCAAGTGTGTTCCTTGCCTTTTCTTTTTTTCCCCTGACCCAAGGAAGTGTGGGCCTCTTAGAGCACTATAATGTCCTTGAGGTGTGTGCAAACATCCCTATCATCACACACTTAAACTCTATGAAGAGTGGGCCACTAACAGAATCTATGTTGCACAGCGCCAAATCATCTTAGTTGACTTTCCCTACATTTATCTATGACACAACATATTGAAGATACTCCCATCCACACAAATGTAATTCGTTACTTATTTAACCTTTCATAGTAATTTATCCATCCATCTCATGTCATCTCCAATATACTTATTCCTTGCAAATCTTTCTCAAATTGTTCAGCATTTAGCTGACAAAGAAAAGAGGGCTTATTTTATCCCAATTAATAAAAAAAATATAATTGAACCTTTAACCCAACTACAAAGAAATCGGTTAAATTAAGCAGGTAAAAAACCAAGTGAACTAGTGAAGTGATCTCAATAACCATTTCAAGTGATTTAACATGGGAAGGAACATTTTAATATTGGCAGGTCATGCTACAGATTTGTAGATTGGAATACTAAGTTCATAGATCACACCTTATGGTCTATTGGCAACCTTAGCTCATTCAACTAAAGATCATTGTGGAATCAGCAGAAGAAATCATGACTTCAAGTTAATTGTTAAAGAATTGGTAACAGGATGATCCAAGAGACAACCAGATCAAAGAGATTGAAGGAGAGAAAACCCATGGGATCCTCAACTCATGTTCTTCAAGGATGATGTCCTCGTGAACGTTAATGGTTAAACAAAAATCATGGAGTCCCTCCCTGTAATTTTGCACTCTGTACAAGTTCTAAACTGACTAAGATGGAGTTCCATATCTGATTCCAACTAACTAATAAAATTGCAACATATTATATACCCAAAAAAAGTGAAAAAGTAGACTAACAGTAATGAATTGAAATTTGAAAGAAGAAACAAAAGAAACATGCTTCTGTCAAAATAAGAAATGATGAACATCCACAATCAGGCTTAGACAAATGAAATTATGGTTGTCTATGCCTTACAGAATTTTCACAACTTCCTCAGTTCATCTTTGCTACATGTTCACACATAGCTACAGGAGTTTCCTTTTTTTTTCATACTTATTTTCTAAAACAAAAGAGCAAATACTTCAAATAGCAAGTTCAGGTACTAGCCTGGAGAAGGACCAAGTATTTCCCATTTGGAGAATGGAATTGCCTGCTTAAGAGACTACTATAATTGCATTCTGAGGACTGCCACTAATCTTGATTCCAATTTCCTGGTGAACAGGTTAGAGCTGGTATGTTATCAGCCTGAGTATATCAGTATTTGCAAGAATCCTCATAGCTTCGCCATAGCAGATGCAGACAAGTTGCGTCTAACAGGAAGCTTTAAATCTTCCCATTCCTTGTCATCCACCTTGGAGAAGTACTGATCCACCATGTCATCGCTAATTAGCTCCAAACTAGATGGCTCCCACTACAATAACCACCATTAAGTACAATCATTCAGATTAGTATAAAATGAAGTAATGAACTCAAGAACTACAGCAGGCATTATTAAAAGAAAATTAAAATGTGCAGAATAGCCATCGACCTTGGAATTTTTGTCTTTGTCCCACAGTATAGCTCTGCAACCCTGCATTCCAAGCTTTGTTTTAAGAGGATTTTAAAATAAGAAATATGTGGAAAATATGAGCTACAGTGCCTAATCCACATACCTCAAGGAAATCCTTGCTGACTTCACATTTCAAGATGTGACAGCAAATTCTATACTCCCGGATAAGGCACTGATCAACACCTTGCAACCTTCCTTCTCTAATCTGAAATTGCACAACCAAAGTAATTAAGGAAAGGAAGTTTACACTTCCAACTAGTTCCAACAAACTTGATGAAACAACATTGTGCTAAATAAAAAAGGACAACATCTATGTATAAATAATAATTGAATTGTGAAGGTTTTTAATTTACTGCAAAAGCTGGTTGCAATGTTTTATCATGGTAACATCATGCTATAAGTATAGGTTCCTAACATGTATTTGGAACAGATCAAATGAGGTGCCAAAAACACCATGAGTTAACCCACAAAATTTCTTCAAGGTTAGCATGAAAAATGCAAATGATAAAGCTAATGACCTGTTCTTGGCCACTGTAACCAATAATCTACAATATTGATAAGTCTCTTTCTCTATCTATATCAGTTCTGAGAAATGACCTATTTTCTCTCATTTCAAAAAAAGGATCTTATATGAAATTTAAGAAATGAAATGCCAATGTCATCTCTGATTCCTTTTCACAGAAACCTGGCAATGTTTTATCTCTCTCGTGCTCCACTAGTTTAAGTATCACTTTCTGATTTTTTTTCTCTTTTCTGGATCCTTAATATTTTGTACATTTGAGATGGGGGAAGAGGAGGGGGAGAGAGAGAGAGAGAGAGAGAACAAATTTCACAAGGAGAGAAAAAATTCAGCTGGGCAAAAAACTGATCACGACAATGATAGCAGAATGCCAATAATAGGTAATAGTTAAGAAAATTTACAGGCCATGCCTATATCAAGAATCCAACTCATATCTAAATTTCTATGATCAATGTTGCAAAGCTTTGTCAAATGACATCCACACCCAGAATCCTAAAACTAAAGAAAGTGTTTTAACCAACCCAAAAGGACAAAATATCAGGTATTGATTGAACCCACAGAGAATAGATGACAAGAAAGAAAATCAGGTCTTCATCCTTCAGCAGTGGGAGACTGCATTCAGTTTCCTCGGTCTAATAGCTTTTGCCCAGTAATAGGATTAGAAGAAGTTGATAAGTTAGCATTAAAACAAATATTCCCAAGATCTCCACCAGATATTTCCACATGTACTGCAGGATTCTACAGTTGTAGACCTCAAAAGTTCTGATGCAATTTAGAATATAAAGACCCTACAGAGTAAATTGATTCAATAATTAATTAATAAATGCGGATATTTTTTTATCTTTTATGTGCAGTTTTAGAAATTTAAATTGATTCTATAATTAATCAATGAATGAGGATATCGTTCTATCTTTTATGTGAAGTTTTAGATTTTATTTTTCTCCCAGAAGATATCAAGTCTCACAGTGAAGAAAAGAGACTTCTGTCTTTGAGTACTGACCAAATTTTGAAGACTAGGAGACATCCTATGTCAACATCCGTATGACTGACTTCAAGCCATCTATATAATAAAGTTTTATATGGATTTTCCTGGAATACTTAAATGTATAAGCTGATCCAATAAAGTTGTTTCGTTAGTTTCCTTTAACATACTATTATTTTATATTTTATTCCTTCATCCATGATATGGATTCTCTTCCTATCTCAATGAGAAAAGTGATTATCTTAGCCATTCTTTGATGTACCTTGACTAAAAGGAACAACCGAACAACCGAGTTTTTTCAAGATGAGACCAAAACGAAAGGACAATCAAGCACCATTCACACTTTCTAGCCTCTTATTGTGTAGCTGTCAAGGGAATTTGGGATTAATCAATGGTCAAGGAGTTGGTGTAATATGGTACATTGGTTCTCTTGAGTCTCTTTAGGAGGCCTTCTTGTCCTCCCTAAGTAGCTTTTGATGTAACTCTTTTTCTTTCAATAAAGTTTGTTTCCTATCACAATAACACAAGGAGAAAAATAGAAACTAATAAAACCTAGTTATCCTTAATATAATAGTTTGGCCACATCTCCCAAACTAGGGCCCAGGAAGTAGTAATTCATAAGTAAGATGTCAAAGGAAAAGTTATTGGCAAAAATAATACTTCCCATTAGCAATACGAGAAATACCTGTAATGTGTTGATGAGTTAGCTGGAAAAGATTGTTATTCCTAGTGCTTTTCTTTACACTTTTCTCCTCTATATTGAAATATTCTCCAACAAAAGTTTAAAAGAACTAGAGACAACCCAATTTTTCTGACAGCATCAAGAAACACAGTAAACAATTGATATAGCTCAATCTTTTTTTGTTTTTTTGGGAGGGGTGGGGGGGGGGGGGGGGGGGGGGGGGGGGGGGTTTAAGCAGGCTAAGAGTTCATTTAATTCGGGAAGAGCATCAAAGAGGAAAGATAACTTTTCAGCTTATACATATTTCAAAATGATTCCATGATTTTCTGTTTAGGTAGAAATCACAATATTGTCTGTACCATTTTAACTTGAGGCCTTGAGAACGAGATAGAGATGTAAAACTTCAGACAAGTTAATGATAAGGCATAGAGAAAACAAAAAAATAGAGTAGTACTGATCTGAGGGAAATTCTAAGACTGGTAGGAGAAGCTTTTTTCAATGAGTCAATTGCTGAAGAGATCCAATTTTCAGCTCCATCCACAGCCTCCCTCTCCTGGAACAAACATAGAAATCTTCTTAAGAGGGGAACAAAGAACACTACTGAGAGAGATTCAAGTAAAAGAAAAAAACTGATAAAACAAGAAAATAGCATAAAAACATAACATGGAGAATGAGAAATGAGAGGAAGCACCAAATATATAGTCATGTATTTCTAACGTTGCATCAGAGAGTCGGAGAAACTTATGAAACTGACTATAACCTTGTAAAGTTGTGTCAATTAACTTACAAGAGCAGATAATATTTCTTCAACTGTTCTTCTGGAGAAACATCTATCAATAACATCTAATCTGCAGACAGAACATTTAGAAAGAAACAAAATAGAGATGTTTCAATGACAGGTCCTAAAAACTGTACAAATAGCAGAAGAGTAGAATGCCATGTCTATTATATGAGTGCAAAATCAATGTTTGATAAGGCCAGACCTACTTTTAGAGAGGCATGAATTTCATGAATCATGATATAGACTATAACGAGTGGGCAGCACACTTCATAAAATAAGCAAGGGCACGAGGAACTTTTTCCATGGAAGAAAATCAATGTTCCATTGTAAGGGAATGAAGAAAATACCAGCGCATGAGCATGCTTTAAAGAGTCAAGGATGCTGAAACTAAGGTCTTAAAAGATCGAACTAGTGTCTCGGGTTAGAATCTAAATGTAATGAATCTTAAGAATCAAAACAGAAGTTTAAGTCATGAAACTGTTTTAGGCATTTGAGAAGCACTGTAGTGAACTCAGTTTAAGGTTTTAACAGGTAGGTTCCACCAGAAGCTCATGAAAACAATTGCATCCAATTTTAGAAAACAGAAAACAAACCCTATTGCTACTTAGAGACCAAATCTAGAAAAGCAGACAAATCCTTTGTTTCTTCGTTGTTCCTATTAGAAACGAGAAAATTGAAGCTTGTAACATCAAAAATTCTTCTCTATTAATCATCAATATAATTAAATAGCAATAACATCATCAATAACAACTATGATGATGACAGAAAGAAAAAAGAGAGCACCAGTGACTCTTTATAGTGAAAACTTCTATAATAGTTGAAAACCTGTTTTTCTGTTGTTAATCTTAAATGGCATCAATGAAACCTTCTTGGTCATGGATCAACACAGAAAACTCTCTGATTCTAAGTTGTGGAAACTTGTTTGATAGCTGAACATGTTTTCTTTTGTTGTTGACCTTTGGGATCATCATTAAACATTCAAGGCTGAGGATCAACAGTTCAACACTGTAAATCTCTCTGACAGGGCTGTTCAGACACATGAATTGTACAATCTGAAGGCAACGCCGGGACCCACTTATGTGCAAGGGGAACAATACGATGAATCATAGTCGCAACAAAGCAGCATTAAAAGCTTGTACACATTTTCTGTGATTGAGCAGGGTTAGAACACTTTTTTCTTGATCTAAACTTGAACTAATTGTATTGCAAATGTAACCATGACTATTTACAATGCCCATGCAATACCAAAATCCATCCTCTTGTTTAATACACACTAGTTCAGAAGTGGGTAAGGCATAGACATGAATATTACTATACATGTGAAGTTCATCCAGTCCAGGCATAACCTTAAATGGTTGGTTGCCGGCCAATGATACCATAGTTCATGATAGTGTGTGAAGCTGCTGAGGTATCGTAATGCAATACTGCAAATGGTCGGGGCGAAGTCTACTTTCAAGAAACAGCTACGGAATGGGAATGAGGTTATCATTGTCGAAGTTCTCGACAACAATCGAGGAAGATTCCTTAAGGTCTCGAAAATTGAAAATGACAAAAGTAGGGCCATCTTTATCCCCGAAGATGTGCCAGGACGAGGATGGAGTGCTTTCGAGGAGTGGTTTTATCGTAAGAGCGGGACTAAAAAGGCTCAAAAGGCTCCTATGAATGGTGATGTCTCTGTTTCCAGCATGTTCTCACGGAAGGATTCATGGGACCTCACCATTGTCTTATTTAGAACTAAGTCTTCGTTTTGGTGGAGTGCGGTGGAAGAAACGTTAGCTACCCTTTTTCAACGCAAGGTTCATCTCTGCCTTATGGGAGATGATCGCGTGCTATTCTGGTGTTGCAACCAAAGTGAGAAACGCACTGTGCTCTCTACCATCCAGAACGACGAATTCCATTCAGTTGAGTGACACTCTTCCGTTCAATGGACCAAAAGAAGAGTCAGGTGCTCCCATGGATGGGTTGGTTTTGGCGGTATTCCACTTGAACAATGGCGACCGGAGACCTTCAAAATGATCGGAGATCTCTGTGGGGGTTTGCTCAACATCGCGGAAGATACTAGCAATCTCTCCTTTCTTCGATTCATAAAACTCAAGGTGGTTGGTGATTTTGACGGTTTCATCCTAGACATTCTTCCAGTTTGTTTGAAAGGAATGAACATTGGCGTCAAGTGCTTCAAAATGGATAGTCGCTGAAAAGTTTTCGGAGTCAATGAACTGCCACTAGATACGAAATGGAGGACGAAGAGTCACCATGGTTTCCAGATCCATGAAAAATCTATTAATTGAGGCAAATCAACGGCTGGAATGCATCCACAGGTTCAGACGACACAGAGGTTGTGGCGAGACGTGGTGCAGGGTGATGGTAGTACGTCTCCAATGGTTGAAGGCCACGCAATCCACGTCTCTGCAAAGCAAGTTTCGAATAACCCTTGTACGACCACGTTGTTGGGTGACCATTGGCATGCTGGAGTGAACAATCACGTTGTTGAGGTTCGAAAAGTTGTTTTCAGCTGTGATGGTAACAAGGCTCCTGGACCAGATGGGTTCACTTTAGCCTTTTATCAAAAATCGTGGGAGACTATTAAACACGATGTCATGCGAGTGATGAATGAATTCCATAGGAATGGAATGGTTAACATCAGAACGAATGAAACTTTTATCTGCCTCATTTAAAAAAAAAAGATTCCTGGCACCCAAAATCTTACAGACCCATAAGCCTTGTTACTAGCCTCTACAAAATCATCTCAAAAACCCTTTCTATTAGGCTTCGTGCTATTCTCCACAAAACCATTGATGAGTCTCAGTGCGCTTTTGTTCATGGGAGACAAATACTTGATGCTATTCTTGTGGCCAACGAAGCAATGGAGGATTATAGAGTTCGGAGTCGCTCTGGTGTGCTCTTTAAAGCTGATTTTGAGAAAGCTTATGACTCTGTTGAATGGGATTTCTTGGATTATGTTATGGAGAGAAAGAACTTCGGGGAGAGATGGCGAGGGTGGATTGGTGGGTGTTTGAAATTTGTTTCTTATTCCATCATTATTAATGGTAAAGCTACCAGGAAGTTCAATGCATGCAGAGGCCTCAGACAAGGCAATCCGTTGTCTCCTTTTCTCTTCACCCTTGTGGCTGACATCCTGTGTAGGATGATGACAAAAGCATGTTTGACCTTGTAGAATTATAGAGAGATTTATGTTTGAGGATCTGTTAGCAATATTAGGGGCTAATATTGAGGAGATCTACAGCTAACAGATCAGTTTTCTCTTATCCCATGATTTTAGGAAATGTGGTAGTCTGTTACCAAATATGTAGATATAAGTTTTCTGTTTTATAGTTTTTAGTTTTAGGTAGTTCTGATTTCCTTTCTAGATTAGCTGTAAATATCCCTAAAATAGATGAGCATTATCATCTATATAAAGAGGGGCCTGTAACCTTCTTTTCGAGATAGTGGAATATTACTTTTTCCTTCCACAATTAAGATTTTTTTTTTTTTTTGGTTCTTTCTCCTCCTTGAGTAGGTAATCAATTCATCACTCTTTGTTGATTGAATAGTGTCCAGATTTTGAGGTGTGTCCAAATTTTGAGGTGGATTGTTGGCTTGATCTTGAGTAGGAGGTTCTAGGAAGTAAGAAGACTCAAGGGAGAGATTTTGAGGAGGAAGTGATTCATGATTTAGTGATGGGCAGGTTTGGTCAGAATTAGGAGAGACATGAGGTGATTCTTCAAAATCCCAAAACTGATATTCCAGGATAAAATTAGTCTCCCCCTGAATATCAGATTTGGGGAAATAAGATTGTTGCTCAAAGAAGGTGACATCCATGGAGTGATAGAATTGTTTAGTGACCGGTGAGTAGCATTTATATCTTTTTTGAGTTGGAGAGTACCCAAGGAAAATACATTTATGAGCTCTAGGATCAAGTTTGTCCTGGTGTTGTTGATGGACATGGACAAAAGCTGAACACCCGAAAACTTTGAATGGGATGGTGGAGATGAGACGAGTAGTGGGAAAGGACTGAAGGAGAATTTGACAGGGAGTCTGGAAGTTAAGAATCCGAGATGGCATCCTATTGTGTTTGGATCATGGTATTGACGGTTTTGAAGATCTGGTTTGCCTCGGATTTTTCTTTCATGAGGAATACCCATGTGAGTCTAGTGTGATCATCAATAAATGAAATGAACCAGCGAGAACCAGTAACATTTTTTATCCTAGAAGGACCCCATATATCACTATGAATCATGGAAAAAGGTTGAGATGCTTTGTAGGATCTGTTAGGATAAGAATTGCGAATATGTTTAGAGAATTGACAGATCTCACATTGAAATTTATTTGGATTTTTATTATGGAATAATGAAGGAAACAACTTCTCAAGATACAAGAAATTTGGATGACCTAACCTATAGTGCCATAACATAATTGCACTATCATTATTAGACTGACTCACAGACAAAGAAACAAGACTTCTAGACACTGAACAATCTGATTGATGAATTGCTCCTTGAGGAGGATCATTAACCTCAAAATCTGGACACTATTCAATCAACAAAGAGTGATGAATTGATTACCTACTCAAGGAGGAGAAAGAACCAAAAGGAGATGGAACAACAAGCATCTCTTGAGCAAACCCAAGAGTCTGACTCAAGTCCTAGACCAAGTGAAGATCCACCAAGTAACACTAATCCTAAAACTAATGATGACAGTGGCCTTCCTATTGCTGTGAGAAAAGGGGTAAGATCATGCACAAAACATTTGATATACACATTTGTGTCATATGAAGGATTGTCACCAAAGTTCAAAGCTTTTGTTGCCAACCTCGACAACATCCAAGTTCCTAATAATATACAAGAAGCTCTCGGCTCACCAGAATGGAAATCAGCAGTGTATGAAGAAATTCATGCACTAGAGAAAAATGGAACTTGGGAAATCTCTGACTTACCAACCGAGAAACGCCCAGTAGGCTGCAAATGGATCTTCACAGTAAAATATAATGAAGATGGGAGTGTTAATCGGTTCAAGGCATAGCTGGTTGCAAAGGGATTCACCCAATCATATGGAATCGATTATGAGGAGACATTTGCTCCTGTAGCCAAGTTAAACACAGTTCGGGTTTTATTATCTTTGGCTGCAAACCTTGATTGGCCTCTCCACCAACTAGATGTCAAGAATGCCTTTCTAAATGGGGACCTAACTGAAGAAGTGTACATGGAAATTCCCCCCGGATTTGAGACACAAACTACATGCAACAAGGTTTGTAAACTTAGGTAGTTCTGATTTTCTTTCTAGATTAGCTGTAAATATCCCTAAAATAGATGAGCATTATCATCTATATAAAGAGGGGCTTGTAACCTTCTTTTCGAGATAGTGGAATATTACTCTTTCCTTCCACAAACAAGATGGTATCAGAGCAATCTCTGAACCCTAATTCCCTCATATGACCAAATACGGGAAACGTGATTCAAGAGCTACCGTTTCCCAAATCACCTCCAATCAGGAAGCCATGGCTTCCAACAATGATAGTAACCTCATGCCCATTACAGGACACAAACTGAATGGGAACAACTATCTCCAATGGTCCCATTCCGTAATGATGTTCATATGCGGAAAGGGCAAAGATGATTATCTCACCAGAGATGCTGCCAAACCAAACAAGACGGATGAAAAGTTCAAAGTCTGGAATGTTGAGAATAATATGGTCATGTCATGGCTCATTAATTTCATGACAAATGACATTGGAGAAAACTTTGTTCCCTATGGAACAGCAAAGGAGATTTGGGATGCTGCCAAGGAAATATATTCTAACAATGAGAATACATCGGCATTATTCGAGGTGGAAAGTGTTCTTCATGACTTCCGCCAAGGAGAATTAACGGTGACTCAATACTTCAACACTCTCAATCGATAATGGCAGCAACTAGACTTATTCGAGGAGCACAATTGGAGCTGTCCGAAAGATGGAATCAGGTATAGACAAATAATTGAACGGAAAAGAATATACAAATTTTTGATTGGATTAAATACGAACCTTGATGAAGTACAAGGAAGAATTTTAGGATCCAAACCACTACCAAATATCCGAGAAGTTTTTTCAGAAGTTCGGAAAGAGGAAAGTCGAAAGAAGATCATGATGGGATCTCAAGATTCTGTGACAAATCCTAAGAGTTCAGCACTTGTGGTGAGAGGGAATCCATCCACAACAACGATCACAGACCAAAGAAAGGGCGACCATGGTGTGATCATTGTCGACGTCCTGGTCACACCAAGGACAACTGCTGGAAGATTCACGGCAAACCAACAGACTGGAGACCTTCTCGGTTTGCCAATGACAAAGAAGGACGAGGCAACCTTGCTTCCATGGATGAACAACCTCCACCCGAACCAACTCCCTTCAACAAGGAACAGATAGAGATCTTGCAGAAAATGTTCAGCCAATCCTTGCCTGCACCAGCTCCCACTGTGGTTGGTACCGGATCCCTGGCACAAAAAGGTAATTTTTTAAGTACTCTAAATGTTAACAAGGAGAGGCTCAGTCCATGGATTATAGACTCAAGAGCTTCTGATCATATGATTGGAGATGAGAAGTTGTTTTCAACTTACACCCCATGCTATAAAAATTTAACTGTGCGAATAGCTGATGGGTCACTCTCAAAGGTGGCTGGTACAGGCTCGGTTCAAATTTCAGAGAACATCACTCTTGATTCTGTTCTACTTGTACCAAAATTAAATTGCAATTTACTGTCCATTAGTAAACTCACTCGGGATCTCAACTGTGTTACTAAATTTGGCTCAAATCTGTGTGAATTTCAGGTCTTGGACTCGGGGAAGACGATTGGCAGTGCTAAGATGTGTTCGGGGCTCTATCTTCTAGAGGTTAATGATCCTCCTTAAGGAGCAATTCATCAATCAGATTGTTCAGTGTCTAGAAGTCCTGTTTCTTTGTCTGAGTTAGTCTAATAATGATAGTGCAATTATGTTATGGCACTATAGGTTAGGTCATCCAAACTTCTTGTATCTTGAGAAGTTGTTTCCTTCATTATTCCATAATAAAAATCCAAATAAATTTCAATGTGAGATCTGTCAATTCTCTAAACATATTCGCAATTCTTATCCTAACAGATCCTACAAAGCATCTCAACCTTTTTCCATGATTCATAGTGATATATGGGGTCCTTCTAGGATAAAAAATGTTACTGGTTCTCGCTGGTTCATTTCATTTATTGATGATCACACTAGACTCACATGGGTATTCCTCATGAAAGAAAAATCCGAGGCAAACCAGATCTTCAAAACCGTCAATACCATGATCCAAACACAATTCCAAGCAAAAATTCAAATTCTGAAAACTGACAATGCCAAAGAGTATTTCAATTCCAGCCTTAATGATTATCTCATGAGTCATGGTATTGTTCACCAAAGTTCCTGTGTTAACACTCCTCAGCAAAATGGTATTGCCGAAAGAAAAAACCGGCATCTTCTTGATGTGGCTCGGTCTCTTATGTTCTCTACCCATGTACCAAAATATTTCTGAGGTGAAGCCATCCTTACTGCTCTGATACCATCTTGTTTGTGGAAGGAAAGAGTAATATTCCACTATCTCGAAAAGAAGGTTACATGCCCCTCTTTATATAGATGATAATGTTCATCTATTTTAGGGATATTTACAGCTAATCTAGAAAGGAAATCAGAACTACCTAAAACTGAAAGCTATAAAACAAGAAACTTATATCTACAGATTTGGTAACAGACTACCACATCTCCTAAAATCATGGGATAAGAAAAAACTGATCTGTTAGCTGTAGATCTCCTCGATATTACCCCCTAATATTGCTAACAGGTCCTCAAACATAAATCTCTCTATAATTCTACAGACCTCTACGATCCAAGGCTTTTCCGTTGGGAAAAATGAAGTGATTGTCTCTCATCTTATGTTTGCGGATGACACCCTTTTTCTTTCTCGAGGGTGATGAGTTGAACGTGGATAATGTCTTATGTTTGCTACAATTTTTTTGTTTGTTATCTGGTCTCAAAATCAATATAGGCAAAAGTCTGCTGGCGGGCATCAATTTGGATCATAATGTGGTTCTCAGAATGGCTGCAAAGATTGGGTGTTCTATTGGTTCTTGGCCGTTGCAGTACCTTGGCATGCCTTTAGGTGGCAATCCTTTCAGTAAGGCTTTTTGGGACCCAGTGGTTGCTAAGATTTCTCGTAGGTTGGATGGATGGAAAAGAGGGTTTCTATCTAGAGGGGGTAGACTCGCTCTTATCAACTCAGTGTTGTCAGCTATTCCCACCTATTATATGTCTCTTTTCGCATGCCAGTGGCAGTGGCAAAGGTTATTGAGAGGAAAATGAAGGTGTTCTTGTGGAGGGGGATGGATGAGAGTAGTGGGCCTCACTTGATTAAATGGAACATTGTTCAAACACCGATGTCTAAAGGTGGATTAGGTATTGGTAATATCTTGAAGAGGAACAAGGCTTTGTGTGCCAAATGGGTCTGGAGGTTTTACAAGGAAAATCAGTCTTTTTGGGCAAAAGTTAGTCTTTTTGGGCAAAAGTTATCACTAGCAAATTTTGTGAAATTGAGTTCAGTAGGAGAATCATCCCTTCCATTAGATCCACATTTAGAAGCCCTTAGAAGTTTATTTTATTGATCCTTCTTGATCTCTTCCCTCATCTCCAACCATCTGCTGGGGATGGATGCACCTTTAAATTTTGGGCGGATAGATGGCTTATTGTCTCCCCTCTTGCTGAGATGTTCCCCAGACTCTATCACGTGACTCTTTTTTCTAATCATCCCATTGTTCATTTTGTCCTTGACACCTCCGGACATGATACCTTACAATGGAACCTTGCTCTCCCTGTTCTTCTTACTATAGGCCAACAAGCTGAATTCGTTGTGTTACAGTCCCTTTTGAGTTCAATCCATTTGTCCTCTGATCCCGATTCCTTTACGTGGACCCTTAACCAGTCTAGATGCTTTACTTGTAAATCTTTTTTCCAATCCTTAATTGACAACCATTCTTACCTCGATTTCCCGGTGTGTAATATGCTTTGGAATGCTCATGCTCTGTCTAAAATTAAAGTGTTTGGGTGGATTTTGGGCCATCATAAGCTCCTCATAGGCGATAAGCTTCAGAGACGGTTACCTTTAATTTGTTTACTCCCTCATTGTTGCCCTTTGTGTGTTGATAATGCAGATGATGGTGCTCATCTTTTCTTCAGGTGCCCCTTTTCCTTAAGGCTCTGGGGTGAATGTCAATTCAGAGTGGGAGAGAGATATACCACTCCATTGTCGGTTGAGGAGGCTCTCTCGGTTGGTCATATTCAGGGGATCTTCGTTAGGCATGCCAATATTATGAGAGTGGCAAACCTTGCTACATTATGGGCTATTTGGATGGAACGCAACCATCGTGTGTTTTTCAAGGAATGTGGTGGATGTGTGGAACGAAACATTAATCCATGTAATTTCTTGGCTTGTGGCTTACAAAATCAATGGGGTATTTTCCCTAAGTGATTGGACTAGGAATTGGGGAGAATGTTTGTTATGAGTTCTTCTTTTGCTGATGTGTGATTGGTTTTGATTAGATACTTTGTTCCTGTTTGAGTACCGCTGGTACTCCTTTTCCTTTGTACTATTATCTTGTTCATTAATATAAATTCTGTTTGTTTCCTCTAAAAAAAAAATGAAGGCATCAATACTATTTTCGTAGAAATCCATGTCTCTCCTTGTTCAAATACTATTTTATCTGCCCAAAAAACATACAGTTAAGGAATTATACACACACAAAGAAACAAAAACATGGATACATAAATCACAATCATTCAAGTAGTTCAAATACTTCCACTGGAAGTGCAGTTAACTCATAGTCACTAGAATCTTGAATCGGAATTGAATCATATGAACTAATATTTTGTAAAGGTAATTTTGTCTGTAAGGAAGATCATAGTTACAAATATTTAGTTCATTTGTACCCTGATCAAAATACTTCATAATTTTTTATCTCCTATATAATCTTTTACCAGGACCAGGTTTTGAATAGTGGGATAAACTGATTTTAGAATTTCTTTTTTTCTTGTCAAAGAACTCAACCAAGTGCAAAAGGTCTTCGTATGCATAGTTCAGGGAGGGATTGACCACTTTGGATCTATTGTACGTAGTTTTACGCTGCATCGTAAGAGGTTGTTTCCTCAACTTTAACCCGTGACCACCAAGTCACACGACAATAACTCTTACCATTCCCCAAAAGTTCCCCTTCTTATCACAGAACTTATCCAAATAAAAGATTAGTTCATTCTAAAATTTTTAACATCAAAACTCAAAAGTAAGGTTATGTTTATAAGTTCTATTTAATAACCACATATTCTTTAAATTGGATAATAATGGTCTATTTGATAGCTATGAAAAGTTCTCTCAAGACAATGAGTTTTCTTAAGAGAGAATTTCTCAAGTAAATTTTTGAGAGATTTTCTCATGGTTGTTTGATTGTACACAATTCGGATTTATGTACAATGGTTGGTATCCATTATACATAAAGAAGGAGAAATAGGTGAGGGTATGAACCATAAAGTTAAAGAAGGATGGGTCAAGTGGAGGAGTGCTTATGGAGTTCTATATGATAGACACATCCCATTGAAGTTAAAGAAAAATTTTTATAGAGTTGCTATTAGGCCAGCCATACTATATGGTACAAAATGTTGAGCAATTAAAAAATAACATGTTAATAAACTAAGTGCAGCAAAAATGCAAATGTTAAGATGGATATGTGGTAAAACATTAAAAGATAAAATTAGAAATGACCATATTGGGAAAATGGTAGGAGTAGCACCAATTGGAGATAAAATGAGAGAAAACGGGCTAAGGTGGTTTGGACACATACATCGTAGGCCTTTAGATGCACCTATTAACTCTAGATAGTAACAATAGAAGTAGAGGTAGACCTAAAATAAAATGGAAAAAAGATAATTAAGAAAGATCTAACTCTACTATTGACACTCTTCATGTAAATCTGCTAAGTATAAGAGAAACTTACCTATGATAAGCACTCGTCTCTTTCAAAGAGGGTTGTTGAGAGAACTTATCAATAACTGAAGAGACAATGGCCTGGTTGGATGTATTCAATTTCCATAGATCTTCCTCTAGCAAACTCAATTTCTGTTCATGCAGAACAAGCCATTAATGTGACCTCATCCACCCTTACTTCCATGAGAAGAAAAGAAAGAGAAAAGCATTGGACCATGGAAAGATGCATTTGTATCTATAACCATAAATAGTAGAATTAAAAGGCATCTTTAAGTTTTAATTTTTGTGGCCAAGGATAGGTGATTTTTGAGGTTAAAAAACACAATTATTTCCAAGTCAGAATCAAGAGAATCCTGTTGTCACTAAAACTCAGTGTTCCCTTGTAAATATAAACAAATGAAAGTAGAACCGTTTAACTATGCACATTAAAACACCTTTATTCAACATAACATTTTATGCTTTCCTTGTGATTTTCAGTGCATTAGAAAAATTGAGTACTGCATTATACAAATCAGCAATGATTCAAAGCGATGACCACTGAGATCACATTAGTTGACTGCCAAGTTGCACTTCCATGTACTGACTCTCAAAAGATAGAAAATAAAAAAGCCACCGCTCAATATGTGCTACCCAAAACTTTTTATTAGATAAGAAGTCTACCGAAGAAGGGACAAAATGAGTAGCAAGACCGCATGCAACCATTTCAGCACCATCCAGCCTTGCACCAGTTAGGCCAACATACTCTCCTGGCAATAATATAGAAGCACAAGTTAAACTAGAAAACCTGGTAAATAAAAGATATATGATCCATGTCTCCACTAGATTATTCATCCACCTAAGGCATCAAGAAACAATCATGATATAGAAAAAAATAAATGAACAAATTACTTAAAGGACCAATAGCAAGGATATAGACAAGGGAATAAGACGCAACTCCATGAGATATGCAAAAAAAAAAAGAAATATATGTATCATAATTTTTATTATAACAAATTTCCCAAAAAAAAAAAAAAAATGTTGGAAGTTATGTGTATTGTAGAATAAATCAAAAGTAGCAGTAAAAGATCAAATAATACAGACTGATTACCCCATTAAATGGACAGAGGTACACATTCAATTTCTATTTAACACCTTCAATTGAATTTCTCTACAGAATGGTTTTACTTCCAGACCGATACTTCTCCACAGCTCAGTCTGTGATTCCTCTCTCCAATAATTTTTTCTCTTGAAATGGTTGCAAAAATGAAAAGATTCTATTTCTAGCAAACAGTGGTTTAAGTTTCATTGATTGTTGCTGGATCAATGAACACTCTAATGAGAAGCAAATGACATGGTTCTGTTTTTAGCCACCAAGTGGTGGATTTCCAAGGAGACTATTATTTCTCTTTTTGAAACAGTAATCCTAGTAAAGTAGAAAAGCAAGGTAAATATGGACAGAAAGGAACAATCAATGATATTGCAGATGATCAGTATTTCTCATTTGCTAGACACACAAAAGAAATTGGGCATTACACTGTTACACAGCTCCAAAATCTCAAACAGTTAATGATGAGAATTTTCTGGAGTATGGTCCACCACAATGAAAGAGAAAAAAAAAAATCTTGAGGAAACTTAAGAACCCCAGAGATCAAGTGACAATTGAGCAAAACACATGAAAGAGAGAAGGGGAATTTTAAGATAACTGATGGAGGATCACATTTACATTTTTTTCTAAATTTTCCCCTAAGAACCTCAAATTCGACAGTGAGTTGAACTTCTAACTTTGATTTTTTTCAGATATCAATTGTTCTGTTCTGCATAGAAAATCTATTTCATTGGAGTGGGCCACTTAATAACATGTCCAGGCTCGCATGCATGCCCATGACAATATATAAATATCTATTAATTCTTCATGGATGAATGATTACCAACAAGCACATGTAGTTGTGGACGCATGGAGATGCAGATAAATATACTGATATGGAGAAAGTATCTCATTTAGTATTCTTGCTAACATGCATTAGCCTCTCTAGTTAAGGAAGCTATGCATCCTTTTCTCAATACTTACATCACAAACATAGAGAAGTTTTTAGCACTGCAATGATTCCTGTTCCAATATTTATCACCAGAAATTTTTGATCCCAAAGAAACAGAAAAGGAAAAGAGAAACAAAGAGAGAAGGGGGTGGGGGGTCAAGAGTAAAAAGTAAGTAAGAACTCTGAGGAAGAGCTATATACCAAGAACAAAGTACAAGCTCTAATATTATCACGGTCTGTATTTGGATTTGTTAGAATATGAACCATCCAGGCATCATATCTAACATTGAAGAGTCTAAAATTGATAACCTGCTTACTTCTAATTGAAAGGGGCTAGGTAATCATCCTCTTGTCCACTATTGATACATAGTTCAATATGCATCAGGATTCACCAGTTCAGTTCCACGTACAACAGACATGCACATGTAACCTTACACAATATCAAGAAAAACTTCCAAAAATTGATCTCTCTCTAGATACTGCGGCTATCTAGAGTAATTAAATACACTGTAACAACAAAAATGAAGAACAAATAGTCATTACCAAAAAAGCCAGGGAGTCTGGATAGAAAATATGAAGCACCTACATCTGGGAATAGACCTAGTGCCGTTTCTGGCATTGCAAACACCTGCACAAATTTAACTTTAAGAAATTCTCAATGGTTTACATATTTATATTTTGTAATATGTTAGTTTTAATACCTACAAAGTTTATCTGAGTATTAGTGTTTTTAAAAAGTTCATATAGAATAACAAAAATTACTATTTTTTATTTTATTGGGTTTTATTACGAGGCATCAAGCTTTTTACTACTTTGAGTGGCAAGTTCCAATTACTAAGTACACTTAATGGAAGAGAGTAAGAGACAAGTACCGAGTTTTCTGTGGCAACACGGAAACTACCATGAATTGAAGCTCCAGCCCCACCTCCCATCACAATTCCATCAAGAAGTGACACCTAAATTCATTATTTTCCTCTTATTAGTAAGAAAAGGTCAAAAGTGTCTGAGACATCATAAATAAACCAACAAGACCCTTGAACAGAAATTGTGTAGAAACAGGGAGGAAAACAATATTGACTCTAATAAGTACTATGATTGCAAAATGAATCACCTGGGGCTTACTGTAAGTAGCCATCAGATAATTTAAGCTGTATTCCTCCCAGAAAAAATTTGCACCTAATCTCCAGTGACCTGATAAACAGAACTGGCTTACAAGGTCATAACAAATTTTTTTCATCTCAAATTTACAGCATACTGAGGCACGTCTCCTCTCATGAAAATTTAGTAGAAAGATCCCATGCAACTTGGAAACAGTAAAAATGTAAATGGCAACACTAGGGATATGCAGGGTGAAACCCATATGAAAATGTGAACACCCCGGCTCTTGTATCTATAAGGTCTACCCAATACAAGTGGGTCCATGTAAATCCAAGGGCCACAGGATGTTTGTGTATTCATATGCGTTTCACCCCACATACCTTTAGCTTTTGCGAAAAGTAAAAAAAGAGAATTCAGGAAGGGGACATATGCATTAATAACAAAGGCACTTATTCTTGCATATGTCAGACACCATGACCAGTACTATCCAATCAATAATGGGAAACAAAACCCTTACCTTCGACGATATTACGACCTGCCGCAGCGACATCACCACCAGCGCAAAATGCTCTCCCTTTCCCCTAAAGCAAATAAATAGACAATAGAAGTCTAATGATCATAAAATACAGAAAGAAAGAAAGAAAAGAACACATTAAAATGCATCAGTTCCAGAGCACGAATTTGCACTTAAAAACAAGTTACGAGATTTTTAAGGAAATAATAAAATAAAATAAATAATCAGATATTTTTTGGATTTGAGCTTGGGAAGGGGATTCAGTAAAGACTAGGTTATACTAAAACGACCTAACATTAAATTAAAAGAAAAGAGGCAGAAACATTCCACCTACCCAAGCATCAAAACTAGAAGTTACTTCTCATGCAACTCTTTCCCATCTAACCCCACAACATTTGACAGAAATCCAATCATACTCAAGATATTTTAGGCCCAATGTGTCAATAGAACCTTAATACTCACAAGCACCATGCTAGTTTCTATTTTCCACACTGTTTAGCTCCCAGTTATGATCACCAAGATTGGAAGACTACCTTCAAGATCACCAACTTGACTTTAGAATCCTCCTCATAAGCTGAAAAAAGCTCCAGTAACCTATCTACCTGATGTTCACAAATGAAAATATTTATTTGTTTTCTACTCCAAATATTTGTTTTAAAGTAAACAGGGTAATTAGCTTTGTATCAAATTGTAAATCCAACCAGTCAATGCAAATGTTGAAAAGTAATAACAAATTAACAACTATGAGAAACGCTAAACCTAAATATGCAAGTATTTCATATCATAACATGAACATTATGCATTATGCATTATGCAACACGTAGATTATATACGTAAGTTAGAAAGTCCCAATTCGGGCAAGGAATGAAAATTCTTTGAATTTTCTTCAATTTTTTTATCATCAAATTACAAATTAAATAAAGGGTGCATCCAATACAAGAGACTTAGTGGCTCACACCATTGCAAGGGCTTAGGGAAGAGATGAAGTATGCAACCTCACCTCTATATTGGAGAGGTTATTTCCAGATTTGAACTCGTCACCTCTAGGACATAATGGAGCAACCTCAACTGTTGTGCCAAGGCTTGCCTTTTAAATTATAAATTAAAAAAAAATACAAAAGTTGCGTTGACAATAAGGTAAAAAAAAGTTTTTAAAATTGTAAAACTCAAAAATAAGATCCGTTTGAATTTTCTACTTTTTTAATGCAAAATCGGAAAAAAAAAAAGAGTCAATTTTCCCAAACAATGTAATCTCAACTATATTACCCACTAAACTCTAAACTATAGCCCAACGTACCCGTGTCAACAAGTCATGATATTGACATAGGTATAGAATAATATCCAACACTTCAATTTTGGAATAATTACTATGTAGATTCTACAGAGAGAGAGAGTAAAAGGTGGCACCTCACTTAAATGAGGGAAAAAGAATAATGAACAACCAAAAAGAGTATTAAAAAGGAAAAAGGAAAAAGAAAAAAGAAAAAAAAAGGAAAGAAGAAGTTTAGTAATGAACAATAACCCTGTACAAGTACCCATATCCAGATTTTGGAATACTATTTAGCCAAATCCTCGTACCCCATAATTTAAAAATGAACACGTCCAACCTCTAGAGATATACCAACATCCAACACCCACATCCAAGTCCCAGTAACATAGAAACTCATATGTGAACTAGAGACAAAAGAATAACCAACTAACTCATATTTAGCGGTCGTAACCAGATAGCCCTCAATAGAAAATTAAAGTTTTTTTTTTTGAGAAGAAACAAATTGAACTTTGTATTGAATCTTGTAAGAAATCAATATACAATCCTTTTCACCAAAGATGAAAAGTATAGGCCCTGCTTCTGCATAGTTCTAAAAACAGAAATATTGTCCATCCACCTATAACTCCTCATCCCCTTTAATGGAGATAGTCCCTACTTACATGCATACAATGGCCCCAATTTAGTACCCAATTTGTAATTGATAAGCCCTTAGCCCTAGAAGAGGCATAAACCCATGTTCTGGCCCTGAGTTTAATTTCTTTCCATAGTTGTGACTCTGACTTAACCAAGCTGTAAAATATCTTATTATTTTGCTCTTTCCAAATCAGCCATAAGGTCGCATAAAAGGCAATCAAACTTAAACCTTTTTCCTCAGCCGATAGGGAAGGAATATGACATAGAGTCAAAGCCTCCTCTATTTGTTAAGGAACTAGAAACTTGGTACCAGAAAAGTTAAACCATTTCCCCCAAAGTGATTTTGAATAAGCACAATGAAGGAAAATATGTTCAATGCTCTCTCCATCCTGTTTACAAAGCACGCAGCAGTTAGGTGATAAACAAGTAGTGGAAAGCCTGCGTTGCAACATGTCAACAGTATTAATACGCCTATGGGCCAAAGTCCACCCAAATATTCTTACCTTGGATGGGACATGTGCCTGCCAAATGTGGTTAGAACAGAGAAAAAATGGGATTTGAGGTGAGTCAATGAGACATGAAAAGTAAGACTTGCAAGAATATGACTTAGATGAGTCGAGGAGCCAAATAATCCTATCAGGTTCTGGGGATATTGAAACAGTTTGGAGTAATTGAAGGAGAGATCCTATTTCTACAATCTCTCAGCGTGTGAAAGCTCTAGGGGAGTGGAGGTTCCAAGCACCATAGTGTGAAGGTATGGGTGATGAGGTGTCAAGGAATGTTGCAATAGGTTGATTGTGGAGGGGGGGATAATCGGTAAAGATGGGGGAACATGTTAGCCAGTGTGGAGTTGCTCAACCACCTATCATCCCAAAATCTGAACGTCTGTCCATTCCCAATACTGGTATTATACTCTTTACTTAAACCTATTTCCCCATTCACCTCTTTTTTTTTCCACCTTGCATGCCACATCAGTGTTTTTTTTTTTTTTTTATAACATAACTCCATATGCAGGAATTTCCATAGAAAAAGCCTCTACCGATAAAATACATATATATTCTATGACAAAAAGGCTTTGGATATGAAGTAATGGGGTTTTATTAAAATAAAAAAGTATAGGCAAAAAATACAGCAGAAGAAAGGGAATTAAGTTATTTATTTAACAAAAATGATTTGCATACACAAGAGCTAACGTCCAATAAAAAGCAGGGTATGCATCTATTGCATAGTGTGAAAACCAAATAGACTTTGGAAGTAAACATGCTTTAGAAGAATGGAAAGGACCAAATATTTTTGCATTTTATTTGCTGTGTTTTTGAATGTTCATTATTGTTAAATAGTTAAATGAGACAAAATCAAATTCAAAAAGAAATTTCCAAAAAATTTCCACAGATGAAATTTTCCCACACCTAAAACTTGTAATTTCTGACGAAGTATGAATCTTAAAAATAGACAATGCTTCAATCTATTAGGAGTTATGACATCCCTCTGCAAGCAAAACGTTGTATTACTACCCAAACGTGGTGATATTTGGAAATGGACTGGGACAACCCTAGATGCAACTTAGCGCATTAGTGTGTGTCATGGAATGTAGGCAAAGTTCAATGCCCATAAAATAGATATATGTGGCTAATGAAGCATTTAAAACCTAGTAGAATACTAGATTCATCTAGCAACTTAGAATATAGCAACCATGGCAAATGAACTGTATCATACTTATGAACTGTACCACAGCGTGAATAGTTGAAATCCCAGTGGAACAAGTTAATAAATTCCGATGCCAAAAGAGATTAAGCATTTAAGAAACCATTTTCATACCATTGGAGTTGAGAGTGCATTCAATTGGCGAGGCCTATTCAGTATTATTGTCCTCACATATGAGTGCTCTTCAGCCAAAACCTGCAAACAAAGAAATAACAATACAAAATGATGAAAAAAGAAAGAAAGAAAGAAAGAAAGAATCTTTCTAGTAAAGTAACGAAACTTTGAGTATAAAGTCAAATTCAGTCTTCTTCCACTTATTGATATTTTCCGTAAAATAGGGTTAATTTCTGACTCTTTTTCTTCAAAACTCCATTAAAGTGCCTTGTTTTCTCACAAATTAATTCTAACTTCAATTTGACGTTCCAATTCCCGATTCAGTATCCACGAATATGCAAAGAAGTAAAACATCGTAAGCACGCAAAACGCAACCAAACAAGACCGCGAAACGTTCGAAAAACAGCGATTAAAAATCAAAATACATTTTTTTTTTCAAAGCGAGTAGTATTTTGGATAAAAATTTAACCAGATCGTTGTTTCCAGTGGATGAATTGGGAGAAGCCATGATGATTCCTTCCTCTTCTTCTTCTTCTTCCTCTTATGAACGAACACTGAAAATGTGAATCTTCAACTTCGAACCCTAAGTAGAAGATGCAAAATAGACGTTCAATTACAGGTGCTGAGGTGTGGTGTGGTCGGGTGTCTCGGACTCTCTCTCGGTGGCGTTATTTAGATGATTGCTTCGTTGTGTCGTGCGGGGATGCTCTGGTCTTCTCGCGTCATTTTCTTCTAGTGGCAACTGACAGCGTGTACTTTTACGATGTTTCCGTTATAATCGGATTCTGGGTCCGGATGTTCCACACCCGGGTCGGTGTAAAGGCTAGCTATATTTTAATTCATCATTAATCTACCTTTCTTTATCATTTTAAAAAATAAAATAATACTAGTAGTTTTCATGTTATAAAGGGTGTATTTTTATAATTAAATGATGACTATTAATTCACATTACTTTTATAAATTAATAAATTATTTATTAGTATATAATAATTCAAGATAATTTAATAATGTATATAATAAATATACATTTTGTGTGTACCATATTTCTTTAATAATCCGTCGTCAAAGGTATTTAACATGTCCTTTTGATTAGATATATTGGTTAAGTTTAAATTGCATTCACATTCTCACCTGTATCCGTTTGGTATGCGAGACAGAATAAAATTATTTTTATGAAATTAAATTTGAATGGTTAAGATAAGATAGAATAAAATTAAAAATAGAGTAATCTCGACGTTTTGTGGTATGTTTGAAATTGAATTGAATTGGTATCTTTTTATTTTATTTTTTTAAAGAAGAAAGTTACACGAAAAGGAAGAAGAAGAGAAAAAAAAAAGGGGGGGTGAAATTGTTTTATCTTGCTAGAAGGAGATAAAATGGTGAGGTGAAATTATTTTTATCTCATCTCACCTCACCTTCAAATATGAAATTGAGACTAAAAATAGTTTAATTTCATGCACCTATGTTTGAGATTAAAACAAAAAAATAATTAAATTTAAAAAATTAAAAAAAAATCTAGTTTAACTGGTTTTGCGATTTCAAAAAACCAGAAAATTGATTTAGTAAAACCAGAAAATTTGGTTTTGCAATTCGCAATGGCAAAACCAGTTGATGGATTCTTTTTTTTTTTAAGGAAGAAGAAGGAAGAGAAGGAAGCGAGGAGTTGCAGCAATAAAAAAAAAAGGAAAAAGAAAAAGATGAGAATAAAACAATCCCACAAAAAATGGTGAGATTATTTTTTTCTGCTGGAATGAGATAAAATTGTGAGATAAAATTATTTTTATCATATCCCAACTCACCTCCAGACATGAAATTGAGACTAAAAATAATCCAGTCTCATCTAATCTCATGCAAATAAAATCGTATCCATCTTTGCGGATAAACAACATTCATGCTGCAAATAAAATCGTATCCATCTTTGCGGATAAACAACATTCATGCAATGGCCTTCGAAACTTGACTTGCACAAACCAACAACATTTATTGAAAAATATTACCAATGTACACATTGAAAGCTTCAAATACAAGAAAACATCAGATCTTAGCTCCCACGGTATGTAGAGAGAGAGAATGGGGAAAGCAACAATGGTACATGAAAATGTTCTGATTTCTGGGTCTCTTTGATCTCAAAGAGGATAGAAACATAAGGGAAGAAGCCATCAGGAAAGTACTTTCCAGTGTTAAAACTTATGCGGTATATCCCAGGATCCACATGGTCCACAATACCTATTAATTGGCCACTTCGACCGTCAGAATTTGTGATTGAAGACCCGACGAGAACCCAGCCATCTGAATTGGGCTCACCATAAAGTGGACGAGGTCGTACCCCGTTCCATTTCTCTAACTGTACTTCTACACCACAGGCTGGAGAGCCATGAGCTACGTCCAAGATATGGGTAGTGATGGGAGGCCGAGCTCTGGCTGGAGCTTGAGATGGTTTGCCAGAAGTTGCCTCGGAAGTTGCTGTGAGATGCGATCCAATTATGTTCACACGATCTTCTACAATTCAAGGGTTGAACTTGATCAAGCTTTATTATGCACAAAAATTTCAAATACAGAAAAAGAGCTGCAAGTTAATAACAAAGTAATTGTCTTCCCAGTATTTGATAGCAGAAGAATTCCCTTGGTCACACTATCTTCTACAGTTGGCTTTGTTTTTTTTGGTGATAGTAGACACAAAAATTTGTTAAACAATGATAGGATCAAAGAAGCCATTATGCAAGCCATGTAAAGTAGTAGCACATCAACGAATAGGTTTAAAAAACTCCACAAGAAACAATACCACCGGCTTTTGTTGCAAGGTTAACAGAGTGCTGGCTGATGCTTGGAGAAGTGACTTCTGATTTGGCTGAGAAAAGCTTCTGAAGACGTAGTTCAGTTACCTTCATCTGCTCCTGAGCTGCAATCTCAAACTCAACAATGGGCCTGTTTGGGCATCGTCTCTGAGATTTTTTTTTCAAGAAAAAAACAAAGTTATTGATGTAGATTCGTCGCGGAAGCAGGAACGAAAATACTCAAAAAAATAATCCAAACTAAATTCTATTGAATAGAATTCTCAAAAAGAAAAATAATTAATCTTCATCTCTTAAAATTCGTAATTGGAGCTCATTATATAGATAGCTCCCCCTAAAACAACTTCTAAACTACCTAAAACACTTAAAAATAAGTTTCCTAACTTATCTATACATTATACATCATACATCATTCTAAACAATAAAAAACATGCTAAAATACATTATACATCATTCTCCCTTTGTTGGAAAGAATTCGTCCTCGAATTCAAATCACCACCAGAAGAATCATGATAGTATGAGGATGTTGCACAGGAAAAACTTTAGATTGGTGAAGATAGCCACGTAACTGTACCCTAAAATAAGTTGTTCTAGATTCAAATCTAGCGAGCACAAGCAAGATTGTCTTTTGATCTAAAACTTTTTTGAAATCAAATATTTCCTCAACTATAAATAAGCAATCTATTATTTCATTAGATTGAAGATCATCATGAAAATTCTTTTGATTACCAAACGGGTTCTCAAGTTCTTCCTCGGTCCATGCATCTCCTTCTTTACTTGTTTGATCAGCCAAGCATAAATTTTGAACAAATAAAAATTCCCCTTTGTCACCATAAACCACCTCTTCCTCAATATCACCAGGATATTCATCAAATATTGGCGGTTTACCATGGTCATCATATTGCTCGTCATTCGAATTAATAAGCATATTCTTGTCCGATAATTGTGGAATTTGAAAGCCTCCTTGATTAACAAACAAGTTTTAAATTCCTTCATCATTTCAATCATCTATGCCAGTTGGTGTGGAATCAACCTCACGGCGAGGTCGTGGTATTAGCAAGTGTCAGTGATTGCAGCGATCCCTACAATCTAGATTAATCGCATGGGATTGGTCTGATTCGAGCGCCTGCTCTGAATTGTGGAGTGAGCATAATTGTTAAATCGGTACGATTTTTTATTCAGATCGTACGATTTGAATCGAATCGTACCCTAAACGATTCAAATCAGAGCAAAAATCAGAAATCGACCTAAATCGGTAGATTTTCGAGTGAATCGTACGAGTTGATCTGGGTCGCGGTAACAACAACCCAAATCGACTTTTTTTAAAAAAAAAAAAACGTGTTTATTTGTTTTTTTTCCTGTGTTTTGAAATGCTATTTAAATAGCTTTTCAAAACCCTAGGGCATAAAAAAGAGAGAAAAAAAAAGATTCCTAAATGTCTTGGTTGTCTTCTTCTCTACTTGTTAGAGACAAGAAAGTGTATTGGGGCCCCCATTGTCTCCTTCCACCTTGGATCTCCACTATTTCTCTTATCTTTGGTTCGTTTCCTTTCTGTATTGGAAGAAGCTTCTACTCTCCTACAAATATAGCAAGAAAAACACAAAGATTGGTGACTTCTATCCCTTTCTTTCTTTGATTCATGTTTTAGAGATTATTTTGTGTTGCCTTGTTTATTGTTTTTGGAGTAGTTTTTTTCTATCTTTGAAGATGACTTGAGAAGAGGAAACTTGGGAGCATTGCACCATGGTTCGCCCAAAATATAAGAATTATTTGAGGTATAACTATTGTGGAAGTAATTTTTATGGAGGTGTTTTTAGAATGAAACACCACTTAGCAAAGACAAAAAAAGATGCAAAAAAATGTCCTAGTGTTCCCGATGATGTTAGTGTATTTTTTATGGGTCTATTGAAAGGAAAGAAGAAAGAAAAGGAAAATAAAGAAGATGAGATGTATGATACAAGAGGAAAAAGACATGAATTTGTGGACCTTGAAGTTGATAATGAAGAGGAAGCGATGTAGGAGACACCACTAAAAGAAAAGGGGTGATAAGAATGCACCTAAGACGATGAATTGTAATCTACCTCCTTACCTTACTCTATATTTTGATGTTTTATGCCTTAAAATCTTTGCGAAATAGTGATATAGACTTTGTTTTTGAAGGTTGAGGCTTAGTTTTGAATATTTAGATATGCATTTTAGATAAATCAACTATTGTTATATTATTTTTCTATATTTTTTTGAAAATTTTTTAGAAAATCGAAAAAAATCTTACGATTTACAATTCAATTTGAATCTTACCCTTGACAATTTTAAGATTCGATTCTGGTTTGACAACTATGGGAGTGAGACTACAGGATTGCCGTGAGAATCCGCAACTTTCTCCTTGTCCTGGACATCGATCGACTTTTGAAGTTGTAGCTGCGACAACGTCAAGCGTAAAACAACTTTCAGCAGTTGATTTATGCTTTGGCATTATTGGTAATCAAGTCTTCAAGTCGATCGACCCAAGAATTGATTGCGAGTCTTCCCCTTCTCTTTGACACCATTGACGAAAAAGAGCAAGATCGAACTTGTCTCTGATACCAATTTGATGTAGATTCGTCGCGGAAGCAAGAACAAAAATAACCCAAACTAAATTCTATTGAATAGAATTCTCAAAAAGAATAATAATTGATCTTCATCTCTTAAAATTCGTAATTGGAGCTCCTTATATAGATAATTCCCCTAAAACAACTTCTAAATTACCTAAAACACTTCAAAATAAGTTTTCTAACTTATCTATAACATAAAAGCAACTTCCTAATTCTATTAGAACTCTATTTAGACACTTCTAAAACACTTTTAATACACTTAAAAAATAAATACGAATTTTTAAAAAACTATCTAGAACTACCACTAAAAATTAAATATATCAAAATAAACTTCTCCAAAAAAAATAAACTAAAATAAAAAACAATAAAAAAACATGTTAAATACATTAGACATCAGTTATTCATAGAAAAATATTTATTGAGATCAACATATGAGAATAACCTAGGCAACAAAATACTGATTGAAAATAAGACTAAATGTTTGAAACAGCATCATAAAGATTGTGCACACAACATTTACGACAAGATCTCCCAGAGACATATATTACCTACAGAAGCCAAGGTTGTAAAGTTAACAGTTATCAACCAAATACTAGGCAGGTAACATGTTGGTTATTATGTACAATATTTTAATAGTTAACATTCAAGAATTTAGAGAACTTTTACTCTTTTAGAATTCCTACTCGTGCGCGTTTGAGTTCATGTGCATGGCTGAATGTGCCCATACAACCCTATGGTAAAGTTGTACAATTCACATGAAGAACTTTCAATGATACACAATCTATTGGTTTAAGATGCAGAAAATATTTCATATGTCAATGATGAAAACAGGAGTTTACCTTCAATTCAGCCAGTATTTCAGAAGTCATCCTTCCAGACGCACATATAAGAAAAACAAATCCAAACTTTTGCCTATACTGTTCATTCCACTCATATAGTTCCTGCAGAGATCAAGTAACCCCTTATTCACTAAAAAAATGACCAAATAGTATTTAACCAAAAGTATACATGATATGAATTACACACTGCCGAACCATAAGTTTAACACTGAATCTGCCAGGAAAAAGTAAATAAAGAAAAACTCTTCTCCAACCATTTTTGTCAAATGGCAAGGAGTTAACCACTAGAAATCAAAAACCAAACACCCCCAAATCATTGGAGGAGTTAAGTTTTTCATCTATGAATAGCTTGGAAAAGGCAGGAACTAAGCGGCTAAGAAATGAGTTTCTGGGGAAGAAGAGTGGGAGAATGAAGAGGTGGGACCGATCCTCACCCAAGAATCATGGCATGCGCAGCAGACTGGAGCTTAAAGGTATACAATTTCGATACCACCAACAAGCTTGAGCTTCAAGTGAAGGAGAAAGTGCGCTGTTTACCATATTTATAAACAGATGTATCTCATTAGATTACTTTAAGGTCCAGATATTACAGTTAGATAAGCAAGCACAGCCGGCTGTGGTATGATATCACAACCCGCTGGCTCAGATCATGAAGTATTGGTGGTGTCAACATTCTAATCAAGCTCTCCATAAATTCTTCAGTGCGGGAAAGATAGTTGATTCAAATTCACATAGAATTATGAATTCCATAATGGTGAAGACTAAGGAATGAGTTTTATTTTGATAAAAATAAGAAAACAATATCACTGATCTTTCACATGTAATTGAGTGGTTCCCATTAATTTCTTATAGATTCAATTTGCTAAAGAGTAAGACTACATAAAAAGATGAATATAAGTAAAAAAGGAAAAAAAAAAAAAAAAGAAATTAAAAAGATAAGCGCATTTTCATTCTTCATTCGGTCAGATATAATAGCCCACTCTGTATTCGCGCATATTGGAAGATCAGATAGACAACTCCTCCGATATTTGTTAGAATGTTACCTACTGTTTTAAGTAAACTTTACTTCTGATTATGCAGAATTGATTGTGTACAAACCTGTAAGCTAGAATCAGTAGCAGTTGCTATAGCAGTTGATTGTTCCCCTTTGCTCCACCTACAATTAAACCACTTCTCAGATAACTACATGCAAATCCTGACTTGTACAGACATTATGACACATAAAAAATGAGATAGCAAGTTTGAAACTAATATGACTAGAGAAAGAACTTAGAAAATGCCTAGAGATAAACTCTTAAGCATTTGAACTGCGAAGTGTTATTCAAACTATTGAAAAAAAAAAACTACAATAGAAACTAAATTATCATGTCCATCAGATCACGTACATGATAAATTGAAATGAGCACTACATACACATCCCATGGACATGAAAGAATAGTTCCTAACGCAGTTCAACTTTTTGTATTTAGAAATTTTAATTGTCAATATTTTTCAAGGAAATCTGAACTATTTTCTCGAATGAGCACTACTACATACACAACCAATGGACATGACAGAATAGTCGCCATTGTAACTCTGATAAAAAAGAAGAAAAAGAAAATCCGTTTTTTGTAGTTATAAATTATGATCGCCAACATTTCTCTAGCAAATCTTCACAATCAAACACTCTCATCCTTCTAATTTTCACGTAATTGTTGAATCCAAGACTAGACACAACCACACACCAAAAAAAAAAAAAAAACTCTAAACATCGAATTGAAGTAACAGATCTATAGAAGAAGACTCAACTGTGCACTGATCTCAGTTTTCCCCTTGAGAGAAGAAGTGTCCCCGATCTGAGGATGAGCCGCAAATGCTTCCAGCCATCCATTCACATCAACCTGTCACCACAAAACAACGCAAAAGTAACCAAAACTAAGCCCTAAAAAACAACCAATCAAAACAAAAACAACAACAACAAGAAAGAGAACTCACACCTTTGTGAACCAAATATCTCTGGCAACTTCGACGGCCTGCTCGTAACCGGCGAAAGGAGCAGCCTTCGCCATCTCTTCGGCGAATCTGGCGCTTCCGCAGCAAGCTAGAAAGTCCTTCACGTCGAAGGTCGGAGTCGGAGCCATCGTTGCAACGAATCGAATCGTATAGACGATTGTGTTACGAGACGAGACGAAGCGAGAGGAGATGGAGTTTCGAGTCTTCGAGGTTTTACCTCCACTGTAGCTGGGTAGTGCTATCGTGCGCATTGTTCTTTTCGCTACAGCGCGCTACTGCATATTTGCACGTGCGGGTCAAGCTTTGCTCCACGAGGGCAAAAGGGGCGAAAAAAGTTGCATGGTATAAAGAAAGGGAGTACGAAGCATACCCGGTGGGACTCGAACCCACAATCGCCTGATGATTAGAAGTCAGACGCCTTATCCATTAGGCCACGGGTACTTCTCTTACTTAATTACTTATATATTATATTATAAAAATAAAAAAAATCTTCTTTTTCCGTGTTAAAAAAAAACTTTTAGACAAGCAAAGTTTGATTTGTGAGATGAAAACATAGCTATAATCCAAAACGACTTTTTATTATTTTCAGAAAATAGCTTTTGCTATGTTTTGTTGGCGTGAGCCGACATTGTAGACAAAATGGTTTGGCGTGAGCCGTAATTGTAGACAATAGTAAGGATTTGTTTAGATTTTATTCTTTTAAATTGTATATATCGTGTGGAAATGGAGAGAAAAAAATAAAAATGAAAGAAACGAATGTTTTAACATGGTATCAGAGCAAGGTTTACGAACTATCTGAGTCGATTCTCTCGGCATGTTGTCTTTCCTCGCCGGCGTTGTTATGACTTCCGTTGCCGATTTTATTCGATCCCAGACTTCTGTCTTGAAATCTTGAGCGATCTCGCGAACCAGGCGCTGGAAATCCATCAGAGCCACCGTTCCCGCCAGTGGATTTGCCAGCCGTCTGCTTCGTTCTCGATCCGCCGTAGATCTTTGAAGCGCAGCCACCGCTTTGAAACCGAAGCGGAATCTGCGGTCCGCCGTAGAAGCTCCGTGATCTTCTGATCTCCGATCAGCTCACACAAAATCGTTTGAGCTTCGCGAGAGAGACGGGAAGAGTTATGGGAGTCTTTTGGCTGATCTGTTCTCTTGAATATTTTTCTCTATTCTCGTAAGGCATCTGGAAAAATCGAGCCAGCGAGATTTGAGGCGGAGGTTTGAAAATTCTCTCATTTTGCCTTCTTTTTTATCTCCTTTTTCCTTTTTGTGTTTTTTTTAATAGAGGCGGGGCCCTGACAAGAGCATCTTTAGATAAGGTTGTTGCCTGGTTATCATTTCAAACGAGATTAAAATGGGAAGGGGGCCCTCTTTCATTTTCAAAAGAGATTAAGAGGTAGAAGAAGTCAAAAGTTGCGGGCCCTCTCTTTTTATTTTTATTTTTATTTTTTTTGGTAAGATGGGCAGATGAGGGTTTTATATATATATATATTTTGGATCTCAAGTATATATATATATACTTTGACGTTCAAAAAAAAAAAAAAAAAAAAAAGGAAAAGAAAAGAGAGAAGAATTTTATTATAATGCAATAGACTTCTCAAGATTCGACTGCATCTCCAAAAATCACATATTCGAGTCTTGCACCCTACCCTTCCTCCCATGGCAGATTCTGATGACCAAAATACTCCTGGCAATACGTCCACGCTCTCTGATCATATCCTTGAATTGACTACAAGGATGACTGAAGTTTTGACTAACACTCGGACCTCGACCATCACCGCTGAAACATCCGCTGCTCAGATCGGCATTAAGTTGGACGGTTCCAACTATGCACTGTGGTCCCAGGTTGTTGAGATGTATATTTCGGGTAAGGACAAACTGGGGTACATTAATGGCGACTTTCCCCAGCCTCCATCAACTGATCCTTCCTTTCGCAAGTGGCGCACTGATAATGCTATTGTTAAAGGTTGGTTAATTACTTCCATGGATCCGTCTTTAATTGGCAATTTTATTCGCTTTCCCACGACAAAAGCGGTTTGGGATGTTCTTGCCACTACCTTCTTCGATGGTAGTGATACATCGCAAGTGTATGATCTTCGACGTCGTGTGAGTAGACTGAAACAAGCTGCAGGCTCGCTAGAGACATATTACACAGCGTTACAGGGTCTATGGCGTGAAATTGATTTCCGCCGACCGAATCCTATGGAATGTTCTGTTGATATTCAACACTATAATCGGATCATCCAAGAAGACCGTGTTTATGTTTTTCTGGATGGTCTTGATGATCGGCTAGACAATATTCGTGCTGCTGTTTTACAGATAAAACCATTTCCTACGGTTGAACAGGCTTATGCGCATGTTCGGCGGGAGGCTATTCGCCAACAAGTGATGACTTCCCATGACACCGATAGGCCCCAGGGGGCTGTCTTGGCGTCGGAAGCTCTTTCGTTAAGCACCTCTGGCCTTAGTAAATCTGTTAAGCACCAGCATTCTACTGACGGACAAAAATGTTCTCATTGTGGCAACCAGAGACACACACGTGAACACTGCTTTAAGTTGCATGGGTACCCTGATTGGTGGCATGATCTTCAAGCCCGTAAGCGTCCTGATAGCGCCGGCACTAATGGACGTTTAGGAACGGTTGTTGTTGCTAGTGCAGCAATGTCCGCAGATGCTCTTCCCAACTTATACTCAGGTATCTCTGGTCTTTTTACCTCCCATAAAAATGCGGATTGTGGGGCATGGCTTCTCGACTCGGGGGCCACAGACCACATGACTTTTGCTGCTTCGGACTTCTCTCACACTTCTCTTCCACGACGCACTAGCATAGCTAATGCCAATGGTGTTATCTCACCAGTCAATGGAGCTGGCTCTGTAACTTTATCTCCATCCCTCACTTTATCCAACACTTTACTTGTTCCGTCTTTATCCCATAAACTGTTGTCTATAAGTCAGCTTACTGCGGACCTTGGCTGTGTTGTACTTATTTATCCAAACTTTTGTCTTATCCAGGATATTCTCACTAAGGAGATTATTGGGCGTGGTACTAAGAGGGGGGATTATATTATGTGGATGACATCGGCCAGGCCAACAACATGAACAATCTGCATGTCAATAAAGAAACAACATTGTGGCTATGGCATCGACGCTTGGGACACCCATCTTTTCCGTATTTGAAGCATGTTTTACCTGATTTGTTTAAGCATTTGCAGACTTCTGACTTGAAGTGTGATACTTGTGTTTTGGCTAAGAGCCATCGCGCTACTTACCCATTGAGCATGACTAAAAGTGACACTCCGTTTGCATTAATTCACTCTGATGTCTGGGGGCCCTCGCCCATTGCTAATATGTCTGGCTTTCGTTGGTTTGTTATTTTTGTGGATGATTGTACCCGTATGACGTGGCTCTACTTGCTCAAACACAAAGATGACGTTCTCGGTGTTTTTAAAACATTTCATGCTATGGTTGGTACTCAGTACGGTGCCACCATGAAGGTTCTCCGCTCTGATAATGGTGGTGAATATGTTAATAAGGATCTTCAATCTTATTTTTCCCACCATGGTTTAATTCATGAAACTTCATGCTCACAAACACCCCAACAGAACGGTGTCGCCGAGAGGAAGAATAGACATCTTCTGGAGACTGCTCGTGCTCTGCTTCTTGGTGCCAATATGCCCAAACGTTTTTGGACTGATGCCGTCTCAACTGCTGTCTATCTTCTCAACCGAATGCCATCCAAGGTTTTATCATTTAAAACACCATTTCAATCTCTTTCCGATCATGTGTCCATCCCTACGACGTTGATGCTTCCTCCTCGTATCTTTGGATGTGTCGCCTACGTATATCTCCACAAAAACCAACGTAGTAAGCTTGATCCATGTGCACGTCGGTGTGTGTTTTTGGGCTATGGTATCCATCAAAAAGGGTACCGTTGCTACGATCCTACTACCCGAAAACTCTATGTGACTATGGATGTTCAATTTTTGGAAACTGACATGTTTTTTCCATCCTCGGCACCTCCTTCTCCTCTTCAGGGGGAGATACCTCATGAAGAGTTGAATTGGTCACAACATGAGACACCAAATGATTTTGATTGGTTCAGACTTGAGGGGTCGTCTGAGCATGAGGAACACAATCGGAATGAGAAGCCGCATGAGCATGATGGGCCGAATGATAACTCAGGCGATGTGAACTGTGAAATTGAGGTATTTCTGAATGCCGAGCATGCAACATCTGAAACGGAGCCTATATCCCCTTCCTCTGAAGTGCCAGCCGAATCCTCTCCTGAGAATAATCCTGAGGTAAGTACCACTCTTACACCCTTACATATCAATGACATAGATGATTCTGTGGGATATGTTTTACCTCCTAGGTATAATCGTGGCAAGCCACCTAATAGATATTCTCCAGATATTGAAGAAAGAAGGTCGAGGTATCCGATTGCTAACTATGTATCCACCGAGAAACTATCTGAACCTCTTAAGAATTTTGCACAGGAACTCTCCACATGTCAGATTCCTACTAATGTTCATGAGGCATTGGCAAATCCAAGATGGACCCAAGCTATAGAGGAAGAAATGAAGGCACTACTAAAAAATGATACATGGACTCTTGTTCCATTACCGGAAGGAAAACAGACAGTGGGATGCAAATGGGTGTTCTCCATTAAACACAAAACAGATGGATCTATTGAGCGGTACAAAGCGAGACTAGTAGCAAAGGGATATACGCAGACATATGGGGTTGATTACCAGGAGACTTTCTCACCTGTAGCCAAGTTGAATACCGTTAGAGTGTTATTGTCCCTTGCAGCAAATCTTGATTGGCCTTTGCATTAATTTGATGTGAAAAATGCTTTTCTCAACGGTGACCTCCAAGAAGAGGTGTATATGGATATTCCTCCAGGTTATACAGCTCTTTCAGATAATGGAGTGGTGTGTAAATTGCAGCGAGCATTGTACGGACTGAAGCAATTACCGCGAGCATGGTTTGGAAGGCTTAGCTTGGCAATGAAGAAATATGGCTTCCAACAAAGTAACTCTGATCACACTTTGTTTTTAAAACATCAGTTGGGTAAGGTAACGGCTTTGATAGTCTATGTAGATGACATGATTATTACAGGAGATGATGAAGAAGAAATCTCTCTACTTCAAAAGAAATTAGCAAATGAATTTGAGATGAAGAATCTGGGAGGACTCAAGTATTTCTTGGGAATTGAAGTTGCTAGGTCTAAGCAAGGTATATTTCTTTCTCAACGGAAATACATATTAGACTTGCTAACCGAAGTAGGGATGTTAGAGTGTAGACCTGCAGACACCCCCATTGTTCAGAATCACAAACTTAGAGAATACCCAGACCAAGTACCAACAGATAAAGGAAGATACCAAAGATTAGTTGGTAAACTCATTTATCTATCTCATACTCGTCCAGATATTGCATACGTCGTGAGTGTTGTAAGTCAGTTTATGCATAATCCAAGTAAAAGTCACATGGAAGCAGTGATTCGAATACTTCGATATTTGAAGTCATCTCCAGGCAAGGGGCTTATGTTCTCAAAACATAACAGTCAGTTGATGGTTTATGGATATACGGATGCGGATTGGGCAGGTAATATCACTGATAGAAAGTCCACCTCGGGATATTTTACATTTGTTGGAGGAAATCTTGTAACCTGGAGAAGCAAGAAGCAAAAAGTGGTAGCTTTGTCAAGTGCTGAAGCTGAGTTTAGGGGAATGGCTAAAGGTCTTTGTGAACTCCTCTGGCTAAGAAAGCTACTTACTGAAATTGGGTTTGCTCCTAACTCTGAGATGGATCTTCTGTGTGACAATAAAGTTGCAATTGCAATTTCCCATAATCCTATTCAACATGATCGTACTAAACATGTGGAGGTAGATCGACACTTCATCAAAGAAAATCTTGAAGCAAAAACAATTAGGTTTCCATTTGTGAAATCTGAAGATCAATTGGCAGATATCCTTACAAAAGCTGTATCGAGCAAGGACCTCTCCAACTCACTTGTCAAGTTGGGCATGCGAGACCTCTATGCATCAACTTGAGGGGGAGTGTTGGCGTGAGCCGACATTGTAGACAAAATGGTTTGGCGTGAGCCGTAATTGTAGATAATAGTAAGGATTTGTTTAGATTTTATTCTTTTAAATTGTATATATCGTGTGGAAATGGAGAGAAAAAAATAAAAATGAAAGAAACGAATGTTTTAACATGTTTGGTTTCCAATCTAAACTGGTTTTATATTTCAAATAGGTTTTCTTTTTTTTATTATTTTTTTTAAAGAAAAACAGCATGAGAAAATATGTTTGGCAGAATAATATTTGAAAATTATTTTTCAGATTTTTCCTTACAAAGAGAAGAAAACTTGGAATATGACAAAATGTCGTTTCACAAAAAAAAATTATATTACTTTTTGAGTACTGTGAAAACAAAAAAATTGTTGTAGGATAACCAACCAAACACGATCTTATATTTTTTGAGTAAAATTTGAAAAACAATTTTTTTTTATTAATTTGACTAACCAAACATTTGTGTGTGTTTGTGTGTTTTAGATTTTTGAATATAGTTTTCTGTAAATAAATCATAAACCAAACACAACCTAAAGGTACTATAACATTTTCTCCTCTTTGCCCTTCCGACAACCCTAACAAGTCACTCCTAGAAGGCTTATAATAATGTCTTTTTTTTTTTTTTATAGCCAGATAGCATTACATAAGAACTAAACAAAGGAAGAAACAAGAGTACTCGCCTCTTGCAGTACAATGTCTAAATTTATCAAGGGCATCTCCTCTGACCAGACTTGAAAGTTTACACAACATGCAAATCGACTAAGTCTATGGAAACAGAGTTTGCTTCGCGAGGAATGTCTCAAGGGAGCAGTAGTGTTAACTGCAGAAGATGTTGCAGAAGCTGCTATTTATATTTGGAAGTGACGAGTCAATGTATGTTAGTGGGCATAATTTTGTGATTGATGGAGGATTTAGTAATGTTAATAGAGCCTTTGGGCTTTTCATGCAAGATCTCACTAACTAAAATTTTAAGTTTTTTTTTTTTTTTTTGATGATATAGTTATATGATAGAAATAAATAAGTTTACAATTGTAACATAAGATTAAAGATCAATTTGTGAGGAAGTAGTTATTTCAGGTTCTACAGAATCTTCTAGAAGGTGGATGTTAGTTAAGATGTTACAGAGGAGCCAAGTCTGTTATGGCTGTCATCAAGATTGAAAAACAGAATGCCAAGTGTCAGTTACTTATTGGACAGTGATGTATATATAAAGGTGTCATTGTAACTATGATTTGTAATGAAGAGCATTCATCTTCATCTCTGTTAATGGTGAAAGTTTCAGAAGCTGAGTTCAGCTGAACATTTTTCTTTCTTCTCTGTTTTCATTTACTTGTGTCTTTTCTTCTTTCTATAGCATAATCAAACCTGCTCAAACTCTCATATAAGATTGAAGGAACCATGGTAATCCAACAAATATAGCATCTGGGTACGAATCTAATAGATCAAAACCACCATTTTGAATGCAATTCTGTACGTTTTATTAAAATCATTCCAACAACAACAACAAAGTTTTCTGGATTGACGGTTTACATGGGCATTCATGAATACAGAAAGACATCTACACTATAATTAACAGCTGAAACCACGCCATAAATAAGCTTTCTTCAAGTAAGGTCAGAAGGTAAACTTTTAGCCTTTTTTCTCAAAGCTTAGCTCTGCACAGTCCTCATCGTCAACTTCAGCAAAAAATTGATCCACCATTTCAGAAGTAACTAGCTCCAGTTTTGATGGTTGCCACTGGATTTTGAATCACAAAAGAAATGGGTGTCACAAACTTTATGCATGATAACCAAAAAGGAAGAAAAAAATTATAGATATTTATTTGAGTTTGCAGATATGTAAAATTCATTGAAGAACTGAAAAATCAAATGAATGTCTTTCTTTCTCTTACTATATCTCTCCATTAATCTCTTCAATAAACAATTAAACAACTTCCATGATTGATTTCCTAGGTGTAGATTCAAATTATATATTTTCTTACATCATAGTTTCAACTCGTAGATAGCAACATCGTGACGGGCAAAAATATCATAGTTTTGTAATAGGCTATGATCCACACAGAGTTACTCATGGCTAAATTTGGTAACTAAATATTGCATAACACGAATGTTAAGAACATGAAATTGATCAGTGTGTTATTGATTCCTTAAACTATAATTAAATGATAAATAAAGTTTTCCATTTGGTACCTTTGGTTTCCTATCCTTGTCCAACAGTATTGCCCTGTTAACCTGCATTTAGAGCTTGTGTATTAGATAGCCGAAACAAGTTACAATGCATTAAGCTGATGAACCAGCTGAAATTAATTAAGATGTTTTCCTTGTATAATAACCTCGTAAAAGTCACTGTTGACGGTTCTGCGTAGACCATGGGAAGCCATTCTGAATTCGCGAATTACACACTGATTGATGTCTTGCTTCGTGCCTTCTCTGATCTGATAATTAAGAATGAAGATATGTAATGAAAGTTTTAACATTTTTGAGTTATCAAAAATAACATGTAATATTTTAAGGCTTGTTGGTGATGCATAATTCATAGATTTGATTGATGCAGTGACCCACTTCTTTTCTCCTTTTACAGCTTCATGCTCCTGCAACAAACATCACATATCTCACATGGAGTACTAAAAGCTCAGTTGAGGAGTAGCTCTGTACAGGGCTTTGTTTTCATAAACAACAATACAGCGAAAGGCAATGAAGTCCTACTACCTGATATAAGAACTTTCCTCCTTCGTAGACGCTCTCTGTGCAAACTCATCGGGAACGGCCCTAGTAACAGCTGCTGGATCTGCAGAATTCACCCGATACAATGCTTGTTCCAGTGAAGGCAAATTCTGTCATAAAAATAAACTCAGATTAATTATCATTATAGCCATATCAGAAATGCAGTTGCTTAAAGGCAACAAATTCAACCATTTAATTGCTAGAACATGAAAAGATTACAAACAAGGTTTCAACAAAACTTCCATCTAATCATCAATAGAGAGAAATTTTAATCTCTCGCTCACATGTGGATCGATGATAATGTTTTCCGAAGTCTCTAAATATGATTATATTGAGTCTTTTTGATTGATGACAGATTACAATTATATATGTTCACAATATCAAGTAAATACCATTGAAGGAATAAAGTGCGTTGCAAGGCCACATGCAAGCATTTCAGCTTCATTGATCCGAGCACCAGTAAGCCCTAAGTATTCCCCTGTATATATATATATATATAATCAATAATTTTTGCAAACATAATTCAGTCAAATACTAAACTGTCTTGCCAGGTAAAATGAAAAAAACATATATATATATAGTTGGTATAACGGCATTTCTAGATAAACTAATTCGTTATGCCAATTAATGAATGGACAAAGTGCATGATAAGTAAACTACAAATATTAATTACCAAAGAAGCCAGATAGAAAATGTGATGCACCGACATCTGGAAATAGTCCTAGTGATGCTTCTGGCATGGCAAATACCTGTTAATTGGAAAATAAACAAAGTTAATTAGCTTGAGAAATAATAGAATTTGTATGCAAATGCAGTAATTAATTAAGGAGGAAAAATTACCGCATTTTCAGTGACAACACGAAACCTCCCGTGCATTGATAATCCACCGCCACCTCCCATGCAAGGGCGAGACATTTGGGGGCTATACTGGGTTATAGTCCAATTAGTTTTTTTTTTTAAAAAAGTTCATAATACACTTAGCCCAATAATTTATTCATACCCAATAACCTAAATGCCAAATTTTCAAATAGCAATGGGCGAGGATAATTAAAAACAATCGAAACCGAAATAATAATAAAAAAAGTATAGCGCGGCCCTAAGCTAAAATTCTCTTTTTGGACTTTTTTTTTTTTTTAAATCAATTAAGGACACCGAAATAATAATGAAAAAAAGTACACAAACCATTAGCGTAGCGCCGTAGCGCTACACTAAAATTCTCTTCTTGGAAACTTTTTTCTCCACTTTTTAGAAATAGCAGTTCACACAAAATAAATCTCACAAATTACCCTCAAATTACGGGAGCTCCAAATCGCTTAAATCAACCCTAAATTATACAAATCAAATCACTCGACCTCCGTTAGATCACTCAACTTAATCTCCACTCGATCTCTCGCTCAATCTCCACTGCGACTCTCTGCTTCTCATATGACTTAGAAAAGTTTATATCCACTTGATGTTTGAATCGTTTGATCATTTCTTTCTCTTCAGTCTCCAATAAAGATTTTTTTTTTTTTGCGTTCTCTGTTTCTGCTTCTCAACTTATTATCATTTTTTGGGGTTTTATAGATTCAGAAAGAACGAGACCAAGGGCGAAGGCGACAACCAAGACAAGTAGACAACAATATTTTTGGCTTCGATGATCGTTGTCAGTTGTGTAACTTATGTTAACGTTTGGTAGTGATTCATTTCCTCTTCGAGCTCCTTGCATTCTTTGCAAATCACTCGATCCGGTGTATTGATTTCTTTTCTTTTTTTCCTCTCAAAATTTCTTTAAGTGTAATTTTTTTGTTTGTTTATCTGATTTGTTGTAATTTTTTTGATATGTTAGTGATTTTTTATTACTTTGTAATCCAATTGTTAAATTATTTTTAATTACAAATAACTATTTTGTTGGGAGATTATCTTTATTATAAATGTTTTTTTAATGCTTAGTTGCATTTTTTTTGTCAAGAATGCTTATTGCATTGGATAGTGGATATTAGATATTCTCATTTAGTTATTTTCTTGTTTGCAAATAATGAAGTTTATTTATTAGTAGTTTTTTTTTTTCTCTCGCTCCAATTTTCTTGAATGTATTTTTTTTGTTTGCTTATCTAATTTGTTGTAATTTTTTTGATATGTCAGTGATTTTTTCATTTTATTTTCTAACCTAGCTGTTAACTTGTTTTTTTAATTGTAAATAAGTATTTTGTTGCGAGATTATTTTTATTATAAATGTTTTTTAATGCTTAGTTGCATTTTTTTTTTGTCAAGAATGCTTATTGCATTGGACAGTGGATATTGGTTATTCTCATTTAGTCATTTTCTTGTTTGCTAATGATGAAGTTTATTTATTAGTAGGTTTTTTTTTTATTCTCTAATTGTTTTGAGTGTAATTTTTTTGTTTGCTTATCTAATTTGTTGTATTTTTTTTTTTTTCAAATATCTAGCAAAAAAAACTGATTTTGTTTTTTCTTTTGAGATAAAACTGATTTTTTTATAATATTAGGGAACTAAATTTAGTGTTTATTTCATGTATATAAATTTTATTTCAAATTGTTTAACAAAGTTATTCGATAATGTTAGGTTACAATGTCAGACAATCATTCATCTAAGCCACAAAAAACTCTTCTTTCATACTTTGAAAAAAAATTAGATCACCAATCAAGTGGGTTAAGTTCTCCAAATACTGTTAGTGGTTGTAGTTTGCCTTCTTCCTCCCAAAGATTTGACGTTGAGAAAGATGATGACACTCCAATAGATACCAATGCTCCTTATTATGAACGTGATCCTGGATTACGTTTCCCAATAAGACTTTATCAAACTGACAAACAAGATGATATTCGAAGAGAATATATCAAAATGGGACCTTTCCAACCCATGATGGATAAATATCCATATCTTAAGAATGGTAACCAAACTCGACGGTTTCAATCTTCATGGTTCCAAATATTTGAGTGACTTGAATATTCAATTGAGAAAAATAAGGCTTACTATTTTGCATGTTATCTTTTTGATAGTGTTCCATCAAAGCATTTGATATTTACTAAAGATGACTTTCAAGTTGGAAAAGAGTCAATTGTGGGAAAGATGAAAAAAAATGTTCATTTGTGCAACACATGAGGGACCATAATTCATAACATAGCCATAACATGCAAAGGTAGAGAAACTTACAATATTCATCACGACATATCAACAAAGTCATAAATAAACTCTCTCTTCATGTGATGCCCTGAAAATTATTTCATCTAGCCCATAACCCAATTGCATTTTGCCCAAACTCTATGTGTTGCCTTGATATGTTTGGTGTTTGTTTGATGATTGTTTAATGTTTATATTGTTGATGCTTGATAATGTATATAAATATGTGTATCATAAATTGTATATGGGTCATGTTAAATTAAAGTATAATGCATATGTTATTATTTATGCATGGGCCCATTAAACCATGAATTGATATGAGTTAGGATTGATTGAATAAAAGGATAAATGAGAATGAAAATTTGGTGTATTAAATGGATTGAACATTTAAAATACATGGAAGCATGAGATTGGTTAAAGTACATGTGGTTGGTATGGGAAGTATGAGACCAACACATGTGAAGGTTGGTGCATGAAAGTGGACAAGTGTCCCATGCCCACTTCTAGAATCCAAGAATGTGCTAGAAAGTGAGGTGAGTGGAGGAGAGAATCCAAGAATGTGGTAGAAAATGAGGTGAGTGGAGGAGAGAATCCAAGAATGTGCTAGAAAGTGAGGTGAGTGGAGGAGGGAATCAAGGAAGTGCTAGAAAGAGGTGAGTGGAGAGAAAGGAAAGAAGAAGAGAAAGAACAGAAGAGAAACGAAAGAAGAAGAGAAAGAAGGAGAGAGTTGTAGGAGGAAGATCCCTGTGATATTTTCATCAAAGCGTGTATCTTTCGAATATATGGTCAGATTGAGCTCAAACTTTTTCAGCAAGTTCGTAGCTTATGGTTATTCATTCTGAATGGTGGAGATCTTGATCAGAGGTTTCTTCTAAGAGATCTAACCTCTCAAAAAAAGTTGGTCGGAAAGTCTGGATTTCTCGCGCCGTTTCGCTCAAACTTCGATATCTCATCAATCTACATTTGGATGGATATAAAATTTTGATATGTAGTGTAAAACTTATATTTATTCATTTTGAACGGTGGAGATCTTGATTTACGGTTTCTTCTGAGATATCTAACCTCTCAAACAAATCTGGTCAGAGATTCTGGATTTCTCGTGGCGCTTCGCTCAAACTTGTAGATCTCCTAAATCTACCGTTGGATGGATATAAAAATCGGGTATGTGGTTTATAACTGATATTTATATGTTATGAACGGTGGAGATGTTTATAAGTTTAGTATTTTGTGTGATATAGTCATCTGCGTTTGAGTAGTTGCAGCAGGAAAGGAGAAATTGTCTGATTAGAGACTTGTTCATCAAAGATACATATCTTTTCTGTCCACCGTTGGATTGGGCTGATATTTGAACAGAAGGTTTTTTTCTTCACATACTTCAATCTGTATGGTTGATTTTGTGATTAAATATTTCTGTTGGTATATTGATACATCAGAACAGAATAGTAAATGAAGAATTGGTAGGGTTGCTTGTATTAGACCTAAATTTAGAATATGAACTTAGACCTTTCGAAATAGCTTGCATGTCAACTATGTTGACCTAGTTGCCATTGTTGATGAACCCATGATGCAAAATTAGTGATATACATGGCTGAACATGGTGACCTAGTGTAAATCGGCAATATGGCCTAAGTATGAAAATTTTCATATTTTAGGGCTTTTGATGCTTTTGGCCTAGAATCATTGAATTAATGCAACTTATGTTAAATTAAGCATGATTAGGGTTGATTATGCTACTGATTTGGTGGTTGTAACCATATCATGAGTTAGACCTACTTGTGATCAAGTGACCCAATTTGGGCATGTTTATGCCTAAGGAATTGAAAATCAGTATTTTTGATTAATAGAATGGTTTATGTATGAAAACTATGCATTAGAGGCCTAAGTCATGTGATTTGAGTTGAATGATGGGATTAGATGGGATTTAGGTCTATTGTCTATATGTGGGCTGATTTAGGGTTGATGTGTAATGTCTATGTGATTGAGCATAGAAATTGATGTATGGTAGGATATTGATGAATGTTTCAGGATCTTGATTTGGGTTGATTTGGTTTGGTGATCGTGTGTGGTTAAGTACTCTCGCGAGGCTTGGTTGTGAGTAGACTTCATTTATGATTATATCTTTTATGTCATCATATCACTTATATATTGTATGTTGAAAGCATGAATGTGTTTTAATGTTTTGAATGATGCATTGATTTGAGAAAACCTTATGACTTTGGTTGGGCCCATCTATCTGGCTAATAGGGGGACTTAACCTTATCATAGGAGGGTTTTAGGAAAGGAATAGATTGGGGTCAACGGTACGGTGAAATAGACGTGCACTAGTAACCCAATGCATGTGGAATGTGGATCCAAATTGATAAGCTTTTACTTGCATCGAACTTATTATAAATGCTTGATATCTATATGTTATGAGCTTTTAATCATGCTACACATTGACATGCATACATGATATTTATTGATGAGTATTGATAGCATATTTGAATTTTATTCACTAGGCACCGTTGGCTCACCCTCATTTTCCTCTTTCAGGTCCTTCTGTCCCGAATAAGGGCAAAGGAGTAGTTATATCTTGAGGGTCTTGCTTGCGAGAGAATCCAAAGCCTCGATGTGAGTTGAGAGGCATTTTGATTGAATTGTGTTTTAAATTATGAAGTATTATATTTTGGATTATGTAATTATAATACTTACTACATTGTAGTATGGGTGAGTTGGGACTGGTTGGATAGACCATGTGGGCATATGACGATTTTTATTTGTACCCACAATTTTGGACTTTGTGTATGTCAATTTTAATGGACTGTAGGGATTATGATTTTATTTATGGTTCATTTTTATGGACTATCTCTTGTCTTGGATAATTAATACGGTGGGTAGTTTTGTTTAGTACCTTTTGATATTATGTCGTTGTTGGAGATAAGGCTCGTAGGGTCTCAACCACCTCACGGGAGTTGAGGAGTGGTCGGAGATGCCTACGCCGGGCATCCCATCCCGGCATTCTGCATGCCATTCCCTGCGGGGTTGGTGGTCTGGGGTGCGGGGTCGCCACACTTCAAGAAATTTCACAAAACCGATTAAGGCTTAAGACCTCATTAGAGTTGATAAAGTGGCTAGCAATGCAAGGGTGTGCATTTCGAAGTCATGACGAATCCATCAATTCTACTAATCGTGAAAACTTTATTGAGATGATAAAATTGCAAGGAAGACTAAATGAAGAAATTGGTGGGATTGTTTTAGAAAATGCTTCACAAAATGTCAAGTACACCTCACCCGATATTCAAAAGGAGTTGTTGAACATTCTTGCTAACAAAGTGTGGGATATAATTCGTTAGGAAGTTGGGGATGCCAAATTTTACATTCTAGTTGACGAAGCATTTGATGAATCCAACAAGGAACAAATGACAATTATTTTAAGGTATGTTGATTTGAAAGGCTTTGTTTAAGAACGTTTTTTTGAAGTTTTGAGTGTTTGTGACACTAATGTTTTAACTCTTAAAAAAGATATATGCAATATACTCATTCGATATGATCTTTGACTTGAAAACTTGAGAGGCCAAGGATATGATGGTGCAAGCAACATGAGGGGTGAATGGAATGATTTACAGGCCTTGTTTTTGAAAGATTGTCCATGTGCGTACTACGTACATTGTTTTGCACATAGACTTCAACTTGTTTTAGTTGCAGTGGCTAAAGACTTCAACTTGTTTTCCAAATTGACTTCCATTGTCAATTTTGTGAGTAGTTCCTTCAAGCGCCATTCTGAGTTGAGATTGATTCGAGAAGCTGAAATTGATGAATTAATTGCTTTAGGCGAACTTGAGATTGGTATAGGAGTAAATCAAATGCGCACCTTACAACGACCTGGAGCTATTCATTGGAGTTCCCATTATAAGGTTATTGGTGAATTGATTAAAATGTTTAGTTCAGTTTCTACATTACTTGACAAGTTGATTGACTTTGGACTAAACAACAATACACGTGGGAAAACCAAATGTGCATATAAAGATTTGAGATCCTTTGATTTTGTGTTTATCATATTGTTATTGAATGAAATCTTAGGAATCTCTAATATGCTTTGTCAAGCTTTGCAATCAAAATCTCAAGATATTTTGAATGCTATGAATTTAGTGTCAATCACAAAATTGCTCCTTCAAGAGTTAGGGGAGAGTAGATGAGATTCATTTTTGAAAAGTGTAGTGTCATTTTGCCGTAAATATGAAATTGAAATTCCTGATATGAATGCAGGTTATATGCAAGGAACAAGGCGTTCTTGTCAACAAAAAGATAATATCACAGTTGAGCATTATTATCACTTTAGTATATTTAATGTTGTGATTGATTTTCAATTGATGGAGTTGAGTAATAGATTTCTAAAGCAAATAGTAGCACTTCTTACTCTTAGCATGACATTGAGCCATGTTGATGGGTTTAAGTTATTTGATATTGATAATATTTGTACTCTTGCCTAGAATTTTTACTCTCAAGATTTTAGTAGCGATGACATTGAAGATTTGAGAAGACAATTGAGCCATTACAGGTTTGATGTTCTTCGTGGTAAAGAATTTCAGAATATTGCTTCTCTTTCAGAATTATGTCAATGTTTAGCAGAAACAAGGAGATCAGAACACTACACTTTGATTGATAAGTTGATCCGGTTAATATTAACTCATCTTGTTTCCACAACATCAATAGAGCGAGCCTTTTTGTCACACCCCGCAGGATGTGATGAGTACTCTACCCCTCAACCACACAGGTCTATTGGGAGCACTCCAGCCATTACATACCACATAATATTGTCACATCCCAGTACACAGCACACCGCAGCGTCTAGTACCCCCGGGATCATTTGTCCATACTATTCACTCATGAATAGTACAGGGCCTCCCCCAGATTCGAACTCACAACCTCATAAGGTTTGATTTCGCAATCTGAGTAGCCACTGAAATCAAACCTTATGAGGTTGTGAGTTCGAATCTGGGGGAGGCCCTGTACTATTCATGAGTGAATAGTATGGACAAATGATCCCGGGGGTACTAGACGCTGCGGTGTGCTGTGTACTGGGATGTGACAATATTATGTGGTATGTAATGGCTGGAGTGCTCCCAATAGACCTGTGTGGTTGAGGGGTAGAGTACTCATCACATCCTGCGGGGTGTGACAAAAAGGCCTTATACATAAGGCCTTTTTGTCACACCCTAGTACACAGCACACCGCAGTGTCTAGTACCCCCGGGATGTGATGGGTACGCATACCCCAGCCATAGTACCACATAATATTGTCATATCGCCATGTAGCAACCCAACCGCAGCTGGTCTACATCGAAACGATTATTTGTCCCTACTATTCCCTCATGAATAGTAAAGGGCCTCCCCCAAGTTCGAACTCGCAGCCTCCCTTAAGGAGTTAGAATTCGCAACTTGAGTAACCACTGAGCCAATGGTTCAGTGGCTACTCAAGTTGCGAATTCTAACTCCTTAAGGGAGGTTGCGAGTTCGAACTTGGGGGAGGCCCTTTACTATTCATGAGGGAATAGTAGGGACAAATAATCGTTTCGATGTAGACCAGCTGCGGTTGGGTTGCTACATGGCGATATGACAATATTATGTGGTACTATGGCTGGGGTATGCGTACCCATCACATCCCGGGGGTACTAGACACTGCGATGTGCTGTGTACTGGGGTGTGACACTTTTTAGCTATGAAGCTTGTCAAAACATCACTTCGTTCTAAAATGGAGGATGATTTTCTTACAAATTCTATGGTGATATATATTGAAAGAGAGATTGTTAGTAACATTGACTAAGATTCTATTATTGATGAATTTGAAGGTTTAAAATATCGTAGAATAAACTTTACATGATTTTTATAATTATATTGCATTCATTTTCTTTTCTTTTTTAGTTTTATGTTCTTGTATTATGTATTATTGCTAATGTATGCATTTTGAGGGGTAAGGTTCATTATGTCCCCCTTTTACTTTCAATCAATGAATTTTCCTCGTATCGTCGAGATTTGTTTAAAAATTTTTTTAGCCCACCCGAGAGAAAAATCCTAACTACGCCCCTGCTCCGGAAAGGTTTCGAAGGAAACACATCGGAAAAATCTCGCACTACAGGGATGTCCTCAAGTCTCATCCCACTAGTCTCATCATCCTCTGGCACTATCCCAACTAAGATATATCTGTCTCCATCAATTATCAATCTACCTCTGGCAATTGGTTGGTTCGATGCTCTCCCTTGCAATGTGAACTCAAAATGCCCAGGGATCTGGAAAATGACTCTCTTCGCAAAGCAATCAATCACTGCATGGTATGCGGCAAGCCAATCCATCTCAAGGATTGCATCAAACTCAAAGAACTCTAGGACTCTAAGGTCCACGGGCATCTCAAAATCCCTAACTCTCACAACACAGTGCTCGCAAACCAAGTTCGGGTAGATTCTCTCCCCAGCTACAGTACTTACAACTAACCATGTACTAGCTCTAACTGGAGTCAAAAACAATCTATCTACCATGCATCCAGATATGAAAGACAAAGTAGATCCAACATCAAACAAAACATGCATCGAAATATCACAAATATGAAGAGTACCTTCCATTAAGGTCCTCGATGCAGCTGGATCTGGCTCAGTGGCTGCCTTGGCAATCTTTCTGCCACTGGACTGTTGCACTGTACCCAGAGATTCCAATGGTGGGTTTAGACACTCAGACCTTCTGTGACTCGGCTGACCACACTGATAACAAATGAAAGGAGCCATCAGAGCAGTAGACCCTGATTGTGATGCAACCTCGTTAACACCTCTGCATCTACCTCGACCTCGGCCTGAATGTGGAAGTGGTGGCCTTTGTGCATGGCTGGACACTGGGGTAGAAGGTATTGCAAATGGGGAAGATCTGACACCAGTTTGAACATGAGATGACTCACTCTGAGCACCCTCAGACTATGTCCCTACCTGGAACTTCCTGTTCTTCCCCCATCTCTTCTCCTTCTAGGAGTTCTTCCCACCTATCTCGGCTTGAAACTGTTGAGGTGCATGAACTGCGAGTCTTGCCTGTCCCTTAATATGTTCATGTAGTTCTTAGAATCTCTGACTTTCTAAATGTGGGAGCACATAATAAAATAAATTTTCTAAAAGGTTTTGCTATTATATATATGGCAATGTCTATTTTTGCGTGATATACATAGTTGGGCATGCGTTTACTTATCAGCGAGAGTTCTTGAGTCAAGTAGCTTCTAATATAGTATCAAACCATTTTTGTCCTACAAGTCTAATGTTCAAAGCTCCTCATAAACCTATTGGTTTTCCTCCCTATTACAAAATTTAGTCCACCTAGGTGCCATCATGTATTTGTGGGGAGTGTTAATGTCTATCTACACACTATATATATACATTATTTGAGCTACTTATCTGCTATAACCTTAGGTCAAATGGTTTTAGGTCTAAATGTTACAATATAATGTTACAATATTGATTGATTTAATATATATGTTAACTAATTAATTCCCATACAAGTTGGACAAGAGACGAATATATATTTTAATAAGGAGTAGGCCAACTTGGATGCGGTAGGTTTCAGCAAGCTAAACTGAAATACTAAGTAATTATTGTGTGGCGATTATAATATTTCTCCAACAACAAGGATGGCTAGAATAAATTATACCATATATACATAAATTTTTTGAAAGTAACCCACATACAAAAGTACATCCTAGGGTAGGTGGTTAGAATAAATTATACCATATGGTAATATTAGACCTTTGAAAACTTGACATCTTATGCGCTAAGTTCTTTATTAAATGATGATATATATAATTATATATGCCGGCATCTACAAGAGATTTGTACTCTCTCATGACGTACACATGGATGACATAATACCCGTTAATCACTTTGAGAAAAAAAATTCAAATAAGATTATGAATGTAGCATGATGAAAATGCTATAAATAAGATGAGGTAGTAGCATATGGTTAAAATATGTTGTCTTGAGGTGTTGGTTAAATGGTCGGATAAAGGGACAAATTACTGAAAGATTACGAGTTCGAGTCTTATCCACTTATTTTTTCTCTAAGGTTACATATAAGTTGGAACAAAATTTTTTTTCAAGATTTCAAGGGGTGTCCCATTTATGAGCTAGAGGTTTGCACCACCTAAAATTAGTCGGATGCGCGAAAGCTAACTCGGACACCCTGATTTTAAAAAATAAAAAAAAATATTGTTGTCTCGAGAACTAGACATCCTAAGATTCGAATCTATGAATATTATCTAATATAGTAATTCTTGACTAACATACTTTTTAAATACATTTTATTAATATTACTTTTAAGAGTTGTTAGATTTGTCCAACCAATATATACGTCTTGGCACTCAAATAGATGGGCATTACATTGTTGACGCACATATAAAGCATGATATGACATCTTTGACGAAGAGATCAACTGCTAATTCACATACGACCGAGTATATATTTGTTTTTACAAAAATCGCACTTTAGTTTGGCCTTGCGTGGACGAACCTCTTATATATTTTTTAAAAATTTTACCTTCTAGCATGTATTTTTAGGCATTTTTTAATTTTTTTTAGGTCTAAATATTAGTAAGAAAATAAAAAATGTCAAAAAATGCCTAGAAATACATAGTAGAAGGTGAAAATAAAAAAAAATAAAAAATAAGAGGTTCGGCCTTAAACAGTAGTTTCGACCATAGGTTGTCGAACCTACTTCATAAGATTTGGCCCTGTGCCATTGAGCCTGCTGTATAAGGTTCAACCATCGCAGGGCCGAACCAAAGTAAGAATTTTTGCAAAAAAAAAAAAAAAAAAACCAACAAACTATTTGAATGCTGAAAAATTTGGGGTTTGGAGAAAAAAATGATGGGAAATAAAGAGAAGGAAAAGAAAATGGTAGAAAACTAGGGCTTTGGAGTTGGAGGTTAGGGTTTTAGGGAGAAGAAAATGATGGGAGGAAGATGGTGGTGGTGTTGAAATGAAAATGGTAGTTTAAGATTTCTTGATTTTTTGGCTGAGGTGGGAATAGTGTTAATATCTTGGGTAGGGTAGTTCTAAGATTTCTACTCAACTCTAAAGCTCTATCAATATTAGATTTCCAACCAAATTCCCAAAGGAAATGGTACATATACATATAAAGCTTTACTAGAGTACACAATTCACAACAATATTACAATTACAATCTGCCGGTAAGCCTCAGATTCCCATGAAATATAAGTTAAATTGTTACGTTGACTGCTAATATATATGTTAATTAATTCACAAGTTGGACAATAGACCATATATATATTACAAAAAGGGGTTTGAAAGTTATAAAAAAAAAGGGGTTTGCAATTGGTGAAAAAGAATACTTCTTAATATAGGTTACCTAACAATTTTCTTTTTTAAGTGGTTGAAAGTTACCAAAAAAATAAAAAATAAAAAATAAAAAGGGGCTGAAAATAATAAAGAAGAATAACTCTTAAAATAAATCTTATTAGTTAATATTAGAAGTTATGAATTCCAAATTGTGTAACGGCTATTAAATTTTAGAAACGGATTCGGTAGCCAATTGGTAAGATGTGAAGGATGTAATTTGTTTATTTAATTCATTCAAAAATTACCCTTATTCTTTTCTTCTTTTTTTTCTTTTGAATTTTATTTTTAGTTGTACATTGTCAATAGAGGGTGATTTTGGTATTTATGGAAAAAATAAACACACCATGAATTAAGAAGTATTTTCTTTATAAATAGTATAAATTATAAAAAATGTAACATGCAATTACACTTTTATTTACATTCAGGAACAATATGTATAATTTTTTTATTGAGAAAATGAATACGAGGAAGTGTTGAGCTTATAGCATGCAAAGTACGTGTATATTTTATGTTTATTAATATATGAAATGAATAATCCAACTAACATAAAAACGTAATTGTACACGTAGTTGCTGCTTTTTTACAATAAAACAAATCAATGGAGATATTAGGGTCAACATTGCAACCTTACACTTGCACCACCGTCCCTTTGCTGTTGAGGGGATAGGTGTGCTGCATTGGATCCCTACCATCTAAGAAAAGTTAGGTTTTAGCGTTAAGTTCGGACGTTAGCCCCAACATCCCAACAACACGGTTCTTTATAATTAGAATACTATTTCTTGTTAGTTTATTGAAAATTAAAATTTTATCAACAGGTAATAGTTTAATTAGTTGAGAAACTGAGTATAAATAGGGTAAGTTCAGGTCTCGAGTTCGAGTCTGGACGGATCTCTATTTATTCGTTTCGATTGAGAGGACGAGCCTAAATGCTTCTGTTATGCCCAAGTCCGAGAGGATTAGTCTCGTTCAAAAAAAAGAACGTCTTTGCGATGCCGAAAAATTTGTAATAAAAAAAATTAAAATTTTTTAAATTGTTAAACAATAGATATACAGTCGTGTACTTTTTTTTTTTTTTAAAGAAGTCAAATTGTGATATTTTTCATCACCAACAACAGGCTTGCAGGACCAACATGAGGTCGGTTCGTTGGTTCGTTGGTTGGTGAAACCAACTATAAGATGCTGTTGAGAAAGTCATCATGAGTTCAAGTCCGTCCTCGTCCATCTTTATTGAGAAAGGTGTCCCTTGTCCTTATAAATCTTCGAATTCGAAAGAATTAGTATTGCCGTAAAATGAAGGAGGACACTTGTCGGGTGCCAAAAAATCGATACCAAAAAAAAAAAAAAACAGGCTTGAACGCAAGGTCGCATTGTGTAATTTATTTTAAGACTTAACTACTTTTATGAACACAAGAAACACGATATTTAATACTGAAAACATAGTTTTTCCGTGTCAGCTGGATCATTTGTACCTAGCAACTTATATTTTTAAAAAAAATATATACCTTGGTTGGTCCATGTGAAAACATATATATAAAATCATAAAAAAATTGGGTCATAGATGGCATCATCCAGCTGATGTTGCCCATGTTGCTGTAACCTCAATTTGAGATGAGCTACTATTCACATTCGACCAAGTACACCATGACTTTAGCGTGTTACCCATGCTTGCACTAAAAACATGTTAAAGAAAAGGAACCGTCTTAGTAGGTGCATGCATATGCATTATCCATGTACATTTCGTAGTTGAAGTATCTAATTACTTTGTTGCTGAATCATAAGTACATGTCTAGTTGAAGTATTTAATTACTTTGGTTGCGGAATCATAATTTAATTCCTATGTCTATATAAGGGACATAGAGGATGAGCTTCGTGGCATTCATTCATATGTATAGATAGTAGATCTCATCAACACAAATCAAATTAATAAGCTAGCTAGCTTTTGATCATAGAGGAAATTAAGGAGGAGAAGAGATCAAGAACATTATGGCTGCCACCAAAGTTCTTGCTTCATTTGGAAAAAGGTGCGTCCCAAATCCCATGATCAGGCTCCTAAATCAATAGCTTTATCAAATACATTAGTAATACTTAAGCACGCCACCCGTGAACTTGTTATATCTACAAGATTAATTTGCATAATTTAAGACGATTCAACATTGTTTAAAAATACAGTGTCAAAAGCATAGGTTAATGTTATTTTTTAACGTTGGCATTTAACATTTAATGTCCCGTGCAACATCCTCAAAATTTAGGGAGAAGTTGGGTGCCAATAAGAAAAACGTTTGACAAAACCTTGTGATCCTTTGGTATTACTCTATTTTCAAATTATTTTCTTTAAATTTAAAAATAATATAGAAATGTTAGACAATATCGATTTTTTTTTTTTTTCTAATTATGATATTTGTCATCATAACCAACAACAGGCTTGAAGGCAAAGTCGCATTGATCACCGGCGGCTCTACCGGTATCGGCGCAACCACAGCAAAATTGTTCAGTCGCCATGGCGCCAAAGTGGTAATCGCCGACATCCAAGACGATTTGGGCCATTCCGTCTGCAACGAAATCGGCTCCAACATAGCTTTCTACATCCACTGCGACGTCACCAACGAAGACGACGTCATCAAGTCCATCGACACCACCATTGCCAAGTTCGGAAAACTCGACATAATGTTCAACAACGCCGCAATCCTCGATCCCTTGAAGCCCCGAATCACCGACAATGAGATCACAGATTTTGAACGAGTAATGAACGTGAACGTGAACGGCGTGTTCCTGGGCACGAAGCACGCAGCGCGGGTGATGATCCCGGCGAAGCAAGGCAGCATAATCATCAACGGAAGCGTCGGGTCGGTGATCGGAGGCGTGGCTTCGCACGCTTATGTGGCGTCGAAGCACGCGGTTGTGGGGCTGATGAAGAACGCGGCGGCGGAGCTGGGGCAGTATGGGATAAGAGTGAATTGTGTATCGCCGTTTCTATTGGCATCTTCTTTGGCGAAGGATTTTATAGGGAAGGAAGATGGTGAGCTTGAGGATTGGGTGTGTGGATTGGGGAATTTGAAGAGAGCCGTTTTGACTGCAGAGGATGTTGCTGAGGCTGCTGTGTATTTTGGGAGTGATGAGTCTAGGTATGTTAGTGGGCATAATTTGGTGATTGATGGAGGGTTTACTACTGTTAATGGTGCATTTGGGCTTTTCAAGCAAGACACTACTGTTTGAAAAGATATTAATATTTTGATTATGTACCAATATAATAAGGGAAAAAGTAATATGGTGGGGCAAACATCATGTTTTTGACATCTTCTTTGAATGCTTTAAAGGATGTCACGTAATATAAGTGCATCTTCAAAACATTTAAAAGAATCGCCGTAAAATGACGTTGACACCTAATATATATAATACATTTTTTCCATTTTATTTAAGATTGGTTTGATTAGTCTTGATTTTTTTTAATTTTTTTTATCTAAATTATTTTACATTTCTCCTTATCTTTATTATTATTATCGTGGATTATTAATAGCATAATACTATTTTTAAATAAATAAAAAATGTATCACCTCCGATACACCAGTAAATTGCCTTCAATCAAGGTATAAATGCATGATTTAATACAATCCAATACATGAATATAATCGTTTCTAGCAATGTTCAATTGAAATGTTATTCAACACTTTTCACTACCTTTATTTTTATGGCAGATCGTTAATAGTGTGGGACCATTCTAAAAATAAAAAAAACTTTTATTAATTAAATTATAAGTATTATCATGACTATTGTATTAAATAGAGAACATATATACCTCAATTTACTGGAGATGAAAATTGAAATTTTTCCCTATGCTCCTCTCTTTTTTGAATCCACAAAAAAATAAAAAAATAAAGATCCCATATAACAATCAACAAAAAAATAAAAAATAAAAAACTAGCAAAAGAAAGATAAAACGTATATATACAAAATGAAAAACAATCATATATGCAAAGGTGGGCTTAGCGTATTTAATGACTGTAGCACTAACTCTAGTGAAAACCAAAATTCGAGTTACGTTATTAGTCTTTGATAAGGTTGACATCCCCAGCATGTATCATGTTTGTGTAACAAAAATAAAATAAAGATAATGAAGTATACGTACCAAGTTGTGTTCAGGACTTCCTAAAGAGCTCAATGAATGCGTTTCGGTGGGCATTTTAAATTTTGTTTTTTATTTAAAAAAAAGGTACAAGAAGTTGGAGAAAACTTGTTTGCATCTTTAAGACTCAAAATTCTAAAAACAATTTGTAAGTATTATCACCAAATATATTTTTAAAAACTATAAACAAACAAAAAATAAGATCGTATTTCAATATTTGAAAAACTTTTCTAAATTGCATGTTAGATTGTATCCCAAAATGGAGAATAGTACTTAAAAAGAAAGAATATCTTCTCTAACTTGTCTCTTGTTCCCTTTTTAATTACATGCACGAATGAATTATTGAGGAAGCTAAGTCAGTGCTTGAATTTTCCTCCACTTTCCATATAATGCAACAATCCTTGTTTTTTTTTTTTTTTTTAAATTAGTTTTTCAATATATATATTATTAAGAGCATATTATCTTGCTGAAGATTATGCAAGAAACCAAGAAATCAAGAATACAACTCAGAGAAGAAGAATAGAAAGGAAACTTTATTACAGAGTTTCAGAAATTCTTCTCTTTAATCTAATAGATACAGCAATGCTACGGACCAGTATATACAGACGCTCCTATAACTAACTGTAAGACACGTGGATTCAGCCATTAGACTATAGCATAACTGTGGGGGACCACGCCCCATGTGGGAAACCAAATGATGGCGCATGGGGTTTACAAAAGTGGGAGACACCGTGGCTTGGCGTGGCAGACAAAGGGAGCTTGGCGTGGCAGACAAACAAGACTGCGTGGCAGACAACATGCGCCGAAAGTACAGCCACGCGCCGAAAGAGCAGCCACGCGCCGAATTTCTTGATTAAAATATAAATATATTATATTATATTATATATTTATAATTACGATATTGCCCCCGAATACACCTATAAATAGGACTCAATTTCAGTATTCAAGATTCATTCCTGAGAGTTAGAGAGTTCTGTTCTGAGATCTATTCTTAAGAGATCTAGTCTGTAATATTCACCTAAGGGTGTACTTTGTATTCTCTAATAATACAAGTTTGCTGTCTCCCGTGAATGTAGGTAATTTGCCGAACCACGTTAAATCTGTTGTCTTGTTTTTCCTTTCATACTTTATCCAGTTTCCGCACAACAAATTGGTATCAGAGACAAGGTGAAGTTTTGGAAGAAAAACGGACACTGTCGAAATTTCAAGACTGTGTCGAAATTTTGAGTCTCTGTAAAAGTGATCAGAACTGTTTTCTGATCACCCGTGGAGGTAGCTCTTGTTTCCAGGAGTCCAGCGCAACAAACGGTGAGAAAAACGGACAAGAAACGAGTCCCCAGGAGCCGATCAAAGTTTGATCCCCGTACAGCGTTTGCAACACTGTTCATCCTCGGTCAACTGTTCCCACTCGGTCAACTGTTCCAACTCGGTCAACTGTTCCAACTCGGTCCACTGTTCCAACTCGGTCCACTGTCACTGTTCATAACAGAGGCCCAGATATTTTCCGCACTATTCACAGCCCACTTGTTTCAGCCCGTACTGTTTCGGACTGTAACTATTCACAGCCCACTTGTTTCAGCCCGTACTCTTTACAGCCCAACCACTGTTTTTTGGCCCGTCACTGTTCATCGGCCCGGTCCGCGTAAAGCCCCACACTATTCATCAATTCCTGTTGACCAACCAGATCCGGCTCATTGTTCGTCTGATTTCAGCAAAGTCAGACTCGTTTCCACCATTTTCGACCGTTCCGGACGCAACCGTGCAATCAGTTTCTGCAGATTCAGCTCCTAAGTTATTGATATAGCTTAGTTAGAGTTGTTTATCATTTCAAGTACTTTTCGGCGTCATAAATATCTTCGGTCTAAATGGCGGCGGAAATCCCAAGCACAAGCAGACCTTGGCAAAGAAGTTCGATGTCCAACGCAAAGTTCGAGGTGGAGAAATTTAACGGCACCAACAACTTTGGCATGTGGCAATGCGAAGTTCAAGATCTCTTATTTCGGGAAGGTTCACATATCGCTTTGGAAACCAAGCCCAAGGATATGTCCGATGATGATTGGTATTTCGTCAATCGTCAAGCTTGTGGAACAATCAGACTCTGCTTGGCCAAAGATCAGAAATACTTTGTCATGAAAGAGACTATGGCAATATGTCTCTGGAAGAAACTGGAGGACAAATACATGACGAAAAGCGTAGAGAACCGCCTCTACCTGAAGAAGTAGCTCTATCGTTTTCAGTACAAGGAAGGTACCTCCATGAGTGAACATCTTGATAATTTTAACAAGATTCTTGCTGATCTACTAAATCTTGATGTCGACCCTCTTGATGAGGACAAGGCACTATTGTTGTTAAACTCTTTGCCTGAAAGATATGAACATTTAACAACAACTTTGCTATATGGTAAAGATGAGGTTAAATTCAGTGATGTTTCAAATGCTTTGGTGAACAACGAGTATCGAAGGAAGGACCAGCGCGATCACAAGGAAGCATCACCAGCAGCCTTGACAGTCTCCAGAGGCAGGGATAACAACAGATCTGATAAATCCAGTGGGCGAGGCCGATCTCGCTCAAAGTCAAAAGGACCTTCATCACGTCAACGTCTTGGGAAGGATGAATGTGCCTATTGTCACCAAAAGGGGCACTGGAAGAAAGATTGTCCAAATAACGGCAAGACAGATGCAAATGTAGCACAGAAAGCTGAAGAAGATTCTGCATTCTCAGTTTCATCTATAGGCATTCAGTCTGATAGATGGATTTTAGATTCCGGATGTTCCTATCATATGTGTCCGAATCGCCATTGGTTCTCAAAATTGGATGAGTTCGATGGAGGAGTCGTGGTCATGGGCAACAACAATACCTGCCGCACAAAAGGTATTGGAACTATACGCCTTAAGATGCATGACGGTACAACAAGACGGCTCACGGACGTCAGATATGTTCCAGATCTGAAGAAAAATCTGATTTCCCTTGGAGTCCTTGATTCCAGCGGTTACAAGGTAACCATTGAAGGTGGAGTCCTGAAGGTTGTACGTGGAGCACTCTTGGCCATGAAGGGTACTCAGAAAGGAAATCTTTATTTCCTTGACGGACACACAGTAATCGGAAGTGTCTCAGCTTGCACCAGTTCTAGTGATGTTTCATCAGACACTTCCCGACTTTGGCACATGCGGCTCGGACATGTTGGAGAGAAAGCTCTTCAAACCTTGATTAAGCAAGGCTCTCTGAAAGGTGCAAAAACCGGAAAACTTGACTTCTGCGAGCACTGTATCCTAGGCAAGCAGACGAGAGTCAAGTTTGGAACTGCCATCCACCGCACAAAAGGAACATTAGATTATGTTCATACCGACGTCTGGGGACCCTCTCAAAATGCTTCATTGGGAGGTAAACGTTGGTTTGTTACTTTTATTGATGATTTCTCTCGTTATGTTTGGGTTTATACCATGAAGCACAAAGATGAAGTGCTCGATACCTTTCTTATATGGAAGAAAATGGTAGAAACCCAAACGGGAAGGAAGATTAAGAGGCTCAGATCTGATAATGGAGGAGAATACAAGTCAGACCCATTTCAGAAATTTTGTGAGAATGAAGGGATTGTCAGACATTTCACAGTCCCAGGCACGCCACAACAAAACGGTGTTGCTGAACGCATGAATCGTACTTTGATAGATAAAGTTCGCTGCATGTTATCTCATTCTGGACTGAGCAAGGCATTTTGGGCTGAAGCTTTGTCATATGCCTCTCATATCATCAATCGACTTCCTGCAACAGCACTAGATGACAAAACTCCCAAGGAGGTATGGTCTGGACACCCCGTTTCAGATTATGATTCTCTGCGCATTTTTGGATGCACTGCATATTTCCATGTGAAGGAATCCAAACTGGATCCTAGGTCCAAGAAAGCGATTTTCATGGGCTTTAGTGAAGGAGTTAAGGCTTTCAGACTATGGAACCCTGATACAAAGACAATTGTCAAAAGTCGAGATGTAACTTTTGATGAATCTGTGATGTTAAAGCATACAGTTTCTGATAAAGAAATTCGCGATTCAGATTTGCCTCAGCAGGTGGAGTTAGATATTCCAGTAACTCCTAGCAAGTTAGCAGAGATATCCAACCATCCTGAAGAAGAAGAGGAAATCTCAGTTGAGGTGGAGGCTCCAGGACCAGACATCAGTCAAGAACCAGATTCAATTGCCACCAGTCGACCAAGAAGAGAAATCCGCAAACCTGCTCGGTACACTGACATGGTTGCATATGCATTTCCAGTCACCGGAGACGATATTCCATACAATTACAAAGATGCTGTTCAGAGTATGGAAAGTGATAAGTGGAAAATGGCAATGAATGAGGAGATGACATCACTCCATCATAATCAGACTTGGAAGTTGGTTCCACTTCCAAAAGGAAAGAAATCAATTGGCTGCAAATGGATTTTCGCTAAGAAGGAAGGCTCTCCCAGCACAGATGGTATCCGATACAAAGCCAGACTGGTAGCAAAAGGCTACGCTCAGAGGGAAGGAATTGACTACAATGAGGTATTCTCACCTGTTGTTAAGCATTCGTCAATTCGAATATTATTGGCTTTGGTTGCACAGTTTGATCTCGAGTTAGCCCAACTCGATGTCAAAACTGCTTTTCTGCATGGTAATTTGGACGAGGAGATATATATGTCTCAACCAGATGGATTCAAAGTACCAGGAAGAGAGAATTGGGCTTGCAAGTTGAGCAAGTCACTGTATGGCCTGAAGCAGTCACCGAGACAGTGGTACAAGCGATTTGACAGCTTCATCCAAGGGCAAAAATATACTCGGAGTCAGTTTGATCATTGTGTCTACTATCGCAAACTTCAAGATGGTACATTTATCTACTTGCTTTTATATGTAGATGATATGTTAATCGCATCTAAAAGCAAGGTGGAGATCAACAAGCTCAAGGCTCAATTGAGCTCAGAGTTTGAAATGAAGGATCTTGGAGAGGCCAGAAAAATTCTCGGGATGGAGATAACTCGAGACAGAGTCAAAGGCAAAATCTGTTTGACTCAGACTCAGTACTTGAAGAAAGTTCTTCAAACTTTTGACATCGGCAATGACACAAAACCTGTGAGCACACCATTGGCACCACATTTCAAGCTAAGTTCATCAATGTCACCAAATTCCGAGGATCAGAAGAAGCAAATGGAGAAGATTCCATATGCAAATGCTGTTGGTGCCTTGATGTATGCTATGGTGTGTACCAGACCTGACATTTCACATGCTGTAAGTATGGTAAGTCGTTACATGCACAACCCTGGTAAAGGCCACTGGCAAGCAGTGAAGTGGATTCTACGGTATATTCATGGTACTGTGGATATTGGTTTAAAGTTCGAGAGAGATTCGAATAATTGTAAGCATCTAGTCGGATATGTGGATTCGGACTATGCTGGAGATCTTGACAAGCGCAGATCTACTACTGGTTATGTTTTCACTATGGCAGGAGGACCAGTGAGTTGGAGATCAACACTACAGTCAACAGTTGCTTTGTCTACTACAGAGGCAGAGTACATGGCAGTAACAGAAGCTTTCAAGGAAGCAATCTGGCTTCATGGATTGACTAAAAACTTGGGAATTGTGCAGAAGAATGTTGAAGTTTTCTGCGACAGCCAGAGTGCCATTTGTTTGGCAAAGAACCAAGTTCATCACAGTCGAACGAAGCATATTGATGTTCGTTTTCATTTTGTTCGAGAAATAGTAGAAGAAGGGAGTATTCTTCTTCAAAAGATCAAGACTGCAGATAACCCTGCAGATATGCTTACAAAGGTGGTTACCGGGATCAAGTTCCAACATTGTTTGGACTTGATCAACATCTCACGAGTTTGGAGTGCCTAAGGGCACTAATGGAGGCAGCAACAGTTTGGTGTCCTGTTCACATGACGTGGAGGTGGAGATTTGTGGGGGACCACGCCCCATGTGGGAAACCAAATGATGGCGCATGGGGTTTACAAAAGTGGGAGACACCGTGGCTTGGCGTGGCAGACAAAGGGAGCTTGGCGTGGCAGACAAAGGGGAGCTTGGCGTGGCAGACAAACAAGACTGCGTGGCAGACAACATGCGCCGAAAGTACAGCCACGCGCCGCGCGCCGAAAGAGCAGCCACGCGCCGAATTTCTTGATTAAAATATAAATATATTATATTATATTATATATTTATAATTACGATATTGCCCCCGAATACACCTATAAATAGGACTCAATTTCAGTATTCAAGATTCATTCCTGAGAGTTAGAGAGTTCTGTTCTGAGATCTATTCTTAAGAGATCTAGTCTGTAATATTCACCTAAGGGTGTACTTTGTATTCTCTAATAATACAAGTTTGCTGTCTCCCGTGGATGTAGGTAATTTGCCGAACCACGTTAAATCTGTTGTCTTGTTTTTCCTTTCATACTTTATCCAGTTTCCGCACAACAATAACAACCTTAACTAACTAGGTGAGCTGAAACAGAGTTAATAAACTGTTAGACTAACTAACTATCAAAACAATTATTTACTCAATCAGAAGTAAAGGAAGACCAATTCTATTTTTTAATACAATTCTTAACTCATGTTGATGTTACGTTGTTTATATAAAACATAAGAAACCATTTTTTTTAAACTGGTTAGAGATGGTTACACCCAGGGGCGTAGCTAGTAATTTTTTTCGGGTAAGCTAAAAAATTTTCTTAAAAAAATCTCGACAATACGATAAGAATCACAAGAGGTTTTGGGCAATTTGAGCATTGATTTAGAGCTATGATTTGAATATTGATTTGGCGTTGATTTGGAGATACAATTTGAGCATTAATTTGGAGCTCCAATTTAGCCAATTTGAATTTTAGGAAAGAAGAAGAAAAGTCTTGAGTAATTGGACCATTGATTTAGAGCTACGATTGGACATTTACAATTTGAGCGATTTGGCCGTTGAATTAGTGATTAAGGGTATAAATTAAGGATATTATGGAATAATTTTTAAAAAATATTTTCCTAGCCTAGGCTAGCCATAAATAGCTACATCATGTATCAAAGATAATTTAATGTAGTTCAAGCATACGTAATGAAGACATCTGCCTAAGTTAATTAAGAAAATTAACTTATTAATATCTCATAAGGTTAATAAAGGTAAAATAAGACTTAAAATAACATAAAAAAGATAATTATAAAATGTATAAACTACTAATTTCATTCCCAATGGCTGATCGTTTAGTTAAATGGGAAGAGACTTGATATACAAATGAATGTGAATGCATGCTAGTGTTAAAAGAAAATATTTATTTTTTATTTCAAATAATTAGTACATCTCACTTTTTTTTTATTTTTTTCATAGGAAGTATTTTTTTAAAAATAATAATAATAATAATAATAATAATAATAGCTATATGATGTGACATGGGTTATTTTTTCTCATTTTTTTGGTATGTCATTTTAAAAAAAAATTATTTAATGTTGACTTATTTTCAATTATTTATAATTTATTTATTAATAATTATTATTGTATTTTTTTAAATAGTGACAAATGAATATTGAGTAGAAGGATATATAAAGAAGAAAAACTAAAATTGTAGGATTGTTGGAGCTGAACCTCATAAGTTAAGGTATCCAATTATACTACTCTACCACCTAGGCTAACGTCAAATGATATGTTTATTAAAGAAGAAGTAATATATTTATAAAAAATTTACTTGAGCTACGGCAGACTAAAGTATGAGTAGCTACGCCACTGGTTACACCGTACACTGTCATATAATACACTATTGAGAAATTTGTGGAGATTGGAGTCTCTCCAACATTTTTTTTTTTAATCGTGTGAACATATATATGATGACCCTTTCCCAGATTCCATTCAAGTTGGAATTAGTTATAATGTTACAATATTGATTGATTTAATATATATGTTAATTAATTAATTCCCATGCAAGTTGGACAAGAGACGAATATATATTTTAAATAAGGAGTAGGCCAACTTGGATGCGGTAGGTTTCAGCAAGCTAAACTGAAATACTAAGTAATTATTGTGTGGCGATTATAATATTTCTCCAACAACAAGGATGGCTAGAATAAATTATACCATATATACATAATTTTTTTGAAAGTAACTCACATACAAAAGTACATCCTAGGGTAGGTCGTTGGAATAAATTATACCATATGGTAATAATTAATGCGCTAAGTTCTTTATTAAATGATGATATATATAATTATATATGCCGGCATCTACAAGAGATTTGTACTCTCTCATGACGTACTCGTGGATGACATAATACCCGTTACGTAAAAATGATTTCGTCACTTTTGGAAAAAAATTCTATATAACCATAGGTCCCGTTTTACTGATGCATAGATGAAATCACGTATATAACGTACTCGGATGACACCAATTACAAAAATAGGAATTTAAAAAAAGAAATGACGTGAACTGAAATTAAATCATTTTTTTTATTTAATATGTTAAAATGTGTCTAAGGTTTAGTTTCTTTTATTTATTTCTTTTGTAAAATATCTTTTTATTTTATTTTATAGTTAAGCACGTCTATTAGGTCTCCAATACTATTAGATTATGTGTTAATAAATTAACAATAAAAAAATAAGATTATAAATGTAGCATGATAAGTATGCTATAAATAAGATGAGGTAGTAGTGTATAATTAAAATCTATTGTCAAAGGTGTTGGTTAAATGATTGGATAGAAAAAAAATTATCAAGAGATCACGAGTTCAAATTTTATCTATTTATTTCTCTTCTAAGGTATATGTAAGTTCGAATGAAATTTTTTTTCAAGATTTCAGGGGTTCCCTTTATGAGCTAGTGACTTGTACCACTTAGAATTAGTGGGATGAGTGAAAGATGACTTAAACACTTTGATCTTAAAAAATAAATAAAAACACTGTTGTCTCAAGAAGTAGACATCCTAAAATTCAAATTTATGAATATTATCTAATATATTTTCTTAATATTACTTTTAAGAGTTGTTCCATGGTCTTAACCTTTTATATATAGCGCTCCAATAGATGGCATCACACTGCTGACGTACGTATAAAGCACGATATGACATCTTTGACGAAGAGATCAGCTGCTAATTCACATAAGACCGAGTATATACTTGTTTTTGCATTTCACCCACTAAACGCATTTAAGAAAAAGGAAGAAAGGAACCTTCTTGCTAGGTGCGTGCATTCTCCGTACATACATGTTGTAGTTGAAGCATTTCTTAATATTTAATTGATTAGGTAGCTAATTAAATCATAAATTAAGAGGGTTGCTAGTTACATCCTATTTACGAACTATCATTACTCTACGAAACGAAAAAAAATATCCACCATCTTCTTTATCTTTTTTCTTTAATTCTTTATACAAATCACTTCTCTAATTTATATTTTTTGTTGCTTGGAAGAACAAATTTAAAGTCTTTTTGATATCTTTTGAAAGATTTAAACCATTTTGAGAAGTATTTTGTGTATTTGAATAGTTCATTGGTTCTTTTTTTTTTAAACAAAAAATTGCGCTTTAGTTCGGTCTTGCATGGCCGAACCTCTTATTTTTTTTATTTTTTTAAATTTTTTACCTTTTTTGTAGGTCTAAATGTTAGTAAGTAAATAAAAAATATCAAGAAATGCCTAGAAATACATGTTAGAAGGTAAAAAAAATAAAATAAAAAAATAAGAGATTCGGCCTTAAACCGTAGTTTCGACCACAGGTAGTCGAACCTACTTCATAAGATTTGGCCCTTTGCCATCGAGCCTGCTGTATAAGGTTCAACCATGCAGCGCCGAACCAAAGTATAATTTTTTACAAAAAAAAACTAACAAACTATTTGAATGCTGGAAAATTTGGGGTTTGGAGAAAAAAATGATGGGAAATAAAGAGAGGGAAAAGAAAATGATAGAAAACTATGGCTTTGGAGTTGGGGGTTTGGGTTTTAAGGAGAAGAAAATGATGGGAGGAAGAAGATGATGGTGGTGTTGAAATGGAAAGGGTAATTTAAGATTTTTTGATTTTTTGGCTAGGGTGGGAATAATATTAATATCTTGGGTAGGATAGTTCTAGGAATGGTGGTGATGATAGTCCATAATTAGGATGAAATAGCAGCCCTCTATTATAAACCTAGTCTCGTCATTCTAGTACAAATAAGATATCAAAACCAGATTTCTACTCAACACTAAAGCTCTATCAATGTTAGATTTCCAACCAAATTCCCAAAGGAAATGGTACATATATATATATATATATATATATATATATAAAGCTTTACTAGAGTACACAATTCACAACAATATTACAATAATTCATAGTTTCCCACAACTTGGTGAAGGCCTACTTTAGTACTTTATGCCTTTAATTATTACATAATGATTTTCAAGACAAGAAGTTGATTACAACTCTACCAAACCACTTGCCTCTTGCTGGGTCTCAAAGTTTAGCTCTGCCCAAGTTGCTGGTTGTAGTACTCGATGATTTACATGGAAGTTGTAGCTCTTTCCAGTCATCAGCATCATCAATTTCAGTGAAAAATGCACCCACCATATCATTAGTTACCAGCTCTAGTTTTGATGGTTTCCACTGATTTAATTTTAAAATCACATAAAACTCTGTGTCAGTAAGCTAAGATATATACATATATACAAATGAAATGAATATATGGAGTCAATTAAGTAAACAATTAATGAAAGGAGTTTCCAATTTGGTACCTGTGGTTTTTTGTCTTTGTCCAATAATATTGCCCTTGTACCCTGTATTTTGATATTAGAGTTTCGGTATTAGAGAACTGAAATGATTTATTATATATAATGCATTAAACCCACAAATAATTAGTATAGGTTTCGCTTGTAATGACCTCGAAGAAATCAGTATTGACGGTTCCACGCAATGCATGGGAGAACATTCTAAATTCACGGATTAGACACTGATTAAGGTCTTGCTTCCTGCCTTCTCTTATCTGATCATAAATGAGGAATTAAGATACGTAAATCCATTAATTGAAACATACATATAAGTTTAATAAGGCAATTCTTTGGCTCAGAAGGAGAAGAATTTCAAATAAGCAATGCTATGGTTTGTTCTTTAAGTAGTTATCAAAAAATATATTCATTTACCGATCTGAGGAATATTTTAAGGCTTGTTGGTGATCCTGAGTTCATAGATTTGATTGCTGCAGCCACCCATTTTTCACCTTTCACAGCTTCATGCTCCTGCAACAAATTACCACATTAGATTTTAGGTTTTGTTTTATTTTGGATTTTTTGTGTTTTCCTTCTTTTTTTTTTTTTGGGATGAAAATGAAATAACTGGGGTTCTTATAATCCAAGATTAACTTTGGTATTGAAGTCCATCTAGCCCTTGCTTAGTTAGTTGGCACCCCTCCTCCATTCAAAAGTGGGTAGGGTTTCCCACAAAATGATGGGATAACCATTTATTAGTTCTCTATAATCTTGTTATGTGTCTTTCGTCCTTGTTGTGAGGTCCTATGATGCATGCAAAGTACTTTCAACAGAAGAATAGCTCACAAAATCCCACAATATGGTTATTAGTTCTCCTACCAACAAAAGTATACTCTTAGAGCTCGTTTCGTACGCGAAATTGAATGAGATAAGACTTTTTTTAGTCTTAAGCCCATGTTTGACTGTCAATCAGAATAAGATAAAAAATAATCTTATCTTTATTTTTATTATATTATAATGGGATAAAAGAGTGATGATAAAAAAGGAGAAGATTATTTTTATCCTATTATAATAGATTTTGTATTTTTTTTTAATTCTATTTTATATAATTTCATAAAAATAATCTTATCTTATTTCGTACACCAAATGATCCCTTAGTTGATGTGAAGGCTTTGCCTTCAGGTTCTAGGACCTCTGCCCTTAAATGGGGTTACGTTCATCCACTAAAATAATTCATAATGTTAGCCAAATGTACCCCATAAATCAAAAATTATTATAATCTTTGTTAAAAGAAAAAAAAGAAGGGATGTTGAAGTGCTTACCAGAGCAGAAACTATTTCCTCAATTGTATTCTTAGAGAAGCACTTGTTGATGACATCCAAACTGAACCAACATTTCAAATAATTAAATGTCAAGAGAAGACAGGTATATGAGGAAGAAAGACATGGTTAATTATTGACCAAATCACCTCTTATAAACGCTTTCCTCTCTTAAAAATGGTCTTTGTGCAAACCCCTCAAGAATAGCATTAGTAACTACTGGATCTGAAGAAGTACTCATACATAGTTCTTTTTCTAGTGATGGCAAGTTCTGTCGTAACAGATTTCGATTATCATATATATGATATAATACCATATAATATAGTATCCATCAGAGTTTTTTCATAAACAAAGAGAGCGATTGTTATGAATCTTAAATATTCCTATGTGGAAAAAGAGTAAAAATATCATACTGAGGCTCCTTTCCTCTTGCAAGTCAGTTTTTAAGAGTATGTATTATTTATGGGTTCGTATCAATTAATATCAGTAGTTAATTTAATAAAGTGTTAAAATGATCTGAGATATATACTTAAATTTATACTTAAACTGATGTGACAATACATCACATTACTAAATCATTAGAAAAAAAAATCTCCAATTACTGTACACTACACAGTCACACTATATCAGTATGGGTATGATTTTAGGTCGTAAAAATTTTTTTCTTAATTTAATTAGATTGGATTTTGACTTGAAGGTCACCTGTTAAAATTCATAAATTAACAACCTCTCCAATATGAAAAGTCACATACATCATTCTTTGTTTTTTCCGGTAGAGTCAAGGCCCTTGTAGTGGTGGGAGCTTGTTTAATAGTTACACCTTTTCTCAAGAAAAAAATAATGAATAAAAGACTATATATATATTAGATATATACCACTGAAGGAATAAAGTGGGTAGCAAGGCCACAAGCAAGCATTTCAGCTCCATCTATCGGTGCACCAGTAAGCCCCAAGTATTCTCCTGTTAAATGAAATGCCAATGATAATAAGCAAAGCTAGACTTTAATTACCATTTTGATGTTAATTAGTGAAAGAAACTTATATTAAGAATGTTAATTACCAAAGAAGCCAGGAAGCCTAGATAGAAAATGTGATGCACCAACATCAGGGAAGAGTCCCAGTGATACTTCTGGCATGGCAAATACCTGCATGTTCAACGCAATTTTATAAATAAACATCTAATGTTGATATATTGATTTCAAATTAAATGACTAAGTATTCCGTTTTGGTGGGGTGATTGGCTTAGGGGCTCGGGGAATCTTGTGCCGGCCTAGGGTTGTGGCTTACGGGCAGAATTACTAAAGAAATGGAGTAATTAAAGTGAGAAATTAATTACAGATTTTTCAGTGACAACACGAAATCTCCCGTGCATTGATAATCCAGCGCCACCTCCCATGACAATTCCATTGATAATCGAAATCTTTAAGCAAGCTTTCTCCATTAGTGTGAAATCAACATTGGGATAAAATCAAATGAAAAATAACTCATAATAAAAACTACACACACACGCATATATATATATAAAATATAATGATGATCAGCATAAATACTAAACATGTTAAATTAATTAATTTACCAAACAGAAGGGGTACTATCTCACCAGTGGCTTTTCATATGTAGCTATTAAGTGATCTAAGGTGAGTTGTTTGCTGTAAAAGCTCGTGCCAAAACTCCAATGACCTGATATACGACATATTAATTTAATTATTAGTACTGTTGAGTTTACAAACCATGTACTAAAATATATATTTATGTGAGCAGTCGATGTAGGAGCCAAGATCTCCATTGGTACCCGTATAAATTAAAGAAAATTTAAAATAAAAACTTTACCTAAAGTTACATAGCGGGCAACGCTTGCTGCATCACCACCGGCACAAAATGCTTTTCCATTTCCCTGGAAATGAAAAAGGACTTTGAATTTATATTCAATAGAAATAAGAAAATATCTTAACCCTTTTTCTTAAAATCTTACGAAATGGACATTCAATTAAATCATGCTATACTTGTATATAATTAGTGTGAAATAAAATTCGAGTTAATTAATGGAGCATGAAAATTAAAGACATCATGATTGCCCTCAAATTTGACCTACATGACATTAATGGGGGTATGTATGTATTAGTGCATTAATTCTTACCTTCAAAATCACCAACTTGACACTATATTGCTTCTCAAAAGCTTTAAGATTCTTCAGTAATACAGAAACCTGAAGTGCAATTACTATGCAGATAAGATTTTGGCTCATGATGATAATAATCATATATTAATAGAGTTAAGCACCAATAAATTAACTAAATAAATACCAGATATAACATATAAATAGTCCTTTAAAATTAAATTTGCGTGCTGCTTATTCATTATAATAACTATTGTTTTCCTTATTTTTGGTACAAAAAATATTTGTAATTGTTTTCAAGTAATCAATGTACAAGCTTTATAAAGAAATATCCAAAGAAATTCAATGTTTAATTTTTAAGTTTTACATATATACCTCCATATATATCCAATTAATGCTTTAATTTCCATGAATAACCATATATTAATGTATGAGTATTTACATTTATATATATATATATCTTACCATATCATAAGTGAGTGAGTTTAGCTTTTGAGGCCTGTTTAGTGTTAGTATTCCTGCGGAGGACTTCTCTTCGACAAGAACCTGAAAATAAGAACTTTCTTCTTTTCCATCAACTTGTAATTATTAATCCTTTCAATATTGCCTTGCCACCCAAATAATTATTAATTTTGCTTTGATACCGATTTGTTCTATGTAATCCAAAACAGAAATTAAGAGAAAATGTATATAAGATGAAAAAGATGGAAGCATACCAAGTTTTCTTCAGGACTTCCTAAAGAGCTGAACGAATTCATGATACAATTAGTATATACCAAAATGGAGACTAGCTAGTAGAAAAGAGTAGTGTCTTCTAATTACTTCCCTTGTTCCCTTTTTATATGCATAGATGAATGAGTGAGGAAGGGCTTTTTACATGATTACCCTTCAAAAAAAAAATAATTCCACAAATACCATCCCCTAAAAAATAATGTTACATTTTACTGTTCACTGTACAGTCATCGCACAGTCAGCACGCCACGTCGGCGCGGAGGTGGCTTTTTTTTAAAGTGAAGGGAAGGCGTCTTTTGAAAAGACGCCTTTCCTTCACAATTTTTTTTAGTGAATGGAAGGCGTCTTTTTCCATTCAAAATTTTTTTTTTTTTTGAAACAGAAGGCGTCTTTTAAAAAGACGCCTTCTGTTTAATTTTTTTTTTTTTGAAATGTCCACTGCACCGTCTTTCTCCTCCTTCCAAATGCATTGAAACATCTCTCTCATAATACACAATCCTAAAGCTACCCAGTAGAAATCTAATGCTACTGCAATCCTCAAATGTCTTCCTTATTCCTCTCAAGCTAGTTGTGTACAGAATGACCGACTCACTTCCTCCTGGTGGGCACTTCTCTTCAAATTTCAACAGTGGATTTCCTTCCACTTCCCTATCTTCTGACAGTTTTTTCCTCCTCAATTCTCCTCAACTTCTGTTTTTCAGCTCTATCTTTCTTACCCTCTTCCTGGGTTGTCATGTGTTCCATCACTGCCTGCACAAATGCCATTAGCAACTTGGGATCAAACAAGCCTCCTGAATTCATATCCGGCCTTCTGAATGAAACATCAATTTCTGCCAACTGGGTAGGCTCTGCTGATACTAAATTCTCAGAATTCTCCATGGCAGGAGCCATTTTTTGGTAAGAAGATTGGTGCAGAATCCTGTGATTTTGGCTTCCAGGCTCTGGAAACATGAGATTTTCAGAGTTTCCTCTAGCGGGGGCTAATGGGCCATTTCCTTTTAGTACAGAGGATGGGCCAATGTTTTCTTTGTTGCCAACATCATCACCACCAAACAACTCCATTTCTTCTTTATCTTCAAGGTCTCTCAAGAGTTCAGAAGCTTCGTCGTTGACGATATCGGGTTCCATCACAGGAAGATTTTTGCTCTGATGATTAGCTCTCTCATCTTGCTCCTTGCATTCCAACGAACTTCTTGTAGATTTTTGATTTGGATCTTAAAAAATGCGGTCTAACCACCCATCTGAGGCAGCACTGACATTGGGTGCTTGTATTAATTTTCATGGCCACAAAATTTCAAAAGCAGTAGGAGAAAGACGGTGCAGTGGACATGAAAAAAAAAAATTTAAACAGAAGGCGTCTTTTGAAAAGACGCCTTCCATTCACTTAAAAAAAAAAATTTAAAGGGAATGCGTCTTTTGAAAAGACGCATTCCCTTCACTTTAAAAAAAAGCCACCTCCGCGCCGACGTGGCGCGCTGACTGTGCGATGACTGTGCAATAAACAGTAAAATGTGGCAAATGTGACATTATTTTTTAGAGGATGGTATTTGTGAAATTATTTTTTTTTAAAGGGTAATCATGTAAAAAGCCCAAGTGAGGAAGGTAGGTGTCCACTTGGATTTTCCAATCTTTTCTTTATATATTTTTTTAATCGTGTGTGAACATGTACACGACCCTTTACCCAAATTCCCATAGAATTATGGTGTCCACTTGGATTTTCCAATCTTTTCTTTTTAATAATTTTTTGATATATTTCTTTTTAATCATGTGTGAACATATACATGACCCTTTACTGTGTAACTAAACATATATATTCATTGAATATTAATGTTTTACAAATTACATGTAATAAATAATCATATATGCATGTTTAGTTATATATATATATATAGTTACAACTTTTTAGAATTAAATTAATATTTTTCTATTAGTATAATGTTATATTGATCAATTAATGCATATATTAGTTAATTAATTCCTATGCAAGTTGGACAAGAGACGACAGAATGTATATACTTTTATGAGGAGCAGTTGAGGTTGGATATTGCTGTAGGTTTCAGCAAGGTGTAGTTAATTAATGCATATTGTCCTTTGATTCTTATTTAATTTATATAATCTTATGGTCTTGTTTAATTTATGTTTTGGGATATAATATTTTTCGATAACAAGAATGGCTAGTATAAATTAACCATACTAAACATTTGACAACTTGATATATATTTTATGCCCTAAGGTTCATTATTAAATTATAATGATATATAATTATATATTCCGGCATCTACAAGAACTTGGTACTTTTAAATTAGTAATATCATGACGTACTCGTGTATGACACTTTTGATCAAAACATAACCATTGTGTTAAATAGATAACATACTAATATCTATTGGAAATTAAAAATTGAAGCTTTTTCTTATTCTCTACTCTTTGACTTCGCGATGAAAGACCAAAGCGTTGGGGTGTGTAAATTTTCAGCATATAGGGAAATAACTCTGTTTATATTTATGGTCAAACTAATGGGCTTACCCAACTTGAGCCCATAGATAAGCCCAAAAGCCCAAGTCTATGTTATACAGACTTTTAGTAATCATCTTAGGTGTCTCAAATCTTCTCAATGTGATCAAAACTATTCATCAAGCTAACCCGGTCAACTCTTACTAATAACCAACCATTGACCGGCATATTGTACACAATTCACCACAATATTGATATCCACAATAATTAATATTCTTCCCCCAACTTGTGTTTGAAGGCTACTTTATGCCTTCATTACATAATTATTTTGGAGACTACGGGCTTGTTGGGTATTCCTTCTACTTATAGTTTATGAATTTTATAAAAGTGCTTATAAAAGAAGTTCTTACAAAAAACTTATTGATAATTTTATTTAAAAAGTATTTTTGGTAGTTATTTTAGTATCCAAAATATAGTTTAAAAAGACTAAAATTGTAGAAGCAGAATGAAGAAGCTGCCTGGAAATAACTTCTTCAAATTGCGATAGATCTGCGATTATTGACAGTTAGTAAAAGCAAACAAATGGGTCAAACTCTATTTCTGCTTATAAAAAGTGAAAAAAGTTTTACTATTGTAGTAACAAACAAGCCCTACAAGTTACAACAACTACCAATTACCATTCACTTCTTTTTGGGTATTAAAGTTTAGCTCTGCCCAATTTGGTTAAACTAAATTTACATGGAAGTTAGGCGTGTCAGTAAATTGATTCAAACTACAGAACCGAAATGAACCGGTGTGTTCAGTTCGGTTTAGGGTCTTTAATCTGTTCGATTTCGCTTTGGAGGTTTTAAAAACCAATCGGTTCGGTTGGGTTTGATAGTTTTTTTTGTTCTTTATTTAATTTTGTTTAGGAAATGAGATGTAAATTGATTAATTTTTTTTTATTTTTATGATAAAAAATGATATTATTATTGCATGCATGTGAGATAATAAATACTTTGATGTGAATTTTGAACTTTGAAATTGTCATTTGATGTTGTTATTATACTATGTATGTTAAATATTTCTATATGGGTATTAATGCAATATGATATATTGATACATATATTGATGAAATAATTTCTTTTTTGTAACATTACATGATCATATTGTATTATTTGTAATATGTTTCTTCTAATTTTAAAAATTATATTTTACACGTTAAAAAATATTAACCGATCAATCCAAACCGAACCAAACCAATTGATTCAGCTTAAGGGGGTATAATCGGTCCGGTTTTAGTTTACAAAAAATCAAATCAATGCCTATCCGTTCGGTTTGCGATTTGGGGTCTAAACCGATCCAAACTGAATCGATGACACTCCTAATGGTAACCAGCTCTATTTTTGATGTTTTCCACTGTATTAATTTTAAAATCACAGATACAAATGAAGGAAAGCATGATTAACATGATATCAACTATATACCAAACTACGATAGTTAAGCAATTGAACTGCTACTTGCAAAACAAATAGAACCACATATGAATTAACCAATGAAATCAATTTTGCACTTGGTACCTGTGGTTTCTTGTGTTTCTCATATAGTATTGCCCTGGTGCCCTGCATTTTAATCATGTCAATAGTCTTCAAAGTTTAGGATTTAGAATTTAAGGTTTAAAGCACTAATCCTTTACCAACAAGGGTTCATTCATTGGTTCAGGGAGCGAATTACGAGGTGTAGTTGAAATACTTATAACAAGTTCGAGCTCGCCCTAGTCTATTCCTATTGGGAGAGGCGCCCTTGCCCCTACAAATCCTTGATGTAATACTCCAAAATTTTCGTAAATTTATAACATACATGGTACCTTGATTAATATGTACATTACATCATGTATAATATATAACAAATATTGTTGGACAAAAATAATATTGTAAGTCCATGATTAAGCCCATGTCAAAGATGTTGGATCCATAAATATTAAATTCATGATCAAGCCCAAGACTAAGCCCAAGACAAGGCCCAATACTAAGTTCAAGCTCATTATCTAGAAGTTAGGTGAATTATTGGTGAAAAAGTGGTCAAAAGTGGATTATATGTGTAAGGCTATAATTTTTTGGTGAATTTTAAATTGTGTGGTTGTGATGTGTTGTAAACTAGTATAAATAGGTGTGTTTGACATTCATTACAAACCATCCAAGTGAGAGTGCGAACTCAAGTGTAGAGAGTTCAAGTGAGAGCTAGAAGTATTCTAGAAAATATTGTGAGAGTTATAGTAGTTTGTAGTATAAATGCTAGTAGTAATTGAGTGATGCATAGTATGCTCTGTACTTGCCCATTTGTGGATCTTGTACATCATAAATGATCACCATTTACTATTACTTTTATTGAGTGATATATTAGTAAGGTGTGATCCCTATCCCAAATTTGTCCAAACACCCAACCTAAGTCAACACTTCAAGGGTGGAGATTTATACGTGCCGAGGAACCTGAACGGGGGGTTACGCGTGTTCAAGTGGGTGTGATCCTTGACTTTTTCCTTTATTCTTATTTATTTCTAGCATGTTACATCATCTCTAGTTAGATGGTTGTGCGTGAATTACCTTCTTAAATTATTTACATGATAGTCATTATTGTGATGCATGTATTATATTTTTTCATAAAGTTATCATGCACTTTCATTATATCTAATATTCACTTACATCATACCATTTAAGCATGTACCTTGGTATATAAAATCCATGTTCAACACCATTACTCTGTTGAATTAGTAATTAATTTAATTAGTCAGACACAGTCTTGTCCCAAGTACATTTGAATAGTAAACCGGACGCAGCTTGCTGCTCTAAAAAAGTGGTATTTAAGCGAGACAATTGTGACTCCACCACTCAACGTGGAGACTAGTCTGGTTGATTTTATTGAGAACTATTCTTTTTGAGTAGCCTTGTGATATAATACTATTCACATATACAATACTATTCACTTGTACGAAATGATTATTGTTAAATTATGACATGATTTGAGTTGTTGGATGTTGTTCAATAATAGTTTTATAATGACATGATATGTTAATACATTACATTAATAATGTTGGTATGTTAGTCATATGATTTGTCTCACTAAAGACACTAAAAAAATAACAATAGATTGAAAAGTATTTTGGCCTAGCCTGGGATGTTCCAAATGGCCAAGGTTATGTGCCACAATGACCAGTGAATTCCGAACTCCATTCGAGAGGAGTTCTGAGGGAAAGGTATTTCCACCTGGGTGGTCTATGACCCAAATTGATGGTTAACGACCACACTTAAAACAAATTAATGTTGCAACGTAATATATACACTTGTATGAATATCTAATTGAATTTGATGTATTATGTTATTAATAAATAAGAGTTTAGGAATATTGTTTAAGTTGATCTACTGGGCATTAACTCACCCCTATTTCTTTTTCAAGAATGAATAATGCAGCATAAGCAATCCATGGGTCGGAGAGTAGTAGTAGCTAGTACTATTGGTGGCTTTGATTTAGCTATATGTAGTGGTTATTTGTATTTACTAGTAAGAATAATAGTTCCAATAGAAACAATATTGATATTTTAGTTTGATTTTAGTATGTCAAGTGTTTATGCTGGAGGTATTGCAAATAGTTTGAATGTTATTTATATTAGAACATGGTAGACATATGTATAATTTTAATACCATGTGAATTATTAAATGTTTATTAATAAATTTGTCTTTATTGATGAATTATGTCAAAATTTGAAATGAATCTAGTCTTTTGATGTCTGTAGGGTTGAGAATGTCAAAACGATAGGAATTTCTTGGTTAAATTAATGTATTAAGGTGAGACCAAGGTAATTATAGAGACATTCAGTCTCATGTGATTTAAATTGCAGGGACAGTAAAACTAGGGTTAAACAATGTCCCTAGACACGTAATTTTATTCTCATATTAATTATAAGGGCATTGCAAGAAAAAAGATAAACACTCACGCCCCGGTTAGGTTACTCTGATTAGTCTCTCTCTATCATGGCGCACGTGACCAGGTTGGAAAAATTGGGGTGTGACACTAGAATTCAGAGGGATTGGTCTCGCCCCAAATAGGAGGAGGATATCTATTGATTGTCGAAAAACCGGTACAAAAAAAAAGCACTAAGCAAAACAAATAATTAGGAGGAATTGCTTCTAACGATCGACCTCGAAGAAATGATTATTGACGGTTCCACATAATACATGAAAGAACATTAATTTAGAAGGAAAATGTTATAGTGATATCAAAAGTAGACATCCAAAGTGCACATCATTATTAAATACCATTAAATTACCTTGAATCATGTACCAACACATGATCCAAGGCAATCCAATGGTGTATGTGAGTGACGTACTCTTTGGATGTACATATTGTTAGTCACCTAAGAGGTGAATTGGGTGTCTTGGCCAATTTAGTCAATTTTATATTTTCTTACGCTATCCTTGAATTAGTTAAGACATTTGTTCAAATATATCTTGTGTAAAAGATAAATACATACATTTAAATGCAAAAACACAATGTTTTACGTGGTTCGAAAAATCTTTTTCTACTTCATGCCTAGAGAAACCTTCTCTAAGATTTCACTATTTTAGATTCATTTACTGGGTGTGAATCAAACCGTTACAAATGTCTTTTTACAGGTTCAAAACAAACCTATCATTTTACGGGCTAAGGATGAACCTTCTACTTCTTTTTACGGAATAAGAAAAAACCTAAAATCGTTTTACCAGGCTAAAGATAAACCACTTGACCCTTTTCAAGAGAAAGGTTGAAACTATTTTTGATTATAACCTAGAAATCTTAAGTGAATCAAATTTACTTGACTTGGTTGTTTCAATCTTGAAACAAACCAAAACTCTAATTACAAATATTATAATGAAGCTTAAGATATAACAATTTCAATCAATATAAGATATGAAATTAACACTCATGGATTGAGAAAACTTATAATCATATACTTTTCATGTATCCATATTGCCAATTTGAATGATGTTAAAAAATATACATGATTGATGCAAAAGATGAAGTGCAAGCCGATAAAACGAAGGGTTCCTTTTGGATTTTGATTTGAAGATAATGAAGATGAAGCTCGAAATCAAAAACTTTTTTGATCACTTAAAATTCTTGAAATGTATTTCTTCGAGGATGAAGATGGAAAGCATCGAAGATTTCTTTAAAGTGATGGAACTCAAAAAAATACTACTTAAAAACTTGTTGAAATCGCAAGAAAACTTCAAATGATTTCTTTTCAAAATGAACTTAAAAAGCTTGAAGAAACTTGCATTGTTAGCAAAGATGTAGAGAACAAAATGATGTGCACAAGTTTCACATTTTGTAAAAGGCTGTTCATTATTAGCTAAGACACATATTTATAGAAAAATACTTTAGGAAAAGTAAGAATTATGGTTCTATACATATAACCCCGTCTATGTTCAAAATACATTAAGAAACTTGTTTCTGTGTATTTTCAGAAATGCCCAAAGATGAGGAAACGCGTTTCTGTATCTGATTCTAGAGAGCATTATTCTGGACTTTTTGGAAGAAACGCGTTTCTGCTTTTACAAAAACTTAAAACATGTTTTTCTTTGATAATTCTTCGATCAAAACATGTTTTAATGAGAAACCAATGTTAAATACAATTATATAAACATCAATTCAACCATTAACATCATGATTATATTGTTTGTTAGCATCAAAATACTTAAAAATATTTTAAGTAAAAAATCACTTTAGGTCGACACATAATGAATGTCAATGTAGTATTACTTATTTAGAATTCACGGATAGACAATGATTAAAATCTTGCTTCTTGCCTTCTCTTTCTGATAAGAATGAAGATACGCAAATCCAATTGAAACATCAAGCTGTTACGCATTTCAAATAAAACAATGTTATGGTTTGATTTTTCAAGAACAAAGTATCTTGATCATCTTATTGTGTATGATTAGAACACGTGAATACCAAATATAATGGTCTGTTTGATACTGAAAAAAAATGTTTTCTTGAGAATTAATTTCTTAGGTGAACATTTTTTTTTAGCTAACTTCCTATAATTATATATGAGGCAAAGAAAACATAAAATAAGAATTTATATTAAATATAAACATAACGTATATAATTAATAAAAAAATGTTTTTACGACCTAAAATTTGTTCCCAAAATCATATCAACACTGACGTAGTATATGTTGAGTGTTGAATGTTTTCTTTTTATTTTTTCTCTATTGTGATGTGTGGTGATATAGTGTATTGTCACTTCAGTTTAAGTATGTTTTTAGGTATATATTTTAAGTTTTTTTAGCACTCTCGCAACCCTACTAATTAATAATACTAAAAAAATTTCAAAAAAATAAAAATTTCTGACCTTTATTTTCTCAGCAAAATAATTACTTTTCAAGAAAATAACAATGTTCTCGCCACATTAAGACAGAAACATAGAAGAAATGAACCACTAACCACTCACCTCATCATCAACTTAGGGTTCGAATAAGTTTGTATAGATATTTTTGGATAATTTGACAATATTTTAGGGAAGAAAATATCCTTATCTCATACTTCCCTTGTGTGTTCTATAAAACCCAGTGCCTTGTTCTTATCAACACAAACATATTCAAACTCTCCATGACAAAGATTCCGGAGGTAGTGCTCAATTCTGGCCGGAAAATTCCGTTGTTGGGGCTGGGAACCGCCGCTTATCCCCTCCCTCCACCGGAATTCGTTCAGTCCTCCGTCCTCGAAGCCATCAAACTAGGATACAGACACTTCGATTCTGCAAGTACTTACCAAACCGAGACACCCATCGGCCGCGCCATTGCAGAAGGTCTGCAGCAAGGCCTCATCGAGAGCCGAGAAGACGTCTTCATCACTTCCAAGCTATGGTGCACCAATGCCCATCGCGACCTCGCCCTCCCAGCACTCCAAAAAACCCTCCAGTAATCAATATCATGCATACATTGTACACAACGTTGTGTGTGTATATATATATATATATATATTGATGATAACTTGATATGCATTATTGGTCCTTATTTAACAACTATAACCTTTGGGTTAAGTGGTTTCTAATAGTATCCATGCATGATCGTACTTTTTATTCTTCATCTTCTTCTTGTTCTTCTTCAATCTTATTGATCTTAGTACATTAATTTAATTATAGGGGTATGGATTTGGAGTACGTGGACTTTTTTTTGATTCATTTTCCAGCAAGATTGAAAGGGGATACGAGCTTTGATATAAAGAAGGAGAACCTTGTTGAGTTTGATATTAAGGGACCTTGGGAAGGCATGGAGGAGTGCCAAAGATTGGGACTTTCTAAGTCTATAGGTGTTAGCAATTTCTCGATCAAGAAGCTCTCACAACTTCTAGCACATGCCACTCTCACTCCTGCCGTAAACCAGGTCTGTAGTAGTTGTAGTAATATTCTTGGGTGTAGGTGTGATCTTCCAATAGGTGTCTTTGGGTTGGTTCGGCAAAATACCAACTCAATTCAACTAAATTAGGTTAAAAATTTCAACCCAACCCATCTAACTTAATAGACCTCTTAAACCCAATCTATTAACTTCAGGTTGATTTGGGTCAGATTAACCAAATTAATCTATCCAAAATATAAATTATAAATCGAATTGCATGATCTACTCAATTTTTAGATTAATTCAGGTTGATTCAATTATTTTATATAAAACCTTGACACAATTCAAACTAATCGGGTTACAAATATCTAAATCTAACCCAAACTAATTATATATATAAACACAATTCAAACCAACTCATAAGATTCAGGAGGGTCGGGTTAATGGGGTTGTTAAGGTTAATGAACACCCTTATCTTCCAACCTATCAACCATAGTAATTCATGATTTTGTTGGATGTGCGTGAATTAAGAAAAATATGCTAATCACCCATCTTTGCGGTCAGGTGGAAATGCACCCATTTTGGCAACGATAGAGCTAAGGGAGTTTTGCGCAAAGAAAGAGTATCCATGTAAGTGTTTATTCTCCTTTGGGAGCAAAGGGTGCATTTTGGGCCTCCGAAGTTATGCTTAATTCAGAAGAACTTCAAGGCATTGCTCTTGCTAAAGGGAAGAGCGTTGCCCAGGTAGTAAAATTGCTTCTAATTAATACTACAGATATTAGATTAATAGAATAAATTAGTATTAATTAATAAGAGTATTAAAACAATCTAAAATATATATTCAAATCTAAATTTAAACTGACGTGATAATACATTACACCATCCTAAAAAAAGAAAAAAGTTATTTATCATACACCATATCAAAATAGATATGGTTGTAGGTATAGTTTCTGGATTGTAAAATCATTTTTCATTAATTAAGAGTGGTGCCAGAGATTTGTAATTAATGCATTCACGCCATCTTCTCTTCTTCGTTCCATCAGTCAGAACTCTTCTTTTTCTTGTCCTTTGTTCATCAATCAAGTCGGTCGTTTTCCTTCCCTACGCTTTCTCCTCGTGCAAGGATGATTCTTCTCCATCGATCCTTGGCCCCATTGACATTTGCAACATTTATTTCCTCAACAATTCTTCTTCAACTCATTTAAGAGTGTCTGGTGAAAACCCTGGAAAGACTAATGGGTATTGTTAAATTAAGATTTCCACTGATGAGAAAGTGACTCCGAGACTACCATAGAAATAGGTAAGTTTTACTTTCCCAGGAAAGTGAGCATCGTAAGGTAAAAAAACTCAGTAAGCTCGAATAAAGTTAAATATTAAAAAAAATTTATTTTAATAATAAATAATTTTACTTTTAAATAAAAATAGTTTTACTTTTAAATAAAAATAGTTTTACTTTTTAATAAAAATAATTTTATAATTTTTAATAAAAAAGTAATTTTATTATTTAATAAATGTAGTTTATTATTCTCAATAAAAGTAGTTTTATTATTTTAATAAAAATCAATTTTATTTTATTTTTAAGAAATTTGACTCTATTACTTTTAGTAAAAGATTAATTTTATTGTTTTTAACAAAAGTTAATTTTAATATTTTTGTAAAAATTAATTGTAATACTTTTATAAAAATTAATTTTATTATCTTTAACAAAAAAATACTTTTAATAAAAATAATGATGCAGTTCTTAAATATCTCTTTGTCAAATATTTCCTTTATTTTACTAATAATATTGTTAATTATAATAAATTTGATCAAGATTCTATGATGTTACATGCATGCAGATATGTTTGAGTTGGGCATTTGAGATAGGAGTGAGCTTCTTGCCCAAGAGCTTCGACAAGGGAAAGGATGAAGGAAAACACGGAGAAATTTGGTTGGGAGCTGAGTGAGGAGGAGCAGGAAAAGATCAATCGCTTACCTCAGAGAAAGATATAGATGGAAGACATTTCATATCAGCTGATGGGCAATATAAATCTGCTATTGAATTTTGGGACTGCGAAATATAATAAAATATATACAATAATTAAGTCATTTGCGATGGGTTTTCCAGCAGTTTGTTCCAAGAATATATGGGATGAGATATTATGCCTTGAATTAAAATAATGATTTGTCTGTTTGTTATCAAAATAAAATATAATAATAATAATAATAATAATAATTGTTTTGTAACTATCTTATTCCTTGTGATCAACGTACGTAGCTATATTATCTCTTTCCTCTTAATTTACTTAAAGAAGTGATTACATAAAATAAAATAAAATCATGCAGGTAGCACATTAATTGAAGATAAATCACCAGATTATATTTGTGATTTGCGTTTTACGATATAAGTAATATGTTTATGTTTTGATGTATAATACTACTTATGTCATATATATTCAACTAAACTCAACTAAGTCTTTTTTTTTTTAACTATATAGGGTTGGTTACATGAATCTGCTTCTTCCATTCTACTTTATTGAGGGTATTTAAGTTGGCATTCAAGGGTTAAGTTGACATTCAAATTATAAAAAGTTAAATCTTTTTTAATTAGCTTTCTCTATATTATTTTAAATCTATACCTCTAGTGGCTATTGTTACTATTTAGTGTCAATAGGTCACTATTTCTAACTAATGGATCTAAACGCCTACATATTACATGTGTCCAAACTATCTAATCGGTTCTTTTTTATATTATCTCTAATTTGTGTTACTCTTACCACTTTTAATGCTCATTTCTAAATTTATCTTTTAAACCCATACTACATATCCATCTTAGAATTTGCATTTTTGTTACACTTAATTTATTAATATGTTAATTTTTAATTGCCCAATATTATGTAGCATATAACATTGTTGGCCTAATATGATACTGCTTGTGTCATGGTTTGTATAATATTTTGCTCTTATTATTATTATTTTTTTTGGTACTAGTTTTTTAGTACCGCGCAGGTGTCCTCCTTCCTTTTGGAATAAGACTAATTCTTTTAAATTTGAGAATTTACAAGGTCAAGAACACCTCTTCTAACAAAAATGGACAAGGACGAGCTCGAACTCGTAATGAATCTCTTAAACATACCTCGTAGTTTATTCTCCAAACTAGCGAACTAATCCATTGTTGGTTAATATTTTGCTAAGTTTGTGGCATAAGAAACATATACAATAACATAAAAAGAAAAAAAATAATAATTAGAGAACAATGTAACACAAAATTTGCCTATCATCAATTAAAGATGGAGTTCAATAATCATCAAGGAGTGTTATTCATACTTAATTTTAACATCTATGATTTTCAGCATGCAGCTTAGTTAATTACATTAAATACTCTCAAATCATGCATGAGCAAATGATTCAAAGACATCCAACATATATCAAAGAGTTTCATGCCTACGTACTGCAATTGTGGACACCATTATTTTCCTAACCAATAATGGAAATAAAATTATTTTCCTAAAGACGGCATACATAATGACAAGCTCTAGTCATTCATCAGAAAAATATTTTATGTATACGCAATCAATGCCAAAAAAATGTTTTTTGGCGTTGACACTTAACTCTTTTAGATATTTTAGAATATGTGTATATTGCATAATATTTTTAAATATATACATTCTCAAAATAATCAAAAAAGATTAAGTGTCAGCATTAAAAAATGATATTGACACTCAACATATATATATAACATTACTCATATCTAAAAGGTCAATGATAATTGATATCAACAAGAACCTTTATCATGATGACCAGACCTTTCTCATACATAATTAGAACCTACACAACCAACAATGTACATGTGTCCCTTACTTTCCTATGAAATAATAATCCTTTACAAAAGAAGTCCAAATAATATTATGTACCATGAATATTGTTTTCTAATATCTACTAATTAAAAAAAAACTACTAATTTTTTTTTTTTCAATTCGAGGGAAACCATTTTAAAGCCTCTCTTTCTTACATATCAAAAACTTTATATATAGGGGATTTGCGGGCTTTGGTAGAGATTGAAACTCAAGCTTAATTTTACTTTCTAATATAGGCGGGGTTCCTGGCTATCACGTTAGTCCTTATAAGATTTAAACTCTAAGTCTCTATCTATCTACAAACCATATTGATGCACGTGAAATGTTTTTACATATTCTTTCATACCAAACGAGAAGCGTGAAATATTAAATCAATGTGTACATCATATTAATAAGAAAAAAGTTAAGGAATTGAAATTTTCACACCAATTGCTACAAATATGACGTGTCAAACATCCATATCAGATTCGTAATTTTATTGAAAAATGTGTTATTTTGATGTATTAAAGTTAAAAGTTAATGTAGCAGTGATTTGTAGCAATTGATGCAGTATTTTCAATCTATGTTAGGCTTTTAAACGCATAATGTGCCCGTGTATGTAGTAGTATTGTGGCCACGTGTGCACAAGCACTCACACATGCACACAAGCATGCAAAGATAGGTTCACAATGTGGACAAGTTGAATTAATGAGTTTTGGAATGAGTAAAGGCTAAAGATACACTGGGCGTCAACGCAATTTTTCGATGCTGACACCTAGTCTTTGTTGGATGTTGGGGATGTTGCAATGCAGATGCATTTTCAAAACATCCAATAGAGCTAGGCTCTAACATCTAAAAATGATATTAACACTCAGTGTATATAAAACATTTTTCTTTTGGAGTAAGCCCAACTAAGAACAAATTGTTGAGGCCCAAGTTGACTATACTTACCTTAGCAAAATTACAAGAAAACATATATCTTCACTGTAGCTAGCTAGTTAGAGAATGCAATGTGAAATAGATTTTTTTTTTTCTTTTACAAGATAAGAATGTGCCTTAAATGCATTATTAAGCCATTAGACATTTAAGTAGTACTACTTTCCCATCCTTTTCCTATCCATAAAATCTAGATTAGAAGAGGTACAAAGATTTGGATTCTTATTTTTATAGAATCTATTCTCCTTTTCTCCTTAATCACAACTCCTAAGATTACCCAAGGGTCATGCACCTTCAACTAGTATCAATTAACTCAATTTATAATGAATAAACACAAATTTGCTAGCTAGCATTAATTCTTAGAGTAGATGTCGAATATGGCACATGAGTTTGATCACTGACATTTCATACTTATATTTTGCACTCATTTATGTCTGTTTATTAGATCACTTCGAATCATGTCTACTCAAGCGTGTGAATTCAGGCAATTGAGCTAAAAAAGACAAACCCGTGTGTGTAGACTTAGAGATTAGGGAAGATACCCAATTGGTGAACATCAAGAACTTATTCTTTAAATTATGCAATAAAGATAGAATCAAATTAAAGGTCCCCCCGGTACATATCCATGCATGCAAAATTTTTGCAAATGTATTGTGAAATATAAGTAGTTGACTATCTTGAGCTTTAGCATATATATATATATGGGTGTGTGTGTTTGGCATTGAGTAAATAAGGCATGAATGAATGAGAATGAAGTCGTTGTGGTGGTTATACGTACCAAGGCATTTAAGCATTCACTCTCCCTCAAGGGCTTCTCACCCTATCTACCATGCGTGCATGATATCCATGTAATATAATTGTGTAGAGGTTGAAGAAGCCCTTGAGTGGAGTAGTGCATGAGAGCTGCCTTGTTCTTCTGCTTCCTAGTTATATATCGCCTTAATTAATAGGTGCTGTGAGTATATATACAATCCCGAGTAGATAATTACTTGATCTTAGTTTCATAACTTCATGAGGGCAGTATTCGCTTTTAATAAATTCCTAGCTAGGTCTATTTTCGCTTGATTTTCACTTTTAATAATATTTCAAAACCAAATTAACTGCGATATTATTTTTTTCTTTTTAATTTGGTGCAGATTATATAATTTTTCGATCATGTCTGGTGCCCTTTATCCATCTCAAAATGATATATGTGATTTCATATATATATATATATATATATATATAATTGCTAATTATCATAAAATTCTTATATATAAAGCATCCTTCATATATTCTACATTCTGGACAAGTTATGTATATTATATGATTATCAATGTTGTTTCTAAAGCAAATGAGCTGAATATCACCTTCTTGCTCTTTCACTCGATCTATTAATTCCTTCATTATTTACAAATATATATGTTGTATAATTATATAACAAAAGGAAAAAAAGGCAAAAAGGAAAGGCATGGCTAGTTATGAATGTGCTGCACCACAACATGCAGGCTTCTAAGAAGACAATTGATAATATAATATTTGTCTTATATGTTTTACAAATTTAGATCATATACTTGTTAATGTATATATGTAATTGCTAAATATCATAAAATTCCTGTATATGAAGAATCCTTCATCTACATTTGGGACAAGTTATGTATATTATGATTATCAATGTTATTATTAAAGCAAATGAATTGAACATCACCTTCTTGCTCTTTCACTTGATCTATAATTTATTCCTTCATTATTTATATAACAAAGGGCAAAAGGCAAAAAGAAAAGGCATGGCTAATTATGAATGTGCTGCACCACTACATTCAGGCTTCCAAGAAGACAATTTATAATATAATATTTGTATGTATTATAAGTTTTACAAAAAATTCAGATCAAAGAGTGCAAATGCATAGGCCGTATACATATATAAATGTACAACTCTTCAAGGAAACGACAGATTTCTATCCACTGATGGTTGCTGCCAAAGCCTCCTGATGCATTGCACTAGGAATTAATAAAAGAGTAACATTGACTTGCCATTGACATGCAATTGGTTTTTAATTTAATTTTTATTAATTTAAGTTTTAATAAATAAAGTTTTGCTGGTTAAATATAACTATTACAAGTTTGTAATTCACACCATGCGTGGATATTTTATTAAATATATCTTTAAAAATAAAATTAAAAAGTTTAAAATATAAAAATATAAAAATATATTTTTTTGAAAATATTTTATTGCAATTAAATATATTTTGGTTTTATTTTTTTTATTAAAATAATTAATTGAAGAATATTAATTTTAATTAAAAACATAAATTCTAAAAAATATTGCAATTTCTTTGTTACGAGTAAATCAACTAAGTTTTTAGTCCCTCATGTTCCTAAGTCAAAAGAGAGAAAAAAAAATGAAAAGAAGAGAAACGAAGGGTGTCGCATGGTGAAAAATTAATTTATGAATATAAATTTCTAGTTAAAAATATAAATTCTAAAATTATTGCAATTTCTCTATTAGATATACACCAACTAAGGCCTCACTTGGAAGAGTTGTTCCTCGAGGGCGTTCATATTTAATAAATGTCTTGCTAAACTGTGAAGTGATGGCGCTACTTAAACGTAAGCGTCCTGACTTACTTCAAAACTTTTAAATACGAAAGTAGTGAGGGCGCTACTATTCTGTCAGCGTCCTGATGTGTTCAAAAGGTTGATTCAGTGAGGGCGCTATTTAAAGATTAGCATCCTAACTTATTTTAAAATATTTAAGACAAGAAGTCATAAGGACGTTATTAAACCATAAGCGTCATGATGTTTAAAACATTCTAAGTTCAATCAGCGTGCCGATATTCAATCAGCGTCTTGACAAGTTCATACGGTTGATTCAATGAGGGCGCTAATGCATGAATAGCGTCCCGATGGACATGGATAGTTTTTAACCTAGAACATTATTAGCGTCCTGACATGATAGGTGCACTAAGGCACTGCTGAGACATTAGCGTCTTGATCAAATACTTAAAAAAATGATTTTCAATTTTTGAAAGCTCGATTAAACAGAGTTAAAACATGATGAATTATGCAAAGGTATGAGCACTTGCTGAATCATTTGATACCAGAGATTTTACAATCTTGTGAAGTTCTAATAACATAAAATTCTATCTTCGAACGATCATGGTCTTCAACTTGATCTTGATAGTTTTTCCACCATGCATCATCGAGCCTTCATGCAATAAGGTATGCAATGTGTATGCAATATATAATATAAGAATGTGGTTTGTAATCATCAAAATATATTTTCTCATATATGTGGGTCGTGAGGGTAATTTGATTAACACTTCTCCACCATTCTACAACATCCACTCTCCTCTCTTCTACTTTCCTCTCCCTTGGTTGATAAAGTCTTGGGTTGTTACTCAGGAAGTCGTTTGGGTTCAGACATTGCGTATTCGAAGGCGGGGATGAAGGCATAAGTTTGCGTGTATTATGTCTTTTCATAAATTTATCATGTACTTTTTATTATATTTGATATACACTTAGGCTATGCATGCTTATGAGACTATTAGGGGCAGTGGAGGTTACCACTTGTTATACCATATGACTTGGTACCCCATTAGGTCACTATTTTCTAAATGCACCTTGACATATGGAGTCCATACCAAACATCATAATGATGCACGATGGTAATGGTCGATCCTTATAGGCATCACCAGACGCTGTCGAAACATGCCCTCGGTGTATACGCTAGACAGAACCTTCATAGTGTTTTTAAAGCAAAAATACTTTTGGAGGCGTTTGGCACACGTTTCTAACTAAACTGTTGTGAAAAAAAGCAATTTTCTACTTTTAGAATAAGCTTGGAGAGACCAGCTTTCCCAAAAGCTCTTTTTTAGAAGTGCTTATCAAAAAATCCACTACAAGAAAAATGAATAGCCAAGGCATGCGTTTAAATGTGTAGCCATTAATATATATGCAAGTGTCTAACTTTTTGCCCTTAAGAAAGAATGTCAAATTAATCAAAAGATCTATCTTTTTAGGTACAAGATATGCATGGATTATATTCCTTTACATCTCTTAAGATTGCCCAAGGGTCAAACCCAAGTTGGATCCCAACTAAAGCCTTATCCTTATAACTTTTTACTTCTGTAGAATGCTTGCTATAGATACGCGTGTGTCAAATTCATAACATGAGCATAAATTCTTTTAGTGATGTAGATAGGGATGGGAAAATTATCATCTATCTAGCTAAATTAATGAATTGTATTTATTAATTAAGTTTCAAAGTGTATCGACATCAATATTACAAAATTTAGTTGACACTTAATGAAGAAGCTCATACATTCTTAATTAATTAAACTTCTATACATTAACTAGCTTTTATTTTTAAAACATTTTTAATTAAAATATAATGTCTAGCTAGAATATAAAAGTAGGTTTTATACAAATACATTGTATATATACATATCTTAATTAAAACGAATATTATTGAATAGTTTTAATTATATAGAACCCAACAAGCAATTCATGAGATTGTAATATAATATAAACAATGGGCGCGGCTAATAAATGCCACAAATGGAAAGTGCTTCATCAAGTAAATCTTCACTTTTAGATTATATGTAGGATATATACCCAATTGCCAAACATGAAGAACTTATTCTATAAATTATATATAGAATCAAATTAAAGGTCCCCCAATACATATTGCATGCATGCAAAATTGCAAATAATATTTGTGTATATAAGTAGAGTTCAGCTTTGGGGTTTTAGGATGTGCGGCACTTGAGAGTGCAAAAGAGAATGAAGCTGAGAGATATATGGAGATTACTTATAAGATTATTGGTTTTAATTATAACCAAGGTATTTAGCATGTACTCTCCCTCAAAGGCTTCTCACCCTAGCTACCATATATATTGCATATATTGTAATTGGGTGGAGGTTGAAGGAGCCTTTGAGTGGATGAGTTCATGCGATCTTCCTTGCACTCGATCTACCTACCACCTTTTATATACAACCTACACTACCTAGCTAGTGTGAGTATTCTCAACTTATATAACTTCATATATTAATTTGATTAGTAACATAATTTCATAATGTCAATATTTGAGCACTAGTAGGTCGATTTTTGCTTAATTTTCTTCGTCGTTGCCATTATTGATATTGTGATATACATTGTTCGGCCTTCATCTATTAGCTATATATATATATATATATATATATAACTTTTGATACACCTGGCCCAATGCAGTGTACATCTCAATTCCTTAAAGCATTTTCGTTATTTTTATATTTTTCTGAATTTATTATTCTTGTTTAAACTTCATACTAAATTTATCAGTATAAGACTTTAAATTGCATAATATTGTAATAACAATACAAAATTGTTATCACCTGTAACAAATTCATAATTTTAAGTTATTCTTTAATTCTAAATCATATCATATATTATATACTATATATAAAAATCACATATCTTATCATATGATATTATAGAAAAATAATAATGGAGGAGTCCTACTGATCAGTTTGATCTCCTCCATTTTTAAAGATATTTTTTCTTGGTAGTTTTTAAGGTTTACCCCACTTTCTATCCCCTCTCCTTTTGTTTTGGTCTCTTTTTCTGGTTTTTTTTTTTCCTTTTTTAAGTAAAAGTTGTTGATTTTATTTTTATTCAATAAGGTTATAAATTATATATTATTTCATGAGTTAATTTTTTATATTTTTAATTCCATTGATGCAAGTTTATTTAGTTTAAGAAATTGATGATCATTATTAGTTAATTAGTTAAATGTTGGTTTCAATTTTTTGTGATGATTGGTAGATTAAAGCACACATTTTATTTTGTAGGTTGATTAACTAAATTAATTTTATTATCATTTTTATTATTTTTATTTTTATAAAAATGTCTAACTAGATTTTTTACATAGAGAACATTTTGTCATTGACGTCATGAATCATTTGAAAACATGCGACCCCTTCCTACCGGCACAAGGTGGGAGTATTAAAGCGGACAAAGGCTAAATGAGAAGAGAGATATATAGCTATCCGTTGAAATCAACAAGGGTTAGAGCCCTCATTTCAAGTATAAAAGTGACTTCCATTATTTTAAGGGTTTAGTTGATAAAGAATAGAGAATTATAAAATTTTTAAAAGACATTCTTACATTCATGCAAATGATTTTTCATAATTTGTAGTAATTAAAAATGCTTCTATATATATGAAATTAACTAAATTCGATATATATTGATGAAACAAACGTTCTTGACCTCTGCAGAGACACCCAAAGGTCCAATAAATGCAAAATTCCGGTTCCTACTCCACTCTTTTAGCTATTTATTTATTTTTGTCCAAGAAACAAAAACTAATTATGATTCATTAATTAAAACTTGATGGGTATTTGACAAATGGCAACAGAAGCCTCAAAAACGTCAAGCAGATAGACTTTTTCTCCTTAAATGTCATCTATATATATATACATATCTGTATAATTTTGCATTCGTCTCAGATTTTAAGTTAGATTTGTTAAGAGTTGATAATTGTTTTGTTTTCTCCTTGCTGAAAATCCATCAAAGTTACATAAGAAGAGAAAAATGCAGGCTGTGAAGGAGAAGTTGCAGGATATGTCCGCCATGCGTCAGGCCAAAGCTGATGCCAAGGCAGAAGAGCAGGTTATAATATTTCTATATCCTTAATTTAAAATAATTCTAGCTATAAATTCATCCATGTTGAGACAGAAAAATAAAATAAAATGGCATGGTTAATTTGGTTCAGGTTGATAGATTTGGATTTTTATTAGTTCAGTTAATTAATTTTACTTATATAATTCAAATTTGAATCAAACCCATCACGAGTACTATTAGAACTAATATTACTTATTGATTAACAGGTGAAAATTAGATTATGCATTAAAAAAAAAATCAATAATCTACTGAAATAGCAAATGAAGTCAAAGCTACCCATTTGCGTTTTTCTTTTCTTTAAATTAAAAATAATTAGTTGCAAAGAAATTAAAGTACTCTAAGGAAAACTTTAATGAATGAGTAAATTAATTAGTTAACTGTATTATTATATATGGATTCTATTTTTTTTTGTATTTTTTTTTTTTAAATGGCAGGCAGAGAAGGATATGGCAAAGACAAGAGTAGAAGTGGCGAAGGAGTTGAGGAAAGCAAGAGAAGCTGAAGCAGCAATGGATTTGCATGTAGGCAAAGCAGAGCAGAAGGTGGAGAAGGAAATCGCAAAGCACTCACCACAGCTCACCCATGAGCCTGCGGCTGGTCACACCACCGACCACCATGGCCACTTCCCACAACATGATGACTCTTCCTCCAACGTCCGCTTCCTCTGAAATCACCACCTTACACTTTTCATCCATCAACACAATTCATGCTCTTAATTTCTTTCTTCTTCTTCTTCTGTTCTTAATTTAGTTGTAATTCTGCCTCGTCCCATTGTTGTTGTTGTTGTTGTTTTTTTTTTTTTTCGTAGCTTAATTGGTTGATTTTTCTATGTGTAATTTTAATCAATAAAGAGGAGAATTAATAGATCACAAACATGATGATCAGTGCTGTATTTTAATGAAGTAATCTTAATCTCAAGTCAAGTTAATTACTGAATAAAGAGGCTCATAAGGACTGAGATGTATTGTGAGCTTGTTGGAGCATATAAATTGAGCATTCGACACATTGGAACTTCACCCAAAAGGAATTTTATGATTAAAGACAAAAATTACAACTTAAACTATATTAATTTATCTTTTTTAGTTATTTTAATTCATACGTTAATGTAAAATTGAGTTAATTCAAAAGTATTAAGATGATCTTGTTTGAATTTTAATTATTTAATCATCTGACACTTCTATATTGCACTAAAAAATACTGAGTCACTTGAGTTTCATTCAAGCGCTTTTCTATACGTGGCGTAAAGGAGCGGTTGAACTAACTGCATGCAAGACACATGTGGCTTTAAGGTGGCAAAGCTTTGTGACATCTCTTGGTTTGGTTTCTTATATATATATATATATATATATATATATATATATATATATATATATATAATGAAACCAAGCACAGACTTATCAATAATATTTAAAATTGGTTTGTGTCATTGCTTTGCCATAAGAAGAAGAGGAACAAGAAGAAAAAACAAAAATGCAAGCTGCAAAGGAGAAGCTTAGCAACGTGGCCAGTGCTGCTAAGGAACATGCTAAAGTCTACAAAGCCAAAGTTGAAGAAAAGGTATCAATTAATTAACCATTTTTTTCTCTTTATAAAGAGTTTTTAGCAAGTGGGTCAGTCACAAAATTGATGAATTCGATGACTGTAGGTAGAGAAGGCAACAGCAAGGACAGAAGAAGAGAAGAAGCTAGCTGAAGAGAAGAGGAAGGCAAAAGAGCATGAAGCTTAGATGCAGCTCCATGCAGAAAAAGCTGCCCACATAGCTGAAAGGGTGAACAAGGAACATGTTCATCATGGACCAATAGTTGGCACTCATGGTGTCCAATATGGTGCACCACTTGGTGGTGGTGGCGCCCATGGCCACCATGGACCCCTTCTCCATGGCTCACATGGGACTCCAGCTGGGACTACTGGTTCAGTGGCTCCTACAACCACTGGTGTCACAGAACCAGCTTACCCAGTAGCAGCACCACCACCAGCAGAAAATTATCTGTAAAAATTAGAGGCTTTTTTAGGCCTTAGGAGCTGTTGTTTCTTTTTGGTTGATGAGTAGTAAGCACACGTCTTTGACAAGTATCAGAGTTTCTCAAGAGTGAAAATTTTGTAATCAGAGGACTTTTTAAGCTCAAAGTTTGATGCCCACAAACAGGAAATGTAAGAGAGAACAATTTATAGGAGATGGGCAAATCTTACTACTTTCAAATGGTTAGTATCACATACATAGTACAAGCAACCAAGAATTAAATAAGGATATATCAAATTAACAAAACTCAATTGAGCAAAAACAGAAAAAGCAATATTTCATGGATTATTCTCCAATCAGAGAAAACCATTTGACAAACCTTAGTGATTTAGGTGAAAACCCATCTCATCAATGAAATGTGTTGCGCTTCATTGTTGTTTCTTCCATTGTGATCCCTTTTTATACCCATTGCAATCTCCCTTGGTGCTCAATGCGGTGGTGGATTCTACCATCAACTGCAACCATTTGCTTCCTTACAATAGCTGATTGAGTACTGTACTTAACTTGTAACTTTGGTAATAGTGTTTGGGCATCTGACCCGAAAGATGACTCTAATCCTAGCGGTAATACTTCCTCAAGGAACTCAGCCGCAACGTCCCCGTCCTCATCTATCTTGAGGCTCTTTGCATACCACCTCAACCCCTGATGAACCAAGAAGGTAGGAATATACCATTTATATAGGAGATGAGAATTACAACTTAAAAGATGCCAAGAAGAGAAGAAGACGTAAAAACTAAACTTGAAATGAATTAAAAAAAGGTCCCAAAACACAAACACAAGAAACTCTCACCAACTAAATCAAAAGAAATTTTTACCTTCATTTCATCTTTCTAATCTTGGTTTCAGTTTCAAAGGTCTACCAAGATAAATTGGGCAGTGGATGCTAATATAGAAGTAATTAGAAATGGATCAATAGGCAAGTAAATATTTTTCTCCATCATTTATTCAAATCTAGATTCTTATCTTCTGATTATCGAGTCTTTAGACAAGCTCCATTCCCAAAACCCAAGTAACTTTTCATCTTTTATTCTTTATGTTTTAAAACCTGAACGTTTCTTATTACAAGGGTTCTATCTAGTATCTACCTTCCACATGCCCCCAATCACATAAGATCACCCTGTCCTGTTGTGCATTTCTTACTAATTTCTTTGTACATTGAAAAACTATTTCCTTTTGGTTCCAGGACAGACTATCCTATCAAAGAGGTTAGATGCCCGGTTCCTAATTCAAGTATGTAGCTGGGTATGATCATCTTTTCAGTTATTTTCAACTAGTACCGGTAGTAATACCAACTAACGTACATGATCAATTAACATACATGTCCCAGGCAATAGAACTCTAGGTCAACTATAATTGGAAATTGGATTCCCTTGATAACAAGGAATGTGCTTTTTTCATTTGCTTTATATCCTCTTGTTATTCCATTTGAACACTTCAAGGGTCAAAACCTTAGTTGGGGTAATCCTCTGTTGCTGCTGTTATTATTGTTGTTTGGTATTAATCTTAGTAAAGACAGGAAAGCGAAAAAATAGCAACCGAATAGAATAGGTCGTGGGGACCTACTGCACAATAGCAACAAGGGTGAACAAAAAGTAAGCCCAGAGGACCAATTGTTCTCCACAGGAGAACAGTAGTGAAGAGCCATTTATATTAATGAAACATTAAGGGACTCTACTTTTCACTTCACCTGACCAGCAATTTCTTTCATGCTAAATACCCTGCCACAACAAAGGAGAGAAGCTCCAACTACAATAATCCATTGAACAATGCTTCTACCAACTTTTGAAGGCAACCTTGGATCTCCATGGAGAAACCAAGAAAATTGACATCAGGATTAAAGGGTAATCCTGGATAAGGATTCAAGGTGAAGGGAAGTTCTCAGTGCAGAGGCAGCTATTGTTATCTCCAGGAAAGAAAATTTATAGGAGAAGAACCTCCCTAGAAAGAAAAAGCACTAGGCGAATCTCCAATCCAAATTCTCTACCACGGTAATAGCCAGATGACTAGAGCACATTGTCTAAGATTACTAAGCTTCTCAAATAACATATACAATCCAATTCTCAAAAAGGGAAAAAGAAAAAGAAAGAGGTGGAGGCAAAAAAGCTAGTCATTGTGAGACCTTTCTACTCTAATATTTTCAGTTGTACTTAAATTCAGTTTGGATTCAGGCTATTAAACACTCTTTAACTAATTCACTCATTAGCTATGACATCATCCACAATCACGCCCCTTGAGAAATGAAGTCCTTTTGTTCTTTCTATTTTTTCTTAAGAAATGAAAGCCCCTTTCCTTTTGTCTTGATGAAAGAAAGAACCTTCTTTAACCTAGTTATCATTTGGATTATGGCTTATCTTTTACAATCGAGTTTGAACTTATTTGCTGCTGATCTCCAAGTAAAAGTGGTTGTAAGCTTGTAGCTGAAGTGTAATAGGAAAACTAGTAAAGAATTCCTTTCATTGGATCCAATATTTGGCGGTTTATTTATAGTGCCACATTTTGCATGAGCATCAGTAGTGACTTTAGTAGCACTAATTTATTCTTATTTGCATTTGAAATACTTGCTCAATTTATCACCAAATGAATAAAATGCAAGCTTTGGTCGAGTAATTGCATCTAATATGCAATTTCTAGCAAGAGAAAGTCTTGCAGAAACTGAAGAACTTAGGAAAAATAACCCTATATATGGAAGAAACCATGGAATATATGCTACGAATTGACTGTTAATCGAGAAATTTGGAAAAGCACTATCCTGTCGATAGGCCATTTATATATGTATGTGTGTGCGCGTGTTGATTCACAATTAAATATTTTTAGCTAAGACCAAATTGTTACAAGATTTTTAGAAAATGGCAGTCTTGTGCCCTTGCCCTTGGAAGGGTTGGTTTCTGATATGGAAATTGTGGTTTAAAAATAACGAATAAGAATATGGGACAAAAATGAAGATAAAAGTTATCATTTGTCGCTAGTAGATAGATTTATCAAATCATTATGTCTTTTAAAAACTAAATTTCTAGTAGTGTGAGAAGCATAGTTGAAAGAATAATGTCTTAGGTTTTGTCATCTCAATATAACAACATCTGAAAGACAATTTTGGATATAGTAAAAATAGTCAAAAGGAGCAATAGGATGACAAAAAAGGATGCATTGCAGCCAAAAAGAAACTTCAATGACAAGAGATTGTGTGACCTTAAATGTATCTTTTTTTTGGCAGGGTGGGAGGGGATGCAACACTTCTATATGGACGTATTCAAAATCAAATTCAAATCGATCAGACTAACTGATCCAGTCCAACCAACCAAATTTACTCAGTTGCTTTCATTACATTGATTGGATTGGATTTGTACAGTTGAAATCCTATTAGATTGGATTAGTCATCTGATTCAGGAGTTTACAAAGGAATATAACAGAAGGTCCAAAAGAAAGTCATAAGAATGTCACATATCACGTAAAGATTTGTCCAATATAATTTATGCGTTTTAGGCCACATAAGATCAAGAATTCAATAATTTTCTTCAATAGAAAACTCATAAGATTAGTTAAACCAATAAACTATAGTTTTTAAATATGGTCATGTATTCTTGAGAAAAAGTAGTATGACCCTCCCTGGGAACGCCACACATAGACAAGAGCTTCACGCACTAGGTTGCCCTTTTTATGCTTGAGAATAAGTAATGATTGTTCGGATAAGATTAAATTCACCACAACTTAACATAAATATGACTTAAAAAGCAAACAAATTAATCAAATCACGTTTTGGATTACAATCACAAATTGATTTAGATCAGATTTGGGAACTAGTATACTGACTAAAATATTGGAAGAATATAACATAGAATATTCAGTTTCAAATCAATGAGCACTCCTAATAATCGTGATAATCACACGTGGCAATCATGTGTGCTTTAATAAATAGTGAATGAAAATGAAATTGAATGATTGGATATAATTAGACTAACATTGAATAAAATCCAACATACATTTACGTCGGTTTGGATTTAAATACCATCCCTAAAAAGTTGACATCAGATTTTGTTTCATAAAATCCAGTGGCCCAGCCTAGGATGTATTTGATTGAGTATTCAAGTTTAGCATATGTTTTCACCCAATCTGCATCCATACTTCTTGGTGTCTCTTACATGTCTTAAATGATGGCTTAAATCAAGCAATTTTCCAATTTTGGAATACCAAACAAAGCCCCCTGCTTATTTTCAAACTATGACTTGATAAAACTAATTTTGGAATATAAATCATTATCAAACTAGAGTTTACGGGTTTTTTTTGTGGGCATGTAACGTCTGTAGTGTTGTGTCTCAAATTACAACTTCATACAAACAATTTGAAAAATCGAACATCCTTTCCCACTTGTTTTCCAACTAATATTGACTAAATCCATCTGATTTTGAGAAACAATACAGCATCTCCTGTCGACTATCAACCGTGATTTCTTAAAAAAACATCGCTCCCTGCCCACTCATTGATAAGAAGTACTAAAGACAACTCAAAACTAACAAAATTTCATGAGAAAGTACACTTTGCTTGCTACAAACCGAACTAAGACCGTTGTTCCCTCGGCTACGATGAAAACAGAAAGCACATTAATAATTGCATCAGTAGATCTATAATTCTTTTTTCCCTAAAGTTTCAACTTATACCTATCGATTTTCCACAAAGTGGTGACGAAATGTATGACTTGGTACAAATCTTTCCATTCTCCAATTCGATCTGACCCATTCGTCTGTAGAGCTATTTACTTTAAGAAGTTATCAAAAAGCAATCTTAGTTAACTCAAATCATATTTGGAAGCATCAAATCCATTAGTTAATACTACTCCCAATTGTTGTTGGTTTCCCCCAAACTAACACTTCTACGGCTTCCAGTAAACTTGTTCAAATCAAACAGAAACAAATTAAAAAAACTTAAATTTACCCTATTTTTTCTGACCCATTTTCCAAAATCCATTCCAATCATTGAGCTCAAAAAAAAAAAAAAAAAATCAATTCCACTAAACCTGATTCAATCAAACAGATCATGAAGCCCAATACCCACAAGACAAAAGATTCAAACAAATAAACACAAGCTGAGTAAGAATTAGAGGAAAAAAAAAAACCTGAACACCGCCGTCGCCGAGAATGGAAGGAGTGAGAACGGGGCCTCTGTCAACAGCCACAGGAGCTTTGACGCCGAACCCTTTGCGTTGTCTTCGCATCTCTTCCTTCGCCTCACGCTGTTGCTGGTTTTCCTGCTGATGACTACTATCAACGCTATTGTCTTCTTCGTTAGCGACATGGGCTTCGTCCTTCACGAACCCCAGTATCCCCGCGATCCTTCTGAAGAATCTCATCTGGGTATAATAACAGAAATCGGTTGAAAATGAAGGAATTCGAGCGAAATCGTTGGATTAAATTGTCGTGAAGATTGAGAGAATCAAAGGTTTTGCATTAGTTGTTGATGTCTTAAAGAGCAGAATGAGAAGAAGGAAGGTAAGGCGAAGAAGCAACTTTGGAGTTTGTTGAAGGAGAAGGAAGATGCTATTGGTTTTCTTGTTTTTTTATTTTTAATCTTCATATATATTTTGCAAATTTTTATTAAGAGAAAGATATTCTATGAATATTTTGTCATTCGAATTTTGTAAAATTTTATTAAAAGCTAATAAATAGTAAGCATAGGTTAGAAGATACATAATCACAATCATGTCAACACATAATTTATAAACTCTTACATAAAACAAATTTTAAGAAATTGGACAACATCTAACCATAATTTCTTGAAATTTTTATTATTTATTTTATATCTTATTATTATATAAGATGTTAAAAGCATCTTTATAACCTTCCTCACATGTCAAATAGTTTACAAAACATGGATTGTCCTACCTAAAAGTCTAAAATAGTCCTATCAAACCCGAACTTGATCAGGTTAGGATGGTTGATCAAGTTTTATTTTGTAAAATCGTAACTCAACCCAAACCTTACTAATTCCTACTCCAAGCCAACTCAATTTGATTTACCATCCAACTCCCATGCTTTGTGAGTTTGGTTGTTGGGTTATTCGGATAGATGGGTCGGAATAAATATTTGTTGAGTTTTATACAGCAGGTTGGATTAACTCGTTCCAAAACACCGGGTTGAACCGTCCGGTTCGAGGTCGGATCAAAACCTTTCTTCCTTAGAGAACGAGAAAAGTCTCGGCTTTCTCACTTGTCAAATTTCGTATCCGTGGAATCCAGCATTCGAGCACGGAGAAACAAGGCCATTTAGGAGATCTCTGGTTCTTACGAGTTAACTCTGTATTAGAAACCCTAGATCTCTTCGCTTCTTCCGTATAAATGTTTCTCTGATTCACTTCCGATCCGATATTTCGAGCATTTTTTTTTTTCCTTTCTGTGCATCTGAGGTTTCTTTTTTATTTTCGGATCTATAAGCTCTTCTCGATCCGCTGGATCGGAGATGCCGGTGGCAGCTTCCGCGATATATTTTCTGAACCTCCGTGGTGATGTTCTCATCAATCGCCTCTACCGCGACGATGTCGGGTGAATATGCGCGTTCAATTTTGCGAGTTTTGTTGATTTTTATGGTTGTTAAATGTGGTATTTCTCAGAAGTTGGAAAAATCGGTGTTTTCTGATGAATATCGTTTGTTATGTTAAGTTCTGTTTGCGTTGTGTCTTTGATGATCTGGTTTAGGGCTTGTTTTTTGTGGTTTGGTGTTGTGGTATTTACAATAAGCTGAGAAAGCATTGGGAGTTTTTCCTTACCTGAAAATTTGAAGAATTGTCGTTTTATATTCATAATTATAGGTTTTGTTAAAGTGCTGGTTGTTTGGCTTATGAATCTGCATATGAATTTGAAATCAATGGCATGCTTTTAAAACATGGAAAATGATGACTACTTTTACCATTCTCACAAATGCACTTGTGCGTATAATAGACGAAGTGCCATGTTCGTTAGTATTGATTGGCATTAATCGGATTAAAACTTTAAATTATCTGTTGTTGACTAGATTGGTATTAGAGAGTGGACAAATAGAAAAGTACACCTTTTGAGAAACTATTGAACTGAATTAAGTAAAATTATTTATATTAGAAAGAAAATCTCTAAAATACAATTCTCGTAACAATTGAAGTAGAAATGAGGGAATAACTATGATCAATAGCTAGGAAATGTTTCAAGGCGATCGTTTCTATAATCTCTCAATCATTCATAAAGGAGAATTTTCCTAGATTTTGTTAGTACAAGTAGTAGAAGATGGGTGAAATATGAGTGTCATTGGAGTTTTATGTGATAAGTGAATACCAGTAAGACTAAAGGATCAACTTTGTCTTTATAAGAATAGCAAGGTTCTATCATCTATGGGAAGTTTAGAATTCTAAACTGCTTATAATAGGGTAGATAAGATAACTATATTTGACATAGTGCTAATGCAACTAATATGAGAATGCAGAAGAGTTTTTTTAGTAATGAAATTATAACAGACTAGCTTGTGTAAAACAACTATAAGCATATAATTTCTAGAGAAAAATTAGAATGCAAACACTCTTAAAACAATCCAAAGTACGAACAACTTATAATTGACAAATAAAGAAGACGGGTGAATATCTTGTAATTTGATTTCACTTCACTGTTCTCTCTTTTGGAGGACTTCTTGTCCTCCATTTTTTTATCTTTGTAGTATCATTTATGTTTAATAGAAGTCCTTGTTTCTTCTTAAAAATAGATGGGATTGTTGGCCCAGATTCTAGTCCAAGAGGAGGGGGTGAATTGGACTGTGTTGGTTTTTCACAAAACCTTAAACGACAATTAATGGCAAGATAAAATTAAAATCAAAGTGCAAGAAAATAAAGATAGACACGTCGATTTATAGTGGTTCAGCTCCAATGCCTACCTCCACTACCTAATCTCCCTGATTAGGATTTTTAAAATCAGTAACTTGATCCAACTTACCGAGTGTGGATCAAACCGTTACACTTGATTCACTTGCGGGTGTGAATCGGACCGTTATACTTGATTCAACTTATGGGCTTAAATCCAACCATTACCTTGATTCACTTGCGGGTGTGAATTGGACCGTTACAAGACCTTGAAGACTTCCTATATGAAATCTTCCCCAATTGGCAACCTAGCCAATGTACATTCAAACTTACAAGGATATAAAATTTAAGCGTACAAGTTTGAATGAGTAATCTTTCACTTGTGTTCAACCAATATAATATGAAATGATGCACAAGCTGAAACAAAGAAGATTATACCTTGGGTTTTGATTGAAAATTGATGTAGTTGAAGTTCACAATAAAAAATCGCAAACACGATCACTTGAAATCTTTGAAATGATTTCTTCAAACTTTTGAAGAGATGAATACGCAGGAGATTTCTTCAAAGTGATGCAACAACAAGAACTTTGAAAAGCTTGTTGAAGATGATGAAAATACTTGTTGAACTTAAAAGCTTTTTTTCTCAAAATGATGAACTTCACAAAAATGAACTCTAACACTTGATTTCTTTCTCAAATCATGAAAAAAACGACTCTAAAAAGAAACTTGTTTCTGTGCCAAATCATGAAAAAAATAGCTCTCTGTTTTTCTTCGAAAAAATGTGTTTCTTATATAGAAGCGTGTTTCTGTTCGAGTTTCCAAAACACCTCAAAAAGTAGGGAACGTGTTTCCTTCAAGGGGAACGCATTTCTGTGCACTTTCTCAAGAGGTGTTTTTTGGGTTTATGGAAGAAACACGTTTCTTACATAGGAACGTGTTTCTGCATGGATTAGTGAAATTTTTCACTAGGTCCATACGAGAAACGTGCTTCTCTTAGGAGAAGCACTTTTCTCTTAGCAACAGAAACATAAAGCTTGTTTTTCAAAATAGAAATTGGATCAAACAAGCTTTCTTGATCAGACAAGTTCAAATACACTTGAGAACATGTAATTTGGTAAAATTAAAGATTGATCTAGTGTTCAAACCATTTTTAGTGAAAAGTCAAACTTTGACCAAAACAAGAGCTGGTTTGACTTTCACACATAGTTGACTTTTATTCAAAACAAAGTTGAAAACATACGATTAAACTTTGAATCGATATAAATGAATTGCGATCAAAACATGAGTCAAAAATGAATTTGATCAAGTATGTAAAAAGTTGACTATTTGTCAAAATAGTTGACTTCAAACATATAAGAGATTTTGAAAAATATGATGCATGCATATAAATTGACTGGCAAAAAATGAAAGACACTCTACAATCCTATGGAATCTAAGCAATTACATTACATCGGTGTGATCTTGATCGTCCAAATTGCTTTGATTCACTTCGAGCTTTGACTTTGACTTTTAGGTTGACTTTTCTGATATAATCATTTAAGCACTGAAACAACTCGATCAAAGTCATCAGTAAACATTACATGTTGTTTGCAATCATCAAAACATACTAGGGTGAGGGTCATTATGCCAACAGGGATGTGGGGGGCAGGTTCAAGAATGATTTATTTTGCTACATATTGGCTTTTGTAGCTAGAAATCGAGGTGTGAGTTGATTTTTGAATTTGCTATCTTGATAGTTTTAAAATAACAAGGGATAGAAAATACCATCAACCATATTTGAACCTTCCAAGGAAAATATAGTAATTATATTAGTTAAAAAAACAACTCAATGCACGAAGTTACCACCTATGCGAGGACTGGGGAGGGGTCGAACCACTTTGGATTTATTCTATGCAATCTTACTTTGCATCGTAGGAGGTTGTTTTCATTACTCGAACCTGAGATCACCAGTTCATATGAAGACAACTCTTACTGTTGCGCCAAGGCTCACCTTCATAATTCAATAAATCATTTTTAATCTTATCAATATGATTAAGAAATGAAAAAAAAAAAGGGTTGGTATGATTTGATACCCCTCTCACCCAAAATAGCTTGGAATTATGATAATCCCATCAATTCCCTAAAATACTAAAAAAAGGATTATATGATACTATGAACCTTTAAAAACTCTCATTAACATTCCACCATCAAATCAAAGTTAGTAGGCACATGATGAAACAATTGTGTCAACATCAATGAAATAAATATTCTCTACATAACAATTAAATTACTAAAACTAATTAAATAGCAAAATGGAGCTCTAAATAAACGTAAAAAGGAAAAAGTCCTTGGCAATATCTATTGCCAGGACCAAAACATCAATATCATGTTATGATGACTTGCACAAGTTTTTGGAGATCTTTTTCGTGTTATGAACACTTGGACAAGTCTCTGGTAATGTTGGCAAGACAATATTATTAATCTCTAGCTATCCCTCCTCTAGCTTTAATATTCAACTACAACTCAACTCAATTAAGTCTTTTCCCAGCTACATGGGGCCCGCTACATGAACCAGCTTCCTTCACTCTGCTCTATCAAGGGATCAAGGGCTAAGTCGGCATTGAACCTCCTCTAGCTTTAATATATTTGAAAAACCAATTTTCTCATTTATTTAATAATCATTTGGGTATGTTATACAACTTTGCATGTTATTATTTAGCTTCATCTCCTACTTTTTCTATTTGTTTTTTCTTAAGCCACATAATTTTTGGCTTGTTCAAGTTATTATGAAACTGAGATTTTGGACTTGTTCTTGCTATATGGTGTGGTTACATCTTACCACTTTGAAATTCAGTCTCAAGATTAATCTGCATTCCCTATGTCCTTTCACATAAATTTTCATTGCTAAGTGTCTGTTGAGGTTCTAGCTCTTTTCCTGGATTGCCTGCAATAGATAATTGGCACTTCTGTGTTTTTCTTCAATTAATCTTTTAGTCTTTTACTTTTGTCCTGCATTTTATTATTAAGATTATTACTTACACCTATGAATTGCATTTAACATGATTTTTTGTTTCCCTCCAGTGGTAATATGGTTGATGCATTTCGGACGCATATAATGCAAACCAAAGAGCTTGGCACATGTCCTGTTCGCCAAATTGGAGGTTGCTCTTTCTTTTACATGAGAATCAGCAATGTATACATTGTGATTGTTGTCAGCAGCAATGCGAATGTTGCTTGTGCATTCAAATTTGTTGTTGAGGTAGAGGGCATCTTCTATTTTTTCTTTGTTACTTTTGTGCTTCTTAGTAGCTGTTATTGCTCTTTAAAAAATGCTGAGGTTACAGACACTTCTGCAACTGTTTTAACTTGAAATCTAGAGGTAGGTGTAATCATGGTACCAAAATTAGCATCTTCAAGAAAATTTCTGCAAAAATGCTTAAAAAAGAAGAAGAAATTGAATGCCTTCTCTGGGACATTCAACAATTATACTGTTTTAAGGCATTTTTATCTGCTCTTTTTTTTTTTTTTCCTGGAAGGGAGCATTTATTCTAAGGTTGTTTATTTAGGGCTTCTTAGATAAAATTATTGTTTATCATAGAAATGAAATGCAGCAGATCTGAAGATCTACTATGTATTAATATAATCTTTGTTTTTCATCCTTCACAGCTTTACTAGGCAAGTAGTACCTTTCTTTTTACATTTTGACCATTTTGACAGTTTTGATGTTTTTGACGTTCATCATGTCATTTAAGCAGTGGATCTTGACGAACCATTTGTTATATAATGTAGCTGATAAAAATGGAATTTATTATGTTTGCAGGCTGTTGCACTGTTTAAATCTTATTTTGGTGGGGCATTTGATGAAGATGCTATTCGTAATAACTTTGTTTTGATTTATGAGCTTTTGGACGGTAAGCATCTTTGCCTACCATCATAGTCTATTTATTACATAGTTGAAGCCATAACAGTAGGGTGTCATGGATGGACCTTTTCCTTCTGTTTTGCTTTGTTATTTAACTTTTTTTTTCCCCTTTTAGTATAATCTTATCCAATGGGAATACACTATTTGCTAGTTGTTTCTGTTTCTTGTAATGATGAATTTTAATTATATGTCAGAATGGTTATAGTCCCAGGCATGTGATCCATCTATGATCGCCTTAAAGTTAAAAATGGTAGTGATCCTGATTATTTCCTTTTTATGATTGAAAAGTTTTATACTAAAGAAGTGCTAAATTAAAATGCTGTGATAAGTATGATAAAGTAGGTGAAGAAGACCAAATATGAAATAAGAAGAAATGAAGAATACATCATTTCTTCCCAAATATGATATTATCTTGCTTGAAAATGAGTTACCTAAATGAGAGCCTCGTGAATTCTTGTAAAATTTTGATTTATTGAATCGAAGACCTATTGTGAATTTGTGTCATCCTCCTGAGCAAGTCTCTATCCTTCCTTTGGAAAGAACATGTCTTTCCTTCTGAAGATCCAAATGATCACCAAGGGTAAAAGGTTCCAAACAAGACATCATCTGAAGAAGTGAGCAAATGAGCCATCATCCAAAAGGAGAGAGGACTATTATATGCTTACTAATGGTAGAAGCCTAGTACCAATCTTTTGCTACTATCATCATCAAACATTTGGCCAGCCATTTTTTTGGTTGGGAATAATTGTCTTTATTTTTTTTTACTTTTCTTTTTGGGAAATTGTTGTTTGGCATGTCTCTGATCCAAATTTGTTTGTGACATGATCTAGGACTCTAGATTTTGCATTTGAATTATTATGAGTTCTTACTTTTTTAGCCAGCAATTTTAACTGAAGTTGGATGCTAAACCTTTCTCATTGCTCGATCAGTTTTATGTATAAGTCTTACTTTCACTGCAGAAATCATGGATTTTGGGTACCCTCAAAATCTCTCTCCTGAAATCCTGAAGCTTTACATTACTCAGGAAGGAGTTCGTTCACCATTCTCTTCCAAGGTTAGTTCAGGAATTTCATATTTCTGATGAAATGGTCACTAGGTTCACCATGTTCTGATTAAAAGATAGTTCTGCTTGTTTTATTACTATATAACTATAGTTTCCTTAATTATGTGATTATGTCCTAGTTTGCATAAGGACTGATCTATGACACATGCATGTAGTTTGTTAATAGTATGGAGATCGGTTTTGTTTTTATGAGTGAACCTAATTTGAAGTTAAAAAGTATTTTTTTTCTTCTTTTCTAATCATTTGTTCCTTCTGGGGTTGCAAAACTTGATAGCCTGCAGATAAACCAGTCCCAAATGCAACTCTACAAGTTACAGGTGCTGTTGGCTGGCGACGTGAAGGCCTTGTGTATAAGAAGAATGAGGTGATTTTATTTAAAATCTTCTTTTTCATTGTTTTTTTTTTTTGTAAATTGAGCATGTGGAGACTACTCTGCCAGGCCCTTACACCTATGCATGGCAGGTTTTTCTGGATATTGTGGAGAGTGTCAATCTTCTAATGTCTTCTAAAGGTACATGATTAATCCCCTACTTAATCAGTTGTGGTTTTTCTTTTTCTTTTTCCCTTTCATCACAATCTTCAATGTTTATGATTATAGGTAGTGTTTTGCGTTGTGATGTGACTGGGAAGATACTCATGAAGTGCTTCCTCTCTGGAATGCCTGATCTGAAGTTGGGCTTAAATGACAAAATTGGTCTTGAAAAGGAATCACAACTGAAATCCCGGCCTGCTAAAAGGTAGATTCAGCTGTAAACATTTGTTATTCTTAACAGTTATTGTTCTTGCCATTTATTTACTGCTAGAAGCATTACAATAGATCAGGTCATTTCACTAACAGTATAATGATCATTGATCATGCTTCTTCCTCTTATCTTTTCTTTCTTGATTATTTTATTTTGTTTTAGGGAAGAAAAAGATTATGCGTACTTCTCTAGTTGGGTTCTCTCAAATGCTATACTCATTTTGGGTTGGCTTGTTCTTGAACTGTCTCTAGTGTTTTCTGAATGATACCTCCCTAATATATTTGATCATGAGAATCATCAACATAGTTAAATAGCAATCAATGTTCAATGACTTACTCCATTTTCGTACACTATAATTAAAAAGGTCTCCTTGGTTCTGATTGTTTTGCTTGTAGTTTGAGGCTGTTTATAGCAACTCCATTTTTGTTGTTGAAGACCTTTAGCCATTTTATGAAAGATTTGTAGGAGCAGCTTGAAGGGATCCTAGTGAGCTACCACGAGATACGCTTTTGTAATCAGTTTTTTGACCTGAAATGTGGAATGAATTGTTTTGCAAGTAAAAATGTGTTTTTTTTGCAAGTAAAAATGTGAAATGTCCTTAACCTCAAGGGAGCAAGAGGAGGAAGCAACCAATCTTATAGCTATCTTAGAATCTATTCAAGTATCGGATAACCCAGATAGACTTAAATGGTCCCTAGAGCCTAACGGTATCTTCTCTTGCAAGTCATTTGTTGAAGCATTGCAATCACCACCTAACCATCCACACCAATCTTTTCCATTAGCGTCAACCATTTGGAAAACACATGTTCCATCTAAAGTTAAGGTGTTTGGTTGGTTATTGGCCCATAGGAAGATAAATACTATGGATTTATTACAAAGAAGCCTCCCTAATGTGTACTTGTCTCCACAGTGTTGTGTAATGTGCTTTCAGGCGGAAGAGAACGTGGATCACCTCTTCTTGCAATGTCCTATGGCGACAGAGTTATGGAAGAAGTGGTTTAGTTTTTCGGGGAGGGGGGGGGGGGGGGGAATTTTTTCCCCCAGCTAGTCTTGAAGATTGCATGAATTTGGCTCATAATTCTGTTACGTCTAGTGTGGCAAAAGAGGTGGTTTTAGTAGCTTCTTTCGTGACCCTTTGGCATATTTGGCTTGAAAGAAATAATAGAATCTTCAATGATAGGGGTAACGAGCTAAATAAGCTATGGGAGGATATTCGGTTTGTGGCAAGTTCCTGGGTGCGTGCCTCTTCCTTAGTCCGTGGTCCATCTCTTTTGGATTGGGTTCTTGATTGGGGAAATTGTCTGTTTCAGTTGTAGTCCATTTTGTTATCTTTTGGGAGGATTTTTGTTGGAAGTCATATTTATCTAGGTGCACTTCTAGTACTCCGGTGGATGTTGTTCACTTTGTTCTCACTACGTTTTAATAAATGCATATCTTGTTTCTGCTAAAAAAAAATATGATCTCTGTGACTTCTCTTTGGCCTTCCTTGCTGGAAGCATCATTGGAGCCAACATCCTAATTATGACTTCATTTTAATTTTATTGATGAAGTTCAGATAGGTAAGGAAGTTTTGCGAGGTGTTAGATAACTGAGAAGTGTTAAGAACACTGATTGCCTGAAACATGGCAAATTAGATCAGCCTTTCTTACCCCTTTTATCAAAGATAAATAAGATTTTTATTTTTTTTTCAAAATTTGCATCTTAGCATTTCGCAGCCAGAATTGAAAAAGTTACCGTACAGAATAGACCTAATCACGATCTAACTAGATTGTACCTTCCAATCCTAAACTGCTCCTCCTGTGTTATACTTAATACCTTTTCAAAATTATTTAATGCCCTTATTTCCATCTAGGTTGTGTATTCTTTTTAGTGGGCTTTGCCCCTTTGATACAACTACTTATTGGATGAAAAAGAAACCCTCTTATTTGTTGTGAAAATGTGCTGAATACTGAATAATAATTTTTTGTTTGTCTTCCTGAATCTGAAAATGGATGCATGTGCTATGTGTCTACTGCTCCAAACGTGTGAATATACAATTTTTTTTATTTTTTATTGCAACTTGATGTGAATTCCTTGTAGTTTCCTTATATTTGGAATGATTTAAATGCTGTGGTGTTCTATGGTTCGTGGTTAACTTAGTTCAGATATTTGAAATATTTGATTCCTGGTGATGCACTTAAAACATTCACCTGACATTTACTTATTTTGTGTTCAATTTTTTGTTTTCTGCATATCCTGTATCGCATTCAGCAAATCAAGGAATTTCTGATTCAGTTGTTTCTACTCTTTTAATTGGACCGATGAATACTTGTTATTGTGCTTCTAGTAATTCTATTGACCAAGTACTCGTATATGAATCCTTCTACAGTGGAAAGACCATTGAGCTTGATGATGTTACTTTCCACCAGTGTGTAAATTTGACGAGGTTCAACTCAGAAAAGACTGTCAGCTTTGTCCCACCTGATGGTGAATTTGAATTGATGAAGTAAGTTCACTTTTTCTCCCTTTATTTTATTTTGGCTTTGTTTTATAAAGGGTTAAGATTTCTGTAGCAAAGAAACAACACTGTTTCATTTTATTCTTCTTCTCTTGTGATGTTTGGTACATTAAGGGCGTGTTTGATAGTTGAGAATGTTGGTCCGGAGAAAATGTAATTTATTCAAGAAATAATTCCTGAAGCTAATTTTTTTAAAAGAATTTTCTCATGGTTGTTTGGTTGTACATGAAAATAATATTTTTTCACACATGATGCAAAGGGAAGGAGTATTAAGAAGTTTCATTTAAGATGAAAATAAACACAATTAATAATATTAATAGTTTTCTTATGAGAAAATTAAATTTAATTTGGATTTGTATACACCTAAAACTATTTTTTTTTGTATTTCTTTATGATTGTGATTAAAACTTTTTTAATTATTAAAGAAACACTAGCTAATGGAAAATTTTGAATGATGTTAAGGCAATTTAAATTTTCCAAAAAATTATTCATGCTTCAAATTAGGAAATATTTAAAGATTGATTTTATATTTTTAATACTTTTCAATATTTTAAGAAAATATTTTTTATTATTGTATTAGGTCTAAAATAAGGTAAAAAAAATACATAGAATAAGAGAGAGGGAATTAATACATTTATTGTTAAAATTCAAATTAGTTTTTTTTTATGTTTTGAATTTGTTTGACCTTCTATGTTTTTTTTAAACTTTTTATTTTTTTTTTCTTCAAATTAATTTGAACTTTCTTGAATTATTTCGAATTAAAACTAATTTTGTTGAATTATTTCAATTTTTTAGTCGAATTTTGGTAATTTGTGTTTTTCATGTAATTTGTAAATTTTCCATTCAAGTAATATGTAATTCAACCTCTAAAAAATCACTTAAAATTCACCTAATTAATTCAATTTTTCATTTCATGGTTTCATCTAAGTTTATTATTGAACTGTAAATGTTTCACAGGTATCGTATTACAGAGGGTGTAAATCTACCATTTCGAGTATTGCCAACAATCAAGGAATTGGGCAGAACACGGATGGAAGTGAATGTTAAGGTTTGTATACAAATTTTGCGGAATGCGAAGTTCACATAGTTCACAGCAAGCTTACTGCTCTTAGCTTTCAGGTAAAGAGTGTATTCGGTGCAAAAATGTTTGCACTTGGAGTTGTTATCAAGGTTCCTGTACCAAAGCAAACAGCAAAAACAAGTTTCCAAGTAACTTCGGGTCGGGCAAAATACAATCCCTCTATTGATTGCTTGGTCTGGAAGTGAGTATTTTTTTATGTTGGATGTAAAACTTCTCATTTTTCTCTTATTAGTTAGTTCGTTTTGCTTTTTATGGATAGTGTTGTCAAATTATTTGGCTTGGTTTACGTTGTGATAAACTGATATCTACATTTGGGATCATGTCTGACTAAAATGTGGATGAACGAATACAAATTCAATGTAGTTGTCATGTTTTGGGAGGTTGGATATTACATATCCTTCTTGTCTTTATGATAATTGATTAGCATTTTTTTTCTGTATTAACTTGTGGATTTCTCTGAATTCTTTCCTGTAATATTTTCTTCTTTGCTGCTTTATATATTTAATATTAACATAAAGTGGTATCAGGTTATTTTGGGTGGCTACTTGAACCTTGCTCCACTATTTGACTCTGTCAAGGCTCCTATTTATGTTATGTTGAAGGTGTCTATATCCTTCCTTGTGACTGCAACTTACATAAATCTTGTCCTTTTCCTTTTTGTGCATTTAGTTTGCACTGTCTCGGCCATTCTAACGAACACTCCTTGGCCTTTATTTCACATGATAAAACCACCTTAGCTGATCGTTTCATCATTTTATCCCATTTGGTACTTCATCGAGGACTTTGCAAAATGACTTTGTTCCTGATTCGATTTTGTGTAATCTTTCTATTGCCTTACTATCCTCACACACTTCTTATATCTTTATGTTGTTCCTTGTTAGCCATGATTCTGCTCCATATGGCATATGATTGATCAAATGGATGTTTATAAAAAATTTCCTTCAATTTTAATGGTGCCTTCCTGTCACTGAAGACTATAGATGCACCTCTCCCCTTCAACTATCAGGTTCTATTTCTAGTGGCAAAAGATCTCCCTCTTTGTGGAAGATCTAGTCAAGATAATGTAAACTGTTTTGGCCTATTTCTTGATGGTCAGCTCAACTACTCTTTCATTTTTATTTTATCTTTTTCCTAAAGTTGTGTTTCATATATTTTGTTTTGTCATTCTTAGTATCTATTAAAATTGCAATTTAGTTAAATATAATTGTAATTATGCCTATACCTAAAATATTATTGCAATCCAAATCATTATACCTTGTAATTCAATGTACTCATAAAAGTTATCACTTCTCACCAAAGTGGACGAAGTCTGATGTCCTGTCAAAATTTCATTGCTTCTGCAGAAGAAACTGAAAAATGCCTGAACTTCCAACAGATAATACAGGATTAGGGAATACCTTGTGCATAAAGATTGGTCGTATGATGTTTAATGCCATTGGTGATGTTGCTATATGCAGAAAATTCATGTAGAAAATCAAATTTTATGAAAATATTTCTTCCTGCCATCTTGTTTTTGTGACTTCTATATTTATTGATATTTGCATGAGTCATGCAGCAGTTATTTTCTTGATAGATTTCCGTCAATATTCGATGTCCTTATGTTTTGCAGGATTAGAAAATTTCCCGGACAAACTGAGCCGACTATGAGTGCAGAGGTTGAATTAATTTCCACGATGACAGAAAAGAAGTCCTGGACCAGGCCGCCAATCCAAATGGAATTTCAGGTGCTACCTCAATTAGCTAGTTTATCTTTGCCATCATAATCATAGAAGGTTTCTTTCGTTCTTAGTATTCATTAAGTAAAGTTGGGAAACCAAACTTTCCTCCAACCATAATCAAAATGAAGATTTGAGAATTGACACATGGAAATATGAGATAGTGATGGCGAGGTTGCATGAATACAGAACAGAGAAAAGTTTAAGACAAAGCATACGATGTTCCTGATGAGGAATAAGGAACGAAGAATTCTTGTATTGTTACTGCCTCATTACTCCTATGTAATGTTTGACACTTGAAAGCGACGTGACAAGTCTCACTAAGAGATAACAAATTCAGTTGATGTTGACCTTGGGAAAATCCTTGAGGACTTTTAGAAGCTTCCTTCAAATGGAAGATTTCCAATCGGGGCTGGATCAACATTGTGGAGTTTCATATAATCATAAGAGCTCATAAACTAGCATAATACTTCTTGGAATGTTTGTTTTTTATTCGGTTGACCAAAAGTTGTGATTTCTTAAAAACAGTAATAGGGCTAATTTACATGCATGTATATGAGAAAATCACCTGGTTAAAAGTAGATCTTTTGTTTTGGGTCGTATAATACTTGTTTTCACTGACTTAACACTTGTATGCATTGGCTGTGCAGGTTCCAATGTTTACAGCATCAGGTTTGAGGGTCCGATTCCTCAAGGTACGTGGGAAACTGAATCTTTGTTTATTGCCCAGTTGAGCTCTTAAAAAAACTAGCACAGTTCTAAAATCGATTAAATCTTCTTCTCATCCATCCAATTAGGCAATTAGGTATAAAACACGATTATCTATCTATTGCAGGTGTGGGAGAAAAGTGGGTACAACACTGTAGAGTGGGTTCGGTACATTACAAAAGCTGGGTCATACGAAGTCAGATGTTAAAAGCATGGATCCTCTCATTTCATGCATTCTTGGAGACTTGCCCGGCAAATGCTTATGAGCTGAATCATGAACGAAGAAGTGAGGCCTAAACTTCCTTAATGCAGGGCTTGCACACCCTCCAAAATCTCAGGTTTTTTTCTAGTTTTCATGTATTATTATAGATGATTTTTTTTTTCTTTTCTTTTTCTTTCAACCCCCAGATTTGTCAGTAGATTGGTATCTTGTCAATACGAGTTTACCGAGTGGAAGTTTTTATGTTCAATGTTGTTCTTGTACAAACGGTGGTCCTCTGCTCTGTTGTTATGGTTAAAGCTTGTGGTTTCACTATTTTTTTTCCCTTGTTTGGAGCACCTGACATAAAATTATTTTTGATTGAGAATGAATTTTTTCCAATACTGTATCCATTTTCTAACCAGTATTATTGCTTGTTTCTGATTTAAGTTGCCGCATTCAGAGAAAACATATGCTTGTCAGAAAATATTTTCCAATCTTACTTAAGAATGTTGGTGATACCCTCAGTTCATTCAACTTTCTAGCAATTATTTCTTTTTCCCTTGTTATGATAAGTTTTAATAATGAATTAGCTTTGCAAACCCCTCTTTGTAATACTTATTAGTAGACCATGAGAAAATTGCCGGCATCATTAATTCCATCTTATTCATGCTATATGAGCTAGAGTTTTGCTAGTTGGATTACCATATTTAGAATTACTCTCTTGAAATTTTAATTTGCATCACTAACGAGTGGTTAGCTTAGTAAAAGTTTTAAGGTTTGATTCTTGAAGACGCCTTCATTTGGAGAGGTCTGTCATTCTGCTCTCGCCTCGAATGGAAACTAATCTCACACCCGAAGAGTGGAGGGATGTACACCTCGTGGGAAACCCAAAAAAAAAAAAAAAAATCTAATTTGCATCAATTGCGTCTTAATTAAGTTAATCATCTATGATGTGTGCTTTTAATCACTGTAAGATGATTCAGAAGTGAATTACACATGTAGCGGAAAACCTAAAAAATAAAAATATATAAAGAATCAATATAATATGAACCACACATGAAGTGACAATTGTGAACAATTGTCAAAATGGAACCGTTTAATTACTCAAGGATCACAGATCTTGCTCCCTATTTCCACCAGCACTTGAGACGGTTCTCTTCACCTTTTCTACAGTTTTGTGCACAACATCTCCTGCAACTTTTGCAGACTTCTCAGCAGTTTCTTTACTCTTTGCAAAACTCCTTGTTGCTGCATCTCTCACCACTTCACCCGGACCTGCGTCTGCTTTCTCAGTTCTAACAAATAACATCCAAAAGAGAATAATAGTATTTGAATAAAAGAAAAATCGAAACCTGAAATAAATTACCAATTAAGAAAAGATAAAACATTTTTTTTAAAAAAAAAAGAAAAAATTTAAAGATCTGGGTCCTCATGAATCATGAAATAAGATCCAAAGAAATCTCTTTGAACAACAAAAAGTTTAATACACTTCAATTTTACTGTTAACATGAAACAAAAGATATGGGTATGTCCATGAAACTCGAAACTTTAAATAATAATAACAATAACAAAAAAAAAAAAAAAAAAAAGTAAGATCATAGACCAAGTTTAATTTTAGTGTAAGAATAACCAGATCAACTTATAAATGCTTATATACACTACGAAAACATGATAAAGAAAGTGATTGTTCTCACACATAATAAACGATGAGAATAAGAAATAATCTTTAAACAAGGTCATGAATTAATCATGACAATTTAAGGGAAACAAAGAGATGGGCACTCATGAATCACACTCAGAATAAGACCCAAAAAAAAAACTTAACCAAGAATTAGAAAGGCTCCTCCACAAACAATTCAAAGCAGTACAAAAAGAAATTAACAAAATTCATGCAAGGAATCATGCAAGATACTTAAAAAAAAAAAAGAAAAAAAAATTGATATATACAAGATTAATTAATCATTAGTTATAAGAAGAAAGCTATATATAGCTTACTTTTGAACAGGAGGACTGAAATTGATCCCAGCTATTCTGATCAAAGATTTAATTCTACCCCAAACGCTCATATGATCTGTCAACCCTATGGCTCTCTCCACTGCATTTGGTTTTTGATGATTTGATAAATCCTCCTTAATATTCCTTTCTTCTCCTTTTTCATCATGAATTGCAGATGATACTACCACAAGATAAAACATCACCATTATAATCATCAAAACCCACTTAATAATTACTTTAACTTCCATTATTTTTCCTCTAAATCTCTCCATAGTCAGTACTGTTTGATTCAACGAATTAATGCCGAGGTACAGCATGCGATTGCAAAACGAGAATGAGAACCACAGGGCTTCCGTGGAGCGCGATATCAGCATCGTGTGCCACGTGTCTGTTTCAAGTAATGGCGGTTGAGGTTTGGATAACGTGCTTCCTAACGTGCGAGCATCACTTCTGTTCGAAACAACTATATCTCGCCACGTGGAAGATCCATGGAATCGTCTGTATTGACATTCAAAGGCCTTGGATCCATGGGGTCGTCGTGGGGTAACTGGGGTTACGTTTGGATATGGGCTGGGCCCTTTGATTATTTGAGTTGTTGCATTGGCATACAAAGGCTTTGTTTGGGACATCGCCTGCCATTAAACTCAATCACACTATTTCCAAACGCATATCTCAAATGCAAAGGGATGCTTCTGTAAAACGTAGAAAAAAAGTATTTTGATGTCATAATGTAAATAGAATAAAATAAAACATATTATAATATTCTCAGTTGATTTGCAAATAATTTTATTAGATGACATTTTAAAAATTCATATATTAATTAAGTAAAACATGATATTTTTTAATACATGAATTAAACAAATCAACACAATTAACCTGACCCAAATTAACCTAAAGTGAATGGATTGGGTTGATCTAAAATATTTTTAATTTATCTTAATTGAGTTGAGTTTGTATCTAACTAAAACTTAAGCCGACCCAATCTGTGGATATTTCTACTTTGAATTATGTGTAAATACATAATTTAAAATAATCTATTAATATATATATATATATATATATATAAGTGAGCCGACCTGGTGGACACCCCTACTTCAAATTGTATTAGCTTCTAGAATTGTATATAAAATCATGATTGTTTGGTTAAGCATCCTTGTCAAAGTAGCGCGCATGTACCACGTTCTTGTTAGTTTTGCCTAGAAGGTCAAGCGGCTCTTTACCTAGTCACATTCATTTTTAGCAATTGAAGCAAAGATTTTGTTTGTCGTCTCATGTGCTTAATTATTTGGAATGTTATGTATTATTCTTTCTCGTATATCTTTCCTTAGAAACTAATTTTTCAACCAAATTTTGCATCGAGGTTGGAAGGAGCGAAACTTGTGTATTTAGTACTCCAAGTCCAAAGTCCAAACCTTCATGATCAGCAAGAAAATTAATCATCAAGGACGGAGACAACCTCTTTGGACTTATTTTTCGCCTTCTACACCAGATCATTAGGAACTGAGATGACATATATACTGTTGAGATAAACACTCAAATCCTTTAATATTACAAATTTAATAAAGAAAAGAACAATAGAGATCAATACCCACAATTCAAAGATATATGTAGAAAACTCTAAAATTAGAAAAAAAAATCATGGGCAAAAAATAATCCATTATCAATATAATAAGTACCTCAGAGGAATTAAACACATCAAATATTTCTACACCAGATAATACACAGATCTGATACTTTGGTAAAAAAAGAATAACTGAAAAAGAATACTTAAGAGAAAACTAGAACTTCAACCGCGTCACCCGTACAAGTTCTAAACTCTACACTCTTTCACAAAGCTTTGAAGGACCAAACTTCACCTTCTTTTAGATCTCACTCACTAGTTGGGATGATCAATAAACAATGAGGAACCTCTTATATATAGACTTTCTAGCTATAATAGTTAAAAATTATGACCAACAAGGATTATTCATTCTACACTAACATGGTTTTCTTATTCAAATACAACTAGATCATAAAATACTTATCTATATTTAGAAAGTCATAATTATTTTTTAAATACATGTTTCATGTTATAAAATAACAAGAGTTCATATTTGAGCCAAAATCCAACATATACTTCAGGACTTATTTTTCACCTTCTGGCCTTCGTATCTACCTCCATCGGTGTGGTCTACAAGGCAAAGAACAAGTTCAAATAAAGACGTCTCAACCTCTAATGACGGAGTCCTTACTAATAAAAGTTTGAACTGATATGAGCGTATAAGTTCATCTGCTCCCCCATTCTCGATGCAAAATTTGGTTGAAACAACTAATTTGTAGGTTATCCTCATTGCTTTGTATGTGCTTACATAAAAGGTTACCTACAAATTAGTTATATATATGTGTGTATTTGGCGTCAAATCTATTTTCTGTCGCTGACACTCATCTCATCTTTTAAATATTTTAGAGATACGTGTATATTGTGCATCATCCCCAACATCAAAAGAAAGCTTGGTATGTGTCTGTGTTAATATATATATATATATATAAGAGAATGGTAATCTAATTAAAAAAAATAAAACTATACATGTAATAATATTAAATTATTTATTACACACCTTGAAATGTTCAACACACATCTATTTAATAATTATAAGTATGTAATTATCATTGGAGTTATACCTTTTATAGTAAAATTAATATTTTTCATATATATATATATACTTCCTTGCAAACTGACCCACATAAGCCAATAATGCAACAGAAATACCTTGCACAATTATATCACGTGCTCCGCGAGTTCCAGGCCGTGCTAGCCTGTGCTGTTCCCCGATACCGTTGTCAATAATGTTGCTTTCGTTAAAACCATTCCCGAGACTACACGAACATGAACAGCTCATAAAATTCAATAGTCGATACGCGCAGAGCTCGTCACTATCGAAACAACCAACAATCTGCCACGTCATCCCCGAAACCGTGTCTTCAATTTTTTTTTTACAAGTGCAAGGGAAGACGTCTTTTAAAAAGACGCCTTCCCTTGCACTTGTAAATTTAACGTAATCGACTCTCCTGCTTCTCGAGCATTGCATTGCCGTCTCGCTAAAACCATTTATGTAATCGGTTCTACTTTCCGATTTTACACAGAGAGAAAAACCAGTAGCAAAAGAATTGATATTTTCCATTTTCAAAGTCTCCATCAATGGAGATTTGCGAGATCAGTGACGAAGCCGTGTGAAAAAAAAAAAAGGAGAATACCAATCGGTTTGTGGGATTGGTAAATCTGAAAAGAAAAATATTTTGTGAACGTACTGTACTGGGGCACGTTCCCGGTCTGAAAACCTATCTCACCAGTTCATAAGAAATACAGTAGCTTTAATGGAAGAGAAATGTTGTTTAACTTCAAAATCATCTCTACTTAAAAAAAAAAAGAATATTAGAGACCCATTGCCAAACCATACAGCTATAACAAATAATAATAAAAAAATGAACAGCAAAAATCATAGGGTATATAATTTTGAAGTTAAACAACATTTCTCTGCAGAGGATTTTCTAGAAATGCGATGAGTCTGGAAATAAAGAAGAAGAAACCCTAGGGCATGAAATGCAAAGAGATAGAGAGCGGGTGTGAAACGTCATCAGGCACTGCAATGGTAAAGAAGACGGGATTCCTCGCGCTTAAACTAACTCTGCAGCAGAGCTAGCAGGGATAAAGTGCGGCGAAAGAGCATGTATTCCAAACGGTCGGCCGTGCGTATGGTTGAGGGTAAAGGGTTCAACGCCGTTGACTTCGAAGAAAGCTGATGACCAATGCCGTTGATATTTTCTTAAAAAAAAAATGACGAAGGGAATTCAAGGTAAAAAAAAAAATTAAGGGAAGGCGTCTTTTGAAAAGACGCCTTCCCTTCAAGTTAAAAAAAAAAATTGTGAAAGGAAGGCGTCTTTTGAAAAGACGCATTCCTTTCATTTAAAAAAAATGTCACCTCCGCGCGCGCTTATTTAGCACGCTGACTGGGTTATGAACAGTAAATTATGGCAATTCTGATAATATTTTTGTATGGATGATATTTGTGAAATAATTTTTTTTTTCAAGGGTAATCATGTCATTGAGCCCTGGTTCAAAAGCAGATAGCTCCCCCTACTGTGCCGCTTAACAGAGGAAAAAATAAGAAAAAAGTCGAGGGACGATTGTGTCAAATATATAGAATTGTACGGTAGAGGTTGAAAGGATTTGTGTGATTTTTCGTTGTTCCATGCATACGCAGCGCAGGGTACCAAGCGCCCGTATGGTTGCGGAGGTGGGAAGGGTTACGTGGAGGGAAAAAAGCTGTTGCGTATGATATGAACGAAAGGAGATGCGACAGGGGGTAATTAAAGGAGCGTAGTCGAGTCAGTTGGTCGGCAGGTCTTATTCATATTCCTACTTCCAAGAGATTTCTATTTTTCACTTGTATTGCACCAACGGCTCTTTTGATTGTGATCATAATGTTTGATAAATACGTACCTAGCTTTATATTTTTTATTTTTTATTTTAAATTTTAAATTTTAAATTTTATTTTACTAGGTAAAAGGCTCTTGTTTAATTCTTGTATATGTTATTATTATTGGGCTTGTACGCAATTGTTGTATATTTTTTGAGATTGAGCTAAAACGTGACATGGTAATGGTGGTAGAGCATAAATGGATAATTGGTAGAGTTAAAAAATGTTACCAAATTTTTCAGGATATGGTAGTTGTTGTTTACCATATCATAAGATACAAGAGCAATTATTAGTATTTTTTTATAGTATTAATTGTTATAGTGGATCTTTCTTTTACTTCTTTCCAAAGTTAATTTGTTTGGGTTTAGTATAAGTAGCATAATAGCCAAGCTAGTTTAGTTGGTTTGAATAATTTAAAATTGTAATATTTTATTTAGGTTATCAACTCCCAACATGATATTAGAAGCTAATTGCCTTAGTGTCTAAGCAAATTCCTTTTAAGCTAATTAAATCTTGTATATTAGAACGGAGTAAATTAAAACCGTAATCATTTGATTATACGACAATAACTCTTTATCATTGTGTCAAAACTCTAACATATATATTACACACTATATGTCCATAAAAAATGATATATAGCTTATTTTTATTTTTATTTTCTATTGGACCCAATAATTTTAGCAAGGATTAATTAGTCCGACTTAATGGGTCTTCCAATAAAACAACATGGCGGGCTTACCAACCTGTCAAGAAGCGTTCCAAGTCCTCTTATATAAATAAGCAATAACTAGCCGTTGGATTGCAGATGGCCGACTTGTTCTTCCCATTCCTCTCCCGCACCTTCACTTTCATCTCCAAACAAGCAATCCAAAACCACCACAAAATCCAACACACCAAGCAACAACAACAACACAGAGAAATTAACACGCACACACACGTTCTTAAATTCTCCATCATCTTCTTCTTCTCCAACAACAACTGATATAATTAATCTCTGTACTTTCTGATCATGGAGTGCTTGGTTCTACCAATAGTGAAATGGAGCCGGCGTTCTTCTTCTTCTTCTTCTTCTTCTTCTTCAGGCTATTTCCCTCTGACCCACGACGAAGACGGCATGGAGTCTCCGGTGACGGTGGTGGTGGGAAAGGAGAAGAGGGAGTTCTTGGTGGACCCTTTTGTTCTGGAAGAAGACCCATTTCGGATTTTGATTGATATGGTGAGGATAAGGCAAGAAGAGATCATCAATAACAACAAGGGAAATAATAAGTTGATGGAGAAGCGGGTGATATTGGTGGATGTTGATGCAATTCTGTTCGAGCATATGTTGTGGCTGATGTATAATGATTGTTCTTCCCTTTTCAAGCTTAATGTTAAGGAGATTATAGATTTCTATGCTCAAGATGGTTAATTAATTAAGAGAAACTAAGATGGAAGTGACAGATTATGTGTGTAAAATCACTTCTTCTTATTATAATTCTAATTCTTATGCCTTAATTATAGAGATTTATTTCAGAGTAAATTTGATGGAAGGAGGATGAACTGATTCTGATTGTATGTCTAATTATTGTATAAACTTTAAATTAATAACAACCATAATTTGTTCTCTGTTTTTCTTCTTCGCCCTAATCAAGCTTTACTTAATTGATTTCTTTTCTTCACACAATATCATCAGAAACAGAGTAATTAAGAACTGAGAGATTTTTGTTCCATTTCTGATGGAGAATCGTGTAGCCAGAAACAGAGTATTTGCGTGCTCTGCCCAGAACGCAGATTAATTGCTTTATTATCTGGCTGATTTTTAACTTCTTTTTTATGATTTTTCTTTTTACTATTTCTCTATAAATTGGAATCAAAGTTAATAGGTAAGTAATTAATTGTTCATGATGATATTTTAATTGGAATGGTGTTATTTATAAAATGATAAACTCAGCTGGCTTAGTCATGCTTATAAGTCATAATAATGGCAATAAAACTAATAATAATTTATTTAATTTTTTTTTGTTTTGAAAAAGCCAATAATAAAATTGAGTAAATGGAATAGTACTGAAAAAAAATTCTAATTAATCCAAAAAAAAAAAGTTTGAGATTTAAGCCTATAACATTAGAAAATCTAAAAACTAATATTATTTTACCATTTAAAATAACCAAAAATACTAAACTTGTCCTAAAACTCTCCAAAATTTCGTTTTAATGGTAAATAAATTATGCACTAAATTGAAGCCTGGCTTTGGGAGAAGTAGATAGATGCTTAATTAATATTGTATAAGATTAATGGTATCCACGTAGGTATCGACATATGTAGTGGCTCTCTATGCAACATATTAGGTGTGCCATATACAATTGATGTAATTAAAAGTTCGGCATGACATGATAGATATTGAATCCGCCTGTGCCATTTGTAAGATTAATTCAAGACCCAAATAATCACAAAATTTGACCACAAGATGGCAAAAAAAAACACTTGATTTTCATGCATTGTGAATTTACATTGATTAGGCAAATGAAAAAGTTGTGAAAATATACCTAACATTAGGTTGTGTGTGTAGCAGAAGGGCATAAGGCTCTACTATATAATAAATTCTTAGTTCGAGTCTTTTCACTTATACAATAATATTTTCTAATGTTTGTGACTGTGCAGCAAGGAACTAGTGGGCGTAGATACTCCTCCTAAGGTTGTGGAAATATCATTATAAAGATAGGCTGATTGATTTGTGTATATATAGTTCTTGATCCAAGCTAATTTAGTCCAAGGCCCAATTAGCTTGTGTATTAGTTTATTTATCCATTCATAACGTAATTTTATAAACGATGAGAATAAACATTTATATTTACAGAGAGCTTTGTTAGAGAAAGATAAACGTGTGAAATCACTCATGTTGAGGAAATATAAAAAAATTTAAATCGTAAATATATATATATATATATTAAGAATAAGAATACACATTAATTGTTAAAAGCTAAATGGATAATCCGGCTCAAAGCATAACGGGCCTTAAGCTGTTTCATGTTAAGCCTATATAATCACATCTCTGAAAATGGAGCCCCAAGCCCTAGTCAATGTATTGAAGCCAGCCCAATATATAAATATATATATATATATATATATATATATATATATATATATATATATATATATGGGTTTATTTTAATTAATATAAAGCTACTTGTATTTTAAATTATACTTCAAATATATAATTAATTCCAAAAAATACTTGAGTCTCACCCACTTCCAAATCAAATTAGTACAGTAGTACTCTTTCTCATAATCTTCCTCCAGTGCACGGAAAAATGGTGTACTCTGGAAGAAAAATCAACTGTCACTCTGCAAGAAACCAGCAAGCTAGTAAACCACCCTTAGCTAATCCTACCAACTGGGCCATCTTATTAAAGATCCATCTTATTAAAGATCCAAACAACACCTTATTAATTATTATCCTTTCTTAATTAAATACATTATTTTTCTTCTTCCTAGCTATTTACAAATTAATTGACATTATTCAAGCATATATGCCTTGCATGTTCTTGTTAATTTATAACACCGGCTAGGAATTAATCAGTGGTTTCTGTAAATTTTTTTGCTTGTGAATTAATATGGCAGCAGGAGCTGAGAAAAAGGATGGAAAAGATGGTGATGGAGTCATTACTGCTGTTTACAAATTAAATCTCCATTGCCCACAATGTGCTCGGCAGATCAAGAAGCCTCTCATGAGAACTGAAGGTAATCGCGCGATCATCAGCTATATATTAATTGGACTTTTTTTTTGTTCACTAAGTATAAATGTTATAATTTATTTATTTTAATGCTACTAATTATGTTGCTATATATATGTTGGGGTACTTGTTACATAATATGTGCAGGAATTCGAAAAGTGGATGTTGATGTTGAGAAAAATGAAATCAAGGTGCATGGCAAGATCGATGCGAAGAAGATCCATGAACGGATTAAGAAGAAAACCAAGAAGAAGGTTGAATTGATAAGTCCCCTCCCTAAGAGCAAGGATGGTTCAGCTTCTGAGAAAAAAGAAGAGAAGAAAGAAACCAAAGAAGTAAGCTCCGAATCATGTAATCCTATATATTAGATTCAGTGCAGCTTCACCCAATAGTGTTGAATTACTAGAAATTATGATCCTTTTTATGTTTGTGATTAGTTTGATACAGTTTTCTCTTAACATAAAAATACATAATTGAATGAGTTCGGTTGGTCAAATTTGAAAATAAATTTTAAAGTTTCTATTGAGAAAACAACCAAAAATAAAAAAAATAAAATCTAAATTAAATTTCGTTTTTTGGATTAATTATATTCCCAGTTTATGAATCATGCGTGAACCAAACACTCATTTTTTATTTTTATTTTTAATCTGAAATGAAAATTCAGAAATTAACTGTTGTATTTGTACTTTCAGCTAGTCTTGAAAACAACGACATTGAAGGTACACATGCACTGTGGCAAATGTGAAAACGACCTGAAGAAGGAGATCCTAAAACTAAAAGGTAATTAAGAATATTGCCAAAGGCCATTAAATTAACATGGCCAACTAGGGTTAATTAATTTGATCTTGGTTAATGACTCTATCATTAATGAATATATATATAAATTCTCAGGTGTTCATAGTGTCAAAACTGACATGAAAGCACAAACTCTAGTGGCAGAAGGAACCCTAGAGCCTCCCAAACTGGTGGAATACATCCGGAAGAAGTTGCATAAACATGCAGAAATCGTGACCCAGAAAGGGAAAGAGGTAGTAGAGAAGAAGAAAGAAGTAGATGTCAAGATTGAGGAAACGAAGAAGAAAACAGCAGAAGGAGAAGAACAGAAGAAAGTTGAAGCTAAACTTAAAGAAACCAATGTTCCATACATTGTACATTATGTCTATGCCCCTCAGCTCTTTAGTGATGAAAACCCAAATGCTTGTTCTATAATGTAGAGGCATTTTATGGATTATAATTTTATATGTGAGCCCATAAAAATTTGATCAACTCAATTCAAATAGTTATTTCTTACTAATAGTTTATAGCAAATTTTATCCCGATCAAATCCACCAAATTTTAACTACTAAGATTTCCCAGAAATCATAGAAAATAAACTTCATATTAATTTTCTCTTGATCACATGGGTATATAATTAAACAGCTCCTTCCATTTATTTATTTATTTCACTTAAATGTTCTTGGTGTGATCAAGTTGAATTCAAACCACTTTAAACTATTTTATTCCATGATGTAAGCATAAGTACCATAGAATTATTATAGTCAACAATGACTTGGTCCTTACCATGGGGATTATTATCATCAACATGATATGTGTACAACAAATTGAACAAGCAAAATCATCCAACATTAATATTGCCGCAGTTCTTTTATGAGCCGAATTATGCAGCTCTTGATAAGATTGACCCTGTTTTTTTGTTGTCAGCTAAGGTCAAACTGGTTAAAGGGTTGCTATGTCGGCTACACTACCAGGTCCTAACAACCAAGAACTGGTTTTCTGTCAAATCACTCATTCACCTGAATTTATCATTTACCTTAATTCTATTCAGAAATATCACTTAATTGTATTCACAGGGATCGATCACAATCTTAAATACTACTTTCTGTAAGAATTGATAATGGACGAACTGTGTTGAGCTTTATGTCATTGCACGTGTAATAGAATTAAGAATGGATCACAGTGACGTGCTTTGGACATATGTAATAAGTTAATTGAAGACCCACATATATAATTAAATGGATATATATTTATAAATTTGTAGACTGCACTACTTAATTATTATGGGCATTCAGATCCTAGTGATGAATATATACTTCACGTTCTACATATCATGAGACTCCTGAGATTCATGCAGGCATTTTCCACACAACTGAAAAAAATAACTAATTTAAGAAAAAGTTTGGTCACAAAAAATCACCCTTTTTTAGCAATATCATTAGAATACAAGAAGAACTTCGCACACTAAGCTAAGACAAAGCCATATGCTATGGAACTCAGTTATGTTTGTGTGACAGTACTGCAAGGCTTTTTACACTGAGCAAAGGAGAACTATGTTTGTGCATATATATACAAATACTTCATGGTCATATACATATAACGTACACTTGCTTAATCTCTTGAATGAAATTAGACCAGATGCATTACCACAAGATTAGTTTAGGAATGTAAGATATCATTTTGTTTTTTGTGATCATGACCAACTTATTGGAAGTGAAAATTTCTTCATTTATCTTAACTAAAACAGGTTACCAATCAAAGTTGATGACTTGATCTAGCTGATGAAGGAGTAGCAGATGGAAATTAATATGAAATAAATAGACCCTCAAAGACATAAAAGCTTAAATTAATGAAAAACTATCATCCAGATGCATGCATTACAAAAATATTTATAAGTGTGACTCTAGATTTAAGGAAAGCAAGTAATTATATTTATCTCTGATCACACAGCTTTCCTTGTCACTTGTACTTCCATCCAGCTTTTTCCAAGTGATCATACACAGTTCACTAGCATTTGTTGCTGCCACTCAATATCCGTGTGAAAAGCCTTCAAAACTTTATCAGTCACTGAAGGATGGAGACAAAAGAATTTATAAAAAGTTGTATATGGAAGCAAGGAAGTGTGGTCATGTTGGTGGGAAAGGGTTGTCAGTTATTAGAAAAAGCCTAAACCCTAACTGGTCATCCAACGAGCTACAAAGGTGACTAGAGAATCAGGTTTTCCCATCAACATATATACTCAAGGTCATCTACTAACTTTTTCTCTTCTTTTTCTTCTGATTGAAACCCTTGCCAGACTGCCCTTTTTCTCAATGATCAATTTTCTTAAGAGCTTCTTCTAAATTGTTAGTGAAAATGGCCGAGTACCTGGCCTGAAGGATTCTATACAAAGGAATGTTTATTTTCCCAGGTTACAGACACAAAATGAATGTACGTATATTAGTAAGTGTAATACATGAGAGGATTCTCGGCACTCTTCCATATTTTATCTTGCACAAAGAGTATATGCTGTGGACTCATCTGCCATTACTGCAATGGTGCTAGCAATTTAAATCACAGTAATTAATTATAAGGAAGACAAGAAAGATGAGTACTAGGTCTCTTGAAAAACGTATGAGCTAGTTAGCAGTTGCAGAAATTGTTGCAATTTCAACACTGAAATGCATGCTCCTAGACATGGGACTTGAATTATATAGCAAGCATGCACAAGCTTAAGAAGCAGCAACAAACTTTTAGGCATATATATACTGGCCAAAAAATAATAATTTAGTTTTTCTTATGACTTTTGAACTTTCGGCTGCATATATATATATTTATATTTATATTTATAGTGCAGGAGAAGAGAGATGTCACAGTAAGTTCGGAAGTGAATCATGAAAGAATGGATAATTATATATGGGTGGGAGAGCTACTTTCACCAATGCCAACAGAAACCTTCATAAACTCAACTATACAAAACAAAATAAATAAATAGAAAACATTTCTTCAAGCATATATATTGTTGGTATGGATTAACACAAGAAAGGTGTCGAGAAATTGACATTCCCTCTCTTGCACTCTATTTGTTTTCTAGTTAAGCCCAAAACTGGAGACCATTACCAAACTCCTTAAAGATTTGATTTACAGTATATCCATAATGTCCAAAGCAAAGAAACTAATTTTTTAGCTAGGATAATTCACTCACATACATGTATATGGAAACACATACATATGAATATATATTAAAAGCACAAGGGGAAGGGAAGAAGAGGGTAATTTAACTGTGTTGATTTGTGTGTGTATTTTGGTGCTACGAAAATGGAAACTGGACTATAATTTTATCACTTTTAACTCCTTATTCCTACCTGGTTAATATTGGTATATATATGTAGCTTTTTTTTTAGCTGTAAGTGTATGTATATATTTGGTAGTGCTTGTAGTATTAATTTTATATATATAAGAGAGGAGGTAGACAAGAGATGATGACCAATTGAGAAAGATCATAACATGAAATTCGTGCTCAAAGCCAAATCCTTAAACTAGTTTGCTATAGAAAAAAAAAAAAAAAGAAAAAAAAAAAAAAGGAGATCCATGAAGAAGAACAGGAGGATTTTCATCATCAAAGTTAAACAAGTAAAATAAAAACAAAAACAAGAACAGCAAAAGATGACAGGAGGTGGAGAGGAGACAAAATTAAGAGCTAATTGTACATGATGATGATGTCGATGATCCATAAATATTTTGCTGACCTTTTCTATAATTTGATCCAAAGATTCCCATCTCCCTCTCATTGCAATGAACAGCAAAGCCTTCACTACAAAGCTTGAAACAATTCCGATCATCGGCGGCGCCCTCTAAAAACCATAAACGCCACCACCACTTCATCAACGTTCCGATCAAGAATCATCGATCGATCACCGGTGAATTAGTACGGTGGCCGGCCACCTGAATTTCCTGCCCACCCATCAATTGGTAACTGACAATTAGACATGTTTAGTGGCAAATTGAAGAATGGAAGAGCAGAAGATGGGTCAGGAAATGGGTTGTTCACTCCACCACTACCACCCCCACCTCCACCGCCACCGCCCGACGACGTTGGCACCGGCGTCTGTGTCTGAAGCTGCTCCTCTTCATCCAAAGGCAGCCTCTCATAGGCCACATTAGTGAATGAAGCAGCGATCACGATCACCGGACCGGAAGCAATCAAAGCACCAACTACACTCCCACCAACGACCTGACCCTGCCCACCAGCCAAAAATATCGTCAAGCTCGTCGCCCCGGGCGGCGCCGGCGGCGGCAAGAACGAACCCGAGAGCGACAATATCTCGAATCTTCCGTGCAACGTAACGATTGTTCCAGCTGCCGCCGGCTGCCGGAGACTTACATTAGTCACCGTTCCGCTACCACTTAAGATACAGATCCCACGTTGACGCCGGCGAGCATACGTAGCAACACAATCAAACACATCACAGCCGTTTCCCACTTCAAGTATATGTGCCCGGAGAGTATTCGCGCTCTCTCTCGTTATAATTACCGGCGGCTTCGGCTTGTTTTTCGAACCCGGTGGTCGGCCTCTGGGCCGGCGACCGACGATGTCTCCCGGCCCGGCGTTGGTGGCAATAAGCTCAAGCCCTTGGTGATGATGACCACCAACTTCATCACGGTCACCGGAATACTGACCTCTATTGTTATCGTCGTCGGATTCCGATTGCCTTTGAAGGTGCAATTCCGGCCGGTGGAGCTGCTGAACATAACGAGATGCAGTGCCTAGATCCAAACCAGCCATCCCCACATCCAAAAGAAAACAGAAACAATAGAGAAAATAAATTAAAGAAGTAATTTAAAAAACCTAATTTTTTCTTTATATATATATATATATATTGATTAAACAACAAGAGTAAAGAAAGAAAAGAAAAGAAAGCTCCGGTACTCGAACCCTAGACCGAATAGAAAACAACGGGGAGGATAATAGAGTGCAGAGGAAGGGTGAGAGAGAGAGAGAGAAGGGAAGGACGATGAGGGCAAAGATAGCAAAGAAAAAAAAAAAAAAAAAAGCAAAGGTAGCTGTTCAACGCAGAAACCAAATGTTAATTTAAATATTAGGTTGGTTTTTTAAGTTAGAGAGAGAAAGCTAGAGAAAGAAATTTAGACAGAGAAAGTTAAGAGAGAGAAAGAAATTAGGGTGGTGTGTCCTTGCGTGTGCTTGTCTTGTAATATGGATGTAAAAATGTAATTAAATTGATTATAAGATAAGGTTTTGACGATGATCGATGATCGATGATCGATGATGAAAATATATGAACCCTAGATAGATCAATGGAGGTGTGATTAGTGTTGTAAGAGTTGGGATTAACCATGGTTAAGTGGGGGTATGTTGACCTGGTTAGGTTAAGCTAGATGGGCAAGTGGGGAGTAGTGCTGCGGCGGATGGGGCCCACTTTTGTCTTGTCTAACCACACTGGACGGTCTTCTCTTCTTCTTCTTCTTGTTGCTCATTGTTGTCCTTAAATGGCTTGGCTGAGCCGGTCTGTGTCGGCTTCAAGCCGCCGCCGTCATTGCTTTACTAACTCATGAGGTTAGAAGAAGTCACTTATCAGAAGGTCGTTTGGTGGCGGGTAAAACTGCAGCCCATCCTTGAATATGATTAGTATGCTTCACATTAGTCAACACCACCTCGTTTGTTATTTATGCGCATTTATATGCGTATATAACTATGTGATTTATTTATTTATTACTTCCAGTTGTTTATTGGTTAATGTTGTTGTTAGTCTTGTTTTATTTTTATTTTTAATTTTTGTAATTGGGGTGATTATTACTTTTTTTTTGTTTTTTTTTTAGTGCAGAGAGTGTGGAGATCTGTGTAGATTGCATAAGATTGCATTGTGATGACCCCGAAATCCATGTATGTATATCTCAGCTAATTAATTAATTAATGAAGAAAGGCAAGTAAGAATTATTTGGTAATTAATTCATAGTTGTATATATAGGAGCATTTTAATTATTCCACAGGTACAAAGTTGTGGGATTCAAAGGTCTGTGATCGTTAGGGAATTCAAAACTAGGAATCACCAATCAAGCAAGAGCACTACTACGTACCTTACATTCTTAGATAATTAATATTATCTCAAACATGTTATAAATGTTTATCAAAAAAAATGTTAAAGCGACAAATAAAATGTAATACTCTGAAAAAAATTAAATAATAAATAAATTTAAACTTCGAGATTTTGCTTAAACTATTCTATAATAAAAATATATTATTAAATAAACCAATTATTATAATCGGTGGTCTGTAATATTACTTTGGGGTCCCATATCCTATTAACCAATTATTTTGCTAATTAATTAATATTTTTCTTCTTAATTGAGTTGCATTCAAACGGAAACTTGTAAAGAAAGGTTATAAAGAATAGTTGATAGTGTCTTTTTCACATGTTTATATTATATGATATGTTTGGATTGATGGAGTAGTGCACATTAAATATATATATAAACAAAACAAAATAAAAATAACAATGGTGGCACCCATCACCACCCCATGTGTTGTGGGTAACGCATTCACTACCCTATAATGGCGGCATCCACCTAGTTATTATACAATTTACATGTAACCATGTTTTATACATTATCTAATCATTATAGTGGTGGTGGTGTCCAAACCACTTCTTTTCTTACATAGTTTATATATTATGCACCCACCACCCGTAACAAGCACCAACCACTCCACTTCATTAAATAAAGTAGACTCTTCACATCTCCGCCATCCTCTTTCCTTCTCTCCCCTCCTCTCGAACTTCATTCTTCTTTCACGAACCAGTAACAAAGACAAGCGATGCCGCCGGAAAACCACGAGAGCATCCACGGTGAGTTCATCTTTTTCTTCTTCTTTCATTACTTTACTCTTGTTCTGTTTTTCTTGTTAATAGTGACAGTTGTCCATTACTTATTTTTATTAACTTCCCTCTTTTCTTCTCATTTTAACTTGAGAATATAGGACATTAACCTTAACATGAAAATAATCACATTGAAACCGGCAACCCAAATGTTCTAATAACTAGCAACAACTTGACAATCATAATACCTTGTTTCCATTTTCAGAAACTTGTTTTCGTGTTTTGGAGAAGATGTTCTCCATTTTCAAAAACTTTTGCTCATACTTTGGGGAAGATGAATACCTCATAGATCCTCCTTTTTAATTTTTCCTCCTCCTCTCTTTCTCTTTCTTCCCTCCTCTCTCCTTCTTCTCTTCTCCTCTGCAAGTCATAGTGAACAGAACATATAAGAAGATGAGATGGTATATAATATTATATTATTATGCATATAATATTGTATATGTGTGGATTATTATAGGCAAGATGATATATTAGGTTATACAAATTATGTTATATAATATTATATGTGGGTTAGGTTGTATTATATTATACTATATATACACAGATATATTATATGGTGGTGGCAGTGACACCTCCATCATCACGAACGTACTCTCTGCAACTTTCATAAGTTTCCACACTTACAAATATATATAAATATATTATTTTATATTATGTATATCTCATATATAAAGATATATGTATTGTAAGATATTGTAATATATTATTTATACCTTATATAAGATAATATATATGTAGGCACACGCAACTAATGTGAATATAATACGGGTGTATATAGATTGAAAGCATCATGTGTTAACGAATCTAATTGATCAACAAATAAGACACTTGATGTCACGACGCCCTTGACGTAGGCTGACGTCATGACCGGCACAGTGTACTATACACTGTACATACCCATATATAGATTGAAAATCATTTACCGCGGGTCCGAATTTGACGTGAATCCCGCATTTCCCCTTTTTCTTCTTCTCGGTTCTGGACGTTCTGCAACTTCGTTCGATTTTTCGTTTTTTTTTCTTTTTGTTTATTACATACGAGTACTGTTCACGGTACTATTCGGTGAACAGTACCCGCAAATGAACAGTATTTTATTTTATTTTATTTTTTATTCCTCTTCTATACACTCAATTCACATATTTAATTAATCAACCTCATAAATTAATCAATTTAAATCAGCTCCAATGTTTAACTTGTAAGCACCCATATAACATAATCTCATAGGTATCATCTTCTTTCTTTACTAATCATACATATGTATATTTTACACACGTATATTTGGCTCCTACGTATAAAAAATGTGTATTTTATATCTCGATATACGTATATTTTAACGTATGTATTTAATTAAAATTATGGGGTGTTACACTTGACCTGTGGGAGTGATCTTTGACTTTTTCCTTTATTCTTATTTGCTTCTAGCACGTTATGTCATGTCTAATTAGATGTGCGTGTATGTGATTTATCTCTTAAATCATTTGCATCCTAGTCATTATTATATTTCATATGTACATGTTATGCTTGCTATATTGAACATTATATGATCAATATGTCTTGCGTACTTGTATTGTTGATTGAAAGTTTAAATTAGAGGAACATTGACATGCTCTCTTAACTATGATAATCATATGGAATGATATGATATGAGGTGTTGCGTGTTATTCAGTAATTAGTTTTGTAATGACATGATATGTTAATACATTACATTAATCATGTTGGTATGTTAGTTCTATTATTTGTCTCACTAAAGACACACTAAAAAGATAATAATACATTGAAATGTGTCTTGGCCTAGCCTGGGTTTTTCAAAAGGCCAAAGTTATGTGCCACAATGGCCAGTGAATTTCAGACTCTATTCGAGAGGAGTTCCGAGAGAAAAGGTAATTATGTCTGGGTGGTCTATAACCCAAATGGATGGCTAGCGACGACATTTAAAACAAATTAATGTTTCAACGTAATGTATGCACTTATTTGAATATTTAGTTGGATTTGATATATTATATTATTAATAAATAAGAGTTCAAGAATATTGTTTAAGATGATCCACTGAGAATTTGCTCATCCTCATATCTCTTTCAAGAATTAATAATGCATTATGAATCGGATTCTGTCTGAGGAGTTGATAGCGATAGAACCAAATAATTGAGTAGATTCGAATAATGTCTTAGTAGTATGTTTGACTATTGAATTGGTTGTTATAAGAGGTGAAACCTTTATTTAATGATAATGATTATTGGTTATTTGAAGAAGTCATTGTAATAGTAAATTTATTACATTTATCGAATAAATTTTGAATTGTAGTGTCATTTAATTTATTTTCGATATGGCACACTACATTATTCTCAAAAATGGTTCTAGTTTTGTGATGCTTGCAGGATTTAGAATACCAGAGTATTTGGTGGCATTCTAGGATAATTTAATCTCATGACTATGATATGGTGCATGATATGACTAAGGTAAATATTGAGACATCCAGTCTCAGGTGATTAAACTAGGGTAAACAATGTTTCTAAACACATAATCTTATTAATTTTAAAATTCTCATATTAATTATAAGGGCATTGCAAGGAAATGATAGACACTCATGCCCTCTGTTAGGTTACTCTGGTCAGTCGCTCTCTATCATAGCACACGTGACCAGGTTGGAAAAATTGAGGTGTGACATAAAATATACATCATCATTAAATATCATTGAATTATCTTAAATTATGAACCAATATATAATTTAAGGCAATCCGACAGTGCATATATAAAGTGTTGTACACAATAGATGTACATTTTGTAAAATGAATAATATTTTCCAGGTAGCTTGCAGGGGTAGATAGAGTTATAAATGTTTATTACACAAATGTATGCTAAAGGGTAATGCTATAAGCCTAATTAACATAAGCATATATAGTTATTGAAAAAAAATACTTAATTAAATTGACTATACTATTTTCAATTATATACGTTCTTAAATTTGATGTTTCTTAGTCAATGAATTCTTTTTAATGAGAAATTATAAGGATGAGTTAATATTTTAGCTCATATAAGCACGAGTCATATTGAACGATTTTAAAACTATTTCTTGATTTTGCTTTTTGTTATTCTATAATTGTCACACCCCATACCGGCGGTGTGATGGGCACCTCATACCGAGCGTACCCCAGCCGTTATATAGAACATAATATTGTTACATCCCAATATACAGTCCACCGCATTGTCTAGTACCCGAGATTATTTGTCCATATTATTCACTCATGAATAATACAGGGCATCCCCCAGATTCGAACTCACAACCTCATTAGGTTTGATTTCGCAATCTGAGTAATCACTGAACCATTTTAGTATTCATGAGTGAATAGTATGGACAAATGATCTCGGGGTACTAGACATTGTGGTGGGCTGTGTATTGGGATGTGACAATATTATGTGGTATATAACGGCTGGGATACGTTTAGTATGAGGTGCTCATCACACCGTCGGTACAGGGTGTGACAATAATACTATAAAAATATCAGAGGAAAAGAAAAAAAGTTAATGAAGTTTCTCACATGAAACTCAAGTAATATTCAATTTGCATGGTAGGCGTAGTTCCAAATTGACCTAATCAAGAATATATATATAATGGAATGTGTTCTTAGTGTAAGAAAATTGGTTCTCTCTCTTTATATTTATATATATTTATAAATAAAAGTCATCTTCGTTTCTTTTCTGTTTTTTCTTTTTCTTTTTTATATTGATAAATTTTTGGTTGCAGTCCAGTCCAAGTTCCAATTCGCAAAACAGAAGAAGAAGAAGAAGAGCACACGGATGACTTTAATAACAGCCCGTTTCCGCGAGATTGCATTAGTGAGGGGTCACGTGGGACCATACCTCCTTTCTAAAACGTCAAATCCAATTCCGGATCTACGTAATCTCCGCTTTGAACAAACCTCTCCCACTCCTTGTCCCTCGTACCCTTGTACCCTTGTACCATTTCGACAAGAATTGAATTCCCTTTCACTTTTTCTAAATCCCCAAAATCTCCTTATATTACCATCTAATTTGTTTTTTTGAGTACTACTGATACAAGATCAACAGAAACCACTTGAGATCTAAACACCTGCTCCCTACTTGCTAATACGATAACTCTCACTTATTTAGTAATAATTAATAGAATATAGGTTTTGAATTTCTAACCTTAAAGTTAAGGTTTGATGACTTACCAACTATTGCAGGGTGTCATCGATTCAGTTTAGATCGGTTTAGACCCCAAATCGTAAATTAAACCGATGGGAACCGATTATACGCCTAAATCGATCTGATCCGATCCGAACCAATTCGGTTTGGATTGATCGATTTATATTTTTTTACCTAAAATTTTTTTTTTTTAAATTAAAATAAACAAATTGTAAATAATACAACATAATCATGTAATGTTCAAAAAAAAATTTATTTTAAGTTCAAATTTCAAAATCCACATCAAAGTATTCATCAAAATTACTACAAAAACTATCAAATTTTAATTGAAAACATTCTTTCCATAATCAATTTCAAACAAACATCTACATCAATACATTCTCTCAGCATCGTTTCCATTGCAAGATCAATTTTCATTGACATTCTTTTTTCAAGACTCGAAGGACATCACCTGACAATGTAAAACAACTCCTTTAAAATGTATTTTTCTTTAATTTTTAATAAGCAATTATGCATACTAACCTTTTTGTCAAAATAAATAAATAAACTCGTGCAAACAATAATAACTAATATGAGCACCTTACCTACTCATGCAAATTCAAATTCAAAATTTGATAAAAAAAAATCATTTCCCACTTGCAAACATATTTTTCAATTCACAAGAACTAACACACAAAAATACGCTTTAAAAACAATATGACACTAAAAAATCAGTATCTTTTTCAAAAAATTTTGTTTCTTATTAAAAAAATACAATCTTTATTGATTCATTTAGAAATCATTGCAAACTACACCATCTTTCAAGAATTTCGAATTCAAATGTCTAAATCTCTAAGTATCATAGTTGAATTAAAAAAAAAGAAAAAAAAATCAGCACCAAAATGAAGTTCATGCAGTGATTGCTCATGTTAAGATGCAGAAATTTAGCACCAAATAATAAAGATGGAGATTTTCTAAACACACAAATTCAGCACAAAAAAAAAAAAAACATCAGCACCTAATAATAAAGATGCAAAAATTCAAATCTCTTCAACAATCTCACATCAGAAGACAATAACAATTTTCTAAAAACACATAACACCAATTTTTACATCAAATCCTTAATCACAAGTCAAATTACACCAAATCTCATCTAGAAAAACACACTAACATTTCCAAATTACCAACTCCAACACAGAAAACGACATAAATTAAGAAAGAATAAAACCACATAAATCTCAGTTACCTTTAATCTTCGGCTTGAAACCGTCAAATTGTGGCATTGTTTTCGACTTCCGGGGGTGTGATTGTGTCACCCAAACTCAAGTAGCTCGCGATTTGGAGTTTGAAGGCAAGAAGAGCAGATGAAGATTAGAGAAGATGAGAAGATCGAAGACACCCCTAAGCTATGTAACCGATTAAGGTACATAAACCGAATCGAACACACCGATTCGGTTCGGTTCTGTTGTTTGAACTAATTCACTGACACCCCTAAGCTGTTGTATTGGGCGTTAGAAGACATGTTGTCATCTTAATTTGAATTATATTCTTTGATAAATTAATTTTTTTAAAATTTTAAATTAAAATTAAAAAAAAAAAGTTACATAATGAATCTAAGAAGCTCAAATATTCATTGCCCTTTAAAAAATTATCATGGATTCGCATGCATTATGTAGATTCGTGTTGATTGAAAAGGGTATTTTGAATGTTTGGATTTTGTGTACCTTTTAGTACTACTCTTCTTTTGTCTTGTTAGACTTTTTCTCTTCAAAAATTATTTTCATCTTGTGGGCATATATATTGTCTATTTTTAAACACCACTATGGTATTTCTTCTACCAATTATATTGTCACGCCTGGAATGCACCGCAGCGCATTCTACCCAGACGTGATGAGTACTCTACCCCTCAACCCGCAGGTCTTGGGAGCACTCCAGCCATTACGTACCACACAATATTGTCACATCCCAGTACACAGCATCGCCGCAGCGTCTAGTACCCCCGGGATCATTTGTCCATACTATTCCCTCATGAATAGTAAAGGGCCTCCCCCAGATTCGAACTCACAACCTCATAAGGTTTGATTTCGCAATCTGAGTAACCACTGAGCCAATGGTTCAGTGGCTACTCAGATTGCGAAATCAAACCTTATGAGGTTGTGAGTTCGAATCTGGGGGAGGCCCTTTACTATTCATGAGGGAATAGTATGGACAAATGATCCCGGGGGTACTAGACGCTGCGGCGATGCTGTGTACTGGGATGTGACAATATTGTGTGGTACGTAATGGCTGGAGTGCTCCCAAGACCTGCGGGTTGAGGGGTAGAGTACTCATCACGTCTGGGTAGAATGCGCTGCGGTGCATTCCAGGCGTGACAAAAAGGCCTTATGTGTATACATAAGGCCTTTTTGTCACGCCTGGAATGCACCGCAGCGCATTCTACCCAGACGTGATGAGTACTCTACCCCTCAACCCGCAGGTCTTGGGAGCACTCCAGCCATTACGTACCACACAATATTGTCACATCCCAGTACACAGCATCGCCGCAGCGTCTAGTACCCCCGGGATCATTTGTCCATACTATTCCCTCATGAATAGTAAAGGGCCTCCCCCAGATTCGAACTCACAACCTCATAAGGTTTGATTTCGCAATCTGAGTAGCCACTGAACCATTGGCTCAGTGGTTACTCAGATTGCGAAATCAAACCTTATGAGGTTGTGAGTTCGAATCTGGGGGAGGCCCTTTACTATTCATGAGGGAATAGTATGGACAAATGATCCCGGGGGTACTAGACGCTGCGGCGATGCTGTGTACTGGGATGTGACAATATTGTGTGGTACGTAATGGCTGGAGTGCTCCCAAGACCTGCGGGTTGAGGGGTAGAGTACTCATCACGTCTGGGTAGAATGCGCTGCGGTGCATTCCAGGCGTGACAAAAAGCCATTATGGATCCATAATATTGTCACATCCCAGTACACAGCATCGCCGCAGCGTCTAGTACCCCCGGGATCATTTGTCCCTACTATTCCCTCATGAATAGTAAAGGGCCTCCCCCAGATTCGAACTCACAACCTCATAAGGTTTGATTTCGCAATCTGAGTAGCCACTGAGCCATACATAAGGCCTTTTTGTCACGCCTGGAATGCACCGCAGCGCATTCTACCCAGACGTGATGAGTACTCTACCCCTCAACCCGCAGGTCTTGGGAGCACTCCAGCCATTACGTACCACACAATATTGTCACATCCCAGTACACAGCATCGCCGCAGCGTCTAGTACCCCCGGGATCATTTGTCCATACTATTCCCTCATGAATAGTAAAGGGCCTCCCCCAGATTCGAACTCACAACCTCATAAGGTTTGATTTCGCAATCTGAGTAGCCACTGAACCATTGGCTCAGTGGTTACTCAGATTGCGAAATCAAACCTTATGAGGTTGTGAGTTCGAATCTGGGGGAGGCCCTTTACTATTCATGAGGGAATAGTATGGACAAATGATCCCGGGGGTACTAGACGCTGCGGCGATGCTGTGTACTGGGATGTGACAATATTGTGTGGTACGTAATGGCTGGAGTGCTCCCAAGACCTGCGGGTTGAGGGGTAGAGTACTCATCACGTCTGGGTAGAATGCGCTGCGGTGCATTCCAGGCGTGACATATATTGACTTCACGTAAACGTAATATTGTTTCTAGGCCCATGTTTTTTATTTTTCCTACTTTTCAGTCGGGCTTTTAAAATATGCCTTGCTTTTCTAGTTTCACAAACAAATTTCAACCATACATATAACAAAATTCTACCTACTTTAATCTCTTTAACATTTCCCTTCAAATTCTCCAAACCTTATTCCCAATGTAGATATAGTAAATTCACAAAGATATTTTAACATGTAACTTTTTTACTATATAAAATAAAGCTAAATCTATTTTGTTTATTTCGTGACAACTTTTATGTACATATAATCTAAGCAAAACTCTAATCTAGCCATCATTATCAAATTTAAAGTTATTTACATTCAATTAGTATATCAAAACACAACAGTTAGATATAAGAGTACATGTATAACAACGAAATAACCTTGCAAAAAAAATAATAGAAATTTAGTTTTTTATTAGTATTGTGTTGATAATTAAGAGAAAATAATTATTTATTTTACAAATATATATTTATCTTTTAAAATAGAATAGAATTAAATGAAAAAAGTAAATTCATGTGATTTTATAGGAAGAGCTTTATCAAATCAAGTTGAGTACCTCATCTTAATCAAGTTCAATTAACTTCGAACTTTTTTCCCAACATTACTATGTATGTATTCGGAAAAATAAAAATAAAAAATCTAATATCTCTATATACATTAATATTGCTAGTGCCTGGTCCCTATGGTACGATGTAGCGTATCTAGCGTACCAGAGCACTGTTTAATGTTGGGAAAAACGACAAAACTGTGATGAATGGAGGGTGTTTTTGTCATTAGGGTAGAACGTGAATCGAGGGTGCCTCCGGTATGTTGGGGATGAGCTAGCCACGAGTCAACTGGAAAGTAAGATTAACACCAAACCGTACCACATTTAATGGTACGGTAACATGGCTGCACGCTTGCTCAACTGCACTCCCCAACTGTACCTACGGCCAGGAGTATCCGATAATGTTTCACCCCATATTAACTAATTTCATCCGCTCAAAATAAACATTTTTTGCATAGATAGTAATAAGAATTACTTTTTTTGGTATATAATCCATTTTTTCCATCGTATTATTTATATGTAAACTACAAGATTCTTTTTAGCTAGGACAGAGAGGAAGACAATTAATTAATTAGTTAATTATATGAAAAGTTTATATTCTATCTTGAATTAAATAACTCTCATTTTGTTTCGTTAGATTTATGTTCTGATGATACGTTTAAGATCTTTTTAAATGTATTTTTGCTGATCCTTAATTTAAATTATCTTTATATGTATCCTTAGTTTAAGTTAGCTAGTGATAATTTTATGTATTCAGGATCCATTATATATAAAACGAAAGAAAAATAGGTACCTAACGTGGTGCAACACAGATTATCGAGAGTCTGTGTTAAAAGTGATTGAGGGGCGGAGGTCTCAAGATCGAAATTCATGTTTACCTTAGTCGCGCTTACTTAAAGAGAGTCGTTCAATGCTCTTACAGTACTTGAATGTGGATTAATCTCATTGCCCGAATAGTGGAGATACCTCGTGGGAAACCAAAAAAAAAAGAGAAATAGAAATAGAAATAGGTGAGAATATGAACCATAGAGTTGAAATAACTAGGATGGGTAAAGTGAAGGAGTGCTTCTGGTGTAAGACATATACATGCATATTGGATGAAACAACTAGCTAGTTGTATATTAACTAATAATTTTCAATTATAATATAATATCAATTCTACTTTATTCATTGTCACATGTTACATGTTCCACACAGTAATGCCATTTTGACAGATAGTTTCAAATCAAAATATTTTTAGTTTTTTGTCTTACATTTCAAGTAGTAATTATTAGTCGAGTACAAACAAACACCAGGAACATACACATATATACTATTTTGAGCTTTTATCTTTCAAGTTTGAGTTTTTCTATATTTTCTCACTTTGAACTTGAAATTAAACAGGTAGCTCGATAGTTTGTTTTTTTTTTCGAGATCTGGGTGTTCGGGCTTATTTGCGCGCATTCGACTAATCTCAATGGGGTAGAAGCCCCCAGCTCACAAAGAGGACACCCTCTGAAACCCTGAAAAAAAATTTCGTTCGGGCTCATATATACCGGAAGAGGAACAAGTAGATAAGACTCAAACTTATAACCTCTCGGTAACTTGCCCTTTACCCATTCATTTGGTCAACGATTCTTTAGTGCCAGCTAGTTTAATTAATTAATTTTCAGAAATCAAACAAGTCCAATTCCATAAAAGGTGTCTAAGAAATCCCACAGCCTTGAATACTGAGATGACTTTCATATAATTAAATATATAATCCATCCATGCATACATGTTAATGTTATCAAATTATTTATTTAAAAATGAAAGGGCCCATGGTGGAACATAGTATTGTAACTTGTAACTCATGAGAAATGAGGAAGATAGTAACAGCAAGGTTTTTCTTCCCAGGGAAGTTAGCCCCCGACGCCGGCTCATCTAGTACATATTTATATATTTATATATGCGTGTGTATCTAATGCATGTTGTCTTATTCTCTATTTATCTACATAATTAATTAATCTACCTATAACCTTCAATCTTGATTGGCTACTGAGTTAAAGACACCTCAGATTACCCTATCTTAACCCGGAATCAGCTATATGAATTTATTCTTGAATTGATGACGAAGAAGATGAATTGCAGATCAAAGAGACAAGAAAATGAAGATGAAGAAGAAGAGGAGAGATCACGTGAGGTCTCTAAGTCAAATCCTGGGCGGAGCACCGTATAGCTGTCGGCCACGAGGCAGCAGTCGCTTTCATCGGGAATTGGTCAAACCTGCTTGCGCGGAAAACCCGGCCATATGGGTCCATTCCCATTTTCTCTCTCTCTCTAGTTTAGTTTAGTAGTTTCTTTCTTGCTACTGGGTTTAGGGCAGAAGAGATGGTCAGGAGTCCTTTGCTTAGGGCGGAGATAAAGCAACAACCCTTGTCCCAAGTCCCAACCCTAGAAATGACCCCCAAGTTTAGGGCACCTGTGCCCTAAAAGGCTAAAAGCCCTCTCTCTCTCGTTATACTCTCTCTCGAGTTATTTTCTCTCTCTATCGTTGCCTGTCAAACTCATGACTCACCAAAACCCCACGAATGCAAGCCCCTTTAAACGAACGAAGAGGTGAGAGAGCAGGAGGCTACCTAGGTATAGAGGTGTTGGCAATCACATTCAAATGTCCTTATCATTGACGTCTACATCGAACGTGAAGTTCACCCACTTCTCCTTCAATTCAATTTCAAAACACTGCAAAACCTTTAACCTTTTCTTTTTCTCTTCTTTTCAGCCATGCCCATTTCAGCTGAGGATCACCAAAGCATGCAGATAGTACACTTACATATATACCAGTGAAATCCAGGGACGAACTTTGAGTACTTCAATTAATGAAAAACAAGACAATTAATGGCAACTTTAGGAGCTGATAGTGATAGATCTTACTTTAAAAAAAAAAAAAATAGTAAACTGATTAATATATTTAAGCATGATGTAAAGGCCTATTAATGGTGCTTCAATTTGTCAAAGAAAGAAAGTTAGGGTAGGATATTATATATACTACTGATCGATTTTTATTCAAGTTTGGTAATTAATTTATTATTGTGTTAATAGTTTTATATACGTGTTTTAAATTTTGACCTTCTATATGGATATGATTATCAATTTGTCAAAGAAAGAGTAGAATATGTTATACATATTAGTTTTTATTCAAGTTTGGTAATTAATTTATTATTGAGTTATAATTTTATATACATGTTTTAAATTTTGGATTCCTATATGGATATGATTATATATGTGATTGATTAAGCAAAAAGTGCAAGCCGGTATTGAAAATTGGAATAAGCTATTTTATTAATTTCCTTATTTAAAATAAACAAAACAAAGAACCCCATGTTTGAAATGTTGGGTGATTAAACATAGTATAGAAACAATTAATGATTAGGATTAATCATAATATAGTTTATACTGTATATATATATATATATAAATGCTATTTGTTTTAATAGATGGATTACAAAGTTGTTAAAAAATGATTATGTCCTTGAATATGAAGGGGGTGTCTGTTAATTAATTAGTGTGAATCAAAATGCTGAAATCATAGTTAAGTTCGCTGAAATCGACTAATGCTTTGAATAATTCATCCTAGTCCACCCGTTGCGATTCTTCGTGGTAAGTGCTCCTAAGGACTTGCGCTAATTTGTCGTGTTTTGCTTAATTTAATTAACAAATCTTCTTGATAATCTTGTTGATAACATAAGCTTCAACCAATGAAACCGCGTCTTCGGACACAGAAAAAGTAATTAACTTCCCCTTAATCCTAGTTCAAATCCGAGTCCCCACTAGTTTTGTCTTTTAAAGCAATTATTATTATATTGTATATATTTTTTTATTTTAATATTTCAACCTTGCCCACTACATGCTGGCTCTTCATGTAACTTTCAAGGGCATCCCAAGCAAAGCCACAAGCTTAGCATATGACATTGCTCAACTGTCAGGTCATTACTCCCTAAGCTTCACACAATAAGACAATTAAGCCTATTTGTTAGCAAAAGAAGAGCTAGAATCTTTTATCTATTCAATTTAAAATTTTACTTACACCATCTGCAGATGTTTTTGGGTGAAGTGAGAAGCAATTAATAAAATATAAGAACACTTGATTAAATATTTAATAACATTAATTTATCCATTTTAAGAAACTTAAAGAAATAGAAGAAAGAAAAATACATTTTTAAAATAATGTGTAGACATATTTTTTAAGCAGAATTATAAAGAAATCTTGGTTATAAAATGATTTTAAAAGGGAACTTCTTAGTACTGATGATCGTGATTTTAAAAAGAAGAATTTCTTTAATATATTATATGTCTTTTCACTCTTGATTATGGGCAATAAAGATAATCAAATTATTTAAACCTTTGGAAGATTTTTTAAATCAACCATTCAATGATAAGCATTCTTATAATGGTCTCAAAACAATAAGATACAAGAATTTTAAAAATAACTTGAATCTCACATGTCTTAGTAACTTTTTTCTTTAAAAATTTTTGTCCACAGATAAATTTTTTTAAGAAGAAAACAATTACAAAGTAACCAGATATATCTTTGTTAAAGGATATATAAAAGAATTACAAAGAACCTAGACCTTCTTGTCTTAATTATTTATTGATATTTTTTTAATAAGAAGCCTATGGATTAAAAATTTTTAAGGTCAAATATTAGAATACAACGTACTTCCCAAAAAGTAGTTTTGTGAAAAGATTGTTATAGTTTGATTTTATAATAATCAAGCACGAGTTCACTTAATATATATCTGGATAGTCAATATTCTTTGTTTATAATATTTATCATGCGGGAAAAAGCAATATTACTTGAATGAAAATTTAAGCCACGTTAAACTGGAAAACATAATAAATGAATTTTCTAAACAAATAAATAAAGACAAAAGCCAGTAAAAGAATAATTTAAAAGGGAAACAGTACACCTAAATATGAGAAACATACAAATCTAACTAAAAATGACAAAATCCAAAATAAAGGGCTTAATTATCATCTGAACGTAATTCATGATCCATGTTACCTGCAAAGGTAAAGTAACAATTACTATTGCAATGAGTAGCAGATCAAAATTGAATCATACAAATTAAGGAAATTGAGATCAAGTATTAATTTTGCTGTTTTGAATATGGAAAATCAAGAAGGGAATTATATATAATAACTAAAAACTGCAATATAAGATACCCTTGGTCAACACTATAAACCTAAGTTCCCATGAACCAAAAACTAAAAATAAGTAATTTAATTTGATCTAAATCCTCAATAAACAAAAAAACTTTGAAATCAAAAATGAAAAAATATAAAAGCCAAAAATGGAGGCAGGAGAAAAGCCCTCTTATGCATTCTGATCAAAACATAAGCCTCGAATCTAATTAAACTCCGATTGTCAAAAAAAAAAAAATCTAATAAAAATCTAAATTCTTTGACTAAAATATTTAAATGATTTTTTCTACTTGCATTTAGATCCTAACTTTTTATTTAGCATATCTAGAATTATATGGTCTACTTGCATTTATTATTTTTTTTTTTATTTTTTTTTGACTTAGGGTTTCATCAGCACTAATATATATAATGAAGTTCACTGACTGAGAATTAAAAATCTTGAGGATATAGGACTAGGTTTTTGACTATTACATGCACGATACATTTTAATTTTACATCTAATAGACATCCTCCCATAATAAACCATATATAATTAGTACTTATAGTGTACTAAATAATAATCTAGACCTCCTATGTAGTCTTTTTTTGGCCTTTCTACCATGTTGTACGTGGGGCTTGAATGACCCTCCATTTTTCAAAAAGCCTGAAGAAACCCTAGATAATCTGTGTAGGTTGTTTCAGAATTTTTTTGACTTTCAGGGTTCTTCTCAACTGCTTTCAAGTTTCACTTTCAAACATCTAATCATAGATATATAGCTCAAGATTCGTGGGTTGCACATGATCCACTGCGTTCAAACCCTTTTTGAAGACCACTTCGACATTATGGTTTGATACCAACCAGAAATTATTAGGGTTTTTATGTACCCCCTTGCCAGTAAATTCTATTCAGGTTAAGGCCATCAAGTTGACCAACTCTATCTCTGAATACTGAATAGGATAAGCAATTGCAACTTTGCCCTAATCATGTTGGCTGTAGTGTTTTAATTCTTTTAATTAGAACTTGAAACTTATCACCATAAAGTTGACAAAACACATCTGAATCAGCTTTCATATTCGCCAACTTGGGAACTCCCATTTAATATTCAAATGAAGGCCATGGTTGCATCATTTGGTATTTATTAATAAAACATGATGCTTGAAAAGGGGCCTATATGCCCGGCCAACAATATATTTATATTATATATACGAATACACAACCATTACAGCATAGATTCTGACGGGCTTTTAAATCTAAATTAACCAAAAGCTAGAGATTGATGTTAATTAAGTTAATAAAACTATGGATTCCAACAGTGACGATGATAAGCAGCCCACTTGGGCTGATAATGATTGCCTTGTCGTCTTTATCATCATATTATTAGGTTGCTGTGGTTGTCTTCCTTATTGATCAGTATTACTGCCTAGAACTGCTAATAACATATTAATTAATTGCATTTTTCTGCTTTCTCTTCTTGCAGCTTGAACTTCAACCCTAATTTGAAGGGCTGTTTAATTCCAATTTAATTATTCGTCGTATGGTGATCCTTTTGGGATTCAAGAGTACTACAAGCCAATCCATTTGCGTTTTTTGTTTGAACTAATTAATTAGAGAATATTGGTGCAGCTTGGAAATGTATAACTAATGTTAATGAAGCTATATGTGTGTGTGTGACTTGGGTTACTCCAAAAAATAAAATTCATTCGATGAAGGAGAAATGAATATATATACACTATACGACGGGGATGTACGATATTATAGGGTCATGGGTTATTTAGTTGGGAGAGATCTCAACAAAAAAATAAAAGTTACACCGAACATATATATATATATATATATTTAAGCCCATTGTGTCCGTTTCAATAATGAGCATGATAATATGATCAATATATATACACTATACAACGGGGATGTACGATATTATAAATTTATACATATAATTAAGGATAATATGATTATAAAAATATTGTTATTGACAGTTCATATTAATGTTTTTATATCTATACAGCAAACTTAATCACATAAACAAATAAATAATAACTTGTTGATTTTGTTCAATAAATTATGAAGTTATCCATTAATATGGAATTTGACAAAAGGGACGGTTGAAATTGAATTTTGAGTAGAAATAAATGTGGTGAGATTTTCCATAAAAACTAAAAATAAAAATAAAAACTCCAGCAAACAATAAATTCTCATTAGGAGATTGATGGATTGGTTTCATGAATACATGCATCCTTTAAAAAAAATAAAAGGGAAGTGTTTTTGGCCCTCTTTATGTCGTCTATAAGAATGTGACAAAGAGCTTTTTTTTTTTTTTTTGAGTGCTGACACAAGGTCAGAGGAAGCTGGAATCCTTCAGTAAGGTTAAGAATGCGAGCACAACAACGAGGGACATAAGGGGCCCGGATGAGGACCATGCAAACCAACTACTATGGTTCCGCTCTCACTTATTTGCAAGGAGAGATAATTGAACTCCCGACTTCGATTGAAGGGGTCCAGATGCATATCGTTAGAACTAGCCAACATTTGCTAATTTGAGAGGTTGTGCTATATATTTCAGCCAAAACCTAATTTGATCTAATGGATGAAAAAACAATATCTTAAAATTTCTTTTTTTTGCTAAGTATAGAAAAAAAATAATTAGTTTGTACGTAACCTTAGACCAATGAAACATATATTAATGAAGATAGCAACTTTTTTTAATTGATAGATTCTATACATATTGTGTCACGTCACAAACAATTAGCATAGAATCTAAACCCTCCTGTATACCTAACTATATGTATATATTTCTTTTATCAGATGTCTTGAAGCATAGAAAAGTAGTCAAGCCGGCAAATGAACATATAACTAAATAGAAGAATTAGTACAGCTATTTTAATGGATTGTTCTCTCTTCTTTCTATATATATATATCCTCCAACAATCTGACCACCTTTAATTTAAAGTGAAATTAGGAATATTAGAGACTGCAATTAAGATGAGATGGAAATATAATTGCTTGCTTTACCATATATATATAACAAAGTAACAAAAGTACAGGGTGGAAAATTAATGTCCTCTTGGTTATAATTTTATGGAATCTGTTAACAGATATTATGGTTTTTTTCATTTTGAGTTTGAGCAGAAATACAACTAGCTTGTATTAGAAAGTTAATTAGGTAAAGAATTATTGTAAATAGTGGGATTTTATGGAGCTGAATATTGGCTGGTTTTCTTCAATTAATTTAATGATTATTAGTTAGAAAGGTTCTACAATAATCCCTATATATGTTTATTGTTTGTAAATAATTTGCATAAAAGCTTTGATAAATTAAAAGCCTTTTTAAGTATAATGGTTCTCAATTTTGACAGTGCAATATATTTTTCTCTTCATTTTTTTTCTTTTTTAAAGAGTAAGGAGATTTGACCATGAGAAAGCCCAAAAAAAATATGGAAGCAATACCTATATTATTTTCAAGTACACATTAAATTTCAACTTAACAAATGCAACTATATAACCATGTTTTTCTTTATCTTAATATGTATGTATTTTTCTTTTGAAACTAGCAGCATGAATAATACAAGTTCCTGTACATAAGAATGCCATTGATCTCTCACTTAACCAAAATTGAACTATACCAAATTCTTATAGCCTTCCACTCTCATAAAAAAGAATATCATATATATATATATATATATATATATATATATATATCTTTCTTAAAAAAAGAAAAAAGAAAAAAAAAAGAATACCTATGTTATAACTTACAAAAATATTTATACTAATCCTTAAAATGCTTAATTTAATGGTTATTAATGAAAATCAAAGATAACAAAACATTCTAAAAATATATATATATATATATATATATATATATATATATGTAAAACAGGTATTATTATATTTGATGGCGTGGACACAGCATCAGATGCAGAATAGGGGTTAGGTGGCGTTAGATTTACCGCTCAGTGCTGGTGTGGAAGGGATCTTTGAAAGAAACTAACCTAGTAACCTACTACGGTTGGCGCACGTGCGAGTCACGAGGCACACGCACGGCTTTCAATAAGGTTGCATGTGCGAGAGCTTACAGTTAATGACTGGTGTGTGTGTGAGAATTGGGTTTGGATTTATCTCTCCACGCTCCCACGTGACGACGTGGGCCTCAGTAGCTAGCTGAGTTGCTGTAGTGATCTTGTGGGCCCCACCCCAATCCATTTTTATTTATTTTTTTCATATTTTATTTCCCACGGTTTCTTCGGTCGAATGCTCCCCACCCTCTACTTTTCTTCTTCCCCAACTGCCCCAAAATTTCCACCAAATTATATTATATATTTGTAGACGTATATATGTATATATTACCCCTAATAGCGATAGCTAGCTTTGTGAAATTTCACATATATATATATATTTTGGCTTGAAATAAAGGCCGTTAATTTGGTAGCTCATGTAAACAAAGAAATTTATTTAAATAATTAACCAAGTGATCCATTTAAAAAGTAAAATGCCAAAAAGAACTTGATTAGTTAATACTATGTTGATACTAATGTATTAAAATTTTTGTTTTAAAAAATTAAATGGCAATAAGGTTAGATGCAAGTGAGTTCATGGTTAGCTTGAGTTCGTAAAAAAAGAAATAAATAAATAAATACAAAAATTGTTTGAAGAAATAAGTTTGTAACACAGTATGCAAACGTTGGTTAGCTTCAATGATGTACATTCGAATCTCTTTACTTGAAGTAGGAAGTTTAATTTTCTTCTTTTGTAAATAAGTGAGAGTTTTTCTTTCCCTAATAAAAGTAAGAGCGGGACTATGGTAGTAGATTTTTATGATCCTCATCCGGCCTCTTATGTCTCATTATTGTACTTGTCTTCTTGACCTTACTGAGGGTTTCGACTTCTTTTAACTCTAATACCAACATCCTATCAGTACAATTATCCAAGCTATTAAGCTTTGCTTTTTCTATAAAGTTTTCTAGGGCTTTGAACTTAAATATTAGAAGAGATATTAGAAGAGATTTAGGTGGCACCACACCATGTCTCAAACCTTTTACATGTAACATTTTATATTTTAAGTTTCCAAAAACTTTGACAACAGTATTCCCAACCTTCGATATCACTTTGGTAGAAGTTTTAATCAAGGGTGCTACTTTTCTTTTTCTTTTTTTAAAGAAAAAAACTTCTAGCATTATATTAGTATAGATAAGAACATTAATATAACTGATTAGAACAGACCTACTAATAAGTCATAAACTTTATGATGGGCAAGCTTGGATCTCAATTAATGTTGATATTATCTCATATCTTAATCAAGTCTACGCGTCATGTTTTACTCCAAAAGGTATTGATATTAATAGAGATATATTCTAACTTATAAAGCCCGTTTGGTGTGTGTGAGATTGAATGAAATTATTTTTTATTGGATTAAATAGGATATGATAGGAAATGATTAAAAATAAAGCAATCTGTGTTTAGTGGTGTGTTTGGAATTGAAACCAAAAAAAATTAAATTACATAAATTTTTTTTTAAAAAAACCTTGGTTTGCCAGATTTGCAAAATCAGCGCATGGATTTTTTTTTATTTAAATAAAAAAGGAGAATGAGGAAGGAGCAACGTGATTACTTGCCCAAAAAAAACAGAAAAAGAAAAACATGTGACTATATTTAATCCAATCTCATATTATTCCGCACGCTAAACGCACTCATATTTTATGTGACAAACTTGTCTATATTCAACGTGAGATTCTTATTTTGATGTACGCAAATCCAACCTATATACATCTTTTCAACATATTCAAAAAGAGCGAACTTCTTTTTTTTATATTTTTTAATCTTTGCGAATATCAGAGATACGCATTAATTACATAGTGCATCTTTACGTACAATATGGTATTGATGCTCAAACCATCTTGATTATCAAATTTCTTTCTTGAGTACTTAAAATCACTTTTTAAGTGGGAAGGCTGGTAATTTAATACAAGATATTAAAATAAAAAGAGGGATATTTTCGTAATAGGAAGAAGAAGAAGATTAAAGGTTAACTATTCTAAATAACTTTATCTAATAAAGTAGGTTTTTGCATGTGTCATACTCCATTACTAATATATACCTCACATTAAATATATAAATAAAACGTATCATATAGTCCCAAGCCACCACTAACTTCACCATCCCCATGTGGTACCCTTCTACTAAAGTTGCGTTAAGTTTCCTTTTCTTGGATGGGAGCCCCTCACCCATTAATATTTTAATAATACAAGGTACTAAGACAGCACCATTAATTAATCCACCAAAGAGATAAAAGCAAAAGAAATAAAGGCTTTGTAATTGAAGAGCTATTTGCTTAGTATATATTGGTAGTGATAAGGACTAGTGGTGGGAGTGCCTTTGTGCTAAGGATCCTTTAATTTGCTCTATCTAGGGGATCGAAACTACAAGTAAAGAATCATTTTATTAGTGCCACGTGGCTAATCCGGCATTACCCATAACACTTGGATGAGGTTACCTTGTATTTTAAGGAAATTAAAGATCATGAATTTATTAATTAGCTTGTGTTGTAATTAAGGTAGTTGATATGTTTGGTGGTCTGAGCTAGGGTTAATGTTTTAGATTTTAGACCCAATTGAATACCCATGTTCCCTTAAAGAAGGTCTCTTAGGAACAGCAACTATAATTTTAATGAGAAGATTAAGGGCTCACCTTTAAACATAATGAAGGAGCCAACTTAGCAAGTTGGAAATATTAGTAGTGGCTGGGTCTACAGGTATATGATGACGAGAAATGGATTCTCAAACAATACAATTAATGGAGATCGAGTAAAATAAATAAATAAAAATAAGATTTGACATGAAACTTTTATGAATTGACACCAACCTTTATATTAATGTGTATTCTATATTATTTGTCATTTTTCTTTTTCTCATTTTCCTTGAAATGAATATATATATATATATATATATATATATAGCTTATATATGCTTATTATGTACTAACATATAGATATAGTTGGTATATTCCTTTTTTATAAAATAAAAAAACGAGTAACTTTGTATTTAATACCATTTTCACCAGGACGAAACGAAAATGGCAAGAGCCCAAACAATCTGGGCCCAGGCTTTAACGAGTCATGGGCTGGATCATATTTAGCACCAGAAACCATTGTGGATTTTAAGTTCAAATATAAACTGAGCTACAATAGATATCATACATTAACGTGAATATGATTTTGAGTATTTTTTTTTTTTGAGTCATTTTTGCATTTCTAATCACTTTCTAATTAGAAAAAAAAAATTAATTAAAATAATAATCTTCCTTTGTTTTAGGAAAGAGGTTTGATTCAACATGTTTTACTTAAAGAAAAAGTTTAATCTTTCTTTATGGGCAGTTTTAACATCACTAAAAGATATATAATTAAAGTTCTTTGCCACATTAATTGTAAACATGTTATGGGTCAAGCAGACAATTTTTTAATAGAAAACTGATAAATAAGACCAAACAAGATGATATTAATTGAGTACTGAAAAATGATAGAATTCGACCCAATAATGACTATCATTTTGTCGTAGCTTTAATTGGTTATATAATGAAAGAATATTGGTTATTGATGAGATTAGGTGCTATTAATCTCAAACAGTAGTGAGCTATCTGTGGCCAACTTGTTCATGAGAAAATTTGAAAAAAATAAATTATCAAACTTTACACCAAATACAGTAAAATAACATCTAACATACACAGATAGCATGTTTTAGTGATCAGTAATCAATTTGTTCTTCTTAATACCATAATGGTACGATGGTTTGTGATTCAAAAATTAAAATATATATAATCAAGAGGAAATATAAAGTTATTTTTTAAATCAAATCAATCAAACATTTATATTTATATATATATATATATATATATATTATATTCAAACTAAGAATAAAAAAGGCAGCTTATAAAGCTCTTTCCATGAGCCGCTTTTTGCCAATATCCTTCACCAAAACAAATTAATGAATTATATAAGTAGAAGACAATAAGTCAAATATGGTCTACAAAACCTATTGAATTATTGTGCAGTATTCTGTCGTCGACCATGAAAGATGGACAGCACGCATTTGATTATTGATTGGTTGATCTGATCTTATTACAATCTCCAATCCCATTCTGCAATAATACACCATGCATTAACGGTCATGTAACTAAGTCTCAGTTCAGATGTGACCCATGTGAGATACCATTAATTACAGAGAATTGCTTTAAAGATTAAGCAAATAGCTAAGACCAAAAATATTATTTTCAATAATAATTTCTCTATATATATGGTTTATTAATGGGATCATAAGCTACTACTTGCCAAATGAAACCCATGCATGTTGTTTGGGAATATTAATTTTCTAAGAATTTCACAATCAAATGTGTTGTAGTACCCTTATATGTACTTAGACATATTCAGACATAATGTGAACAATAATCTAATTATTAGTTTTTCTAGGGTCAGTTTCATTACACCGTGTCGTGTCGGTCCTGTGGAATGCATCTTTGTCGCATAGGTTAGAAGTTAGCAACCCATAAGGTCCACATTTTCCTACGGCTGGGCTTAGCTATTAGGTTGGGCTTTGAAGCATGATCTTACTTTCTATTACTCGGCCTTCATTTCGGCCATTAAAGCCCACAAGAACCAATTGCCCTTGACTACCTGTTTAAACCCATTTAAGATATTTCTGATTTAGGGTTTAAGGTTTATGATTAACAATTTTTAAGTTAATTTATAAGGCGTCAAGGCTCCAAGACCTAACTAACAAGAATTGTTATTTTGTGTTATCTTTTTCCCTTACTTTATTTCTTATATAATTAAATTTCCCAAGAAACATCTTATATATATATATATATAATAAATGGCAATATACATCAAAGCAATTATTTTGTTGTAATAAAAGAATAAACAAAGAGGTATGAATCTGTATCTAGAAGTATACAAATATAATAAAGGAAGGTATTTGAGAAAAATTAAAAGAGGATAGTATAAGATATTGATTGGAATAGTAACCCTAATAGGTTTTAACATAATTAATGCATGTGATCCATAAAGATGATATGTATAAGACCTTAAAATCTCAAGGAAAATGTGATTTAATATGCAATATCACAATTATAAAATAACTAGTTGATCGAGAAGAAAAATCTCTAATCAATTTGTTATATATGTAGGATAGAGCAGAGATGATTTATTCAGTAGTGTACTACTTTATGGTGGATGTTACTCATGGAACAACGCTCCTTACCACTGGTTCAAGGTTTCCAATAAACCAACTACTAAGAAAGAAATATGAAGAAAATATGTCCCAATGAGAAATATATATGTACATTCAATATTTAATTAGTGTTATTCTCCGTTCAAATTCTTTGATGTGCTAATATATATATATAGAGAGAGAGAGTTTATGAAACACTATTAAAGGAAATTATCAAATTAGTTGCTTTAATCTAAAGAAACTATTTTTTTTTCATGATATCATTTTCATGTCATGGCTTGATTAATATTGTCCCTTTTCTTCATGATATATTCCTTGCATATATTATATATCTTAAAATCACTAGCTACAATTAATTAACCTGAGAACAAAAGTGATATATATTATGCTTCACATCAAGAATATACTCCCAATCGATAGGATCAATAGCATGAGTTTGGCAGGTATTAATCAGCCTATCAAATTCTCTAATCAATATAAGAAGGAACAATAGAAAGGGATCGACACATAATACAAATTAATTGTATATAGTTTAAGATGAAAGTTGCTTGACTTATATATGTTATATATTATTGAGAAACTTGGGTACTTGTCATATATAGATCAGGTCAAGGATATCCACCTTAATTAGTATGATTAATTTTATAAGAAAAGCTAGCTAGAGAAAAGAATATTACTAGTGTTCCATAATTCTTAAACTGCTGCCTCTCTAAATCATGTAAAAAATTATTAAATCCAACCTGTCTAATTAATTAATAGGAAGACTCCTGAGGTCAGACGATATGAACTATGCTAAAACTACTAGCTAGTCTTGAGAAATTAAGTGAGATTAGGTTTCATTGGTTACATCAAATATTTAAGGTGAATAAACCTAAGCAAAGAAAGAACCTAGACACTTTTCTAATTACTCATAGTAACATCTAGAGAGAAGCCACGGGAAGAAGATGGCAATGAGAAGCTACAAAACATGGAGTTTTTAGAGAAGAAAGATATAGAACATGGATGTGCCCTAATAATGAGTGACGGTCTACATCGAGCGGGCGATGTGGGGCAATCATCGCAACTACTTATAATACATACAATGAGAATCCAAAAATTATTAATGGAATTGAGGGCCATGGGCGCACCATTGTCCATCAACCAAGCTGATGGCTGGGATTCATGGCATGATCATATGTTGAAGGCCATGACATCATGTACCATTGTCAACCAAAGCAAGTGTCTTGAGATTCATATATATGTGATATGGCATGCTTATATGCATGCTAGCTAGCAATTATACATATATACAAACTAATTAAGTCATAAGATGAGATTATATTATATGTGTGTATGTATATAATTGGTATGCATATGTATATTCTTGAACAATCCAAGGGAAGTGTTGAATTTTGAAATGGAATTAAATTGCCTGAGGTATATCAAAGGCGAATGTTCCACGACACATACGACATGACACTAAGCCAACATGGGATCCGTCACATCCAGTAGGGACATCATGTTTATATATGCTACATTTAATTGGGAGTATTTCATGGCTCCTTTTTATTTTTATTTTTTGTTCTCTTATATATTTTTTAGCACTACACTATGTTGATGATTTACTACTGTACATGCCTGCACTCGGGCGCTATAGTTGTATCAAGCTGTTGACAAAAGAGTATTTAATTTAACGGGAGTAATGAAGAGGGTTTTAATTATATATATCAGATCATTTTCAAGTGAAAATGAGAGAAACTATCTAGTAGTAAGTTAAGACATGAAACCAAGCATTGATTAATAAAAGTCTTAAAAAACATAACTCTAATTCGCTGTTATTTATGATAGGGAAATTAATTAACTGGATTTTATAAGGAGAAGAAGATCATCAATTCATATATAGCTGTCAACAAGGCATTGATTCGATGGTTCGAGCGGTTGGTCTGTTATACGGGGTCGGAGGTTCGAAGTGAGACTTCGGAGGGGCGGATACCAAATTTTTTCGAATTCTCTCATTGGCGTAGAGTGGCTATGTGGACTGACTGTAGGCCAGCGTTGAGGGGTTGTCGGGTCGAATCTTGTTAGTGTGGGTATTAGTCGAGGTTATACTTGTTTCTTCGCACAAAAAAAAAAAGAAAAAAAAAATCATATATAGCTCAAGTAATTGATATTATTCTATTCACAATTAATTAAAATTATGGACCATCTTAATGATAAATCACAAGAGCTTGCAATTTGACAAGCTCCTCAAGACACTTAAGCTAGGATAGTGAACCAAAATATAGCAGTTTGAACTCGTAGAACAGATGATCTAGCTAAAATACAAGCCAGAATTTTTATTTTATTTTATATTTTTTTACTTATATAAAGTTAAAATTAATATGTGGAGGACATGAGTAATTTGAACAAGTAACAAGTAAAATTGGTGATCGAGCCAAGGCAATAGTTTGTCTTTTTATGGAGAAAGATAGGGGTAAGCTGCTTATTATAATGCAAATCCCAACCCCCTTCCTTTATTTCTAATTCTATCTCTATTGCAAACGCTTGAAAAATTAAAACCATGGTGATATTAACAGTGTTAGGGTTTTGTCTCCTCCTCCTCTTGCACCCTTCTCCTTGTATTTAACCCCTCTCTACAATTATCACTTCTATATCATCTGTCTAGCTCAAATGTTACTAGGCTCATGGCTGCAGACCTTGGCCTGCTATCCTCAACTCAGCATCAAAAACTTGCTCAATCTCATCAAGAACAACACCACCAGCAACAATCAAACCCTAGCTTGACTACTACTACTGGTTCTTGGATGTGGAACTCATCAAGGCAAGCAGCTCCAGACGAGGATGATTCATGGGAGGTTCGCGCTTTTGCAGAAGACACAGGTAACATTATGGGCACAACATGGCCGCCTCGCTCCTACTCTTGCACCTTTTGCCGGCGAGAATTCCGATCTGCACAAGCCCTAGGAGGTCACATGAACGTGCACCGCCGGGACCGAGCTAGACTCCGTCACTCCCCACCTGGTTCTGGTGCCGGCACCGGTGATCCTGCCTCTTCTTCTCCAACTTCTTCTTCTTCTTCTGGTCTCATCTTCCCAACTCAAGATTATGTGACTAATGGTGGATTATGCCTTTTATATCCTTTACCAAACCCTAGTTGCAGTATTTTTAACACAGCATCAATGAATGGGTGTGTGGATTATGATCATTCTCATCCTTCAACTCTTCTTTCTGTGTCTCCCTTCCCCAGTACTACTAATGATAATTTCATGATGACATCCTGCTTAGCACCTCCTAATTTTCCAGCAGTAGCCACAAGTGTGCATGCTTCTTCTGTATCTATTTCCCGCTGTAGCAAAGTAGCTGAAACTTATAACAATGCAGACGATGATGACGACCATAACAACAAGAAGAAGAACAAGAGTGGAAAGGAAGCCATTGAAGAGCTGGATCTTGAGCTTCGACTGGGTTCAAAGCCCTAAAGTACTAGTCTAAAGGATAAACCCTAAACTCGGTTTGAAGCCATCACCAGCATTACACACAAGCTAGTTTTTCTTGAGTTGATTGAGGAAGAGAAAGATCATCAGCCCTGTAAGTTTAATACTACTACTACTATATATGGTATTCTTGTAGATGTGTTGTGTTTTGTGTGTGATCACAAATGGTTCATAGCTGATGATGATGATGATAGTCTTGATGATTGGGGCGACAAGAAGGAGGAATTTGGTGACAAGAGGGAGAAGAGAAGTGGAGCAGCTTGTAAACTAAATGATGATGAAAAGGAAAGATTTATTTTTAAGAGAGATCATATGGTTAAAGGTGATTAGGGTTTGAGATTGGCATGGTACAGTTTGCAGTGCAGCGTCATTTTCTCTGTTGCTCATTTCTTCCTAAAAGCCTGTTGATGATCTACTCTTTTTGGGGATTATTGAAAAATAAACCATGAATATTTTGCATCTATTTTTCCTGAAAACCACACAAATGCCACTGCTACAATTTGCTTCAAGGGAACTTCCCCCATGAATATTGCAAGGCCTGTAGTCATAATTAATTGCAAATTTTATTTCTAATGATTAAAATGATCACATTAGAAGAAAGTAATTCAATTATGGGTATTCCATTCTTCTATATTTGAAGTTATTAGCTAGCTAGTTAGCAGCATCCCCTCGTCAACTAAATATGTCTCTCAATTGTACATGGATTTCCAAAGGATATATTAATTTAAATTAAATGCTCTTATTGTGTCTATGATATATATAATTAATTAGCATGTTATTTTATTCTATTTAATAGGTGTTATCAATAACCATATCATTCCTCTCATCTGCCTGGACACTCCCACTTTTTCCGCAAGTAACAAGTCGTTGCTACAAATGCAAAGTTTGGATAACCAATAAACCATAATCTAGGGTCACATATTTTAAGTTAAATATATACTTCTTACTAACAGCAATTCCATATCTCTTATTAATAAGTACTTGCCTTGTACAAGTCATTAAGGGGTTCTTATGCTCAAGAAAACCTTTGAATAGATTAAAATAAATATTGAAAAACTATTCAACATATTTTCCTTTTCCCACCAAAAAAAAATCCAAAACATTATGGCTTAGTGATATTTTATGATTTAAAATGTTCTTAAAACCATCTTCTTCAACAGTTATTTTGGTTGTGTTTTAACTTGAAGGGCTAAAGGTTTTCTGTGTGTCAGATTCTGTTAAATGTTGTTTCTATAAATATATATAAAAAAATCATGTGTTCATGATATACTTTAAGTTTTCTATACGCTACAGAGAGATAGATAAATTTAAAAAAGAAAAAGTTTTTTTGGGATTTTTAAGCCCAAGTTTAAATAGTTAACTTCAATACTTTTTGTATATAATTTTTCTTTCATTCTCATAATTAGCACACAAAAATGAATCATACACACACATGTAATGCTTAGCAGGTATTGAGAGAAAGTGTTTCACATCAATTGGTTATCAATTTAAATTAGTATTGTTTGTTAATTTTAATTAGTAATATTTGTTGGTCAGTCTAATTTTTTAAATTTGAGATTATGGTTTGTCATCTTAAAATTATTGGTGAGAGAAGTACAATAGATATGTATATATGAATTTGGAACTTAGATTATTCAATGGAAATGAAGATTAAAAAGGTATTAGTTTAAGGAAATTAAGTATGATTAGTCAATGTTTTCGACATTTCCTTAACACTATAAATAAATAAATAAATTAGTTTAAGGAAATTAAGTATGATTAGTCAATGTTTTCGACATTTCCTTAACACTATAAATAAATAAATAAATAAAGATTATTGAGAGATCAAAACTATAATTGGAAGAAGAAAAATAGCTTTATATACATATGGGAATTAGAAGCACTATATGTATAATTTTTCAGAGAGAGAGAGAGAGAAATGCCTTCTGCATTTGATTATTGTTCACATGAAAGGCAACAATAAGCCAATCAATCGCCTGTTTTATTTGTTTCTCTTTATATAGTGTTCAATATTCCACGTTTACCTTGCAATGGAGGGGTTTTAAATTCTTTTTCCAATCAATTAATTTCATTGACCAAAGTCATCATCGATCAAGTCCTCTCAAGAAAACAGCATCAATTAACACCTTGGATTGGAATAATGGATGACCAGTTAAGAGTCAACTCAGCCCTTAACTTAATCGAGTAGAGTGAAGAAAGTGAATTTATGCAACAATCCCTTGTAAGTAGTTTGAGAAAGTGTAATGTTAAACGTAAGAGTGTAACGGGTTGGGTTGGGTTGGGTTGGGTCGGGTTCAAGTCAAAACTCAATTCAACCCAAACATGTTCAGGTTAAGAAAAACGAAACCCAACTTCACCAGACCTGATCCGAACTAGTTTGAGTTGGGTTGGGTTGGGTTGGTCATTCTGGTTGAAATATTGACTTAATTTTTTATTTTTTTAAAAGATAGCTTGAACTTAAGAAGAAAAAAATAATAAAAAATAAAATCTAGGAAGTAGAAGAATACAAATAATAAAGAAGAAGAAAAAAAACAAAAAAGAAAAAGGGTTGAGAGGTTTTATATAGAAGGCCAAAAGAGTTACAATTTGGGTTTGAGACTTTAGGGGTTGCGTTAATTTCGAGATTAGGTGGCTTTAAAGAATAAAGAATTTAAGAGTCAATGTTAGGTTCGGTTCAGGTTGAGTTTGGTTTCAAGGGTGTTAACCCATAACCTAACCTAAACCTTTCGAGTTAAGATTTTTGAACTCAACTAAACTCAAACACCTAAATCAACCCAATCCAACCCATTGGGTTGTGGTCAGGTTGGTCGGTTTGACTTATAACACCCCTAGCTAAATAGACGCAGGGTACCAACGTCATTTCCCAACATTGGCATTAGATGCTTCCCAAAACATCTAAGGGAGTTGGGTGCCAACGTTAGAAAATATATGTCGTTGGTACCCTGAGCGTAGGTAAAACTTTTTTTTTTTTTTGGAGAAAAGACTTAGTTGGTGAGGTGAATTGAGATCCAAACTTGCCCAACAGTTACTTGAGCCTATATATTTTGAGGAATGCTATTCAACATATATTTTTAGCACCTATTTTCGGTACACAACGCTTTAAGTACATTAAATATCCTTGAATCATGCATTAATACACAATTTAAAAGCATCTAGCATATATTAATAGTGTGTATGCTAAAATCATGGACACTTACTATTTTTCATATATTTTACATTGAAAAAGATCATTAAAATAATTTGTTGTTGGATGATGGTGACGGTGACGATGATAATGATGATGGAATGGCAATATGGGTGAAGATAAAGATACAGGGTAAGAGAAGCCAAGGGTGAATGGTTGCTATCATAGGAGAGAATCCTATCAGTGAAAGAAATGGTTTTATAAGAAGGAATTGAAGAAGAGAGAAGGGTTGTGTAAGGTATGAAATTAATCAATGAGCTATATATCTAGATTTTGTGACAAAGGATATCTGAGTTCAGCAAGAGAGAGATAGCAAAGGCTATGGCGCAGGGGGATGTTGCAGTGAATCAGCCTCTCAGCTTCAGAAAATGTAAATTTAATTTAATTTAATTTAGGGCTGCAATATGCATGTGCTGCCCTTGCTACGCCAAAGGAAACGACACAGCCCGACAAAAATAACCATGACTTTTAATCATTTGGTCCCACGTGTATAATACCAAATTACCCCTCCTCTCTTCCTCTTATTTGCCAAGCTGCCTGTCCCTTATGCTCTTCTTCCCCTCCTTCTTTAATTTTCCATTGGGTTTGCTAATTAAATAATTTGTTACTCACTTACCATATATAATATATAATAATTAAATAATTTGTTACTTACTTACTATATATAATATATAATTATGAGAAGGTCTTGTCATGTGTGGGGCACTTGCGTACATCCGTTCGGAGATGCCACTATTTTTTTCTCATTGAGCTTACTTCCAGAAAGCAACCTAGAAAATTATTTAGCTAACACTAATCTACCATATCATAATGAAAAATGATTTATGTACGTTAGGTGTCAATGTCATTTTTTGACGTTGGCATCCAACTCCCTCGGATTTTTAGGATGTTAATGTATTGCATAACATCCTCATATACACTCGTATCCTTAAAACATCTAAGAAAGGTTGGGTGTCAGTGTTGAGAAATGACGTTAACATCTAACGTATATATAACATTACTCTATTATAAGAATCAATTAATCTTTTTTAACCAAACTATGTAAAATTGTTTTTACTTATTGTTTCAAATTAATAGAAAGAAATAACTGTATATGATAGTATTTGAGACTATTTAGTTTGACTTATAAAATAACTACAAAGAAGAAAAAAAAAAGTTGTTAATGAAAAGTATTAATAGAAATCATATACACACTTGTTAGTTGAATTTTAGTTAATATTCGAGAAGAAACAAGAGATAGGACATCCATTATAATGAGCATTAGATGCATGTGGGTGTTTATGATAATATTTAAATTGAAAGATAAAAAAGAACTATACACTTGAATGAATAAAATAAATAAATAAATAAAATAAATAAAGATAGTACTAATAAATGTGGTTTTAAATAGGAAAAATAGTGGTAGGATACCCACAAAAGAGAAAAATTAAATAGGTTTTGCTTAAATATACTACATTACCCACTCTGTAATGGCTTTAAAATTATTTAAAAACAAATGAATATTTTAGAAGACTTGAGAATAAGGCTTCACCAATTTGTTTTATAAGTTCTTTAATTTGATATGGATATATTTATATATATAAACGTAATGATTTTCAACATACTTATAATTTGAGCATTGTTATAAATGTTGGAAAACATTGTAATTAAACATCTTAATTTCAAATATTAAAATATCAATGATTCAATTGATCCATTAACAAGTTAAGTAATATTATATCCTGAACATCAGAAATATTTGAGTCAATATATTTAGTTAAAGGGAACGCTTATTTCTTCTTTTTTCGAAACACATAAAACTCATGGTTAATGAATAAAACTAATTAAGTATCCATATCTTTGAAGGTTAAAAAGATTTCTACTTTTATTTTCTTATTAGACCTCTTATGTTAATGTTTATATTCACTTGACATTCCACCACTAAAATAGATGAAATGCAATAAAAAAAAGTCCAATAATTGATTCACTTTTTTAGGTATTTGTTTGAATCTATAGATATTGAACCATAAGCTAGGCTATCATTCTTCTATTAGGCTCTAATGCTTCTTAAGTATCTTGCTTTCTATAAAAGGATTTTTAGTAAAGGATCTAAGGATAATATCACTGATATGCGACGCGCCAAAGTAGAAAAAAAAAAAACATAATACTTGAAAGTTCAAACTAATTAAAAATTTATGTTCTTCATATTTAAATAATTGTTAAGTTTTTGATATTGTAATTTTCATGACATGAAAAATAATTTTAGAAACTACTTGAACTAAAAATTATTATGGCTAATAAAACGAGACCCAACTTTATAGAATTATATCTTTCTATATTGTTAATCTTTATATATATTGTTTTAGGTTTTTCTCTATTTCTATTATTAACATAAGGTTCTGAATCCCAACTAATAACAATACTATCTTCATTTAACTACTTTTGAGATCTAGTATCAGATTTTAACTTACGAGACTATTGTTTTGTTTCAAACATACTTAACAACGATATATATATATCTTCTCGAGACAGTACTCATAGTGTACGCTAGTGATCTTTCTCTAATCACGTACTATTACAACATGCTCAATAGATATGAATGATGTATTACCATTGCATTTTAAAAGCTGTCATTCTAACTTTACTCTTTCTAAAAAGCTCATAGGCCCATGAGAAGACCATGCAAGACTAATTAACAACCATGGTTATATGGCTAGTCAGCTAGTTGGCAAATTTTCTTGCATTTTTTTTCTCTTCAATCTGCACTGTTCCATTACTAGCTGCTCTACTTTTTCATGACCACTTGATCGAATCCCATAGATCAGGGACTTGAAGATTCACCAACGTATTAGATTCGCGGCATATATAATATATATATATATATATGCACCCACCTTGAGCAAAAGTAAAAATATAAAGAGAGGTATGATCTCTCTGATCATCTTCTGATGTTGCAGCAGCTGTTCAAAGGACAAATCAGAAAGTAGGAAAGCTGGGGAGATTTTAATGCCACAGATCATCTTTAGCTTGCAAATCCATATATATGTATGTATTTATTTACACTTTAATTAGCTTGTATCTCATTATGATACTATATATATAGCTAGTACATCTTTTTTTCAAAAATGAATAATTCAAAAATCACGACAAGAAGACAGAATGATTACAAAAAGTAATCCAAATTATTATACATAATAAGAAGGGGACAACTATATATTAATACCACCACGTTAATACATCGATATGCATTGTTCTATATTAATATATAATGAAAATTTATTAAGCAGAATGCATGCAAGTTTATATATTTTGTATAAAGCTTTTATAGCATTTTTTGTACGATAAAATTAATAAAGCGCCTTTCTTTCCAAAGTGACTGCATCACAATAATTCTGACAAAAAATCATCCCCGCTTTTAATGAGTAAGAGATCGACCAGGAAATCAGTATTGATGAAAGAAGAGAAAGCTATAAAAGCTCAGATTGATTATTTCTGACTTTGCTGCAGGATGGGTTTACTCTTTCATATGTGGGTGACTAATCTATATATATATATATTAATCTAACAAAAGAAATACAACTGTATTATCACGAGGATTAATTGGATTATCCAATACATACATTGAGATGATCAGTAACATGCACATAAACAATGATCGTGAAAACATATATAGTTACAGTTTCTGCAATTAAATTAAATAATATTTTTCAATTAATGTATGGAGAGTGAGTATAGTGAAATAATTAACCACATTAATATTTCCACACACACATATATATATATATATATATATATTAGTAGTGGACCCAACTGATGAAAACCCAATACTTGGACAAAGAGCCAGCTAAGAAAGCATAATTGGGGCGGAATGATTTATGTACTAGGGCAGCTCAGAAGCTTGGTCCCCCCCAGCTGGTTACTCTTCTCTGAAAAAGATGTGTAAAATCTCTTCGTTTAATTAACCATGAATTCAGTGTCAAAGCGTGAAGTTCAATGCATGGATATATGTATATATGTGTGTATGCATCACTTTTTACATTAATTAAAAGATAAAAAAAAAAAAGAAAAAAAAAACTTTGTACAGTTAAGAGACCAAACAAACCCTTAGGCCAAGAGCCTTGGCTTTTGCCTGACAAAGATAAGTAAATAAACCAAGATTCTCCTTCAGTTTTATTGTTGCTGGGGGGACACAGAGAGAAAGAGAGAGTAGTGTTTGTGCAATTGATTGGAAGGGAGCGTGGGGTAGTCCTTATAATTATAAAAGCTAGCATGTGGCAGCTGCATGCTTTCTAGGTTTATATATATTAAACCATCTTCGTTGCAAAGGTTGTTATATATATAGTGCTGCCGCCTATTAGTATTTATTGGCTTTCTCTTATCCTCGCCTTCATAGCAGCCTTTGAGCTCGTTTAAGGTGTGATGATCCAGGGGCTTGGGCTCATAAAGTACACCAACTAAGTTTAGATCCTAATTCCCTGCACTTTTAGCTATTATAATTGTTTGAGGTGGTAGATGTTAATTAATTAATATTTATATTCTCACTTGATATATATAGTTCCTCGTCTCATGTGGCAGACTTTGAGCCCGCTTAAGGCGTGACAATCCAAGGGGATTGGGCACGCAAAGTACGCTAGCCAAGTTTAGCTCCTAATTGCCATATATATATATATATATATATATATTCACATGATAATGATATATATAGTTGGACATCTACTTGACAATTATAGTTTTTAGATCAAGTGATTTCTAACATGATATCAAAGCTTTATAATTCTAGAAGTTCTATGTTAAAACTTCTTTATAAGCATATTTATTTGTTTATCTCACTTATCAATCATGTTTTTCTTCCCCGTTATAAATCTAACCCACGTCATCATTTATGTGAGGGAAAATGTTAATATTTATATTTTCGCTCGATATACATAGTTGGGAAAAGTGGTAGTGAGTGTATTATTGTTGGTTCTTTAAATTCTCATCAACATGCTCAAGGGTTGGGTAACTTCTTGGAGTGGTTTGATTAGGAATTCCCTCCTAGCTCTCTTCCTCTATTTACCCTTATGCCTAGCTCTCAAAATAACCTAGGATTTGTGTTACTAAGAGAGAGAGAGAGAGAGAACTATTGTCTTAACAACAGAAGTGGTTGTTTCTCCTTCATCCTTCCTAATTTTCTTTGTTCTCTTCTAGGTGATGATGTAAGTGGAGTTTTGTACCTAAGAGGAAACAATTACTAAGTGTTTGTCCTTTATATTTAATAAGTTTGTGTGTTTGTGTGTGTGCGTGTGTGTATATTGTAATTGTTATACTTCTTACATAGATTCTTTTCATAAGATTTTATGTGTTTTTCAACATAACTTCTATCTATTGTAGTTGTTTTTTTGGAAAGAAAAAGAGGGGGAATACCCAGCAAGAACAATTAGTACACTACATCTCGAACTCTCCTAGGCCAAGTAACCCCAGTTGCATCTTCCCTCAAAATATTAAATAACCCACGGGAAGGGGAAGACAGGATACACATTCCCCGCATCTTCCCTTGACAATTCCAGATCATAAAATCCATAAAGACAAGATAAAATAGGCTACCCACCCCTACCGAAGACCAAAAAATTGACAAGCACGGCTTTAAGAGGAGAACCCTCCATCAACAATATCCATCCTCCCAAGCGATTCATCCTTGTCACTAGGAGCTTCGTTATGCACCCCCACCAGATTAGCTTTTGTTCCACCAAGTTTCCGCCTACCAATAGGAGGATCTTGATGATGTTCTGGTAACAAATTAATTGTAGGATGAATACCCTCCATGTTCTCAACCTGATGCTGGGGATGAGAGACCACCGATCGAGAAATCAATTGACCTCTATTGGACCCACGCACCACAATATGTTCCTCCGCAGCGGCAGCTTGCTTGGACTGAGGAGAGATAGAAGTGATGTCACGAGTCAGTAAATTCTTCTTTATTCGAACCGCATTGCTGGTCTCTACAGCCACTTGAGTGCTTGGGCCATTATCCACTTCCTTAGCATTTATTTGCATATTGGGCCTTCTCCCTTTACTCTTGACATATTCATTAAGTGATATCCCTGAGCCCATGTGCACGCCAATATCCTTATCAAGATGCGGCCCATCTCGTTGATCACTATCAATATTTTCCTCAGGATTATCCTCAACCGCTAATGTAGCAAACCGAGAAATATGTTGCTGAAAACTAGCATTTTGTTTAGCACCAATCAGTGGCATATCCCGAGGATCACGTCCAGCTCCCCCACTCTTTCCATTTTCAGTTTTGGTCATACCTCTACGAGATCTTCTAGAGGCCAACATCCATGGCCCATAACTTTCGGTTATTTCCTGATTCACCGGATGCTCAGTCGGCCTAGCTTGAACTCCGACCGCATCTCTAACATCTCCGGCCAGCACTTCCGCCGGTCCACCGTGATGAGGCGTCTCTTGGCCCTCATTCTTTGGACAACCATCTTTCCGATGCCCATAACATCCACAATCAAAGCAAATTAAATGGATCCCCTCGTATTCAATCCGTCGAACCCGACGTCGCAAAGTGAATTTAGACAGAAGTGGCTTGGTTATATCTACCTCCACACATATACGCGCGAACTTCCCCCTAGAGACGGTGCTTGTTGCATCATCAATCTTCACCGGACGACCAATACGCGCCCCTACTTTCATGAGGAAGTCATAGTCATAGTATTCAATTGGGAGACAAGGGATTCGCACCCACACCAACAATCTATCCATGTTCTCCTGCCCCGGGTCAAAATTAGGATGCCATTGCCGCACTGTCAGATAATGATCAAAGATCATCCATGGGCCCTCAAATTTTGCATACTCATAATCCTCCTTGGAGGCAAACTTGACAAGAAAATAGTCTTGATCAATAGAAACTAATTCAATAGGAGCCTTCGGACGCCATAAGGCCTTTATCTTACGTAGCAGGAATGTAAATCCAATTGTTCTGCCCAACAATTTGATAATAAGTGTCTGTCTCCATGGGCGACGTAAGCGCCTCTTCTCCTCATTGGATATGTGAATGACTGGGCACTCGGACTCGGACTCCTCAGCCCCCATCTCTCCTTCATCATCTGAGGTCCAATCCTCATCGGACGTCTCACCATCATCCATCCGTCCCGTATAGCCTAAAAGTTTGTCTCTAAATGTTGGCAAGGGGGCGAACATCCCATTCCCCACAACATTCTCCTTGCATGACTGAGTCTCCTCCACCATGTTTACGTCCGCCATCGGCGACAAATCCTCTTCCACTCCATCCACATTCATCTTAACTTTTTTGTTACTTCGTTCAAGCAAATCAGTTTCCTGTGGAGAGCGACTTGGAGGTGAAACCATCGTTGTGTCTCTAAATGTCGGCTGCGCCGCCTGATACTGCGCCGGCGGCTGCTGCTGCTGCTGCGCCGGCACTTGCTGTTGCTGCTGCTGCGCCGGCGGCTGCTGGTTCCATGCCGTCGGCGCCTGAGCCTGCATCATCCCCCACTGATGCTGCTGTTGCTGTTGTTGCTGTTGCTGATCCATCGCCAGTGGAGCCATCTCGAACGGAGGAGGAACGACGCCGGCGGCTGGCATTCTGCGAGCTCCTCGCGCCCTCTGGCTGCGGTGGAATCGCCGGAGACGCCGGAATCGAAAAACACGGCTACAGAGATCTCGCGGATCTCGGGTTTCTTCGTTATTTATCTCAGATCTGCTTTCGAACAATGTTTCCTCCCCAAACAGATCCCGCGAGACCAACAGGTAATCGCCGGGGAGAAAACTTCAAACCCAAATACTCTTCAAACCCAACTTCGAAGAAACTAATAGATCAACAAATTGAAGTGGGATTCGCAGCACCGACAACAATGCGATGCACTTAACAGATATGGATATAGTCAAACTCGCTAAATCAACGGAGAACAACACACATACATCTTACAAGAGATCTGATACCGAGATTAATAAAAGAAGATCAAACGAAGAAAAAATGAAGAGATCAAGAAAGACGATCGGTTTGTTGAGTATCAGTTCGTGAACAAAAGATCTGAAAAAGCTTACTCCAAATTAACAGATCCGTGGAGACTAGACGCTGACCGGAGCTCTGGAGCTCGAATCGCTTGAGATAAAATGTTAACGGTAGCTCACCGCCTCAGTCTATCTTCATCTCTCGCAGAGTTTTTAGGTCCATATACATTGTTATTGTAGTTGTTGGGTATGCGTGGGTGGATCATATGATCAATTTATCATATGAAATACAAGTTATGATTTTACCCTCTTTAATATTAAATTCTTTTGGAGTAAAACCTACGTGTTAGGCTAAAAGTGATTTAGTTAGAAACAATATATCACTAATATAAAGATCCAAGCCTATCCAAACTTGAAACCTAATGAACCTTTCATTAAACAATGCAATTAAGCACCTGCCCTTTCCTACATGTTCTTTAATATTGTGATCATTATGTCATGCAGTGGAATGTCATTTTCTGTAGCTAGTAAAGTCTGTTGATCTTCTGCCGTGGGGATTATTTACAAATGAACCATGAACTTTGCCTCTTCTTTTTTCAAAAATCAACATAAATGCCATTATCACCTTTTCATTTTTAAGGGAAGAAATTAATAATTGTGACATGACGGTTCATATGTTCATCCTATACATGTGTATGATATGATAGTTGGGATCTTTTGGATGTGCCACGTGGATAGTGACCTATCTATGCCATCTATCCTTGTTGTATTAATCAAATTATTCCTTGTGCTACCTTAGCTTTGTTTTAATAATGAAATTTTTTTAAGGGTATATTAGTTTCCTTAAAAAGATCAATTTCTTTTACTACTTTCCTTAAAAATGATCAATTCCTAATCATAAATATATTCCAAATTAACAAACAACAATCCAATAATTAACTTCTTAAAAGATTTTAATAATTTCAAAAATTGCCTTTAGACCTAAAATACATACTCAAAATGATACTCATGTTGTGGTGTGTTGTGAGTGATTGATGGTTATTTGTTTCTTCTTAATTTCTCTCTCTCTCTCTTAGGTTTGAATGATATGTTTTATCATTTTAGTTAGCATTAAAATTGTTAATACAATTATTTTCACACTTGAAAAAAGTTTAAATTTTTTTTTTAATTTATCTAAAATTTAGAAAATTCTATTGTTTAAGGTGCATTAAAAAAATTAAATTATGCAATAATTAAATTAGATTCTATAATTAATAATATTCAAAATTAAATATTACTTCTACTGAAAATAACCACAACCATTTAGATGAGGAAATAAATAAAATTGAAGTAGATTCTAAAATTAATACTGTTCAAAATAAAATTACAATGAAGAAAATTAAAACCACAAATGTAAGCAATTGGGCATTTCTTTTAAAAAAAAAATAATTAAATTAATTTTTTTTTAAATAGAAAATAATTACAACCATTTAGATAAGATAAAATAAATAAAATTGAAGGAGATTATATAATTATTACTATTGGATGAAATTAGATGGAAGAATTCAAATAAATTATTAATTAATGAAAAAAATCACAACAATAATAATAGAAATTAGAAGAATTTAAACAATCACAATGTTGTAGAAGTAAAGAAAACATGTGAGGTTGGCTCTAGTGGGCCATTATTATGTTTTTATCAATTTATTCTAAAGACGTATTGATTTTTTTTGTCAAAAACAAAAGTGAAGACAAATATGGAAGAAATGCAAAAATGGCTTTAAGGTGAAACATTAAAAAAAGATTTATTATAATAGTATAGATATATATACATAACAATGAAAATTTATTACTGGATCACGGTGTAACTAAAGTGAAGGGTGTCCTCCATTATGTTTGAAAACAGGTGAAAAACTATATCTTATAGTTTCCATGTGAACCATATATGTAAAATCTAACATTTGAATTTGAAATTTAAATGGTATGCCTTATTAATTTATGATATTCAGATACAAAAAATTATATCTAAATAAATGTACAATATTACATTGTAGTTTGACATATATTGTTTGATCTCATAAATCAAACCGGAATTGGTATTAAAGTTGTAGTCCTCATATATACACAGCATTTTATTATTAGGACTGATTGAAACTCGCTACCAACTTGATAAAAAAAAATGGATCTTATCCGTAAGTAACAAGGAATTGATGAATAATTAAAGATAGAAGTGTCTCATTTTAATTAATTATGATAGGATTACATTAATTAATTTCTATATAAATGACCACGACACCCTAGATTAATTTTATGATGTTTTTAGCTATGTATATATGTATGTATGTATGTATATATGTATATATTAAGGTTTGTTGTCCTATATTTCAGCAGCACCAAAAAGTCATGCATGGTTAATTAATTGTCGGCCTTTGTCGTTTCTATTGGACTATTAAGTCAGTGTATACATGATATTGATGGCCCTGCACCCCGCTACTGGACTTGGATCTTTTCTTAAAAACTAGATAATAATGCAGAGACCAAACTACGCCATTCCCTCCCAACCATATATATATATATATATATACATGATTTTCTTTCTTATTTCATCACTTCATCAATTCTCACCCTTTATTGATAGCAACTACTCAACCTTGGACGACTCTCCACCTTCCACTTCTCATTAATAATATATAACTTTGATTGATTAATAGAATTGTAAATTAAAATAGAAATGAGAGGATCTACTACACATGATGATTATATAACTTCCAAAGGCACAAAACATTAACATTTAGATTAATTTAAAGTTGCAACATGATTCAAGAATATTTATTTTTTTTATAAAATCCTTCGATGTGTTAAGCAGCAACCTCTCTACCTTAGCCTATTAGTAATTATGTGAAGTTAGTACTCGCACTTTCTGAGGTGGTTTTAGTAATCACCTAAGCCCAAGTTAGTACTATTTGTTATAAGTATTGTCTTTGCTTATGTGTTAATTAATTTTTGGGAAATGCTTTGAGGACTTGGCACTCAAGTCCTTAGGATCAACTCTATCCATCTTGATCCAAATGACTAATAAGGTGCATAAGTACACTTCTCAAGTGTTCTCCTCAGTCTCTCTACTAGTATCGTCTATAGATTTTAGGGATGATGGATATAAATGAAGATTACATTAATTCTTATTTTGAAATACATCCTAAGCAACATATATAATAAATCATTTCAAAGAATTGGCAACTACCTAAGGGCCATATAGACAAAGTAGGTACATAAGCCCCACATGAAAGTGAGCAGAGATCCAAGCACAAGAGGGAAAAAAAACCCTTATATTAAGAGCCATTGGAGAAGTGACAACCACGATTGCTCCATTATTTGATTGGTAGAAGTACTTGAGTCTTGAGCCCTTCCCACTTGAGAAATGATTGCTAACTAGGTGAGCAAGTGCCAGATGGCATTGCTAAAATGCTAGAATGACATTTAAAGGTACATCCAAAACGTACAACATTATTGTACACCGGTGAATTGCCTTAAATCATTACCAACACATGATTCAAGACAATCCAATGGTGTATAAAAGTAATGTACACGTTAGATGTACATTTTGAATGTGAATGTAACATCACTCAATTAAATATCTTACATTTACTGCTACAAGTTTATTCTCTCTATTCAAATCAATTTGAAGCTTTTCTACTATTACCAACAAGAACACCTTTACTTTTCTTTTTCTTTTCTTTTTCATGTGCAACTCATCTACACCAAGGGCAAAATACCATTTTAAACTAAAAGCAACTAAAGCAATATTTAAGAATAAGTAGTGCTATATTTACATTTCCAGCTAACATTGACGGAAAAGTCATTTTTAATATACATTTGAATTTACTCAAATTATATAAAAGTACATAATTCAATATTGTAAGTAATTAATTGGTGCATTAATCAAAATATTTCTATAAATGGCTGTGTATATATATTCATGGATGCCTATGCATAGTTATGAGCTCTCTGTTATATATACATTAATTAAATATAGAAATACTAATGAAATTAACCATCATTATAATTTTCACACCTTATAATGAGATATATTGAAGTGGACCCAACTGATGAAAACCCAGTATGTTGAGCAGAGAGCCAGCTAGAAAGCATAAAACTTTGTACTAATTGAAGTGATGAACAGTGCACAGAAAGATGACTCTGCAGGGTTGTGCTTGGTCCCCCTTCCTCTTATCTTACTGATCTGAAAAAGATTGTGTAAAACATATATTTTTAACCATGACTTCAGTGTATATTATGAAGTGGGCATGCAGCTTTAATTTTACCAGAAACCAAACAAACCAAACAAATCCTTAGGCCTTGCCCTTGGCTTGGCTCTGGCTTTTTTGCCTGACAAAGATGACATGCACTAACGACCAAGATTCGCTCAGTTTAATTTGTTGCAGACGTAAGACAGAGAGATCAGAAAAGAAAAGAAAGAAAGAAAGAAAGAAAGAGAGAAAGAAATTAATGTAAGTATATGTGAAGATGGGGAAGGTCTGGTGATGATCAGTGCTAGTAATTGATTGGGGGGATCGTTAAAAGTTATGCGTGTGGCAGCTGGTTTTCAAGTCAAGTCCACTTCTCTGCATGGGCTCGTGTTCCCAAGTGCACCCTTCAGTAATCATTGCTTCTCCCTCTCTTATCTCTTCTTTCTCCCTAAAACTTGTCCCCTTTTGTTTTGGATTTTCTTTTAATTGGTTATGAAAAAAACCATTCCATATTTCTCCATCGGCTTGGGTGCCTTTAGTTCATCATCATAGTTCCTCTATGGCGCCTTGGGGTTCTTATAGTTGTTTTTGGGCTATAAATAAAGAATTATGTATATGTAAGTATTTTTTTTTTTTCAGGAGAATTTGAGGGCAGCGTATAAGTGTAGGCAGTGTCGACTAGCAAACTTTTTTTTTTTTTTTAATAATTCAAGTGGTGTCCCTATACCAGTTTATATACACCTAAAGACTAATACTTCTAAAATAAGTACTATTAAGGAGATATAGTAGTATCATACTCAATGTTGCCTGAACATCTCCACATATGGTTATGTCACAAAGGCTTCGCTTTAGACAAAGGTCATGTCACCTTACTATGTAATAAAGAGGAAAGTCTACCCCCAAAACCTTGTAGAAAGATATTTGTCTTCCTACCACTCCGTCAGATCGATGGTACTAGCAAACTTTTATGTGATAGGATTTGGGTTAGTGTTCAAACAAATCTCATGTGTGTGAGTATGGGTGTGGAGGGGTCTGCACAATCAACTAAGCCCTTATGGTAAGATAATAGGTTTAGTTGATTAAATAAGAATCTTAATTATGTTAGATATTTAATTTTAGAGTATTAGTTGTATTAATAATCTAATTTATATATTAAATATAAGTATGGAATAAATAATATAATATAACTTGCAGTAACGTGTTGAGTGTTGTAAAATTATGAATAATGGAATGTGTAATATAAGAAGTAAATACCCGAAGATAACCTCCTTGGATTATAATACCTTTAGTATAATTAATATGTTGATCTTTTTGTAATATGCGTTACATTAGATCATCACATACAAACAAATCATTCCAGATCAATAAATCAAAGCCAAGAACAATCTCAATTACTAATACAAAGAACAAACTAGGCGTGTTTAAGGGTTGGGTTGGGTCTGGTTTCAGCGGCTAAATAACAATCTAACCCAATCAAGTTTTGGTTGAAGAAAACTTAACCCAACCCAACTAAGTAGACCCCTTAAACCCAAATTAACTCAACCCAATTGGGTTGGTTTCGGTCGGGTTGGTCAGGTTAATAAACTAATATATTAATTACATAATTGCATAATCTACTTACTAACCCATATACCTGCCGATAGTAAAGTTTCTGAAACTATTCCCCCTTTGTTAAATCCTTACTGGTTATTTACAAAAAAATCTCAATCGTTTTCTACCTCTGTAAAAAAGTTAATTAGTCGTAAGAGTCCTCCTATTAAGGAATACATCCAAAGCACTGCCCTTACCCATTGTACACTTGAGTCTACCCTTCAAGAACAATATGTAACCCTTGAGTTTGAACCTTCGTTCATCCGTCATTGGTTAACACATGGCTACACCCATATTCATATGGGCGCCATACGTCTTGTTTTATCTTATCATGGTCGAGGCGACCTACCCATAACTGCCCGTATCGCTCTGCTCGATACAAATCTTCTTTCTTATGAACATGCTTGTATTGGAACAGTCATAACTACACTCAGTCATGGATCTATGATTTTTACAATCACTCCAGACTTCAACGTCTGTTTATCAGACCCTACCTTACCTACAAGGTTTAAGGTTCAGATCCAATTTTCTGGTGTTCAACAACGAAAGGATAGTATAATAGCTACTTTACATCATCAAATGGCTTTTCGCCTCCAAGATCATGCTATCCACCTCCGAACTCAGAAGCCAACTGGTACTATCATGGCCTTTGTTCATGATAATGATGTTCCTACACTCATCCAGATTCCCAAGCAGATTCCCCAGAAAGAACTTCGTGAGATAATGCCTCTAACATGGTTCACAAATTATGAGCATTTCCTCCAACGCTCTGAACCTGTTACCAGTACTCTGTGCCCCCTCATGAAGAAGCAAGCTGATGGTGCTGTCAAAATTTCTTTTGGTTCTATCCAGCAATCCACTGAAAGTCTACCTGTTCATCACTCTATGATGATTCAACCGGTTATATTTGGATCTTCTCAGCAATCTGCACCTAAAATATGTGTTCATCCTTCTATCAAGATTCAACCAGTCTCCCATTATGACTTAGCAGAAGATGGTCATCCACCTCTTCACTCATTTGCTCCTGATGGACATCTGGTTTTTCATTCTCATATTGATGGACATTTTATATGGGATGTTGATCCCTCTATGTGTGCACCTGGCTGCTCCTGTATTGATGATTATGACGACGACACTTGGATGGATAAGTATGATCCTTCCTATAACCCCATAGATGATTTTTCATATGATAACATGGATGAATATGATGGTTACAACACTGATGATGCCATGGAATTCTATCAATATGAAGAAGCCTATCTCCAAGCTCGTAAGAAGAAAAAGCATAAGGTTCCTAAGTCTTCTTGCCGGCCTTCTCTTCGTTATCATCAACAACCACCAGCTCCACCTGCAGCCCCTCTGGTTAATCCTTGCTTTCCTATTGGATCTTATGATCAGGATTTCCCTCCTCTCCACAGAGTGACAGATCCTACACATCAAACTACGGCTAAACCATTTGTACCTCTCAGTGAAATTCGCTCAGATGGCACTCCGAAGCCGTTATCCTCTGCTGAAGAAGTATTAAATTGGCAAACCAAAAATGCTATAGTACAGAATGGTTATCTTCAACAGATTGATCAGCATCTAACTAATCTTACTACTACAACGGCCAGTCTTGTTCAAAATACAGATATTCAAGCTGCTATCAGTCAAAAATATTATACTGAACTACAAACGAAGATACATGAATTGGATACTCTTCTCCGATATTATTTACAACATAATATCACTGGTCCCAGTTTTGATGCTGCTGAACATGAGATCAGACAACTGAAAGAACAATTGTCATATGTGATGCATGATCTCCAACAGCTTCACCAACCAACACCTCCGGTGTTTCCTGAAGCTTATCCTATGTCTCTTATTAGATCATCATTTCCTTCTCAACCTTCTCAATCTTCATACTCATTCTTACCACCACCTGCACCTAAGAATGATAGACAATCAGTATTCCTGAATACCCTTATCCAAGCCAGTAAAGCTCCTGCTCCAAAGCCTCCGGTTTCCCCTTTTCCATCTTCTCCCTTTATACCACCACCGGTCTCGCCAGCTCCTCGTCCTAAACCACTGTTTAGTGATAAAGGCAAGGCACCCATGCCTTCTGTTACATACACACCTTCTTACACGACAGTTGTCCAACCAACACCTATAGCTCCTCCTACTGTCGTCCCTCCTCAGTCTCAACCTCCTCCAAGTCACCCTATCATACCTTATGATGATCTTAATTATGTTTCTCCAATTAATGATCTTGATCAATTTGAATCCCTCTCTTTGGGATCTTCTGATGTAGAATCTGATGCACGCACAGAAATTTCTTCTGATCCAGCTATTTCCGACGAATCTGATCCTGAATCTTATCTAATGGATATATCTGCACTTAATCAGATTCATATGGCTGATGATCCTTCTTCATCTCAGACTCAACCTCAAGCGTATGATGAAGAAGTTGATATGCATGATGCACAACAACAACAGGGACAAGACCAAGCTAACAATCCTTAACAATTTTTTAGTCGCAATAGCACTGGTCCTTGGTTTTCTCTGGAAGATGTCCCTTATGAACAATGGCGTTCCAAGATTATCTCTTGGGCCGCATGGATGTCAAACCAAATGATGTCTGAACGAACTTCTAATTCAGTTATCTCTGATTTTATATCAAGATGTACTGGATTTGTTCGTGACTGGTTCTCCTCACTTGGCGAATACCGCATGCTGCAACTTACTCAGATGTCACTCACTGATTTCTTTAATGTTCTGGTTAAAGAATTTATTGGTGATGCTACAATTCTGGAGAAAAAATACAAACAAGAATATTTTACTATGAAGTGTTGTTCTCTCCGGAAGAAAGATCTTTATAAACACTATACTCGTATGCTTCAGCGTTATCATCTTCTTGGCGGCTATGACAAGACCGATCTGAAACATACCTTTATTGCTTCACTTCCAAAGGAAACTCATCCAGAATTAAATCGTCTTCTCAAAGCTCTTGGCAGACCTTTGGACCAATTATCTCTTGCTGAAATATTCCAGCAGTTTCTTGAAGCCATTGAAAGAAATTGTGAGTTAAGACGTCTTATTTCAGACGCTCAAACATCTACTTTCTATACATCAAATGTCTGTGATAAGAAGTATCTAGAGATTGGATGCAAATCCAATTGTCACTGTTCTCCTCACAAGAAGAAAAAATCCTCTAAATTATGGAAGTTCCATAAAAAGAATCCTCAGAAGTTTTCAAAGTTCTCCAAAAGACAAAAATGGAAGAAAAAGCGTCATCTTCGCTATTTCAAGCGTCGTACTACACCGTCTGCCAGTACTCGGTGTTATATATGCAAGAAACCTGGCCATTTTGCCAAACAATATCCTGACAAGACTAAGAAAGGCCAGCATCTTATTCAACAGATTCAACATTCTTATTCTCTACAAGATGACCAAGATATTGAGTCTGTATTTTCTGAACAAGATTCTCCAAATGATGACACTCTTTTCGTCTACCATGAAGCCTCTTCTGATAATGAGGATCCTCTTTCTTCTCAAGATGATGATGATTATATTGGGATGATTAGGCCATATCATCCTCCTTCTATGGCTGTCTCTCATGTTATGCCCTATGCTGAAATCTCCGTATTACCTACCAAATTTGATACTCCAATCAAGGTAATTGGTTATTTTGATACTGGTGCTTTTAAAAGTATGATGAATCCACGAATCCTCCCGGATAAATTTTGGAAGCCTCATACTGAATCATTCAAAGCTGCTAATAATGAGATTTTTCAGACTCATCTGATAACTGCTCAGAAGATTGGTCTCAAATTCTTCCCTAATCTCATTATTTGGACTACTATACTTGGATGTGATCTTCCTGATAAGGATATATTATTTGGAATGGATCTGTACTCAAAATCCAAGATCAGAATTCTACCTCATGGAATTTCTTATAAATGTCAGACTTTATCATATACAACTATTCCTAAGTTGTATACCATTCAAGATATTCCCACAAAGGACGTTCCCAATTATCAAGATAAACTAAAGTCTTGTTTCAGTGAATCCCATAAGACTTTTGTTCATCAACATCCTCTATGGAAGAATTCAAAGTTCTATGTCCATCTCCCATTCAAACTGAATGAAGACGTCAATCCAACTAAGGCTATTCACCCTGGAATGCCTCCTGATGAACTTGCTTTAGCAAGACATGAATGTGATGATCTACTATCTCAAGGTTTGATTGAACATACTACTTCCGATTGGGCTTGCCAAGCCTTTTACGTCAATAAGCGAGCTGAACTAACTAGAGGAAAGAAACGATTTGTTATCAATTACAAACCGTTAAATGTTTTTCTTAAGGATGACAAGTTTCCTCTTCCAAAGATATCCTCCCAACTTACCTTACTTTCAGGATCCACTATCTATAGCAAATTTGATCTGAAAGCAGGTTTTTGGCAACTGGGTATTCATCCTGATGATCGACCCAAGACAGGATTCTGCATCCCCAATGCTCATTACCAATGGACTGTCATGCCCTTTGGTCTCAAGGTTGCACCGTCCTTATTCCAGAAAGCTATGACACGCATCTATGCATCCATCTTATCTACAACTCTTATCTACATTGACGACATCTTACTCTTCTCCAAGACTTACGCTGCTCATCACCAGCTTATTTCTCAGTTCTTAGATATTACGCAACAGCATGGTATCATGCTCTCTGAAAAGAAGAGTATATTGTGTACATCCGAAATTGATTTCCTTGGTATGAAGTTCTTTAATGGTGTCTATCAGCCTGGTTCTCATATTGCTGTGGAATTACTCCAATTCCCCGACACTCATTTGACAGTTAAGCAACTTCAACAATTTCTTGGTATTATCAATTACCTACGGATGTTTATACCTCATATCACTCGACATACATCAGTTTTATCCTCTCTCTTGAAGAAACATCCACCGCCTTGGCAGGATATACATACTGATGCCGTTCAAACTCTCAAGAAGATTTGTCAGAATCCTCCCCCATTGGTTATACCTAGTACAGGCTCACTTATTCTGCAAACTGATGCGTCTGATTATTATTGGGGTGCTGTTCTTCTTGAACGAAAGGATTCCACTGATTCTATTTGTGGATATCACAGTGGCAAATTTTCAGATTCAGAACTCCATTACCATATCACCATCAAAGAAGTACTTGCTGTCAAATATGGTATTATGAAGTTTGCATTTTTCTTAAGGCCTGCTCAATTTGAGATTCAAATGGACAATTCCTCATTTCCCAAAATGTTGGAATTCAGGAACAAAATGGTTCCCTCTGCTCAACTTCTTCGTCTCCAGGAATGGTTTACTCAGTTCCAATTCACAGTTAAACATATTCCAGGAACTACGAATATTCTAGCTGACTTTTTATCCAGACCCATTCAGAAACCTAATGCTCAACAGGTTTCCCTATTCCATAATGGGTTTACTTTTCCTTTGTTAATCCAGCCCAATCCTATTCCTAAATTTTGGCCTGTCCAATTAATTCATGCTCATGGCATTTTCCCCCTAATAGGTGCCATATTCCCTCCTGACCTACCTAGGCCCATAACTGCTCATACAGTCCAAACTTTTGCTCAGCAACATTTGTTTGAGTATGCCCATAACTATTTTCTGGACTATCCAGCCCATCTTTACCAACAACCTCAGGCCCTTCATCAGACTAAGCCCTACTTATTCATATTTCATATACGACCAGATATATCTGAAAAGTTCTTCTGGTATATATGGTGTATTTCATGTTTATACAAAATAGCTTTAACTTTTATTCCTTCTGAAATACAACAGCATTTACAGTCATGTACCACCTTATCTCTCTTAGATTCCTGCATGGATCTTTTTGCACCACGACGCACATGGTTACGTCATATTTCTGAGATATGCCAGCAAAGGCCAGCTCACCTTCATGCTATATATATCGGCTACCAGCCATTCTCTGATTCATCCCAAGGAATTATTGCAGAACACTATCTTCAAGAATTTCAGACTTACTCTTGCCATCTTACTGATGCAGTCCTTTTAGGAGTCCGACGATTTTTAGAAGATATTAATGGTTCTTCTCCTCCTGCAAGTTCCCATACTCATATCGGTCCTCATGAATTCATCCCTTCTGAACATTTGGATGAACTAATACAGAGTCAAGCCCCGTGGCATATTGAAGCTCCTCTTCCTCAATTCAGAGATCCTCCTTCTCGATCTCCCAGTCCTTCTCGCATTCGACAACGTCTCAGTGATTCTCCACTACGTTCTGAACCTCTGTATGATAATCAAGAACAACAGGAAGCCGAATATCAATATCAGCTTCGTCAAGGTATTCCTCCTTCTCCTAACTTCAGAGATCCTCCCAGACGATGTGTGAATGATCCTCCTCTTTCTCGAGAAGAAATCATAGAATGTCAGCAAGCTCAAGACTTTGAAGACAATGCTCGCATTGCCTTAGGTCTTCTTCCTCCTCCACCTGTCGACCATCATGAAGATTGGCTCGACAACTTTGACACAGGTGACCCTGATGTAGATATGGAAACACAGTGTGATACTTCACCATGAACATCCAACGTTTCTCTCGATATCTGACAGCCTACCTTGCCGACAACAATAACAGTTTCAACCGAGATCGCATACTTACTGCTTACATGGACAATAACCCACATAATCAGTTTCCCCGTCTCCGACGAGAACTTGCTCTCCTCCGACTCCGACGATTTCGTGACTCCAGACGAATCATCCAACGACTCAACAACATTGACCTCTCAGAATCTTCTCCTGCAACACGATTAACAGTACTCCGACGAATTCACAATGCTCACCGACAGATTAACCGACAAATGGAACCTTACCTCGCTGACCTCATCGATGACATCAACATCGCACAACAATCAACCCAACCAGCTCAGCAAGATTCTTCCTCATCTGCTAGCTCATCTTAACATGCTGTGGTTCCCACTCATGTCCCCCACTCACCACAAGAGGACAAATCAACATGATGCGTCCACTTTATGTACAGTATAAAGTACGAAGCATCTTTGCTTTCAGTCCTGTCTACTTTTGTGAGTGTGTTTGCTTTCCAACTCATCGCACGTGATCTTATCTTCAGCCAGCTCAAAGACTACCAGCTGTCCCGGATTTGAAGCCTTCTGAAGTCCGTGGATTTGAAGATGTTTGAAGTCCGTGTTTGTCTATAAATAAGAGTTGTATTTCCATTTGTAAGCATCGAGTCTTCTAGTTTTGTATCTAAGTTTTTAATGTTGTGTTTAACATTAATCTTCCCAGCTTTGTCTACCTTTAACTTTGCTTGTGTATTGTAAGATAGTCCTTAACACTCAGTGTGTTGTGTGCCGTAATAGGTGATTAAAGTCCTAGCATGACCGGCACAGTATATTATACACTGTACATACTCTTTTACAGTATACCATACACTGTCAGCCTCAACGAACATTCACAAAAATTTCCAATATACCACAAATCAAATCAAATCGAATATATATATATATATATATAATGATCATTCTACACATTAAATTCACACATGATAAATATCTATGATCATCTCATTCTATCATCCCAAGCATTATATAATATTACCACACAACCCATCTAGGTGATAATATATATATAGTATGTGATAATTATACATATCAAAATAACAAACATATAACTTATTTCCTCCAAGCATACATACACATACCAGACGAAGGCTCACGTGATTATCACTCACTGATTTTTCCTTTTCCCGTCGACTCAATACCTGAAATATTGGAGGAAATGGAGTGAGCAAACAACAGCTTAGTGAATATAGTTCTTGACATGACAATCGCATGCATTTTAGGAAACATGACATATCAAATTGATTTAAAACATTTCAAAAGCACATATGCACCATTCATCAAAATAATATACGTGCACACAATATTGCTCATTCATAAATATTTTACCATATCCCTCTTTCAAGGCAAGAGAGCAGGTCTAACCCTTATATGGCCGTACAAGGTAGCCACAACCTCTCATTACCCAATTCACAATCATTTCAAGGATCGCAACTCTTGTTAGGACAGACCTACTGACAATGATGACTCGCAAAACCTCATCCGGGTCTAATTCCTAACGAAATGACATCATTACAAACTCCAATTGCTAAAATCAGTTTGTATGATCCATAAAACTCAATGCATTATATATAAATATAACATGCATACAATCAAACATTTTATATGCGTATAATGTCATACAAGAACCAAATCAAGAAAACTATACTTACAGTGGTTACACGGGGTTTCTAAGCCAATATATCCGAGCAACAATAAACGTCCATCATAATTGCTTCCTCAAGAGTATTTATCCAGGCACTTGAGCTCTCAATTTTAACACTGAAATGAACCATAGATTATCATGAGAATCATCATTTCAACTCATCAAAACACTATGTCTACACTCAAATTTTCTAGCTGGTTCAGCAGCTAAGATAGAGTTATTTCATCATGAAAATACATATGAAAACATATGTCATATCCACAAATCATGTTTTTCTACGATTCTATGATCTCAAACCGGAGTTTCATTGGATTTTAATTTCATTTTATTCACTGGATATGATCATAGTACTATTTTCATCACTGTTCACGTCGTCACTATTCATTCAAAGATGTAAATTGTACTAACATTGTCAAACGGTCTCCAAAAATCATGAAATTAGCATCGATGCACTCACAACAGTGCATTCTACCATTCTATACCCTTAAACTAGCGTTTCATCGGGTATGATTCAAAAGGTCTCCAATACACACTCTAACTTCCAACAGCCATACAAGTTCCAAATGAACACATAAATAGAATCTAACCACATATTCGGGGTCCCTACAGTCTAGGGAGTGTTTTTCTACCTTTCTAACAGATTTTCATTTACATTGGGTCAAAACCCCAATTTCTGAAAACGCCGTAAAACGGCTCCCACAGCAAAATTACTCCGCTAGAATCGTTGCATCTAGCTTAGATATTAATTTTACAAAGAAATAGAGTGAAAATCACTTACTGCGAGTCCGGATTTAGCGCAAATCTCGCGTTTCTCTTTTTCTTCTTCTCTCCGCCCGTTCTTCCCTTTCTCTCGGTTCTTCTTTCTCTCTCTCTCTCTTGCAACTTCGTTTAATTTATTTTTGTTTTTTCATGCGAGTACTGTTCCGTAAACAGTACCCGCTTATGAACAGTAAACTTAATTTGTCTTTTATTTTTGTTAAATCCATTATTCTTCTTTTATACACTCAATCCACATGATGAATTATTTCAAATCACATTCTGGACTCACTTTTGACATTTTCAAGTTCATTTGACACTTGTATACATAGTGTTCAAGGTACTTATACGTGTATTATACTCTTCAGTATACATATAAGTCAACCAAATATATTGATTAAAAGCACGGGGTGTTACACTATGAGTTCTAAATAATATTTTATAAAATTATTTGCAAGTCAAATGCAAACATTATAATAGTTTTTAAGATGATTTCTTTTATATTGTTTACATGATAAAATTTTGGATAATTCAATCATGGTAAGTGTGTATGATTGAAAATAATGAATAGAATAATAAGTTTTCTTTTTTTATTAGTTCGGGTTACTTTGAGTTGATTATAAAATTTCGACCTAATCCAAACAAGATCGGGTTACAAATCTCTAAACCAAATCCAACTCAATTTGATATATAAACTCAACTCAACCCAACACAAAAGATTTGGGTTGGTCGGATTAATTGGGTTAGTTGGGTTAATTGGGCTTATTGGTAGGATGAACATCCTTAGAACAAACACCCACATCGAGATATAATATGGCCACAACAAATCTCCAATAGAGCACTACACAACTCAACTCATACGAGATTGAGGAGATTTAAACCCTCCATCTTATATAAGGGCAACAAGTAGATGTTTAATCGGTGAACTATCAATCACGGACATTATTGTTTGTAAATTTATTCAATGCATTTTGCTAGGAGTCTTGGTGACGTCAACATTTTTATAACTTTAGGATATACTAATTTTAGAACTCTATTATGAATTGTAGACAAAGGAAATGCAATTTTAACTATAAAAGATATAATTACATATACAACTATGTTAAGATAATTGATGATTACTTATGTGAATTTTAAAAAACTCAAGAAGTTTTTGGCTACTACAGGCATAATTAATTCCATCTACATATTAAAGGATTGTAATTGATCAATTGCAAGTTAATTACTAATTCATTAATAATCAAACCCTATTTCCATAACTTTTTTTTTTCTCTCCCTCTTTCAAGCCTTGGCCTATTTGGGATAGGAAGGATGTTACTTACCAACCAAGCCAAGAGGCGTTGGGCCCTAATTTTACAAGTTAACGAGTTACTAATGGAGGCTATGGTCACATATATGGGCGTCAAACAGTAGTGTCTTCGTAAAGTTTTAAAGTTGGACATTGTGATTGGCTTATTCAGCTACAAGATTTATTTATTTATTTATTTTAGCAAAAACAAGAAACTAATTAAGTTTGTGCTTTTAATAATAATAATAATTATTATTATTATTATTATTATTATTATTATTATTATTATTATTATTATTATTATTATTATTATGAGATTACGACACACTCTAAAGGAGCACAACGACCTAACTCTATCTACTATAATAATAACTACTGAGGAGCAAGATAAAATTGATGAACCTTAGACAACAAAAGTGTTGGTCCACCTCCTCCACGTGGGGCAACCAGCACCTTTCACATGGGCAATAAGGTGAGCAGCCAACTTTTTTTTTGAACGACCAACACCAAATTCACGTGGGGAGGCATGCAAGGCGGCCAGCAAAACATAGTCAAATGAAGGAGCCGATTTGTATGAAAAAGTATATTTTCTTTTATTACGAAATTGCCCCTGTTAGAGCTCTATAAATATAGCCTTAATTTCATTCTTTAAAATAATCTGAGAGAAATTAAATATTCAGAGAGATCTAATATTAGAGATCTAGAGAGCCTCAAAGAGAGTTTCTTTGAGAAGAAAAGTGTGAGCCAATTTGTAAAGTTTTATCCACAAATTGAAGATACATAGGTATTGTGTATTTGTGAGAGATCCACCGAAAGGTGGCGTTTGTAATCCCATTTTTATTCCAGTGGAAGTTTCTTAAGCGGCCTACGGGTCCCGTGGTTTTTACCTCATCTTTGGAAGGTTTTCCACGCTAAAAATTGTTGGTGTTATTTTTATTGTATTTTAGTTTAGGAAATTATCCTGGGATTGTAGAATTTATTTTTTTACAACCATCGATTTTCCCAACAAAGTGGTATGGGTCGTTTTCGGTGAAGGTATTGTTCATACATACAGTACTATTAACGTATATGGTACTATTTTGTCGGCAGTCACTATTTGGAATAGTAATACTATTCATAGAGTACTATTCACAAAGCGCTATTTATAATAGTACTATTCATATAGTACTATTCACATGGGTACTATTCATTGAGTACTATTCACATAGTACTATTTATCGCCGGAAATTCATCGCCGGAAAGTGTGCTGCTCAAATCAGACAATGGAACGACAAGAGCATTTTCCAAAATTTTGTAAATGAACACGATGCTTACGTTCTTTGGCAAAAGTTGGAGACAATGTATGCGAGGACAACCGTACAGAATAAACCTAATCTGATACGACGATTAGTCAATTTGAAGTATAAAGATGGAAGCAGCGTATCGGAACACATGAGTGAGTTCCAAGGCATTGTAGATCAACTCAACTCTATGATGATGATCGTAGGTGACGAGCTACAAGCGTTGTTGCTGCTGAGTTCTCTACCAAAAAGTTAGGACACTTTAGTTGTGTCAGTAAGTAACTCAGCTCCTAACGGCAAGCTTACCATGGATATGGTAAAAGACAGAATGTTGAACGAAGAGTCTCGACGAAAAGACAATGGTTATACTCCTAAAACTGAAGCACTTGTCATGGAAAAACAAGGCAAGCAAGAATGGCACGGAAGGAGTAAAAGCAGAAATCCTCGTAACCAAAGTCAGCAAAGAGGACGTTCTAAGTCCAGATTGTGGCATGACAAGAAGTGTCATCACTGCGACAAGCCCGGACACTTCATTCGAGAATGTCGAAAGTTAAAGGCGGAACGATCTAGAAATCAAGAAGCAGAAACCCGAACAAATGGTTATACTCCTAAAACTGAAGCACTTGTCATGGAAAAACAAGGCAAGCAAGAATGGCACGGAAGGAGTAAAAGCAGAAATCCTCGTAACCAAAGTCAGCAAAGAGGACGTTCTAAGTCCAGATTGTGGCATGACAAGAAGTGTCATCACTGCGACAAGCCCGAACACTTCATTCGAGAATGTCGAAAGTTAAAGGCGGAACAATCTAGAAATCAAGAAGCAGAAACCCGAACAAATGACACCACAACTCTCACTGAAGAAGTTGTCATTGTTCGAGATGCTGATTATGTCAACCTTGCAAGTCAAGACTCTACATGGGTAGTTGACTCAGGCGCGTCCTACCATGTCACCTCACGACGAGATTTCTTCTCAGCCTACATGCAAGGTGATTTCGGACGAGTGAGGATGGGAAATGATGATGCATCCAAAATTATCAGCATCGGTAATATTTATTTAGAAACTAACCTTGGATATAGGTTACTCTTGAAAGATGTGAGGCATGTTCCAGATATCCGCCTTAATTTGATCTCCACCGGAATGCTTGATGACGATGGCTACAATAATAACTTTGGTGAAGGAAAATGGAAGCTCACCAAAGGAAACTTGGTAGTAGCTAGAGGCAAGAAAGATGCATCACTCTACCACACAAAAGCCAAGCTGTGTAAAGAAGAAGTAAATACCATGAGGAAAGAAGTTCCCACCGAGTTATGGCATAAGCGGCTCGGACACATGAGTGAAAAGGGTCCCAGAATTCTTTCCAAGAAGGAGCACTTGCCAGGAATGACAGGTACATCTTTACGTACTTGTGTTGATTGTATTATGGGTAAACAACATAGAGTTGCATTTCGTAGTTCCCCACCATCTAGAAAGGCAAATATTCTAGATTTAATACACACAGATGTCTGTACAATGAGTTGTAAGACACTAGGAGGTGCTCATTATTTTGTGACTTTTATTGATGATCACTCTAGAAAAGTGTGGGCCTTTGCTTTGAAACCTAAAGATCAAGTGCAGGAAGTTTTCAAGCAATTTCATGTAAAAGTTGAGAGAGAAACTGGCAGACGTTTGAAGTGTGTACGATCAGACAATGGTGGTGAGTATCGCGGATCATTCGAGGAGTACTACAAAAGTTTCGGCATCATGCTGGAAAAATCGGTACCAAAGATACCTCAACACAACGGTGTCGCAGAGAGGATGAACAAAACCATTTGTGAAAGAGTCAGATGTGTGCTCTCAAATGCAAAACTGTCAAACTCCTATTGGGGGGAGGCAATGAGGACAGCAGTCGATTTAATCAACCTTTCTCCATTAGTTCCACTGAACTACGACGTACCAGAAAATGTTTGGACAGGGAAAGACTTTTCTTACAAACACTTGAAAGTATTAGGCTGCAGAGCATTTGTTCACATCGCTAGAGACGAGAGGTCCAAGCTGGATGGAAAAGCGAAGCAGTGTATCTTTGTGGGATATTCCCATGAAGAATTCGGCTACAAACTTTGGGATCCTGTCAACAAAAAGATTGTCAGAAGCAGAGACGTGGTGTTTCTTGAAGATCAGATGATCGAGGATTTTCAGAAACCTGAGAAGCTACAATCAGAAGAACTTCCAGTTAATCTGGAACCAGTCTCTCCATCAACAAATTCAGATGACAAGGAAGCTGCACCAGATACTGATGATGATGTTCTACCAGCTCACAGTTCAGAACCAGAACAAGTTCTTGAACAAGTCCAACCAGAAGCACAGCTAAGGAGATCCACGAGAGAACGACAACCAAGTCAAAGATATTCTCCTAGCGACTATGTGATGCTCACTGACGGGGGAGAACCAGAGAGCTATACTGAAGCTATCTTTGACCAGCATAAGACTGAGTGGATGAAAGCCATGCAGGAAGAAATGAAATCTCTGCATGAGAACCACACATTTGACTTGGTGAAATTACTGCAGGGAAAGAAAGCCCTCAAGAACAAGTGGGTGTACAGGATCAAAAGCGAAGAAGGTAGCTAGCAACCTAGGTACAAAGCAAGATTGGTTGTGAAAGGATTCGGACAGAAGAAAGGCGTTGACTTCGATGAAATCTTCTCACCGGTGGTAAAAATGTCTTCAATCCGAGTTGTTCTTGGCTTGGCAGCGAGCCTTAATCTGGAGGTTGAACAACTTGATGTAAAAACCGCATTCTTACACGGTGATCTTGACGAGGAAATCTATATGGAGCAGCTCGAAGGTTTCCAATTCAAAAGAAAAGAGAAACTGGTTTGCAGGCTAAAGAAAAGCCTGTACAGTTTGAAACAGGCACCGAGGCAGTGGTATAAAATGTTCGACTCGTTCATGAAGCAAAAAAAGTACAACCGAACGACAGCTGATCACTGCGTCTTCATCAAGAAATTCTCTGATGGTGATTTTATTATTCTTTTGCTTTATGTTGATGATATGTTAATTGTAGGCCAAAATATCGGCAAGATTAACCAGTTGAAGAAAGAGTTGAGCAAATCCTTTGCAATGAAAGACTTAGGACCCGCAAAGCAAATCCTTGGCATGAAGATTGTTCGTGACCGGAAGAACAAGAGATTTTGGCTATCTCAAGAAAAGTATATTGAGAAAGTTTTAGAGCGGTTCAACATGAGCAAAGCTAAACTTGTTAGTTCTCCACTGGCAAACCACTTCAAGCTTAATTCGAGCCAGTGTCCTTTAAGCGAGGAAGAGATATCAGAGATAAACAAGGTACCTTATGCATCGGTGGTTGGCAGTCTAATGTACGCTATGGAATGCACCAGAACAAACATTGCTCATGTTGTTGGTGTTGTGAGCCGATTTCTATCAAATCCTGGAAAGGAACACTGGATAGCAGTCAAATGGATACTCAGGTATCTTAGAGGTACTTCTAGTCATTGTTTATGTTTTGGTAATGATAAACCTGCATTAGAAGGATTTACTGATTCAGATATGGCTGGCGAAATGGATACGAGAAAGTCGATATCCGGGTACCTAATAACCTTTGCATGGCAATCACAATTACAAAAGTGTATTGCTTTAAGTTCCACAGAAGCAGAGTACATTGCAATAACTGAAGGTTGTAAGGAGATATTGTGGATGAAAAAGTTCTTACAAGAATTGCATCAGAACCAAGAACATTATGTTCTTTATTGCGACAGTCAAAGCGCAATTCACCTCAGCAAGAACTCAACCTTCCACTCAAGGTCCAAACACATCGACGTAAGGTATCATTGGATTCGTGATGTGCTGGAAAATAAACTGTTGTAAGTTGAGAAAATCCACACTAATGACAACGGGGCAAATATGATGACAAAGTCCCTGACCAGAGAAAAGCTTGCTATCTGTAGAGAGATTGCAGGTGTGGAGGAGCCCTGTTTCACATGAGGTGGAGGGGGAGATTTGTTCGTCCACCTCTTCCACGTGGGGCAACCAGCACCTTTCACGTGGGCAACAAGGTGAGCAGCCAACTTTTTTTTTGAACGACCAACACCAAATTCACGTGGGGAGGCATGCAAGGCGGCCAGCAAAACATAGTCAAATGAATGAGCCGATTTGTATGAAAAAGTATAGTTTCTTTTATTACGAAATTGCCCCTGTTAGAGCTCTATAAATAGAGCCTTAATTTCATTCTTCAAAATCATCTGAGAGAGATCAAATATTCAGAGAGATCAAATATTCAGAGAGATCAAATATTCAGAGAGATCTAATACTAGAGATCTAGAGAGCCTCAAAGAGAGTTTCTTTGAGAAGAAAAGTGTGAGCTAATTTGTAAAGTTTTATCCACAAATTGAAGATACATAGGTATTGTGTATTTGTGAGAGATCCACCGAAAGGTGACGTTTGTAATCTCATTTTTATTCCAGTAGAAGTTTCTTAAGCGGCCTACGGGTCCCATGGTTTTTACCTCATCTTTGGAGAGTTTTCCACGCTAAAAATTGTTAGTGTTATTTTTATTGTATTTTAGTTTGGGAAATTATCCTAGAATTGTAGAATTTATTTTTTTATAACCATCGATTTTCCCAACAAAGCCTAAACTTACTTTTGCTTTAACATAGTGACTTCATCCCTTGAACTTTAGACAAGGTGGGAGATGCAAGAACCGTTTGAGCTATATGCATCGTTTATATGCAGTTTGTCTTTTTTTTTAATTATTATAAAAATATTATTATATATCTTTTTTATTGAGATTGATTCTCCAAATGCAAATTTAAGCTCAATCACAGAGAAGCCGTTGGACCATAATCTTTTGATCTTATCCAACTTATTTTTCACTAATCAATTTTTTTAGCCAACTTATTTATCACTAATCAATTTTTTTAGCTTTCTATCCATGGGCGCCAAGTCAATCTTCAAAAATAGCTTAGAATTAGGATGTTCATCAACTTGACCGAATAGAACTTTTTGGTTGATTTGAGTTGGGTTAAATAAATAGTTTGGGTTGGGTCACAGGTTCACCCCATAAAAAATCAAATAATCCGACTTAAACTGAATTCTAATATTAGTTTCAAAGTCATAAATTTTATAATTACATATTTATGATTTAGAGCTTCATTAATTTCAAAAAAAAAAAAAGCTTACTAATGCGGAACTTAACAATCATAATAACTTAGAATTAAATTTTTATATCTTTTTTGTGTTTTTTTATTTGACCGTGTACTTGTGTCTTTTTCTAATTTTATCTTACACGTTTTTTCAATTGTTCGATAAGAATTTTTAGTATTTAACCATTGACACTTTTCAGTAATGTAAAAGTAAGTCCTTATAACAAGTTATGTTCATATTAAGTTTTAAAGATGTAAATCAACAAAAGAATTGAATTATCATCATGAGCATGAGTTTCATAATTACCAATCTAAGCTATTGTAATAGCATATTATAAATATTAGATAAAAAAATAGCCACCATAATTTACTTTGTAATAATTATTTTATAAATTATTGTTTAAAATTATTAAAATTAGACTTAAGTCCAACCCGATCTATGAGTTTGAGAATAAATTAGATTGAGTTAGATTTCAAATTTAACAAAGTTGGGTTAGATTTTGGTCCTAAACCAACGTAACCCAACTCATATTAAAACCCTACTTGGAGTCACTGCTTAAAGCCCACATAACCAAGTGGGCCCATAAACGTCCAAAGCGATCCTTAGTAAGTCACTCTCTGGCATTTTGAACTGACAGTGAACCAGGGAGTGTCTATGGTAAAGTCACTCAACAGCTCAAGGTTTCCGACGCTACGATTCTCCGATATTAGGGTTTTACTTCCTGCAAGAAGGACCCTAAATCTAAGATACATTTTACTCCTTCAAGTTTAGGGTTTAGGGTTTTTGATTCATGGTTTAAGCTGAGTTGATTTCTTGATAGTGTGTGTGTAAATTTCGCGAAGTTACGCCATGGAAGGAGAGAACACATGGACGAGCGATAATGAGAGCGATAATGAGAGCGATGATCAGTTACCGAATGGAGAACAAATGGATGTAGACCTCATTGCTGTGATGGATACAGTAGATTTGCTGAATCCATCTTCTTCATCTTCTTCTTTCAAGAAATCTGGAAAAGATTCAGATATGAATGATGATGACGACGACCTCAGTTTAAACGAAGAGTTCCTTGGGAAGTTCTGCAAAGATGCATCGGTGGCGTTTTTCAGTGAGTATGGTCTAATTAGTCACCAAATCAAGTCGTATAATGAGTTTGTGAATCACGGAGTTCAGAGTCTGTTTGATTCTATTGGCGAGATCACGGTGGAGCCGGGGTACGATCCGTCGAAGAAGGGGGATGGAGAATGGCGGCACGCATCGGTTTCGTTTGGGAAAGCTACGCTGGAGAGGCCGACGTTATTTATAGGTGAGAAGCCGCAGACGGATGGGAAGACGGAGGATCTTCGGTTCCTGCCGAGACACGCTCGGCTTCAGAACATGACTTACGCAGCTCGATTAAAAGTTGAAATGAAAGTTCAGGTAGAGTAGGATATTGGATTTTAGTGACATTGTGTTGAATAGAGCAATCATCTGTTTGTGACATGGTGGATTTCGCCACTTCTATTGTTTTGCATCTGTTGAGCTAATGCATCAATCTCTGCATTAATTTTTCTTTAATATGTATATACGTGTATATAACTTGATAGGGTATAATGGAAAAAAGCGGATTCATGTGATTGACCCATGTAATTGGAAAAAAAAAAAAGGCTTTGTGAGTTAAGAATCAACTTTTTAATAAATAATGCGGTTGAGAATCTTTAGATGAAGATGGCTCATTAGCAAGGATTTGCTCATCATATTTATATTTGCATGCATTGTTCCATCACAAGTGCAGACTTCTTTATTAATGCTTAAAATGTAGTTTCTTGACTTTGTGGTTAGCTTTATCTGGCATTTGATCACTATTTGTTTTGTGATAGATAGGTTATATGGGATGGTACTTATACTCAGCGGTAGCATCCTGTAAATTTGAAACAAAAATATACACGTGTGTCATCTAGCGAAATGATAAGGATCCTGTAGATGCCTTCTGATGTTTATGAGCCATAAGGATACTCAGTTGTCTCAATTTCTTTTGGCTATGTTGGTAATGCTAACTAGGATAGCTATTTGATTTGATATGATTTGATTCATAATCATTGGTGTCAACTTTAATTGACGAGGAAGCAAGGGCTGCCTCCATGATAATTTACCCTTTGCTGCTTTTGGTACCTGTAAGCTTAGGGACAACCTGGGAAATTTAGTGAACTATAGACCATGATGAACATTTAGTGACATGTTGGAAGTCATGCTCGCTAGTACACCTCTACTAATAGGGCTCCCATGAAGTTTGCCGAAGGTATGATATTTGGGAGATTGACTATTTGATTGTGCTTGGATTTGAATAACGTGTCAAAGGTGTCATTTTTCCATAGAAAATTTTCAGCTATTTGCTAGTGGTTATCATGGAATGAAAATTCTTTGACCTTCTCTGAATCTTTACCATTTTTTATTTTTTATTGTAGAGAAATAAGAGAAACTAGAATAATAAATATATTAAAGTTGGAACAAGAGGAAGAAACCAACTAGGCCAAAAAGAACCCGCCCTCAGTGGGCTAGAAAACCAACGAAGCCTAACATTAAGTTGAACATACAATATTCCCCTAATCCCCCATCCACTCCTTTAGTCCTTTACAAGGATTGAAAATTCGACTTTGCCCTAGATTTCGGTTACTTAAAAATTAAAATTAATTTGGGGAAGTTCAATTCAATGTGGAGAATTTTTGTATAAAATCGCAAAATTAGAGAAGTTTAGAGAATTTTTACATAGATGCTGAAATATCTAAATTTCTTGTATTATAAGATAAAAACTAATATAAATAGACACTTTTAAAATACGTAAATATATCCGTAAATGACCTAACAAAATCAATCTTGTTAAGTGGGTTGATGAATTTGAAATGATGGTTTTTGGTCTTAATCTCTTTTTTATGTTTTAATTTTCAATTTTGTCGTGACTTGCTTCTTGACTATATACTTTACTAGTTTGACATTTCACCTTACTTAATTTATTAGTTTATTATTTAATTTTACTGCTTTTTCATCTTTTTATATAGGATTTTAACTAAAAGAAGATGAGTTCTTGTTATATAGGCTTTTAATTTATTAGTTTATTATTCAATTGAAGTCTTTATCTCATTTTAACTTTTTTCTTTCTTTCTTTAATTTTTTTGTACTCCTTTTCTTCTTTTTTACTTAAGGCATATTTTATAAAATTACATGATTTGTTAACTTGTTAGATTATTGTTTATTTATATTGCTATATCGATTGATGAAGTTAAAAATAATTTATAATTATTGGTATTTTTTTATTGATGAAATAACACATGTTGACTTTTCTATTGAATTTTATTGATTTTTATGTTGAATTTTTGTATTTTCTAATTGAAAATTAAACTTTTAGCGAAGTTTATCAAATTTTGTTGAATTTCTCAAATTTTATAAATTTTTCTATAATTTTTGTATTTTTCCAGTACATCCACTTCGCACTTTGGTAGTTCAAAAAATTGAAAAAATTTGATGAATTTTTGATGAATTAATTTGTCAAATTTTTTTAAAAAAGTTTCTAACGGTAGTCCTTTAAACTAAAACATTTTTGAAAGCTTACAAGCAACAACCCAATTAGAAGCCAAAAGAAGAGACTTTTCCCTAGCATGAATATCTTTGAGACTTTGACATACTTAGCTACCCAATTTTGTAATGTATTGAAATACGAATCAAGCAAAAAATTACAAATTTCCACCAAAGTTACATAAAAACTAAAATAATTTGCAAAATAAAGCTTATAATGGAGTAGTTGAGATATAATATGTTGGATTTTACACAAAAAGGAGTTACAATTGAGTACAATAATTTTGTAAAGGAAATATTTTATAGAATAATACCATGATAAAAACGATGGTAGTAAACTAATGAGATTTTAGTTATCCTAGGTTTCCAGATGAGGCCGTTCTTCCTCGGCGTCTTAGAGATTATTGGAGAGTGGTTGTTTTTGCTGTCGTTTGGTCCATTTGGAAAGAACGGAACTCACGTATTTTTGATGATATTGAGAGTGCTATTGGGGGCTGTTTGGGATAATTCTTTCTTTTTAGCCTCCCTCTGGGTTAGTACTAGTAAGATTGCTAAGGGTTACTCCTTGGGGGTTTGGTTGAGAGGATGGATTCCTATTTTGGATAGTTTTGTTGTTTAATGCTGGTCTTTGGTCCGGTTGTATAATCTTGTAAAGCCATTATAGTTAATACAATTCATTTTTGTTTCTTGTCAAAAAAAAAAAAAAAACTTTTTATCTTTTTGCATTAGTTATGGATGCATTGACTGAACATAATCAAGAAGATATTCATGTGTATTTTATGTTGATAATATGTGTTAATTGATGAAAAATCAATAGTTAATGCTAAATTAGATGTTTTGAACTTTTGATAATAAACTTTATAATCTAATGAATTCTAGATTAGCTAGACTTAAATTACATACATTAAATATGATTTAGTGGAAATAGAAATACATGACACCAATAAAAAAAAGAAATACAAGTGAAGGTTGGAGAAACAACTGATGATGAACCTTTTGGTATTTAGGTTCAATTATTTATCAAGAGAGATTAATAAAAGAAACCAACAGTGGGTTGGTTCAGTAGTTAGGTGGAAGCGCCCCTACCCTGAAGGTCTTGAGTTCAAGTCACCTCGCACTACTTGTTGGCTAACAACGTCCTTAAGTATTTGTGGCCATGCTCCGAAGGGATTAGTGGGGACGTAAGTCCCCGATACTCACTGATCTAAAAAAAAAAACAAAAAGGAAAAGAAGAGAGATTAATAAAAGATAATGAAACTTCATCAGATGCAAATGTTAAGAAGGAAGTCCCACCTCTATTTGTGCCCACATTTGTGTTCTCTTTGCAATCAAGTTAGCGAATCAATGGATCACATATGCCTTCGTTCTGCATCCATGGTCAGAATTTTTAGTTACATATTTGTTGAATTGGGATTATCAAATTCGAACCCTTCTTCAAAGTAGACTTTGCAAAGGCATACGACTCCAATTGAGAAGGAGATTCACTATCTCCATTCTTGTACACACTCGTAGCAAACGGGCTGGGTAGACTTATGACAAGGGCAAGGTAGTATGAATTAGTGAAAGGATTCCATGTTGGCAAGGAAAGAGTTGAAGTGTCTCATTTGCAATATGCAGATAACACACTATTCATGCTAGAAGGGGAGGAGGAAAACGTAATGAATGCATTGAACATTTTACAATGCTTCAGTGAATTCTCAGGGCTTAAAGTTAACATGGCTAAGTGCCAGCTTTTGGGAATCAATATGGATCCGGAGGTTGTTCTAAGGCTCGCCAATGGAGCTGAATGTTTGGTGGGAGTATGGCCTTTGAAATATCTAAGTTTACCCTTGGGGGGTAATCCTAGAGCTAGTGGCTTCTGGGAGCCGGTCTTGTTTACAATTTCAAAGAGATTGGAGGGGTGGAAGAGAGCATTCTTATCAAAGGGGAAACGGTTGGCTTTGATACACTCTGTACTTTCAGCAATACCATCATATTATCTTTCATTATTCCAGATACCAAGGAAGGTGGCAGGAATCATAGAAAAGAAGATGAAGTCTTTCCTTTGGAGTGGGAAGAATGGGGATGGGTCAAGGAGTCTAGTGAAGTGGGAGTATGTGCAAAAACCAGTTGAGAAAGGTGGGCTTGGAATAGGTAATATAGTAGCAAGGAACAAGGCATTGTGTGGGAAATGGATATGGAGGCTATTATAGGATCAGAGTTCATTATGGGCAAAGGTGATTATAAGCAGTTATGGAAGATTCTCTCTTTCAAAAAGCGGAGAGAGTGGACGGAGGACAAGGAGGGTCACCTACAAAAGTCCATGGAAGTTTATTGCATCTTTAATACCCAGTGTGTTAGAGAATTGTAGGCCCATAGTTGGTGACGAATGTTCATTTTTTCTTTTGGGAAGACATATGGATGGGAAATAAATCCTTGGGAGAAATATTTCCAAACCTATATAGACTCTCCTCCTTACATAACCGACCCATCTCCTCCTACATCTCATATGACATTACAACCTCCCCCCACTCTCTTTCCTGGAACCTACACCTATCTAGAGCCTTAACCCATAGGGAACAAGTTGAAGCCTCCTCACTCATAACTAGCCTTGACAATATAAACATATCCAACACACTAGATCAAATAGTTTGGTCCCTTGATTTGACAGGTCAATATTCTTGTAAATCCCTATTCAATGCATTGTTTGACTCTCCTTCCAACCCAATATTCCCATTAGCTACATATATATGGAAGGTTCATGTCCCATCTAAGGTAAAGGTATTTGGATGGCTTCTGGCACATAGGAGAATCAATACACTTGATATCCTACAGAAAAGAATGCCTAACTTATGTATTTTTCCAAATTGGTGCTCTTTATGCGGTCAGGATGGAGAGCATAGATCATGTATTCTTTTCATGTAACTTTGGTAGACAGGTTTGGAGCTTTTGGAACGATTTTTCAGGTGGTAGAATTCCTTACCTAGGGAATATCAGTGATGGACTATCCCTGTCTCATATGGACAATAGTTCCAAACGAATGAATGGAGTGGGATCGATTGCTACATACGCGACCTTAACCTTATGGTCATTATGGTTGGAATGTAACAATATAATATTTAAAGCTCAAGTTAAGGCAGTGGAACAATTGTGGGAGTCAATAAAGTTGGTTGTCGGCACTTGGGTGCTTGTTTCCGAGCGGAATCCAATATTTTCCTTCTCAGATTGGATGTTGGGATGGGATAGATGCATTTAGTAATTTTGTTTTAATGTGCTTTTTTAGTTAAGGAGGGCTTTTGTAATTTCAAAATAGGGTAGAGTCATGCACCTCTGGTGCATATCAAGATGTTAACAAGAAATATTTAATTAATATATGATTATCTTTGTTTCTTCTAAAAAATAATAATAATAAAATTCGAACCCTTCTTCAAGAAATAACCTTCTCTCCTTCGCCATGGGTGGATGCCCAACATAATAGAGTCAAGCAAATTTGGAGGATCGTTATGTTGGCTGCTATGTTACCTGAACTCGGGTATGGGTGTTAGGTATGGTTACATATCTAGAGGTTCGACTTGTTCATTTTCAAATTCTAGGATATGGAGACTTGACTATATTATATGTTATTTTTTCTTCTTTTATCTTTTTTTTCACTTATTTATTGTCTGTTTTGTTTCTCACTTAAGTGAATTTCACCTATTAGTCATTATCTTCTTTCATACTTTATCTTCTTTCCATCAGAGAATCTACATAGTAATATTCTAAAATCTAAAGTGTCAATACATATCCCATACCCATGTCATATCATGAAATGTTGGACACGGGTAGGTCGGGATAAAGTAAAGAGTGTCGGGCTAAAGTAAAGAGTCCAGGTAACATAGGCTGGAAATGGTTTGGTTAATTTGGCTAGAAATGAATAGTAGAATCTTCGAAGGAATTGAGCAAGATTCTTCAACAGTGTGGGGATTTGGTCAAAAGGAGAGCCATTGGATAGTAGTTGGAAACTTAGGCAATGGTTGTGGTCTTTATGATTGGTTAAGGAATTGGAACAATCCTTTGTTGTCTTTATGAACTTCTTGTCCTCCTTGCCATTGTACTTTATTTTGTCTATTTAATCAAATATTTTGTTTCTTCTAAAAAATACATTAGACGTAAATGTTAAATTAGATGTTTGGAGAGAGACTTCAAAATCTATAAGGTTCGAGATTAGGTTATTGAAAGCCGAGATATATCAAAGAGGGAAAACTTTAGGCTGTGTTTGGCATGTAATTTAAATTAATTTTCAAAATATTAGAATATGATCTCATTTTTAGTTGATTTATAATTTTTAAAAATATGCTTGGCATCACTTAAAAATTATTCTCAATAATAGTTTTTGAATCATACTAAACCAAACAACTTGTTTGCTTTTTAAGTGCACCAACTATTTATATTTCTTTGTTTGTCATTGCATTCCATTTGGCAGAATACCAAAAGGAAAATTTCCCTGCATTTGTCTGGAGGGACATGTCGGCTGCTCTAGTAGGTATATACCCTTGAATCTAATAAAAAATAGAAAATAACGAAAAGGAAAACTTTTCTGCCAAAATATGGGGTTATGATATATGAACTTATGACACCAAAACTGAGGCAGGACAGGAGAAACTAAGGTTTGACACTATTGGAGTAGGTGGTGCTGCCTCATGACTTGGAGGCAGAGAAAATTTATGATTAATTATGACATTTTATGCTCAAAAGCCTCAACATCATTGGATGCATCCCTCTCAAAGGTATCATTGTATGACAATATAGGTATCAGATTCTGTGACATATTGACACGTATTCTGAAAACCTCTTATACTGTTAATAATCAGCTGATCCTTTGAACTTATTTATTTCCACTGAGGTAGGATTCATTGTTTGATCACAATGCACTTTGAAGAAATGCTAAATCCTAGCATGGAAATTAGAGGCAGCCCATGGTGATGGGTCATAAAAATACTCAGGCGCAACTCAGCCAAGAGTAGTTAAACAAGCTGTCTCATTGGATTTGGGTTGGGACTAAATCGTTGTTTTGCTTGCTATGAAGTCCAAGTCCAGCCCATTTATTTTGTTGGGTCGTAGAATCAAACCCAGTCCTAATTACCAGATCTATGAAATACAGCCAGCTAGGCCTAATGGCTTGTAGGCTTTGGTGGTCCTATGCTAATTGCTAAATAAGAACATGCAAACTTAGATCTTTCTTTTTTTCAAATATTATTATGGCCATGATCTGCTCGACCTAATAGGTTAATTCTCTAAGAAATAACATTCTATTTAGAATCCAGGAATTTCAAGCATTATATGGTTTTATATTTTATGTTTCATTTTACTGTTTAGTATCTCTGTTGAAGTTTTGAAAATCAACTGAAGATTCATCTTCTCTCCTTGCTTTTTATACATATCTTGTTTGACATATTTCTTCACACTTGTTGCATCTTCAAATTATCAGGTTTATACTCAAAGCCTCATGAATAGTGACAAATTCAAGACTGGCAAAGATGAGCAATACATTCAGAAGGAAGTCATAAGCCAAGATGAAAGCGATGTCTTGATTGGCAGGATCCCTGTGATGGTGAGATCAAATATCTGTTGGATGGATGAATGTGAGAAAGGTGATTGTGATTTTGATCATGGAGGATATTTTTTGATCAAGGGTGCTGAGAAGGTTAGTTTTAGACTTGGCTTGAATTTACCGTGCATTTTATTTATCATGGCTTCATTTTGGTGTTGATGTGAACTGGCACTTATGAATTCAATGAAGTGTTTCTGATCAATATTTTAAAGGTCTTTAAGCTAGCTTCATCCAAGAAAAAGGACTTTCTTTTTACGCTTTATGCTTAATTTATTGTGCTTCCATTTTCTACTTTTTTAATTCAAAAATGCATTTGTTTTAGACGTGTTCAGGTCATCGTCCTCAGCACCATTGTTTCTTAGAATTAATTTTATTGATTGTATTCATTACAATTTTCCTTTTTAATGTTTTGGTGATAGCTGCTCTATAATGTTCACTGTAGGTCTTCATTGCACAAGAACAGATATGCTTGAAGAGACTATGGGTTTCTGATAAACCTTGCTGGACTATTGGATATCGCTCTGAATTTAGGAGAAGAAGGGTTTATGTGAAAATAGAGGCACCTGAAGCTGAGAGAAAATGTCCCCAGTTACAAAAAATCATTAATGTGCACTTTTTGTCTTGCCGCATTCCTCTTTGGATTTTTCTTTTTGCCCTTGGCATGTCGTCTGACAAAGAAATTGTTGATATGATAGATATTGATATGGGTGAGGACAGTCTAGTGAATCTACTCCTCTCAACTATCAATGAAGCTGATGAAGTGTGTGATGGTTTCCGTAGAGATGGAAAAGCTCTCAAGTATATAGAAAATGAGATGAAAAACTTAAAATTTCCTCCAGAAGAATCTGCTAGAGACTGTATGGACAAGTACTTATTTCCAGCTCTTACTTGCCTTAAGCAGAAGGCCATCTTTCTGGGCTATATGGTAAAATCCCTTTTATTGTCCAGTACAGGCCGTCGAAAATGTGATAATAGGGATGATTTTAGAAATAAAAGATTAGAATTAGCTGGTGAGTTACTTGAACGCGAATTGCGTATCCATATTAGGAATGCTCAAAAGCGAATGATCAAGGCTATGCAGAGAGATCTATATGGAGATCGTTCTCTGCGGCCAATAGACCACTATATTGATGCCTCAATCATAACAAATGGTCTTTCTAGGGCCTTTTCTACTGGAGCCTGGGCACATGCATTCAATAGAACAGAGAGAACATCTGGGGTGGTGGCAACCCTTCGGCGTACAAACCCCCTGCAAATGATAGCTGATATGAGGAAAACGCGTCAGCAGGTTAAGTACACAGGAAGGGTCATAGATGCTAGATTTCCGTAAGTTTCAATTTATAAATTCGCTATTTGTTCCGTTGTTTTAATAAAATATGTTTACTTTAATATGTTCTTTTGTAGTATGCATAAATAGAGTTAAATACTATGAGGTCACATGCACTTGCATACTGAAGGTCATTGTTCTTGGACGTAGGACTACGATAAAACTTTTGTTTGGCTTGTTCTAATAGATTGGTGCATGATCTTAATATTTCTACTGAAGTGTCAGTACAGTGATATTCATCGTTATTAGAAGTGTAGGATTTAGTATTTGAATCTTATGACTCAACCTAAATATGTTGACAAATTATTAGGTATTAGTTCTTTTACCCCTCAAGTAATGATCCGACGATTTCTGGCATACACTTAAATTTATGTACAATTCCCGATTCAAGCTTATGATTATATAAAATCATGGAACTCATTCAGATGAAAATTATGCACCAATTTAAGCAGTTTTTGCTTTTTATCAAGTTATAAACCTTTGCAATACCAATAACAAACCAGTGAGATGGAATGCTTTGGTCTATGTTCAAAGGTCTGAAAGAGGTAGATGAAGACCAGAAATGGTGTTGAGGAAGTAGTAAGGATTAAAGAAAGATATGAAGATGCAAGTGCTTACCATTGTTGAAATTTTACGAACTGAACTAGGTATTGAATAGGAAGTTTCAATGATTTTATATTGTGGACTTGAAATTTTGTTTAATAGGAAATATGCTGAGATTCATTTCATTTCAACAATTCAAAAAGAATATGCTTGGCGTGTGTAAGCTTGGGCTGACCTCAAGATTCACTTCAACTCTCTCTTGGGAGTAAAATGCTAAGTAAGAGGTTTGGAGAAAGACTTTAGAATCTAATGTGTTTGGTATTAGCAGGAATAAAAATATATTAAATATAACATTAGGAATGAACATATTTGAGAAATGGTAAGAGTTACTCCAATTGGAAATAAAATAAGAGAAAATCGATTAAAATAGTTTAAATAAATACAATGAAGATCATTAGATGAGCCAATTAAGAAGTCTAACCAATTAACAATTCACAATAATGATTGTAATGATAGAGGCAAAAGAAGACCTAAAATAATATTGATACTTAGAAATAATTATGAAAGATATAACTAACTGCCTATAATATAACTGTCGACTTAGTCATTGCTAGAAATAGATTTGAGTTTAAGCACTTTTAACACTAGGTATCTTACATTCGTTATGTGTGTGTGTGTGTGTGTGCGTGCGCGCACACTTGTGTGTGTGCGCGTGAGTGTGCATAGTGTGTATGTGTGTGTCCTATTCAAGATAAGCAAAAGGGGAACCCCCTCACCCCTGAAAAAATATTAACTTAGATCATAAACAAACCAAAGATATCACCCTAGCTCACAATCAAGAATGCAAAGCAAATGCTTTTACTCTTGTTATGAACCTAAGATGTCAAATAAACTAAAGCCTTGATGTTGAAAAACTACGAAGCTATTCCAAGGAAAGTTGAAAATGCCAATATTTATACAAGAGAACTCATAAGTTTTGGACAGAAATAATTAGAATGATATAACTCTTTATAATTTGAAGTTTGACTTCACCTTGGATAGAGTGGAGTGGAGGAAGCAGATTCATATAGCCTATCCCATGTAGTTAGTTGCACCACCACCTCCTCTAGAACTCCCATCATATTTAGAAAATATGATTCCTCCACAAACTCTAAATTTTCAGGGCCTCCCCCAAGATGAAACTCTTCATCAATGAGCTCCATTATTTGGCTTATACCCATGCAATTTTTCTCATATTTCCACTTCAGCAGAAGTGTTGACTGGTTTGTTTTGATGTTGTCAACATGCTGAATTGCATATTGTAGAGATGAATTTCAAGAAAAAAAAATCAGTTTTTGCAGTAGTGCTAGGAAAATTATTGATTTTCAAATTTTTCAAATTGTTATATGTTGGGGGACGTGTTGACATAAAAGTCACTTTATAGCTGAGATCATATCATGTCTTTCAGGATTATATTGAAAACAAATATCATGTCTTTCAATAGATTTTTGAACCCTTCATGATAGTTTTTTATTACAAGTGGAATGATATTTGTTAGTTGCACCACCACCTCCTCTAGAACTTCCATCATATTTAGAAAATATGATTCCTCCACAAACACTAAATTTTCAGGGGCTCCCCGAAGATGAAACTCTTCACCCATGCAATTTTTCTCATATTTCCACTTCAGCAGACGTGTTGACTGGTTTGTTTTGATGTTGTCAATCAACATATTGAATTGCACATTGTAGAGATGAATTTCAAAAAATAAAAAATAAAAAATAAAAAAGAAATCAGTTTTTGCAGTAGTGCTAGGAAAATTATTGATTTTCAAATTTTTCGAATTGTTATATGTTGGGGGACATGTTAACATAAAAATCACTTTATAGCTGAGATAATATCATGTCTTTCAGGATCATATTGAAAACAAATATTTTGTGACAATGTTATAAATGTGTTTCGCCAATTTATGGATTCCAATTTCGATCAACAGCATCTGATTCTATGTTTTAATAGTATTTTGGTGGAATTCAGGAGATGGGAAGGAACTTGTCATATCTGCACAAGATTCTAGGAAATCTCAATTCCTATTATTGTTTTCTCTGTGTTCTTACTTGCATCATAGCTTTTGCGTGTATATTTCTGCAACTGATGTTTATTTGGGATTACTGTCTTATATATGTGCAATTTTTGGCAGAATCTTCCAAATACATAGTCATATAGGGGAATTCTAATTGCCCAAACTTACTGACTTTACTCTTATTCAAATTTGGTGCTTCATGGATCATTTGCCCGCCAAGCCTGCAACCCTTTATGCACTATGCTCTAATCTGTCATACTTGGCAGAATAACACATATGCACACATAAAAAATGAACAAGTTTTCTTGAAGCTTTATTATGTTTTAAGGTACTCAGTTTTCTTATTCATACTTTTTTTCTGGATGCAGTAATCCTTCACATTGGGGTAAGCTGTGTTTTCTTTCCACTCCAGATGGGGAAAACTGTGGACTTGTAAAGAATATGGCTGTTACTGGCCTTGTCACCTCTAATGTAATGGAACCTTTACACGAGAAGTTACTTCAGTGTGGAATGGAGAAACTGAGTGAGGATCCTTCCCTTGTGTCATTGAAAGGGAAAGATAAAGTCTTTATGAATGGAGATTGGGTTGGAGTCTGCAATGATTCTCTTTCATTTGTGGAGAATTTAAGGAGTAAACGTCGCAATGGGGAATTCTCACCCCAGGTTTTGTCCTTCAGCCCACATAGTAACATTTGCTTAAGATTTGTCTCTGGCTCTGTTATGCTACTGCAGCCTGCAATTTATCTGTTTTAACACTTAACAGAGAATAAATAAACCGATCCCGTATTTCATATTCATATCTCTTATTAGGAGGGTTTCTGGCAAAACCCGATAGCATATTTCACTAAGTGGTTGGTTTTTCTGTCCTTATGGGAAACTGATTTGGCCACAATCGTAGTCAAAAAAATCCATCTGATTAACAAACCAACCCTTTTAATTGGCTTAATACAGACCTTGTGGATGTCTTACCTGACCTTGTGTCAAATTTACCAATAAATGTGGCCCGGCCCCGTGGTTTTTTCTATCTCTAATTAACTTTGGAAAGGAAATGTGCATATCGTTTTCATGAGGTGGAGTGCTCCAGTTGCAATGTGTTACATCTTGAACTCCTTGTATGGTCTAATTTTAGTTCCTCATATAGATTTCTATATGAAGGGTAGGCCTTGGGGCTACTGTCGAAGTTGACTCCATTGTGAACGGGAGGTCACATGTTCGAATTTAGAAACAGCGTTTTAAATGTGTAGGTAAGTTGCATACATCATCCCTTCCAAACCCCACAATGGTGGGAACCTTGTGCGCTAGATATGCCCTTTTATGAAAATTTCTATCTCAGTTACCTTGTGTGTGACCACTCAAATGAGTAGTTTAGTAATTTGATGTGGGAGATTCATTCCCATTCTTCTTTATTGGTCGTTTTACTTAAATGATTCTGATATTCCAGCATGTTAGTGCTCAGAACAGAGATTTATCTTACATGGAAATCACATGCCTATGCTGCTCGTCATGCTAATTTCTTCTTGTATTTGTTTTAAAATTTATAATATATGTGCATACACACATAATTACATACACACACACACACACATTGCAAACTAGCTGTACTTCGTTGGTATAGACCCATCAGACTACTCCCACTAGGCTTATGCAGTCCCTTATAGTATGCTACTACTTAATGCTCATGTATTTAGATTACAATATATTGATCTGGTATGCTGTCAACGATAATGCCATGAAATCTACGAATATTTAAATGATCCATTTTGCATCTGAGTCTGTTCACTATGATCGTGCATGTGCAAATTAGAGGAGATAACAACATTACTATGTGTCGAGATTACTAACAGTCAATAACTCATCTACCCATAATAAGTGTGTGCATGGAAAGCCTTCACTTAGTTTGACATCATGTATCTCTGTTGTGATTTTTCCTACAGGTGGAAATTAAAAGGGATCAGCAGAAAAAAGAGGTCCGCATTTTTTCTGATGCCGGTAGAATTCTACGACCTCTTCTAGTGGTGCAAAATATGAAGAAGATCAAAATGATTAAAGGTAATTACAATTTCCAGTATCTTCTGGATGAGGGAATAATAGAGCTAGTAGGAGTTGAAGAAGAGGAAGATTGTAAAACTGCATGGGGAATTAAATACCTGTTCATGGGAGAAAAAGGCGAGCTTCCATCAGAAGATTACACACACTGTGAGCTGGACCTTTCCTTTTTGTTGGGCGTAAGTTGTGGTATTATCCCATTTGCCAACCATGACCATGCAAGGAGGGTTCTGTATCAATCGGAGAAGCACTCCCAACAGGCAATTGGCTTTTCTACAACCAACTCCAAAATTAGAGTGGATACATTGTGCCATCAGTTATATTACCCTCAAACACCACTCTTTCGAACAATGATTTCAGATTGTCTTGGCATACCCAAGTATCCCAGTGGTCAGTTTCCCAAGCCCGAATTCTACAATGGGCAGAATGCCATTGTGGCTGTTAATGTCCATCTTGGATACAACCAGGAAGATTCTTTAGTAATGAATCGAGCTTCACTAGAGCGCGGCATGTTTAGAACTGAACACATAAGGAGCTACAAGGCTGACGTTGAAAACAAAGAGTTGTTAGAGAGCAAGCGCTTGAGGATGAAGGATCGAGTGGATTTCTGTAAGGTGCAAAGCAAAATAGGACGTGTTGACAGTCTTGATGACGACGGGTTCCCATTCATTGGTGCAAATTTGCAGAGTGGTGATATAGTTATTGGTAGGTGTGCAGAATCCGGTGCAGATCATAGCATCAAATTAAAGCACACCGAAAGAGGAAAAGTGCAGAAGGTTGTCTTGTCTGCAAATGATGATGGAACCAACTTTGCTGTTGTTTCTCTTAGACAGGTTCTCTCTCTTTCCTTTTGTCTTTCCCCGACTCATCATTGTGACAAAAGCTACAACATTCTGAAATTTGGAACTGTGAATTATGAACCTCTAGTTAATGATGAAGTAGAAGTCTGCAAGTTCAACTAGTGATCTACTTACTGCTGCCAATGTTTGACTCGGGTCATTTTGTAAATATGTTCAAAATGTTGGATAATGCTGCCACAAGGCTACTTTTACTAGACAGTAGACACTAATGTCATTATGAATGCCATGTGTATAACTTTTTTTTTTTGGATTACAATGTGTTATTTGGCTTGAACTATTAAATTTTGTATATCTAATCATCTTCTTCTCTCCTCAGCAAAATGTTTTTTGCTTTCCAGCATGTATTCTCCCTGGTTATTTTTGTCCAATTTTGAAGTTCCTCATGGCAAATGTGAAATTGTTAAAGTGGTTTTTTTTTTTATTACAGACTAATAGACTTTTTTTTTTCTTATCACGGACTAAGACTCAAGGTCTGCAAATTAGTCAACAAATTTCGTTTGCCCTTGATTTAATATTAGATAATGTATGCTGTTACCATTTTATATTATTATGTAAATATGCGCCATTCAAGTGTTCTTTTAATTTGTCTCTACGGAATTCCATGCTATGTGACCATGTTGGACTCTGATACCAATAGCTGTGACCTGTGACATTGCAACAATGCAAGATAGGTTACAGCATACGGGCTTCAAATGTCCGATGAGATAATGAAAAGAAATCAAGATGTATTGGATAGAAATAGAAAAAGAATGTTCCCTGTGCATAACTACATTTTCTTCCTTTGTTGCAGGTCCGGTCACCATGCGTTGGGGACAAGTTCTCAAGTATGCATGGCCAGAAGGGTGTTGTTGGTCTTTTGGAGTCTCAGGAGAATTTTCCATTTACCCGTCAAGGGATCGTACCAGATATTGTGATAAACCCACATGCCTTTCCTACACGGCAAACTCCAGGACAGCTACTTGAGGCTGCTTTTGGAAAAGGAATTGCCTGTGGTGGTTCTATCAAATATGCTACACCTTTCACTACTCCTTCAGTTGATGACATTACAGATCAGCTACATAGGTAAACCTTGAACCTGGTAACTTTGCATGATAGAATTTCGTCTGTGTATTTGACTTGCATTTGAAATGGATTTTTTTTGTTTTGATTTGTCTGAATTCAGTGTTTTTAGAAATGCTGTATTGGTTCATGAGGTTGGCGTTTTGATTCTATTCGTGAAAGAGGCCTCTCATTTCTTATTTTAAAGGCAATGTATCCAAATGAAGCATACCATTGCATTTTTCCCCCTTATTGCTATTATCTACCGCACTCTGTAATTGAGACTTTGGTTTATGTATAGGCTAAAAGACATTAAATTGGCATATGTATGACAGTTCTTTTATCATCTAATTCACAATGCAGGGCAGGATTCTCAAGATGGGGCAGTGAGAGAGTATACAATGGTCAAAATGGTGAAATGATGCAGTCCATGATCTTCATAGGCCCCACATTCTATCAGAGGTTAATTCATATGGCTGAAGACAAGGTTAAATTCAGGAACACGGGACCCGTACACCCACTAACTCGGCAGCCAGTTTCAGACCGTAAGCGATTTGGTGGAATCAAGTTCGGTGAGATGGAGCGAGATTGTCTTCTTGCCCATGGCGCTGCTGCCAACTTGCACGAACGCCTTTTCACCCTAAGTGACTTCTCTCAGATGCACGTATGTGGCAAATGTAACAACGTAGCAAACATAATCCAAAGATCAGTACCCGGAGGCAGCAAGATCCGGGGCCCATATTGCCGCTTCTGCGAGTCTGCCGAGAACATCGTTAAAATTAACGTGCCTTACGGGGCTAAGTTGCTTTGTCAGGAGCTTTTCAGTATGGGCATTTGTGTGACCTTCAAGACTGAACAATGCTGAATCAATCAAATGGGCGTTGTTTGTTTATTCAGCCCGTCAAGCTTGTTTGAACCTGTTTTTTTGTGGTGGATTTGTTATCTAGTAGGGGCTAATCACTTGAAATATCAGCTGTGTTATGTTGTAGAGATTTTGTGTACAGTTTCTTCTACTGTCTTAACCTGATGTATTCTCAAGTCTAGTTCTGCTGAATTTGGTTTATACTTGGTATATTCTTTGTTTTTTGTCTTGCCATATGTTGATGAATTATTTAGGAATACAGATTTCCCCTTACCATACAGATAAATTTTACTTTCTTAGGGTTTTTTTTGTTATTCCCTCTTAATTTAAATAGGAAGTAGCAAAACGGGTGACTTTACAGGGAATTGTTCGTAGTAGTAGTAGAAAAGCCATAATTTTGTAGAAAAATGCTTTAGAAATATGTTTTTTTGACATTGTATGTGAAAGTTGTTGAATTAACTTAAATCACAAATTAACATATGATTTGAGGTGTTTAATAACTTTTAAAGGTAATATTAATAATGTGTGTTTGAAAAATGTATTAGTCAATATTATGTTTTTTAAAATACTTTATCTATTAACATTCATTTTTCTTTACTTTCTCTTTATGAATCCAAAGTAATTTACTGGGCCCAAATTCTTTTTTTTTAATCAAATTCATTTAAGTTGGATTAGGTTAAAAGATGGTTTAAGTTGAATTAGATTTTAAATTTATTTTTTAAATTATTTAGATTGGATTAGGTTTTAGTGCCGACTTGAACTCGTAAACACAATTCATTTGAAAACGTGGTAAATGTGGAGATAATAGGAAGAAAGAAAAAACAAAAAAATCGAGAAGGTTGGCCCACGCCATAACAAAAGCAACGGAAACATCATTTTCATTTGCGGCTCAAGTTCTCGATTTTTTTCATGGAGTGGTCCAATGGTCTTTATTATTATTATTATTATTATTATTATTATTATGTACAACATTTTCAAATGTTTTGTCCTGGTCATTTCTTTATTATTATTTTTCTCGTGGGGTCGTGGTGGTCCAATGCTCTAAAAATTTGTGAAGAGGCAGCCTTGGTCTTATCTTTTTGAGTAATGCCAGGGTAATTTGAAAGTAACACGCGATAGAAACATGGGGCGCTATTGTAAGCCACGTCTATACATGTCAGATAATATCATCATTTTCCACGTTTGTCACATTTAGTTATATTTTTCCTTGTCCTTTTCTTTTACTTCTAGCTTCTTTCCTTTGCTACATTAAATTGCATTTTTCCTTGTCCTTGTCTTTTTTCTTTTTTTTATTTATTCCTAGGTATTAGTTGAATTAGGACTAAAATCTAATTCAATCCAAATAAGTCAAGCCAATACATTTAAAATCCAATCCAACTTAACTCAAACGAATTCGATTTAGATTGAGTCAGTTTAATCGGGTTAGAGCCTTATATTTAACATATAATTTATTGATATAAAAATTTTAATTATTCATTTATCATTTAAGTTTGTTAGTAATTTTATTTTACTATTATTTTGTAATGAATAGTATGTTAATATTACATATTAGAAGACAGTAATAATAATTTATAAAATAGCAATACATATATTGAAATTTTATACATTAATAATATAATAATCCTGTGATATATATATATATATATATATTATAGTATAAACTAAATTAAATAGTATTAGATAAGAATCATAACATATATATAAATTTTTTTAAAATAACTTTTAAGAAGATATTTTAAGATTTCATCACTTACTTTGATTCGGGTCGGTTTAATAGAATTTTTAAGATATTAACCAGTGACCTAATCCAAATTAATCGAATTGAATATTTTAAAACTCAACTCAATCTAAATAACTTATTTAACCTAATTCAAACTATTACAAAAGGTTTGGATGAACACCCCTAGTTTTGTCCTTGCATTTTCTTTATTATTAATTTATTATTTTTGTTTGGGTGTGGCCAAAGGTTTATGTCCAAGCCCAAAAAATTAAACATATAAATCCATTTTCCATAGCTTCTTGTTAAAAATAAATAAATAAAAAGTCTCCATTTCTTTTTTTGCTTTAAAAAAAAAAAAAAAGGGTCTCCATTTCTATTGCTATATATAAGCATGTAATGTAATGTAACAAAATCACCACTGCTCCTTCTGTCATAACAGAAATCTTTCTTTCTTTCTTCCTTTCTTTCTTTAAGAATTTCAGAGTTTCCATGGCTTCTTATTTGTTGAAACAAATATCAGATGATTTCGACAATGATTTATACGTTGCCCTTCTCTCCAAGCTCATTGGTGAGTCCAAATACGTTCAAAACAACCCACCAGAACTGGTTCCAGAAGAAGACCGAGTTGTGAAGCATGTGTTGGACGTTCTTGAACCTTACAGCACCAATTCTATTTATGGTGGAGGGCCTTTGAAACTGAAACGTATTGCATATACTGAGGGCAGAAGCAACCTCATTGTGGAGTACCCAGGAACTGTTCCTGGAAAGGTTGTTTCATTTGTTGGATGCCATATGGATGTTGTCCCTGCAAATCCGGATGCGTGGGTATGTGATGTTTTTGTTTCTTGGAATATTCATTGTCTTTATGCATGATTTATTTCTGGGTTTCTTCTTAATTTTTGTTTTCTTTCACTTTTGTTGTTTTTTTCTGGGTTCTTTTTTTTTTTTTTTTTGGTTTTAATCTGCACTACTGGCATTTTTTTAGTATCCCCTTTGAACTTCTTGGTAAACGGAGCTCAATATTTTGCTCTGTTATCATTTTTGGGAGTTGCTTTAAGTTCAAGAATTAAATGCAGCCTAGATATCTTGTCTGATTCTATAAGTCTTTTGATGATCTGTTATTCTCTATTTGTTTCATCATCTAGTCTAACTAGACCCTTTAATTATTTTGGCTAATCTTTTAAGATACCAGAAGGTAGTTGCTACTCTGTTCACGAATCCATAAGATTAGAAACACTGCTGAATTTCTTCAGGTGTGATCCATATTAGAAATGGAGTCTAATTGGGAATCTTTTATGGTTCTCGTTTCTAACTAGACTTCATGTTGGAATGTTATCATGGTTTTTTCTTTTTTTTCATTATTTTAGTGTACTAAAACTATGCAAGATTTTTAGGCTTTTGATCCCTTTTCTTTGAGCATTGATGGGGATAAACTCCGTGGTCGTGGGACGACGGATTGTTTGGGACACGTTGCCCTTGTAACTGAGCTTATGCGAAAACTAGCTGAGAAGAAACCGAAGTTGAAATCAAGTGTGGTTGCTGTCTTTATAGTAAATGAAGAGAACTCTACAGTTGCAGGAATTGGTGTGGATGAGCTTTATGACAACGGGGAGCTAGACAATCTTAAAGGCGGCCCGCTGTAAGTAAATCATATATTCCTAAAAAAAATGGATTCTTGAAATGTCTTCCTTAGGGAAAGAAGTCAGTAATAAACTTGTCATGCAAAGATTGTTTAACATGTTTTTTTTTTTTTTTGTCTCTCTTTGTAGATATTGGGCTGATACTGCAGATAAACAACCTTGTATCGGTACTGGTGGCATGGTATCATGGACTCTTAAGGCAACTGGAAAGCTTTTCCACAGTGGTCTACCAAACAAGGTATATTATTCAACATTTTTTTTTTTTTTTTTTTTTGAAAGAACTATTCAACATTCTTACAGGGATTGGAATCTTGCAATTATGTAAAAATACATACATACATGTGTGTGTGTGTAAACAATGCCAATTTGTTAAGTCTTTAGTGTTTTTTTATCAAATATGCAGGCTATAAATGCTATGGAACTAATAATGGAAGCACTAAAAGTGATTCAGACGCGGTTCTACAATGACTTCCCTCCCCACCCTAAGGAAGAGCAATATTTTTTTGAAACTCCATCTACCATGAAACCAACTCAATGGAGTTGTAAGCTGTTGATTCATAATACTAATCTTAGCATTTTGTTTTTTTTATTTTTAGCCTTAGATCAGCAAAAATAAAAAAAAATTGAAATGATATCTCAGATGTTGGAATTCTTATTCAATCCCAATGATTTTGCATTCTAAAATTGGTGATTGCCAGATCCTGGAGGTGGAATTACTCAGATTCCAGGTGAGTGTACCATTTCAGGGGATGTCAGGTTAACGCCTTTCTACGAGTAAGTGACCTGCTTGCCTGTGTTTTCAAGAAATTCTGTTCATTGTAAAAAAAAAGTAATAATAATAATTATCACCAAGTGAATAGCAAACTAAGCTTCCTGTCTTTCAATTTAATCTTCATTTTTGTGATTCCTCTTTGGTCGCAGCATGAAAGTTTTGATAAACAAGTTATATGAGTATGTGAATGACATCAATGAAAACATAGAGAAGTTAGATACGCGGGGGCCAGTTTCAAAGTATGTTCTCCCAGATGAAAATCTCAGGGGAAAGTATGTACATCTTTCTGTTCCGCTGCTCTTCATTTACATTTATCAGATAAAGCCATAATAAAACTTTGTATCTAACTACCTACTGATTTACTCATGTATATACACTTGTTTGTTTCCAGACTTGAACTTAGTCTTGGTGAGGCACCAATGGCTGGAATTGCTTGTAATCTTGATTCTCATGGTTACCAAGTTCTGTATAATGCAACAAAAGATGTGATCGGATATGTGAAGCCCTTCTCAATAACTGGGAGTTTGCCATTGGTTCGAGAATTGCAGGTAGAGTTTTCAGTTTTTTTTTTTAGTTTTTTCATGGCAGATTGCCTTTGCAAGTTGAGATATCATCTATCGAATTGATCCTAGAGTTGTTGTTTAATGCTGTAGGATAACGGCTATGATGTTCAACTTATAGGCTACGGTATGTTACTCTTATTCTTTACTACTTACTGGTTTGACATGAATTTAAGTTTATGTTTTGGAAAAATTGCTAAAAAAACCAAATATCTAAGGATTGTAGAATAGAATGATTAGAATATGCTTGCAATACAGTTCTTTTCACATGTAATTATCATACTTTTACCAAGATTTTGATAATTTTCTTTTCCTTCTCACGCAGGAGTGATGGACACATACCATGCAGACAATGAGTACTGCCTTCTAGCTGATATGCGCCAAGGATATGAAGTGTTTGTGAACATCATTTCTCAACTTGAAAATGATGATTAGAAGTAGATGCACCATTCAGCGATACGATGGTGCCAGCGTCTGTGTTTTAGGATAGATTCTTCTATGGATTCCCTCTCGTTTTGTTTCTGTAGTTTTTGTTCAATGCAGTAGTACAACCCTTTGGAGTGAATTGAAATAAACTGCTCAGAATTTTAATGCACTTGGATTTGTAAATTTGTGGTGGAATTCCTTCTTTTTTTTGCTTTTTTGCATCTCTTTTCTCTTTCCTTCTATTTTGTGCTTCTAGAATCTGAGCTAGTTTGATGGATTGACAATCTGGGCCTCCCCTATTATTTGTTCAAAGGATTATATAAATATTGTTTAGAGATTTAAGCCATGCCAATGTCAAGAACCCTAGTATTCAACACTTTTGATCTCTGGGAAAACTATCATATCTTCAACTATAGATATAAGTTGTTGAGTAATGTGCAAAATTTCTGTGGTTGAAAATTAGTACCTTCATACAAATACAAGAAGGGTCTGTGCAAGTTTGGCTAGTCCCAGTTCTCCTTGACATGTAGGCACCTTAAGTGATTCTCAGAGGCATTTTCTCTTTAGTTTTGTGCTTGCACACATACAACGAAGACTGTTGAATGCGCTCGTTAAAAAGAGTACCCTATATTATATATATATATATAATATAATAAAGAGTTTAGGTGATTGATCCCATGTAGTTGGGCAAATACTTTGTTGAATTGAGCAAAGTTGGGTTTTGGAGTTTTGTTAAATTGGCATGAGGCTTCAAGCTGATCTATTAAGGAAATGAGACGAATCTTTCTTGAACTATTTCATAAATGAATCTCTCCTCAGATGTACGGATTCACAGGGGGCCTCATGCCCTACTTAGTTGACTGACGTCTCCTACAACTTGTTTTCGTCCTTCACCACCACGGGTGAATCACTTACTTTCTTTGGACTGAGATTTCAGAATTTGCTTGTAGCTAAATGTCTCTTTTATTAGCCATCACAATCAAGAAAGCATAAAATTTTGTAGTTCTAAGCAAAGCCAAGGTAATAAATAAACTCATACATTAACCAATACACACTCTTTACAAATACAATATTCTTATTGGTGACTTATATTATATTTAATTTACATATAAAGATTTTATTTCCAAACAAAATAACTTCATATACAATGTATCTTTTCTACTAGCAATCTATCACATTGTTGTAGTCTTGTAGGTTTCTCTCCATGATAAACAACTGAGCTCCGCGGTGTTAGAAAAGGGATTACAGGATTACATAGCACTTGTTATGAATCATCAATCTTTTACGATTTATTCGAATTTCTTCCTTCTAATCTAAGCTGCTGGATTCTCTGGCGCAGTCTTCGCTTATGATCGTGAATCTTCCACAACCCATGTCCCAGTATAACTGCAGAGTATATCCCATGTGTGATCATGGGGGCAAGAATATTATTTGTCTGCATCAATTGAAAAAATAAGTAACTTGTTAGGTTTAATCATCCTATGAAGATTCTAACTTAAGGGCTTGTAAATTCACTATAGACAATAAGATCTGAGAGTACTTGGATCCATTCGAAACCAAGGTAGAGAGCTAAAAGTCCTTCAAGGAGAGGAGAATAAATCTTCTTCAATTGTCTTCTCTCATACCAAGCTGCAAACCAAATGCAAGAGAAGTTGAGAATATAGTTTCATCAATATAAATGTGGGATTCAAGAATATGGTTAGTTAATGTGTACTAGTGAAGAAAGGGAGATAAACCTGCAAAAAGCTTTTTAAGGTCCTCCCGACCAGAGCGAGATGGTAGAACCGGTGCCACCACGTAAGTAGGATCTGCGGGTAATGTATATGTAACACCATGAATCAAAAGAAACAAAGGGTGAACATAAAGAGACCTCTTAAAGAACATCGAAAGAATTTACCTTTTGGAGAAGCAGCCATATAATAGAGAGATCCTGTAAGAGCAGCTGTAATTACAGCTGCAAATGCTTCAGCGAATGGAACAAATGGGGGCAACACACCAGTCTGCTTGATTGATTTGGAAAAATTAGAACCTTGAATAGTAGGATTAGTGATAAAGCTGAAGTAAAGCAAACGTACTAGTAAAAGAAGTTAGAACATACAAGAGATACAATTCCTCTGGCATCTCCCACCAATTCGGTACTTCTTAGGAAAACATCAGCCAATGCCCCCTGCAAGTTTCAAGGATCTTAGTTTTTTTTTTTTTTTTTTTTTTTTTTTGTAATTTCCTACTATATATAGATAGTATTGAGAACATTTGAAAAAAACAAATGGATGGAAATCTTCCAAGCTGTTGCACATTTGAATGAAACTGAAATCACTTTAGTTTCTAAGAATCAGCAACAAGTTAACAACACCAAAAACATAATTATACTATCACATGGGCTTGTTTCTGAGAACTAACCTGAACAGCAGCTCGGTAGAAGAGTTCCTCCCCAACAGAGCTTGCAATAACAATAAGTATGAACTGCAAAAAAAATTGTAGTTTTCCATTCTTCAACATAAAACACGGCATGATGAACTCAATGGTTAATTAAAGAGCAAATACCGAAGAATATATTACCTGCCATGGTGACATTCCATAAAAGAAGCTCCGGAGCTCCTCATCCTCTACATCTCTGATGGCACGAGCATGTGGAGATAATTTCACAACTTCATCCTGCCAAAGAATTTGACCTCAAAATCTTTGAATTATAAACAAGAATGCAGAATCATAACCAAATGCAAAGTGACTGAGATATCTTTATAGAATCAAAAATAAATAAACAATCTAAGTAACAATTGATTAAGAGATTGAGCATACATCTAATATGAAGAGAAGGGCCATAATTGGAGGAACTGCATATCCAAGTCCTCCTACAATAGCATCTAATGATGGATGGAATCCTCCAGTGTAATCAATTCCAGTGAATGAGCATATGAACTTTCCTGCTAGAGCCATTGCACCGTAGATGCCTGTTCTTCATCCAACCAACAGAAGAGAAATCAACCAAAATGAAAGACAAACAAATTGCAGTGAAGCAATTCAATCGTAACATTCAAAGATAAATCAACTCCTTCAATTAAAGATTCGTCAGAGCAGTAGCAATAAAGATTCACAAGCAGTATAGATACTCAACTCAACTAAGCCTTTTTCCAACTACATGAAATTAGCTATACGAATCTGCTTCCCCCACTCCGCTTTTTCAAGGGCTAAGTCAATATATATTTAAACTGTAAGTAGTTATATCTTTTTTAATTATATCTGTCCATATTATTTTACATCTACCTCTACCTCTACCTCTACCTCTATCATTACTGTGAATTGAAAGAAAACTACTCCTAACTGAAGCATCTAAAGGTACTCTATTCGCTGGGGTCAAATTTATGAATTTACTTCCCCCACCCCCACTTTGCTCTATCTACGGCTAAGTCGACATTTAAACGGTAAGTAACCGTGAATTGTTAAAAGATCACTCTTCCTAACTAAGCATCTAAAAGATTCTATTTGTTGGGGCCAAATTTATGAATCAGCTACCTCCACTCCGCTCTATCCAAGGCCAAGTCTTCATTCAAATTGCAAGTAGTTATATATCTCTTAATTATAAATTTATATCTATCCACGTTATTAATTTAGATTTACCTCTACCTCTATCATTACCGTAATTTGTTAAAAGATCGCTCTTCTACCTGCGACATCTAAAGGGTCTGCATCCTATGTGTCCAAGCACATACAAAGGTTTCGCAACTTGATCAAAAACTCAGATAATCAATCACAGAATGTCCAGATTGATAAAAATTCAAGAAATCAAAAATTTCTAAGAATCCAATTAAAAAACTGAGTGAGTCAACTCGGAGTTGACGACTCAGTAGTGAATTATGAAATTGAGGAACTCACCGATTCCATAGCTGAGTCTAACAACAGCTCCGAGCTTCTCCCAAAGAGGAAACTCGGCATCTCCGAAGCTCTGATTGAAAGTGGTGACTTCCATGGCCGGACTCGCGAAGCTTCCTCGATCCGCTTCTCTTCTTCCATCGATTCCTTCACCACCACCACCACTCCTACTTCGTCTTTCTGAACTACTACATCGAATTGATGAAACCCTAACTCCTCCATTAAAGCTCTTCCTTCTCCTCTTTTTCAGTGAATGAAAAGCTGAGAGCTTTGATCCGATACAACAAGTCACAGAGGAAACAGCAGAAGAAGAAGAAGAAGAAGGAGTACATGAAGATGAAGCAGCTCGAGAAATCAGTGGAAGCTCCATGGAAACCATTATTATCTTCGAGATTCGGATTTTAGATGCTCTATGTCTTCATGAAAAACCATTGTTAATTTCTTCTTCTTCTTCTTCTTCTTCTGGTGGTGCTGAATTCAACTGTTCTATCTGTCCGCTCATTTAAATAAATAATACACAAGTGTTTTGTAGCGGTGAGAATGACTACGTTGTTGACAACTGAATCTCACCGTCCCATTTTGGTCAGATGAATCTCGAGTTTATCGTACGGTCAGTTCTGCCACTCTTCTCCGAATATATATATATATATATATATCTTTTTTTTTTGTATAATGTTCTCAAGAAAATAAAAATAAAAAAAGATTACAAGTATAATATATATATATATAAGTAAAATGAAACAGTCTAATTAGTACCTTCAATTTGGGAAAAATCTCAAACTAGTAATTCACTATAATTATTGTATCTCTCAAAATAGAAAAATATTACTATGATCATAGAAATCTAAAGTTTCAAAATATTTGTATTATTTAGTCAAGTTTTTAAATATTTTTTAAATAAAAATAAAGATATGCAAAATATCATAAGATTAAAATTTAAAAATCAAAGTTAGGAATAGATTAAATTAAAAATGTCAAAAAATTTTAAAAACTCAATACTTGGAAGAAATTCATAAATATTTTCATTATATATATAATCTTTTGTTTTTATCAAATACATCACAAAATTTGCTTTAATATTTCGTTGTATATATGAGCATGACTCGTTTTGAACGCATTTAGACAAAAAGTCGCTCTCGTGTCTCGTACACCGTACTTAAGATGGGGGAGACATGAACGGCTCAGATTTCGCTGTTAGGCCAAGCACAATTAGCTGTGATGTGCCTGATGTATTCGGATATCCGAATCAGCCCATGGTAGTCTGCCACGTTGACAGAAGATAAAGCGAGACTCTCCACAAAGGATAACGCTACGTGGCGCGAGCTCGGACGCTCGTTTTGAGACATCCAATAATACTTTGGTTTCTAGATTTTTATTTTTTATTTTTTTTTCTGAAATATATGCCTCTGGATTTATAAGCCATTTTTGTCACAACATTATAATTATATTAAATATGAGAAGTTGGTTGCCAAGTCATAGAAAACTATTTTCCCCTCATCATTTTGAACTACCACCATTATTAAATTAATTAGTCATTTAATAAAATGAAAAAAAAACATCAGAAAGAGGAATCATAATATTGTGATTTAAGTTAAAATCAAGAACTTTGAGTCTTGGAAAATAAGAGAGTGCTTGATTGATGTATAAACTACTCAATTACACTTTTTTAGTGCTAATTAATCATTTCACATCACTTAAAACTTAAAGTAAGCACACTATTAATAAAGAGAATATATATATATATATATATATAATGTGAATGATTGAATAAAAATGCAAAGGTGCCGCATCTGGTTGTTGCTTGTACGAGGTGGATATATAGTATCCATATGCACATGTCGTAAACATTAAACTAAGCTAGATTTGTTCAGCACTAAATAATATTCAGCAAGACCAGCTTTCTCTCAGTTTTGATTAATATGTTTATATTATATTATTATTATATATTGTTGCTGAATTACATTTATTAAATACTCATTTTTCGTTTTATCATTTCATAGCCATGAAGCTTCATTATTACCTTGGCCATAGTATAAACCTGCTAATGAGACCCTTTAAGATGCGCTGTCTAACTTAATATTAATTCTACATGGCCAGGACTTCTACATTTGGATACATTGTTTATAGCACTTTTCTCAATGGATTGAAAACAGACTATACTCGTCAAATGTTGTACAACATAGATTATCGGGAGTTTGTGCTAAAGCTGATTAAAGGGTGGAGGTCTCAGGATCAAAACTCGTATTTATTTTAATTGTGCCCTCACTTTAAGAGAGTCGCTCTGTAACACCCCGCAATTTTAATAAAATACCTACGTTAAAGTACGCATATATCAAGATGTATAATACACCTATTTTATACGTATGAGCTAAATATACGCGTGATAATACATGTATTTAATATGTATGAGCTAAATATACTCGTGTATGAAATACATGCTATATTTAAGGAATATGAGCAAATAAATATAATTATTAAATAAAGAATATAAGTTTTATTAGTGGAATGGGTTGGTTAATTAGATATGAATTGGAGTTGAATTAAATTGATTAATAGATGGGAAAGTTGGTTTGTTAACTTGCATGAGGAGCATGGGATAAAAATTAAAATAAAATAATAATAAAAAAACATGCTCTTATCTCCAACGTTTGCCGACAAGAGAAAACAAAGAATAAAAAAAAAAGACTTGCAAAAGAAAGAGAAGGAGAAGAAGAAGTGCAAAGAGAAAGGAAGGAAGAAAGAAAGAAGGGGAAACGGAGGGAGATCCGAACCCGCGGTAAGTGATTTTCATTCTCTTTCTTCGTAAAATTGATCTCTAAGCTAGATGTAACAAGTCTAGCGGAGTACATTTTGTTGTGGTATCCGTTTTATGGCGTTTTCAAAAAATTGGGGTTTTGACCCAACGTGAATGAAACTCCGCTAGAAAGGTAGAAAAATGCTCCCTGGACTGTTAGAACCCCGAATATGTGGTTATATTCAATTTCATGATTTTTGGAGACCATTTGACAATTTTAATACAATTTACAACTTTCGGATGAATAGTAAATAGCGAATAGTAAATAGCGAATAGTGCATAGTGAATAGTAAATAGTATTGTGAACAGTGATGTAAACAGTGATTTGAAATCATAGATTCGTAGCGAACTGAATTCCGGACGTTTCGATACTAAGATCGTGATTTTTGGATATGATTTGATAGTTTTAGTAGCTACCGATATGATAAATGATGATTCTCATGATAATCTATGGTTAATTCCAGTGTTTTTAAATTGAGAGCTTAAGGGCATGGATAAACGCTCTTGAGGAAGTAATATTGTTGCTCGATTTTAGAGGTTGGCTTAGAAAACCCGTGTAACCACTGTGAGTATAGTTTTCTTGATTTGGTTCTTGTATGGCATTGTACACATATAAAATGTTTGCTTGTATGCATGTGATATGTATATATAATGCATTGCGTTTCATTGATCATGCAAACTGATTTTAGCACTTGGAGTTTCTAATGATGTCATTTCGTTAGGAATTAGACCCGGATGAGGTTTTGCGAGTCCTCATTGTCAGTAGGTCTGTCCTAACAAGGGTTGCGATCCTTGAAATGACTGTGAATTGGGTAATGAGAGGCTGTGGCTACCTTGTAACGGCCATACAAGGGTTAGACCGCTCTCTTGCCTTGCGGAGGAGGGAGATTGTGCATTATGTTACTGAAAACTCATGAAAGTTATGATGTTGACATATACACTATATTCGTTGAATGATGCATGTGTTGAATAAGTGTTTGAAACGATTTTAAATGTCATATTTCTCTAAATGTATATAATTGTCATCTCAAGAACTATATTCACTGAGCTGTTGTTGTTCATCCCATTTCCTCCAATATTTCAGGTATTGAGTTGAAGGGAAAAGGAAAAATCCGTGAGTGATAATCACGTGAACCTTCGTCTGGTACGTGTATGTATGCTTGAAGGAAATAGATTATATTTTTGTTATTTTGATATGTATAATTATCACACACTATATATATGTAATATCACCTAGATGGGTTGTGTGGTAATATTCTATAATGCTTGGGGATGATAAAATGAGATGATCATAGATATTTATCAGATTAGACTTTACTTTGTGGAATGAATGGAATGGTTATAGAAAATCTATATTGGATTTGATTTGTGGTATATGAAAAAAAAAAAAAAATTGCTGTAACTTTTGTGAATTATTGTGAGACTACGTGAAGGCTGACAGTGTATTGTATACTGAATATGGGTATATACAGTGTATAGTACACTGTGCCGGTAATGACGTCAGGCTATGTCAGGGGCGTCGTGACACGCTCAATGCCCTTGTAGTACTCGAACACAGATTAATCTCTCCTGAAAGGCGAGAACAACTCATGGAAAACCAAAAAAAAAAATACTATACTCTTTAATCAATTTATAACTTGGACATACATGTTAAAGCTAATTTGTAGTTTTTTATTTAAAAAAAAATACAAGGTTTAAAATGAACTTTAAAAGATTGTATTTGAAATTGTAATTAATTTCACATTAGAGCTTAACTAGAGATGTTTTCAAATTATATTGTGTTAGTTTTCGTGGTGGTATGATCCATCAATACATACATGATTGAGAAATGACAAATAATGTATAAATAATTAACTCACTTAAAGGGCACATAATTGCAAATGTTAGTTGTCTTCAACAATATGCGTCCGAACTCTTTCACTCAAAGTTAAGAATTTGATTTTCTCTTCTTGCAAAAGGAAAAAAGTTTTTTCTTTTCTAATAAAAAGTGAGAGCAAGATTATAGTAGTTGGTTTGCATGGTCTTCATCCGATTTTTTATGTCTCTCATTGTTTTGATCGCCTTCTTGGCCCTACTGAAGGGTCCCGACTTCTTTTGGCCTCGTGTCAATATCCTCGTACCTTCCAAAAGGTTTTTCTTTTGGATAATTTTCTTTACGATTTTGTTTGTTATTCAAATCTGGGTGGAGTGCAATCAATGTTTGCCTTGTTAAAAATGTTTTCTTATTGAGATTGAAAAAAAAACTCAATTAATTATTATTAGGATGTAATAGCTTTGTAAAAATTATTCAAGCTAAGATAAGCCTCAAGTAGTTATGGTAATTGACCGTTTCCATTACACACGTGATCTTATTTAGAGACACTAGATTAAGTTTCAAAGGTTAATTAAAAAATTAAGGAAATTTGACTTGACTATTCATTAGTCTATTTCATTAATTTGTCTTTCTGCTATATAAAAAAGTAAGCTTTTTATTTGTGGATCTTCAGTGCAATTCTTTTCCTTACTTCTTATAATAGGTTTGCTTGACTATATGCATATGCTTATTACCTAAGCAATGGCAATTGATTTGGCATATAGTTATTAATTATTATATCCAACCAATAGCAATTTATAAGGACATTTTTAATTATATTTTCATTGAAGAAAAATTTAAAATATGGTATATATATACTTAATTAACTTAATATGTCATAGCTGATGACTCGATGACAAAGTTTTAGTTGGTATTGTTAGCTACTTAACGCAAACTTTTTCGAGGACTGATGTTGTATAAAGATAAGCAAATATGTTCAACACAAACAAAGTTATATTTTAAATATATGTATAAAACTCAAAAAAAAAAAAAAAAAAAAAAGAAGAAGGAAGTAACCTAGTTTTTAAACCAAATAGGTACAAATAGAGCATGACAAAAAAGGTAAAAATAATGGTGTGATATATCATCCATGTCCTTAAAAGTAAACAATTATTTAAATCCTTTATTATTATTATTTTCTTTTTTATTCAATCTTTTGTTAGCTATTATAGTATTAAATAAGGGTATAATGTAAATAAATACAAGAGATGATTCTGTCGAGAGAGAAAGAAGATTAGGGGAAAGAAATTGATAAATAATTCAAATGGAAGTAAAATATATAGATGAATAATATTACTACAATACATATTTTTTAAACAAAAATGTTAAAATAATCCAAAATGCATTTCCAAAATTATATTCATGTTGAAGCATGGCTAGTGGTCGTTTGCTTCTTTTCCTTTTCTTTTCCTCTTTGATGATGTCGTGATATGATAACTCTTGCTACATCAACATAGGTATGATTTTAAGTATTTTTTTAGATTGTTTTAGCATTCCTTGTTTTATATATAGTTTTGTCACCTAAAATAAAGTAAATGATGGAGCATTACACATACAATCTTTAAAAATAAAAAAATAAAAAATAAAAAAACTTTGAACCATCAAATGACTGGCTAGTAATTATTCATATTCGAAAGCAAATTATTAGTTGCCCTCGAGAGTACCCTTATATCAATACAATCATATTTCCATAGCAAGACATTAAAACCACCATTGGTGGTTTTTAATTATTGAGCTTTTGAATTTTAGGTATTATTAGGTCATGACTGATCAATTAATTCTAAAGGATTTTTTATATAAATCCTTTTAAAAGTTGTCATATAATTTTTATGGTTCAATTACATGGCACATTATAATATTGTACATCATTCTTTTTTAATTAATGTCATTAATGGACCACACATGAAGCCAGATAATTAATTGGACCCACAATCTTTAATATTTGTAACGAATGATATACATATACATATTACACCGACAATCTCCCTCTCATTCTTTGCAGTACTTCATGATGTCCATAAAATATGATCAACATGTACAAAAGCAACCTTAGTTGAAGAATATATACCATGCCTTCTGAAACATGTCAGAATTATACATATATTGAATCAAAGTATCAAACCACACGTGATAATACATGAATTTAACCATCTATGTTTACAAAGACAAACATGCCATATGCCGACATATATTGAATTGTCCTTACAAGTAACAGAAATACCTAAAATTATGTGGACAAATATTGAATCAATTAATACCTAAAATTAGGTCATGTCATGTTGCACCCAAAAGCTACATATAAAAATTCAAATTAGAATTTTACATATTTATCACATATTTTGTAATGCTCTTGATTACTTCCGAATTGAACCATAGGTTTACTATGACATATTAGAATATGTGTGGAGTTTTATTTTGTGATAGTCAGCTATGTAATGGGGGGAATATTCGTAGATGTTATTTCAAATATGAGAACATTCACTTTGAAACCATAAAATAGCGTGAGAGAACATGTCGCAACCTCTATCATAGGGTGACGTCACGACCGGCCCGCACAGAGTATTATACGTGTCAACTCCTAATGCATCTGACATCTTGTCAGCCTTCACCTGTCACATAACTTGTATAAACAAATTTCATTCCATAAAACTTCACCTAACAAAATCTCTTTCACCCACATATACATTATACCAAGTCATTCTATCCATTACATATCCATTTAAACACAACTAACAAGTTATCCTTATATACATGTCTACACATCTACATTATCAATATATAAGTAGTGTTATACATGTATACATATACAAAATACACAAGTCTGTCCAAACTTCCCAACACATACATACATCAACCAAGAGCAGAAGTCACTCCTCTTGAGCCTTCCCTTTGTCCTTGATGTCTTATCATGAAAAAATTGAAAGTTTAGGTGAGTTATTCAACCTAAGGTATTACATATGCATCAATAATAAAATATGGCATTAAAAACTATATAAACATCATGATGTCAGCAGGTAATCAAATATAAATACAAGATCAACATATATTTCATCACATCCATTCATTTGCAAAACAATGAAAATTCCAGTGAAAACTCATGCAATCATCACCCATTATCCAAATTAGAGTGAGACTTACCCCTCATTATGTATTTATGAAGGTAGCACCTAGCCCTCTACATACTCATCTCAAGTAATCAATCCCTAGGGAATCTCATAGATGTTGATCAACCATTCATGCAAGTCTTATTTTTAGTAGGCCAATAGGATTGTTACCCATGTCTAAGATCAACTTAAGCAAAGTCCAAGACAAGCGCCAATATAAAACATTTCATGCATTTAAAAACACAAATGCAATAACAATAACATGCTTACATTTCACAAACATATTTATACATATAATGTCGTACATAGGACCAAAGGTAAGAAATATTCGCAATGGGTACAACTCCTAGCATCAAACTACACTCTCTACATAGCTACGCACAAGTAGCTCACCAAGTTCCAAATGACGACACTACAAAATTACCAATTTCATCAACAAGTCTTTGAAAATTTCACAATAGGATCACATTTGATCACAATCCCACAATAATTCACACAAAAAACACCACCTAAACCCTTTCACAAACCCTCGGCTACTCCTACAACAACTGGGTTTGGCACGTCCACCAAACAACATCAATTTCTCTACAATTTAACATGCTATAAACCCAACTTTCATAAAAAACTCGTTTGGATACAAAATCAAACATTAAAACCCACGAACTTGGCAAACCCCAAAATTCCCAATTTCATCCAACTATCAACCAAACTCATCCAAAATCATATATGTTGCACAACTTGAGGAAAGGAACAAGAATACATAACTTTTGAGCCAAGAAACCTCACCTTAGCTCTCTAAATCAGCAACCCTAGCTTTGTTTCTCATCTTCCCTTCATTTCCCCTTTCTTTTCTGGACAAAAGCAGCTCAATTGAGCTGAAAACTAGCAAAGATTTACTTTTACTAGGATTGCTCTTCTGCCCAAATTCCAGATGGCTAATTTATGTCTACCACCATTAGGAGCACGCGGTTACTGCAAACCCAGAAAATAATATTTTGTCTGCCACCACTAGAACGCGCTCCTATTGTTCAAACTTCAATTTTTTCTAAGTTTCACACCCTAAATGCCATATCTAGTGTCTCGGGGTTCCTACTGTTGGAAATATGAGAAATTAAGAAACAAAAGAACCAAAAATAAAACAGAAGAAATAAATGTAAAATATGTGAAACAAGAACACCAATAAACCTTGAAGTAGAATATGGCTTGAAACACGTAAATTCACTTTCCTAAAAACCATATTTGCTCCCTCTCCTTGATATTGTTGTGGGATGAATGCAAATAGCCTTAGTGGATATGACAAGCCTTAAGAAGTTTTGCACTTGGCAAATAGTGAAGAACTTCAAAGTAGGAATATGAGAAATAGAAAATTGATCTTTGTAATTGAAGTTTTAATGAATTGAGAGAGAATAAAAATTTTAAGAAAAAATTTCAGCTAACCAATGGTCTTAAAATCATATATATATGGTAGAATTCTCAATAGGTGTAATCTTAGGAATAGACACAACTTTTGGTATATAACTACTAAAATAACTAACTACCTATAACTACCCTTTCAAATATTTAATAACTACCATTTATTATTTGAACAATTTATGGCACCTACAACACTTTGATACACATAAACATCATATTATAAGGCCATCTATTTTCATATATGCATATAAATATGTCTGACAATTCATACAAGTCAACGTATATATTTGATTATAAGTATGGGGTGTTACAGAACAGGTTGTGCGAGCTAACAAACTTTCACATGGCAACGTTTAGGGTTGTTCGTCCAAGGAGAGTCTTCAAATAGGTTCATGTACATACATAATATGCGGCAAATTTGTAAGGATAATAAGGTCCAACCCGGATAATTATCACATAGTTTGAGCAATCTGTTACAATTTTGAGACCTTGTACTAATTAATGATTGAAATACCTACCTTACACATGTATATGTCATGTGATGATCAACTTTTTTGTTCCTTATCTACATTATTGTTTTGGTACAAAATATTTTTCCAACACTAATTAACCAAACATATTAATACTTTGAATTGCTTTTGAAACTATATATTAAATTAATGAATACACACCATAGGAATGATATACTACTATGCTCAACTAACTCAACTTTAAAAAAACGCTGATAAATAAAATAGAGCATTACACTATTTGGAAGTTTTAAAGAGAGGCTCACTTTGATGGTATCTCGGATCCTGGACCATCTTGGAGTGGGGTCAACGACTATTAACTCAATGTGCCCAAAATATTGGAGCACGTGCTCTGTTATAGCAGAAGGTCGAATTATTAAAAGATGCACGTGATACACGTGTAGGAACTCTTATACGGTGCAGAAGAAGCGTTTCAATGGTCCAGCACCAAACATTTAGAATCTGGTACGTGGACAAACCTTATTGCAAAACTCCGGTTAACAACCGTGCTGCCCGTGTCACACGTGTTATCATTTCAACACATTTTTGTTATTAATTTGAAGATAATTTTTGTGACTGACTCCTAGGGGATTTAATCGAATCAATTAGATACCCTATAATTATAATATTAAATCTACCCGATACCCTAGGTTAACATGAAATGATATTGTGTTAAAATATTTCTTTATTAATAATAATTTGGTATTTACCTACCATTTTAGTTTCACACATGTCTTCTATACTTTTGGCTTTTTAAATTTTATTTTTTTCTATTCTACCTTTCTAACTTCCTGCTTTTTACACTAATATATCTCATTTATATTATTATAACATACTCGTTATAATCATGTCAAAACACAAAAAACATTACAAATTTTTATACAAATTTTATTTTTTAATTAATTTATGATAAATTCAAGTACAACACACACGTGCATTTTTACTAATAAAGATATAAATAGAACCTAACCTCAATAGAGTTGGGAATTAAGGTAGACGTAAGGTATACCACACACTTAGAGATAAAGGTGATAAAACTAATTAAAATAATTTAAATAAATACAAAGGGGTGGGCATCATCTCGGCTATAAATGGCTATCCAATTTGACCATTATTCTTAAATTAAAAAAAAAAAAAAACTATACTCTCAAACCCTTAGCCGTAGATATAAATTTCTACTTTTAAAAGAACTACAATGGCTATCCAATTCATTATTCTTAAATTTTAGAATTTTTTTTTTTAAAACCGTGTTTTCATCATTTGGTAACCGCTTGGCTCTGACTTCGTGACACTATCTCTTTTAGATGTATATTTTATTTTTAATTAATAATTTTTTTTATATTATTAAGATTTGTATAAAAAAAACTTTTGTCTAGCCTATTCTAAATAAAATTTTTGACTACGCCCGAGTTCATATATATATATGTAAACCAAAACTACTAACATATTAGTAGTTAATAGCAACAATAAAAGAGAATAATTAAAAAGTAATTTAAATAAGGTTATTTTAGATAAATATCGCTACTTACAACATACGTATAAGTTTAATTGGTTAATAAAGAAAAAGTTAATACTTGTGGATATGACTTTATTTAAGAAGAAAGACGACTTTGTTGACTTGAAATGAGGCTTCAACTCGTACGTACTACGTAGGCTCTCTTCTACCGATTTACTTTTAAATAACGTAATCATTATATTATCCTTTTTAACATTAAAATCACCTTTAAAATAAAAGATAATAATTAGATTAGTGATAACAATACATATTAGGAAGAAAAGAAAAAAAAAAGACAATCGTGAGAACATGATAAATATTCAAGGCATTTGTACTGTATATATATGTCCATTATAGTATGATTATAATAAAATTTAAGAATAAATGTTTGCTTAGTCATGATATATTTCAACTAATATTTTCTTCTCTTTATCAATTGTTGAATTTGTTAGAAATATAGACTTTAAAATTTATTCCAACCTAGATTACAGTATTTGATTCATATCTATAATATTTATAAAGTTAAAATTTTTTATTGACAGTGTGTTATTTTTATCATAATTTTAATAATATATTTTTTTAATCTATTAGAAATTTTAATTTTTAACCCATATTATAAACAATTAAAGGGTATTTTTAGAACAATTAAATCTAATCAATCCATCTTTTCAGTTTTCACTTTTTTCTCCTTGTATGTTTCAACCGACATATACAACCGATGAAACTTAATTTTTTACACAATTTTAAAATTAAAATTAAATAAATATAAATTATAAAATATAACCGTGAATCACCCCAGCAAATTCTATTAGAAGATGTGTCCTTATCCCAGTAAATCCTCGAATTTGAAAGAATTAGTCTCGTCCCAAAGAGGAGGAGGATACGTGCCGAATGCCAAAAAATTGGTCCAAAAAAAAAAAAAAAAAGGAAAAATATACTAAGTATTTGTGGAAAAATAGACTAAGCATCACTTCTAAATTATCATCGTTTATACGTACTTAATTTTATAATTTGTGAAATCAGATAACAATGATGAACAATATGTTGTCTCAAAAGTTATATTTAGCAACAAATTTCATGTCCATATTACATAGATAGTGATAAAATGGTAATATATATAGAGAGAAATTCTTAATTATACGTTGTTAAATGTCTATTATAGTGAAGTATTTACTATTTCTAATAATAATAATAATAATTATAAAGTATGCACTAACATAGTCAAACATAAAGATGATTAATAAACAAAACAATAGTCGTGTTTCTCATTCCAAATGCAATCCACATCTCGTCCAAATTGTTTCACCAGTACGCTCTCTGGTTTCAAATCTTAATTAATAATGTAACATCACCACAAACAGCATGCGGTGCCATATTAATTATTTGATCTACCATTGCCATCAAACTCATGATGTTATATATATATTATTATTATTATCGTGATAAATTACATTTTCAATTTCGTTTGATTTGCTTCTTAATGAATTCAGAACTGTTTTTATCAATTTATTATAGAAGAGTTTTTGTTAATTGAATTTATTCTCCAGAAATCGTTTACTAATAAGTTGATATTTAGATGTAAAAACAAATAGCAAATTATGACAAATATTATTTCATGGAAAAGAATATTACAATTTAGACATAAAATTGTATTTTATGCAAAAATATTAACATTTTTTTTTCTTCTAATTAATAATCTGACATAGCTTAATGGAATAATAATCGTGCATTTTCAACAAATATTAAAGTTTCAAAAAGTTCAAACCAAAAAGATTATCCAAAATGTGACATTATGCTAAGTTTAATCATGCATCCTTCTCAAGTATGATGTTACATAATATTGCAAGTTATTTGTTTAACTATATATGTTCTTGTAACTTAATTAAATTGATATCTCATGTTACCTCTACAACATCTATACTTTATAAAATTAATGAAACTATTTGTTTTCTCAAGGGCATCAGCCACCTTTTCTTTTTATTGATGCAATATTGTACATGTCATAATTTTGAATATTATGAATAATCCCTCGATTTGATATAACTATACTATTATAATTTGTCAAAACTTTAAAATTTTCCATAAGCCTATTTATGCTTAATTTCTCACAATATATATTTATTTAACTCGTTTTAATGTAGGGGGTCATATTTTATTTTAGGTTATATATATACTACAAATTATAGAATTATAATTTCATATAGATGTACTTATAATAGTTTATAGGGACGTCTATGACATTTTGTACTATCATCTTGAGATTTACTCGATTCTTCTTTTGGATATATCTTAAGAATTTGAGTACTTGTATATAATGATGTTCTTATCAAATATGAATAGAAACATAAGTTTTTAATACGTAATTAGATTACCTTAACCATACGTTCCTCCATAATTTAACGGTGCATGCATTTAGCAATGTATCTAAATGTCAATCGTATACTAACATTTCTCTAAAAATAATCAAATACGCTATTGCGTATTAAGTTTATTATTTTTAATCAACCATAGTGTCACGTAACAGGGGTATTAACGGTTCGATTTAATAGTAAAATCTAACCTAAACCAAACATGATCAAGTTGAGTTTAGTTTAGGTTGATCGGTTTAGTTCAAATTATCAACCTGAACCGAACATAATCGATTTAATTCGGGTTTGAGTTAATCAATTTAAAATTTTAAATGCATATACATTAAATAAATCAAAATAGTTAATTATGAAATAATATTAAGTTTGCTAATGTATATTTAATAAATTTAAAAATAATTTGTACTATATAAGATAACTATACAATTATTAGAACGGTGTTTATATCATAAAAGAATATTAGATATTAAAAAATAGATGATTTTGTTTTTTCTTTTACAGTCAGTTCGGTTCGGTTTAAATCAAATTTTAAAACTTCAAACTATAACCCAAACTAAATCTATCATATTCTATTTTTTTCAAATCTAACTCAAATTGAACTTATATTATAAAATTAAACCAAGTTTTAAAGTTTAAGTCAATTCATTGACAACCCACCACAAGTAATACCACCTGTTATTTTTTTTATGATATTCTTATAATTAATGATGAGTAATGTTATCTTCGTCTATCATGAACAGTATACGATTCAATATTACGACCATCTGAATAATCTTTATCGTCTACAGGAACATTAGCCAGCCAACTGTTCTTGGATCAGTATCCGTCATATATAATTCATTCAAACGTTGATGAATGATACTCATTTTATAAAGAATAAAATTACAGTTTAATCATTTAACCAATTAATCAAGCCGTATCCCACTTTTATAGGTTTTCCTAAGTCCAGATGATTTGTTAATATATATTTATACACCAAGCAACTTTAATAACTTGCTACGCATGCTACCCCAGCTTTTAAATATTTTTAGCTATCTTTAGAAAATATGAAATAAATACCTTAGCTTAAATAAAAGAATAGCAATTCAGCCGGCTCTCTAAAAAAAAAAAAAAATATATTCCAGTTAGAGAGAGAAAGTAGAATTTAGAGAGAGAAGAACCAATGATGAAATCTGAGCCGTCCGATGTGGGCGCAGTTTAACACCATGCGCCCCACCATATCACAATAGCGGATCTCACCGTTCAATTTCTTCCCCCATTTCTTCTGCCCTATATTTTCTAATTCTTCTTCTCAGGTCTGCTTCTCGTCTTTCTTTCTTTCCACTCTCTCTGTCGCTCTCGCATGGCTCGATTTTCTCTACGTGAGATAACTGCGAATAAAAAAAAACCCTAGTTAATCGATTGAGCCCTAGATTCTGCTGAGACTTTCTTCTTGATAGTCTGTGATCGTCGATGAAGAAGCAGAAGTTCCGGACCATAAAAGAACTGTACGTTGCCACCAAAGAGATCCTGGAACCGAAGGCATGTAAATGATTTGTTGTCTTCTTTGTTCTTGAATTAGGCTTTCTGGATCGATTCCGGTTCGAATCTGTGGATTGAATTTGTTTTTTGAAGAATTTTTCTTGATTGATTGATTTGAGGATTCTTCGGGTTTTTGATTGGGTTTTCTTTTTCTGGGTACAGTGACAGTGAATCTGTGTGAAAAAAAAAAGATTTTTTTTTTGGAATTTGAGGGCGTTGGAATTAGGGTTAATTGGTGTTTGTGGATTAGGGTTTTTTTTCCTTGGGGGAAGAAAGATTGGTTTTTTATTGGGATTTTGGGATTTAATTGATGAATTAGGTTTTAATTGATAATGTTCTGATTAATTAATTGTGGTTTTTGGTGGGTCGGCATTTTGATTATGTGAGCGTTTATCAGATAGTCTTGATTTTTGTACGCTTGTAGTATTTTATTGTTGTTGTGAAGGCTAATTATTGTGAAATCTTTACCTGCTTTTTAGATCACACCAGTTCTGAGAGGGAGTTATCGCATGCAAGGACCGGTAGACGAAGCAGACCATGACGTTCAGAAGAACACGGTGAGACATCGTTGAAACACTTACAGGGTAATTTCATGTTCGGCTATTTTTAAGTCATTTATTGTATTGATCGTAATCATAACTCATGAATGTTTAATTACTTCAACATTAAGTGATTAAGGTGTTATGGAAGCAAACTTATAAAGAAAAATGATAAGATTAAGATAGATAATATTTGGTACAGTTTGTGTGATCTGCCAACATTTATCGGTTCAGAGAGAGGGATTATAGAAATTGAACATAATCCACCCTTTTGTTTCTATCTTGAAAGCCCATCTGATAATCTTTTCGTTTATAATTGATAAACTATAATCAGCACTGGTCTATTTTTATTCTCAATTTTAAATCAGTGATCTAAAGATTCTAAACTTGTGCACTAAGCAACAAATAACTGATGTCATTTTTGATTTCATTGATAGTTATGATGTTTTATCATTGTAGTGCCGATTCTTCGCTGTTATCTTTTTGAGATGTGTTTAATTTGTACATATGCTGAACGTTTATGCACGTGTTTTGCTTAGGTTAAATGGTCATTGATATCAGGGAGTTTTGTGCTCAAGACTACTATTTCGTATTGTACTCAACAAAATTGGAATGAATTAAAGCGAAAAAGTGAATCAAAATGAGGCTGGTATATAATCTTTTGGTTAGATTTTTTGGGATCAAAGTAATCTTTAACAGTTGCATTCTATTAAGTTTCATATCTGCTGAAGTATAGTTGACTTATAACTCTATTTTGATTTGCTACTTAACCCCCAGTTGCAGATAGTTGTAAGATATGCCAAAATTCACTATATTGTGTTTATGCATGGCCCCAGTAATTATTTTCTGACTCTGTGAATATGTGAAGATGTTTTTCATCATGTTTTGGTTGGTTTATACTTATTATTATCGATGGGGATAGAAACAACTAGAAAGTTAGATGCCTTTAAACTGTGTTCTACAGGTATAGCTGCCTTTAAACTCTGTCGAGGTCTGAAACTGGTGCAAGGAGTTGAATTAGGTTAGGTGAAAAAGGAGTTGAATTAGGTTAGGTGAAATGAAAAAAAAAAAAAAAAAAACTTCAGGGGATGAGGGGGAGTTTACTTTGTTCTTTTTAAAAACTAGATGATAAACAGGAGCAATAATAGAAGGTAAGAGTAACTGAAAGGATCAATAGATGTGTACAAATGAACTAGTTAAATTGAATAGCCTAAAGTTACAATTAATTTTGAATTAATGGAAACTCCTTGCCTCAGGCAAAAAGAAAAAAAAAAATCTAACAGTTATTTAGTTTTACCATGTAAAATTGTTTCAGCATCATTGTTTAAAAGAGAGTTATATTTGTATGTAGTTGTAGCTAAGCAGCTCAGTTGACATTTCAACATTCCATCTTTATCTCAAAACATTTGAATACCAAAATCAATATATTAGTTTAAAAATCATTCTGTCTTCTTTGTGAAGATCATTATTCTGCTTATTTCAGTCTGAGAAGGTGGAGCAGGGAATCAACTTGATGCATCTTACCTGAAATTAATTGAGGGGCCACAGTCAACAATGTAAATTGATCGTGCATCATATATCCTTATGGCAGTTCTTTATTATCACCATCTCGTCTGTTGCTGCATCATCTGTTTTTGTTAACTCTGGTTCATAAAAAGATTTTATTGGCAGAAGTCCAATATTTGTGCAGTTTTCATATGGGTTTTCTGATTTCATACTCTTACATGATGCTGTTTGATATGCCAGGAGCATATTTTTACGCTGGATTTGGTGCTGGTTATCTTTTCATAGTTATTACTAGTTTTATTTCAAGTATTATATGTATAATTTTCTTGTCAGTTTTAATTCAATCGATGAAAATGCTTTTCCGTCTCGTAGGAGCAATATTTAGTTTTTATGCAGTCTTGGGCTACTTTGTTGTGGTTATGTTATTTATTGTTTTTGCAATATCTGATTCCTTGTTTACATGTTTTGTTCTTCAATTCTTAGAGATCATCTCGAGCTGAAAAAAGACCTGATAGAAGTTCCTTAAGTGGGAGAGTTCGTATGAGAGCAGAATCTGGCACATGTAACGTGTGTGCTGCACCTTGTTCATCATGTATGCATTTTAATCGAGCTATGTCATGCATGGAGCTAAAGACTGAGAATGAGTTTTCAGATGAAACCTCTAGGGTAAAGGGAGCTAGTCGATGTTCTTTCAATGATGCTAAGGTGTTACCTCCTTTTAAGAATAGAGCACGCAGAGATTGGCACCGTACAGCTAGTGAAACAAGTAACTTGCTCAGTGCCAGCTCAAACCATGATTCATTTTCTGAAAATGCAGAAAGTAAAGCAACCACGGGAACATCTGAGGCAACTGAAGATGAGGAAACTCTTCCAAAAGTGTCATCAGGTGGGACTGTTGCCAAGAATAAGCTTCTCTCCAAACCACTTGCATTGGATATGGATGAGGTGACAATATCCATTCATCATCAGCAGAAAGGTTTAGAATGTGATGGCGATAATGTTTCATGTATTAGTGGAGCTAATGATGCAAAACTGCTGGATGGTGATCCTAGTGATGATGTGGACAGGAAGACTGTACTATGCGGTGCAGCTTGTGTTACTAGTTCTATTCCAGTACCAGAAGGATGCTCGAATGAAGTCAACATTCAATTGAAGAGAGCTGACTCCCATCTTGAAAAAGAAGAGAGCTGTGGAAAGTCCAGGCAACTAAATATGTTAAAGAAAGGGCTCATACAGAAGGATCTCACCATTCAGTCGGCAACTGAAGGTCTACATAAGTTTGACCAAAGAACTTCAAAATTTTGTTGTGCTTGCAGTTCACAAAATATTCTCAGTTGTATTCTTATTTTGTTAGTGGTAATTCACTCTTTTTTTTAAACTGCAGATGCCATGGTTTTGGACATCAATTGTTGTACTCAGAATGAGGGTGAGCATAAGTCAGTTGCGCACAGTAGCAATGATGAAACACATCCTAACGTGGAAAATTGTAAAGCTGGTCTCATTAGAAGTAGTTCCTCGGGTTCAATGAAAATCTATCCATGTGCAGGAACTGGAGTGGGCATGGACACTGTAGAACAAGCAAAACCATCTGAATCTATGAAATGTTCAAACTTAGATGAAAAAATTGAAAAGCTCAAGGCCTCTCCTGAGTTACCTGATACTCGGGAGCCTCCTGTGCAATCTCAGCCGAATGATGAGAGTGATGAATCAGATATGGTGGAAGATGATGTATGCACCACTTCTCGTTTTGTTCTTTATTTATGTGTGTGTTTTTGTGTGTTAAGAGATATTTTTCATTATTTAGTTTCATTTGTTGTTCCTTTCATGTAATGCTTTCATGCTTACTAAAATATATTATCTTACGGAGCCTTGCTTCATGCATTTTTGGTACTTCCAAAGTGCTCCCTTTGTGTCGAATGTGTAAAGAGTTCCTTTAACTAAGTTAGCTTTGGTGTCTCTTTTTTAATTCAAAAGCTCAAATTCATGTTATAGTTCTTACTGGTTAATTTTTATTTTGGTGTCTTTAAAGTTACAAGGCAGTGTGCTGATTTTTCTTTTCCAATTGTGATAAGGTAAAAGTCTGTGATATCTGTGGTGATGCTGGTAGGGAGGAGAGTCTGGCTTTTTGCAGTAGGTGCAGTGATGGGGCAGAGCACACGTAAGTGCATTTAACTTGTTTCTTGTATGCTTTAATGATTGTCAATTCTAGGGGCATGTATCCATCTTTTAGTGTGATGGCTGAGGCCGATATACTTTTTTGCTGTCTATTAGTTATTGCATGCAAGTAATGATGGATAAAGTTCCAGAAGGTGATTGGCTTTGTGAAGAGTGTAAGATGAAGGAGGAAGCTGAAAACCAAAAGCAAGATAAGTTTGAAGCAGAATCAGGAACTTTAAAAACATCATGCACGAATGGAAAAACTCAAAATGCTGGAAATTCTGAGCAGTTTCCTAAGAGGGATGTCAAGCCACTGGATGTGGAAGCTAATAGGTCTACCAAGGTTGCTGCAAATCCCCTTTCTTCTAAAAGACGTTCTGATAGTCTAGAATTTGCTTCTCCAGCAAAAAGACAAGCTCTTGAAGTTAGCGTCGGATCTCCTAAGCCATCTAGTCCCAGCAAAAAGCCTGCACTATCTAGGGAGACCTCATTTAAGAACCTGGAGAAGGGGAAAGTCAAACCCTTTCACATAATACCATCCTCAGGTGGTAACCTTGCTAATAATTCTCAAGGCAGTGCATATTCACCGACTGCTTCTGCTCATAATTCACCGAAGATCCAACCACGACTTCAGTCACCACGAGGTAAATACGCATACAGATCCTTTTTCTCTGATAGCTTGTTTAACTTACAAATGTAGAAGCACTACTGTATTACCAGTCTAAATCTTTGGGCTCATACAGGTACTCTTTTAAAGTCGAATTCTTTCAACATGAACAACAAACCTAAAATTAAATTGGTGGAAGAAAATGTTTCTCAGAAACATAAGTTGGTTAGAGAACGTGCCGCCAGTGACATAAAGAAAGAAGGCATTGTCAGGACAATTAGCAAGTCTGCATCATTCAGAACTGCTAGCCCTCGTCCAAGTTCTAATGAGGCTAAAGTTAAAGTGCACTCTTCTAATCCCTCTCGCACTGAGGATATCAGAGGATTGAAGCTTTCAAAAGAGCATATGATTGAAAGGAAGAGTTCCTTCAAATCTGATCGCTTTCTGGCATCATCACCAGCTGGATCTAATGCATCTACTTCAAAGACTGAACATAAAGTTTCTGCCCGTGGAGAACATACACCAACGCTGTCAGCTGTAAGCAACTCCCGTGACCTGAAGACTGTTCAAACTGATGGAAAATTGAACAATTCATCAAAAACAACCGCTCTTCCAGCTAATAGAGGATCAGATGCTTCAAACACACAGGGTATAACAAAAAATTCTATCTTTGAATAAAAATGTTTTAAAATTCTCAGCTTTGTAGTTTGTTTAATTTTCTGTTTTGGTCTATGGTGCTTAGCTGGACGTGTTGATTTCAAAAGGCAGTCTTCAATTTTATCCCGTGGAGCTGGCTCTTTATCTTTGAATGGAAATGTTGAACAAAAGCCTAGTCAAGTTAGTCCGAAGGAAGAGTCTGTGACAAGTTATGCTACCGACGGACAATATGGCAAGTCTGATGCAACTCAGCAAGAAGTCTTACCTCAATCTCGGGAATCCACCAATCAGGATAGGAAAGTTACAGAACTGTCTTTCAGCCAGTCAAGACAGAGTGTTTCAATGGGAGATAAAACCACCCGCTGCCACAAATGCAAAGAATTAGGTCATACTGCACAGTTTTGCCCGACTAGTAATCTTCAATCTCCCAGTCTTGAAGCATCTGCAGCACAAAGTTCAAGGGAGGTGAGGAAGAAAAGCACCAAGTTCATAGATCCAGTTGAAGCTGCACCTCAGAAAAGGCCAGTCATGTACAAAAGGAATAAAGTACCTGATCAATCTGACGATTTCTCTGTGTCTAGTACTGAGTTGAGCTGTGAAGGGGCTTCTAAAGATCCGTTGTCAACTTCATCAAATTGCTTGAGGAATTTAAAATCATCTGATGAGGTGTATGATGGAAAAGAGAGTCTGAAGAGCTCTACTGCTGATTCTATCAGAAGCATGAGTGGCAATATTGTGAAATCACATACTTTGCACCCAACAGAAGCAGACTGTTTCCCTAAAGAAAGAGAATCAGATGCTATTGTGCCTTTGGATGGAAACAAATTGAAACATTCTATGAGCAATATGGCCAACCTAGCATCGCCAATTGTTATTCCTTTAAGGCTTTTATCTATTCCAGACCATAATTACATATGGCAGTATGGACTTTTCTGTCTCTTGCTCTTTTTTTATTTATTTTTAATTTTTGTTGTTTTTTTATATGTGTTTTATATGTAGTCTCAGGTAATTACAAGTCCCCAATGCATCTTGTTTGTGAGAAAATTTTTGGTAGAAGTTTTTTTGACCAGGAAATCACCCTCATTTATTTTTTTGTTTTTCCCAAAAATTTAAAATTTGTTTCAGATATCTCAATTAGGAGGGTGGTCTAGAAGGGATAAGTATTATTTATTTATTTATTTATTTATTTTTGCAGAAGTAGAAATATCCATATTTCAAAAAAGAAAATTAGAAATATCATAATATGCTAATTTGGTAAAGTATGTCTCCAGAGATCTTCTTTATGTAAAACCAGTCCCTTCACTATGTTGACGCAATGAGTATATCATGTTTCTGATTCTTCCAAAGTTTTAATATCTTATATCAATTAAGTCTCTACTTTTGAGTTTTAGATTTCCTAATACATTAGCTTTTTCATTTCCATCCAGAGGTGGTTTTCATGTGAAAAGAAGTGGACGACCTATGGACTTCTGTGATGGGATTCAAGGACACTTATCAACTTGTGCATCACCTAAAGTTCCTGAAGTAGTGAGCAAGTTTTCTCAGAGAATCATGTTGGAAGAAGTATCTCGCTTGAGCACGTGGCCAGCACAGTTTCAGAACTGTGCAACAGAAGATAACATTGCACTCTATTTCTTTGCAAAAGATCATGAGAGGTTTTCTATTATCCCTCTATCTCTCGCGCATTTTTAGTCTAATATTCTTTTGGTACTGACAATTGTTTCCATTTAACATTTTGACATCGCACAGCTATGCAAGAAGCTACAAGAGCTTGTTGGAAAACATGATTAAGAATGACTTAGCACTGAAAGGGAACTTCGATGGAGTTGAGCTTCTTATATACCCATCCAATGTTTTGCCCGAGAAATCGCAGCGTAAGAAATGACCATCAACAATCAAATTTTGATAGCAGGCTGAGAATTACTTTTGTTTTTTGTTTGGTTTGTTTTTCTTCAATAAAATGAAGCCTTTTCATTATATATATTTATTCATAAATTGCTCTGCAGAATTATGAGTTTCTTTGGAGTCATCACCTTTTACTCGATTTAGTTATTCTTTTGTTTTTTGAATATTTGGTTGTGCTTATTAGATGAACTGTCATTTGCAGGTTGGAACATGTTATTTTTTCTTTGGGGTGTGTTTAGAGGAAAGAAGACATGTGGTTCTGATCACTTTTCTTGTTATCAGAAGAAACTTTCTGGAGCCAATTTAAATGTTCCAGCTTTGGAGCAAGAGTTGCTTGCCCCAGTCGATTCTGTCTCTCATAAAGGTCGTTCTTCTAGAAATGTAGATAATCTGCGTGCTTTTGACCGATCGCTAGGTACTGAAACAGCAACCAAATCCACTGCTTCAGTACATTTGCCAATTTCATCATATTCAGGGAGAGTTGATCTCAATTGTTGTTTGGAAGAATCTTCCGTTGATGATAAAGATCCAGGTATACGATCCAGTTTTAGTGCAGATGGAGATGCTCTTGATTCCAATCCCATGTCGAAGGCCCAAAGGAATCATGGCCAAACTAGGGAAGAAATTAAAGGAGACAACACCTGCATGGTAAACTCTTATTTCCCTTGAAATAGTGTATGGTTTGGAAGAGAAGACTTGGATTTCTTTATTTGTTGTCATTGCTTGAGTTGATATTTGCTCTATCAATGTCCTTTTGTTTCAATCAAACAATAATTCTAAGAAAAGCATCAACAATGCCAAGTTTGTTTTTTGGTTTTTTACATTATTTTAACCCTGCAAAAACTCCTAGATGAGGGAAAACATCAATGATATTCTTAATACTGGACTGATGGAAAATTCCATTATTAGGGTAGATACAAAGTTGCCTTACAAACCTTGAAGCACTAGGATCATAGCTCTTCACCTCAATAAGAATCTACCCTAAAAGATGAATAATACCACTATTTGAGATTAATGGGTTAGGAACGGGCCTGATACCTCCCTGAGAGTGCGGTCTGGTGATAGAGCTTTTTGTACAACTAACTACTAACATTGTATCTTCTCAAAAATAAAATAAAAAAATACCAGTATTGTTCAATGAAAATTGGAGTTTAGTTGTCTTTCATTCATTATCTAAAAAATCTCAGCTGTAAATCTATACTTAGTAAATTAAAAGTGTCAGTTTTGCAAATGCTTTGGTCATTTGGGATTTGTGAACTATATCTTTAACAAATTTATAAAAAATAAAAATCCTTAAACCTTACAATGGTCTATTTAAGCTTTTATTGAAGTCTTCAACATCTTGACTAGTTATTCCGAGAAACTGTTTGGAGTCATCTTTTAATATTTTGAATGATCTCTTGATTTTATTTATTTTTCACTCTCTGAACTTAGCTCTTGCGATTTGATTGGAAATTTTAGGATATGACAGAACAGAAATGCATGTACAGTATTAGGGACTTGATGCTGGCTATTTCTTGTCTGTGAGTTTCGCCTTTTGTTTATAAGTACTTTTTCTTGAATCTTTGACATATTTTATAAAAACTTGAAAAGTTGACTTAATCGAGAATTTGAAAGCATGTGATCTGGAGATTATGCTTTGTATTAGAAAATGAAGGCATGCACCAAAAGCAGGAAATCCACATTTGGCTGGCTTAATTCTAAAAAAATATTTTGGGAGTTGGGATGTAATCCAAACAAAGAATGTTGAAATTGACTAAGAATCATTTTTGTTGTAATTTATCTAGTTTTTACTGAAAAAACTCATTAACACAATATGAATCTTGTTTTTAGGTAGGGTGACGTGCAATTTTTTAGACTTACTAAAAGAATGTGCATTTTAGAAATTGAAATCACCAGAATACAACTCAAAATTTCAGATTATATATTAGTTTTTATGAAAAAAAAATAAAAATTCAGATCATGAACCAAGTGGACATTTTTTTTAAAGAAATTGGTTTGTCTTGTAAGTGTATTTTGAGAGTGGTACTAGTTTGTTAGTTCCAGTATTTCTGCAGGATATGAAGTTGTTTAAACCTCGTATGGCTTATATATCTTAGTTGAATTGAGGACAAGGACTTCTTAAGATTTTAGTTCCATTATTACTCTAATGTCATCAAACATGGCTTTTCCCCATCCAATTTGCTCAACATATGTCAGTTGTTTATTGGCCATACTATAGCCCAATAATTGCAAGTTAAAATTTTTTGTTGGTCCTTGTCAACTCTAACTTGTCTTCCATTGTATTTCAATATTTAAGACAATGGTTGATACATTTCATGGTGATGTTCCCTTAATAAGTGGCTTGGCGCATAATTTTTACCATATGGATATTTATAACACAGCTTTGTTGTAAATTTGTAATTGTGTCATGATGTGAAGTTTATGCAATGTTCTTTCAATTGAAATACTTTTTCATTACCCAGGTCTTTTCATCGAGTACAATAGGCTATTGCTAAAATGAATACTAGATGTCACTTATTTAATTTCATTTACTTTATGTTCCATATAAGTGCTTGCAATTTTGCAAAATTCTACTTTGCACCCAACACTTGGAAATTGGTCTGTGTGAACTATGAATTGCTGGTGTCAGACATTCTGATCTCTGAGAAATGCTTCTAACCAAGAATTTTCAGTTCCTTCCCCCCTCCCCACAAGTACTATGTTTTAAGGCAAGGGGATTATTTTTGTTGTTTGTTTAATTCTATACATATTGGACTCTATATTGTACTCACTGTAAAAGCTTCGTTGGGATTCCTTGTCCCTTTGTGGCTATTTTTGTACATTTTGATTCCTATTAATATATATCTATTCCTGTTTCTTGTTAAAAAAACTCTATGCATGTGCTGCATTTCCAAACTTAAAATTAGGGATCCTCCTGGCTGTTTGCAAGCATGTAGTTCCATACCTTGTACTGTCTTAATTCAATCTTTCAATCTGCAGGAAGAACATGTTGATCATGAGAGCAAAGAACATTCTCAAACAATGTTGACACAAGAGGTCAGTTTTAAAGACAGATCTTTTGGCTCTTTCAAGGTCCTTCCAGCTGGTATTTGTGTTGCTCAGCATGCAGACGCAGATGCAGATGCCCTGGGGGTCAAGGTTGAAGACAAAACCCAGGAGAAAATGGAGAACAGAAGATATGAAGTGAAACATGAAATAAAAATGAAGGAAGAGCCGTTCATGTCAGATGCTAAAATAACTGCAAAGAGTTTCCTACCAAGTGACGCAATGGAGAAAGATAGCAGTACTGGAAGTTTGAAGTGTACCCGAAAACGGCCATATTCGGCTTCACTGGGGATGGCTATGGAAGCTTTTTGTGAAACATCTACCAGCGCAAGTCAGGAAATGCCATTTCAAGCAATGAAGGATTGCATAATGGTTGGTGATGACGGTGAATGCAAAAGGGTGAAAAGGTGTAATAGTGAAATAAATGGTAGTGACAGTTCTAAAGATGAGAATATTTTCAGTAGTCAGATGCACAACCCGGGCCCTAGCTTCCCCATCAAGGATCAGAAACTTGATGTGGCTCATGGAGATATGGCACTTCCTGGGAGCTCAGGAACTGCTGAGAGGTACTTCTTTCCTGTGGATTTATCTCCAATGAATGATTATAAACCTAGAAGCAATCCAATACCAGTGGACGTACTTTCGTCGGACGACGAGGATCAACTGGAACCTGAAGCTCCTAACCTTGACCTTGCTTTAGGTGGTGCAGAAAGGAGACCACCTAAGAAGCAGGTTGTTCTGCCTTTGTTTTCTGGTTTAGAAGACAGGAAGATAGACCTTGGAAAGCGTCCAGATTCTCCAGAAGCGAACAGGGAGGATGGCTTGCTGGCTTCACTTTCTCTCTCGCTTGCTTTCCCTTTCCCAGACAAGGAACAACATGTAAAGCCTGTTTCAAAACCACCGGAGCAGCTCTTGCCGGATAGCAGTAGGCATGGTGTGGATACATCACTTTTTCTCTTTGGAGGCTTCCCAAATACTTAGTTAGAGGAGATCTGGTTGGATGCACACTATCTGTAAGTTACGGCCTCACTGCTGTCATGGTATATACCAGTCGTCAAGGATGATCGATCTGCTAAGGGTCACGATGGCCCATCGTCCATCTGTTCATAACCAATACAAAATCTTTTATAGTTTTCCTTTCTTCTTTTTTTATTTTACAGCTTTTCTCGGTTCTTTACCTGCTTTTCCTTTCTGGGTGTGCATAGTCTGCGGCTGTTTGTGTATATAAAGAGAATGAAAGAGCGGCTGCGGTATCTTAAAAATCTCTTTTTGGAGGGGGGGGGACTCAGCAAGTAGATTTGTTTGCAAGTTACAGGGATATGTCCTGATATGCTAGTCTCTCTTTTCGTAATCTTCAGTTTTGAAGTTCTGATAAAACTGCTTGTCACCAGGGGGGCATCATGGATGGGTTCAATTTGTATGGTCCGGCCAGCTGGCCCGCCACCAAGGATCACTGCTTGTTCATCCTAACATGAAGTCTTCTTATCGGTGCTATTGTAGCCAGCTCAAGGTTTGGCTGACTCTTTTCTTACCCATTTGTTGGAACATTTAGGTAAAACCACAAGGACATGTGAAAGGACTCCCTGGATAGCTGAGCTGACAGAAACATAGGGGATGGTATAAAATGTGAATGAAAGTAGCATTATCTGAATCTCTGGTTTATAGGTGTAGGCCCCCCCCCCCCTGCCGCCCCAAATTATAATAAATGTGATCAATCTTCCTGGCATTCCTGGCATTGTTTTTTTAGATGTAGTTTGGTACATTTGGATAAAAGGTGGTTGAAGATCTCTGATTTTTCTACACTTCAGCTTTGATTAGCTTGAAAACTAGCTTGGTAAGTACAGAGGGTGTGGGTCTCAAGTATAGGACCTGAGTGGAGCAAACTTGACTTTGCATACAGCATTTTTGCCTCCTGCTAAAAAAGCTTGAATATAATTGGTCCATGATGATTTACCTCTCATGAAAGGAAAAAGTGTATTTTAGGTAATTGAAATGATTTTCTTAGAAAGTAAGAATTGCATCTAATGGTCAATTAAAAATTAAACCAAATAACAGGTTATCAAAATGTATAGCTCTTCAAAAAGTTTTGGTAGGAAAGCAAGCTCTGTTTTTAAAAATTGTTTATCAATTTCTTTTTGAAATGAGTATAACATTAATAGCAATATTAAGATATTTGCTAAAGATGGGACAATTAAGTGAATCTACGGGAGGAGGTTCTTGCTCAAAGACAGCATTTGGAACAACGAGCGGACATTTCCGTTTCCATTCCGCATAAATAAAAAAACGGAAGAGCTCTCCTATCTTTCAGATTGGCTTTCTGCATAGAGATTTCAGATCTTCTTAAGCAATTCCTTGCGTTTTAGGACCTATCTATCATGTGGTATTTTTCAGTTGACACGCGTTAGGGCAACTTGGTAACATATTTTGCCGGCGACGGATCAACCAATGACGGGCGGCCACGGCCTTGGCGGCATCGTGACCGATGTGTCCGCAACGCTTGTATCATTTTACGGCCGTGATTCCTGAAATACCCCTGATGAATTATATTATGACATTGGCTTCTCTGGACGGAAAGTCCAGAGATTTTCGCATGGTAGCCAACGTGGAAATGCCAAAGCATCCAACGTGGAGACCGTTTCATTTTAACTACTTACAATTGTGTCGTCAAAACTTTATTAGAGAATGTGAAATATATTAATGTATGTTTAAATTTTATAATTTTGTTTTGCTTTATTTAACTTCCAATAGACTCATAAATCTTAGAAAATAAAAGTGATCAAATTGCCAACAAAGACTTGTTCTAATGGTGAGCCTTCACACTTAGGAGAGAGTTTTGAGTCTTGTGTTAGTAATCAAGTTATTGTAGAACTTGTGTTAGTAATCAATAAAAAATACACAAGTTGATCGAACTTTCAATTTCAAATATTGGGCAACAACGATATACATAAGTAATAAATAAATGATATGCTTATGTAACTTGTCATTAACACTTTCAATCTCTAATAAATTGGTGAGACCAATCTCTAATACCCCTCGGGTAAGACACCAGAGTGGGTTATATTTAGTTAAAAATAAAAAAGAATTATATAATTACGTAACTTTGAAATGAAAAAAAAAGGAAAAGCACAAAAACAGAAAATGATATTTGATATTAATAGATAACTTTTTAGCTTTTTACAAGGTAACATTTGAAAAATAAAGAAGAAAAAGAGAGGTAGACATAAGACAAGGGAGAAAATAATAAAGAATAAAGTCGTGAATGTTCACACTCATTAAATGTTCTGAAATCTAAAGCCTGAATATATGGTATTAGGGAGGAAATGATTAAAAAAAAGTCGTGAATGAATATGTTTATTAAACACTTTAAAATGTGCTCTTTGTAAATGTCGATGTAACGCTCTAAAATTCTCATTTGGGATTACGTATATTAGTTGAGGGTAGGATTAGATATTCAAACAAAACTACATATTATATACTGAGTAAAATATGCTGAAATTGACTTTCTCATCAGTTAAAAATTACACACGTCAGCTGCTTACGTGGGCTTCAGACTAAAACATGTAACTATATATGGATTTAGGTAGTATGCACTGGCGCTCCAGGCACCCGTTAGTTCATTTAGTTAACCTACCCCTGTAAAGAAAAACAAAAACTAGCCTAATCGTATTTCTATCCCTGATTTTCAATTTCTTTCTTTCTTTCTTTCTTTGATTCGATCGAATTCCAATGGCTACTTCCATCGCTGCCGTTTCGATCACTGGTAATCATAATAATACTCTGTCATCAATTTTACGATTTTCTTTCTGTTAATCTATGCTTATATTTGATCAACTTTTCTTCGTCTTTATCGTTTTCTAGCCTTGATGGTTTTGATTTGAAGTTTCTTGAAACCCTGAAGATTTGATTATCTATTGAGATTACTTTATGACTTTCATCTTAAGCTCATGTGAACCTTCTGAATACGTATCCTGATCGTTGCTAACTGTAGCAGCTTCTGAACAGTTGATTTGTATTTAACTTAAAGAAAGCCGATTTCGCTCCTTATTTTTTGAAGTATTTACACCGTCTTTGTAGTTGAACTTTTCCTTATAGGTGATTGTTGAGGGTTGGGACTCTCGTGAGAGAAGAAATTAGGGTTTCCGGAAGGAAAGGAAAATAATTGACATACAATCACTTTTGACACACCCTCCATGGGGTGTTGTTGGATCACTTCGAATCACGCCTAGTTTTTTTTTTGGAAAATGGCTCGTAACTACTATTTTAATTTATCGTCTTGATGTTTTCTTCATATATGTTTGAAACTTAACTTGTTTATATTTTGGTTAGTTTGGTAAGGTAACTTGCTCCTTGGTTCTTAGTACCGAATTTCGGATAACTTCTTCGTATATGTTTTGACCTAGTATTAAATTTTTGTTAGTGAATGTAATCTTGATATTTTCTTGATGTTTTTGAAATTTTGCTGTTGAAAAATATTTTATATGTATTCCTGCTGCTTGTGGTGAGCTGATTTCATTTTTAAGTAGGTGGATCTCATTTTAAGTCACATGAATTGCGGGTTGCTAAGCTTGGTAGCTTGGGAAGCTCATCGAGACTGACATTTCAAAGGAAACCGAATCAGTTGGGAGCAAATAGGAAATTAGCTGTTCGTGCAGAGTACAAGTATGCTAGTACTGACATTCTATCTTTCTTTGGGGAAATCATTGGATGTTTTTGCTATCCTCATTATATTAAGAATATGCTATATTTTAATTAGGATAAGAAGAAATCCAATGATGCTATTCGAGATACTATTTGATTGACATGAAGCACATATTAGGTTTCCTTTTCCTTTTGATACTTCTTTGCAGTCACTTGTAACATGTTGGTTTAATAACAGTCTTATAAGATTTTTTTTAACTTCAATAGAATGAGGTAATCTGTAATCATATAATATTTCACAAATACACATCCACTTAATCCAACGTCCTTTGATTCTATGATTAACATCATCCCGTATTTTTTACGCCTAATGAATGATTGAGCCAAATACCTTAAGTTTTTACTTCTTGATATCTTTCGGCTTTTTTGCATTCAGTGTATTTAGTCTTGGTCTTACTAATCTTTAACCATATGAATTCTTAAGTTTTTCTCTGAACTGCTAGTTTAGCATAACTCTATCATTGCAAACATCATATAGTATGGATTATGGAATAAAATTTTGAATATATTTAGCCTATTTGTTCATAACTAATGCAATAAGGCAAAGACTTAAAATTGATCTCTTGTGTGGAACAATTGTCATTGGGAACTCATTAGTTTTTTCTAATGTTGTTTGTTTATGGTTATTGCTTTATACTCTTCTATACAAGTAGCAACCAAAATCTCATCCCTTTGTCTCAAGGAGCTTAATTGGAAAGTTGAAGAGCAAAGAATGAGGAGGGATGGGGGGCTCGGATTTGTAGAGGAAGGGAGAAGAGCCCCTCCTTGCTCTCCAAACTTCCAGTTGAGAGGGAACACTTCTCCTCTCTCCGCCCCTTAGCCTACCAAGCCAATTAATGTCTTGGCTATGGACATTTTACAATTTAAGTTCAACTCTGTCTTGTGTTGGATGAGAGACCATCTCGGTTCTGATTTTGGGTTGTGAGACCAGCTGACCAAATCAACATCTGTTCGACCTCTTTACTTCTAGAAGTTCTGTATTTAGTTATTTATTGCATTTATCAGTTTCTACTACGTAATTGTGCGTATTAATCACTGTTTGGTATTGTCTATTATCTTATCTTTGGTGTTTTTGCTCAACTCAGTAGTGGTGGTAGGAGTGGAGGTGGTGACTTTGTTGCCGGTTTCCTTCTTGGAGGTGCTGTGTTTGGAACTCTAGCATACATATTTGCTCCACAGGTGATTGACTCTTTTATACAAGTTTTTGAAGTGTTCATTTTGATTAGTACCTGAACCCTGGTAGATTATGTGGATGTTTGCCCATCTGTTGAAATTATATCCAAGAGTTCATCATAGTTCTGCCATAAGTCTGGCAGAGGAAAGCATTGGGGTGGCAGGCCTACACCCTGCATCACCAAGCAGGGATACTTTTTATTTTTATTTCTCTCTCTCTGTAGTACTTAATTAGAGTAATTTAACAAATGTGATTGATTGTTCTTGTATATAGTAATAAAAGTATGTAACAAAATTGGCGTTGTAATTAGATGACTGTCCAAACTTCAAACTGAAAGGTAGTACGCATAAATTATGATGTTATGAGTTTCAAAGTGAATGTCACTGGAATGAATACATGTTTCATTAGAATCTGTTGTGAAAAGTTCAAAGTAATTTACTTAATAATTGTAACAAGTTTTGTAATTGTTATTACATTTCAAAAGGCATATGTGGTAGGTGAGAAGTGCCAAATATAAGGGTTTACGAGTCAGGTACTTAAGGTTAAAAAAGGGTTTGCAAGTCACAAGTCATGTGCCTTAAAAAACATAAGGGCATGTAAGTCAGGAAAACTTGCCCGAGTTTGGTGTCCCCCATCTGGATCCATACCAATGTGCCTGAATTGCAGCTTGGACAAGGCATGCCTGGAAGCTACAGCCTCTGCTAGCCATGATAATTCTTTATATGTGCGTTCTCAAACTAAAAGAAACTCAATCCTAGATATAGTCGAATTTTGAAGCAAGACCTTTTGTTGAAATATGTTAATTGAGGTTGAATGTGCGTTTACATTTGTTTCAAAGTTTTAAGACATTGGAAAACATCTTGGGTAAATGACAGGAAGCATTTTTTCGAGGGTAGAAAGGCATGTTACTTTTCAAAGTGCTTACTGCTTTTAAACAGTTTCCTACTTGTTTTGAAATTTGACAAGCTTTGAATTGTGCTAATTGCTGATGTTTCTAAAGCAGATTAGGAGATCTATTCTAAATGAAGATGAATATGGATTTCGGAGAGCTAAGAGGCCAATATATTATGATGAAGGCTTAGAGGTAATTGCTAAACTTCTTACTCTTCCACGCGCATATGATTTTGCATTAGACTTGGAAAATGTGTTCAATTGATGTCCATTTCCTTTTAAAAAAGCAGAAGACCAGGCAAACCTTAAATGCAAAAATCAGCCAACTCAACTCAGCCATTGACAATGTCTCTTCACGATTGAGAGGCGGGAACAATGTGCCGATAAAGCCTGCAGAAATGGACTCGGAGATTGAGGCTACCATGTAAATTTGTCAGTGGTTCACTTCCCAGCCTCCCCCATTACATGAGCTTCAGAATTCATAAAGTTTAGCCATTGAATATTTCTATAAGCTTTTGTTGTTTTGTTACCATTTTTAACTTCTGGTGTCAGCACTGTTAAAAAGATCTTTGGTTTAACTGAAAATCATTCTTTACTTTGGATTATTATGGGGTGTGTGTGTCTTTGATGATTACTGTCTTGCAATCTGATATTCTTCATTCTTCGTTTTGCTGCGGCGGTAGCCTGTGAGAGCCCACAAAGTTTGAAAGACAAATGTTGACAATGAATGGAAAATTATGATGTAAGCTTTTATGAAGTGTGCTGAGTTCGCATGTCCTTTTGGGTCATGAGAGCCTTCTTGTGCAACAACAGTTTCATGTTCAGCAGAGCTTATATAGATATATATCAGCAGGATTTGTGGGCCAAGTTACCTACTTCAGTTCAGCTTTAACTTTGAATTGAACAAATGGTTTCAAGATAGAGATTTCTGGGGAATATTGGCCACCTACCTACCCCCACCAAATTCCAAAAATGTGCACTGGTGCCCACTTAATTTTGTTTTTATATTATATTCTAAACCTACTACTTTCCACATGTGCAGCCCACATATACTTATGTTGCTCTGTTTATTAATTTACATTTGCTTGTGTCACAATGAAATGGACAAAGGTCAGGAGCAGCCATCAATTTTTGGTCCATGATAAGGTAGGTAGGTCTAAGTAGTTTTTTATATGAAGCTGACATTAAGAGTATAAATCAATAAAACCAAGTTCTTTTTGAAGGAAAGGAAAAATAAAAGGGGGACAAAAATAAGGCCTGATTTTAAATTCACAATATTTATATTGTGTTTATTATTATTATTGTATCATAATTATTTTTTTTTAAGAAAGTACGTTATTCATTAATTTTGCAGAAGTTTTTTTTTTTTTTTTTAGTGGAGTATATTTTGCTTTAGGAACTTAAAAAATTATCCTTCTTGAACTCAGTTAAATTAGAGAATGTAAGAGCAAAAATCTACATAAAGATGCCCCGAAAATAATCAATAATATCCTGCTTAAAAGAGTGTGACAAACATCAAGGTGGTAGAAAATTAAAAGAACATTTTACCCCATAAAATAAAAGAAATCTTTGATTAGTTAATTATTGGTTTTAAATCTGGCCACCAAGTTCTTATTCATATTAATATAAACAATATGATTTTTAACTGGAAATTTTTATTTTTATGTTATTTTTGAGTAGCCAGATTTGACAAGAGTCAGCCAACAACCTAGCTTGACAGATAATTCGGTTGGACTTAAGACTAGCAAATCAAACCCTACACCATTCTTAGAACACCATTCATCTTCCTCAAGATACACTCACCCACCCAATCAGAACACTTTACAGCCGCTGGATATATTCTAATTCTTACTGCTCCCTCTCTATAAAACACAAATCCACAGAATATGTCTGCTTTAAAGCTTCCATCTTTTATTTTTTTGGCTCAATCACTTTATCTTTTGAATCACAGAAAATAAGTGGAGAGATTTGTTCTGAGATTTAAGGCCCTTCAGATTCTTCTTCTGTCCTCATTTGCTCTCTCACTCTCTTGTGGTCGTCGTTTGAGGACCCCAAGAAGTGTATGATCATACTTCCCTTTTTCTTGGAATCCTGGAAAATCTCATTATATTCTTGTTGTATTTCTCAATTCCCTTATGGTTTCTGTTTTTTCAGGTTAAATTTTTGAAGATCCAAACAGGGTTTTCATTTTGCCAACAAGTTCTTCTCTGGTAAGGAGATTTTTTTTTTTTTTTTTGCTTAAAGGAATTTATTTGTTTTATTTCTTTTTGGGTTTTTTTGTATGGATTTTTTGGATCTGTTTTAATTGGGTTTTATGCTGTTGTATCAGAAATGAATTGGGTATTCTTTGTTTGTTTATTTAGTGTTTTTAATGTTTGTAGAAAAGTTTCTGGCTTGGAATGTTATACACATTATCTTTTGTTGGATTAGATATAGAGACATGCTGCAACTTATGTTGAATTTCATTTCCTGAATCACTGGAATAGAGAAAGCACTTTTCATGGCTGCAAAACTGATGAATCTTTTTAATGTCATTGCTTGTTATTAGTGATGATGACAAATAGATGAATCTATTTGAAAAAAATTGCTTGAAAATGTTATCCTAAGATTGGTTTTTGGAATGCATTTTCTTTCCAAAGTTCTTGAGAACAAGTTCTGAAAATCTTTACTTCCTCTTGATAACTTAGTACTGGATTCTGTGGGGAACTTTAATGATTAAGGTTATTATTACTGAGTGTCCTTCTTTAGGTTTTATCTTTAGATCATTTGCTCTTTTTATTCTTTGTAGTGGTCCTTACTTTTTGCAATGGATTTCTCAAATATTATTAATGTGTTGTGTGTAAGTTTTACACTATCACTTATTCTCTGTCTTAAGTTTAAAGGATTATAACCAGTTTATTGTCTTGATGCTGTTAGCAATCTTGAAAATTTACTAAATTCTCTGTGCCAATTCAACTTTTGGAAATTCCACATCCCAAAGAAATGGGTTTTTTTGCCAAGCGATCATAAAATATTTTCAATAAACTCTTGTCGGCCTTTTTGTTTAGGCAATCATTTTGGGATTCCAATTGCAGGAGAAGGTGTTTACATTCATTTGTAGTCATTAGAGTTACTCCTTTTTAACATGCAACATTAGCAAGAAAAACTTTATTATTAAATATTACCTCATGAATAGACAATAGTAATTGGCATCCGTGAGCATTCTTATTCTTCTGCACTCTATTTTTCTGTGTCAGCTTTGTATGGATCTGGATAAAAGAAAATTTGACAAAGAACTTCACTGGCTTAGAAGTTTTTTTTTCATATAATGAAATGGCTATGAGAGTTGTCCATCATACAAATATGAGGTTGCTGATTGATTGTAGGCCATGTGTTTCTTTGTTCTAACTGAAGGTGCAGAGAAACAAGTATTCTGGTTGTTGACTGTTAGTTTGGAATTAAACTAAATAAATAAAAAAAAAGACAAGCTACTGATGCTTGTAATGGTAGTCAATACCACACATTTTGTTGAATCTTCATAAATGGTGATGAAAATTTTGAAAAATACCTTCTTACATCTACTCTTAACTGAGTTGTTTGGCATGTCTTTCATTGACTTCATTGGATGCTCTTGATTGCCATTTCTTTAATATTATTCATGCTTGTTGCCTAATTCATCTTTCAGCACTTCTTTTTTAAACAGTAACTTCCATTGCATCTTTTCTCTTATTTAATTGTTTTTGGAATATACTGTTCATTAATCCCTAAATATTGCTGGCATAGTTAGTTACTTGTTTTGATATTTTGATGCTTGATTAATTCATGAAGTTATGACAATTTCTACATTAATTGGGTGGAGCCTTTTGCTTAAACTGAATATGCTGAGTCTTACATTCAGGTTTTATGGTTTACTCTCCTACCACAATTTTCTTTGGATATGATAGGATAGGGACCAATAGAAACTCCATCAGGCACACTTAACCAAATTGGCATAATAATCATATGTGATCATATCTTTTGGAATGCTCATCTATTTTAACTGTTTTCTCTATTTGACCCTGCAGATGGGGGATGTAGCCAAGGACCTTACTGCAGGGACTGTTGGAGGAGCAGCGCAATTAATATGCGGACATCCCTTTGACACCATTAAGGTCAAGCTCCAAAGCCAACCTGCTCCACTACCTGGCCAACTTTCAAAATATTCAGGAGCAATGGATGCTGTTAAGCAAACAATTGCAGCAGAAGGCTTCGGTGGATTGTATAAAGGCATGGGGGCGCCTCTTGCCACTGTGGCAGCTTTCAATGCCGTTCTCTTTACAGTGAGGGGACAAATGGAAAGTTTGTTGAGATCCGAACCCGGTGCTCCACTAACAGTTAACCAGCAATTCGTATGTGGAGCCGGGGCTGGAGTTGCTGTCTCCTTTCTAGCATGTCCGACGGAGTTAATAAAATGCAGGTCAGTCATATTGTGTATGCATATTATGCTTCGTTTACTTGAGTTTTTTCGTGTTCCCTCATGACATACAAACATTGAAATATGATCAATTGTATTGTGGGTGCATGCATATGGAGATTCATAAGAAATGACAATGTTTTAAAATATAATTTGTAAAGATCTCTGCACCATATCATACGATCATATCATTTCAGTGAGAATATTACTAGTGTTGCCTCATGTTCTAATGATGCTACATTAATATTGCACATAAATTTTTCTGATATTTTACTTTCCTCATCTTCTCTTGTTGAGAATTTGGTCATATGAATCAATAATCCTTTTTTTATTTCTTGTTTTCACTCTGAGAACACAGGTTGCAAGCCCAGAGTGCATTGGCCAGCTCAAGCTCGTCCACTGGGGCAGTAAAATATAGTGGGCCAATGGATGTTGCTAGGCATGTTTTGAGATCAGAAGGCGGCGTGAAGGGCCTCTTCAAAGGCTTGATTCCTACCTTAGGGCGTGAAGTCCCTGGAAATGCTGTAATGTTTGGTGTCTATGAAGCCATTAAGCAGTACCTTGCTGGGGGCCAAGACACTTCAAGCTTGGGTAGGGGTTCTCTGATTGTGGCAGGAGGCTTGGCCGGGGCCTCATTTTGGGGATTTGTGTATCCAACTGATGTTATAAAAAGTGTGATTCAGGTGGATGATTACAAGAATCCCAAATTCTGTGGTTCCATTGACGCCTTCAGGAAGCTCTTGGCCTCTGAAGGGATCAAAGGCCTGTACAAAGGATTCGGGCCGGCTATGGCTCGAAGTGTTCCAGCAAATGCAGCTTGCTTCTTGGCCTATGAGGTGACAAGATCTGCCTTGGGATGATGATCTGATGTTTGGATGATCTCTCTGACTCTTTCTCGCGGGCAAGTTTCCCTGCCAGCTTTAACCAACTCTGCTGCTGCTGCTCAGAATCCATTTCTTTCTTTGTATTGAATCAAAAGTTACACATTGCCTTGGTAGAATAGAATTCTTCAACAGATCCAAAGTTTTCATTTAAAGGAATAAAATCTCCTTTGAGCATCATTGCAGTAGTATTATTTGAATCATTTTATGGATATAGTTTATGGTATTTTAATTTAAGAATGGTGTTGAACACTATTACTATTGTAAAACTTTGTATCATAGGCATGGTGTGGTGATCAAGTGAAAGTCACTATAATGCCACCTTGAATGCCTTCCAATATTGGTTGCTAGCAAGAAGAAATAGATGGCAATTCACCAGTCCAAGGAGTCCTGAATGAAGTCCTTATGCTAACATTGATCAAGATTGTAATCACAGTATGGTAGTTATGTTACCTAGGGGTTAGCGTTGAATATGGAGTCAGGATTCAGATGGATATATTTTATAATTCTTTTGCTGTGGTTTTTACTCCATGTGGAGTGAAAAGAAAGTCTAAGCACTTCTGGTCCTTATCTTAAGTTTGTATCACTGGTTCAGGAATGAATAAATCATAATTTTTGTTTCTGCTTAAAAAAAAGAAAAAAAATTGTACATTGCAGAGAAGAAGCAGAAGGATGTTATTACTATCATCTTGACCAGATATAGAGAAGTCTCTCTATTTATATACAGAACAGGGTAAACTAACTCACTCTTAAACTACTAACTTACTAAGTAAACCTTACAACTGTGTAACAACATTAACTAACTTTCTAACTATATTAACTATATTAACTAACTCTGATTAACTGTCTTATTAATTTCCTACCAATTTTTTCTTATGATAGGCAAACTGCATCTGAAATATAATTAAATTGCATTGGTATCTTTCTTAGATTGGAAATATATCTTTTATTCGATTTAATATCAATGTTTTCTTATATTAGGCTAAATCTATATTGGAAACTGCATCTTAAATATAAGTAAATTGCATTGGTATCTTTTTTAGATTCATCAATAATATTTTTTCTTATATTAGGCTAAATCTATACAAATATTGGAAACTGCATCTGAAATATACGTAAATTGCACCGGTATCTTTTTTAGATTCATCCATAATAATTTTTTTTCCTTAAATTAGACTAAAATTGACTGTTATCGATGAACAAGGAAAGAATCAGCGAATTGCCAATGTTGATATTAAATGTACCCCTTCTTATTAGATTTCATATTAGATATTAGCCTTTTCACATAGGTAACGAAGTAATTTAATCTATATACAAATTAAATTACTGTAGTACTTATGGTAATGGTACGGTATATAAACATATGCCCTCCTTTGATATAAGGATTGAACGAGGCAAGGAAAGTTTCAATCTATGGAAGAGATTAAAGTGCTCTTGGCATTGTTGTTGTTGATATTTGTTTGTCTAAATAATCAAAATTACTACCGGGTAGGAGGAAGAAGCATAAGTGCTGAAGAAGAAGAAGATTTGGAGTTGGAGAGGCAACTCAAGATCCTAAATAAACGTGCCATCGAAACTATTCAGGTACTAAATATCTATGAATATATAATTCTCTGCAACTGTGAATTTAAAAGGTTCTTTCCCATAGAAAATGTAATACTTTTGTTGATCAATGTAAGGACACCCTGTTTGAGTTGCTAGTCGTTTATATATATATATTGTGTTGAAGATATTATGTTTGTGATAAGACCAATGATCTGATATGGGTTCTTGTAATCATCTTTGTAGACTGAAGTGGGAGATGTATATGACTGTGTTGACATCCACCAGCAACCTGCTCTGGATCATCCCAAGCTCAAGAACCATAGAATTAATGTAAGTTATACAAATCGTCCATTAAATTTAGCATGTCATAAATTCTTGATCAATGATTTTACTATTTGAGATTGTTATATATGTAGACGAGGCCTAGTTCATACCCAGAAGGATTATTTGATGAAACACCATTAGTAGATGGATATGAAAGGGCAACGCTGCTACACATTGGTTGCCCGGAGAGAACGGTTCCAATCCAAAGAGTTGGAAAGGAAGAACTGAGATCAGCTAAATATTTCTCAAAATCCATTGGATTGAATGGATCAGTTCATCCACAAGCAACGAAAGTCCCCGGTGCACATGTAAGTGTTATATCGATAATAAATGTAGCTATTTCATTAGTATATAGCGTTAAGGAAATTGTTAAAGTGACAATTCTAGTTGACATTGATAGAAATTTTTTCATCAATTCACCATTGGATTTTATTGAATTATGCACTTAGACAGGATTCAAGGCAATTCAATAATATATTTAAGTATGATGTTTCTATGGTTGTTAGTTAGAAATGTCAATGTAACACTACTCGTTAAAAGAGTTAAGCTTCGATTCAGACCAATTGCTAAAATTATCTCACTTTTATTTTTGGCAGCAAGCTGTTCTTACATTAGATAATCCTTCGGGAACAATATACAAAGGAATCCGGGCACAAATCACTGTGTATAATCTAACAATTGCACCAAAGCATTATAGTACAACTCAATTGTGGGTTTCTGCTGGTGCTGATATTTTGGTTAACTCCTTGGGGGCTGGATGGATGGTAAGCTATTCATCAAGACAAAAATAAAAATCAAATTTTCAGAAAATTCTTGATTAGATTATATCATTATCATCATCATCATCATCATCATTTTTCCCTTTAATTTGCAGGTTGCTCCAACGATGTATGGCGATGGGCGTACTCGATTTTTTGTATATCGGGGTGTAAGTTTGGGAACGATAATTTTTTTGTTTTCTCTATTTTCCTTCTTTTCTTTTTGACCTTGAATGATCAGTAAGTACATATATAAAACATAGTTGCTATTCAACTTGTGCATGAACAGGCAGATCTTAATACAGGTTGCTTTAATACATATTGCGGTGGTTTCGTAGTTACCAGCAAAGACTACTCTGTGCCTGCTTTTATATCTCCAACGTCCTCATATGGAGGAGCTCAATACGCATTGGATGTCTCCATATATCAGGTAAAAACCTTACAATTTTTGAATGAAAAAATCAATATCTAGAGAGATTTATATATATGTTTTTTTTTTTAATTATTGATACCTAGAGGGCAAATGAATTTAGATGAGACCCTAGTTCATGAACTGAATGGCAGGGGATGTAGGGACTTGGGACTTGGACTGACATATGGCTTACACCATTTGCCATATGTTGGGTATGGGTGTACCAAAACGAGTCAGATATGAAAATTTTTTATCAAAAACATAAGTTAAGAACTCACCGTCATCATTAGCATCGATGCTGTTTGGAGCAAAATTACACACCTAGCCCAGGTCAGTAAAGTTGCTCCCAAAGAATGGATAGAGTTAACCCATGCTTTGCCCGTTGATTTATTTGGGAAATACTTAAGTAAACATAAGGGAGCACTAACTTTTGAGACTACGCTCTCTTATTTTGTTAGATCACTTTGAATTACGGAATCAACACATGAGGCCTTATGTGTTACCATAACCTTCTCTTTTTATTTTACATTTATATATATAGTTGGTTGGTGCATGCAGGATAAAACTTCAGGGGACTGGTGGGTGAATGTAAATAATAAACAATTGGGCTACTGGCCAAAAGCATTTGTACCAACACTGCAAAATGTGGCTTGGGGAGGCTTAACGCTAGGGCCTGCGAATGAGAACGGTTCACCATTGGGAAATGGACATTATCCGGAGAGTATCAGAGATAAAGCATGCTCTTTCTCGTTTATGAAGGTGGCTGATGCAAATAATAACCTGATGGATCCTCCAGATACGATAAAGAGTAGTGTAGACTGTTTCTACAGCATTAGCGATGTTGGGACGGAACCGAACTTGGGGTATAGCATGTTGTATGGTGGACCAGGAGGAAAGTGTGATTAGATTATGAGGTGTTCTACCTTTGTTGTTGTTTTTCCTATTCATAATAGACATTGGTTTCCTCTTGGATCACAAGACAACTCAAGAACTGTTATTAATTTCATGATTGAAACTTTCTGATGTCTTTCTCTCATGTAGCGTTGGTAAAATCTGTCCTTGCATACCTTTAAACATAATTGCTTTTAAACTGATCTTCTGTTGTTGGAAAAGACTTTGTTGAATTGAGTAAGAGATTATTGTTGAATTGAGTTAGAGATTATTGTAGTATGCATGATCTATGTCAAACAAGTTAAGGGGTTGAGAAAAGGTGACATAGAAAACATATAACCCACAGATTTTAATTATGTACCTAAATGCTAGAATTCACAACTACATGATAAAAGTACCTAACTTTTAGAATTAAGAACTACATTCCAACTCTTGTTGATGGAATCTTAAAAATGATTTGTTTGAGATGTTCACTAGAAACTTAATTGGTTATTGGTCATCTTCAAAAGAATTTTTTGCTATTTTGTCTCTTAGAGAATATATGTTTCTTCCTTTGTCTTGATTATGATACAAGGTCTATCAAAGGCTTTTTTTTTTTTGGGTCGGCAGTTCAAATTTTAAAACTGATGAATATGAGATGAGGAATAATCTGCACTCCATCAATTGCTTCCCATTTGTTCTCTTGCTCATTAAAAGGCATAGAGAGCTAAAATTTGAAAATATAACACAAATATAACAATCAATAGTCCTATAATGCAGAGCATAAACTAGTTTGCAAGAGAGCTTGTAACCAACATTAAATAAGCTGTCATTAGTGGTGCTTGTGAAAAAGAGAAAAATTCCAAAATCATTCATATATAGCAATAGAGTTGTTTTCCACTCCCTCCAGAAAAACCCATCTTAGAAATTTGTTTTAATTACAGTTATAAATAACTCGTTTTCTCTTCTACAATGCAATTGCAGTCTTATTGGGTCTTCTTTAAGTACAATATTTGTTCTCAACAATTATGTTAACTGCAGTGTTGGGCCTCTAACCATTGGAAGAACTGTTAAGCTGCTGCTATTTGCATCAATTGTGCTACTATAAGACAATAATTAGTTTCTACACGTCTTCCAAGTCTAAGTTTGTTTTGATTTTGATTATTTTTAGAAGTGTTGAGAAATGTTTTCTCTGAAGAAATAACAGCTGTTATAAATATATAACAAAATATATTAAGTGGTAGTATAACAAAATATATTAGGGTTATAGAATATTAAATAGTGGTATTCAAATATATTTATAAAGTAAATCTATTTATAATAAAAATTTTATTTAAGAATTGGTCTCTAATATTTTGTCGTGAGTTCCGATATGTGGAGATGCGTCAATCTCCGCCATACTTCGTACGTAGGATAAAAAAGCCATTGAAATCCATGCGAGAGATAAACTGATAAAATTACCAAATTAACCTAGTATAGGTTTTACAGGGTAGCCGTGGAATGCACCACTAACTTTTTCACTCCACATCAATTAAGATTTTATTATTATTGTTAAAATTACCTGTTGTAAAACTACTACTTTGTATATTACTTTTCTTGAAATGACATTCATATCCCAAGATTTCTCTTTTCGTCTGCTTCCGTCCACGCTTACTTCTGTTCTCTCCTTTTTAATCTTACTATTATATTTAAAAAATTCGTAAAAGCCTACCAATCCTTACTTTCTACTTTATCACTTTTAAGATAAGTGAAGATTTATCTTATTAATTTTATTATTTTTTTGAAAAAATAGATTGGAGATAATATAATTCAATAAATTAAATTCGGAATGATCAAGTATTTTTATAAAAATAAAAAAATTAAATTAAAAGAATTAAATTTTAAATAATTAAAATTAAAAAATAAAAATTTTAAGTTATTTATTTTAAAAAAAATCAAATTAAAAGAATAAACAGTTTTTAAATTCACTGTTTTTTCTCTTTATGTTAACATATTTCTTTTAAAGTGAGTTTAACTAAAAAATAAAAATATTTATACTATAATATTAACTAGTCTATAATAATTAACAAAATCAAATGCTCATACTATAAGTTAATTAATATATTATTATGAATATTAAACTCAACATTTTTAAAAATAAATATAATAAATCATCAAATTTTTTTGAAATTATGTTATAGTATTTCTGAAACAACCTTTTAAAAAATAAATTTAAAAAAACAAAAAAAAACGATGAAAATAAATCAACCAAATAATTTAAATGAAACTAATGAAACTATAAGTTTAATAATTGGTAAGGTATATTAAAATTAAATTAATAAAAAGATTAAACCAATAAAGATGAAAGGAGTGGTACAAATAGAATATAAAGAAGGCGTACATATGAATAAAAGGGCAAACTTGAAAAATAAAAAATAAATTAAAAATTAAAAATTAAAAATTATTTTTATGGCGCAGCGAGAAAAAAAGATTGGTGGTTAAGCGGCACCCGCTTTAAAAACTCGTTTGGGGTTAGGGTTTCTAAAACCAACGAAGGAAGGAGAAGCCGCTGCTGCTCGGAGGAAATGGTGAGTATACGACAGCCGTTATTTCGCAGGAAACCCTAGCTAGGGAACTTGTTTAGTGTATCAAGCTTAAGTCTAGAGAGAAACACATGAGGTTTCTGGAATAACTTTATAGCGAGTTTCATCGGTTTTCTTCGAATCGATTTTTACGAACTTTTCTACCTTCTGATTATACTCAATGGATTCTGAAAAAGGTTTTACTGTTAGGAGTTCAGATCTGTGGACTGCTAATGTTGGTTGTGATTCTTTGACTTGCAGGCGCCTAAGAGAGGAGGAAAAGCGCCTTCAGCACCAGCTAAGAAGAAGCCGGTAATGGTTACTTATTTGTTATTATTTCCTGCTGACGCTTTCTTGTATGTTTATTGTTTGTGATTTGATTTTTGACTATGGGATTCACCAGGAGAAGGTCTCGAACCCATTGTTCGAGAAGCGTCCGAAGCAATTTGGAATCGGAGGGGCACTGCCTCCTAAGAAGGATCTTCATAGGTTTGTGAAGTGGCCTAAGGTTGTTCGCATTCAACGGCAGCGGAGGATTCTCAAGCAGAGGTTGAAGGTGCCGCCAGCATTGAATCAGTTTACGAAGACTTTGGACAAGAATCTTGGTAGGAAACACACCATATTTATCTAGAAAGGAAACAAAAAACATTCTGATAACCTGGTTTATTTATTTTTGGTTCAGTTCTGGTTTTAGTTACTGATTTGAATACTCTGTGGAGATTGTTACCGATGTTTGTTTTTCTTCTAGATATTGAGAAGTTAGTTCTTTTTTGGATCCTTATATCTTTGTGGTAAATGTTTGTGTGGTGTGCAATTTTAGCTGAAATTGCTGAAATTGCTGAAATGAAGCACTCCACTCTAAGAAGTTATTTATGCGAGATGCAAATATTGATGCGTCAGTTTATGTTTTTGATGAAGTAGTTGCATCTGCTCACATACACATGTGAAACTCAAGGAAGAGGTGAATATGGCGAAAATGAACAATTACGTGGTGATTCATGTGGGTGTGATGTTAACTAGCATGATAACTTGATTGTTGATGTTTGGAACCTTGTTGATAATTGTATATAGGTTTTTTTGACTTTTGAGCTTACAGTCATTGCTGTGGAAATTGCAGGTCAGTGCATCTGAAGTAGCATTGTATCAGTTGATATATCCTAGTATTTTGAATTAGGTTATAATTGAGATTTTTGCTTAATTTGTGAATGATATTTATAAGATAATTTTTAAAATAAAAACTAGTCCATAGTTTTTTTTATTTTTATTTTGAGGTTTGTGGATGTTATCTCTTTAGAAGCAATGATCTTAATTTTTTTTTAATTATTTCTCACAAGCATTTCTAATTAATTTCCTGAGTTGAGTTGATGACATCTCCATGATAATGGCTTGTCTGCCTTTTTATATTTTCAGACAATTTATAAATTTATAGTTTTTCCAAATGGGGGAAAAGCAAAGTTGTGTTATTGTTAGTTCATGGTAGATGTGTTTACTTTCTACAATCTGTTCTTTGTATTTAATTTTTATATAGCTATTTTACTAATGAAATGCATATTGTTAATTTGTGATTGTGAGTGTATTATTTCATTTCTATGGAAATTTTTTTCTTCTCTCATCTATCTATTTGTGCAATTTCTTTCTTCTCTTTCATTTGTTATATTATTGTTATTATCATTGTTTACTTGATAATGCCGCAATCCTGTATAGTTGAAATGCTCATTTTTCTGTCTGCCTTTTCATTTTCCCTTCACATTATATTTGTCTTGAATAAATCTCTTAATGTTCATGAAATAATTTATGAGAGTTCTTTGCTGAAACGACTTGCAGCGACAAACCTGTTCAAAATGCTTCTCAAATACAGGCCTGAGGACAAAACTGCAAAGAAGCAACGCCTACTAAATAGGGCTCTGGCTGAGTCTGAGGGAAAGACCATAGAGTCCAAGAAGCCAATTGTTGTGAAGTATGGGCTAAACCACGTGACCTATCTTATTGAGCAGGTTTGTACTTGGCTATGTGAATTTCTTCTATCTGCCATTCTGATCTGATTTCATGTGGAGTACCCAATTAACAATGATTTACCTTCTTCATTACAGAATAAGGCACAATTGGTGGTTATCGCACATGATGTGGACCCCATTGAACTTGTGGTCTGGCTTCCAGCGTTGTGCAGGAAGATGGAGATCCCCTACTGCATTGTGAAGGGAAAAGCACGCCTGGGATCGGTGAGCATGAGTTTATTTGTCTGCTGTGATAAATTATTTGATCATACAAGTGTAATTATGCAGCAATCTTGATTTTTTACCCCATTCGCAGATTGTACACAAGAAAACTGCCGCCGTCTTGTGTTTGACCACAGTAAAGAATGAGGATAAATTGGAGTTCAGCAAGATCTTGGAGGCTATCAAGGTGGGTAAAGGTTTCATAGCAACACTTTTTCTTCAATAGCATCACATTCTCATTGAATTTTGTTGGTTCATTCAGGCTAACTTCAATGACAAGTATGATGAGTACCGGAAGAAATGGGGTGGTGGAATCATGGGCTCCAAATCCCTGGCCAAAACAAAGGCAAAGGAGAGACTTCTCGCCAAGGAAGCTGCACAAAGGATGGTCTAGGATGTTGTCATCTCTTTTGTCATATTTTATACCTGGATTAATTGTTCCTAGGTTTCTTAAGAGGTCTTTTTGTATTTGGAGTTTTACTAGAACTGCAAAAGAGATTTTGACAATTTTCTTTTATTCTGTTCTGCTGTTGGTTAATTTCCCAATATTTGTTCTCGTCTTGCTTGGCATTGGACACCCATATTAAGAGTAATACTCAAAACGGTTTAGATATCTGATAGTAGCAAAACCATTGCCTTGATAATATTCAGCTGTTTTCTTATTAGTGCTGGGTTTTGAGGGGAGGAGGGTGTAGAAGTTATTCTTGTAGGTGAATAACCTTTAGCGGATACTAAGTTTGAATACTCTGAATGTAAGAATGTGCAAATTTAAGTCATTGATTGTACTTGTGGAAGCTTAATTGTACTTGTGGCCGACGGGATTGGGATATAGGCAAAATGACGTATATCCCTGTTTGAGGGGGAGGGTGTAGAAGTTTTTCTTGTAGGTGAATAACCCTCTTTTGGCAGATGCTGAGTTTGAATACTCTGAATATAAGAATGTGAAAATTTAAGTCATTGATTGTACTTGTGTGAGAATCGTTGGGGTGGCATGTTGTCCTGTGAATTTTAAGAGTTCGCCTTGTTGATTCAGAAGCTTTTTAGAGTGGAAGATGCAGACATGATAGTGATATAGGCAATTCTGATGAAAATACTCCATAAATTCGTTGGTTCATTGCTGGCATGAAGCAAGAGGAGATTGTTGCATATAAGACTTAGAATTTTTTTTTACTCAAACTCTAGTTTCAAGGTTTCTCTAATTCTACCTTCAATGGATCTTTGGCTCTTCCTCTTCAACCTATGAAATAGTTTAATGTGACAAAGGGTGTAACTTATGAAAATGGAGAGTGGCAACAAAAATGGCAAAATCGCGTCGGCTTTTTTGTAGGTTATTTTTGTAGTATAAAACATAAAATAAATGAAGAAACATGGATCAAAATTACTCGGCGCCACCATGCCAAAATGAGCACCAACCAAGTAACCGTGCAACCACGCACTTCAACAATTGAGTTAAAATAATTTTTTTTTAATGCAATCATTATTGTTTACTGTCAAGTTAAGGTAACAAAAAAGAAGATGTTGTCAATATGACTATCTACAAATAAATGGTTATGTTGACAACTTTTTATTATTGACAACCATTTAATTTATGTCATATTTTATTTTAGTTCCTAAGTAATTTTGATGCACACTAATAATTTTCTTTTCTAAAAAAAACAAAAGATGGGATAATGATTTATTGAAGTAGAAACAAAACAAAAAAATAATCCACTTTACTTATCCATTAATCAATACTATAGATTATTTAAATAAATAAATAAAAAGACAAGGAGGAGGATCCTCTCTTCAACACACTAAGAATGAACAATAGAAACTACCAATTATATTTTTTATTTTTCTTTTTCTTTTTTATCACAAACCCATTATTAAGGTCCTCTGTTTGTACATGTTTTTTTTTTTTTTTAATACAAATAATAGAGACTTCCACTTAGTTTGGGGTGGGCCTTTTACAAAAGGGGAAACGCTTGGACAATTTTGGCAATTTAAGTGGAAAGCGAAATAATACGTATATTTTATAAAAAAAAAAAAAGGTTTTTGAAGAGGAATCCATTGGAGGAGGAAAGAAGACGACTAGGTTGCTGGTGAAACAGAGGTTGGCTTCGAAAGCGATACGAATCGAAGAATTACAGTATTTCTAGCACATTTTGTAGAGGAATTCAATATTTTCTATCTTATTTTGTATTTTCTTCTCTAACACTATAAACTAACTTCTAATTTTAAAGAAGAGATGGATCATAACTTGAATATTATAGTTTAATTTTAGATTTAATTTATTATCAATGATATTGGCTTCCCAAACAGAGGCAAAGACGATAAGTTAACGAAAAGCTGGAAAATGGAATGAAATGTGTGTGTAACCTTTGACCAGAAACAAGGGTGTTTCACATTGATAAATTAATTTTTGTTTAATGACTCAAGAAAATAAAACAAACCACATGGATTTGAAAAGCATTGTCCTTGTATGATAATTAGCTATAAGTAACTTTCACCATGTATAGTATTAAAAACCACCATATTCCTCTTCCTTTGCTAAATTGCATTCTCCATTTAATTAAGAGTACAATTTCTTATTTATGTCATAGATAAACTTAATTTAAATTTAGATATATTTTCTCTTTATTATTTTTTTTTTGTTACCAGTTTTTCAGCACCAAGGAAGCGTCTTCTTTCATTTTGGGTGAAACTAATCTTTCTTGGCTCGGGCATGACAGAGACGTTTGGGTTGGCTCCCAGCAAAAAAAATTTGGATATATTCTATGTAAAACTCACTCTATTAACCTATTCAGTGTATCTTTTTAGGATTTTCCAAAAACAGTAATGCAATAAATGTAGAAACAATTTTAGGGGTAGAAAATAACTTGAGTTGACGATTTGGAAATGTATTGGTTGAGAAATTTCTATCAAGAAGTCAATATATTTGAAATACTAGGCCCTACTACTCATTTGGTCTCAACTGACATTTCTTGCAAGTGTTTGTTTGAAGGTTTTATTATTATTGGGCGAACCTATCCAAATTGTTCTCTCGTCTAAGGTAGCATTAAACTGTTTGATTAGCTGTTTCATGAGTAGTTTTATTTTAAGCATTGACTATTTTTGTTTTGTTCTTCATATGGAGGTGAAAACTGAATCATGTGCAAACAAAGCTTCAAAACATTTTTCAGAGTCACACATTAGCCGGCAATCACCTTTGGGCCTTCTATTCTGTTCAGCCTTTGCCTTTTATAATAAACGTGTTTTCCTTTAATAATATATATAAATGAGTGTGTAAAGCCTATCACCATTAAGTAATCACCCTCTGTCATGCACTCTGATAAGGAAATCCGACCATATATATGATATGCCAGATTACTTATACAACGCTATTGCTGTTCTACATCATTAATTTAGACTATATCCTCTTCTCTTTTTCACCCTCTCTCTCATGCACTCTGAAAAGCACACTGATAAACAAATCCCATACTATGATAAGCACAGTTACCTATAAAACAATACAAAAATATTGCTAGCTGTTCTAACACTTGTACACTATAAATACTAGGTGCATTGCTGTTCTACTCAACAATGCAACTCTCTTTATACAGCAGAATCAAATGTACCTTGAATCCTTGAAAAAAAACACAGAAGGCCATCTTCTTCTTCCTCCTTCCAGGCTGATTCACACATCATCCATTATCCATAACCCCCCACAATAGCAGAAGCCTCATGCGGGTACACCCTTTTTATATTATAACCTCAGCAAGTCTCATGAATGCATACACCAGAACTGGGACTTTAGTTTCTTGTCCGTTTGTATATCTGTTCTTGTTTTGAGTGTGGTTTTTTTTTTTTTTTTTAGTTTTTTTGGTCTTTTTGGGAGATTTTTAACCCCTTTCAAATTTCAACTGAGATATGTTGATATGTTATTGCAATCTAAGGGAACCCATTTCAGTGTATAAGTTGGTGTTTGAAATGGTGATTAGAACAATTATACTTGGTAGATTTTGCTTGTTAATTGGAATGACATAATACATATGGGACTATTTGAAGGTATTGGTTTTAGTTTCAGCTTCAGTCATAGGATGTTTGGAGTGCATTTTGTGTTGTCTGGGATGAGAGATACAATTAGTCATGTACTTGTAGTTATATAATTGTATTACAGTATCTGTAGAATTCCTCTATTTTTGGCTTAATTTTTGCAAGTTCTTAAACTATCAAGTCCACCTTTATAGCTGCAAAGGTTTCGTAGCAGCACTTTTTCTTCAATAGCATCACGTTCTCATTGAATTTTGTTGGTTCATTCAGGCTAACTTCAATGACAAGTATGATGAGTACCGGAAGAAATGGGGTGGTGGAATCATGGGCTCCAAATCCCTGGCCAAAACAAAGGCAAAGGAGAGACTTCTCGCCAAGGAAGCTGCACAAAGGATGGTCTAGGATGTTGTCATTTAGTTCCCAAGTCATTTTGATCCACACTAATAATTTTCTTTTCTAAAAAAAAAAGAAAAAAAAGATGGGACAATGATATATTGAAGTAGAAACAAAACAAATAAACAATCCACTTTACTTTTCCATTAATCAATACTATAAATTATTTAAATAAATAAAGAAAAAAGACAACGAGGAGGATCCTCTCTTCGAAACACACTAAGAATGAACAATAGAAACTACCAATTACTTTTTTATTTTTATTTTTATCCCAAACCCATTAAGGTCCTCCGTTCAGCAAGACTTAGACAATTGGCAGTGAAGGAAAGCCAGGAAGAAGACCAAGAACTACCTTTATTTGACTGGAAAATCGTAGAAACTGTGAACAAGTTACTTTTTCTCGTACCAAGAAGATAGGAGAAGGCGGAATTAATTTGGTGCCATTTACAAGGTATTTTATATTAAAGCAGAGAGGCATATAGCTTTCAATAACATTTTAAATCACCTTCTGTGCCATCCATTTACAAGTAACTTTAGAGAAATTAATGCCCCACTTTGTAATTTATACTTGATTAAATGTCTTCTGTTTCGGATTTCAATCAACATTTGTTCTTATTGAAAATTATTATGTCTGATTGAGTGGCCAGGAGTCAGAACACAGCATTCCACTACCCCATTTGTTGATGATATGTATGATCGACTTAAAGAAACCTTAAATGTTGGCAAGAATATGTATTTGTTCTGGAAAATGTAAGTCTAGTTAGATTTTCGAATCTTTATTGCATCTTTTCTCTTTCATTTGTTTGTTTGTTTTTTTTTTTTTTTTCATTTGTTTTGTATTTATTTTTTTTAAAGTCATGCATTTTTTTTGTTAAAGAAATATATACATAATAAATTTGACACTCTAAAAGAGTTGTGAAGCCTAGGAAAGTTGCAGAAAAACATTTTGGTCTATTTTAAAACATCTCCACATTTGGAATAAATTAAAAAAAGAAAGAAAAAGAAAATAGATACTTGTAGAAATCAATCTCATAGTTTAAACTGCAAGCACAACCTATCCCCTGCAATGTCCTTGCTAATGTTGTTGGGTTATTCTCTCTACTCTTTAAAATTTGCTACTTATATAGCAATTTAGGTGTTTTGCTGAACTTGGTTTTTCTAAGATGAAAACACTCATCCAATGTGCTTGTTGAATTGGCTTTAGATTTGAGCCTAAGAATTAGAGCACGGCCTGAGTGTCCTTGGCAAAATTGCGGCGAAAATTCGACTGTTTGGTAATTAACTTATTATGTGCTACATTTTTCTTACAAATATTATTGTTGTTGTTATTCCTTATTTGATGATGATATTAATAATCCTTAATTTGTTATAGAGTTCGGCGAAGGTGTTAAAGAAGTTCCAGAACAAAGTGCCGTGGATAGGTGATGACGTGGTTCATGGTAAACAACTCCATCAATTATCTCTTACTTCACGAAATCTTAATCTTTTCATCTGGCTAAGGATTCTTAAAGAAACTTAAATTATCTCTTGCTTCAGTTAAAAATAGAAGTAGCTGCAATGGGATTACAAGTACTTTGATTACAGCTTGTAGTTCGTGTATAAGGCCCAAATGTATTGTGTTTAATTTTGTTTTTATATTCTGCATAAATGTAAAAAATTACTGTAATTAGTTTTTGAGTATATATATTATATTCGGAGAAATCTCTAGTTCTATTATACTTGGAGAATTCTATAGGTCCATCTCTTTTTTCTTCTCTATTTTTTATTTGCTTTTCTTCATGTTATATATTTTGTGTTTCACGTTTCATCTTTAGGTTGGTATAATTTCCATTACACTATTCAAATGCATTGAAAAACATGTGTGTTTCACTAGAATAGAGAATAGTGTGACAATGCATATCAAAATAGGTCAACTCCTTAACCTTTGGAGAGGATAGCAGGTACCACTTCATACACATTTTTGGAGGATTCAAATACTCTATTATGGACGTTATTTTTTCGTAGTAGTGTTAAGTATTTCGTTAATTGTTGAAATTGATTTGTTTAATTAGCTGGATCCTGATCACAAATTTTGTTTCTTTTTACGATGGTTTTCTGATCAGCTTCGTCATGTTTGACTAGTAGATCATTAAAAATGTACCTATTTCTCCAATGTATTATCACCTTTTTTTAAGGGCTTTGATCCATCCCTTCCCTTAGGTTTTTTTACCTGATAATTTAGAAGAATCATAATTTTTTATTTTTTATTTTTTATTTTTTGTTTTTGAAATTTCTCCTCATCTTCATTTTCATTCCTTTTGTTGCTATTTTGACTATGTTAATGGTAATCACTCACCCACTATCTTAGTTGTTAGAAACATGATGAATGATGATGTCAGTGGCAAGATAGATACAGTGTTTAAGGGTGACAATTTAGCCTGTGGCCATGGGTCAGGCCTGACTCAATCAAGTTGGCCCAACCCAAACCCGGGCTCGACTATTATATTGGTCGGGTCCGATACTAAATTTAATTATATAAATATAAGCATATATATATATATATAGGGTTTAGGGATTATAACACAAATATAACAATAAATCAAATAGTCTAATCATACAGAACAAACTTGTTTGCAAGGGAGTTTGTAACCACATTAAATGACCTGCCATTTGTGGTGCTTGTGAAAAAAAGAAATTCTAAAATCATTCATATATAGCAATGGAGCTGTTCTCCACTCCTCAAGAAAAACTCATCTTAGAAATTTGTTTCAATTGCAGTTATAAATAGCTCATTCTCTGTTCTACAATGCAATTGCAGTCTTATTGGATCTTCTTAAGTGCAACATTTGTTCTCAACAATTATGTTCACCGCAGTGCTGGGCTTCTAACTATTGAAAGAACTGTGGAGCTGTTGCTATTTGGATCAATTGTAATGTTTTTGTTATTGTATTTTTCTTTTCTTTTTCTTTTGCTTTCTTTTATTGTAAAAGTAGTGGGTGTGATGAACTCATGACCTCAAATCAAACTACTGAACCAAGGAGAAACTTGATTGAATGTGGGTGTCTCAGCTCCTGAAACTCTTTATGAAAACTGAAAACTATATTTTGATTGTAAATTTCTTTAGCTTTATAATTTTTTTTTGTTTGTTAACTGCATTTGTAGATGAGGAAAATATTAGTTTGAACAATTCTTTTGTGTCTCCAAATCTTTCCATCAATTCTCCTCCTCTCATGTACATATAATTTCAGTTTTAGTTTATAATTTTTAATTTTTTCTACCTCCAAGTCTAATTGAAGTGGAGGTATGTACAAACTTTAAAAAACAAGTAAAAAAGTTATGCTTATTATACGAGAGCTTAAACTTCTATTGCAAATTGAGGTTGATTTTAGAGTAGTAGTGGAGGTTAAATAGCGTTAACAAAAATCTTAAACTTAAACTTCTATTTTAACAAAAAACTTTATTATTCGATTTGTGAAGATGTATGAATCTCTGCCCTGGTATCTCAGCTTAACTGAGCCCAAACATCCCATCACCGTGTCGGACTCGGGCCCACCCGAAAGACCGGTTCTACCCTTCGACACCTGTCCCACAGCAGATGATATAAAACACCCGAGAACACCCAGACCTTCGTTCCTTAAATCTCCTGCGTTGTTCTTGCGGGTGAGACTGTCAAGTGAACAACAGAACAGAGAGGGGCAGGGAATCTTTCCGACCCATTTTAACGATCTATAGAATGCCCTACGACGAGATGACATACAGGTAAAAAATGAGGCCTCCACTTGGATGACTCATCTCCATTGTCTCTCCTCAACTCAAACGGAGACACGTGTCTGCTTCTCAAAGGTTTTGATTTTTTAATAATGATGATGATGCACATAATAATAACCCTAACGGTTGTTTGATATTGTTATTATTATTACATTTTTAATTTTACTTCTTTGTAATAACAGAGTTTTCTAATGGTTCGTTCTTAGGTGGAAATGTTATTAATTGACGTGAAAAGATAGACGACTTAGTAAGCGGGGGATGTGAAATGGTGTGCATTTAACGAATATTCGGTTGATTTAGATAACTTAGCATCTGTTATTTTTAAGCACGATCACAAGTTAAAAATTCTCATCGTGTATATAACTCTCATTTGCTAAGAAACCTTTATACTTTGTGCTCTAATTCAGGTAAAATTCATGTGAATTAGTCTGACCACAAAATAAAAGAAGACACGATCTGAATGTCGTTCAGCGATAAAACTAAGAAAAAAAAAAAGAAATGTGTAAATATATTTTACTCATAGTAAACTTGTAAAAGTAAAAAAGGTTAACAAGACTGGGCAATGAAAAATTAAAATATATACAACATATTTATTTACCCATTATATAAAATAAGAACTAGGTATCCAATTTTTAAAGCTTTTGTCTATATTTGGCTTAGTTTTTAAAACGGATATAAATTTTTTATCTGTAACCGCTCGACTTTTAAAAAACTTTGTCTATTTCCGATTTAAAGTAGGCCGAACAAACCTCATAAACGGGTCCCTGCCCATTTTGCTATCCCCTAAGTCTAGTTGAGTGACAAATAGGCCGTTTAGTGAGCCCATCTATTATTTGCCCAGTGTACTTGTGCTTGATCTGGGCCGATCAAATTCTCTCAGACGATGCTCAAGGATGAAGCCTGACATTGCAGTTAAGCTGGGCCAGAACAACTCACGTCACACTTATAATTATTGTTATTATTACCATCATAATCGTCATCAAACCATATCAAATTATTGATGTAACATATTGGCACCGTTGTATTGTAACTGTTGGCCAAAGAAGTCGTCATTAATGTTTGAGAAAATAAAATAAAAGAATTGCCCGTGACTTATATATTATACATCATATTTTGTAAGATTACATGTAATACCTTTTAATTTTAATTAAATACTTACATTAACTTATACGTATGTCAAAATATATATGTTTATATATATAAGTATGTCGCTTATGTGTATGAGAATATATGTCAAATATGTTAAGTTAGGTGTAAATTAAAACATAAAAAACAAACAAAATTAAATTTAAATGAGTAAAGTTGGATTAGTATATAACCTTGGGATGTATGGAATTCCAAAATATCTATATAGCTTAAATTTAAGCGTGTAGAAAAACAAAACAAGAAAGAAGAGAAAGACAAAAAAGAAAGAAGGAAAGAAGGAAAAAAGAGAAAGAAGACGGAAAAAAACATCATCTCGGCCAAATCGGTATGTGTTTTCTCACTGTATTTCTTCACAAAAGTGCTATTGGAGTCTTGTATGTCATTTTCTATAGACTAGTTTTTGTTATTTGTGTCATTTTCAATGTTTTTAAAAATGGAGTTTCGACCCAATTTGAATTAAAACTAGTTAGGAATGCTGATTAATATTTCCTAAGCTATAGAAATCATAAATCTAAGGTTAGTTTGAGTTTATTTGTTTATTTAGATTTTTTTTATAACTGTTAGAAGTTAGATTTTGAGACTGGAGACCTCCAAAACCCTGTTAAAACCCGATGAAACTCAGATTTGAGACTGTAGAAAAATAGATCAACCAATTTCGAACATTTTGATATTTGGACCATGATTTTGTCATATGATTTAATTTTTTTTAGTAACCAAAAATAGGGTTCTAGTGAATGAAATTGACTTTGAAAACTTCCGGAAATATGTAAAACATCAGTAAAACACCTAATGAGGGTGGTAGAATAATAGTAGGACTAATTTTACATGTGTTGGTGTAAATAGAATAATTTTAAGAATATTTTATTGTTTTTAATAAAATTGGTATATGTTTCCAATAAGAAAAATAAAATTGAAAACTAGTGGATATATGACTGGAAAACCTATATTTACTATTATTATGGATTAGTTGTAAAATTAATGTTGGAGGGTTCTCCCATGTGTTCAAGCCCGAAGTGACCTACTTAAAATGAACTGAAATGAATATAAAATCTTTTATTCATTTATGAAATAATAAGAGTATATAAGATTTATTTATGAAATGGCTATGGCCAGTTAAATAAATTAGAATTAGATTGACTGAGTTGAAACTGATTTTGGCAGTAGTAGTGATAGGATTAAAGAGCTGGATACTCGTTTGTCTTTACTCTGATTTTATTATATGACATTGTATTAGTATTTTTTTTTAAATTGGAATATGCAGTTTGGAGATTTCACACTAAGACTAATATGATCACCAAAATCATGGTCACAATTTCATTTTAAGTAAATGCTCAACCAACAATCACTACAACAAAATTAATATTTGGCAATATAACAGAGATGATGTTAATAAAAATGTCATTAAATGTTAAAGGGTTTGAAAATATTTAAAAAATGTTATTTATTTCAAAATATACTTCATTTAATTTAATTTTCTTAAAATTTATGATTTAGAAATGACGTTCATTTTCCAACACTAACATATTATTTGTTTCTAAATCTTCTTAATATTTTAAGAAATCTAATAATAATTTTAAATTTTATATAATAAATTCATGAAAATTTATATTTCTTCTTTATATAATATTAAATACTTCAATTTTAACTTTAAAGTTTAATTATTTTAATAACATTTTTTTTTAAATAATCAAATTATGTGAAGATTTAATGACATTTATTTTAATAACATTTTTTACTTTATTGTTAAAAAATTATTTTGTTGTAGTGAGTCACCAGACGCCAATATAAACTAAAGTTATTTAAATTTATTTTAACATATGAAAATGGAGAGTGGCCACATTAGCAGCTCTCATCTTATGCTAAAAAACGAAAATGGCAAAACGCATTCGGCTTTTTTTGGGGCAAAATAAGGTAACTCTCTCTTTGAAGGTTATTTCTGTAATATCAAAAATAAAATTAATGAAGAAACATGGATCAAAATTACTCGGCGCCACCAGGTGTGTGCCAAAATAAGCAGCAAACGTAACTGCTTACTTCAACAATTGCATATTGCAAAAAAAAAAAAAAAAAAAAGTATTATATAAGACAAATAGACATTAAATTAAAATAATTTTTTTAAATACAATTATTACTATTTACTGTCAAATTGAGGTACAAAAAAAGAAGAGGATGTTAATATGACTGTCTACAAATAGATGGTCATGTTGACAACTTTTTATTGCTGATAACCATTTAATTTATATCATATTTTATTTTAGTTCTTAAGTCATTTTAATGCACACTAATAAATTTCTTTTTTACAAAAAAAAAGAAAAAAAAATGGGATAATGATATATTGAAATAAAAACAAAACAAACAAACAATCCACTTTACTTATCCATAAATCAATAGTATAAATTATTTAAATAATAAAAAAAAGACAACGAGGAGGATCCTCTCTTCAACACACTAAGAATGAACAATAGAAACTACCAATTACTTTTTTATATTTTTTATCACAAACCCATTAAGGTCCTGTGTTCAGCATTGTACATATACCAATGATAGAGAGTTGCACTTAGTTTGGGGTGGGCCCTTTAGAAAAACGGAAACGCTTGGACAATTTTGGTAATTTAAGTAAAAAGTGAAATATGATATATTATATATTAAAAGAAAAGGTTTATGAAGAAGAATTCATTGGATGAGGAGAGAGAGAGAAAGACGGTTAGATTAAGATTGACTTAGAAAGTGAGGTGGATGGAAGAATTATAATATTTTTAGTACAATTTGTAAAGGAATTTAATGTGTTCTATCTTATTTTGTATTTTCTTCTCTAATACTATAAACTAACTTTTAATTCTAGAGAGAAGATAAATCTTAACTTAAATATTATGATTTAATTTTAAATTTAATTTATTACCAATGAAATTGGCTTCCCAAACGGAGGCATAGACGGCAAGTTGGCGAAAAGCTAAAAATTGGAATGAAATGTGCGTGTAACCAACATTGATAAATTAAGTTTTGTTTAATGACTCAAGAAAATGAAACAAACCACATGAATTTGAAAAGCATTGCCCTTGTATTCTAGTTAGCTATAAGTCATTGTCACCGTGTATAGTATTAAAAACCACCATATTCCTCTTCCTTTGCTAAATTGCATTCTCTATTTAATTAAGAGTACAATTTCTTATTTTTTTTATCATAGATAAACTTAATTTAAATTTAGGTATATTCTCTTTTTTTTTTGTTACCAGTTTTTCAACACCTGGAAAGTGTCTTTCTTCATTTTAGACGAGATTAATGTTTCGCTTGAGCATGACAGAGACATTTAGACTGACCTTCTTACAAAAAAAAATTAGGTATATTTTCTGCAAAACTCACTCTATTAACCTATTCTTTGTATCTTTTTAGGATTTTCCAAAAACAGTAATGTAATAAATGTAGAAACAGTTTTAGGGGTGGAAAATAACTTGAGTTGACCATTTGGAAATATCTTGGTTGAGAAATTCCTATCAAGAAGTCAATATATTCGAAATACTAGGTCCTACTGCTCATTTGGTCTCAACTGACATTTCTTGCAAGTGTTTGAAGGTTTTATTATTATCGGGCGAACCTATCCAAATTGTTCTCTCGTCTAAATCGCATTAAATTGTTTGATTAGCTGTTTCATGAGTAATTTTATTTTAAGCATTGACTACTTTTGTTTTGTTCTTCATATGGAGGTGAAAACTGAATCATGTGCAAACCAAGCTTCAAAACATTTTTCAGAGTCACAGCATTAGCCGACAATCACCTTTGGACCTTCTATTCTGTTCAGCCTTTGCCTTTTATAATTAACGTGTTTTCCTTTTATAATATATATAAATGAGTGTGTAAAGCCCATCACCATTAAGTAATCACCCTCTGTCATGCACTCTGGCAAGCACTCTGATAATAAGGAAATCCAACCATACATATGATAAGACAGGTTACTTATACAACGCTATTGTTGTTCTACATCATTAATTTAGACTATCTTCCTCTCTTTTTCACCCTCTCTCTCATGTACTCTGAAAACCACACTGATAAACAAATCCCATACTATGATAAGCACGGTTACCTATAAAACAGTACAACAACATTGCTAGCTGTTCTACAACTTATACACTATAAATACCAGGTGCATTGCTGTTCTACTCAACCTTGCAACTCTCTCTTTATACAACAGAATCAAATGTACCTTGAATCCTTGAAAAAAACACAAAAGGCCATCTTCTTCTTCCTCCTTCTAGACTGATTCACACATCATCCATTATTCATAACCCCCTACAATAGCAGGAGCCTCATGCGGGTACGCCCTTTTTATATTATCATGACATGTTCTACATTTTTCTTTTACATGTTTTAAAACTCAACAAGTCTCATGAATGCTTGATTCATGAATGCATACACCAGAACTTGGACTTTAGTTTCTTGTCCAGTTTGTATATCTGTTCTTGTTTTGAGTGTGGTTTTTTATATTTTTATTTTTATTTTATTTTGGGAGATTTTTAACCCCTTTCAAATTTCAACTGAGATATGTTGATATGTTATTGCAATCTAGGGGAACCCATTTCAGTGTATAAGTTGCTGTTTGAAGTGGTGATTAGAACAATTATAATTATAGTAGATTTTGCTAGTCAATTGGAATGACATAATACATATGGGACTATTTGAAGGTATTGGTTTTAGTTTCAGCTTCAGTCATAGGATGTTTGAAGTGCATTTTGTGTTGTCTGGGATGAGAGATAAAATTAGTCATGTACTTGTAGTTATATAATTGTATTGCAGTATCTGCAGAATTCCTCTGTTTTTGGCTTAATTTTTGCAAGTTCTTAAACTATCAAGTCCACCTTTATAGCTGCAGCAATAATACCATATGAATATCAATCCATTACATATATTTACTACTTCTTCAATTGGCAGTAAAGGAAAGCCATGAAGAAGACCTAGAACTACCTTTATTTGACTGGAAAACCATAGAAACAGTGACAAGTTACTTTTCTCGTACCAAGAAGATAGGAGAAGGCAGATTTAATTTGGTGCCATTTACAAGGTATTTTATATTAAAGCAGAGAGGCATATAGCTTTCAATAACGTTTTAAATCACTTGCTTCTGTACCATCCATTTACAAGTAACTTTAGAGAAATTAATGCCCCACTTTGTAATTTATACTTGATTAAATGTCTTTTGTTTCAGATTTCAATCAGCATTTGTTCTTATTGAAAATTATTATGTGTGGTTAAGTGCTCAGGAGTCAGAATATATATATAGGGTTGAGGGATTAAAGCACAAATATAACAATTAGTCAAATAGTCTAATCATACATAACATAAACTTGTTTGCAAGGGAGTTTGTAACCACATTAAATGAGCTGCCATTAGTAGTGCTTGTGAAAAAGAGAAATTTCAAAATCATTCACATATAGCAATCACATATATATATATATATATATATATATATATATATATATATATATATATATATATATATATATATATATATATATAGAGTTTAGGGATTATAGCACAAATATAGCAATCAATCAAATAGTCAAACTTGTTTGCAAGTGAGTTTGTAACCACATTAAATGAGCTGCCATTAGTGGTGCTTGTGAAAAAGAGAAAATCCAAAATCACTCACATATAGCAATTATATATATATATATATATATATATATATATATATATATATATATATATATATATATATATATATACATATATGGTTTAGGGATCATAGCACAAATATAACAATCAATCAAACAGTCCAATCATACGTAACATAAACTTGTTTGCAAAGGAGTTTGTAACCACATTAAATGAGCTGCCATTAGTGGTAATTGTGAAAAAAAGAAATTCTAAAATCATTCACATATAGCAATTATATATATATATACATACATATATGGTTTATGGATTATAGCACAAATATAACAATCAATCAAATAGGCCAATCATACAGAACATAAACTTGTTTGCAAGGGAGTTTGTAACAACATTAAATGAGCTGCCATTAGAGGTGCTTGTGAAAAAGAGAAATTCTAAAATCATTCACATATATCAATTATATATATATATATATATATATATATATATATATATATATAGGGTTTAGGGATTATAGCACAAATATAACAATCAATCAAATAGTCTAATCATACATAACATAAACTTGTTTGCAAAGGAGTTTGTAACCACATTAAATGAGCTGCTATTAGTGGTGCTTGTGAAAAAGAGAAATTTCAAAATCATTCACATATAGCAATTATATATATAGGGTTTAGGGATTATAGCACAAATATAACAATCAATCAAATAGTCCAATTATACAGAACATAAACTTGTTTGTAAGGGTGTTTGTAACCACATTAAATGAGCTGGCATTAGTGATGCTTGTGAAAAAGAGAAATTCCAAAATCATTCACATATATCAATTATATATATATAATTGTTATATTTGTATATATAATTGTTATATATATATAGGGTTTAGGGATTATAGCACAAATATAACAATTATATATATATAATTGATATATGTGAATGATTTTGAAATTTCTATTTTTCACAAGCACCACTAATGACAGCTCATTTAATGTGGTTACTAACTCTCTTGCAAACAAGTTTATATTCTGTATGATTGGACTATTTGATTGATTGTTATATTTGTGCTATAATCCCTAAACCCTATATATATATATAGGGTTTAGGGATTATATATATAGGGTTTAGGGATTATAGCACAAATATAACAATCAATCAAATAGTCCAATCATACAGAATATAAACTTGTTTGCAAGAGAGTTAGTAACCACATTAAATGAGCTGTCATTAGTGGTGCTTGTGAAAAATAGAAATTTCAAAATCATTCACATATAGCCATTATATATATATAGGGTTTAAGGATTATAGCACAAATATAACAATCAATCAAATAGTCTAATCATACAGAACAAAAACTTGTTTGCAAGAGAATTTGTAACCACATTAAATGAGCTGCTAGTGGTGCTTGTGAAAAAGAGAAATTCCAAAATCATTGCAAACCAAGCTTCAAAACATTTTTGCATTAGCCGACAATCACCTTTGGGCCTTCTATTCTATTCAGCCTTTGCCTTTCATAATAAACATGTTTTCCTTGAGTGTGTCAAGCCCATCACCACTAAGGAAATCTGACCACATATATGATAAGACAGGTTACTTATACAACGCTATTGTTGTTCTACACCACTCCTCTCTTTTTCACCCCCTCTCTCATGCACTCTGAAAACCATACTGATAAACAAATCCCATACTATGATAAGCATGGTTACCTATAAAGCAGTACAACAACATTGCTAGTTGTTCTACAACTTGTACACTATAAATACTAGGTGCATTGCTGTTCTACTCAACATTGCAACTCTCTCTTTATACAGCAGAATCAAATGTACCTTGAATCCTTGAAAAAAAACACAGAAGGCCATGTTCTTCTTCCTCCTTCTTCTAGACTGATTCACACATCATCCATTATTCATAACCCCCCACAATAGCAGAAGCCTCATGCGGGTATGCCCTTTTTATATTATCATGACATGCTCTGCATTTTTCTTTTACATGTTTTAAACCTCGACAAGTCTCATGAATGCATACCCCAAAACTGGAACTTTAGTTTCTTGTCCAGTTTGTATATCTGTTCTTGTTTTGAGTGTGGCTTTTTTTTTTTTTTTTTTGGTTTTTTTTGCATATTTTTAAGTGGTCAGGAGTCAGAATATATATATTTTTTAAGTGGTCAGGAGTCAGAATATATATATATATATATATATATATATATATATAGGGTTTAGGGATTATAGCACAAATATAACAATTAACCAAATAGTCTAATCATACAGAATATAAACTTGTTTGCAAGGGAGTTTGTAACAACATTAAATGAGCTGCCATTAGTGGTGCTTGTGAAAAAGAGAAATTCCAAAATCATTCACATATAGTAATTATATATATATATATAGGGTTTAGGGATTATAACACAAATATAACAATCAATTAAATAGTCCAATCATACAGAACATAAACTTGTTTCCAAGTGAGTTTGTAACCACATTAAATGAGCTGCCATTAGTGGTGCTTGTGAAAAAGAGAAATTCTAAAATCATTCACATATAACAATTATATATATATATATATATATATGGTTTAGGGATTATAACACAAATATAACAATCAATCAAATAGTCCAATCATACAAAACATAAACTTGTTTGCAAGAGAGTTTGTAACCACATTAAATGAGCTGTCATTAGTGGTGCTTGTGAAAAAGAGAAATTTTAAAATCATTCACTCAATTATATATATATATATATATATATATATATATATATATATAGGGTTTAGGGATTATAGCACAAATATAACAATCAATCAAATAGTCCAACCATACAGAACATAAACTTGTTTGCAAGAGAGTTTGTAACCACATTAAATGAGCTGCCATTAGTGGTGCTTGTGAAAAAGAGAAATTCTAAAATCATTTACATATAGCAATGGAGTTGTTCTCCACTCCCTCAAGAAAAACCATCTTAGAAATTTGTTTCAATTGCAGTTATAAATAACTCATTCACTCTTGTACAATGCAATTGCAGTCTTATTGGATCTTTAAGTGCATCATTTGTTCTCAACAAGTATGTTCATTCTAACTATTGGAAGAACTGTTGAGCTGCTGCTATTTGGATCAATTGTAATGTTTTTGTTATTGTGTTTTTATTTCCTTTTTCTTTTCCTTTCTTTTATTCTAAAAGTAGTGGGTGTGATGAACTCATGACCTCAAGGCTGACAAGTAATATATCAAACTATTGAACCAAGGAGAAACTTGATTGAATGTGGGTGTCTCAGCTCCTGAAACTCTTTATGAAAACTGAAAACTATATTTTGATTGTAAATTTCTTTAGCTTTATAAATTTGTTTTTGTTAACTGCATTTGTAGATGAGGAATATTAGTTTGAACAATTCTTTGGGGTCTCCAAATCTTTCCATCAATTCTCCTCCTTCTCAGGTACATATAATTTCAGTTTTAGTTTATAATTTTTTTTTTCTTAATTGCAGTTTTTGCTAGTCATATTTATCTGCTTCTATATGCCTTTCAGATGAAATATGGTTTTGAAATTCATGATAATTTATTTAAATAGTTTTGAAATTTATAATTCATGTTCAAAATTAAAGTGCTTGAAATTTACAAATTTGATGATTATATATGTTTGAAACGTACTCGTTTATATTTTTGTTAGTTTTGCGTTCCAAACAATGAACTCAGTTTGGAAAGAGAAAGATTCAAAGAATTAATGTGTATATTTTACACTCTGATTATTATTATTTTTCTTTCTTTTTAACTATATAGATCATGACTAATATGACGTGGAATGATTCTTCTGGATTTTCTACCCCTCAGTTAAATATAATCTAAAATATTCATATTTCTTTTTATTCCTCTATTTGATATGTGCATGTTTTGCCTTTTAGAAACAATCATAATTGAAATTTATACTCATGGTCAGATTGTATTTATATTTTATATAAAGAAAAGAATGGTTAGAATCTATGTTATAAATAAAATATAACAAAAAAAAACTCTAGAATATATATATTAACAAGAGTTCAAAGGAAACATTTGATCTTTTTAATTCAATATAATTAAAAAAAATAAACATATAAGAGATCCGCAGTTAATTTCTCCCAACAATGCATGATTTAGGTGATATTAGCCTTAATTTAATTTTCTTAAAAATTATGATTTAGAAATAACGTTTATTTTTCAACACTAAAATATTATTTGTTTCTAAATCTTCTTAATATTTTAAAAAATCTAATAATAATTTTAAATTTTATATAATAAATTAATGAAAATTTATATTTCTTCTTTATATAATATTAAATACTTCAATTTTAACTTTAAAGTAATAATTATTTTAATAACGTTTTTTTTTAAATAATCAAACTATCTGAAGTTTAATGACATTTATTTTAACAATATTTTTTACTTTATTGTTAAAAAATTATTTTGTTGTAGTGAGTCACCAGATGCCAATATAAACTAAAGTTATTTAAATTTATTTTTACATCCATATATAGTGGGATCATCCAATGTATGTGTAATACCAAATAACTCTCCTTTGGCAGATGCTGAGTTTGAATACTCTGAATATAAGAATGTGCAAATTTAAGTCATTGATTGTACTTGCGTGAGAATGGTTGGGGTGGCATGTTGTCCTGTTAATTTCAAGAGGTCGCCTTGTTGATTCAGAAGCTTTTTAGAGTGGAAGCTGCAGACATGGCAGTAATATAGGCAAAATGCCATATAAGATTCCTCAGTAAATGTAAGAGGAGAAAGCCTGCCCTGCTTCCCCTGGCGATAAGGTTATATGATACTTATTCAAGGGGAGAATTGCCTGATGGAATTTTACTAGAAATTCCCTTGTTGTATTGAATTTGTTGAGAGAGAGAGAGAGAGAGAGTGAGTGAGTGAGCGAGTGCTTGTAGAATTCTGATGAAAATACTCCAGCTAGAAATTCGTTGGTTTATTGCTGAGATGAAGCAAGAGGAGATTGTTTCAAGGTTTCTCTAATTCTAATTTTGTTCTTGGTTGGTTTCTGGTGTACACTTATTCGATATAATATGAACTTCCATTTTCTACCTTCAATGGATCTTTGGCTCTTCCGAAATAGATAGAAAATTTAAGTACAAGTTTTCTTTAACCTATGAAATAGTTTAATGTGACAAAGGGTGTAATAGAATGAGAGTACTCAGTCCTGGTAATCTGTCTTGTTTTTGGTTATTAATGTAATTGCAGTTTCCTCTAAATTTTTTTTTATAAGAAATATCATTTAAACTTTTAAAATTAAAATGTAAGGATATCGGACAACAAGAAATATCTGTATATATGGCCATGTTGATTATTTGTATCACTTTCCTTAAAATGGAACTATGACCATGACTTTGCTAATATTAGTCTTAGTATTAAATGCATATTCTAATTCAATATAATTAAAAAAAAACATATAAGAGATCTGCAGTTAATTTCTCCCAACAATGCATGATTTAGGTGATATTAGTCTTAATTTAATTTTCTTAAAAATCATTTAGAAATAACGTTTATTTTTCAACACTAAAATATTATTTGTTTCTAAATCTTCTTAATATTTTAAGAAATCTAATAATAATTTTAAATTTTATATAATAAATTAATGAAAATTTATATTTCTTCTTTATATAATATTAAATACTTCAATTTTAACTTTAAAGTTATAATTATTTTAATAACGTTTTTTTTTAAATAATCAACCTATCTGAAGATTTAATGACATTTATTTTAACAACATTTTTTACTTTATTGTTAAAAAATTATTTTGTTGTAGTGAGTCACCAGACGCCAATATAAACTAAAGTTATTTAAATTTATTTTTACATCTATATAGTGGGATCATCCAATGTATGTGCAATACCAAATAACCCTCCTTTGGCAGATGCTGAGTTTGAATACTCTGAATATAAGAATGTGCAAATTTAAGTCATTGATTGTACTTGCGTGAGAATGGAAGCTGCAGACATGACAGTGATATAGACAAAATACCGAATGAGATTCCTCAGTAAATGTAAGAGGAGAAAGCCTGCCTTGCTTCCCCGGCCGATAAGGTTATTTGATACTTATTCAAGGGGAGAATTGCCTGATGGAATTTTACTAAAAATTCCCTTGTTGTATTGAATTTGTGAGAGAGAGAGTGAGTGAGCGAGTGCTCGTAGAATTCTGATGAAAATACTCCAAAAATTCGTTGGTTCATTGCTGGGATGAAGCAAGAGAAGATTGTTGCATATAAGACTTAGAATTTTGATGTTCTTAGAATTGTGAATTTTTGTGAAGAAAAAGTGTATGTTTTTTGCTGAATTTTAGTGGTTTAGCTGTCTACTCCTTTTTTTTTTTTTAAATAATCTGGGTATGTGTTGATTAATGGTTTTTATGATTGGTGATTTTGGTTTTAGCTTGTCTAAGTTATTGATTTTAGTTTTTTTTCTTCTACTTGAAGTTATTCATTTGTAGTTGGAATTGTTTGGGGTGACTCTTTTCAGATGATTAAGGAGAAGCCTTCTTGAGTTCATTGAAAATATGAAGAGCTCAGTTAACCCTCACCACCCTTCTTTTCTGTTTTTTAATTAAATTGAAGTAAGATTAGCTGAACCCTGAAACTGAAAACCCTTCTGTTTAAGTGTATTCCAGATGTTTTAAGTTCAAATATGCAGTTTTAATGTTGTTTTATGAGTTTCAAAAGAGTGCTTTTCATGTGTTTATGAAGTTCTTTCACTGGAGGTTTGCCAGACACCCAATATTTATTTGGTGGAATTATTTCCTTTTTTCATGGGTTATGACCATATATTTATAAATATTTATATCATAGCATATGATAATTTTTTGGATTTTAGGCTTTGCCCAGGTTCCACACCCTTGTATGTATTAGTAACTTGTAGACCAAATGTTTATTTGGTGGTATTATTTTCCTTTTTAATCTGTTATATCTATATATTTATAAATGATTATTTTATAGCATGATAGTTTAATTGATTTCAAGCTTTGCCTGGGTTCCATATTTACTATTTTTGTTCGTCAATCTCAAGCTGGCTTGTGCCTCAGTTTTTGCATTTAAATTAGTCAGAAGTGTATGTTTCCACTGCTTCACATTTCAAACATCAACTATTTCTGATCATTCTTTAAAAAAATTTCTTTGCATTTAAATTAGTCTCAGCTCCTGAAACTCTATGAAAACTGAAAACTATATTTTGATTGTAAATTTCTTTAGGTTTATAGTTTTTTTTTTGTTAACTGCATTTGTAGATGAACTCAGTTTATATGTTTGAAACGTACTCGTTTATATTTTTGTTAGTTTTGCATATCCAAACAATGAACTCAGTTTGGAAAGAAAAAGATTCAAAGAATTAATGTGTATATTTTACACTCTGATTATTATTATTTTTCTTTCTTTTTAACTATATAGATCATGACTAATATGACGTGGAATGATTCTTCTGGATTTTCTACCCCTCAGTTAAATATAATCTAAAATATTCATATTTCTTTTTATTCCTCTATTTGATATGTGCATGTTTTGCCTTTTAGAAACAATCATAATTGAAATTTATACTCATGGTCAGATTGTATTTATATTTTATATAAAGAAAAGAATGGTTAGAATCTATGTTATAAATAAAATATAACAAAAAAAAACTCTAGAATATATATATTAACAAGAGTTCAAAGGAAACATTTGATCTTTTTAATTAGTTGAGCTTTAGGGCTGATTCTTATTATATAAATGATCATATAAAATAACTTGTAACAGTAAAAAAAACTCTAGAAAATATGTTAATAAGAGTTCAAAGAAAACATTTGATTATTATAGGTTGAACTTTAGTGCTGATTCTTATTATATAAAGAAGGTTTTAATTATTTAGTTTCTAAAAAATCAGTGATAAATTTATTTCTAGAATAAATAATACAAAAAAAATAAAAATAAAGCTTTATGATGAGCATCACCTATACATATCCCCGACACACCGCTGCTAGCTTGTACTTCTTTTTCTTTTATATGTCATTGGCTTTAATTTTTAACTCTAAATTATTATAGCCTGTTCGACGAGATTTTTCATCTATTTATCATTGGCATTTTCTCTTAGTATTTTAGGTGTTGCAGCGCATGTATCTATGTATGACGAGATCATCATTTCATTTATTTTAAAGAAAATAAAAAACTACTTTTCAATCCATAAATATAAATTAAATTAGTTGGCACTTTAATAAGGATAGGAAGCCTCTAATCGATGAACCAACTGCATGTTACAAAAATAAAAGTTAAATACGCATTAACCAACCACATATGGTTCCAAAATACCCTTTGTTTTCATAAATATAAATGGAAAGAATGACTTGGCTCAAACCCTCTTCCCTCTTCTGACCTATTCTCCGTTTATGACATTCTATCTATATATTTGTATTGTTGAAGTCATATATATATATATAACAACTGCCATTTTTTCAGAGAAAACATTTCTCAACACTTTTCAAAATATATCAAAATCAAAACAAACTTGGACTTGGAAGATGTGTATAAGCTAATTATTGTCTTATATGTTCATACTCATTTCCAATAAAAAAATACATTTTACATTGAAAATTTTGATGAAATGACCTCTTGGAGAGGAAAAAATGAAATTGTTTAGCCTAGCTAGCGATTTTAAGAATTTCTTAGCAAAATGAGGGATTCATAGTATAAATAATAGACTAGCTAAGGAATTTGATTATATACTCTGCACTTGTAATTCAAACATCATGGTCTGCTGAAATTACTTTACAGCAAGCAAATACTGCATGTTCATTCAGATGTTTATTACTTTCTAGTCATTTACCTATTTTGCCCTTTTTAAGCTTTATTTTTATCTTTCCCATTTTTTGTACCCAAGCCTACATGAAGAGTAAAAAACGCAAAACGCGTTCGACTTTTTTTGGGGCGCAACTCTCTATTTGAAGGTTATTTTTGTAATATCAAAAATAAAATAAAGGAAGAAACATGGATCAAAATTACTCGACGCCACCAGGTGTGTCAAAACGAGCACCAACCAACCAACCATGCAACCATGTACTTCAACAATTGTATCTTTTAATGGTTTTGTAAATTGCAAAAAAAATCAAGTGTTATACAAGATAAATAAACATTAATTTAAAATAAAATTTTCTAATACAGTTATTACTATTTACTGTTAAGTTAAGGTGACAAAAAAAAAGAGATTTTCAACATAACTATTTATAAATAGATGATCATGTTGACAACTTTTTATTACTGATAATTATTTAATTTATGTAATATTTTATTTTAGTTCCTAAGTCATTTTGATGCACATTAATAATTTTTTTTTCTTAAAAAAAAAAACATAAATGGGGTAATGATATATTGAGGTAGAAACAAAACAAACAAACAATCCACTTTACTTATCCATTAATCAATACTATATATTATTTAAATAATAATTAAAAAAAAAAAGACAACGAGGAGGATCCTCTCTTCAACACACTAAGAATGAACAATAGAAACTACCAATTACCCTTTTTCTTTTTCTTTTTAAAATCACAAACCCGTCTTCTGTTCAGCATTGGATATGTTCTTCTTTTAATACAAATGATAGAGACTTGCACTTAGTTTAGGGTGGGCCTTTTACAAAAACGGAAACTTACACGGCTTCTGAAATTAGAATGAAATGTGTGTGTAACCTTTGACCAGAAACAAGGGTGTTTCACATTGATAAATTAATTTTTAGAGTGAAAGATGCAGACAGGACAGTGATACAGGCAAAATGACGTATTACTGACAATTATTTAATTTATGTCATATTTTATTTTAGTTCCTAAGTCATTTTGATGCACACTAATAAACTTTTTTTCTAAAAAAATAAAAAATAAAAAAATGGGATAATGATACATTGAAGTAAAACAAAAAAAACAAACAATTCACTTTACTTTTTCATTAATCAATACTATAAATTATTTAAATAAATAAATAAAAAGACAACGATGAACAATAGAAACTACCAACTACTTTTTTTTTTGTTTTTTTATCACAAACCCATTAAGGTCCTCTGTTCAGCATTGTACATGTTTTTCTTTTAATGCCCCACTTTGTAATTTATACTTGATTAAATGTCTTTTGTTTCGGATTTCAATCAAGATTTGTTTTTATTAAAAATTATTATGCGTGGTTAAGTGGTCAGGAGTCAGAACAGCATTCCACTACCCCATTTGTTGATGATATGTATGATAGACTTAAAGAAACCTTAAACGTTGGCCAGAATATGTATTTGTTATGGAAAATGTAAGTCTAGCTAGATTTTCGAATCTTTGTTGCATCTTTTCTCTTTCATTTGTTTTGTATTTTTTTGCATGCATTTCTTTTGTTAAGGAAATATATATATAATAAATTTGACACTCTTAAAAGAGTTGTGACGCCTAAGAAAGTTGGAGAAAAATATTTTGGTCTAATTTAAAACATCTTCATCATCAAGACCTAGCCATTTTCAAAGAACTACATAAACATTTGGAATAAATTAAAAAAAGAAAGAAAAAGAAAATAGATAATTGTAGAAATCAATCTCAAAGTTTAAACTGCAAGCACAACCTATTCCTCTGCAATGTGCTTGTTAATGTTGTTGGGTTATTCTCTCTACTCTTTAAAATTAGCTACTTTTATAGCAATTTAGGTGTTTTGCTGAACTTGGTTTTTCTAAAATGAAAAAGCTCATCCAATGTGCTTGTTGAATTGACTTTAGATTTGAGTCTAAGAATCGGAGTACGGCCTGAGTGCCCTTGACAAAATTGCGGCGAAAATTCGACTGGTTATTGTTGTTCTTAGAAACATGATGAATGATGATGTTAGTGGCAAGATAGAGATGAGAAAGATAACAATTTGGCTCGTGGTCCATGGGTCAGGCTCGATTGAATTAAGTTGGTCCGACCCAAACTCAGGCTTGACTATTATATGGGTCAGGTCGACCAGCCTCAGAGGCCTGATACTATATTTAATTATATAAATACATAATTAAATATAATTTCAGTTTTAGTTTGAACATTAATTTCAATTGCAGTTATAAATAACTCATTCTCTCTTGTACAATGCAATTGCAGTCTTATTGGATCTTCTTTAAGTGCAACATTTGTTCTCAACAATTATGTTCATTCTAACTATTGCTGTTGAGCCGCTGCTATTTGGATCAATTGTAATGTTTTTGTTATTGTGTTTTTATTTTTTTTTTCTTTTCCTTTCCTTTATTGTAAAAGTGGTGGGTGTGATGAACTCGTGACCTCAAGGTTGACAAGTAATATATCAAACTATTGAACCAAGGAGAAACTTGATTGAATGTGGGTGTCTCAGCTCGCTCTTGAAACTCTTTATGAAAACTGAAAACTATATTTTGCTTGTAAATTTCTTTAGCTTTATATATATATTTTTTTGTTAACTACATTTGTAGATGAGGAATATTAGTTTGAACAATTCTTTTGGGTCTCCAAATCTTTCCATCAATTCTCCTCCTTCTTAGGTACATATAATTTTAGTTTTAGTTTATAAATTTTTTTTTTCTTAACTGCATTTCTTTGCTAGTCATTTTTATCTGCTTCTACGTGCCTTTAAGATGAAATATGGTTTTGAAATTCATGATAATTTATTTAAATAGTTTTGAAATTTATAATTAGTGTTCAAAATTAAAGTGCTTGAAATTTACAAATTTGATGATTATATATGTTTGAAACGTACTCATTTATATTTTTGTTAGTTTTGCAGATCCAAACAATGAACTCAGTTTGGAAAGAAAAAGATTCAAAGAATTAATGCGTATATTTTACACTCTGATTATTATTTTTTTCTTTCTTTTTAACTATATAGATCATGACTAATATGACATGGAATGATTCTTCTGGATTTTCTACCCCTCAGGTAAATATAATCTAAAATATTCATATTTTTTTTTATTCCTCTATTTGATATGTGCATGTTTTGCCTTTTAGAAACAATCATAATTGAAATTTATACTCATGATAAGATTGTATTTGTATTTTATATAAAGAAAAGAATGGTTAGAATCTATGGTATAAATAAAATATAACAAAATACAAAAACAAAAAAACTCTAGAATATATATATTAACAAGAGTTCAAAGGAAACATTTGATCTTTTTAATTAATTGAGCTTTAGGGTTGATTCTTATTATATAAATGATCATATAAAATAAGTTGTAACACGAAAAGTCTCAAAGATGAGACTTATAATTAGTTGAGCTTTAGGTTAATTTTGTTGCGAAATTTATAATTTAGGAGCTTTCTTTACTAGTAGAGGATTTTAGGAACTTGAAAGGACTTTAACACGAAAGTCGTTTTAATTCTGGGCCTATAGTACTTGGACAGAGTAGCCTAGAGGCCTACGAAGATGATAGCTGGACACACAAGCCCATTACTAATTTTTCTGAGTTTATATATATAAATTTTATATTCCTCTCTCCACTGTAAAGACTGGAACCTATAATTTGCATGCATTGCATGGGCAACATCCTCCTTTCCTTTTAAGCTAACAAATTTGCACTTGTCATTTCTTGAAAGAACACATTTAAAAGCCATGGGAAACGATTATCATCAATTCTGATTATACTTAATAGTAATTGGGCAGTGTTGATCTCCATTAGTACCATTTTTTTCCTTTTTGTTAGAAAATACCATTACCTATAATATTAATTATCCCTAGCTACTAAATCATCTTTGAGCCAACCAAGTGTTTAATTATGCTACTTAATCAGCAATCTAGATGAAATATTTTTGTTGGTGGTACAGTCTAAGTGTGTAATGAAATAGAGTAGATTATTTTTGGTATAGGTGATGTAAGTGAATTTTTGCAGGGATCTGCAAATGTTTATTGGCAAGATTTCTCTTTTGGAATTGGAAGAAGAGCTTGTTGACTTAAAAAGAGGTTGAAAACTTGAGGAAAATTGGGTTTCTTGGGACTTACTGGAGCCATAGATATGTATGATCCGCTGATTACCCACTCATTCCAAAAGTTTAAGCTAATAGCGAATGGTGCACAATGCATATCAAAAGAGGTTAACCCCTTAACCTTTGGAAAGGATAGGAGGTACTACCGCATGCACATTTTTGGAGGATTCAAACACTCCATTACGGACCTTATCTTTTTGTTTTGTAGTAGTATTAAGTATTTCGTTAATTGTTGAAATAGATTTGTCCATAAGAATAGATTGTCTAATTAATTTGATCCTATAGATCACAAGTTTCTTTCTACAATGGTTTTCTCGTCAGCTTGAACAATTTACTCGTTATGTTTGACTAGTAGATCATTAAAAATGTACCTATTTCTCCAATGGATTATCACCTTGTTCTAAGGGCTTTGATCCATCCCTTCCCTTAGGCTTTTTCACCCAATAATTTAGAAGAATCCTAATTTTTTTTTTTGTTCTTTGAAATTTTTCCACGTCCTCATTTTCATTCATTTTGTTGCAATTTTGACTATAGTAATCACGCACCCACTTTCTAAGTTAGAAGGATGATGTCAGTTGCAAGATAGAGATGGGAAGGATGACAGTGTTTAAAGGTGGCAATTTATCCCGTGGCCCATGGGTCCGACGCAACTTAATCAAGTTGGCCTGACCCAAACCCGGGCTTGAGTATTATATGGGCCAACCCTGCCCGGTTCCAAAATTTATAGGGCAGGTCCGGGTTCATATGTCAAGACCCAGCCTGACATACACACACACACATATATATATATATATGTATATATAATTTGAAAATTGTTAGCTTGTAAAATATAATTAATTTGTTATAATCTTTCATAAAAGTTTTCGTAATGAATTGTAATATGATAGTGTATAATGTAATATTTTAAAATAAAAATTATTTTATGTAGCTAAATGTATAAAATAATAATATTAGAATTCGTTACAGAAGAAATAAAATGTAAACTATATATAGGATACAAAATTGATATACAAAATAGTAAATCTTTTTACTTTTATTTTATTTTTAATTATTATAAATTTTATTTAATTTGCAATAATAAGTTGGATCATTGCGTTCTTAAAAAAAAGTTGTAACTTTGTAGTAAATAAAATCTCTTTTTAAATAAGATTATTTATTTGTACACAAGTTATAATTAGTAAAATCAATAAATAATATTATTTAATTTATGATTTGTATGTTTTATTTTATTATCAAAATAAATTTATATTGTAATATTTAGATTTTTATATTTAATCATATATAATAAATTCAACTTATATAATTGGCTCAAAAACTCGTATGAGGCTCGGTTCAAAGATCTAGTTTGTTTATTTATGGGGTCGGACTTGGGTAAAGGTTTTTTAATGTCGGCCCAGGCCGGCCTGACCCGATATTTTATAAGGCTCGACACGATTATTCCTAGGCTCGACAGAACCAGGTCGGATTGGCCCGAATGGCTCAAAATGTCACCCCTAGCAATGTTGATATGATTTATGGACAAGGATAGTTTGAAATTTCAAGATAAGGGAGGATATATAATAGCTTGCATGGGTTTAGGAAAAACTGAAACTTAGATTTGACTCTTTATTATCTCCAAAGAAGGGTGGATTAGGCATTGAAGTAAACAACCCTTCAAAATATTTTGAACTGTAAGTAGCGTGCTGGATATTTACATCCATAGAAATAGATTTGTCTAATTAATTTGTGTCGTATTATGTAGATTATATGATCCATGCATTTGTATGGTATGAGCTTATTACTATTATAATCTTTCTCGAGGGAACGATGATAATCTTTCTTGATGTATATCATGTGAATGTTAAACAATTAGATATGATAACTAGATCTCAATGTAGTGTTTATTAACTCTATTTACTACCTCCAAAAACTGTAGGAGGTCAGTAAAAATAATTTATTTTTTTAATTTTTATATATAACCTTTAAATGAAGTAGAAATATAACATCTACTAGAACAAGAAGAAAATTTTGGTTGATTTTAATGGAGCTTAAACTTTTACTACAAATAAAAGTTGGTTTTGAAGTAAAGGTAGAGACTAAGTAGAGTCACTATGCTATCATAGACTGAAGTTATTTAAATTTATTTTTACATCCACATATGGCCCGATCATCCAATGTATGTGAAATTAAAGTGAAATGGGCTTGACTCGAAATTTTATTAGCAATGCGAAGTATATAATCATTTGTAGTTCATGAAAAACTAATTGAACTTTCTTTTTTAATTGTATAGATGAGTGATATGACAAGGAATAATTCTTCTCGATTTTCTAGTTTTGGCATCGGTATTCCTCGTGCGCAGGTAAACAATTTTAAATTTTTGTTATCTTTTACAAGTATGTTGTCCTTTTATTAAATATGCTTATTTTCTTATGCATTTATAAATAATTGAAAAAAATCTCAAAGATTATTCTTTTTCAAATGTTCAAATTTTTAGAGTACTAAATAAAAGGTATTACCTATTTGATTTGTTAGAGAATAAACCCAAGAAATTACAAACACACACAAAGAGAAAACACGAAGACAAGATATTTAACGTGGTTCAGAAAGAAATTCCTACATCTACGGAGTGCACCAACACACAATCCATTATCAATGAAGGTTTCCAATAAGAAGCCACTTTGTGAGCTCTCTCTCACAACTCTCACCACACCCTCAATCTCATCTCATCTCATCTCGTCTCACCTCACACAAACCCTAATTATAATTAGGTTTATATACTAATTCTACATGAGGGTACAATTGTAATTTCATACATAAAATAGTAAAATACTTCATAATATAACAATCTTTCACTTAAAGACCAAATAATTATTTTAAGCTTCACACTCTAACATTCTCCCACTTGAAGACTAAAACACTTGTAAACATTCGTCTTCAATGGCTAGTAGAACTAGTGCACTCATAAGCCATGTCTTCAACCTTGAAGACCAACCGAAGGTGCGCACAACTCCAGTTTCTATAGTAAATGCTTTGTTCAATACATCAGTTGGATTCTTGCTACCTTGAATATTCCCCAGTGTCAGCACTCCATCATCAAGCAATGACCTAATGAAATGATACTGTAGTCCAATGTGCTTGGTCCTGGAATGAAAAGATGAATTTCCGACTAAGTATATCACACTTTGACTATCACTGTGCAAGACATTCACCACCGGCTTGAATCCCAACTATCATGACCCCCTCTGTAGGGTGACATCATGATCGACATAGAATATCATATATATCGTACTTAAATGTATATAATACCCTGTCAGCATCTTCTTTTAAGAAAATACACAAAAATTCACTCAAAATTTTCACCAGAACCTCCCCATAAATCTGAGGTTCCCCATATACCTGATAATCTCATCAAGTCCATAATTTCAATACACAATAAAAGTCATTATTCTCCACATAACCCATTCAATTCCATAATACCCAAACATCTATGATATCAAACCATATATCAAACCATATTCTCACATATTCCATACTCTTCTAATATCATTTATAAACCTTCAGTACATTTCAAAGTCTCAAAACATTTACATATGACACTTTCGTTCATGTACAACTCACTAACCATTTCCATATACTCATAAGACTTCTATTAATTCATAACGTCTCATATCCATTTATACATATATAATCCCTACTACAATTACACATGTTAGTAGTGTTATATACATATACATATTCAAAATAAAAAATCATATACCTATCTCTTGCACACACACATACTTACATTAGCAAACAAACAAGCTCATATCACTTTTCTAGAGCCTTGCTTTTGCCTTTGTAATCAACACCTGTAATAAAAAATGAGTGGGGTGAGCTACAACAAGTTCAGTGAGTAATCTAGTAATAACATTATGTATGCATTCATAAGAAAACATGACATTTAAACAACATCATAAACCTGATATACAATACTCATGTAAATAACCATACATGATTCACATACATTTTTTGTTTTTCGCCACTCTATACTTATACATATCATACAATGCATAAATAGCAATTCTTCACCCTCAGGTATGTAAGCGAGTATGTATCCCTATTATGCATTTATAGGGAGAACCCGACTTATCAAACCATCATCTCAATCATTCCAAGGCCTAGTCTACAAACTTTTCTCAATGGAATTAATCATATATTTTCCTTACATCAGCTAAGTCTAAGTATATTCGATATTCAAATCAAAGTTTTAATGCATTCGAGAAGTAAAACAAGCAAAACAATCATATATGCTAACATTTCATAAAACAAGGGTTTATATATATTATAATGTCATACATAAAACCAAAATAGAAATACTTACAAAGATACAAGATTTTGACCAATTCTTAGCCAATTTTTTAAACTCTTGGCTGTCACAATTCCAACAGTACAAACACCTCAATTGTGTGCATCACTAATCCAAGAATTCACTAATTCTTCCTTCCAATCTTTGCAATTTAGCATTGCCAAATGAATCCATTCATACCATGATTAATAATCCCCAATTTGCCCAATTATACTAGACAACATGCCACACCATGGGAAAACCTAAATTATCATAATCCATTTAAGCATGCCAAAATATTCAACATAGGTCACATGCACTCTCATAGCACAATCATAAGTCAAAATCTATGGCTAGGTCACTAAGTATGGAACTTCATCAATTTCACCATGGAAATTGGGGGAAAAGCTTTCATTGAGCTCAAATCTATACTAGGAATCTATTTCCATACGTACCAAACGTTTCGATTCTTAGGGTTTTCATGAAAACCCTAACCTTATGCAACATAAAAAAACGTGGTCAAGTGCTTGGAAAACACACATTGGGCATAGCTAAAGGTCAAAAACACTCATTCATGCTATTTCCTAGCCAATTTGGGCGCATACACACGAAGCCCTAACTTGGGTTTACCCAAATCTGTGAGCCATAGAAAAAACTACACCATTAGAAAGCTTGCTCTTACTTTCAATGGTGTTTTCTTGGAAAGAAATGGAGAAAAATACTTATTTTGGGTTGATTTGGTGAAGAAACCCCCTTTGCAACCCTAGGTTCTCCTCTCCCCTTTCTCTCCTTCATTCTTCGTCCAAATGAGTGAAATAACAACTTTTCCTTTATTATTTGGTGTGTGAAATGGGCCACTTTTCACTTAAAAATTGCCCAGATTCGTGAGGAACGCGCTTCTCCTTTTTTTGAGTGAATTATGCTCTTTGTCTGCACAAGGAGTGCGTTTTTCTCTTGTCCAAAATACTAAATCTAAACTTTTCCGCTACACGCTCAATACACATCGAAATTTCGCGTATAATAGGTCGTTTTCTATGTAAAAACGTGTTCCAAACTCATTTTTAATATCTCCAAGTCCGTTTGAGACACCCCTCATAAAGTTATAATTGAATCAACATAAAATTATACTATCTTCAAACAAAATACGAGTATAGTACACACCGAATATGTACACAAACATCTAGAGTTAGGCATTCTACGTCACCATGACATCATATGAGAATGTGAGTCATTACACCAACTTTGCAAACAAACCTTGTAACCAAATCAACTCCTTACTAACTTCTATAACAACCACATACTCTGCTTCAGTTGTACATAAGGCCACAATTTTCTGCAACTGAAAAACCCAACTAATGGTTGTAGTACCCAATGTGAACACATACCCTATAGTGCTCCTCGTGTGATCCCCCTCACCTATGAAATCAGCATCTACAAAGCCTTGTAACTTCAAGTCGCCTCTACTGAAACATAGACATTTTTTACTAGTACCTCGTAGATACCTAAGTATCCACTTAACTACTTCCTAATGTTATTTGCCTGGATCTAACATAAATCAAGCTCCCACTGCATGTGCAATATTTGGTCTAGTACAAATCATAGCATACATCAAGCTCCCAATAACTGAAGCATATGAAACTTCAGCCATGTAGACTTTCTCCTCATCTGACTGTGGATTTTGCTCCTTAGATAATCTAAATTAGCAAGCGATGTTCTCACGGGCTTAGCATTAATCATGCTAAACCTCTGGAGTATCTTACGAACATACTCTGCATGAGATAACTACAAAGTACCCATTTGTTTGTCTCTACTAATCCTCATCCAAAGTATTTGTTTTGCTGCACCCAAGTCTTTCATCTCAAATTCACTAAATAATTGTTTCTTCAATTTGTTGATCTCCTCCAAATCTGCACCAGCTACTAACATATCATTAACATAAAGTAATAGGATGACGAAATTGAAACCAATTTACTTGGAGTAACAACAATAGTCTGCATTGCATTACAAGAAGCCATGTTTCTGTATGAAACCATCAAACTTATTATACCATTGTTTTGGAGCCTGTTTTAAGCCATAAATGCTTTTGGTTAACATACAAACTAGATTTTCTTTTACAGCCACTGCAAAGCCTTTTGGTTGCTTCATGTATATCCCCTCTTCCAAATCATCATGGAGAAAAATAGTTTTCACATCTAATTGCTCAAGATGTAAATCCTCTGCTGCCACAATGCTCAAAACTGAGCGAATTGTACTCAACTTCACAACTCGAAAGAATATGTATGTGTAGTCAATGTCTTCTTTCTGCTGAAAGTCTTTGACCACCAACCTGGCATTATACCTCTTGGAGCCATCATGCTCCTCTTTAATCTGGTAAACCCACTTGTTATAAAGAGCCTTTTTACCCTCTGGTAACTCTACCAACTCCCAAGTCTTGTTAAAGGCAAGGGGTTTCATTTCATCCTCCACTGCAAGCTTCCACTTGCTAGCATCCATAACCTGGCATGCTTCATCATAACATTTTGGTTCTCTTCCATCTGTAAGCAACAAATAACTCAAATATTTTTTGTTTGGTACATGTGGCCTGCTAGATCTCCTCAAAACAACACCTGAACCCTGTGAAGAACCAACATCCTGTGTTTTAGGTTCTTTGCCTGAAACATTTGGGACAACATTAGGCTCAAAAAAATTAGGTTCATGTTCTGGTTGCACCAAACTAGATGATTATGTTGTGTCTTTGTCTTTATACATAAACTTCTTATTAAAGATGACATCTCTTGTGGCGACCCCGTACCCCGGACCACCAATCCCGCAGGGAATGGCGTGCGAAATGCCGCGATGGGACACCCGCGTAGGCATCTACGACCACTCCTCAACTCCCGTGAGGTGGTTGAGACCCTACGAGCCTTATCTCAAACAACGACATAATATCAAAAGGTATTAAACAAAACTACCAACCGTATTAATCATCCAAGACAAGAGATAATCCATAAAAATGAACCATAAATAAAATCATAATCCCTACAGTCCATTAAAATTGGCATACACGTAATGCCCAAAATTGTGGGTACAAATAAAAACCGTCATATGCCCACATGGTCTATCTAACAAGTCCCAACTCACCCATACTACAATGTGGTAAGTGTTCTAATTACATAATCCAAAATATAATACTTCATAATTTAAAACACAGTTCAATCAAAAGGCCTCTCAACTCACATCGAGGCCTTGGATTCTCTCGCAGGCAAGGCCCTTAAGATATGACTACTCCTTTGCCCTTATTCGGGACAGAAGGACCTGAAAGAGGAAAATGAGGGTGAGCCAACGGTGCCCAGTGAATAGAATTCAAATATGCTATCAATACTCATCAATAAATATCCTGTATGCATGTCAATGTGTAGCATGATTAAAAGCTCAGAACATATAGATATCAAGCATTTATAATAAGTTCGATGGAAGTAAAAGCTTATCAATTTGGATCCACATTCCACATGCATTGGGGTTATTAGTGCACGTCTATTTTACCGTACCGTTGACCCCAATCATGTTTATTTGGGGTTACTAGTGCACGTCTATTTCACCATACCGTTGACCCCAATCATTTCCTTTTTAAAACCCTCATATGATATGGTTAAGTCCTCCTATTAGCCAGATAGATGGGCCCAACCAAAGTTATAAGGTTTTCTGAAATCAATGCCTCATTCTAAACATTAGAACACATTCATGCTTTCAACATACAATATATATAAGTGATATGATGACATAAAAAATATAATCATAAATGAAGTCTACTCACAACCAAGCCTCGCGAGAGTATTTAACCACACACGACCACCAAACCGAATCAACCCAATCAAGATCCTAAAACATTCATCAATATCCTACCATACATCAGTTTTTATGCTCAATCACATAGACATTACACATTAACCCTAAATCAGCCGACATATAGACAATAGGCCTAAATCCCATCTAATCCCATCATTCAACTCAAATCACATGACTTAGGCCTCTAATGCATAGTTCTCATTCATAAACCATTCTATTAATCAAAAATACTGATTTTCAATTCCTTAGGCATAAACATGCCCAAATTGGGTCACTTGATCACAAGTAGGCCTAACCCATGATATGGTCACAACCACCAAATCAGTAGCATAATCAACCATAATCATGCTTAATTAAACATAAGTTGCATCAATTTAATAATTCTAGGCCAAAAGCATCAAAAGCCCCAAAATATGAAAATTTTCATACTTAGGCCATATTGCCGATTTACACTAGGTCACCATGTTCAGCCATGTATATCACTGATTTTGCATCATGGGTTCATCAACAATGGCAACTAGGTCAACATAGTTGACATGCAAGCTATTTGGAAAGGTCTAAGTTCATATTCTAAATTTAGGGTCTAATACAAGCAACCCTACCAATTCTTCATTTAATATTCTGTTCAGATGTATCAATATACCAACAGAAATATCTTATCACAAAATCAACCATACATATTGAAGTATGTGAAGAAATAAACCTTCTATCCAAATATCAACCTAATCCAACGGTGGACCGAAAAGATAACTATCTTTGATGAACAAATCTTAATTAGATATTTTAAAACTTAAATCATGGCGGTTGGGTTCTTTAAACAAACATTCTTTTTCATGTATCACAAATATAAAATTTCTAAAGAAGCATATTAAATTATATGAATGAACTTACTATAAGTCATTCAAAGTCCAACATTATTAATCCCAATGAATTAGTGAACATTAACTTTATGTGCATAATCAAAAAATTATTTCACCAATTGAAATAATTGTTCACAAAAGACCAAAGAACTACAGGTTTGAGCTAATCAGTCTCATCTTATCCACATGATCCTTATACAAAATAGTCGGCAATTCTTTGGTCATAGGATCTGTTGACATGAGATGAGTCCTTATATGCTCAATTACAATTGCACATGCCTTAATGTGTTCTCTTACAACTAAGTACTTTATGTCGATATGTTTACTGAGACTGCCACTTTTGTTATTCTTTAAAAAGAAAACTGCAGTCGAGTTATCACAATTAATCTTTATTGGCCTTTCTATAAAATCGGCAATTCGTAGATTTGATATATAATTTCTCAACCATATTGCCTGTATTGTAGTTTCATAACATCCAATGAATTATGCCTCCATAGTTGTAACATCCCGTAGTTTTAATTAAATACAAACGTTAAATTACGCGTATATCGAAATGTATAATACATATATTTTATACGTATAAGCCAAATATATGCGTGTATGATTAGTAAATAAATAAAATTATTAAATGGAGATGATACATATGGGATCATCTTATATGGGTGCTTACAAGTGAAAAAAAAAATGAAGTTTAATTAAATTGATTAATTTATGAGGTTGAAAATATGTAGACTGGAGTATGATGTAATGAATTAATGAATAATATGATTTAATGCATGAAAGTTAAATATTAAGATGGAAAAGTTGCTTTATTAAGTAGATTGTATTATTAAATGTCATACTATCATTAGATTATAAGTTGATATTAGTATAAGATGATATAAATGACATTGATATTATAAAATATTATAAACTATTATAATATACCATTATTTCACTTATCTCATTCTCGCATGCAACTGCCTCACCAACCTTTTAAAAAAACTCTGTCAGGTCGAGAGAAACACGCTTCTTCTTCCTAGGAGCCCGCTTCTGCGCTGCCCATAAACCACTTTTTCTTTATTTCCCGTGAAGAACGTGCTTCTTTGAGAAAATTTCAAAAAACACACTATAGGGAATCTACCACTGAAGCGCGCTTCTCCAAATCCAAGGTGAAATTTTTTCCAAGTGTTGGTTTTCCAAAATTACAACTAAGGTCTCAAAGCCCCAATTAATTAAAAATTACACATTCATCCTCATTAAGGCCAATATATGTATATACACATACAAATACAATTGACAATACATATAAGTCAACAAACACAGTTGACTCAAATGTATGGGGTGTTACATTTCTTTTATGGGAAGATTGTTGGTTAGGCAACAACTCTTTGTTTGATCTGTTCCCTAGATTATATCATGCTTCATTGAAACCTTTAGATTCCTTCCTATCTAACAGTGGGACAACAACCTAATATTCCTCCTTGCTATCATTACTGAGCTCAACTCAACTAATGTTGGGTAATGATAGGTTTACTAGGGCACCGAACTCCTCAGGCTCATTCTCATGACGTTCCACTCCGTCTGGCTCCTTTGATATAGAAAACTCATGTACATTCTAAAGTAAAAGTATTTGGGTGGATTTTGCTCCATAATAAGCTCAATTTTTGAGATGTCTTTTCAAAAAAGGTTCCCGGACGTTGCACTTTCACTTTATTGTTGCCCTTTATGCTTTCAATGATGAATATGATCTTGATGCATGACGTGATAGGAAAGACAATAAACACATTTATCTATACTCGTTGGTTCTTGAGAATACCAAAGAGAAAAAAATGCACAAATTCTAAAAAAAACTCAATATTATTCAATCTCTATTTCAATAATGCGTACAAGGGTCTTAAATTGGCGAAATCTAAGAAAAAACTCCTAATTCGACTCAAATACTAAAATAGTAACAATTAGGTTTCTAAACAGACTCGAATATTAATTTTCTAATTCAACAAAAATACTAGTTTTCTAATTTAAAAAATACTAAAAATAAAAATTATTAAAATTAATAAATTATCCTAAAATAATAATTTGAGATTTTCACTAACTCTAACTCTTAGAGCATTGCATCAGATTCTCATGTGTTTTTTAGATACAAGTTTACATTGTCCCTATGGATGGAATTGCAAGTAAGGATTGGAGATAACTTCATTTTTTAATTAATTAATTTATTTTGTGTTGTATTGAGTTGTTTGAGTTCTTATGGCACTCATCTTCACTTGCATCATCTTTTGTTGCTTATTAATATATTTTCTTCTGCTGTGTATTGACAAAAAAAAATTAATTTCTTTTAAATATTAAAATATAAATTAATAATTTCCTCGAAAAAATATCAATTAATGATAATTAAGTTTTTTGTTCTAAAATATTAAAAATCATAAGTTAACTATGACACTCAATTCTTTGACATTAAAATAATATTTATTTTTCAGTTTTCATATGTTATTAACTTATTAAAATATTTGAGCATTTATAACATAGCGTATCCTATTAACAATATCATTTAAAATGCTATAATATATATTACTGAAGGTTTTTTTTCTTTTAAAAATGTTAAATTTAACTTCAATTTTTTAACTGTTTTATATGCCTTTGGCATCGTTTTTAAATTCAGTTTTTCTGTATTTAAAAATAAAAAGTGGAACAAGTTATGAAAAACTTGTTTGGTTAGTTGTGATTTAAAAGCATTTTTAGAAAAAAGTTAAAAAAAGGGTTGTTTTTAGAAAACATAAAAAAAGTTATTTTTTGAGTTTTTCTTTTGATTGGTTTATAATTAATGGGACCCACATAAGGTTTTTTTGCACTAGATTTGTGAGAAATTTTGGTACAACCAAAATGATGCATCTATAATATATCTCATTGATGCATCTATATTTATAAATGTTCGTTCAATGACATACATATTTTATAAATGTATTTATGAAGATTACTGTGACCCTTTTGTTTCCCAACCCCATAAAAGTTGACAATACAAATGTGTTCTAAAACAGCAAAATGATAATAATTGTGCATGGAATAAAATAGTAGAAAAAAATAACTATTTATATTGGTAAAATAGCCGAAGGTGGAGAAGTACATGAAGAGTCTTACAGTATAAGTTGATTTTCTAGGAATCTTAGCCTAGTAAATTTTATTTTTTTAGTTACCCACTTACTCTTTCTTTTTAAACTTTTAATGCATCTAAAATACCTTTTCCTTCCTTTTATGCATGCATGTGTAACATTATGACCCATATTTGTTGACCGTGCCTTTTTTCACTTTAAATTTTAATTGTTGTTCTATAACATCAATTGCATTCATGTGGTAGTGTTTTTTTTTTTTTTTAAAAAAAAAGAAATGCATGGGGTAGTTACATGACTATAAACAACGAGGGCAGTTTTACATATGTTTCATTAGCCCCGACTAGATTTTCAAAAAACAGTAATGTAATAAATGTAGCATTTTGGCCTCAATTGATTTTTTTTTTTTTTTTTAAGTTTTTGAAGGTTGTATGGTTCGCGGCTGATTTTTCATTAGAATCGGAGTCAGCATTAATTAAATTGCTTAATTTGAACAACCAATAAATAACTTTATGGACTGATAATCTCAAGTCCTCTGACATGGTAATATCTTTTTGTTTTGATTTTCAAGGCTAGTTCAAGAAATTGACTATTTTTGGGCTTCCGCGTTTGCCATGTACAAAATACACGTTTGCCTTTTATAATTAACCTCAAAGAGAAGCTTGTTCTTGAGCATTCATAGAAATGAAGAAGCATCAGGATTAATAAAAGATGACCTTGTAATACAAGTTTAGGACCATATAGTCAAATTAATTTTAATTTGTTTGATGATTGGAAGAAATCAATCAAATTAAAATGGATTTAAAAAGTATTTTTCTTGTATTATAGTTAACAATTAGTCATTTTCACCATGTATAGAATTAAAAACCTCCATATTCCTCTTCCTACGCTACATTTCTTATTTAATTAAGAGTACAATTTTTTATTTATATTATAGATATATATATATATATATATATATACATAGAAAAAAATGATTTGTGTATGCTAGGTGCCAACACAATTTGTTGACTATGACACTCAGTTTCGTTCGATGTTTTATAGATGTATATATATTGTACAATATCTCCAAATCCATACACATCCCTCAACACATCCAACGGAGGCTGGGTGCCAGTGTCGGTAAATGGCATTGACACCGAATTCACTCTATTAACAAAAAATAGAGTTGGGTGTCATCGTTGAAACATGACATCAGCACACAACGTATAAGAAATATTTTTAATTTGAAAAATTATGCTTGTTTTGGAATGAATTTTCATTTTTAAATTTTTAGCAAAAACCCTGTTTGATAATTTTTTTAAAAAAATAAAATAAAATAAAAATTTTGATAGATGATGAATTGGCAATTCATGTAGTCAATTTGAAATAATTAGAATAAGATTTTATTGTTATTGTTGTTATGGGTAAGTGGGGTTAAGCATTGCAAATTGGTGTGTTTCAACTTAATTAAAGCTCCTTTTTTATTTATTTTTTTGGGTAAATGGTGGTCTTGATCTCACGTGATTTTCTTGTAATTAATTAATTAATTGCTCTGAATTAAATTAATTATTCAGAATATATTGAATAAATTGTTCTTATGGGTACACGTCTCTATCTCTATGAGTTCTTGGGGAAATTTTTATTTTGTTAGGCCAACTACTAGTAACTTACTTATGACTATGATTGGAACTATGAAAATTCCATCTTCACATCTCAAATGGGCTATTTGAACTGATTTCTTCTTGATTTAATTAACTTTGCTTTCATTGGTAAATATTTTTTTTAATAGAAAAAAGAGGAATATGCTAATTATAAAGAAGTTACGTCTTATTTGTTTGATTAAATATTTAGAACAAGAGATTTTTTTTAATGTTTCTTTCAATTTACATGGGTGACATCAATTTATATTTGCTGTTTTATTGCTTATATTCTCTACATATATTATTATTAATTTTTTACATACATACATACATACATATATATATATATATATATATATATATATATATATATATATATAAATGTTGGATTAGACCTAATTAAGAAGCTGTGCTCCACTAACTTAAAACCGGCCATAAATTACGTGGATTCGTATGTAATTCTATGATCATAATAATTCAATACCCATTTTAAGTTAGCATTTGTTCTATGTAAAACTCACTCTATTAACCTATTGTGTGCATCTTTCTACTGCTCATTTGGTCTCAACTGACATTTCTTCTAAGTGTTTGTTTGAAGGTTTTATTATTATTGGGCGGACCTATCCAAATTGTTCTCTAGCATTAAACTGTTTGATTAAGCTGTTTCATGAGTAGTTTTATTTTAAGCATTGACTATTTTTGTTTTGTTCTTCATACGGAGGTGAAAACTGTATCACGTGCAAACCAAGCTTCAAAACATTTTTCAGAGTCACAGCATTAGCCGGCAATCACCTTTGGGCCTTCTATTCTGTTCAGCCTTTGCCTTTTATAATAAACGTGTTTTCCTTTTATAATATATATAAATGAGGGTGTAAAGCCCATCACCATTAAGTAATCACCCTCTGTCATGCACTCTGATATGGCAATCCGACCATATATATGATAAGCCAGGTTACTTATATCCTCCTCTCTTTTTCACCCTCTCTCTCATGCACTCTGAAAAGCACACTAGCAGAAGGCCATCTTCTTGTTCCTCCTTCCAGATTCACACATCATCCATTATCCATAACCCCCAGAAGCCTCATCTGGGTACGCCCTTTTTATATTGTCATGATTTTTCTTTCTGGTTCTTTTGTTTTTGTGGGTTTGAGAGCATTTTGATGTTCTTAGCATTGTGAGATTTTGTGAAGAAAAAGTGTATGTTTTTTGCTGAATTTCAGTTTTAGTTTATAATTTTTTTTTTCTTAACTGCATTTTTTGCTATTCATATTTATTTTTTTCTTTCATCATTTTGCATTTTCAGTAAAATGTTGGAACTGGGTTTGGCTGAGTTGTCGCATTTGTTCTGGGCTAGTGGAAGAATCATTATTGGTGATTTTTCTTTCTAGTTCTTTTGTTTTTGTGGGTTTGAGAGCATTTTGATGTTCTTAGAATTGTGAATTGTTGTGAAGAAAAAGTGTATGTTTTTTGCTGAATTTCAGTTTTAGTTTATAATTTTTTTTTCTTAACTGCATTTTTTGCTATTCATATTTATTTTTTTCTTTCATCATTTTGCATTTTCAGTAAAATGTTGGAACTGGGTTTGGCTGAGTTGTCGCATTTGTTCTGGGCTAGTGGAAGAATCATTATTGATGATTTTTCTTTCTGGTTCTTTTGTTTTTGTGGGTTTGAGAGCATTTTGATGTTCTTAGAATTGTGAATTTTTGTGAAGAAAAAGTGTATGTTTTTTGCTGAATTTCAGTTTTAGTTTATAATTTTTTTTTTCTTAACTGCATTTTTTGCTATTCATATTTATTTTTTTCTTTCATCATTTTGCATTTTCAGTAAAATGTTGGAACTGGGTTTGGCTGAGCTGTCGCATTTGTTCTGGGCTAGAGGAAGAATCATTATTGATGATTTTTCTTTCTGGTTCTTTTGTTTTTGTGGGTTTGAGAGCATTTTGATGTTCTTAGAATTGTGAGTTTTTGTGAAGAAAAAGTGTATGTTTTTTGCTGAATTTCAGTTTTAGTTTATAATTTTTTTTTTCTTAACTGCATTTTTTGCTATTCATATTTATTTTTTTCTTTCATCATTTTGCATTTTCAGTAAAATGTTGGAACTGGGTTTGGCTGAGTTGTCGCATTTGTTCTGGGCTAGTGGAAGAATCATTATTGATGATTTTTCTTTCTGGTTCTTTTGTTTTTGTAGGTTTGAGAGCATTTTGATGTTCTTAGAATTGTGAATTTTTGTGAAGAAAAAGTGTATGTTTTTTGCTGAATTTTAGTGGGTTTAGCTGTTTACTCCTTTTTTTTTTTTTTAATAATCTGGATATGCGTTGATTAATGGTTTTATGATTGGTGATTTTGGTTTTGGAACTAGGGTTTTTTTTTTTTTTTTTTTAAACTCTGATTGTTGGGTTGGGCTGATTCTGGTTTAGCTTATCTAAGTTATTGATTTTAGTTTTTTTTCTTCTACTTGAAGTTATTCATTAGTAGTTGGAATTGTTTGGGGTGACTCTTTTCAGATGATTAAGGAGAAGCCTTCTTGAGTTCATTGAAAATATGAAGAGCTCAGTTAACCCTCACCACCCTTCTTTTCTGTTTTTTAATTAAATTGAAGTATGATTAGCTGAACCCTGAAACTGAAAACCCTTCTGTTTAAGTGTATTCCAGATGTTTTAAGTTCAAATATGCAGTTTGAATGTTGTTTTATGAGTTTCAAAAGAGTGCTTTTCATGTGTTTATGAAGTTCTTTCACTGGAAGTTTGCCAGACACCCAATATTTATTTGGTGGTATTGTTTCCTTTTTTCATGGGTTATGACCATATATTTATAAATATTTATATCATAGCATATGATAATTTTTTGGATTTTAGGCTTTGCCCAGGTTCCACACCCTTGTATGTATTAGTAACCTGTAGACCAAATGTTTATTTGGTGGTATTATTTTCCTTTTTAATCTGTTATATCTATATATTTATAAATGATTATATTATAGCATGATAGTTTAATTGATTTCAAGTTTTGCCTGGGTTCCATATTTACTATTTTTCTTCGTCAATCTCAAGCTGGCTTGTGCCTCAGTTTTTGCATTTAAATTAGTCAGAAGTGTATGTTTCCACTGCTTCACATTTCAAACATCAACTATTTCTGATCATTCTTTAAAAAAATTTCTTTGCATTTAAATTAGTCTCAGCTCCTGAAACTCCATGAAAACTGAAAACTATATTTTGATTGTAAATTTCTTTAGCTTTATAAAATTTTTTTTGTTAACTGCATTTGTAGATGAACTCAGTTTATATGTTTGAAACGTAATCGTTTATGTTTTTGTTAGTTTTGCAGATCCAAACAATGAACTCAGTTTGGAAAAAAAAAGATTCAAAGAATTTTCCACTCTGATTATTATTTTTTTCTTTCTTTTTAACTATATAGATCATGACTAATATGACGTGGAATGATTCTTCTGGATTTTCTACCCCTCAGGTAAATATAATCTAAAATATTCATATTTCTTTTTATTCCTTTATTTGATACGTGCATGTTTTGCCTTTTAGAAACAATCATAATTGAAATTTATACTCATGATCAGATTGTATTTGTATTTTATATAAAGAATATAATGGTTAGAATCTATGGTATAAATAAAATATAACAAAAAAAAAAAACTCTAGAATATATATATTAACAAGAGTTCAAAGGAAACATTTGATCTTTTTAATTAATTGAGCTTTAGGGCTGATTCTTATTATATAAATGATCATATAAAATAACTTGTAACAGTAAAAAAAACTCTAGAAAATATATTAATAAGAGTTCAAAGAAAACATTTGATTATTATAGGTTGAACTTTAGTGCTGATTCTTATTATATAAAGAAGGTTTTAATTATTTAGTTTCTAAAAAATCAGTGATAAATTTATTTCTAGAATAAATAATACAAAAAAAGAAAGAAGATAAAGCTTTATGATCAGCATCTCCTATACATATCGCCGACACACCACTGCTAGCTTGTACTTCTTTTTCTTTTATAAGGATAGGAAGCCAAAATCGATGAACCAACTGCATGTTACAAAAATCAAAGTTAAATACGCGTTAACCAACCGCGTATGGTTCCAAAAGTCCCTTTGTTTTCATAAATATAAATGGAAAGAATGACTTGCTCAAACCCTCTTCTTATCGCATTCTATCTATATACTTGCATTGTTAAAGTCATATATATATATATAACAACTGCCATTTTTTCGTAGAAAACATTTATATATCAAAATAAAAATAAACTTCTCAAAATATATCAAAATCAAAACAAACTTGAACTTGGAAGATGTGTAAAAGCTAATTATTGTCTTATATGTTCATACTCATTTCCAATAAAAAAACACATTTTACATTAGAAAATTTGTTGAAATGACCTCTAAGAGAGGGAAAAAATGAAATTGTTTAACCTAGCTGGCGATTTTAAGAATTTCTTAGCAAAATGAGGGATTCATAGTATAAATAATAGTCTGGCTAAGGGATTTGATTATATACTCTGCACTTGTAATTCAAACATCATGCCCTGCTGGAATTACTTTACTGCAAGCAAATACTGTATGTGCATTCAGATGTTTATTACTTTATAGTCATTTACCTATTTTGCCCTTCTTAAGCTTTATTTTTATCTTTCCCATTTTTGTACCCAAGCCTACGTGGAGAGTAACCACATCAACAACTCTCCTCTTATGCTAAAAAACAAAAATGGCAAAACCGGAAAAGACAAAAACGCGTTCGGCATTTTTTTTGGGGCAAAATAAGGCAACTCTCTCTTTGAAGGTTATTTTTGTAATATCAAAAATAAAATAAATGAAGAAACATGGATCAAAATTACTCGGCGCCACCAGGTGTGCCAAAATGAGCACCGACCAACCAACCGTGTAACCATGTACTTCAACAATGGTATCTTTTAATGCTTTTGTAGATTGCAAAAAAAAATCAAGTATTGTACAGGATAAATAGACATTAATTTAAAATAAAATTTTCTAATACAGTTATTATTATTTACTGTTAAGTTAAGATGACAAAAAAAGAGAAATTTTTAACCTGACTATTGACAAATAGATGGTCATGTTGACAATATTTTATTACTGATAATTATTTAATTTATGTTATATTTTATTTTATTTTCTAAGTCATTTTGATGCACATTAATAATTTTTTTTTCTAAAAAAAAAAGCATAAATGGGATAATGATATCTTGAAGTAGAAACAAAACAAACAAACAATCCACTTGACTTATCCATTAATCAATACTATAAATTATTTAAATAATAATAAAAAAAAGACAACTCGAGGAGGATCCTCTCTTCAACACACTAAGAATGAACAATAGAAACTACCAATTACCCTTTTTTTTTTTTTTAAATCACAAACCCATTTAAGTCTTCTGTTCAGCATTGTACACGTTCTTCTTTTAATACAAATGATAGAGACTTGTACTTAGTTTAGGGTGGGCCTTTTACAAAAACGGAAACTTACATGGCTTAGGCAAAGACGATAAGTTGACGAAAAGCTGGAAATTGGAATGAAATGGGTGCGTAACCTTTGACCGGAAACAATGGTGTTTCACATTGATAAATTAATTTTGAGAGTGGAAGACGAAGACATGACAGTGATATAGGCAAAATACCATATAAGATTCTTTAGTAAATATAAGAGAAGAAAGCTTCCCTTGCTTCCCCTGCTGATAAGGTTATTTGATATTTATTGAAGGAAAGAATTGTCTGATGAAATTTTACTAGAAATTCCCTTGTTGTATTGAATTTGTTGAGAGGGAGAGAGTGAGTGAGCGAGTGCTCATAGAATTCTGATAAAAATACTCCAGAAATTCGTTGGTTTATTGCTGGGATGAAGCAAGAGGAGATTGTTGCATATAAGAGTTAGAATTTTTTTTTTACTCAAACTCTAGTTTCAAGGTTTCTCTAATTCTAATTTTGTTCTTGGCAAAATGACGGGGAGGGTGTAGAAGTTTTTCTTGTAGGTGAATAACCTTCATTTGGCAGATGCTAAGTTTGAATACTCTGAATATAAGAATGTGCAAATATGCAAATTTAAGTCATTGATTGTACTTGGGTGAGAATCGTTAGGGTGACATGTTGTCCTGTGAATTTCAAGAGGTCGCCTTGTTGATTCAGAAGCTTTTTAGAGTGAAAGATGCAGACGTGACAGTGATATAGGCAAAATGCCGTATAAAATTTCTCAGTAAATGTAAGAGGAGAAAGCTTTCTCCTGCCGATAAGGTTATTTGATACTTATTCAAGGGGAGAATTGCCTGATGAAATTTTATTAGAAATTCCCTTGTTGTATTGAATTTGTTGAGAGAGAGAGAGTGAGTGAGCGAGTGCTCATTAACTGCATTTGTAGATGAGGAATATTAGTTTGAACAATTCTTTGGGGTCTCCAAATCTTTTCATCAATTCTCGTCCTTCTTAGGTACATATAATTTCAATTTTAGTTTATAATTTTTTTTTCTTAACTGCATTTTTTTGCTAGCTGCTTCTATGTGCCTTTAAGATGAAATATGATTTTGAAATTCATGATAATTTATTTAAATAGTTTTGAAATTTATAATTCGTGTTCAAAATTAAAGTGCTTGAAATTTACAAATTCGATGATTATATATGTTTGAAACGTACTCGTTTATATTTTTGTTAGTTTTGCATATCCAAACAATGAACTCAGTTTGAAAAGAGAAAGATTAAAAGAATTAATGTGTATATTTTACACCCTGATTATTATTTTTTCTTTCTTTTTAACTATATAGATCATGACTAATATGACGTGGAATGATTCTTCTGGATTTTCTACCCCTCAGGTAAATATAATCTAAAATATTTATATTTTTTTTTATTCCTCTATTTGATATGTGTATGTTTTGCTTTTTAGAAACAATCATAATTGAAATTTATACTCATGATCAAATTATATTTGTATTTTATATAAAGAAAAGAATGGTTAGAATCTATGGTATAAATAAAATATAACAAAAAACAAAAAAAAAACTCTAGAATATATATATTAACAAGAGTTCAAAGGAAACATTTTATCTTTTTAATTAATTGAGCTTTAGGGTTGGTTCTTATTATATAAATGATCATATAAATTAAGTTGTAACACGAAATGTCTTATAATTAGTTGAGCTTTAGGTTAATTTTGTTGCGAAATTTATAATTTAGGAGCTTGAAAATTTTAGGAACTTGAAAGGACTTTAACACGAAGAGTCGTTTTAATTCTGGGCCTATCGTACTTGAACAGTTTAGCCTAGAGGCCTACGAAGATGATAGCTGGCCGCACAAGCCCATTACTAATTTTTCTGAGTTTATAATATATATATATATATATATATATATATATATATATATATTTGTTTGTTTTCAAAACAAATGTTGGGTGCAGAAAGCGAGATCCCTCAATTTTATATTCCTCTCTCCACTATAAAGACTGGAACCTATAATTTGCATGCATTGCATGGCCAACATCCTCCTTTCCTTTTTAGCTAACAAATCCCACATTTCCATTAGCACTTGTCATTTCTTGAGGATAACAAATCTCAAAGAACACATTTAAAAGCCATGGGCGACGATGATCATCAATTCTGATTATACTTAATAGTAATTGGGCAGTGTTGATCTCCATTAGGTCACATGCACTCTCATAACACAATCTTAAGTCAAAATCTATGGCTAGGTCACTAAGTATGGAACTTCATCAATTTCACCATGGAAATTGGGGGAAAAGCTTTCATTGAGCTCAAATCCATACTAGGAATCCATTTCCATACGTACCAAGCGTTTCAATTCTTAGGGTTTTCATGAAAACCCTAACCTTATGCAACATAAAAAAAACTTGGTCAAGTGCTTGGAAAACACACATTGGGCATAGCTAAAGGTCAAAAACACTCATTCATGCTATTTCCTAGCCAATTTGGGTGCATACACACGAAGCCCTAACTTGGGTTTACCCAAATCTGTGAGCCATAGAAAAAACTACACCATTAGAAAGCTTGTTCTTACTTTCAATGGTGTTTTCTTGGAAAGAAATGGAGAAAAATACTTATTTTGGGTTGATTTGGTGAAGAAACCCCCTTTGCAACCTTAGGTTCTCCTCTTCCCTTTCTCTCCTTAGTTCTTGGTCAAAATGAGTGAAATAACAACTTTCCTTTATTATTTGGTGTGTGAAATGAGCCACATTTCACTTAAAAATTGCCCAGATTTGTGAGGAACGCGCTTCTCAACCCCAGGAGCGTGCTTCTCCTTTTTCTGAGTGAATTATGCTCTTTGTCTGCACAAGGAGTGCGTTTTCCTCTTGTCCAAAATACTAAATCTAAACTTTTCCGCTACACGCTCAATACACATTGAAATTTCGCGTATAATAGGTCGATTTCTATGTAAAAACGCGTTCCAGACTCATTTTTAATATCTCTAAGTCCGTTTGAGACACCCCTCATAAAGTTATAACTGAATCAACATAAAATTATACTATCTTCAAACAGAATACGAGTAAAGTACACCCCGAATACGTACACAAACATCTAGAGTTAGACATTCTATGTCACCATGACATCATATGAGAATGTGAGTCATTACACCAACTTTGCAAACAAACCTTGTAACCAAATCAACTCCTTACTAACTTCTATAACAACCACATACACTGCTTCAGTTGTACATAAGGCCACAATTTTCGGCAACTGAAAAATCTAACTAATGGTTGTAGTACCAAATGTGAACACATACCCTATAGTGCTCCTCGTGTGATCCCCCTCACCTATGAAATCAACATCTACAAAGCCTTGTAACTTCAAGTCGCCTCTACTGAAACATAGACATTTTTTACTACTACCTCGTAGATACCTAAGTATCCACTTAACTACTTCCTAATGCTATTTGTCTGGATCTGACATAAGTGAAGCTCCACTGCATGTGCAATATCTGGTCTAGTACAAATCATAGCATACATCAAGCTCCCAATAGCTGAAGCATATGAAACTTCAGCCATGTAGGCTTTCTGTCACGCCTGGGTTGCACACAGTGCCCCCTACCCAGGGTGATGAGTACCCCCGCAAGGGCGTACTCCAGCCATTACATACCACATAATATTGTCACAACTCATTACACAGCACACCGCAACGTCTACTACCCCCGGGATCATTTGTCCATACTATTCACAAATGATCACGGGGGTACTAGACGTTGCGGTGTGCTGTGTACTGGGATGTGACAATATTATGTGGTATGTAATGGCTGAAGTACACCTTGCGATGGTACTCATCACCCTGGGTAGGGGGCACTGTGTGCAACCCAAGCGTGACAAAAAGGCCTTATGTAATCGTTCAGTGGCTACTCAGATTGCGAAATCAAACCTTATAAGAAGGTTGTGAGTTCGAATCTGGGGGAGGCCCTGCACAATTCATAAATAAATAGTATGGACAAATGATCTGGGTATGGGGAGCTTGCACAACCCAGATGGCCCAATATTATGGTTCCATAATAGCTGGAGTATGCCCTGCGGGGATACCCATCACACTGGGTAGGGGGCGCTTGCGCAACCCAGGTGTGACACTTTCTCCTTATCTGACTGTAGACTTTGCTCCTTAGACAATCTAAATTAGCAACCGATGTTCTCATGGGCTTAGCATTAATCATGCTAAACCTCTGGAGTATCTTACGAACATCCTTTGCATGAGATAACTGCAAAGTACTCATCTGTTTGTCTCTACTAATCCTCATCCACAGTATTTGTTTTGTTGCACCCAAGTTTTTCATCTCAAATTCACTAAACAATTGTTTCTTTAATTTTGTTGATCTCCTCCAAATCTCCACCAACTACTAACATATCATTAACATAAAGTAATAGGATGATGAAATTGAAACCAATTTTCTTGGATTAACAACAATAGTCTGCATTGCATTACAAGAAGCCATGTTTCTGTATGAAACCATCAAACTTATTATACCACTGTTTAGGAGCCTGTTTAAAGCCATAAATGCTTTTGGTTAACATACAAACTAGATTTTCTTTACCAGCCACTGCAAAACCTTTTGGTTGCTTCATGTATATCTCCTCTTCCAAATCACCATGGAGAAAAATAGTTTTCACATCTAATTGCTCAAGATGTAAATCCTCTGCTGCCACAATGCTCAAAACTGAGCGAATTGTACTCAACTTCGCAACTCGAAAGAATATGTATGTGTAGTCAATGTCTTCCTTCTGCTGAAAGTCTTTGACCACCAACCTGGCACTATACCTCTTGGAGCCATGATGCTCCTCTTTAATCTGGTAAACCCATTTGTTATAAAGAGCCTTTTTACCCTCTGGTAACTCTACCAACTCCCAAGTCTTGTTAGAGGTAAGGGATTTCATTTCATCCTCCATTGCAAGCTTCCACTTGCTAGCATCCTCAACCTGACATGCTTCATCATAACATTCTGGTTCTCTACCATCTGTAAGCAACAAATAACTCAAATATTTTTTGTTTGGTACATGTGGCCTGCTAGATCTCCTCAAAACAACACCTGAACCCTGTGAAGAACCAACATCCTGTGTTTTAGGTTCTTTGCTTGAAACATTTGGGACAACATTTGGCTCAAAAAAATCAGGTTCATGTTCTGGTTGCACCAAACTAGATTACTATGTTGTGTCTTTCTCTTTGTACATAAACTTCTCATTAAAGATGACATCTCTACTCCTGATCATCTTTTGATTTTGTTCATCCCAAAGCTTATAGCCAAAGTCATCACCACCATAGCCAACAAGTGTGCATTTAAATGATTTAACATCAAGCTTATTCCTGGCATGATCACCAATATGCACATAAGAAACACAACCAAATACTTTCAAATGAGAAGGCTTTACCTCATGTCCACTCCATACTTCTTCTGGAATTTTGAACTCTAATGGTGCTGATGGTCTTCGGTTGATCAGATAAGTTGTTGTATTGATTACCCCTGCGCAGAACTGCTTTGGCAAACTAGTGTGTATACGCTTGCTTCTGGCCTTCTCAGTCAATGTTCTGTTCATTCGTTCTGTTGTGGTGTATCAGGCACAGTCCTCTCGAGTATTATCCCACTCTCATAACATAACTTCTTAAATCTGGTGTCATCGTACTCTCCACCATTATCAGACTGTAGCTTTTTTTATCTTCAACCCTAGCTTTCCACATCCGGAATGCCTCAATCACATCATATTTTTGTCTTAAGAAGTAAACTCATACCTTCCTGGAGTGATCATAATAAAAGCCACAAAATTCCTTCCCACCTATTGATGAAACTGAAGACGGATCCTAAACTTCTATGTGAACAAGCTCAAGCTTAAATGACTTTGGACTTTTGCCTGCCTTCTGGAAACTGACCTTTTTTGTTTTCCATATATGCAACTTTCACACAAATCAATATCCACTTATCTCACTCCTGAAAGCTTCCCCAGGGAATGCATGACCTGTAGCCCTTTGGCACTCATATGTCCAAGCCTCTAATTTCATAAGTCTGGATCTTCTTTATTTTTTGTAACAGTAATAGAACCGCAATCATCAGTAATCATATAAAGAGATCTAGTTTTTGTACCCCGGGCAACAGTCATCGCTCCCTTCGACATTTTGCAAGTGCCATTTGCAAAAGTAGTTGAATAACAATCACTCGCCATCTGCAGAATAGAAATCAGATTTTTCTTCAAACTAGGCACATGTCTAAATCAGATTGCTAAATTTAAAACCCAACCCAACCCAATTTGCTAAATTTAAAACCCAATCTATCTTCCAACCAAACCCAACCCAACCCAACCCAATCTATCTTCCAACCAAACCCAACCCAAATAAAATAGTTCGGGTTCATTTTGAGTTAGGTCGGTAGATCGGACTTTGCCCTAATTTTGCTAACTTCAAAAAATAATTTACAAAATAATTGCTACAAAGCAAATTATGGTAGCCCTTTTCTTTTATTCAATATTTACAGTATGCTATTACAATGGCTTAGATTGGTGATTATGAACTCATGCTCATGATGATGATCCAATCCTCTTGTTGGTTTACATCTTTAAAACTTGATATGAACACAACTTGTTAAAGGGGCTTATTTATACATTGCTAAAAAGTGTTAATGGTTAAACATTGAAAATTCTTATTGAACAGTTGAAAAAATACAAATAAGAACGGATAAGGTAGAATAAGTAAAAGACACAAGTACACGGTCAAGCCAAAAAAGACACAAAAATAAAAATAAAATAAAAATAATTTTAAGTTATTATGATAAGCTCCGCATTAGTAAGTTTTTTTTTTTTTGAAATTACTAAAGCTCTAAATCATAAATATGTAATTGTAAAATTTATGACTTTGAGACTAATATTAGGGTTCGGTTTGGGTCGGGTTATTCAGTTTTTTATGGGTTGAACTCGTGACCCAACCCAAATCGATTGGGTTGGATATTTTAGAACCCAACCCAACCCAAACTACTTATTTAATCCAACCTAAAAGGTTCAGTTCGGTCAGGTTGGTCGAGTTGATGAACACCCCTAGGTATAATCTATACTTGCAAAACCTAACGTTCTGATATCAGTTGTTAGAAAATAAATCCAAGAAATCGTAAACACACACAAAGAGAAAACATAACGTGGTTCAAAAAGAACTCCTTACGTTCACGAAGTGCACCAATATACAATTCCCTCTCAATGGAGGTCTACAATGGGAAGCCACTTTCTGAGCTCTCCCTCAATACTCTCACCACTTTCTGAGCTATCGTTCTTATGTGGGTTTATATACTAATTTCATATGAGGGTGCAATTGTAATTTTATACATTCATAATATAACATGTTTGACGAAGGCATATTTTTTACTAAATGTTTTTTTTTTCTTGAATTTCAAACACATTGCATTCAGTATGCCTTGCCTAGCCTTCTACACCAGATTACAGGAGAATACAACAATCGATCAATGTCTGTACTTATTTTGATTCCTGTGGCATTTGTTGCAATTTGTGTTGGAATAATTATGATGGTAGTATGTGTGTGGAAGGGCCAAACCCCAGAATCAAGCATACAAGATAGCATGAGTGCACAAGATCAAGTTGAGGGGGTGGGAGATATTGAAATGCAAAATGTACAAGAAAATAATACAGGTGGTGGACGACGGAGGGGAGTGGATGAAGCAACAGTGGAAAATATTCCAGTGATTGCATTCATATCAAATGAAGAGACAAGGCTTCCCTATGACAATAATATGTGTACCATCTGTCTAGAGGACTTTTTTCCTCAGGAATCTGTCATGGTTCTTCCATCATGTCGGCATTCCTTTCATGCCAAATGTCTTAGAGAAGCGATGACTCGATTTGACATATGTCCATGTTGTAAACGAGCCATTACAACATACACTATGGATAATGGTGATGAAGTTTAAGAGTTGTCTTTTTTTGTATGGTATTAATTGAAATTCCCTGTCATTGTTCCATGTGTATTCGTGGAAGGATTTTGTTGAGTTTGATATATATATGTACTTTATCAATGTTAAAGATGACAATTAAATTAAATTAATAAAAATAAAAATATTAAATTAGATTAAATTATATATATACTTTTTAAATGATCTTGATCAATGGCAATAAAATTTGCATTTGATTATAAAGTTACTAAAAAGACCTGATGATCAAGAATTTATTTGACAATTAAAGAGACAACAAAGAACTAGTAGACATCATAAGAAGCTAGTTAATCACACTTTCCACCTGGTCCACCAAATGAGAGGGCATTACGAAGTTCATCTTGTCCTGGATGGTACGTTGCACCGTAGAATTGGCAGTCTACATAAGTATTGTTTTGATCAGCTGGAGCATCTATCCTATTATTATTTGCATCAATGATCTCCATGAAGGAGAAAAAACATGTTTTTTTAGCATCACTGGACGGATAAGCTCCATTTCCTAACGGTGAACTGATCTCACCGGTAGGCCCAAGTGTAATACCTCCCCAAGCCAGCATGCTTGCACCATTTTGTAAACGTGGAATTAATGCCTTTGGCCAGTAACCCAGTGTCTCATTTTCATAGTTTACCCACCAATTCCCTGAAATTTTATCCTGCATATAATATGAAACAAGTATACTTACACATCAATCGACATCAAACTCTAAAATTATCGTACTCAGAAACAAATTAATCTCAATTACTATTACATCTTACCTGATATATAAACGAATTAAACCCATATATTGGTCCTCCATACGTAGATGTTATTGAAAAAGGAGCACCTACAGTGGTGGTTTTGCTTGTAACCACGAAACCAGGGCAATATGTATTAAAGCAACCATTATTGGGATCCGTCTGTTCAAAATGCACAAATTATTAATGGAATAGCAATTATTTATATATGCAAATAGAGTAAACGTAGAAGAACTGCTCCTTTTCAAACATTAGTTTTTTAGACACTAAATTGTTCTATGCTGCTGGTTTTCTTAATCAGATTATAGTATATCGTGACATGATCGATAAGATCATTAAGTATATATAAACTTGGTCTTGATCTTCAAACTTACATCCCAATGTACAAATAGTCGAGGCTGGCCATCGCCGTACGTCGTTGGAGATACCTGTAAAATTCACATATTATAATTAAATAGCATAAGAAAAAATGAATGAGATTTAACATATCACCAAATAGTTGACATTTTTCGATCCATATATACTTTTGATGATATGACGATATGACCAGCTTACCATCCAACCAGCCCATAAACCGTTAAGAAAACCATCAGCATCACCAGCAATCCACACATGAGCAGTACTATAGTGATTTGGTGCAATCGTTAGATTATGAACACTAATGTCTGCCTTAACTCCTCTATATTGTGTTGCGGCACCTACTTTATTCGCCAGTTTAAGTGCAGCTTGCTGCATGCATATAATAGAGATCAATTAGACAATTTGAAAAGTTGCACGAGTTAAAATTATACATTATTTGACGAAGTAATTAATTAGCAATATATATAATAAACAAATGATGAAATATTAATTAATATTTAACAAAATTAATTTATTACAATATTGCACTTACATGCACCCCTGGAATTTTAAGTTGTTGCGGACCAACTTGATGATTGGCTAATCGAAGTGATTTTGAAAAATGTTGGGCTGCTCTTAGTTCTTCCTTTCCAACTCTTTTGATTGGAACTGACCCTTCTGGGCAACTTAAGCGCAGCAACGTCGCCCTTTTATATCCACCAGTACTACTTGAGGCCATTGCATCAGCTAACCCTTCTGGGTATGAAGAGGGTCTCGTCTGTACATATACAAGTAAAAATACTACACTACTGAGTATGGAATATTTATTAAGAATGTATTGATCTTCTAAGAAGTTTGAAATTAAGGAAACGAGAAATGTTAATTTTACTGTAAAAAATTATAATTACATATGCGACTATATATCTATATCCACTAGATCATTTATTACACATCAATATTTAATAAATATACACATGTAGTTGTACTTGCAATTGGAACTGCAACTCTTATAATTTGAATAACATTTTCCCTTCCGAAAAGATATACATTAAATGATATATAAATATATATACCTCAACTTCATGATTTTTCAGCAAAGGGTGATCAAGAGCAGGCTGTTGTTGGATGTCCAGGCAATCGTATACATCTCCCACTTCAGTCTAAGATATATATAAGAACCAAGATCCTCTTTAGAATGATCATATATCATAATCATGTGTGAAACTTTAATTTTTTTGAACGAGATGATCAATTTGATATTGCACATAATATAGATACTTGGATTTTGTCAAAGTTCTAAAATAAAATCTTTCAACTGCAGTCCTATTTATGTTTTAAAAATTACTTATAAATTTAAAATGATAATTTTGTTATATTAGAAGTCAAAATAATTACTTATTTTATTTTATATATGAAAGTATAATTGTAATGAAGTTTGTATATAAATGAGATGAGATGAGATTGTAAGGTGAGGAAAATTGAAAGAGGGTGATCATAAAGTGATTTTTTTATTGTAAACCTCCGTTATAATAGATTGAGTATTGGTGCACTCTGTGGATGTAGGAATTTCTTCCTGAATTACGTTAAATCTCTTGTCTCCATGTTCGCACTCCGGTTCTTTGATTTGTTAAGAATTTTTTTCGATAACAGAACAGGGTGTGACAGATAATAATATCAAGTATACCAATGATTTAAAATTTTACTTTGACTAAAAATTAATATTATAAAATAGTACCTGAATAGTTTTGATGGCAGGTTTCTTTAGACTCTTGAGTTGCCTCTCCAACTCTAAATCTTCTTCATCGTTAGTTATGCTTCTTCCTCCAACCACCTTGTAGTAAGTCTGACTACTTAGAACAACAAATATCAACAACAACAACTTGAAGAGTGTCATTTCTTCTTCCCACTGGATATCATATGGAGTAGTGGCTCTCCTCATTATATAGGCACCCTCTGTAATACAATTTTATTTAGCATATCAGGTTAATTTATTACTATTTAGATTTTGAAAAATGTTATATGGATGCTAGCTTCAATGTTGTTATCCAACATTGGAGCATGGCATTCCTTGGATGGCAAGGACCCACATGTGTATTGTGCAACTTCTCTGCTATCCGAGGGCCGTCATGCTCTAACATTGGATAAGAGCGTTGGAGCCAATGTCCTAGTATCACAGCTCTCAGATTTTTCTTCACAATCCAATCTAATGAGAAACATATATGGTTGGTAATTTATTGCCTCTTTCATTTCTTTTCTTTAGCAATTTTAATGTAATAAAAAAAAACTAACGGAAAAATCTTGTAAAATATATAATAATTTATTTTCTTTAAAGAGTTAATTACTTTCCTTATAATGTACAATATATATTAATGATGATTATTGCCATACATATCTTAATCATCCCATACAAATCATGTTCACACTTGAATTCATGGCTAGATTCTAGTCATATACATATCTATATATCAATGCAATCCAATCTAACGAGAAACATATATAGTTGGTAATTTTATTGCCTCTTTGATTTCTTTCCTTTAGCAATTTCAATGTAATAATAAAAAATCTGACACAAAATCATGTAAGACGGTTATATGTGAATGAAAAATTCGAACCTCGGGATTAAGCGTGTAAGATGGTGTAGGCGTACAATATCATATTGTGGGAGCACGAGATAATGAATTAAAAAACGTTATTAAAAAATTATTTTTTTCTTATTATAACAATGTTAGATGTTTTGAAATTATATTTAACAACGATTTTTAAAATATTATTAATTATTTATTTTTTTAGAAATAGTGGGTAAATATAAAAACTTTTGTTTTTTTATATCAACAATAATTGGTCAATATATTTAATAATGTTTCTTGTAAAAATGTAACAATGTTTATAATTTTTTTATTATGATTTCTTTATAATAACTTGAAATTTAATTACTTTGTGGAAACCTTGTCAAGTATGTTGTATTAAACCTTTTTATATATATTTTTTTTCTTCAGTGACGTAGATAATTCATTGTTTCTTGTTTTCTTTTAATAATTTGTGTGTTATTTAATAAGAAATAAATCTTGTAAAAGATATGCTAAATAGTTTGCATTAAAAGCAATGTCACTTTCCTTATTATGCACGATATATATTATGATGATTATTTTTGTCACATATATAACCTGACTTAATATATAAATATATAAATCATATCACACCTTAGTTGCATTAGAGTCGAAATAATGAATTATAAAATTATTCATAAAATTTTTCACTATTTAATAATGGTAAACTTGAATATGTATACTAAGCAATTACTCTGGACTATACGATATAGTCTCCATGTATATATAACTTTTGATTTAATTAACTACGTAAATCCGCCGGCTGAATGGTGGAGTCACATATTATAATATGCAAGGTATCACTTAAAAATTAATCTTTTAAAGTAACAAGTTGCCCCCTCTTGTTCACTATTTAGAGGTATATGAGACAAAACTCGTCTAATTAAACTAGATCAATTGCGAACTAGGCAAATCCCAGGCAAAAATTGTAAATCGAGGCTAGAGTTGCATTTTATGTTCTTAAGACAATTTTGTATTGCTAATGTGCTAATGGTAGGTGACTATTGTCTTCTATGATACAACGATCTTCCTCTTATTGCAACACTATAATAATCAAGATATTCAGACTAATATTACTAGTAAACTCTCACAAAATGAATGTGAAAATAAAGAAGAATAAAAGAGGAGGAAATCCTAAGAATTATGATATTTTTGAATAATTTTTTTGAGGTCTGAAGGGGCTATTTATCGATTTTTGCTGGTTAAACGTGGTATCCATTTGTGCATTGTCGGGTCACGTTCGATCACAATTAGATGTGATCTAACAACAACAATTAACACATCTTGTACACCGTTGAATCAGTGATTGGGGGCAAGCACTTCCAATTCTGAGATGAAAAGTTTAAATTGAAACTCATGTCACTCATTAATATGGTTGACCAACAGTTTTATAAGGGTTTATGATCGTGTTCCAGAAGAATTAGTAGGAAAAAAACAAATTAGTGACCCTAATATCCGCCGACCTAAAAAAAAACCTTTGTTTCAATATTTGGAGATCTAATGCACCTTTGTGATGTTAGGCATTATTAGGTTAGAAATGCAAACCATTTTTTCATGATAGTTGGATCAACATCTTGCGACAAATGACACGTGGCTAACGTAGGCTGACGTAATGACCGGCACAGTATATTATACATTGTACATACTTATATACATTATATAATACACTGTCAGCCTCAACAGACATTCACAAAAATTTCCAATATACCACAAATCAAAGCAAATCAAATGATCATCTATATATATATATATATATAGATGATCATTCCACGTACATTCATTCCATTCTTTCCACAAATTAAATTCTCACCTGATAAATATCTATGATCATCTCATCATCCTAAGCATTATATAATATTACCACACAACCCATCTAGGTGATAGTATATCTATAGAATGTGATAAGTATACATATCAAAATAACAAACATATAACTTATTTCCTCCAAGCATACATACACATACCAGACGAAGGCTCACGTGATTATCACTCACGGATTTTTCCTTTTCCATTCATCTCAATACCTGAAAGATTGGAGGAAATGGGGTGAGTAAACAATAGCTCAGTGAATATAGTTCTTGACATGACAATCGCATGCATTTTAGGAAACATGGCATATCATATCGATTTAAAACATTTCAAAAACACATATGTACCATTCATCAAAATAGTATACGTGCACACAATATATAGTTGATGCTCATTCATAAATATTTTACCATCTCCCTCTCATTACCTAATTCACAGTCATTTCAAGGATCGCAACCCTTGTTAGGACAGACCTACTGACAATGAGGACTCGCAAAACTTCATCCTGGTCTAATTCCTAACGAAATGACATTATTATAAGCTCTAATTTCTAAAATCAGTTTGCATGATCACTAAAACTCAATGCATTACATAAACATGCATACAATCAACCACTTTATATGTGTACAATGTCATACAAGAACCAAATCAAGAAAACTATACTCACAGTGGTTACACAGGGTTTCTAAGCCAATATATCCGAGCAACAATTTATCCATGCGCTTGAGCTCTCAATTTAAACACTGAAATGAACCATAACTTATCATGAGAATCACCATTGAAACTCACCAAAACACCATTACTAATACTCAAATTTCCTAGCTAGGTCAGCAGCTAAGATGGGGCTATTTCATGTTCTTAACATCGAAACGTCCGGAATTCAGTTCTCTACGATGCTATGATCTCAAACCGGAGTTTTCATTGGATTCTAATTCCATTTTATTCTATTCACTATTCACTATTCACTATTCACACCACTGTTCACGTCGTCACTATTCATTCGAAACATGTACATTGCACTAAAATGCCAAACGGTCTCCAAAAATCATGAACTTAGCATCGATGCACTAGCAACAGTCCATTCTACCATTCTATAGCCTTAAACTGGAGTTTCATTGGGAATGGTCTCCAATCTAAATTTTCAATTCTAACAAACTTCGAACGGCTATAAACATGTCAAATGAACACATAACTTCAATCTAACCATATATTTCAGGTTCCGACTGCCTAGGAAGTGTTTTCCAACCTTCCTAGTTGATTTTCATTCACGTTGGGTCAAAATCCCAATTTGTGAAAACGCCGTAAAACGGCTCCCGCAGCTAAAATTACTCCGCTAAAATTGTTACATCTAGCTTAGATAGTAATTTCACGAAGAAATAGAGTGAAAATCACTTACCGCAGGTCCCGATTTTACGCGAATCCCGCGTTTCCCCTTTTTTCTTCATCTTGATTTTAAATAGAACTCGATTTACAACACGTGTATGTCTCATGTGGATTGAGTGTATAGACGAAAAGGAGGAATGAAGTAACCAACACAGGTGATTTTCAGTCAAGATAAGATATTGGATAGGCTCAACATAATAGGACTACCCATATATATACCCATACAATCAATCATAATATCCTAAAGCTTTTAATATTTCGGCTTTTAATCCTAAACTTGGCTCTGATACCAATATTGTCACAACGCCCCTGACGTAGGCTGACGTCATGACCGGCACAGTATACTATACACTGTACATATCCGTATACAGTATATATTGCACTGTAAGCCTCAACGAACTCACAATAAATTCCCACAATTTTCAGAAATTTTGACAGCATCTCAACTCACATTTGTTTTTCCTGATATATCACAAATCAAATCCAATAATCATTCCATTCATTCACACATCAAATTCTCATGTCATCATCCAATATATTAAGCTATATATATGCCCACACATCCCATCTAGATGATAATACATATATATAATGTGTTTATACATCTCTCAAAATAACAAAATATAACCTATTTCCTCCAAGCATACGTACACATACCAGACGAAGGCTCACGTGATTAGTACTCGCGGATTTTTCATTTTCCCTTCGACTCACTACCTGAAATATTGGAGGAAATAGAGTGAGCAAACAACAGCTCAGTGCATATAGTTCTTAACATGACAAGATGGTCTCTACTCAGAGTCGCAACTTCGTTACTATGTCTACTATCAGACTGCCAGTTCAGATAGGAGAGTCTCTTCTCCTGAAAGTTTTCATAACTTTCACATATATGTTCCAGTAGAAAAATAAACTGAGAAGTAGTGAAAATATGATTTGGAAATCTATTTTCATTGTTCTTTCTTGTGGAAATATCTAGATTGACCACAGAAACGAGATAGTAGTTTCTTCAACTGCTTATAAGTCCTAAATGGATTTATTATTAGTGATTTGAAGTGAGTTGAGAAATTAAAGATGTAAATAGATATGAATAAATGAAATTGAATTATGGAGTGATTGTGACAGGTTAAATTAGTTGGATTTAACTTGGAGTTGGACTCGAAAGCGATGATGATTGGGTTTAAGTTGAACGTGTTGTACTGTGAGTATAGTTTTCTTGATTTGGTTCTTGTATGGCATTATACGCATATAAAATGTTTGATTGTAGGCATGTTATATATATATAATGCATTGAGTTTTATGGATCATGCAAACTGATTTTAGCAATTGGAGTTTGTAATGATGTCATTTCGTTAGAAATTAGACCCGGATGAGGTTTTGCGAGTCCTCATTATCAGTAGGTCTGTCCTAACAAGGGTTGCGACCCTTGAAATGACTGTGGATTGGGTAATGAAAGGTTGTGGCTACCTTGTACGGTCATACAAGGGTTAGATCCGCTCTCTTGCCTTGAAGGAGGGAGATGAAAAAGTTTTATGAATGAGCATATATATTGTGTGCACGTATATTATTTTGTTGAATGGTGCATATGTGCTTTTGAAATGTTTTAATGTAAACGATTTGATATGCCATGTTTCCTAAAATGCATGCGATTGTCATGCCAAGAACTATATTCACTGAGTTATTGTTTGCTCACTCTATTTCCTCTAATATTTCAAGTAGTGAGTTAAAGGATAAATGAAAAACCGTGAGTACTAATCACGTGAGCCTTCGTCTGGTATGTGTACGTATGCTTGGAGGAAATATGTTATATTTTGTTATTTTGAGAGATGTATAAACACATTATATATATGTATTATCATCTAGATGGGATGTGTGGGCATATATATAGCTTAATATATTGGATGATGACATGAGAATTTGATGTGTGAATGAATGGAATGATTATTAGATTTGATTTGTGATATATCAGGAAAAAAAATGTGAGTTGAGATGTCAAAATTTTTAAAAATTGTGGGAATTTATTGCTGGTTCATTGAGGCTGACAGTGTATTATATACTGTATACGAGTATGTATAATGTATAGTACACTTTGCCGGTCATGACGTCAGCCTATGTCAAGGGCGTTGTGACACCCATCTTAGCTGCTGAACCAGCTAGAAACTTTGAGTGTTAGTCAGTGTTTTGGTGAGTTGAAATGGTAATTTTCATGATAATCTATGGTTCATTTCAATGTTTAAATTGAGAGCTCAAGTGCATGGATAAATACTCTTGAGGAAGCAATTATGATGGACGTTTATTGTTACTCGATTTGACTTAGAAACCCCGTGTAACCACTGTGAGTATAGTTTTCTTGATTTGGTTCTTGTATGACATTGTACACATATAAAATGTTTGATTGTATGCATGTTATATTTATATATAATGCATTGAGTTTTATGAATCATGCAAACTGATTTTAGCAATTGGAGTTTGTAATGATGTCATTTCGTTAGAAATTAGACCCGGATGAGGTTTTGCGAGTCCTCATTGTCAGTAGGTCTGTCCTAACAAGGGTTGCGATCCTTGAAATGACTGTGAATTGGGTAATGAGAGGCTGTGGCTACCTTGTACGGCCATACAGGGGTTAGACCCACTCTCTTGCCTTGAATGAGGGAGATGGTAAAATTTTTATGAATGAGCATAAACTATATATGGTGTGCACGTATATTATTTTGATGAATGGTGCATATGTGCTTTTGAAGTGTTTTAAGTTAACGATTTGATATGCCATGTTTCCTAAAATGCATGCGATTGTCATGTCAAGAACTATATTCACTGAGCTGTTGTTTGCTCACCCCATTTTTCTCACCATTTCAGGTACAGAAGCAAAAGGAAAAGGAAAACTTTGAGCGTAATCAGCACGTGACTAGGACATAGCATTGTTGATGTACGTATGTTTTAGAATAAGTAGTTACATGTTTATATATTTTGATATATATATATATATATATATATATATATATATATATATATATATATATATATATATATATCACACATCTTATATATGTATTACCATCTAAAGGGGTTATTTTGGAAAAATAAGATATCAATAGTTATTTTGGATTGGTAATATATTTGACAATGATATATATATATATATATGGAATGTTTGATTATATATATATATATATATATATATATATATATATATATATATATATATATATTGGAAAATGGAATGTTTGATTAACGAAATGGCAATGATGGTATTTTGGGAATGATTGTGAATGTCCGTTGAGGCTAACAGTATATTGTATATTGTATATGAGTATGTACAATATATAATACATTGTGCCGGTCATAACGTCAGCCTACGTCAGGGGCGTCGTGACAATATTGGTATCAGAGCCAAGTTTAGGATTAAAAGCCTAAAATATTAAAAGCTTTATGATATTATGATTGTTTGTATAGGTATACATATGGGTAGTCCTATTATGTTGAGCCTAATCCAATATGCTATCTTGACTGAGAATCACCTGTGTCGGTGAATTTCAGATTTCGAAACGAATAGTCAAGATTAACAATAGAACTTGCTGATCAAGAAAGGATCAGAAGGCTGAAAGAAAAAGAACTGGATATAAGCTAGTGATAATAAATTATATAACTTACATATGGCTAGTAACTACACAACAACAACAAAATGCACAAATTATGAGCTTGTGAGAAAAACAGAGGCTTGAACCATTGATAGCTCCAGATGTGGGTGCCAATGGTGTGGGTACTTCTGTAAAAACATATATAATTGAGACTGAAGTCAAAATAAAATAAATAGAAGGTCTCAATGATAAGCGAGATGGAATGAAAAGATATGTGAAAGTTATGGAAACTTCCAGGAGAAGAGACTCTCCTATCTTAACTGGCAGTCTGATAGTAGACAGAATAAAGAATTTGCGACTCTGAGTGGAGACAATCTTAGAGAATGATTAAGTCTCTGCAAATGATAAAGCAAGTTAGCTAAGTTTAAGCTAACTGATGATAAGAGGTTATAGAAAATTGGGTTAAGAACTCCTAAGATGATTAAGGCATGAGATTAATTAAAGAAGCTATTTTATAAGGGCTTCTATAATCATGCTGAAATTGATTTAAGGCATGAGAAAGTTTATCTTGTTACAATGTAGTGAAATGTCTAACCATAAATACAAATATGAATTAAATAAATTGGTAATTTTGGAATAAATACTCTGAGAGTGATATGGATCTAGAATAACTTTTAGGATCCGATACGATAGGTTTGCTAATTGTTGGGTTATAAATATACACGCAGGTTGTGAGGCAGACTATAAATTTTGGGTCAGTCAAAGCTGTAATGAAATTGTTAACCCTAGCAATAGTGATATAGCTTGCACTGCCGTTAGAAGCCGAGTCATCAACACCAGTTTTAGGTAAAAGGAGAAATAAGTAATGTAAGGATATGTTGGGGCAATAATATGAAATTCAAGATAAGCGAAACATTGAGAGTAAGGTTGAGATTTTGGCAGTTTTCGTGACTCTAATTTTGTTAGTACCTGACCCAATAATAATGAGAAAAAGGGAAGTGATGTTAACGAATTATGAAAATCAGAAGTGGTTTCCATTGCCTGAGCAAGAGTCACAGACTGAGTAAATTGTAGCTCAATCTGAAATTGTCTATTATCCATATGAAAAAAAAAACACGGGATGTGGTAATGTCCAGTTAGTCGATATGTAATGCCCCAATATTTTTATCAATGTGACTCCACCAGATTTTAAAGAATAAATTAAAGGAAATACAAGACCAGATCCAAAGAGTAGTAAGACGTTGATAACAGGTTTGTTATTGTGTATATTTTGATTGTATTGTTGGATCTACCTGGTCCTTTATGTCTGGTGATATGGTAGACAGATTGTATTATCTTCTGTTATAATAGTAGATCATTGATTGTGAGTATGCCTACAGGAGAAAAAATCTACTTTGATATGGTCAGCACATATTATGTGTAATAAATATGAGGGTCATCAAGTAAGTATGGACTTTAGAATATGAAATTTTTGTAATTGGATGCATTGTTGGGTATGATTGGCCAACCACCTCTCGTGCCAGGTGGAGCGTCTTTCCGAAAAGAAGTAATATTCTGAATAAGAAAAAAAAATTCTCATTTTGAATCTCGAGGAATTTAGACCCTCAAAATCTTGTATCTAAGATAAGATAGTTATTGACGAGGAAATGGAGAATATGGCTAGTACAAAGCCATTTAGAGTAACGTAATAAGGCATGCAGTTGATTAAAATTCTTGTGGTGAGATAGTATATTGGAGTATTCTCTGATTAAGTATAAAATTGCTACCTAGACATGAAATGGATAGCATATAAAATTGATGCTAGTATAGCATGTATCTCCATTCCTGCATATAAAGAGTACCTGAGGAATTGTGAGGATTTAAGGTGTAGGTAAATGTGTTAATGAGCAAAAGATTTATTATCCTTGATATGCCACCTTGGAGAGCATTTGTGATGGAAAGAAGGTACATTGAAATATGTTTATTACTATTAACTGAGCAGGGTAACAATAAATAATGAATATCCTTTATCATGGATAGATGGTCGAATTCGATTGACTAAATTGAGCCAAATTTTCTTTAAGATCATTTGAGATCTAGGCACCATCAGTTAAGAAGTCGAGAAAAAGATGTAATGCAGACTATTTTAAGACAAGATATGAATATTATGAAATTAAGGTAACCTTGATTAATGTGTCAATCACGTTTATAGGATTGATGCAGCGGGTACATGAACCATATCTTGATTATCACATAGTCTTCGATGATGATATATGCAATTGTCCCAAGAACTGAGAGGAGCATGAATAACACCTCGGGATTATTTTGTAGTCGCTGAGAAAGCTCCGAAAAAGTGTCAAGCTCAGTTTTGATTATAAATGAGCCAAAAATTTTTGGATCACGTGATTAAACAATATCTTTAAGGATGTTGGGAAGGTCAAAGTGATCATAAAACTGTCAAAACTGATTTAAATGATGGAGATCATAAGTTTTTTGGTATTAGTTGTATGTTATAGAAAGTGCGTGAAAAAATCCTTGAAGCTATCTGTTCCACTCACGACACTAAACCAGACAAATGGTGCATACTATGTGGACCGTTGTGTATGAGGAAGCTCTCATAGTATTAAAAATAAATGTAATTATAAAATTGATTGTACTAATATTGCCAGAACCTGGAAGTAATTGATGAATATCACGTCCAGATTTGGATTTTGCATTGATACAAAAGGATAGGTTAATTACTTGTGCCTTCAGATATTTGGTAGTGCACGAGAATAACTATCGTGAGAGTGAATAGAAATTTGTTGGTAGTTATTTTGACATAATGAGAGCATTGCCTCTATAATACAAATGTCACATTCTTTTTAGATTTTAAGAGTCTGACGGAATTATTGGAACGGAAAGAAACTGAATATGAGGTAGTAAATGTGGCAAGAATTCCCGAAGGATTTGATGTTATATTGAATTATTATCCTGGGAAAGGCCAATATGTTGTTGACACATTGTGCAGGAAATAGGCTGAAACTGGAGTAGTATCTATCAGTTAGCCATAAATGGAGATTGTTTGTGAGTGAGAGTTACAGTTATGAATGTACTCTCAATTACTCCATGTGTTGATATTTGTGCTCGAATGCATGTTCAGCTGATTGATACTCATATTCAGAGAGTAAAATTTATGATGAGACGGGTATGATATCAGTATGAAAGATTATGGAATTAGTAATATGGATTGTGTTAAAGGAAGATGGGATTCCAATGATATCTTATGGGTTATGGGTAGAAATGATACCATTTGGATAACCATTAGTGGACTGATAAGTCTCTGTATTCTTCCAATGAACACCAGAATTCTATTGATAGACTGAGCATATTGTATATGTGTGAGACAAGGAGATTTGATGTGAGTACTCAGATATTTGTCATGTCGGATTAAGATCCGAAGATTGTGTCGAGATCTGATATATGGTACAGACTCGATTTGGTACTCATCTCCTTCTCAGTGTGATATTTACTCTCAGACTGGTTGACAGACTGAGAGAGTGATTTTGATGCTTGCAAGCATGCTCGAGTCTAGTATACTTAAATTTTGGTGGAAGATCGAAGGAATACTTTATTTGTGTAAACTTGTGTGTATAAACAACTATTATAATAGCATAATGATGGCACTCTAAAGGTTTGATAGTAAGCCTTATAGATCTCCAACTTGTTGATTTGAAAGTATGGAGTTATTGTTACTGGTGCCACAGGATATTAATAAATACACAAGGTTGGTATATCAACCTTGAAATTTATTGTGGCTGACTCAGTTTTGTTTACCACAGAAAGGCCAAATGATATTTGAGATAGAAGGAAAGCTCGCATCGCGATTTGTTGGACCAGTAGAGATCCTTGATAGGATAGGTCCATTGGCTTACCGATTTGCTCTACTGTCACAGTTGATAGGTGTCCATAATATTTTCTATATATTGATGTTGAGGAAATATCATTCGGATTCCATATATGTTATGGATATAACTCAACTCTAAGTTGGGGAGGATACCACGTATCAAGAAGAGCAAACATGGGAGCTGAAATATAAAATGCGGGAGCAATTTTCTGGGATTGAGTATCACTTGAGGAAGTCCTTGATTAAATTTCGAGGACGAAATTCTTTAAGTTGGGGAGATTGTAACACCCCGTGGTTTGAATCAATGTATTTGGTTAATTTATATGTACACTGAAGAGTATAATACATGTATACGTACATGTAAAGCCATGTGTACATATGTCAAATGAACTTGAAAATGTCAAAAGTGAGTTCGGAATGTGATTTTAAATAGAAATCGAATTACAACACGTGTATGTCTCATGTGCATTGAGCGTATAGAAGAAAAAGAAGAGGAATGAAGTAAGAAAAAAGAAAAAAGAAAATAAAAATACATTTCTGTTCATTTGCAAGTACTGTTCACCGAACAGTACCGTGAACAGAAAAATAAAAAATAAAAATTTAACAAAAGGAAAGAAGTTGCGGAGAATAGAAGAACGAAAGAAGGAGAAGAAAGAAAAAGGAAAAATCTGACGTGCTGGTAAGCTATTTTTGTTATTTTTTGTCTTGAAATTGATCTTTAACTAGTGTATGACGATTCTAGCGGAGTAATTTTTGCTATGAGAGTCGTTTTACGACGTTTTCAAAAATTAGGGTTTTGACCCAACGTGAATGAAATATACATAAGGCCTTTTTGTCATGCCTGGGTTACACACAGTACCCCTTACCCAGGGTGATATATATCACATAATATTATTATACCTCAATACACAGCCCGCACACAACGTCTAGTATCCCCAGGGTTTTTTGTCCACAAAGGGGGCCTCCCCCCAAGTTCGATCTCACGACCTCTCTTTAAGAAGGTTGAATCGCACCCTTGGAGTAGCCACTGAACCATTGGCTCAGTGGTTACTCCAAGGGTGCGATTCAACCTTCTTGTTCAGTGGCTACTCCAAGGGTGCGATTCAACCTTCTTAAAGAGAGGTCGTGGGATCGAACTTGGGGGGAGGCCCCCTTTGTGGACAAAAAACCTCGGAGATATGTGTGCGGGCTGTGTATTGAGGTATAATAATATTATGTGGTATATAATGGCTGGAGTACGCCCTGCGGGGGTACTCATTACCCTGGGTAGGGGGCACTGTGTGCAACTAAGGCGTGACGCTTGCTATCTGTAGAGAGATTGCAGGTGTGGAGGAGCCATATTCCACATGAGGTGGAGGTGAAGATTTGTTGGGATCCACCTCTTTGGGCTAACAAATAAAAAAAAAAGGGTTGGTGGCCGCCCACGAGGGTGACCACCATTTCGGTTAACAATTCGGTGTTGTCAGCGTGTCGAATTGTTTGAGAAAATTGTATTTAAATATATAGATTTAAATTACGAAAATGTCTTTGAATACTCCTATAGATAGAGCTTCACTTTGATCTTAAAAATCATTCTTGAGAGATCTAATTCAAGAGATCAAATCTGTAAGATCCACCTAAGGGTGAAGTTTATAATCTCAAATATAAGTTTGCTGCCTCCCGTTGACGTAGGCAATTTACCGAACCACGTTAAATATTATTGTCTTTTTTTTTTCATGCCTTATCACGATTTTGCATAACATAAAATTTCTCATCTTCAATGATTATCAGTTTTTATTTCATTCTTCTGAGCTTTTGTTATTTTTCCAGTTGATAGCTAGGCCTTTGAAGCGCTCGCTTATTGGCCTAAAGTTAATCTTTGAAAATATTTGCCAAAGACTTGGGTAAGAACCTCTGTTACTGAATAGCATTTTATTTATTTATTTATTTATTTTGTGTCAAAGAATAATGTTATATATGAAAACTAGAAAGAAATTGTGCTTGAATACACCTTAATTCAGACAGAAGACCATCCCATTTACAAGAACGCCCTGATAGTCATGTTGTTATGTACTGAGCTGCGTACTCTGTTTCTTTATATATATCTCACTTGTAGCTGCTTAGTTCATTCAATGGAAGTCTCTGAATTCACTTGTAGCTGCTTTGTTCATTTACAAGAATGATTCTTTTCAGCTTTCTTATGATGAGATTTGTCTTTTTTTTTAAGTGCAAGATGTCATACAAGCACGGACCTAGTTAGAAATTTTATTTAAGGTGGGTTTGACAGTACAAAAAAAATTTATTGATTGACCAAGTGTTTTCTTTTTTCCTAAATTTCAACCACATTGCTTGCAGCATGCCTTGCCCAATATTCCACACCAAATTAATGAAAATTTATTTTGGCTCCTGTGGTCTTTGTTACGATTTGTGTTACAATAATAGTTTTCTGTGTTTGGAAGGAGCAAACCCCTAGATCAAAGCATGCCTTTTGATCAGCTGGAGCACTTATCAAATTATTATTTGCATCAACCATACTCATGTAGGAGAAAGAAAAACATGATTTTTTAGCATCATGCACCGGATAAGCTCCATTTTCCTAAGGGTGAACTGATCTCGCCAGGAGGCTCACGTGTAATACCTCCCCAGGCCACCATGCTAGCACCATTTTGTAAGGCTGGAACTAATGCCTTTAGCCAGTAACCCAGTGTCTCATATTCGAAGTTTAGCCACCAGTTCCTGAAGCTTTATCCTGCATATAATTAATATGAAACATGCATACTTACATTGATCAACATCAAACTCTCAAATTACCATATTCATCAGAAGTTTGAGGATTACTTTTTACCTGATGTATAAACAAATTAATCCCGCATTGTGTTCCTCCATATTTAGATGTGTTTGAAAAAGGACCACCCAGAGAAAAGGTTTTGCTTGTAACCACGAAACCAGGGCAATTTGTATTAAAGCAACCATTATTGAGATCTGTCTGTTCAAAATGCACAAATTATTAATTGAATAGCCATTATTTATGTAAAAAGAGTAAATGTAGAAGAACTCCTTTTCAAACATTAGTTTTTGAGACATTGAATTGTTCTATGCTGCTGATTTTTTTTTTTTTAATCAGATTATAGTATATGATATGAAAAAGATCATTAAGTATAATATAGGCTATTTGTCTCAGAAATGTAATTAATTACTTTAGCATAAAAAGGAAAATAAAATAAACTTGGTCTTGATCTTCAAACTTACTCCCCAATGTACAAATAGTCGAGGCAGGGTAACGCCGTACATCCTTGGAGATAACAGTAAATTAAAGGGAATTAAAATACACGTATTAAATTAAATAGAACAAGAAAAAATAACTGAGATTTAATCGATCACCAAATTATAATAGTTCACATTTTTCAGTCCATATATACTTTAGATGATATGTTCAACAACTTACCATCCATCCAGCCCATAAAGCGTTAATAAAGCCATCAGCATCACCAGCAATCCACACATAAGCAGGACTATAGTGATTTGGTATAATCCTGAATGAGTTTAAATATACACAGTTAGAAGCTAACTAACATTTGTTAGACAATTTAAAAGTTACACCTACATTATTTGACGAGGTAATTAATTAATTAATATTTAATAAAATTTGTTAAAATATTACACTTACATATGCTAATGTATGAATCAATCCAATGTAATGAGAAACATACATAGTTGGTAATTTTATTGCCTCTTTGGTTTCTTTCCTTTAGCAATTTTAATGTAATAATAAAAAATTTGACACAAAATCTTGTAAGATGGTTATGCGTCTCGGAAGAATTGAACCCCAGGATTAAGCATGTAAAATGGTAAGGGTGTACAATAGTATACAATATCAGATTGTGGGAGTGGGAGATATTGAATTACAAAATATTATTAAAAAAAAAAATTCTTATTATATAACAACGTTAGATGTCTTAAAAATATATTTAATAACGATTTTTAATTATTATTATTTTATTTTATTTTTGAAATAGTGGCAAAATATAAAAACTTTTTTTATATATATCACCAATGATTGGTAAATATATTTAACAATGTTTGCAATTTCTTTATTATAATTTCTGTATAATAACTTGGAATTTAATTAAGTTTGTCGAAACCTTGTGAAGTATGTTGTATTAAACCTTTTTATATATATTTTTTCTTGCAGTGACGTGGATAATTCATTGTTTCAATTCTTGTTTTCTTTTAATAACTTTTGTGTTATTTAATAAGAAATAAATCTTGTAAAAGATAAGATAAATTGTTTGCATTAAAAGCAATATTACTTTTCTTATTATGCACGATATATATATTATGATGAATATTATTGTCAAATATATATCCTGACTTAATAAATATATAAATCATTTCACACCTCATGCATAGTTGCATTAGAGTTGTTGCTGATTCTCCAATCCGAACAAAATAATGAATTATAAAATTATTCAAAATTTCTTTCACTAACTAATAATGGTAAACTTGAATATGTATATTAAGCAATTACTCTTTACTATACGATAGCAATCCCCACATATGAATAGCTTTTTGATTTAATCAATTACGCAAATCTCCAGAGTGGTAGAGTCACATATTGTAATATGCAAGCTCTCACTTAAAAACTAATCTTTTAGAGCAGCAAGTTATGCTCTCCCGTTGACTATTAAGAAGTATGTGGGACAAGACTCGTCTAATTAAAATAGATCAATCGCTAGCTAGGCAGATCTCAGGCAAAAATTGTAGATATATCGAGGCTAGAGTTTCACAGAAAAATTTTGTTCTGCCAAGGTGTTACCGGTATATGACAACTGTCTTCCAGGATAAAACGATCTTCCTTTTGTAATTGTAGCACTATAATAATCAAGATATTTGAACTAATATTGTTAGTAAACTCTAACAAAATGAATGTGAAAATGAAGAAGAATGAAAGGGAAGAAAATTCTAAGAATTACGATATTTTTGAATAATTTTTCTAGGTCTCATTGGTCCTGTTTATCGACTTTTGGTGGTTAAACATGGTGTCCATTTATGCACTGTGAGTCGCATTTGATCATAATTAGATGCAATCCAACGACCGCAACCAACACACCCATTCGTATATTGCTAGATCGTACTCGATCGATGTACATAGGATCTGACAGTTCTGATCGATGCTCTGGATGCTGCACCGATGTAAGTGCGATCTGACGGTTCCAATCAACGAATCAAATCCTACACCGTCGATCGCACGTGATCAAAGTGGATGCGATCCAGTGCTCGACTCGCCTCCACAAACGCATCGGATTCATTTAATCTGCGTCAATTTTTAAAAATAAAAAGCTCTCCAGCTCTTCGTAATGATGTACTCGTGCAAAGTGCTTTGCGCCCTTTCATACTTGCGCATGCACAATTTTGCATCACCCTAAGGCTTTGTTTAACTCCTTGAATGCTAATACATGTATAGTTTTGTGGTTATCTCTAATTATATAGTGAGTTTTGTTTTTTTTAGTTTTCCCTTGTGAGACAAAAGTATTTAACACATTACATATAACTTTAGCATACCAACTAGGCAACTTTGATTTGGTCCATTTCTCATTCATATTAAGATGGGATGGCTAAATAACTATATATTCTTAATATTTATATATTAAAAATTAATCTTTTTACTTGATCCGACCTAAAATCACATGTAAGTCTCATTTAAAAAAATCATGTTATAATACCTATTTTTCCAACAATTACTTATATGTCTAGTGCAATATATATATAGAGAAAGCTAATCAATGATATTATTAGATTTCATGCAGTTTGATGGGATAATGATATTCTTAAATCTTTAGAATGCATAACCAGAAACCCACAAATGTTTAGTAATATATTATAACCTTGCAATGTCATAACAAACTGAGTAATATATTAATATTTTATTTATAATATGAGTTACATATATATGTCATCGAAACAAAATTTCAAAGAAAGATCCCAATATAATTTTTATTTGTTATTTTATACTTAAATACCCTCTCTCTCTCATCACAACCCTTAAAACGTTCCCTTTACCCTGCCCTTTTTATACTTAAATACCCTCCGATTCATTTTATCAAGCAAGTTGGCAACTTGCTTAAACACTACACACAGTGCCCTTTTCATCTCACCAGCGGCCATATTTCAACTTCCAGGCAATTTTAGCATGAAAATATCAGTACACTGACCCCACAAGCTTTATATATATATATATATATATATATATATATATATATATATATATATATATATATATATTTTTTATTTTTTTTTAACGATGAGAAAAATTATCAAACCTTAATCCAACATACACCTCACAGAAATCTTAACCAACTAGGCTAAATAGTCTAACCCAAAAAGGATCGATTCTAAAAGATGACGTGGGACTAAGCAAGAACAAAAATATACATATGAATGTTTGTTCACTATTTCTATTCATACATGGAGGGCGTTGCACCATCTTTATGTTTTTCATGAAAAGTTCCACCACTTAAATATTTATACGTGTCTAACTAATATAAAATCATAAACCATTGGTAACATTTCGAGAGAATGTTAAATTTTAAAAATAATATTTTGTAAAAGAAAAAGGTATCTTAGAGTAACAAAATAATGCAAAAAAAAAAAACATTATAGTGTATATACTTTATAAATTTAATATCTAATTAAAAGGGATGAGATTTATTATTCCTCCTATTAAATGTAATGTCACGACTAAATTATATTACACCTATAGTGAGAAAAAAATTAAAAAAGTCATAATTAAGATAAAAATTAGCTCAGTTTTAAAAGTAAATTAAATCTGATCATTAGTGATGTGTCCGAACTCAAAAGTAGGTTAGATCTGAGAATCACTAACAAAAGTTGTAACAATAAAACATACTATAAAATAAATAAATAAATACTAAATATATAAATATATATATACATTACCCAAAAGAAAAGTAATGAATGAAAAACACATAAGCAAGCTAAAACACACCTTAATGTCCCCAAAAAATATTTAAAAAAGCACTGTTACTGCACGGACTTGACACGCGGCGTATGGATCCAATGAGTCAGTAAATGTAGCCGACGGCTGTGATCAAGCGGCCACTATTATAAACGCATTTAATCAACTATTAAATGCCTTTTGGCAATGTTCCCTGCTCAAAAACCAAAGCTGCATTGCTTGCTTACTAAAATGAGAATGAATCCAACCCCAAACAAGGATATCTCGTTCACCAAAGCAACTTCTTTATTCCCATGTAGGTGCTACACATCCCAATACCATATAGTTTCCTCCTTGGATTTCGTCTAACCAAACAGTACCACATTTTCTTAAAACTTTAAAAACCCAAAAAAAAAAAAAAAAAAAAGAAAACACAAAAAAGACATGCTTATAGATGAAATGACTATCTTACCCTCATTTCAACCTTCGGTATTCCAAGTCAATTTTCCTCTATACACAGCAGCATTGACCACTATTCACTAATACCCATATAGGTGATAGTGATACTTAAATGAAGTAAAATACATTGCACAAGAGGGCATTCTGGTGATTTCATCATGATTTCACTATGAACAAGGAGGTTTTGGTAATTTCACAAGCCTTAATTCCCCCCAAAAACATTATTAACAAAACCAAAAAAGAAAAGAAAAAGAAAATTAAAAAAACTTGAAATATTCGTTTTTTTCCTTTTTGTAAAATTTTTCTTGAAAATTCATTCACCTTGGTCGCTGATCTTCATCGCTAGCCATAGCTTCCGTCAACGACGCCAGCTTCTGCAAGTTCAACCGCACCACCGTATCAGCAAACATACGCGTGTCGTCCTCCGTGTTCCCCTCCGGCACATCAACCACGTAAGATTCCAAAACAACGGTCCAGATCTTCCCATGATCACCACACTCGTTCACCGTCGTCACCGACCTGTAATTCCTCAACCGGTGCTCCCCTCCTATAATACTGAACCCGGTCACGTGCCGATCGTCGTCGAGTATGTCCAGTCTCTCGGTGCTAGTCGCCGCCGGCAAACCCGATATCACGTTGACCTCTCTCAGGCACCCGACGGTCATCGGCGCTCTGGGCCCGTCTTTAAGAGAACAACTCTTGATGAAATGCTTGTAGGTTTGAGGCTTGTCGAATCTCCGGACTACCGGCCACACGCCGTCGAGAGGAGCGTTGATGCGTTGGGCTAGAAGGGAAGAGCATTGGCCGGAGCTGATGGTGTAGGCGTGGAACTCGATGATGATCGGCTTCATAGCCTCGAACTCTTCTCTTGTCAGCCCATGCGGGATCACCGTGTGGTGCGCCGTGGTCGGCGCCGACGCCGGAGATGATGATGATGATGGTGGTGAAGATGGTTCTTCTGGATGTTTCTCCGCCATTATTAGACAAGAGAGGAGACAAGGGAAGCGCATATATATGAACACGAAGAAAGTCTTCGTTTTTTTTTTGTTTTGTTTGACATAATAATTTGATAAAATATTGTTTTATTATTTTTTTAAAGTAAAAAATATTATTTTAGGGTGTTGAGCGGTGTCAACTTGGTGATGACGACATGTGGGTTGCGGCGGCTAGGTTGGTTCAGCTAGATGTTTTGTTGACAGGTCGGCTCTAGCTTAGAACTAAACTGAGTCAAGCCATATAGAAATGTCTTCGGTTCAATTTGAGGTTGATTTACTGTTTAAATTGAAATCAATCACTTCGTCCTACTGAGCCGAACGTGAACTGAGCAAAATTAGTTTGGTTCAATTTTAAGTTAATTGGTTTATACCTATATATAAACTATAATAATATCAGTAAGAAAATATATAATTTTACAAACAAAAACTACATTCGTAATTATAAAAAGAATGTAACAATATAGTTAAATTATGATTTTAATCTTAGTAGGTTTTACTTAATTTATACCTTTAAACTATAATAATATTCCAAGTAAAATATATATGTAATTTTACAAACAAATTACTGTGTTTGTAATGATATAAACGAATGTAACAAACATAGTTAAATTATAATTTTAAACTTAGTCAGGTTTTAAATTTTTAACTTATAATTTAAGCTAAATAATTAAAAAATTAAACTGAATGCATCTAACTTACGGTTTGAACCAAACTACTCGCACCTTTACCACATATTAAGTAAAAACTTTATTTTTTATTTTTATTTTATTTTTTTTATTTTTTTATTTTTTTATTTTTTGGGGGGGGAGCTAAAATACGCGTCCTTGTAGGTGCGCAGGGGAGGCTACGCGGAGGGAAAGGAGGGTTGGGCGGCATGCAAGGGAGCAAGTGGGAGAGAAAGAGCAAAATAGATTTGTGTTTTTTAAAAAAAGCAAGAAGAAAAAAAAAAAGAGCCGTTACAGGTCATAGCAGTTATGGAAGTTTGGACGGTTGCGAGTTGGGCCCACGAAATTCCTATCTGGATATATGGGCTGCTGCCGTGATAGTTTGCCCCTGGTTTTTCACGAAATTTACATTATAGAACCTTTGCGTTCAAAGGCGCACAAACCGTTATGTTGGATGATGATGGTATCCGACGGTTATGAATTTGGCAATGGAAAAGTCAAATAGATAAACGGCTGTGATCGTAACAAAAAGAAGCCTTTGGATATTTAGGTGAACTATTTTTCAGAACTCGGAAAATGGAGTACCACTTATGTTTGACTTTTGATGTAAATGGTATTTTTATTATAATATTTTAAGAGAGTGACATAGATTAAAATGAACTTTGTTGCTTGTTATTGATACTTAGGCCATAATTGGGAGTAATACATCCTCTTTTGTGCGTTGATCAGGCCACAATATTATATATTTTAAGGGCCAGGTTTGAAAAATCTATGATCTCACATTAATTATAACTACATTATAATTACAGTAATTTGTAGAATTTAACGAGCTAGTGACAAAATCACCATAATAATAATTACATATAGAAAATTACAAGTATAGATGTATAGGTATGTTTTGGTCTCGTGTTCAATGAAATAGATGACCGAGTTTCTTTTGAAAATATAATTAATAGACGATAAATGTGAATCATTATTTTCATTAACTCGTATATAAAATTGTAAATATATGCCTTATAGGTCAAAGAATTAAAACTAATTGTGACTTAATTAGTAATTTCAAAATTATATTATTTGTACTAATAATATTAGTCAACGTGCACGTGACAAATATATTTTATAATTTATATTTATTTAATTATAATTTCAAAGGCATATAAAGAATTAAGTCTCATCAGTTGTATGTGTCGATTGAAACAAACATAAAAAAAATAAAAATAAAAATATGAGTTTGTTAAACTTAACTATTTTAAAAATATTTTTTAACTATTTATAATATTATTAAAATTATAATAAAAATAACAAATCGTTGTTAAAAAGTATTAACTTTATAAATAATATAGATTATCACAAGATTATATTAACGAGCATAAACATGAATTAAAAATTTTCTTAGAATGAAATATTTAAACTTGAAAGCCTTTTTTTCTAACTAGTATGCTAGAAGAGGACAAATTGGAGAGTGGACTAGCGTTCAATCTTTCACTTCAATGTTGGATATGAGTCATGTCTAAACAAGCTTATCCCTATAAATAATTTTTATAAATTGATAATTAAAACCCAAGTCAGAAAGCCAATGAAATTAATTTGATAGACCCAAAACAGAAGGAATGATTATGACTTCCATTTAACCAATTAGTCAAAACATTAACCAATTAGTCAAAACATTGGGCTTAAACAAAGTTGACCTCTTAAACAAGAATTGAGCTAACTTTTACTTTTTAACTTTGGGAAAAAGACGGCAATACCAGCCCTTCTTTCCACAACCTATGCCCAACATTCTACCATGATTCTCTTTAATTTTGGCATCACGTGAAATTGATTATCCTAATTTTCATAAACATGACTTTATAATATTTATTAATTTCTTTGCATATATATATATATATATATATATATATATATATATATATATATATATATTGAGTGTTAATATAATTTGTAAGTATTGATATTTAATTTTTTTTAGATATTTTAAAATATTATATAATACACGTTCATACTTAAAATATTTTAAAAAAAAATTAATGTCAGTATCAAAAAATAATATTAACATCTAAAATATATAAAATATTTTTAATTTAAATTTTAATAAAAATTATAACAAATATTGAAACTATATGTTTATTTGCTTTAATGTTATGGAAAATAATAACTAACTAGACATATAAATTAATTTAGCAGTTCAGACAGGTAATTGCGCCAGGAGGCTCTTGATATCTTCGTCATTGTCATTTTCCAATTTTTTTTTATAGAATATCTTTTAATTTTTATTTTTTTCTCTATTCTTGCCTTTTTGTCATTTCAAAGGCACTATCAATGGTTGGACCAAAGGCAACAAATATATTGGTGACACGTGTAACATAGGGTTCTTCAAATTATTGTTTCTTTTACCTTGTTGGGTATCTTCGAATGTAACGTGACAAAAAATATATATGTATATATTAAATCCTGATTCTTCCGTGCATCGCTGCTTTGGAAACATAAGGAATATGTATAACAAAAAGAAAACAAAAATAGTCTCCCTAACCCTAGCCATAGGCCCATGGCACACCCTTTTTTTTCCTCAGTTGTTTATATATATTTTTAAGTCAGAATATTAGGGCCGGCCCACTCCCATTAATTTTTTGGACCATTGTTATAAACACTAAAACGTCATTATCTAATTGTAAAAATTTGAATTCAAGATTTATTATATAGTCGACCAACCTAAGGATGAATTTTTATAAAATATATTTAACCTATAGATCCATATTATTACATAAATTAAAGGATTTGTATATGCTCTAACAGCTGCATGGCCACAGACACAAGGTAAGGAATTCCTAATTTGCTCTTTTGTTAAAAGTATATATATAGATTATAAATTTCTCGAATAAATCAGATTGATTTATTTCTTGATCTATATTTTTATAATTTTAAATAGAGTATTTAACTAATCTCCTGATATGTCAATAGAAGCTTTGTATGAAAATAAATAAATAAATAAAAATAGGCTTTATAGATGAAGTAGCCTCATTGGGGATATAAGGTTTACAACTCCCACTCATAAGGCAGGTTCTCTGGTATCATCCAAATATATATCTAATAAAACAGGATATTGAGTAACTATTCCTTTTGTTTTTTTAGTTACTGATTTTTTGGTTCTCTAAAGTGTTATCTTAACCTTTCGTATCAAGACTAATCCTTGCGTCTTTTTTATTCAGAATTGAACCGAGTCAGAGTAACTATTCCTTCGACATTTAATAAAGGAATGCATTATCTATTGTCATTCAAATTTTGCGTACCTGGTCCTATAAATATAACAAACAATTCCTCTTTCCTCAATGATGATTTCTCAATTTGATTCCAATAAAAAATAATGTATTTTTCTACTTTAATTATTTTTTATCTATTAATTTATTAATCTCGGCTTAGCGGCTTGGAAGAGAAGAGAGGAGTGAGCGGAGTGAGCGGAGTGAAGAAGAAGCCGATAGAGAGAGTGAAGTATAAAAGGGGGAAGGAAAGGAAATAATGTAGAAAAAGTGGATAGCAATAATTAGCATGGAATGGAAAATTTGGGTTTGTATGGGATATGACTACTGATGTTACCGTTACGTACGGTATGGTCTCAGCCGCTCAGTGGCTTGGCTGCTGCCACCAAAAAGATATGCTTTAGCCGGCTACTTAGTAGTTCAAAAAATGCTTAGTTGCATTGCGTTGAGTTAAAATAGTTGGTATGCATGTGGCCAAGTCCGCTATGTGTAACACTGCCTATAAAAATATCTTATGCTCAGATTATTATAATATTATTTACAATTGAATAAATGTTGCTATCAATCTATGTGGGTTGCCATTTAATTAAAATATATCTTTGATGTAATTAATAGAAAAAAAAATAAAGAGCTCTGATGAAGTAGGGCATGGAATATATATATATATATATAAGTGGTGATAATAACTTAATATGTATTATTAATTTAACTCTTATATGATATTTATAACTTTTGCATATATATATGATTTCTAACAATAGGCAACTCCGTGTTTTTGTCAAATTTCGTTCCTATTGCCATTCTTAATAACACACTAATGGTGAAAAAAAAAGTCTTTTACAAAAATATATAATTATAAAATTTAAACTTGTAAAGAAATTAAAGCGAAGATGAGCTCGATAAGGTTAATATATAATAGGAAAGAACAATTAACAAGCGAGCACATATAAATATGCTTCAAGTATAGATTTGATTTACCTTGAACAAGAATAATTAAGTGATTAACTAATAAATCTTTTTTTCTTTTACCCTATCACAAATAAAGTAGAGGGTAGTAGTGGTATCAACTTTTATATCATTTGTTCTAAGCTTAGCTTACGTAGGTCCTCCCTTTATTTACAACAACACGCAAAAGACTAAGATCACAAGCCTCCCAATTATATATACTTTCATTATAAATGTTAGGCATTAGGCTACTTGGAACAACTTTTTAATAATTATACGTACGGCTATTTCGACTAATTAATCATACTCAATAATTGCAAGTATATTGAGCGCTACGTTAACATTGAAATATTCCTTGGTCGAGAAGTTGAGAGAATAGCTATTGGTAGTGATAAAACCTAACAAAAAAATAATAATAATAATAAAGTCTTCGTCAAATCACAACTTATAATTATACTTAATTAATTGTAGTGCATTTAGTCATATATAATGATATGGTCGATATAACTCAACAATTTTGTCTTTGTCTTTGACAGACATATAAGTTCCATTAATTAGTTTTTGTTGAATGAAAACATATGTATAATATAAAACAAGCAAGTTGCATTAGAGTGACAAGGACGTCATAAAGTAAGTCGGACATGCAAGCCCATCCATTTGAAAAAACTTTTGGTGCTTGCGTTGGTTCCCTCGTCTCTTTCCCTGAAGTTGTTCTTCACACTCCATTTGAGCTCTTACATTCAATTCCACCTTACATTTGACAAGTCATCTTCTTCGTCATCAATATCATTGAATTATTGTTAAATACGATATGAATTGAAATATTAGTCACATATCATATATTAACAAATTTATTATAATTAATATTAAATATAAGTTGGATTTCATTTTTATTAGTACTGAAATTTTTTCAAATAAAATATCACACTCATACTCAAAAGTAATTAAATTGAGAATAATATTTGTACTAATTGAGATTGAGACCCACCCAACAATTATATATCCTCAAAATAATAAGAATTATCCAACTAAGATGTTTCTAAAACTTTTGAATTAATTAAACACACGCACATACATACTCATCTATATATATATATATATATATATATATACACGATTTCAATTAATTATAATACATGGTTTTTTTTTTTTTGTTTTTTTTTTTTTTGAGAAGTTAGTGTGCATATTTTTTGTTTTTATAAGAAAACAAAGTTGAAGTTAGCAGTTGCAGTGAGCCACCTACCAATATTTGCACCTCTTTACAGCCAGACTTTCTCGCTTATGTTTGGACCCACCACTATATTGATGACCAAAAACATGCATAAACAAAAATTTCAGTTCAGATTTATAGTCCACAAGCCTTTTTTTCTTGCTTTCTGGAAACGTTTTGCTTACTATATCCTTATCCTTCAACTTTTTTTGACCCACATATACAGCTGGATCAATATTTTTAATTGACCCTTTAATCATACATATATGGTTGATATGAATAACCTTAAAAATTAATATAACAGTGACAATAAGAATTTTTTTTTTTATTGCTAAGCTACATGTATGTTAGCAGTTCTGCTAGCTTGTGAAGAAAATAATATATGGTGACCGAGGATCAAGAAAATCATATGGATGGTATTATTGGGTTAGCTGGTTCAAATTAAAGTATTATAAATTTCAGATGGCTAGAATGAAGCTAGCTTACCTACCAATAATGGTCGAAATAAGGTCTTTTCATGAAAATTATATATATGTCTATGTTGAATATTTTAAAAACTCGAAGTCAAATGAGTGTAGGTCACCCATATGTCATATATATGTGACTAAATTATTTTAAATTCCATAAAATAGGGAATATCATATCTAGTCTATTTTCTTTTACTTTGGCTAAGTCTATGTCAGCACATTTTCAAGTACTAATGGTCATGGCCAAATCATGATGCTTAATAAGGAACTTTTGATTAAGTGCTTCTATCTAAATTATAGGCAATAATCAAGAAGAGGTTGTGGTATTGTATATGCAAGGTTATCTTTATGAAAGTGGATATATATATTATAGATAAGCAATAATCAAGCAGAGGTTGTGGTATTGTATATGCAAGGTTATCTTTATGAAAGTGGATATAAATATATATATAATTGCTTTTTTTTTTTCTTTTTGAGAGTTTTTAATTTAATACATTTAACTTTATCAACTCTACACTCATTATTACATTAGAGAGTAATGTTAGCACAATGAAACAAGTGATATAGTGACCAACCAAGGGTGAGTTTGTTGGTAATTGGAGTGAGCCTTAGAGTGGGTTGAGGGACTAATCACGAGTTCAAGTTCCACTCTGGACATATTTTGGTTGAGAGAGGAAAATCCGCTAAACATCCGCCGAACCTTTTAAATCCTAGAAGATTAGTCTCGTCGTGAAACGAAGGACATCTCCCAGATACCGAAAAACGAATCATCAAAAAATAGAAACAAGTGACAGTGTGATGAAGTATTTTAATTTGAGACAATATGTATATGTATATATATATATATATAACTTGAGACATCAATCATTATATACCGTATTTAATTTATTTCATAGTATGTGAGTTGAGGAAGATGGATAGTTTTTAATCATTTAATTTATTGAAACACATGACTCCCATATTGTGTCTAAATATAATTTATTGAAAAAAGTACTGATTAACCTACAATATGGAGAGTACCAATGCAGAGTGTGGATTAGTACCTGAAAACAGAGAATTTGACCCATGAAATAAGAACGAGAAGCTCTTAAAAAAGAGAGAGAGAGATACATAAGTGCTTCACCAGCTAATTTATGATAAAAAAAAAAAAAATCAACAACCTAACAGCCTCCTCCAACGCCTGCTACTACTACGAGCTTTTAGCTTCTTTTTGTTCTTCTCACTGATGCTTGATTCCTCGCCTTCCCCTCTGCTTTCTTCAAGTAGATGCCTCACTTGAGTTGTCGAATTGTTGTCCATTGTGTTTCCCTGCACAGAGAAAAATCATTGTAATGATCAACCGAGGGACACCTTGTTCTAAATGGTGTGCTTCATGTATGAGCCTCGAGCTCCTATCAATATTGAGTTGAAGGAAGAGACTTCTTAGCAATAATTTTTAGGTCAAGTGGTTTCTACGATAAAGTATGGGAGCTTTGTTATTTGTTATTTCTCTCTTTTATTAATCTTTTTGTTCTTCTCCATCGTAAATCTTCGTGCGCCTCGGAAAACATTAATGTTTATGTTTGCTTGAAATATTTTTTAACGCTCTCATATCTAATCTGGGATGGGACTATTTTTTCAGTTCGCATGCACTATAACTTTTATATTAAGTGGTTCAAAATATAAACAAAAAATAAAAATAAAAAATTTAGCCATCATGCCAAGGCCCTCCCATCCCTGAGGCTTGTTTTATTAACTACAAATATAATATAGATATATAAAATTAACTTGAGGTTAATGTGATAGCTAAAAACTTGAGAATGAAAAGAAGTGGAATTTTCAAGAGAGGATAGCAGTTGGGTGCTATAAAGGGCAGCCCAAGTACTCAAAACTCACCAGGAAGTTGAACCTCTCGGCCAGGGCTTGGTGAAAAGAACAGTACTGATGAGCATCAAATGCAGCCAAAGCTTGGTCATCTAGACTCATGGTGGAGGATGAAGACCCAATTTCAGTAGTACTACTGCTGGGTACTGCCTGACTTAGTGGTGCATTCTCATATTTATGCGCCATAGAAGAACTTGATGAGCTGCTTAATCCTTCTACCTCTAGGCAAAGCTGCAGGATCCCAAGTAATATATATATATATATATATATATATATATATATATATATATTTTCATGTGATCCCAAGCAATATTAGAGAAAGTTAAAAAGAATAATAGCCATAAATTTTGCTAATTGTAGTACAGATCTCTTGTAGTGTTTCCAAAAAAATAAAAAAATAAAAAATGTAGGGGCTTACCTTTTTTTTTTTGGCTTCATTAGAATTTATATGTTGTAAAAATGAAATTGGGATGGGATCAAATCTAAGTTGGTCATACCTGAAACAAGCGATTCTCAAGAGAAGCTAATCGATCCAAAAGAGACCCTTTAATGTGAATCTCCTTTATTGCTGTATCTAATGGCATCATCATCCTCATGCTTTGTAGTTTCTCTGTTCCCTCATTCCAATTACTACTACTTCCGCATCTTGATGAACTCTGCCTTCCCTCTATATATCTCATCTACATTTCATTCATTAATTTATTAATCAATACACCCATTTCAATTTCTTTAAAACAAAATCAAATTGAATGAAAAAAAAAAAAATAGAACTCACCATAGAATCGAGACGATCCAACCTTGAAATCATTGGTACGGAGGACCGAGCTCTGCTTCCATATTGCTCATCACTCGTTATTGTTGCATTACTTCTTCTTTTATCAGTTACATTGATCATCAGGCGGCGTACCCACCAGTTATTTTTGACCCGTTCCTCTCGAGATCTGACACTCTGCGATTAGCCACGTGGATAGCTTTCTACCTTTGGATTGGACTATAAAGCAAGCGCTGATATACCATTGTTGTAGCGTACTAGATGGTATGTATATATGTTGTAACCCCGTATGAAAGACTTTATCTATATCTGAACGTTTCAACTTGTTTAGCTCACACGTTGTTCTTGATCAAGCGCCAGCTTCAGCAGTGTTACGGTTACCCACCTGGCCACCTGAGCGTTAAAGCTGAGTTACGGGGCACTTTGTTATAAAACGTGGCACAGCGCATCCGATGCATCCGCTAGCTTCACCAGACAAATTAAGAAGTAGATGTCACCATTTTTTTGTTTTTGATTTTTTTTTTTTTTCTGACAAATCCACTAGTGAAGATGAAAATCTACGTCCAAGGCTCAAAGGCGTAGGAAAAAAATTCGCCATTCTTATCAACCACCAAAATTGATCTTTGATTTTTTTTATATTTTTGTGGGAGAGATATTAATTTAACGGTAAAAAGTTATAATTACACATTTATGTTCATTGAATTTACGTGGTTTACATATCTTGAAGTATGTAATTAATAAATGATTTAATGAATATTAATAAGTAGTTACAACATTTTATAGTTAGATTAGTATTTTCTTTTTCTTTCTTTTTTTATCTTTTGCATTATTGTCTAAAATGTTCTAAAATATTTTTTTAAAGTAGTCGCTTAAATGTTAACACGATTGTTCTATATATTTTGATGAAAAAGTGACATTCAAAATATACATCACCTTTATACAGTACCTTTGAATTGTCTCGCATGTAACAACATGTGATTTGAAAGAATTTAATGATGTATAAAGATAATGTACACTATAAATTTACATTTTAGATGTCAATGCACTTATCATTATCCATTTTTACCCTAGACCTCACAATTTACTAAAATTTATTCTAAGTTTGATTAATTAATGTCAATTCCAAGAGGCTCTCCTCAAGTCTTTTAGAATTTCGATTCTTAACTTTCGATCTTCTCCATATTAATTTCGTACCTCAAATTAATTGAATAAAACAACGAAGAAACTAATGCAAATGAAATCAATCCAATTAAATGACAAAATCACGATTATAAATTACATCTCTTCTACTTCTTCTTCGAATAAGATGATGAGGTGATAAGTGCCCGGTAAACTCCCTTTTCTGTTCCTCCATGAAAGCAAGCAACATCTCAATAAAAAATGAAGATAACAACAAGAAGAAGACGACTGGTGAAGAAGAAGAAGATGAAGACTGCGTTGTTTTGGATTTCGACCCGCCATTTGAGTCCATTGATGAATCAAGAAAGCTCTCGATCAAGAATGACCGTGAAGATGACGATCAAGATGTCTTAATTATAGCTGAGAGAGGACAGGTATATAGTTTTAAACCTATGATTCTTTAATTAATTAATTAGAAGAAAATTAATATACTTTTGACAGTTAATTTCTTTCTGATTAATTGATAATAAGGTGATTATCATATTTTTAATTTATTAAAAAGGTGGCTTGTCGAGACTACTCGCATTCACGGCATCACTGTGCCAAATACCCGTTTGACAAGACGCCCCATGAGAGCTACTGTCAAAAGGTATTCTCAGCTTCCATGAATTAACTGAAGAGAAAACCTATTTTATATAAATTTTCATATCTTTTTACAAGTTTTAAGTGTAGGGACCACTCACATGTGGCAGACAAGCTAAAAGTGGAGCATGCGCGTGGGGACCATCCGCCGAAAGTGGCGCATGCGCGTGGAGGCCACCCGCGTGGCAGACAAGCACGCGCCTGGGGGCCACCCACGTGGCAGACAAGCACGCGCGTGGGGACCACCCGCGTGGTTGTCTGGCCGAAAGTTAGTTTTAATTAATATTATAAATATATTAAATTATATATTTATAATTACGAAATTACCCCTAATTACACATATAAATAGAGCTCAACTTCAGTATTCAAAATTCATTCCTAATAGTTAAAGAGTTATATTCTGAGATTTATTCTTAAGAGATCTAATCTGTAATATTCACCTAAGGGTGTAATTTGTATTCTCTGATAATACAAGTTTGCTGTCTCCCGTGGATGTAGGCAATTTGCCGAACCACGTTAAATCTGTTGTCTTGTTTTTTCTTTCATACTTTACTTCGATTCCGCACAACAAATTGGTATCAGAGCCAAGGTGAGGTTTTGGAAGAAAAACGGGCACTGTCGAATTTTTTCGAGACTGCGTCGAAATTTTGAGTTTCTGTAAAAGTGATCGGAACTGTTTTCTGATCACCCGTGGAGGTAGCTCTTGTTCTCAGGAGTCCAACGCAACAAACGACGAGAAAAACGGACAAGAAACGAGTCCCAAGGAGCCGATCAAAGTTTGATCTCTGTACCGCATTTGCCGGCACTATTCATCATCGGCACTGTTCATCCGATCCGAATCCGACGTTGTTCTGACCCGGAACCGGCTGTTTGCCCCTGTTCACCGGCCCAACACTGTTTCAGCCGTCACTATTCACGGCCACACTGTTTCGGCCCGCCACTATTCACGGCCCAGCCCTCCGTTTTCAGTCCGTCACTGTTCACAGCCCAGTCCTGTTTCAGCCCGTCACTATTTACGGCCCAGCTCTGTTTCAGCCCGTAACTATTCACAGCCCAGTCCGGTTTCAGTCGTCACTATTCACGGCCCAGTACTGTTTCGGCCCGTACTGTTCACGGCCCCAGCCACTGTTTCGGACCGTCACTGTTCACCGGCTCCGCCTCTGTTTCGGCCCGTCACTGTTCACGGCCCAGCCACTGTTTCGACCCCCCACTGTTTCGGCTTATTTTTCGTCTGATTTCAGCAAAGTCAGACTCGTTTCCACCATTTTCGACCGTTCCGGACGCAACCGTGCAATCAGTTTCTACAGATTCAGCTGCTAAGTCATAAATATCTTCGGTCTAAATGGTAGAGGAAATCTCAAGCACAAGCAGGCCTTGGCAAAGAAGTTCGATGTCAAATGCAAAGTTAAAGGTGGAGAAATTTAACGGCACCAACAACTTTGGCATGTGGCAATGCGAAGTTCAAGATCTCTTATTCCGAGAAGGCTCACATATCGCCTTGGAAACCAAGCCCAAGGATATGTCCGATGATGATTGGTATTTCGTTAATCGTCAAGCTTGTGGAACAATCAGACTCTGTTTGGCCAAAGATCAGAAGTACTTTGTCATGAAAGAAACTATGGCAACAAGTCTCTGGAAGAAACTGGAGGACAAGTACATGACGAAAAGCGTAGAGAACCGCCTCTACCTGAAGAATAAGCTTTTTCGGTTTCAGTACAAACAAGGTACTCCGATGATGGAGCATCTTGATAATTTCAACAAGATTCTTGCTGATCTACTAAATCTTGATGTTGAAATTATTGATGAGGACAAGGCACTATTGTTGTTAAACTCTTTGCCTGAAAGTTATGATCATTTAACAACAACTTTGCTATATGGTAAAGATGAGGTTAAATTCAGTGATGTTTCAAATGCTTTGGTGAACAACGAGTATCGAAGGAAGGACCAACGCGATCACAAGGAAGCATCACCAGCAGCCTTGACAGTATCCAGAGGCAGGGCTAACAACAGATCTGATAGATCCAGTGGGCGAGGCCGATCTCGCTCAAAGTCAAAAGGACCTTCATCACGTCAACGTCTTGGAAAGGATGAATGTGCCTATTGTCACCAAAAGGGACACTGGAAGAAAGATTGTCCAAATAAGGGCAAGACAGATGCAAATGTAACACAGAAAGCAGAAGAAGATTCCGCTTTCTTGGTCTCATCTATAGACATTCAGTCTGATATATGGATTTTAGATTCCGGATGTTCCTATCATATGTGTCCAAATCGCCATTGGTTCTCAAAATTGGATGAGTTCAATGGAGGAGTTGTGATCATGGGCAACAACAATACCTGCCACACAAAAGGTATTGGAACTATACGCCTTAAGATGCATGACGGTACAACAAGACGGCTCACGGACGTCAGATATATTCCAGATCTGAAGAAAAATCTGATCTCCCTAGGAGTCCTTGATTCCAGCGGTTACAAGGTAACCATTGAAGGTGGAGTCCTAAAGGTTGTACGTGGAGCACTCTTGGCCATGAAGGGTACTCAGAAAGGAAATCTTTATTTCCTTGACGGACACACAGTAATCGGAAGTGTCTCAGCTTGCACCAGTTCTAATGATGTTTCGTCGGACACTTCCCGACTTTGGCACATGCGGCTCGGACATGTTGGAGAGAAGGCTCTTCAAACCTTGATAAAGCAAGGTTTTCTGAAAGGTGCAAAAACCGGGAAACTTGACTTCTGCGAGCACTGTATCCTAGGCAAGCAGACGAGAGTCAAGTTTGGAACTGTCATCCACCGCACAAAAGGAACATTGGATTATGTTCATACCGACGTTTGGGGACCCTCTCAAAATGCTTCATTGGGAGGTAAACGTTGGTTTGTTACTTTTATTGATGATTTCTCTCGCTATGTTTGGGTTTATACCATGAAGCATAAAGATGAAGTGCTCGATACCTTTCTTATATGGAAGAAAATGGTAGAAACCCAAACGGGAAGGAAGATTAAGAGGCTCAGATCTGATAATGGAGGAGAATACAAGTCAGACCCATTTCAGAAATTTTGTGAGAATGAAGGGATTGTTAGACATTTCACAGTCTCAGGCACGCCACAACAAAACGGTGTTGCTGAACGCATGAATCGTACTTTGGTAGATAAAGTTCGCTGCATGTTATCTCATTCTGGACTGAGCAAGGCATTTTGGGCTGAAGTTTTGTCATATGCCTCTCATATCATCAATAGACTTCCTGCAACAGCACTAGATGGCAAAACTCCCAAAGAGGTATGGTCGGGACACCCCGTTTCAGATTATGATTCTCTGCGCATTTTTGGATACACGTCATATTTCCATGTGAAGGAATCCAAACTGGATCCTAGGTCCAAGAAAGCGATTTTCATGGGCTTTAGTGAAGGAGTTAAGGCTTTCCAACTATGGAACCCTGAGACAAAAACGATTGTAAAAAGTCGAGATGTAACTTTTGATGAATCTGTGATGTTAAAGCATTCAGTTTCTGACAAAGAAAATCGAGATCCGGATTTGCCTCAGCAGGTGGAGTTAGATATTTCAGTAACTCTTGGCAAGTCAGCAGAGATATCCAACAATCCTGAAGAAGACGAGGAGGAAATCTCAGTTGAGGTGGAGGCTCCAGGACCAGACATCAGTCAAGAACCAGATTCAATTGCCACCAGTCGACCAAAAAGAGAAATCCGCAAACCTGCTCGGTACACTGACATGGTTGCATATGCATTTCCAGTCACCGGAGACGATATTCCATACAATTACAGAGATACTATTCAGAGTATGGAAAGTGATAAGTGGAAAATGGCAATGAATGAGGATATGACATCACTCCATCAGAATCAGACTTGGAAGTTGGTTCCACTTCCAAAAGGAAAGAAATCAATTGGCTGCAAATGGATTTTCGCTAAGAAGGAAGGCTCTCCCAGCACAGATGTTATCCGATACAAAGCCAGGCTGGTAGCAAAAGGCTACGCTCAGAGGGAAGGAATTGACTACAATGAGGTATTCTCACCTGTTGTTAAGCATTCGTCAATTCGAATATTATTGGCTTTGGTTGCACAGTTTGATCTCGAGTTAGCCCAACTCGATGTCAAAACTGTTTTTCTGCATGGTAATTTGGAAGAGGAGATATATATGTCTCAACCAGATGGATTCAAAGTACCAGGAAGAGAGAATTGGGCTTGCAAGTTGAGCAAGTCATTGTATGGCCTGAAGCAGTCACCGAGACAGTGGTACAAGCGATTTGACAGCTACATCCAAGGGCAGAAATATACCCGGAGTCAGTTTGATCATTGTGTCTACTATCGCAAACTTCAAGATGGTACATTTATCTACTTTCTTTTATATGTAGATGATATGTTAATCGCATCTAAAAGCAAGGTGGAGATCAACAAGCTCAAGGCTCAATTGAGCTCGGAGTTTGAAATGAAGGATCTTGGAGAGGCCAGAAAAATTCTCGGGATGGAGATAACTCGAGACAGAGCCAAAGGCAAAATCTGTTTGACTCAGACTCAGTACTTGAAGAAAGTTCTTCAAACTTTTGGCATTGGCAATGACACAAAACCTGTGAGCACACCATTGGCACCACATTTCAAGCTAAGTTCTTCAATGTCACCAAATTCTGAGGATCAGAAGAAGCAAATGGAAAACATTTCATATGCAAATGCAGTTGGGGCCTTGATGTATGCTATGGTGTGTACTAGGCCTGACATTTCACATGTTGTAAGTATGGTAAGTCGTTACATGCACAACCCCGGTAAAGGCCACTGGCAAGCAGTGAAGTGGATTCTATGGTATATTCATGGTACTGTGGATATTGGTTTAAAGTTCGAGAGAGATAAGAACAGTTGTAAGCATCTAGTCGGATATGTGAATTCGGACTATGCTGAAGATCTTGACAAGCGCAAATCTACTACTGGTTATGTTTTCACTATGGCAGGAGGACCAGTGAGTTGGAGATCAACACTACAGTCAACAGTTGCTTTGTCTACTACAGAGGCAGAGTACATGGCAGTAACGGAAGCTTTCAAGGAAGCAATCTGGCTTCATGGATTGACTAAAGACTTGGGAATTGTGCAGAAAAATGTTGAAGTTTTCTGCGACAGCCAGAGTGTCATTTGTTTGGCAAAAAACCAAGTTTATCACAGTCGAACGAAGCATATTGATGTTCGTTTTCATTTTGTTCGAGAAATAGTAGAAGAAGGGAAGATTCTTCTGCAAAAGATCAAGACTGCAGATAACCCCGCAGATATGCTTACAAAGGTGGTTACAGGGATCAAGTTCCAACATTGTTTGGACTTGATCAATATCTCCCGAGCTCGGAGTGCCTAAGGGCACTAATGGAGGCAGCAACAGTTTTTGAAGGAAGCTTGCTATCTGTAGAGATATTGTAGGTGTGGAAGAATCATGTTCCACATGAGGTGGAGGTGGAGATTTGTGGGGACCACCCCTATGTGACAGACAAGGGTGGCATTTGGGATGCTGCAAGTGGCGCATTCGGCGCCGTTTTGTCGGCGCCGAAATGGTATTATTATAATATTAAATATATATTATATTATATATTTATTATTACGAAAATGCCCATGAATACTCCTATAAGTAGAGCCTAACTTCATTCTTGAAATTCATGTTCAGTGAGATCTTCTGTGAGATCTAATTCCTGAGATCTATTCTGAGAGATCTATTCAAGAGATCCAATCTGTAAGATCCACCTAAGGGTGAAGTAATACAAGTTTGTTGTCTTCCGTGGACGTAGGCAATTTGCCGAACCACGTTAAATTTATTGTCTTATTTTTTCTTTCATGCTTTACCACGATTCCGCACAACAATGACATCTGCTTCATCTGATACTGTGCCATCTCTTCCTCCTGTTGGAACTTTCCATCTGGGTCCTCTCCTATTTGATCAATAAATACAGTAGTTTTAGATAATCTTGAATAAACTTTAATTTTGATTTTGTGGATAGACAATGTTTAGAAAAGATTTGAGTTTAATGAAAACAGGGTGAGTAAGCATAGATTAGTGCATATAGATAGAACAATTGTATGAGTTGAGTTTCAGGTTAGCTTTTTATTTATTTAGTTCATTTGAATTATTATCTTCTATCAATATTTGTAAGAGCTTATTAAGAGCAATGTAGAGCCTTACAATGGAAGCAACAGAGTCTCTTGCAGCCAAAGCAACAATATCTGCACATGAAACAACGCCAGGGCATTCAGCCTCTACCAATCTCTCCACTTTATCGATGAAATCGAAGCCTTGAAGGGTCAGACTTGTAATAGCATTCTTTTCCGTTTGGTTGGTTGAGGTGCCATCAAATCAGCACAGAAGCATCACATCCCTGCAAACCAAAGCCATAGAGATTAATGATGAAACTCAAAATAAAACAATATAAAGTGGACGTTGGCCATATAAAATCCCAGCAATCTTTTACTATTATGATAATAATTATACATTGCACGTTCCATATCTAATCATAGCATGAGCATCTACACGTGCTCCACCTTAACATATATATGTCTCAAACGAATTATCACCTCTAATACTACTTATTGGCCAGCAATATCATCCCTAGCATAATCACCTTTAAGCCTAATTAGTGGGATTTTATTCACAATGAGGTCTCAACTTATATTCCATATAATGAACTTGACCATATTCGATGCGATGTAACACTATTATTTTAGTTCACGTCATCTCAACAAAGTATATATAGACAGATAGATATATAGATACATGACTAATTAAACATAATATATAGAGCCTTAATTGAAAGATGAGTGAATTAGAACAGAGAATTAAGCAACTAACCCTCACAAAGCAGTCATGAAATTGCAATCTAATGAGGCGTGCAGGTAATGCTGGTGTATTGGGAATATGTTTCCTCACATTGCTTCGCACTATCTTCTCAGCATTTGGGCAAGTTTCATCATAAAAACCCATCCTTAATTGAGCAAAAGCAGTGCCCAACAAACCCAAAACTACAACGTAGCTTTTCCTCTCCATTTTAGGTTACCTTGAAGAAGCTTTGATCACCGCTGCAATCTCTCCCTGATCACCTAGAATTTATAGACCAATTAGTTTAAACATTACTTTTTTTTTTTTTTTTTTGAAAGAACTAAAATTTTTATTAGTACCTGCAGGCTGATTGTGATATGTGACTCATAAAGATTTAATTATAATTAGTCAGAATTGACTTTCAAGTATATTTCCATAGCAGATAGCATACAAACTTTGAGACTTTTTTTTATTTTTTTTGGAGAAATAGAAATGATATTAATAATTGTATTGACCTTATACTCTCCTAAGGCCTAACTTCTTAATTAGATTTGAAGATATTAATTAATCTCTCAGTTGTTTAGTTCAATTTGTATATTTCTTAATTTACTTTCTCAGTTAGTGAGCAGCATTGTTCTTAAATAATAAAAACAAATAAACCATGGATCAACCATGATAAACATCCCCCCTCTTGCAGTGTAGCATACATACATATATTAATATATATATACTTCTTTTTCAGAGATTTTTTTTTTCTCTAGAAAATGTTGTTTATGGCAGATAAGAGCCAGCACAAGTGATTTTCACTCATTTAATTTTATCTGACAAACAAGCAAAGAATAGCGTTTTTATTAGGAAACTTTATTAATGCGTTCCCTAATAAGGAAAATGAAATTTACTCCAATATCTGGCATATGCATTTTTTGCATTAATGACTATGAGAGACTTCCTTTTCTATAAATGAACCTCCACGGATCTCACAGCATTGTAATTAATTAACAAGAAAGAGGAAAGCTTGAATAATCCATGGAGTCAAAGGGCTTTGTGATCATATTGGTTTTAATGGTAATTACAAGTTTGTGTTACAGCCACCATGCAGTGGGAATTAGAGAAGGAATGAAAAGTGTTTCAAAAGAAGATGATTTGGAGTTGGAAAGCAAACTCAAGAGTCTCAACAAACCCCCCATTAAGATCATTAAGGTGTGTTCTTTTTTTTTTTTTTTAAATGTATAATTTCTTCGTGTATGTTTTGAGGAGTGTTAAAACGATTCTAAATAAATACTCAAAAATATATCCACATTTACGGGACAACACACTACTTCACCGCATCATGAGAGAGAAAAAAAAAATGAAAAGGAACATCCACCACTCATAATATACCACATAAACATAAGTATGATTTTGAATACATATTTTGGGTCTCCAAAGAATTTTTGTTTTAGTTTTATGAATTTCTCTTTCTTTTTTTTTTCTTTTTTTTAAGTCAATATTAAGCTTGGTTTCAAGTTTTGGATCAGAAGAAGTTTATGGGCCTCGACGTCTCCAGAGGCCCATTAAGATCTGGAAGAAAATGAGTCAATATATATAAGTTAAAAACAGATTCAATTTTAAAGTTCTAAGTACTAGAATATACTATTGCCTTACGTAGTGAAGAGTAGGTTGCTACGTGATTTACTTCCCACGTAATTCACCAGAGTTTAAGCATAAGAAAGGCTAACAGGAAATAGAGCTGCAAGTTACATCAGTTAAAGTTTCATAATTGCCTTATCTCACACGAATTGTTTACCTGTAATTATTCAATATCCTTATGAAAAATTGATCACATCTGAGCGTTTTCGAGGTCGAATCCACTTTGAATTTGATAAATGCATTGCTTGTAAAGTATGTGTTCGTGTATGTCCTATAGATCTACTACCCGTTGTTGATTGGAGACTGGAAACTAAAATTCGAAACAAACGATTGCTTAATTACTGTATTGGTTAATTCCTTAAAAATCCCGGTTTTTCTTTTGTGACTTGCTTATTTCTCTAATTTATCGGAGTTTATCATATGGAAATCTTTTGGGTACATAATAAGTAATACAAATTTGTTTACAACAAATATGTGATTTAGACCAAAGAAGGCGATATATTCCACTGTGTTGAAATTTACAAACAGCCTGCATTGGATCACCCTTTGCTCAAAAATCACAAAATCCAGGTGCTCTACATCTCCCCATACTATTACTCTGTCACAACTTTTATTTTAATTTCTTGGTACTCTTAGAAGCTATAACAAAAAAAAAAAAAAAAAAAAACATGACATATATATACAGTATTTCTATATATATATGTTCATATAATTGAGTTTCTTATGCAGCTAAGACCAACAACAGCATACATTCCAGAAGGACTGGACAAAGAAGTCTCATCAAATGCTAATAAAACAAGCACCATACTTAAACAAATAAACTGCCCTCAAGGAACTGTCCCTATTTGAAGAACTCGAAAAGATGATTTAATTAGAGCTAAATCATTCTCCAAACCACATCTTGCAGCTTCTCATCCACTTGTATTTGGTTACCCTGGTCAACACGTAATTTATTATGCCTTAACTTGCAAATTAATGCTCATTCTAATTCTAATATTCCTTCTTTCTTTGAACATTTTTATGTGTTCTTAGTTATTTAATTATTAATTAGGAAGGTTTAATTTTTTTAATTACTTGCCACACAGCTCGCAGTACTTAGGTCCAAAAGAGATGTAAAAGAAACATACAAAGGGATCAAAGCAAATATTAACACACAAAATCCACCTGCAACTGGGGAACAACGCAGCTCTGGATCGAAACTAGCCCATCAGATAAAATTACTCATTTGCAAGCTGGATGGACTGTAATTAGTTAATTAATATGAGAATAAAATCAAACTATTAATTTCAATGATTCCTAATTAATCTTCATTTCATTGCAGTGTTATTAAATTTCATGTACTAGCTAGTAAATTGACTACTTAACAATATTTTTGATTTGTCTTTCTAAATTAACAGGTTGCTCCGATGTTATTTGGCGATGCTAAAACACGATTGTTCGTATATTGGACTGTGAGTTTTATACATATAGAAGTATTTTAATTAGCATTTTTTTTTCTCTTTATTAATTTGAAAATGTTGTTAAGAACTTTTTAGAGAACTTGTGAATGAAGTAACTATATAAAGATGATATTATATTAATTTAACTTTGTTTAGATTAACAATATATTATTTAGGCAGATGGAGATGAGAAAACAGGTTGCTTCAATTACCTTTGCTCTGGCTTTGTTCAAGTTGACAAGAGTAATCCGATTGGAGGTTCCATAGAACCAATTACCCAATTTGGTGGAGCCCAATATCAAATCTCCTTGATGATATTTCAGGTGATCAGAACAAGCTCTTTATGTTTAAAAAATACTTAGAACACAAGGAAAACTTTAGCTTCTAACTTTAACAATAATTGTTGTGTGGAAGCCCACACCATCATATATGATGTAATGTCAATAAAGGTGCAAAAGGCCCTCCTTTTAAGACCATTTGGACCCTTAAAACTAGTCTAATTAACATATTGGTGAATTTTTAACCTCATCTTATGTAAGTTTTAGCTTATAACAATATATTACAATTAGTTGTATCTTTCTTGATTATTTCTATGTATGTTATTCTAAGTTTTCTGTTGTCTCTTGATTATTTCTATGTACTCAATACTTTTGCTAACTGATGTATCTAATAGTTGTCTTTACTAATATGTCAAAACCATCTTTCAGCCTCTCTCTCTCTCTCTCATGACTTTATTCTCAATGGACTTCATAATTGATATGAGCATCTAGTAGTTGTAGATTTTCCGTTGTATACACGAAAAATGTGTTTGATTGTGTTGGTAAATTCAACTTCAGTGATTAATTTTGCATCAACTATGTATTCTTCCAAGCTAAGACACACAAAAAGTATCATCCCTCACACTAGCAAAATGCCTTTTCTTAAAGAGAAAAATAAAATTCTTCGAGACTTGCCTTTACGGCATGTTCTATGTGAGCGCCCACAAGTCCGATAGCCCAATTTAGGGGCCGGCCAAACTTGGGGCCGGTAGGAAGGACAATATCTTACAACGTGTAGAACGGGTCAAAATGAGCTTCAACAGATTGGTTGAATCCAAAAGCAATTTTTTCAAATTTTACTAATTAGAAAACAGGCCGTTTTTCAAAAAACAATAAGAAGTCATTTTCTAAAATTTCACTTTTTTTGAACATATCTCAGCTCTCTAATTGTAACAAAGGTCATACTGCTACAATTAGGTTTTGCGATCAATTTGTTTTGCTAGAAGTGTTTAGCTTAACAAACACTAATTAATGTTGTTCATAATTTTATTGTTACTTGGAAATCAGGATCATGAAACAGGGAATTGGTGGCAGATACTTCAGAACAACATATATGTAGGGTATTGGCCAAAGGAACTAGTACCAGACTTAGGTGGTGGTGGTGCATCAGTGGCATGGGGAGGAGTGGCAGTGGATGACAAAAATGGAGCAAGCCCGCCAATGGGAAGTGGGCATTTCCCTGATGGCCATACAAACCATGCTTGTTTCATTGCAAATCTTCAAGTTGTTGATGCTTCTAACACCTTGGTGGATCCTCAAGGAGGTACCTTGGAAACATATGTTGATAATCCCATCTGCTATGACTTGAAGTATTTTGGATACCATGGTAGATTGGGTCATGTTTTGTTGTTTGGTGGCCCTGGTGGGGTTTGTGGAGAGTAAAATAGCTCCTAATCATATGTGATTTTATATGGAGAGTAAAATAGCACCTTGTAATAAAATAAACAATTTCTTTTATATTTCTTTCTTTAATTTTTTTCACTAATTGAGTGACATTTTTGAGCTAGTATGCTTGTATAATGTGGATTAATTCACCTTTGCATGATCCATATCAAAGTAGGTTATTTTCGATGATTCAAATTGTTGGGCGGGCAAGCCTAAATCTCTATTAGTAGAGATATTGTCCTTAATTTAACCATATTTAGGCCCAAGTGCTAGATTTTACTCTAAAAAGTCACGGTGCTAACGAGGTTGTGAGATCCTAACTTATATTCTTTGTGATGTATTTTCTCATATTTAATGTGAAACTATTATTTTAGTTCACGCATACACAATAAATCTCCACTTTGGATCAAAATTCAATTTATCACAATTGCACATCACACGATACATATTAGATCAACTATTGCTATCATCTCGAGGATTGAGCAACTCCAAAAATCATGTGCAACTATGAGCACACGCACATATTCCACCTTGGCATACATGCATCCTAATAGAATCATTGACTCTGATACCAATTGTTAAGGAGTATGAATCTCTACTAATACTATAATTATCCCTAATTAACCACCTTTAAGCCTAAGTTTTGGGTTTTATTCCAAAAAATTTCGGTATTAATGAGGGTAAGACCTCAATTTATATTCTTTATGATATATTTGTTTATATCCAATATGAAACTATTATTTCTATATGCACATACCCAATACCAATGATTCATGATAAATTAACATCATAACCTTGTCTCGTATTTTTGTTTGTCAATCTATAATATTTGTTACATTGGATTATCTCATATACACAAATCATTTCATATCAATGAATCAAAGATAATAACAGTCTCAATTATTAATACAAAAAACAAATGCTCACATCAAGGCCCAATCGCACCACAACAAGTCTCCAATAGAGAACAACAACTCCTCACCTTATACTAGGCTAAGAAGATTTGAACTCATTACGTCATATGAAGGAAGGTAGATGCTTAATCGGGTGAGCCACCAGTCATTGACATTCTCTCGTATCAACGCTAAATTTCATCAATAATTTTATTTAATAACATTCTAGTTTAAATACTCCTTACAAAGCCTAAACTCTCCAATAAAAAGCTTGCTAGTCATATTTTTTTACAAAGTAGGGTATATGTCATTCAAAATTTAATAATGTTAATTATATATATATATATATATCTAGTCTCTATTGTTTTATATTACACCAAATAGTGATTTTATTCCAATGGACTTTTTAAAAACTGAATCTTGGTTTTGTTTTCATTCAATAAGTTTTCTTATTTTATTTGTTAAAAAGAATTTGTCAAATTATACCAAGAATAGCACTGTTCTTACTGTATAAAGGAATTTCATTTGCAATAAATGGTAGTAATAATGGGGAGAAAAATTCACAACTAAAATGTTTTTGAAATGATGGAGGGTCATGCGAATTGAATAAATGACCATAACCAGAATCTTTATCATTACTTTGCTTCATTTGTGGGCAAAAAAATAAAAATAAAAAAAACTAACACAAAATATCCATCCAAAAGCTTGATTTTGATCTATAAGGTCCAACCAAAATAAGTTGGCACATCCTATAGTGGCATTACATTTGAACCTTAATTATCCTATCAACAAGACCTGAAAAATAAAAAGTTTAAAAAATATTAAATTTTTATTTTTATTTTTATTTTTTTTCTAGTAAAGTTGGGGAGGTGGGTCCTTAATCATTTAGTAGAAATGGGTCCTATTTTAGATGATTGGAGTAGTTACAGCTGGTCCTCGAGAAAAATGAGGAGGAAGTGGCGGTAGCAGAGCATATATGATATACTCTGTTATATGACTTATATAAAATATAACATGTATGTGTCGTCACTCTTATTTTGATATTAGAAGAGGTACGTAGTTATAGCTTCTCCGAAAAGACAGCCAAAGACATTCCCATGTGGGAATTCCAACCACATAACGTGCCCATGGCCCCCCCCCCCCCACCAATTGCAACCCTTTCTCTCTTTTTTATTTTTATTTTTCTTCATGAGCTTTGATGTATTGAACTTTCAATTTATATGATGATGAGCTTGAATTTTTGAGTTCTAATTTTGAGAGATTAGATGCAAAAATGGTCTCAAGATTAAATTTGCAATGGGTCCATTTGCTACAATGTCTATTTTATTAAGTCATTGTTTTAATTATCTAATTAAATGTTTATATGGTTACTTGTGATATAACTGCCATATGTAAGTAAGAAAGAGAAGGGGGGGGGGGGGGGGGGGGGGGGATGATGGCGACAGTGTGCCAAACGTATATATGTGGAAATTATGAAGTTGGTTGGCTCCAGAATATATTCCACCTACAGCCCCAGTGTCACAATCAACAACTTCTCATTCTCATTTTTCTACTACAACTTTATATGGGTGTATTTGATAGCTAAAAAAATTTTTCTTGAGAAAATAATATTTTTTCAAAAAAAAAATATATAATTGTTTGGTTGGACATAAAAAAAAAATTATCATAGTTGATTATTAATTAGTTATTCAGTTATAAGATTGTAATTTCTTTAAATTAGTATAAAAAAAAATTATGACAAAATTTTATTTTCCCACCCCTTTAGCTGAAAATAATTAGATAGCAACTAAATATATCTTATTAATGGACTATTGTCAAATTTATTATTCATCTCCATCTTACATTCACAACCCAAGACTATATATATTACAAAATACAAAGACTAAAATAATGAAAAGTATTCTTCAAAAAAATACAATCATATTGTAATACCAAGATACCATCATATCGTAATACCCCCCTCAAGTTGGAGCGTGAAAATCACGAACGCCCAACTTGGAGAGTAAAAACTCAAAGTTTGCTTTTCCCAACGCTTTTGTAAATATGTCTGCCAATTGAACACTAGTAGAAACATATGACGGACAAATCAACCTTTCAGTCACCGCATCTCGAACAAAATGACAGTCAGCCTCTATATGCTTTGTTCTTTCGTGAAAAATAGGATTTTGAGCAATGTACAACGCCGACTGACTATCACAAAATAATTTCATACCCTTCGGATGTCGCACACCCAAGTCACTTAAAAGTTGGTTAAGCCACTTTAACTCACACACTGTTGCCACCATTGATCTATACTCAGCCTCCGCAGACGATCTAGACACTGTTTGTTGCTTCTTCGTCTTCCACGACACAGGAGAACAGCCAAGAAACACGTATCATCCTGTCAAGGAACGCCGCGTGAGTGGACAACTAGCCCAATTCGAATCACACCACCCTTCTAGATGTAGATCACTATCAGCACGAAGCAAAATCCCTTGCCCTGGACTCTTCTTCAAATATCTCACGACCCTGAGAGCTGCCTCCCAATGATCCTCACGAGGTTGTTGCATAAATTGGGATAAGATATGAACCGAATATGCAAGATCAGGTCTCGTCACAGACAAGTAAATCAATCGCCCAACAAGTCGCCTATAAGGCGCCGGATCCGCAAGGAATTCGCCCTTAGCAAGGGCCAAATTGTGATTTTGTTCCATAGGAAATGTCGCAAGCTTGGCTCCCAATAAACCCGTTTCAGAAATTATCTCGAGTGTGTATTTTCTTTGGCAAAGAAAAATTCTTTCTGGATTACGGGCTACCTCTAGCCCTAAGTAATACTTCAAAACTCTCAAATCCTTCATATGAAAGCACCTGCCAAGGTAATCTTTAAAAGTTGTTAATGCAACCTTATCATTCCCTGCAATAAGCAAGTCATCAACATAAACTAACACGTTAATCTGAGTTCTTCTCCTGCACAACCCAATTAAGGAATAATCTGAATAGGATTGCACAAAACCATAATTCTTCAATGCTGTTGACAGTTTTGCAAACCAACATCGGGGAGCTTGTTTCAGACCATACAATGACTTTTTCAACCTGCAAACCATGTTAGGATTTGTATTTTTGAAACCTGGAGGAATCTTCATATAAACCTCCTCACTTAAGTCACCGTGAATAAAAGCATTATGTACATCCATTTGATGTACATCCCAATTTTTAACAGCAGCAACTGCAAGAAAAGTACGAACCGTCACCATTTTTGCCACAGGAGCAAATGTCTCGTTATAGTCAATTCCTTCCACCTGATGATTGTCATAGATCACAAGTCTTGCTTTGAGTCGTTCTATGTTGCCATCGGACTTATACTTAATTTTATATATCCACTGGCTCCCTAGTGCTTTCTTGCCGGGCGGAAGAGTCTCCATTACCCAAGTTTCATTGTCTTCAAGGGCTCGTATTTCCTTACCCATCGCATCTCGCCATCCCGAGTCTTTCATCGCTTCTTTGAAATGTTTTGGCTCATGTCCCGCTGTCACTGCTGCAAGAAAATTTCTCTGTCTCACAGAAAAACGTTCACAATTTACAAAATGTGTTAAAGGATAGGGCGTACCTGAAGAAGAGGAAGGAGCTGATGAATTCTCAGATGGACTTATTTTTCGTATAGTATGAGTAACAAAATCACGATACCGTGTTGAAGGAGTTTTGTTTCGTTTTCCTCGCCCTAGCTCACCGTCAACTGCCACACCTTGCTCCCCCACCGTATTCTCCAGCCCCTCATCACGCACATCCTCATGTGCGGGCTGTTGCTCGGGCTGCACCATACCACCAGACCCCCCCACGAGGGTGGACGCTGGTTTCAACCCCCCTCGAGGGTGGACGCTGGTTCCAACCCCCCCTCAACGCACACAGTACACTCATCGGCACCCTCATCCTCACTCCATGCCCCATCATCATTGTTCGCCAGCACAGGAGTCACCACATTCCTTTGTTGGTTTGGCGCAAAAGGAAATTCTTTCTCAAAGAACTTCACATCCCTCGATACAAAGTACTAATGTGTTTCTAAATCATATAATTTCCAACCTTTCTTCCCAAAAGGATAGCCAACAAAGATACATTTACGACTCCTACTTGCAAATTTATCACCTTTGTGTCGTTGATTATGAGCATAGCAAAGACAACCAAATACACGAATAGCATCATAAGAAGGCATTTTCCCAAACAACATTTCATATGGCGATTTAGTCTTAAGTAAAGTAGAGGGTGTCCTATTAATCAAGTGACACGCTGCCAACACACATTCACCCCAAAATTTAATTGGTAAGTTCCCTTGAAATCTTAGTGCTCAAGCCACATTTAAAATGTGTTGAGTTTTCTCTCAACTCTCCCATTTTGTTGAGGAGTCCCAACACAAGAAGTCTCAAAAATAATCCCATTATTTTGAAAATAATCATGCAAACAATTAAATTCGGTCCCATTGTCACTTCTCACACGTTTTATCACTTGTTCAAATTGACGTTCAACCATAGCAACAAAATTAAGAAACATAGATTCAACTTCCGTTTTATTGCAAAGTAAATAGACCCAAACTCCTCTTGAAAAATCATCTACTATCGTCAAAAAATAGGTAGCCCCACACGAAGAACGAGCCTTATAAGGTCCCCACAAATCCAAATGAACAAGTTCAAAAATCCTGTCAGCTTTATTCGAACTAATTGGAAAACTAGATCTAGGTTGCTTTGCACGCGGACACACATCACAAGATTTATTATTTGACCTACAAGAATGACTTACAGCTGGAATCATCTTTAATATTTTCTCTGACGGATGCCTCATTCGTTGATGCCATAACTCGAACGACGAATCACCATCCACTGTCAAGACTTTCACTTGAGGAACACCACGGAAAAAATAAAGTCCATCCAATCTTTCACCCGCTCCAATCACCTTCCTCGTTGGTTGGTCCTGTATAACACAAATATTATTAGTGAATTGTACAACACAATTTGATTCATTGATTAATTGAGTAACAAAAATTAAATTACATGTCAATTGTGGGACATAAAGCACGTTGTCGAGCTTCAATCCTCCTGGCAGCACGACACTCCCCTCTTAGTTTGCTTCTGCCGTGTTTCCATCCGGCAAACCCACCGGACATTATTGCACCTTTCTCACATCCTTCAAAATAGACAAGTCGCACGTCACATGGTTCGACACTCCTGTATCGATAATCCAACTAAAATGACTGTTTTTACTATGTAGTCGATCTTTTGTTTTGTCGAAGTTCAAAAATGGAAGAAGTTGCTGCAGTTGCGTTGCGGAAACACCTGCAAGACCCGCCAGCCCCTGCGAGTTCCCAGCGTGCTGCCCAGACAAAGGTCCAACCCCGCCAGTTTTATGTGCACGGACAGGCGGTACTCCATGCCCTCCGTCGGCCATGAGCACACGTGGATCACGTTGATCACGTTGCACTGTTCAACGCACTGTGCACGCTGACCAACGCACGCTGCCCAACACGCTGTGCACGCTGATCAACGCAGTTCACGCTGCCCAATGCGCTGTACACGTTGCCCAACGCACTTTACACGCTGCCCAACGCGGGACACACTGCCCAATGTTGTACACCCTGTTCACGTATACTGCTCACGTATACTGCTCACGTGCACTGCCCAACGCTCTGTGCACGCTGACCAACGCACGCTGCCCAATGCACTGTACACGCTGCCCAATGCGCTGTACACGTTGCTCAACGCTGTACACGCTGCCCAACGGACACACTGCCCAATGCCGGACACCCTGTTCACCTTCGGTCACTGTTCACTGTCGGTACTATTCACCGCCGGTCACTATTCGCCAACGGTTACTGTTCGCCAACGGTCACTGTTCGCCAACGGTCACTGTTCGCCACTAGTATTGTTCACTGTTCACGCCGGTCGCTCTGTTCATCGATCTAAAATCACTGTTTACAGATCTGAAAATTTTCAGAGATCTGAAATCACTGTTCCGATTCGTCGAATCAGCCCTAAGAAGTTCTTCTTCTTCGTCTGGATCTTTACCATCATCTCATCTGCTCCAACCAACAAGAAGAAGAAGAAGAAGAGGAGCGATGGGTTTCTGCAACTGATCATCAGCTTTACAAGGGAAGAAGCTTGAGAGACATGAGCTACGCCGACGATTCCTCCTCCGCCTTCAGCGACTGCAACAGTGACAGCTTCGACGAGTTCTCCACGGCCTCTTCCCAAACCCGACTCCTCCTCCTCTCCTGCGCCTCTGAAAACTCCGACGAGTTGATCCGGCACCTCGTCTCCAATCTCCAATCTGATTCAATCGACGTCCAAAAAAAAAACAAGCCGCCTTGGAAATCCGCCTCCTCGCGAAGAACAAACAAGAGAACCGCCTCAAGATTGCTCGTGTCGGCGTTGTACGACCGTTAATCTCGCCAATCTCGTCCTCCGATTCTCAGCTTCAAGAGTACGGCGTCACGGCGATCTTGAACTTGTCTCTCTGCGACGACAACAAGGATCTGATCACGATTTCCGGCGCGATCAAGCCGCTCTGATACCATGTCAAATTTATTATTCATCTCCATCTTACATTCACAACCCAAGACTATATATATTACAAAATACAAAGACTAAAATAATGAAAAGTATTCTTCAAAAAAATACAATCATATTGTAATACCAAGATACCATCATATCGTAATAACTATCAACACACCAATCCCTAACACAATCCTGCACTAACATACATACATTCTTTCCACTCCAGTCAAAAATCAAAAAATTTATAAACTACGTTTCTCCTAATCTACCCCACCGTTCATTTTTTTTCTTCAAAACTCTTCTAAAACCCTATCATCTAACTTTAAAGCCCATCATTTTTATTTTCTTATCTTAGTTGAAAGAATATTAGAGTTATAAAAGCATCATTTAGACTCTATTTTGAGTAAATTGTCACTTGTCATCTTTGAAAATTTTTCGACATTTGATCATTTGAATTGGTAAGAAAGACATTCTTTAATGATTTTTTTCTTTTTGTTTCTATTCACTTTATTCATGAAATAGAATATTTATAGGTATTTTTTAATGTATTTTGTACGAAAAATTGACAAGAACGAAGCTCGTCCTTTAGGTCGCCCACACAGGGCCGACCCTCCTTTGTAAGGGTCGGTTATGTCCGGTCGACCCTCTTAATTTTTTTTTTTCATTATCACATATCATATTGCATTAAGATGCATTTCGTGACAATTTTGACATGTTTTTATCCATTCTAAACTAATTTGGGCGGAGGGGCACCATTCCCCACTCGTTACTCTAGTGTGGGGTAAGGGTGTGGTATGACACTCCCGCCCAAATAAGCTCAGACTAAGTGTAAATATGACAAAATTATCATGAAATACATTCCAATGCAATATGGTATATAAAAATGAAAAAAAAAATAAGAAGGTCAGTCGGACATGACTGACCATTACAAAAGAAGGTTGGCCTCGTAGGGTATCTAAGAAATTATATAAAAGGTCATTTTAAAAGGTCATTTTAATAATTTTATATAAAAGGTCATTTTAATAATTTCAGTTAAGGGTATCTAAGAAATTACATAAAATAGTTGAAGTGAAGTGTAGATAGTCCATTAATAAAATCTATCAAGCTGCTCTAAAAAATTATAATGTGAAAATGATGGACTCAAGAAAAAAAATATTTAATTTTTTTCTTACATTTTTTGTCAACCCAACATTAAAAAATTCAAATAAAATTTTCTCAAGACAATCATAATTTTCTCAAAAATATTTTTATTTTTTCACCAACCAAACACACCTATAATTTTAATTGAGTATTTTTTTTTTTTATTTCATACTCTAAATTTTTAATTTCGTAATTAAACTAAAATTTTCATATTTAGTTTAATAATTATTTAGTTTAAAATAGAAATACATATATTTCTAAAATTATTTTTGTTTACACTTGTTAAACGTGCCAGGGAAATTGCAGAATATTACATCTAAGCCACCGACTTGCGCATCTGACTGCAACACGTTCGCTTCGTGCGCGACAGCTTCGCTCTCTTGCATGCACCATACATCATTCACGTTTCAGTATATATATTATATTATATTATATTATATTATATTATATTATATTATATTTATATATATAACAACATACTCCCGACCGCACTGCTTCCTTCTGAGTTGTCACTCTCCTAAACATGCCAGTGCAACAATATAATTTTTTCCTTCTTTTTGCAGTGGGCCCACTTGACTAGTGATTCCCAACCCCAATACGTTTGATCAGATGATTTTCCCATAAATATCAGTTCTATCATCAGAACTGACCCATGATGTGTGTGTTGTGGACCAGGTGTGTTAAATGATATGGAGAGTATAAAAGGCGTCAATGCTCCTGGGAGTATCAGATCAAGTCAGAAAAAGTCAAATAGAAGTAGTACAAATTTTGATTTTGGAAAGAGCGGGAAGCAGAAAGTTTCTAACAAACATTCCATGCTCTTGACCCAAAGCTTTGACCAAGGAGACACATGAGAACTGAGAATTGGAAGCTTTTTTCTTTTTCTTTTTTTCAGTTTTTGTGAGTTAAAATCAAATAAAACTGTTTGAAAGGATAAGATACGGGAAAGGGTGGGTGGTATATAGGTCAAAATGTCCTTTCCAACATAATGCCACGTGTCAAACACCCAGACTCCTATCTTGTATAGGAGAACATTAATTAGACAAAGAATCATCAAGATTTTGAGAGTAAAAAAGTACATGAATGTTCTTGGGCAGATGACATTTTGACAGTTTCAAGAACATAAATTCTCCATGCAAAGAAGGAATTTACTAACAAAAATACAATCATAAGGGAAAGAAAAATTACCAATCCTCTCCAATAAAGCTGAATAAAAAAATAAAAATAAAAAAAGAAAAGAAAACCAGAGATACACAGCATTCTACAAACATTTTGGGGATCATATTAGATGACAATCTACCACAACATACCTTTCCTCTTTATATATCATTTTTTTTTTTTTCACTACCCTGAAAACTTGAAGCAAGAAGCAAAACCAAACACATTATGGCTCAATTTTAATTAAGTATTATATCAGAACTTGCCTGCCTTGTTACATGATGCTGCTGCTCCATTCATATCTAGCTTGTGCACTGTATTCAAATTCTTTCTTCTACTTACTTTTTAGTGCTTCCCTTCTTCAATAGGCTTCCAAATTTGTGTAATAATGGCTTCTTCTTCTTTTGATGGGGCTGTTTAGGCGGAGAAGTAGCGCCATTTTCCAAGTTCTCCGCTGAAGATAAAAGGCTTTCATCGTCCACCTTTGACTCGACTTCCCCTTCATTAGACTCAGCCTCGGGCTCCTTATCTTCCGACAAATCTCTCTCCACGATCTTGCAGTTATCCCACATCTTGATATCCACTTCATTTGAATCATTTCCTTCTTCTTCTTTGTGGACTCCATTGCCATTTTCCCTCTTAGATTCTAGAGGAACTGCAACATCATCATTTGGAAGATCCTTGGCCTTTTGGGGCTCAGGAGCTTGTTGAATTGGGATTTCCAAATTGGGTTTCTGTTCTCCGCTTCTTTCTCCATTTTCCGCAGAAAATTCTACCACTTTTGGGAGCAAATCATAATCTTTCTCACTATCTGACAGCTCCCCATTTTCCTCGGGCTCCTCCTTCTTGGCCGTAGCTTCCTCGAGCAACTTTGATAACTCGTCAACACTCTTCAGAGCAGTGGCTTCTCTAGTTCGAAGCTCCTCGTTCTCTTGGGTGATGCTCTGCAACTCGTTTTCTTTGTCTAATAACCGTTCTTTCAGTACCGAGCTCTCAGCTCTAACTTCATCTAAAATTTCTTTAAGAGAACCCGCCTCTGATTCAGCTTCCTTTAAGCTATATTGAAGCCCTACCGTTTCATCCTTGGCTTCTTGGGCATCTTCCTCTGCCTCCTTAAGCAAACCAATCAATCTATTCACTTCATTTTTAAGGTAAGAGGACTCTTCTTCCAAATCCTTTATTGAGTTCATGAATTTCAGCTCCATTTGATTCCACACAGCCTTAGAATCCTCAATCTCAGTCTTGGATTTTTTAACAGTATTATTAAGGAGATCGACTTCATGTTTTGCCTCATCAAGCATCGCTTCGTACTTTTCATTGGTTGCTTTTAAAACCAACTTCAAATCTTCCACTTGGGCGTCCGCATTTTTGAGCTCATTCTGACTAGACAAAAGCTTCTCTTTGGCTTCTCTTGCTTCTGAGGAAACTTCATGCAAAGCTGAAGCTAAGCTTTCCATTGCCTTCTTACTCTTCTCTTCTTCAACCCTAGATGCTTCAAGATCATTATAAAGTTTATTTTTTTCCTCTAACAGGTTCTGAACACTTGAAGCTGCAAGCTTCTCATTGTTCAAAGCTTGCAATTTTTCCTCCTTTACCTTTTCAAGCTCCGAGTTCAGTGACTCAACCCTCTTTGCCATTTCCGAGGCCTCTTGTTTAGCCATGGCCAAACGCTGCTCTGACTCCTCGAGATCCTTGTTTTGTCTAACAACTGATATCTCCAAGGATTCTACCTTTGATCGAAGAGAAGCAACCTCGGACTCCGCATCTTGCAACGACCCACTTTTGCCTTCCAACTGGTCCATCAACGAAGCCAAAGACTCCGATGCTGATCTCTCTAATTCTTTTGCTTCATGCACACGAGTCTCCAACTTTTGGGCCTTGGCCTGCCACTCTTCCACCAAATTAACTGCTTCTGACTCGGCCTTCTTTGCAGTTTCTACCTCAAATCTAAGCTGTTCAATAAGATTTTCCCTCTCAGCCAACTTTGCCCCGGTTTCTCTTGCTTTCTCCAGATCTTGCTTCAAAGAATCTACCTCAGAATTTAGTTTCTTCACCAATTCGGTAGTCTCGTTAGCTTCTGTTTCCAGCTTCGATTCTAACAAGGCCTTAACCCGATTTAACTCTGAAGAGAGCATCTCAACTTTCTCGACATGAATTTCCGCAATTTTGGTAGCATCATCGGCATGGCTCAATGCCTGGTTCTTCGCATCTGTGGTCATGGCTAATTCTTGCTTCACCCGTTGGAGTTCTTGGGTTGTAGACAGCAACGCAGAAACATCTACGGCGTGTTGGTTCCGAACAGCCTCAATCTCTTTCTTCCATTCTACTTCCCTTTTCTGAGCTGCCTCTATCCCAACTTGCTCCAATTCATCGGCCCGAAACTTCTCAATCTCAGTAGACTCCTCAGCACGTTTTTGAGCAGCCAAGGCCTCTCCAAGCTTCTCATTTGCTTCATCGGCCAATCTCTTTGCTTCCTTTAGTTCCTCAAGAGCATGAGATTTCTCCTTCCAAGCAGTAGCTAACTCCCCTCTCGATTTCTTCAGATCTTCCTGAGCTTGATTCAATTGGGCCTGCAACTCCAAGCCTTTCACTGGACGCGGGTGTGGTTTCTACAATCAAAATTGACAGATTGACAAGTAAATTCTTACTAGAAACTAAAAATTGAGGAAAAACAAGTTGGAAGAACACAAAATTTGCCATTGCTACTTACATCCGGCGTGCCAATCCTTGGCGAACGGCGATCCACAGGAGGTACAGGTTTCGATTCGACTGATCTCGGAGATGAACGATCAATAGAAAGCCGGGAATTTGGCTGGGGAGAAGGTGAATCAGGACTTGATTTAGATATTCCCCTGCCCAATTTACTAACTTTTGGAGTTGCTGGGGAACTTTTGTTGTTTGAAGCTTCAGATAAACCAGATCTGCACAAGATCCAAATTCCACAATTACATAAAATCAGATCAATCCTCAATCAAGACACCTAAAATGCAAGTTGAACTCAGAACAGAAATAATTCCCAAAAAGGAAGAAATATTAAGAAACTGAACAAATGCAAATTTACCAGATCAAATAGAAAATAATCACACTTTTAAAGAAACTCAGAACAAACCAAACGAAGAAAAATTCCGTTGTAACAAGCAAAATCCTTAATTTCAACCAAAAACCCATGAAGCAACTAAGTAAAAGAAAGCCCAAATAACATTCCTCAGACTCAAATCAAGCTCCATCAAACACAAATTTCAGAAATTTAAACAACCCAGATAATAAAAACTGAATCCAGATCCAACACAACAAAGTAAAAAAAAAGAAATAAGTGAAGTATTAACCCACCCCAAATGGAAACATACAAAAAATGAAGTAAATGAACTAGTAAAAAAAGAAAAAACCATCAGATCTAGGATGAGAAAAGTGAGAAACTTGCTTTGATTTTGAAGAAATCATGGTTACTGCTGCTTCTCTACAGATACTGAACCAGAGAGGGATTCAGAGGAAGAAATGAAATGCACCTGTCACTGTTTTTAGTATAGAGGTGAAGAAAAAGTGGAAAAGGTACTAGATTTCCACCATTGCCATTGGTTTTTTTTTTTTTTTTTTTTGCAAGATTTACAAACCAGCTTTTTTTTCCAGAAAAAAGTAGAAAGAAGAAGAAGAGATAGTGAAATTTTTGAAGGATTGAAGATGAAAGAAAGAAAAAACAGAGTTTTCACAGACCCAGAAGAAGAAGAAGAAGGAGAGAAAACAGAGGAAATTATTAGTATATGGGTAGGATTGATTTGAAGTTGTATGAAGTAGAAGTACTATAGTGTTTGTGTTGCCACCACTTCTTGCGTCTTTCTTCTTTCTTGTTCTTCTTCTTTCACTTTCTTTCTTTCTTTCTCTCTTTAACGACCTTTACAGAAACGCTTGAAACGACGAAACTGCCCTTCTGTTACTTTCTTGCGAAATGACATTAATGCCAATAGTTTTTCCAGGAAATTACGACTCTAACCCTTCTGGGATCAGTTTCTGGGAGTATTATTTGAAGTGTTGTACGTTTGTGAAATGACTTAATTGGCCTTTAAGGAATCAGCATATTGCCTTAAGGAATAAGGTCTTGCGATGGTAGGAAGTACAAATTAGTATCACGTTACACAAACGATAAGGTTTGATATGACTCTTCTTTTTTTTTTTGTAACTAGTTTAAAAGTTATTTAACGATTTTAATTGGAGTTTAACACTTAATTTAAAGTGTGTTGACGTTGACTCAAATTTGTCATAAGTGTTTTTTTTAATGCGATCATTTTCTTGATTTATCTCAAAAGTGTCAAAAAATAATTGTATGATTTTGTAAGTAAAACCTATTTGCGTAATCAAACGTTTTCTTTTATTGTATTTTTAAAATTTTAAAAGGAAAAAACCGTATACGAGGATTAAAATCACCCTCAACTTTTTAAAATTACTTTTATAATAGAAGTTATTCCTACAAAAAATTATAAAATAAAAAAAGAATTATGTTAGAATAATTTTTTTTTTAATGTAATTCTTAACTTATGTTGATGTAGCGTTATTTATATATAATATGAAAAGAAATCTTTAAATGATCAGAAATGATTATATCATACACTGCTATGTAATATAACGTCAACTTATTTATAAACTTTTTTTAAATTAATATTTTTGGTGTAAGTACAAACTGAAGCTATATAAAACAGACGGAAGAGGAAGAAAGAGTTAAAAGACAGAGAGTTATCATTATTATTACTTGATATTATTTTCAACGCAATATTTTATTAACCTCTTTATTTTTACTAGATCAACACATTACATATTAATTTTTTTTAATAAATAGTCAATATTACTCCTAAGGCGTGTGAAATTACTAAAGCAGTCACGGGTTGAAAGAGTCAGCATTAACGTAAAACACGAGAATCTCAAAGAGGGTCAACAAATCTGTATTAAAAAAGAAAAAGAAAAAAAAAAAAGAGACTGCGCAACTTTTTGGGTCTATCTGAAGCGAAATTAGGGCTTCCTTGCCTAATCATAGGAGACAAAACATACAATTACTATAAAATGTCCAAACTGCCCCTAACCTTTTTTCCCTTTTACAATCATACACACCTGCTATAGTTTTGAATATACAAGTTCACATTTTTATTATTTTTGAAAACAAAATAAATGTAAGACAATAAATCTAAAGGAAATGCATGCATGTTCATAATAATAATGTCACCCCATGTGGCACATGCATGATGTAATGTGAGAAATAATTGAAAAGATTATTATGATGCCCACGTAAGCATGTAATGGATCCATCATCCATGTATGTTGATGTTGCAATAGCATCTTTTTCCATCATTCCATGGACCATATATCTTATCTCACACATGATCTATATATCTAGGTATAATTTGTTGGCCAGTGTGAATAAATAAATAAAATTTTATTTTTTATAAATATTTAGATATTTAAATTCCTATATAACTTCATATATATATATAAATATGATCTAAGATTAGAGTTGGAAGTAATTTAACTAGAAAATCTAATAACGAGGTTCAAAATCAAATATAATCTACCCAATTTTCATATATTGAATAAGAACTCTCATTGACCCACTTCACCCAATGGTTAAAGTCTTCCATACGACATTAAGAGAAAAAGCAGACCTTCAAGCGAGTCAAGATTGTCTAGTCATAATTTATATGATATGATGACTGTCGTAAAATATGTGTTCTCAAGTGTGCTTTTACCATTATTACTCATATCAAAATTCAATTTGATTAAATTGGTTGCTCATCCAATCTTATTCTTTATAATTAAATATCTTGTTCAAGAGTCACTAAATTAAAATTTGTATGTTTTATAAAATATAAATATATATTTCTTTCGTCAAAAGGCTAGACCTTAATACAATATATAATCGAAGTTACTCCATGGTGACCTTGAGGTGACCAATTCCGATCTAAAATATTACACTATATATATATATAATGTAATGGAAATAAGTGGAATCAGTTTTTTGGGGTGATTTTTTTTTTTGAAGAACTCGGTATTTGGGCCAATTTGCACGCATCCGACTAATCTCCGAAAGGTGCAAGTCTCTATCTTGTAAAAGGGCACTCCCAGAAACTCTAAAAAAGAATTTTGTTCAGGTTCATATATACCTCAAAGAAAGAACAAGTAAATAAGACTTAAACTCGTAACTTCTCGATTACTTACTCCTTTACTCAACCACTTGAGAAAACCTCTTTGATTTTTATTTTTTTTTGGGTGATTAATAGTACCAAAAGGATGTAAGTTTTTGTTTTTAGGATGACTGGAATTACGGATTACTTGTACTCCGCTTCAGGTAAAATTAACTAAAATATCATTTCCATTTTCTGGTACCAGAAAATTAATTGTTAGATTTAATAAATTGAGGTAGTAGGGACCATGACACGTTAAAATCACCACCATTACCAAACCACACCAACTAACAAATTTAAATATCTTGGTTTAATTAATAATTAGTTGAGTTGTTCAGCAAATGGGCAACTTCAGCTTGTTGAAATTTAAGGCATTTAGATGACGATACCAGTGAATAGACTGGTCCACCATCTCTAAAGCAACACATAACCCTGTAAATCATCCCAAGATATGCCTTATCTATCTTTTATTCTTAAAAACAAAAGGCAATGAATAAACATTTGATTTGTCATTTTTTTCTAAAAAAATAAAATAATAAAATTTTATTAAAAAATTAAGTAATCTTCTGAAAATGATTAAAAAACAATTTTTTTTTAAGATATTTCTTTTTAAATTGTATCCCATAATATATGTAACCTAAACTCTCTTCATCTTTTTTTTTTTTCTTTTTTTGGTTTACCAATTTTTCGATCCCTGGAAGTGTCTCCTTACCCTTCGGGTCGAGATTAATCCTTACGGAGTTCAAAGTTCAACAAGGATTTATAAACGTCTCTCACCCAAAATTTAGCCGAGACAGGACTCAAACCCTTAATCAGGTCCTTTAACCTGCCTTGGGGTATGCTCCCTACGCTAGCAGACCAATCCCCGGTCGGTAGCCTAAACTCTCTCTCTCCCACAAGTAACTCCAAATAGAGAGGTCAACAAGGAGAAAGAGAAAGTGGGATATATATAATATATGGTCTGGTGGTAGTTATGGAAAGTTGTAGAGTGCAAACCAAGTTATGATGTAATCATTTCAAGGAATTTAGGTAACAAAGACAGATTTTTTGCTTTCATTTAGTAAAAGCTTCCTAGTAAATGTATATATGAAGCATATATATAGATATTTATGTCTCTCTTCTAATTGGGAATTAAAGCAATATTACGGGACAGGGATACACAAATAATAAATGGTGATGGTTTTGGCTTAGTGGTTAATATTAATGCTTGGAGCCCGGGCCATTTCTGTTTTTTCTTAGACAAGGAAACCAAACATATATAACATGAAGAAGACACAAAATGAGAAAATGATAAAGATGGCTACATCATATATAAACTACAACAATCCAAATAATATCTCTGCATCATGTTTGGATTGAGTAGAATTTTACACTGTACCTTCACATGCTTCACGGTTGAAGTGTTAGAATTTTTCACACTTTCCAAGAGATCGAGTGTTTATATGCTCGAGAGACCCGAACCCTGACAAACACAAATGACTTCCCCCGGGTGTAGGGGCGTTCATCAACTTTTCTAATACACTCATTTTCCATATCTGACATCTGAAGATTTTTTTTTTTTTTTTTGGTCTTTGACCCTAGTATCCCGGCTAACACCTTTACGAGGACGAGAAAACTATTCTAAAGTCGAAAACGGTACGCGACATTGAACAGTCTCTCTCAAGAGTGGGGCGATAAGCGTGGACACGAACTCAGACTCAAAACTAAGACCTCATCCCTTAACCACAGCCTATATCTCGTTCCGCAACCAACGAGACTACCCAACTTTAAGTGACATCTGAGGATTTTATCCTAGCCTTCATGGTATTATCTATGCAACTTCCTTTTTGATTTCTTACCTATTAAGAGTATGAATATTAAAGGTTCATTCCCTGTAAATTTCAGCAATCTTGGTTGCAGAAGCCATAATTTCATATCCCATCAGAACCAACCGCAACTGGTGTAAAAACAAATGCAACTTGCTAAACATAGAAAACCGCTTGCGTTCCTAGGCAAGTTAGAGGTCTCAATGCTAATCACATAGGTTAATATGTAGACTTTGGAAAAAATTATTGTGGACATCAATAGTCAGATGTAGTGATAGCAACAGTATGCAGAAGATCCATACAGAGCCACATCTGACATCTTTCAACGAGTTAAGTGGCAAGAAGAAGCATTGTGAAATTTTGGGAGGATGTCCTGTTGTCAAAAAGTACCTCAAGTGAGCTTTTCACTCTTTCATCTAAAAAAGGCCTTGTTCTGGCACAAGAACCTTACTTATGCATTCTTATCTATGTAGGTCATACCTTCCATGACCTTGGGAGTTGAGACACTCATTTTTTTCTTGTTAGAGCATCTTACTTATACATTCTAATCTATGTAGGTCATAACTTCCATGACCTTGAGAGTTGAGACACTCATTTTTTTCTTGTTAAGAGCATCTCTTGAGACGGCGTGAGCCTAACAAATGAGAACTTGATCTTATGGCATCATTTGTCTCCAACTGATCTCTATTCGAGAATTAGGTATCTATATTGGATTAATTGCAGCAAGGTGTTTAATCCGCACAATCTATTCCCAGCATGTAGCACATAGTACATACATCTCTTCCAAGTCCACCCACACAATTTGGATATCCCAGCTATTTTAATTCTAACAGTTCCATCCTGCTAAGATCCACATAGTGGGAAGCTTGACTGGCATATATAATATCTGAAAATCAAATGCAGAGTGTGTTAATAACCTAATTGGGGTCAGCTACATGAATCCGCTTACTCCACTCCACTCTATCAAGGGCTAAATCCGCAATTAAATTACAGGAAGTTAATTTTTTAATTATCTCTATCCATGTAAGTCTACCTCAATCCCTATTATTACCATCTTTAATGGGTCACTTTTCGTAACTCGTGCATCTAAAGGCCAACGTTGTATGTGTTCTAACCACCTTAATCTGTTCTCTTTCATTTTATCTTCAACTGATGCTACTCCTACCATTTCTCAAACTCGAATATGCTCATTTCTAATTCTATCTTTTAAAGTCTTACGACATATCTTAGCATTCGGATTTCTGTTACACTTAATTTGTTAAAATGTTATTTTTTAATTGCCCTACTAATTGCACATCTTGATGCAAGAAAAAAAATCAGCACCCAAACAGTTCCTTACTTTTTATAATTTTCTGTTCCTTACTCCCCCAATTCTCTCCTAGTGTATACACTTGTTGACAGACTTCCTAAAAACTCACTATTGAACTTCTCTCAAAATGACTTAATAACTGAACAGCCATATAATATTTTACCTCGTATAGGAATACAGTGTGGCTCGCCACTAAGCCATGCTTTTAGGCTTTTAGTGTTTTACTTTTTTATTACAGAAAGTTGCATATCTCAATTTTCTATATATATCACTACAAAGAAGAAGAACTCCTAGGCTAACACTGATATCAGCTGTCCCAAATGAAAGATCGGATGACCATCAAATACAATCTAAAGTCCTCCAAGAAGGACAAACCTTAGATCTCAAATACCCCATTAATCAATAACATTAACCTATGGTAAAAAGAGAAAGTAATTTTAAAATAAAACCCAAATTCACCAAAATAAGATCTTCTCAAGGAATGGCAGAAATCTCTATTAGCTTAGAAGTCATAATTTACAATACCTCAACTGCTGCAATTATTTGAAGCTAATTCCAGTTTTGTTTTTAAACTAATGCTTTATAGCCATTTATTTCATCTAAATTTAAAAATAGCATTTTTCATAAAACTCAAAGGTGCTGAAGTGTGGAAGTGCTTTAGTATCCAACAAAGCAGGCATGCTAAACCAAGCAATATGCATTGAAAACTTCAGCTTCTTGAGTTCACATTGAGATGGTTGAAACAATACAATCCTTCACAATAATGGTACAAAGATAATGACCCCAAAAAAAGGTTCAACAACTCCTACATGACTGAGCCAACTGATCAAAGAATTGAAAAAACTTCCAAACAAACAAGATTCAATTAACAGAAATACAATAAGCACCTGCGTAATGGTCTAACCACAAAGTTCAGATGTCAGTGATCCCAATCCTTTGAAGCTTTCCCCAAGAAGAGGTCTCTGATACCGTGAGTTGTCATAGACTAACTATGTTGGTGCACCACAGACAGCTATTTAAACAAAGAACATTTCACTTGCTACAAGCTCCAAATTTATAAAGAAGCTATGAAAGAAAGTTGAGCTAGAGAAAACTCAAGGTGTTTCAGAGGATCTCTCTAGCACAAGTTACACTTTTCACAAAGGAAGCCTCGCTTCAAACAGAGAATTTCTCACATAAAAAGCGAGCATCATTAAGAAAAAAGACTATTGATCCCTCCATCTGGGGCTTGAGACAGGAAAAAAACCTGAAGGGGACTGTGGAAACAGAAAAGTGGGAGAAGGTGGAGGTTGTGGCCCAGGACCCAAAATCCCCGACTGAGACATCGGAGACAAGAAATTGGGAGTCAAAGGAGGAGGGAACTGAAACCCAGGTGAAAACAAAGGATAAGGAGACTGTGGGGACAATAAATTCAAGAATCTGCTCGGGGATGGCAAAGGAAACGGAGAAGTTGGAGAGGGCAAAAGGGCAGGAACATTCCCACGGGGAGAAGGAAAAGCCCCGGGCATTGGTGGTGTAGGAAGTAAACCCGACATGGGCGGTTGCCCTTGACCTTGAGGTGGAGGTTGAGCTTGTAGTTGTCTAGGACTAGGATCCATAAATGAGTTCTGAAGGTATCGCATATAAGCCGATATCGGGGACTCAGCTGTATTAGCCCAAATTGGGTCAACCGGACCGGGTTGGATCTGAGGCTGAGGCAACTGTGCCATTGCCGGCGGTTGACCCACCGGAGCAGGCCGAGCAAAGCTACTGTTAAATGCAGGAACAGGTGCGGGTGGATGAGGGAGCTGAGGTGGTCGGGAAATTGGCGTTAAGGGCGGGGGACGAATCTTCTGTAAACGCATACTGGGCAGTTTTGGTGAGTTTTGGGGAGGCCTAGGGGAATTATTATGGCTATGAGATGGCGAGCCTGTTAGCTGCTGAACAACATTTCTGAAATCATTCTTGCTGATATTGTAAACATGGGGCTGAGGTGGTTGTTGCTTATTGAAATTCCCTAAGTTTGGTTGATGCAAAGGGCTTTTTCTTATGTTTTTCCCCATCTTGTTCACCCCTAAATGCTCATTATGCCTATTATCATTACCATTATTATTATCATTCCTTGAAAAATTCGTCTCATCCATCTTTCAAGAAATCTAAGAAACCAACTGATCAAAATCCACCTCACCTCGATTTTTCCCAAATCAAGATCAAAATAAATAAAAAAATTGCTCCTCTCTATTCAGAACCAGAAATAAACCTAGAATCAAACCATTTTCAGCTTGAAAAACCAAACCAAAAAACGCCTGTAACCACACAAAACGAGCTGATAAATGAAGAACTGATGGAAATTTCTCGACGATCACTTAAATTAACCTCCGAATAAACAGAAAGCGAAAGCGAAATCAAAATCCATACCGTTTCCTTCTCTCTTCTCTTCTCCCTCGAAATCAAAACCAGAGACCGAACAGAATCTCAAAATACTTCACGAGTCCAGAAAGAAAAGCTCAAACCAATCAATCCGCTACTTCAGAGCTCGAAGAAGAAGCAGAAAACGACTTCAAAATCTCTCCTTTTCTTCTTTTTAGAGCTTCAACGAGATCGAATTAACAACACAGTAAACGCGTAAGTAAACCCTAATTTGGAGACGAAGATGGTCAGAGAGGAGACGAGAAACGAGCAGTGCGGACTCACAGCGAGTCAAACCCACGAAACGACTGGAAATCTAGTTGAACCCCATACTCTCAGAAGTTTCTTAAGTAAGTTGCAACGGGCTTTCCTGAACGTGCCACTTGGCATGAAGATTACGTGGAATGGAAAGAGAGCTTCAGATGTAGTTAAGATTTGATTGTGCGAAGTAGGGTATTGTTTTTTGGTCATAAAAATGGTGTAAAACCGTACGCTACTTGTCCACACGCATCCCCATTTAGAAAGAGAAAGAGTATTTAGACTTCAGACTTAGAGTAGAGTTAGGGAGAGAGGAAGAGAGAGAGAGAATGATGGTCGTTGCAGCCATTGGTGACTTTTGCGAGCCAAAATGGTTCGGTTGGTTTTACATTTCGCGAGCCCATTCGAGCCGTGGGACCCAGATCTGGTCAGGTCCGGTGGGGTTAGAGGCAGAGAGATCGAGCCACGTGGTACTTTTGATTTTTGTTGAAGTGACATCATGTTTGTTGTGTAGGGTCAGCTATTTCTCCTATGATGTGGCGTGATTCCTATTGGAGGAATTAGGAATATTTTGAAGAAGTAATACAGAGGATCTTTACTTGGGTCTCTCTTGCTAGATAAGGTTTTTTTGAAAAAAATGACAAAAAAAAAAAGAGGTTTTGAAATTCTTTATACGCGTGATGATGATGTACCGAATTTTGGAGGATTTGTAAGGAGAAATAATAAAATAATGGAGTGATTATTATCATTGGGGTTGCTGATTTTCAACGATTACTATTTTTCCATTTTTTTAGTGCGCACTCATCCACCTCAATGTTATTGTTTTGTTCTCTTCTTACAGTTATGTATTTATTAGTTTCTATAAAGTTTTGACTTATTTTTTTAATAAAAAAAAGTTTTAAAATAGTTGAATTTACATGTTAATAAGTTGATAATTTTGATTGGGAAATGTTGAGTTGAATTTTCTTCTTGTTTTTCATTATTAACGTGAAAATTTGGTAAACGGTCATACAAAAGTTACAAGAGCTGTTGGGACTTCAATATTTTATTTTATTTTATTTTTAAATGAGGAGATACAACCGTCTCAGGGGTATCCGGCCTCTGGACTTGGGACAAAATCCGACTAATCCTTTTACTAGTTCAATAAGGATTGAAAGAAAAACTGATGGCGAGACTCGAATTCCGATACTTTCAATTTTTGGAGCCGCATCTACACCACCAGATCAATTCCTCGTTGGCCGGATTCCAATATTGCGTGGCTATCTTTTCTCAAAGATCTATTCCACTTATGATTGGTTTCCATAATTTATAGTTAGACTATGAACTGAGCTAAACTGTAACAGAATTTCTAACTAACTAACAAACCTATGGACAGTTGTCCAAGACATTAAACTGACTGACTAACTATACTAACTGTATTAACTTCCTTATTAGGTTTTAGGGCTTCAGGCATTGTCCCTCCTAAACACATGGGGTTTTTGTCCCACCTTTGCCTATGAGTTGAGGGCCCATATGTTTTTTTATGGGATTGCATGCTCCAAGAATGTCTCTAATTACTCTTGGCAAGTCCCAGCTTATTCCTTATAATGGGGTGTTAAGTGATAATCTACTAGGAAAGAAAAAAACAACCATCATAGTCATACCCTTATGGCCTTTTTTGGGACAACTTCTGCATTTAGACTCAATAGCGTTTGTTTCAAATGCACCCTTCAAACGCAAAAACTGGTAGAAGAGTGCTTTTGTAATAATAATAAATATATAAAAACCGTAAACATCGAACGTCTAAACAGTTCAAAACCTGCCTTACGATTTTTACACCGTGACACAGCTTCTGCCACGGTCCCAAATGAGGCCCATATCTTGATTAATGTTACCCGGTCTTTGAGGCCATGGGCCGAAGCCCATATTAGAAAAAATTGTTTTAGGCCTTCCCATCCATGTTCTTCATAGCTTCTCCACTTCTATTGAGAAAATAACAGTATTAGATTAGATTCGGTCTTTCACCAGACATCTAATGTGGGGTATCATAGTGCAATTCAAAGCATTAGGTTTTAAATTGAGCATACTTTTGCCGCATCTAACTATCTGGGATCCAATTTAATTGTTTCTCATATCCAGCCCAATCATAACAAATTGGGCCTGAAATAAAGTTCCATAATAAATGGATGGATTCTCAGAGTTTTGAGCACCCATATACTAATAATACTACCTTTCATTAATTAAAAACTTGGATTTTTTTATTTTTTTTTAAAATGCCTTAGATTGCAATCCTTATAACCCGTTAGGAGAGGCAAGACTATTTTTAAGTCAAAAACTACAGAGACTGTTGGGCATTCCTTCTTAAAATCGACCGATAAGTGTGGATATGAATTCAGACTTCAAATTGAAACATTAACCCTCAATCACGACTTATACCTCGTCTCTAGGCTATTCGACTTTGGATAGGGCATTGTTTGTGTTTATTATAATTTTCATTTCAACTCAACTATGAAATTTAGTGTTTTAATTAGAGGAGGATTTACTGTATCTTTTTAGCAAAAATACATGTATATACAGCCTCTTTAATAAGTACATAAGATTTTAGTCCTATTTTTCAAAACTAATCATCATCAAGAATTGGAAGATCAATCTCGTATATTAAGCAAATAATGAGGTTAATTTAAAATCTTATCTCATGTTCTAGTTCACATAAATTAAAATTTTGGATCACATAGCATGTACAAATAAAGGTAGAGCTAATGAAGTGATTTACTTTAAAAGGCACTCAACTTTATTTCATTGGCCTTAAATAAATTAAGCTTTAATAAACTAAGTTAAGAATGCAAAAATGCAAGTTCATTTTTCAAAAGATGTTACAACCTAAGTTCATTTTTAGACAAAAAAAACAATGTTTATTTTTAGTTAGCATTTATGAAAAAGCACCCCCCCTATAGCCTATAATTAGCTGGACAGATCCTTAATATGTAAACTAGCAATTAATAAAATTAATGACCAGTAATAAGAAAATGATGATTCTACAAAAAAATAATCCTCACATACCCCATACAATCTTCCTACGTGTTCATCACGGAGTCTGATTGTACCCAACTTAAACATAAAATTTTATTTTAATTGTTCCATATCAACTTCAAGAATCATATTTTTTTTCACCTATTATTATAAAGTTTAATATCAAATTTGACAAGAGAGAAAGACCGGGCAAAAGCTAGCTTTTCCGTTTCTTTATGCTTGTGTCTCGTTTAAATCGCCCTTAAAAAACTGACAATCCGTTTCGTTCTACCACCATCGCATTTCCCTTCCTTCTGACTCTCCATTCTCTCTGCAAAAGAAGAAGAAGAAGAAGAACAACAACAACAACAAAAAATAAAAATAAAAATTATCATTGGGTTCTTGTTGCAAGGTATGTTCTTTGATCCTCTCTTCTTCTTTTTTTCATTTTTTTTTGATGTTTTTTTATGTTTTTTTTTTTTTGGGGTTGATTAAGATGATGATATATCTCTTCAAAATATGGTGTTGAAATGCTGCCCATGTTGAGACTTAGTGAGATTAGAGAGTTTTTTTTCATCTCTATTGTTGTTTGGATTCTGGGTATTTTAGATTGCAACTCACTTGTTTTTTTTGTTGTCTTTTTGGGATCAGTTGAAACCGTTTGATCTTAAGGCAGGAGTTACTTTACCTGCTTTAGGGGAAATCCTCTCCTTTTTATAATTATGTTTTTGGGATTTATTTGTTGTTAACATTTGTAAATTATTTCATATTTTTGAGGTGTTTCTTTTGAAGTGACAGTGTTTAATATTGCGTATGCAAATGCAAAATCATCAAAATGGCCCTACTTGGTACTCTGCTGGACCAAAACCCTGATAAAGTAGAGATTTTGTAAATAAATTTAAAAAATAAAAAAATTGTGGGCTAGTGTAGTTATCTGAGACGGGTATTGTTGGGTTTACCTTGCATAAATTACTATGGTAAATCTTTTTTTTTTAAATACTGTAGAATAAAAATGTTCTAAAATAAGGTTTAGGAAATGAAATGGTAGTAAAAGAAAGAGCAGAAATCATAGCTGTAAGCCTGTAAAAAAGATTGATAATTACCGTATACTTCTAGTTAGTTTCATTACCTTGGGGGAATTGGAGGGAGATCTGATAACAAAGACGATCTTCAAAGAATTAGAGTTGGGTGGATGAAGTAGAGTAGCAGTTATAAAGATTATATGATGAATAAACTCATTAATTTTTTATATATTATTATTTTTTTTTTAAACCTGGGTATCCAGGCTTGCTCACACACACTTGACTAATTTCAGGCGGGTGCAAGCCCCTAGCCCGCAAAGAGGGCACCCTTTGAAACCCCGAGAAAATTCCTGTTCGGTCTCATACCTTGGAATGGCGGGGGAATGGAACCCGGGAGCTCAACCAAGTAAAGACTTGGGCACGCCCCAATCAACCACTCCGCCACACCAAACTTTGCTATGAATAAACTCATTAATTGAAGGAATTGTTTTTATAATGCAGCTATAACATCAGCTATAAGATTAGCTATACAAAGCAACGCAGACAGAAAATATATGGTTGGAATGCGATGTTGAGATGGAATGTCGGATGAATAGAATGGCTAGAACAGATGAGATCTGAAATTAAGTCAGTTTAGTAAAATAATTGCTGAAAAGACGGGAAAGCCTATTAGTATAATCTAATTATATGGAACAAAGTTCATTAATAAAAAGCTAATGAAAAAACTGACGTGAGACATCTCGAAGCGTTAAAAGAACAGAAAAAAGGAAAGAGTGATTAAGTGATTGTTAGGGGGTTCGAAAATTCACACCAATTGATACAAATGCCACGTCAGATTTTTAACTTTAATCCACCAAAACACCACCCTTTTTAATAAAGCTATAAATCTGATATGGAAACCGCTTGCATCAAATTTGTAGCGATTGGGGTGATGTTTTCAATCTCCTTTGCATTTCTCTTTAGATATATTTAGAGAATCATGTTTAAGCAGCCTTAGATTTTGGTCTCTAATTGTCCTGAAATATTGTGCTCTTTACGTTTACTTTATTATCATGTACACAACATGCAATGATTCACACCCTTTGTTATAATCCTTGAATTCCTCTCTCTCCTTGACCATCCAAAGGGACTAAAATGCTTTTCACAAGAGGATAAGGGTTGTTTTTAAAAAAATTATATGAAGTTTTATAGACTGTTTTGCTCATGTAACTTGAATGTGTTTATTTTTTATTTTTTTGAAGATGATCACAGCTCTGTGATACCAGAACTTAATAGGGCAGCATCTCTTGGATTTGAATGGTAAAAAGTAATGTCCGAATGGCGTGTTGGAAGTTCTTGGAACCTTGAAGCTCACCGCCTGAAGAATCGTTTAAGACAACAAAGATACAGAGCTCGAAAACGCGAAGAAAGGGCTAGAAGAGATGCCGAGATTCCAGTACTTGCAGAAATGTCTATCTCAAGTTTGCCCAGTATCAGTAATGGCAATTCAGCGCCATGGCATGATGATATTACTCCTTTAAGCCCAAGTAACACAGAGGCTAAGTACAATGGCACTAGTTCTGCAACCGATGAATTGAGAGAGTTTGATAGCTCCGATCAAAACGGTGAGATCCATTTAACTTTTTAAGCTTCAGATTTGTGGTACTGGTTGAAATGGGCACTAGTAAACAGTTTCGTTGGTGCAGTGAACAGTCCTATTGAGAATGGATCTTTTCAAGTTAGATGCATTGTGAGACCAGAAGACCAACAAAGGTATGCTGAGCTCTTGCAGTCACAAGCAGAAAGAAGTTCACACACTTACCTTGAAGGAGATCAGATTAGTGACTCAAGTAAGGTAGTCACTTCTCCGGAAATACTTCCTGCTTCCCAATTGATAGATTTATTGAGCAGAATAGTTTGGTGTTACTAGTATTACATATGAAAATATTTGCATTTTGCAAGATTCTCAATGTCCCTTATTAACTTTTTCTCAACTACATGCGCGAATCCGCTCCACTCTATCAATGACTAACTTGTCATTTATTTTACAATTGGTTATATCTTTTTTAATTATTTCTTTTTATATTATTTCAGATCTTTCTCTATATATTTACCGTGGGAATTAACACATCCAAAAGTCTTCGTTATATCCAACATACCTTATTTGGACTATCTCAACATTTACGTTATTAGTAGATATAGCTTGTTTTAATATTACAAGTAGTTGTACCATTTTTGCTTATCTTTGTCTATATTATTTTTTATCCTTCTCTATCTCCATTTTTACTGTGGACTGTTAATAAATCACTTTTTTCTGATTAACACATTCAAAAGTCTTCATTATACGTGTCCAAACTACCTTATTTGGTTTTCTCTCACCTTAGTCAATAGCTTGGTACTCAAATCATTCACATGAAGAATCACTTGTTAGGATAATCTGATTGGACACAAGGGTATCAATTATCCTAGTATTTCAGCTCTTTTCAATGTGAATTATAGGTGAGACATGAAAAAAGTGCCCAACATTGCATCTTAGTGAGTTTCTCATAGTTAAACTGCATTTTATAGTGCAATATTAGGGGGATGATTCCTCTGCAGATTGCGACTGATGGATCACACCATGAAGTGTTTGATGAGGTAAATAGATTGGAAATCAAGCCAAAACTTATGACCTCATGTTCCTCAGTTTTTTTCTTTGCAGATTCAAAACCCTCAATTCCTAATGGAACAAGCCTACCATTTAAACAACATGAATGAGAACTACATTCATACTACTGTAACACCTTCTGAGAGAGAAAATGGTGGAAGCAACAGTAACATCATGGCTCGTCGTCTTAAGAACAGAGAAAGGCAGAGGAGATACAGAGCCCGAAAGCGTCTGGAAGCTGACATGAAGAAAGCTTCTCTTCTGAACCAAAACCAATCAGAATTATTACCATTACAAACTCAACCCAATAGTGTTACTAGTGTTGCCCGCGTGCATTGCAGCCGTAACTGGAAAGAAGATGCAAGAAGGGCAAATCCAACTCAACAAGCAGAAGAAAAATCATCTGAAGAAGAAGACCAACCACAGATTTCTCTCCAACAAGTAAATGCAGAAACCAAATGCGAAGAAGATGGAGTTCAGATTGGAAGTGTACTTGCTAATGAAACTCAGGTTGGGAGAAGAGATTGGAAAATGGATGCACGAAACAAGGTAGTCTGAGTATCTCAGAATTTGATTGATTACTTCTTGTTAACAGTGTATTTTGTTACTGATTTACATATATACCTGTTGTTTATTTGGAGATGTTGTTCCTAGTTATATAAAACTAGACAAAGATTGGGAAAAAAAAAACTCTGTTGAGCTGATTCAATGTTATAGAAAATTTAGTTACTTCAAGCAATTACGCAATAAATTTTTCTTGACCCACAGATGAAAAAAATCATTGCATTATAGTAACAAGATTACAAAGCAAAAAGGCCATCTTCTACATTCACTTCTTGTCATATACTCAGATCATCGTCAACATATCTTCTTATTTAGGAATCTTCTGTAATCTCTCTATCTCTCTCTATTTACTTTAATTTTGAGTCCATCCCAACAGTAAACAAGATCAAAATGCTTGTTTTTGTATATATATATATATAATATATATATTTTATTGAAAAGAACCACTTTGACATTGCACATGTTGCTCTGTTTTGTCAAATTAAGTTACTCTATTTTTTGTCAAATAAAGTTGCAGCTTGCAGCTTTGTTTGAAAATAAAGCACAATTTTATTTGACAATGAAATTGACTTATTGGCTCATTTCACACAGTTGTAAATGGCTATAAATATAGCTCATTCTTCATTGTAAAATCATCCCCGTGAATACCATTGCTGCCTCCCGTGGACGTAGGCAATTTGTCGAATCACGTTAAATTTTGTTGTCTTATTTTTTTTCATGCTTTCGCATAACAAATTGGTATCAGAGCTTAGGTGAAGCTTTGGAAGAAAACGGACCCTCGGTCGAATTTTTCGAGATTTCGTCAAAATTACGAGATTCTGTAACAGTGATCGGAACTGTTTTCTGATCACCCGTGGAGGTAGCTCTCGTTTCCAGGAATCCAACGCAATAAACTGCGAGAAAAGCGGACAAGAAACGAGTTCGTAAGAGCCGATCAAAGTTTGCAGAAATTTCTCTATAAATTTTTTTTTGCAGCGCAGGGAAGAACAAAGCGGGTGAAGAAGACGGATCTGACCCGGATCCGACCCAGACCCAGCCGACACTGTTCATCCCGATCCGATTTTATTTTTCGGCCCTGATACTGTTTATCAGGCCCGACACTATTCATCCCGGCCCACCGTATTTTGGCCGCAGTTGACCAACCATATTCGGCTCATTTTTCGTCTGATTTCAGCAAAGTCAATCTCGTTTCCACCATTTTTTATTGTTCCGGACGCAACCGTGCAATCAGTTTCTGCAGATTCAACTCCTAAGTTATTGAAATAGCTTAGTTGGAGTTGTTTATCATTTTTCAAGCACTTTTCGGCGTCATACATATCTTCGGTCTTAATGGTGGAGGAAATCCCAAGCACAAGCAAGCCTTGGCAAAGAAGTTCGATGTCCAATGCAAAGTTCGATGTGGAGAAATTCAACGGCACCAACAACTTTGGCATGCGGCAATGCGAAGTTCAAGATCTATTATTCCGGGAAGGATCACATATCGCCTTGGAAACCAAGCCCCAGGATATGTCCTATGATGATTGGAATTTCGTAAATCGTCAAGCTTGTGGAACAATCAGACTCTGTTTAGAAAAAGATCAGAAGTACTTTGTCATGAAAGAGACTATGGCAACAAGTCTCTGGAAGAAACTGCAGGACAAGTACATGACAAAAAGCATAGAGAACCAACTCTACCTGAAGAAGAAGCTCTTTCGTTTTCAGTACAAGAAAGGTACTCCCATGATTGAGCATCTTGATAATTTCAACAAGATTCTCGCTGATCTACTAAATCTTGATGTTGAACCTCTTGATGAGGATAAGGCACTATTATTGTTAAATTCTTTGCCTGAAAGTTATGAACATTTAACAACTTTGCTATATGATAAAGATGATGTTAAATTCAGTGATGTTTCAAATTCTTTGGTGAACAACGAGTATCGAAGGAAGGACCAGCTCGATAACAAGGAAGCATCACCAGAAGCCTTGACGGTATCCAGAGGCAGGGCTAGCAACAAATCTGATAGCTCCAGTGGGCGAGGCCGATCTCGCTCAAAGTCAAAAGGACCTTCATCACATCAACGTCTTGCAAAGGATGAATGTGCCTATTGTCACCAAAAGGGGCACTAGAAGAAAGATTGTCCAAATAAGGGCAAGACAGATGCCAATGTGGCACAGAAGGCTGAAGAAGATTCTGCATTCTCAGTTTCATCTATAGCAAATCAATCTGATAGATGGATATTAGATTCTGGATGTTCCTATCATATGTGTCCGAATCGACATTGGTTTTCGAAATTGGATAAGTTCGATGGAGGAGTCGTGCTCATGGGCAACAACAATACCTGCCAAACAAAGGGTATTGGAACTATACGCCTAAAGATGCATGAGGGTACAACCAAGGACTAAAAATTAGCCGAATTTCGGCGAAATTAGCCGAATTTTTTCGATTTTTTTACCATCGAAGCGAAAAGTGGGATGTAAAATAAAAAATGCAAAAATTCGCTACATAATTCGATAAACTTCGACAACTTCGACGAAATTCGATAAACTTCGACAAAAGTTTAGTTTTTCAATAAAAAAATGCAAAAATTCGAGCAAAAATTCGATAAAATTCGACAAAATTCTATGAAATTAGACAGAGAAGTAAAAAAGATGTTACTTCATCAATAAAAAACAAAAAAACACTAATAATTATGTATTATTTTCAACTTCATCAATCAACATAGCAATATAAATTTTAAAAAATAATTTAACAAGTTAACAAATTATGTAGTTTATGGGATATGCTTTACCAAAAAAAAAAAGCAAAATAAATAAATAGTTAAAGTCGAAATAAGATAAAAACTTAAAAATAAATTAAAAGATTTCCTAAAGTCATCTTTTTTTAGTTAACTCTTATGAAACAAGATTAATAAACAACACATTCAAATAATAAACTAATAAATTAAGCATTATAGAATTCAAACTAGTAAAGTATATGGTCGAGAAGCAAGCCACCACAAAATTAAATATCAAAATAAAGAAAACAAATTAAGACCAAAAGCCGTCATTCAAATTCATCAACTCACTTAACAAGATTGATTTTGTTAGGTCGCTTATTGATATTTTTATGTATTAAAAGTGTCTATTTATATTAGTTTTTAGCTTATACTACAATAAATTTAGATATTTAAGCATATATGCAAAAATTCTCTAAACTTCTCTAATTTATCAAATTTTTACAAAAATTCTCCATGTCGAATTAAACTTCTCCGAATTAATTCTGATTTTTGAAGGTCGAAGTTTCGTACCTTGGGTACAACAAGACGGCTCACGGACGTCAGATATGTCCCAGATCTGAAGAAAAATCTGATCTCACTAGGAGTCCTTGATTCCAGCAGTTACAAGGTAACCATTGAAGGTGGAGTTCTGAAGGTTGTACGTGGAGCACTCTTGGCCATGAAGGGTACTCAGAAAGGAAATCTCTATTTCCTTGACGGACACACAGTAATCGGAAGTGTATCGGCTTGCACCAGCTCTAATGATGTTTCATCAGACACTTCCAGACTTTGGCACATGCGGCTCGGACATGTTGGAGAGAAGGCTCTTCAAACCTTGATAAAGCAAGGTTATCTGAAAGGTGCAAAAACTGGGAAACTTGACTTCTGCGAGCACTATATCTTAGGCAAGCAGACGAGAGTCAAGTTTGGAACTGCAATCCACCGCACAAAAGGAACATTGGATTATGTTCATACCGACATTTGGGGACCCTCTCAAAATGCTTCATTGGGCGGTAAACATTGGTTTGTTACTTTCATTGATGATTTCTCACGCTATGTTTGGGTTTATACCATGAAGCATAAAGATGAAGTGCTAGATATCTTTCTTAGATGGAAGAAAATGGTAGAAACCCAAACGGGAAGGAAGATTAAGAGGCTTCGATCTGATAATGGAGGAGAATACAAGTCATACCCATTTTGAAAAATTTGTGACAATGAAGGGATAGTCAGACATTTCACAGTCTCAGGCACGCCACAACAAAATAGTGTTGCTGAACGCAAGAATCGTACTTTGGTAGATAAAGTTCGCTTCATGTTACCTCATTCTGGACTGAGCAAGGCATTTTGGGCTGAATTCAACAGAAGAATAACAACGGAGTGAGCACAAATCAAATGGTTGTCATGGTTGCCAGTCGAGATACAATAAATACTGAATCCAATGTGGTATCCAGATAACAGAGCCACTAATCATTAAAGCCCATGAATCATATGTCTCTTATATCATCAATAGACTTCCGGCAACAGCACTAGATGGCAAAACTCCCAAGGAGGTATGGTCTGGACAACCCATTTCAGATTATAATTCTCTGCGCATTTTTGGATGCACTGCATATTTCCATGTGAAGGAATCCAAACTGGATCCTAGGTCCAAGAAAGCAATTTTCATGGGCTTTAGTGATAGAGTTAAGGCTTTCCGACTATGGAACCCTGAGTCAAAGAAGATTGTACTAAGTTGAGATGTAACTTTTGACGAATCTGTGATGTTAAAGCATACAGTTTCTGATAAAGAAAATCGAGATCCAGATTTGCATCGGCAGGTGGAGTTAGATATTCCAGTAACTCCTGGCAAGTCAGCAGAGATATCCAACCATCCTGAAGAAGACGATGAGGAAATCTCAGTTGAGGTGGAGGCTCCAGGACCAGACATCAGTCAACAACCAGAATCAATTGCCACCAGTCGACCAAGAAGAGAAATCCGCAAACCTGCTCGGTACACTGACATGGTTGCATATGCATTACCAGTCACCGGAGATGATATTTCATGCAATTACAAAGATGTTATTCAAAGTATGGAAAGTAATAAGTGGAAAATGGCAATGCATGAGGAGATGACATCACTCCATCAAAATCAGACTTGGACGTTGGTTCCACTTCCGAAAGGAAAGAAACCAATTGGCTGCAAATGGGTTTTCGCTAAGAAGGAAGGCTCTCCCGGCACAGATAGTATCCGATACAAAGCCAGACTGGTAGCAAAAGGCTACGCTCAGAGGGAAGGAATTGACTACAATGAGGTATTCTCACCTGTTGTTAAGCATTCGTCAATTCGAATATTATTGGCTTTGGTTGCACAGTTTGATCTCGAGTTAGCCCAACTCGATGTCAAAACTGTTTTTCTGCATGGTCATTTGGAAGAGGAGATATATATGTCTCAACCAGATGGATTCAAAATACCAGGAAGAGAAAATTGGGCTTGCAAGTTAAGCAAGTCATTGTATGGCCTGAAGTAGTCACCGAGACAGTGGTACAAGCGATTTGACAGCTTCATCCAAGGGCAGAAATATACCCAGAGTTAGTTTGATCATTGTGTCTACTATCGCAAACTTTAAGATGGTACATTTATCTACTTGCTTTTATATGTAGATGATATGTTAATCGCATCTAAAAGCAAGGTGGAGATCAGCAAGCTGAAAGCTCAATTGAGCTCAGAGTTTGAAATGAAGGATCTTGGAGAGGCCAAAAAAATTCTCGGGATGGAGATAACTCGAGACAGGGCCAAAGGCACAATTTGTTTGACTCAGACTCAGTATTTGAAGAAAGTTTTTCAAACTTTTGGCATTGGCAATGACACAAAACCTATGAGCACACCATTGGCACCACATTTCAAGCTAAGTTCATCAATGTCACCAAATTATGAGGATCAGAAGAAGCAAATGGAGAATATTCCATATGCAAATGCAGTTGGTGCCTTGATGTATGCTATGGTGTGTACCAGACCTGACATTTCACATGTTGTAAGTATGGTAAGTCGTTACATGCACAACCCCGGTAAAGGCCACTGGCAAGCAGTGAAGTGGATTCTACGGTATATTCATGGTACTGTGGATATTGGTTTAAAGTTCGAGATAGATACGAAAAGTTGTAAGCATCTAGTCGGATATGTGGATTCAGACTATGCTGGAGATCTTGACAAGCGCAGATCTACTACTGGTTATGTTTTCACTATGGCAGGAGGACCAGTGAGTTAGAGATCAACACTACAGTCAACAGTTGTTTTGTCCACTATAGAGGCAGAGTACATGGCAGTAACAGAAGCTTTCAAGGAAGCAATCTGGCTTCATGGATTAACTAAAGACTTGGGAATTGTGCAGAAGAATGTTGAAGTTTTCTGCAACAGTCAGAGTGCCATTTGTTTGGCAAAGAACCAAGTTCATCACAGTCGAACGAAGCATATTGATGTTCGTTTTCATTTTGTTCGAGAAATAGTAGAAGAAGGGCATATTCTTCTGCAAAAGATCAAGACTGCAGATAACCCCGCAGATATGCTTACAAAGGTGGTTACAGGGATCAAGTTCCAACATTGTTTGGACTTGATCAACATCTCACGAGCTCGGAGTGCCTAAGGGCACTAATGGAGGCAGCAATAATTTTTTGAAGGAAACTCACCAAGGTAGAGATTGTTGCTCTGTTTTGTCAAATTAAGTTGCTCTGTTTTTTGTCAAATAAAGTTGTAGCTTGCAGCTTTGTTTGAAAATAAAGCACAACTTTATTTGACAATAAAATTGACTTATTGGCTCATTTCACACGGTTGTAAATGGCTATAAATATAGCTCATTCTTCATTGTAAAATCATCCCCGTGAATACCATTGTTGCCTCCTGTGGACATAGGCAATTTGTCGAACCACGTTAAATTTTGTTGTCTTGTTTTCTTTCATGCTTTCGCATAACATCACACACACACACAAGGGCAGGCATAATTGAGGAACAAATATTACAAAAAGAAAAATACAGAGAGATTAAGAGATGGGAATGGAAACTGTTTTGGGTTTTGCGGATTCTTCTTTAGGCTTTTTGGCCACATTCACTGTAAGAACTCCATCTTTGTAAATAGCTTTAACATCTTCTTGATTAGCATCTTCAGGAAGTGTGAATTTTCTCATGTAACGTGCCCTTCTCTCAATTCTAATTGCTTTTGCTTCATCGTTCTTAACACCCAATTCTTCTCCACCCTCTTCTTCCCTGCCACATGAAGAATCCCATTCTCCACTTTCACCTGATCAACAAAAACCCATCCAATTTCAATTAAAAATAGAGCAACAAATGTTAATAAGCACTGGATCCAAAAGCTATAGCCATTAGATAAAGACCCAACTGTGATATAAATATATTCCAAGAAGAAATGTTGTTTATATATGGAAATGAGACAGGCCCATAAGGAGAAAACAGAGATTTCATATAATTATAAGTATAGTATACCTTGATATTGGCGACTTCGAGGCCGGGCATGTCGAGTTCGAAGGAATAGAAATTTGGGTACTCGTAGATATCGGCTGGAGTTCGAAACAATGCTTTGGTGTTCTTCACGTATTGACGAGCTGGTTTTGTTAGTGTTTTCTCCATATCTTCTGGGAAGTTGAGCACCCTCTGCATATCCCGGGAGAGAGTCTCCCTGGCAAGCAAGAGAGAATCAGGTATCTCAAAGAAGGTAAACTTGAAAAATTCTTACTGTGAATGCAACAAATGGGTGAATTTGATGTTGTAAGCCTCGCTATTTGTGATGTTTGTTTTTGGTGGAGATGTGGGAGGAGATGCATTTTTATATGAAGATTTTGAAACATGGGTGATTTCGAGAAGGAAGAAGAAGAAAGAAGTGGGAAGAACCAGTAGCCTCTAGAAAGATCTGCTACTCAACTAGCTTCTTGACGGATCATGGGACTCTTTTTTTTTTTTTTTTAAGATCATAGATTATAGAACTTTGAATTTACATGATTTTGCTTGTTCAAACGGGCTGGAGTACCAATTCATGATCTGGGCTGATCATGGGAAAAAATATGGTAAGCCCTTTGGTGAACCCATTAAACTTGGGCAAATATATACAATTTCAGAAGGGATTTTGAATCTTTGATCTCCTATTCTTTTCTTATTTCTGTTTTCTGTAAGACCAAACCACCTTGATTTATGAGTTATATTTTTAAGGATCCTTAACCTCCAGTGATTCATGATTTTATTACTTGTTTTATTGGTGAGCTTGGATTTCAACTAGGACAAATATTTTTCCCACTTAACCGATGTTAACGAAAGGAAATCCAAACTTCTGATGAACTGCATTGTTCTGTTGCTTTTTTTTGTTGTTTTTGCTTTTTTTCATACAAAAAAGGTACATTCTATGAAAAAAAGTGTATATAGAATCATTTTCTAAAAAGTGTTTAGAGATAAGCCGTTGAGACCTAGTATTACACTCGATAAATGTACCTTTTTTTGTACAAGATAAATGTTTGAGAACTCTTTTACTTATTCACTTATCCAAACTCAAAATGCTCTGTCCCTTTATCAAGACACAGCATAGCATAGGTACGAGCTTTGGGCACTGAATTTTTTTTTTTTGCTTATAAGAAAAACTAATCACAATTTCATAATAATCAATGATAAATAAAGTACAATATCTGTATTTTAATAGGAACAAATCCAATTAAGCCCCTCCCCATGAGCAAATTGGCTTTTCTCAAATAATTAAAATCACACCCATGATGAGCTTCAATCTCCCCTCCCCATTTCCCCACATTATTATTGAAATTCATTGAAACAACAACATACATATACATGTAAACTCAACCAGCCCAAATATAGCCACTAGATCAGTATAGAAGAAACAGAAAAAGAGCCAAACTCATGAGACATAATATATATATATATATATGAATCAAATTCCTCATAATTATATAACCTCCCTCCCCATTATTAATTCTCTTCTTCTTCTCCTTATTATCCTCTTCCTTCTCTCTTCTTCAAGCTCTTCTATGCCTTAGATCCTCAAAGCTCCAATCCCTTCTCATGCCGCCGCTGCGCATCAACCTCGGCGAAGCGCTTTCCTGCACCAAAACAGCTCCACTGCTTTGCATCCTCCTATGGCCACCCATCCTTCCACTACTACATTCTCCTCTTATCATCTTCTCATAATGTGGAGGAGAAAGCTTCCCCGACCAGCTCTGATCGAACGTAACACAGCAAAGTCGTGCTCGCAGGTCGTAAGAAGGATCGAAACTTGGAGAATCAGTACAACTTCTCTGGGATGTTTGACAATTTAGGCATGAAAGGCTCATTGTTACATGAATAAGTTTGGAGCTAGCTTTTTTATGTATGGAAGATTATGAGAGAAGTTGAGTTGAGGAAGAGAATTGGGGAGGGAGGGAGAAAGGTGGAGCTGGGAATTAATTTTATTTACAGGTTAATGGGGAGATGAGGTTTGAAGGGTGGCATGGTTTGGATTTTGTTTAGAGGTTTTTTTGGTTAGAGATAAGGGTTGTGATCTGTTTTTTGAAATGAGATCCTAAAAGCCTGCTAAACTTGTTCAAACAAGTTCTAATTTGGGTTATTTGTTTGTTATAACTTGTTGTGAATCTCCTTTTGGATGCTTTGAAAAAAAAAAATAACATATTAGAAACAAATTGGTTATATGTGTAACCAATCTTAACCTCATCTCCATGCATCTCTTAGCTATATTAATTTTCATCTTAATTGCAGTTTTTAAGATTTTTTTTTTTGGAAGTTATATTTATAGTTATATATTTATTTAAAGTCGGGGTGTGAATGAGTTGGTTCAAATTATGAAACTAAACTAAATCAATACATTCGGTTTGGTTTTCGAATGTTTGATTTGTGTTAGATTTCAAAAAATATATAATCCGATTGATTTGATTTAGTTTATGATTTGAGACTTTTAAAACGGATGTAAACTTAATCAAACATATTGTGAAGTTAAAAGTGCTAATGTTTAATATTTAATGATTAATTAAGATTATTTTACGATGTATTTATTTGCATTATCATCTTATAAATAAAAAATTCTTTTAATTTATTAGAAGTGTATTAGATTTGCTTTATATACACATACATAAATTAATTAATTATTTAATAAATGTGCATTTAATTTGCAAATCAATCAATTCATTTTTTTTTTCTCGTCCAGGATCAATCCAATTGAATCAAACTGACTTTGTTGGATTCAATTTGCCTTAATTGATTGGTTCAATTTGGTTTATAACAAAAACTAAATTGATTACTCTTGGTCTGAATTCAATTTTCTCATAAAATCAACCTAAACCGAACCATTAACGCTCCTAACTTGAAGTTAACTCCATGACCTATTCTTTTTTTTCAAAAAAAAAAAAAAAAAGCATTAAATCATATGAATTTAACTAGTTATTAAGAACATATCACATATGAAAACTTTACAGTCAACTTATGGGTTATTGCTAAAGTCAGGTATAGGCCTATTCGGAAAAGTTTTTGAAAAAGCATTTTAAAAAAAAAATGCTTTTGAGAAAAACTGGTTTCTCCCAGCTTTTTTTAGAAGTGAAAATTTGTTTCTTTCCATTACAGTTTGGTTAGAAACAGGTATTATCAAACACTTCTAAAGTATTTTTGCTCTAAAAAAACTTTGAAAAAATTTTCGAAAACAGAGCCATAGTTCAAAACTTTGTTATTTCACATTTATATTTATGACCTTTATAGTGAATGTTTTGTATGTTTGCATTTTAATGTAATGTAATATATACAATTTTTATTTTTATTTTTATTTTTTCTGAGTCTCCTATTACTACCATTATCAATGGCAAAACCCATGTGCATGTTAGTCTCCATGAGTTGCATCTCTTTGGTTCTTCTGCTTCCAAGTCTTTACCTGTGTTTCAATTTACATTCCATGAAGCTCAAAAGCAATCCAACCAATCTTATAACCAGGAGCGCACCAAATGGAGAATCTGAAACAAGAAAATGAAAACGGACAAAGAAGGTGATAGTCCCCAGAACAAGTTGCTCTGTTTTTTTTTTTTTTTAAAAAAAAAAAAATTAAATATGAAGAATTCCAAACCACCAATTGGTTTGGTGGGTGGTAGGAAGGTGAATTTTTTTATAACTAAGGTGAGAATTCTAGTCTCAGGTAGACTTTATCTTCACAGTAAAGATGGAATAGCTCAACCTTTACCAAGACAAAGCCGTTGTACCATGACTACGTGTAGAGTAGAGTAGGTCACAAGCTTAGTGGTGCACGGAGACACCATCTAGATTATTCACAAAAAAAACAAAGAGAGAGAGAGCTAAGACATGAAGTGTATACCTATTAATAGTGAAACGTGTCCAGAAGAATATGGAATAAAGTGTATCTGAGCTGGGACCCATGTAAATAGGCTTGAAAAAGGCTTGACCCAAAATACTGAATGGTGCACATTGGTCGATTCAGAAAGACCCTTGAATTAATCACGTTTTTCATCAACTATATTATGGTGGGGAAAGCAATATCTTAGTCTGACAAGGACTTCCTGAAAGAATTGCGACAAGAAGAGAGCCAACTTGGTTTGGCCTTTTTTTTTATTAATTCTGTTTCATTATATATTCCAGTCTTCCAGATAACCTATTTGGGCTATGATACTCATTCCTGTTCTCTGTTTTGACCTTTCTAGGAATTTTCAGCTTCTGCCACCATACATAATCAGAATCTCTGCGCTCTTAACAGCGATATGAAATAACAACTTTAGAAGCTAAACATGAATGCCCATTTGCAGAAACAACAACTTTCACAATCTTACATGCCTTTTTTTTTTCTTTCCTTTTCCAAGTGCCTCAGCCCTGAATATGAATACATGTCGATTTGACACATACCTATTAAAAAAATTGGATTCTATATATATTTCTAATCTTTATTTTGGATGGAACCAAAATGTTGTAAATATGTTGAATATCCAAATAATAAATACATGTATTATATATATATATATATATCAAAAAATATAATATCTAAGTGATATATGTATTTAAATAATATATGTATTCAAGTTATACATGTATTCAATGGTATACGTATTTATACATATACTATTTTAGAAATATTTTCCCACGTTTAGGTTGGTGGTATTACTTAGGTATTCTCTCCCTGTAAAGAAAATCATTAAGAAGTTGCAAGAAAATGAAAATGAGAAATAGGAGAACATAATGAGATATGAAATGAATTTCATTCTCTTATCAAGTTTGTGATTTATTTAATTTGTATTTGCAATTCCATTAGTTAGTTTTATAACACGTTATCAGCACGAGGGCTCTGCCCAATCAAAGAGTTCAATTATAAAAGGTATATTGAGGTAAAATTTCATGAATTTTTATTATATTTACTTATTTAATGTATTTTCAGTTACACCATATTTTTTTTTTTTTTTTATAGTCTGAAGCTATGTAAAGAAATTCATATAACATGAAGCTATATTGATATTTTGTTTACGTAACCTGAAGTTATGTAAAAAAATTTATAGTTTGAAGCTATATATTAAGAAATTATTTTCTAGCCAAGAGCTATATTTTTCAAAACCATAAGTTATGTTATAATTTCATTTACTTATTTATTTCTCTAACATCTAACGTAACATATAATTTATATACTCTAACATCACTATAAATTTTCATGTGAAATCATATGAGTTTTGTCCACGGGACCCATATATTTGTGGATTTATAAATTAGCCTGAAGCTAATATAATGCATTAACACTAACATTTTATTTTATTATGATTTATTACTAACATTAACGTTGGCACTAACATTTTATTTTATTGTGATGCATTATTATACTAACATTGACACTAACACTAACAGTGACACTAACTTTTTATTTTATTATAATGCATTATTATACTAACTTTTCTTTTACATTTCTTTTTGTTGTTGAATAATTATTTATGATTAATTAGTTATTTTAATTATTTAATTTCTTTTGAAGATTTAACATATTGAACTATGGACAAGAAGACAATAACTTGAAGTTTATGGACATCTCATGACAAAAACTTATAAGCTTTTATTTAAATGTTCATCACAATTAATTGCACCTGAAGTTGCAATATTACAATCATACGGACCTGAAGTTCGTTATAACCAAATGACTAATTACACCTGATGTTGCAATGTTAAAATTTAATGAGATAAATTATATATTTAAAGAAGACATATTTGAGAAGATAAATTATCTTGCATGTACTCTTGAAATAGCAATACAAAGACTGTTAAAATCTTTTCAAGAAAATTTGTAATGAAAATAACTATGCACATCCACTTAAATTTATATTATTCCCCGAATTGAATGTTACTTTAATGATCATGAATATGATCTGTAACAAAGATTATGATCATGGATGAGAAAATGAATATGGCAAAGGTCATAACTAAAATTATTATGAGAGTCATAATAATTATAATTTAGAATATAGTTACAACCATATATTTGAAATAAATCTATTATGTAGCACTAGAAGTGGAGTAATCCTATCGTAGCACAAAATAAATGTCTATCTATGTGTTTGCTTTAAGTGTGGAATGAAAAGAATTTGTGATATGCCTATTGTATATCAAACATATGATTAATCTATTATGCCTCAATAAAGAAAAAGATGTTAAATTAAAAAATATATTTATGGCTCCAGAATAGTGAATATTTTGTTGTCAAATAAAACAAAGTTTTCATATTTTTAATGCCTTATAATATATAAGATCCATAAGATCTTGGTTGATTTTAAAGATATCTAAAATGATAGATATCATATATTCAAATAATATGTTTATATTACTTGAAAATATTTAGAAAGGCTTATTACTTAAATTTTTGGCTTATTATGAAATTATGAAGTCAATTGAAAGGATATTATGATCAGGTAATGGAAGTTCTTTGACACAATATATTTATATTTTGGCTCAACTTGCCAAGTCTCTGGGACCTCAATGATACTTTAAATAATAACATTATTTGGACAAGTTTCATTTGTTTATATGCCTACTTTATAACTAATTGAAATATCATATAATTGCACAAATTTTTTAGATATTTTTATAAAAGTATTAGTATAAAGTTAGATGATCACAATATTAAGTATATTCGTAACAGTATTGAAAATTCAATTATTGTAATGACTGTCCAATAAAATTAAAAGCTACCGACAAATGGCTGACAATTAAAGAAACCTTAATCATTCAATTACAAATAGTGCATTATATAAGTTAATAACTTTATAAACAACTTTAGCTCTCATCATTTTGCATCTTAAAGCAAAAGAGGGAAGTTCATGTAGGCAATGGCGTAAAACTGATCTGATAACCGAGGAACAGAAGGTGACCACCAATCACATTCAGGAGATGTAAAAGATGTGTTCGCCAGAAGAGTAATGAACGAATCTTAGATGAAAGAGAAAGACCATTTATGAAAATCTATGAGATATATGCGTAGCTTTGGACACAACAACAAACAAGCACATTAATGGTGTTTTGGGTCATGATCGGTAGCCCGATTATTAGGGTCATAATACAACATATATCCAGACAATATTTCTCAGAGTATGTATTCAAAAATTTTTCGCACGGACTTTAGGGGTTTGGGTTGCGCATATTAGTTATATATAAGTATGACTAAGGGTGAGTTACAATTATGTAAATCCATATCAACATAAATAAATATATTATTGATAAATAATAAAGAATACATTGAGTTCTAGTGATCTGACTTGCCCCCATAACTTGAAGCTAGTTAGATCAAAAGTTGATCTTGCTCCTCACGGAGCTCTGTGTTTCCTCCAACACACGGTCAAAGGAATCTCCTAGACCAATACCTTCTTATTGTAGGGCAGAGTTCTTCTGCCGTAACTCCGCAATCTCTCTCTACAAATCAATAGTCTTCTACTGAAGAATGTGGTCTCTTGTTGTAATATCTCGTTCTCATCAGTTATAAACTTCATCAAATATTCCATAAATGATATTTCTTTGTCCTTGTCATTAACTTGCTCAACCAAGGTCTCTACTTCTTTTTCAAAATAAATGGCCCTCTGCCTGAGCTGTGATAAATTTGTTAACTCCAAGAAAAGGGTATGGTATATAAAAGTTTTCGAAAAAAGAAGAAAAATAAATCTTAGTTTGCAAAAGAAAAGGAAAATAAAATAAAATTAATTAATTACCTTGGAAAGCTAGGACAAAGCTTTGAGCGAACGTTCCTCAGGAGACATTGACAAATATTTTTCCACCTTAGCTTCACGAATGCCAATAGTATGATCATTATAATTTAGCACAGTGAAACTATGTGAAGATTTCATGTCATTTTCCTTATTGGAAGATTTGACTACATCGGTCTGACTAGAAGATCCGACCGCAACAGAGGAAGAACTAACTTTAGGACCCCCACGAGGACGTTTTTCTCTGGGAGGTCGTTGAATCTATTTTCCTTTCTTGGCATGCTCTAAGGAACCAGATACAATAGTGGTTGCCGACAAGTCGGTGTTGGGATTAGAAATAGTTTCCTCTTCGTTCCTGGCACCAGTTAACGAATTCATCTTACTTTGTCTCTCACAAACCGTATCTTAGAGATGCGCTCTTTCATCGTTCAGTTTAAATAAAGAAATTACAGAGACACAAGTACGGTTGCACATGTAATACGTCAAAATTGATGACATCGACAATTGAGAAAATTATGTCGATACGACAATTGGTGTATATTTTTTTGAAAAATTCGTAACCAACAAATATAATATTGGTGACACAACGACATGTCACAAGTCATTAAAAGTATAACAATAATAGTATGTTGTACAAAGTAAATGACAATGATTACTGTATGAAGTGACATACTATACAAACTAAATTACGTTGATGATCAATATTTTTGCTCAATATAGAGCAATTTCCTCACCATTAAGGGGAGAAATAGCCAATTGCTGAAGAACGGTGCGCCAAATTGCTATAATGCAATATAAGCTAGTATAAGGCAATCCTCCCACTATTAGGGGGAGAAAAGAAAAATGTCAAAAGAATGACATGTAAAATTACTTGACAGACAATATATGTTATAAGCTAATGTGAACTAGAAGTTCAAATGATAAGTTAAAGTGAATGATAAGTTCACATGGTCAATCATATGCAAAAGAATTTTTAAATCAGTTAACTGTTATATTCATCTTTAGTCCCTGAAGGACAATTTACAAATGACACACCTGAAATGTTGTTGACCGGTCAAATCAAAGTACACAACTTCCTAAAAGATGAATGTATATGCAAATGATTGATAAATATATAAGCATTCCCAAACAAGAATGGATTGACAAATAAATATACCATAAAAGGTATATAAGTATCTCTGGAAGAGATATAGATTAAGAAATAAATACACCTTGAAGAGGTATGAGAATCTCTTGAAGAGATATGAATTGAAGAATAAATATTAAGAATTCTAAATCTGTTTATATTTAAATTCATTCATATTTGAAAACTATGGAATAGAAATAATATTGCTCCTGATAATATTTTAAAGTATACTTTTGATATTATGGGATCCCAAAACCATATAAAAATGTCGACATTAAAAAAGTAGATAAGAGTTTGATCAAATATAGCTAAACTCATTGAAAAATTGAGAGTTATTGGATCAGAAGTCCAAATACCTAAAAAGGTAAATCATGATTGAACATATGAGGAAATGAATTAATTCATCGATAATTATGATATATGTGAAAATCAATATACTTGAAGCTTTAAAATGATGATATCTGAAGAATCTAAAAGGTCTGAAGTACGTACTGCGTTAATATTCTTATTCATCAATATACATGTACATTTTCATAATTGTATAAGTGAGCATTCTAACAATTATATTTGCATATGTACTTTATTCATTTCATTGTTGCATATGTTAAGACTTTTGAAAAGTTTATTATAATATATTTATCAAAGGAAGATTTGAGATGAAAGATCTTGAAAAATTGAATTTTTGTCTCGGTCTGCAAATCAAGAATTTTTCAAGTGGGATTTTTGTCCATTTATTGAAGAAAATTCATCTGGACAAGAATATCCATTAGACTCTCCAATATTGTGAGATCATTGAAAAGTGAATAAAGATGATATTCCTCTTCATTAAATAATGAAGAGCTAGTTGGTCCTGAAGTACCATGTTTATATGCAATAGATGCTCTTATATACAAAATAAGAAATTGTTCTCTCTGTTAACATGCTTACATGATATAACTCTACACTAGATTCAAATGGTGCTAAGCATGCATTATGTTATCTCCAAGAAAGCAAGAGATACAAGTCTATCTTATTCAAGAAAGATAAAGATAAAACTAGTTGAATATGCAAATGTTGAATATTTGTCAAACTCCCTGTAATATCCCGTAGATTTAATTAAATACATACGTTAACTTACGCGTATTTTATATGTAGAAGCCAAATATACGTGTATATAAAAACACATGCTATATCTAAGGGATATGAGCAAATAAATCAAATTATTAAATGAATAATATAAGTTTAATTAGTTGAATGAGTTTGGTTAATTAAATATGTGAAATGAATTGATGATTAAATGATATAATAAATTAACTAGTAAGATCAGTGGAGTAATGAAATGGAGTTGAATTAAATTGATTAAATTATGGGATGAGTTGGTTAATATGTAGCATGAGGACCATGGAATCATTAAAAATCAAAAAAGCTTTTTGTTCCATTTTCTAAGGTAATTAAAAAAAATGAAAAGTTAGAAGAAGAGAAGACATGGACGAAGAGAAAGAAAAGGGGCGACAAGGAAAAACGGTGTTTCGCGGCCAAATTTGACGTGCTGGTAAGTTATCTTTGTTATTTTTCGTCGTGAAATTGATCTTTAACTAATGTATGACGATTCTAGCGGAGTAATTTTTGTTATTGGAGCCGTTTTATGGTGTTTTCAAAATTAGAGTTTTGATCTGACTTGAATGAAAATTTGTTCGAAAGGTTGAAAAACACTTCCTATACTGTAGAAGCCCCGAATATGTGGTTAGATTTCATTTATTTATTCATTTAGAATTTTTATGACTGTTGGAAGTTAGAGTTGATATTGGAGACATTTTGAATCATATTAAAACCCGATGGAACTCTAGTTTAAGGCTATAGAATGGTAAAATGGACTGTTGTGAGTCCATCGATGCTAATTTCATGATTTTTGGAGACCGTTTGACAATTTTAGTATAATTATGCATGTCTCTAATGAACAGTATCATAAACAGTACTATAATTATTTTCAGTGAATAAAATGGAATTGGAATTCAATGAAACTCAGGTTTGAGACTATAGAATCATAGAAAACTGAATTTTAGACATTTCAATACAAAGATTGTGATTTTTGGATATGATTTAATATTTTTAGTAACTAAATATATGATTTTTGTGAGTAAAATTTACTTTCGTGATCTCCGCGAACGTGTAAAACCTTAATAAAATGCTTGTTGAATGTGGTAGAATGATAGTATGATTGATTTTACACGTGTCGATGTGGACATAATAATTTTAGGAATGTCCTATATTTTTAATAAAATTGATATATGTTTTCAATAGAAAAATGAAATTGAAAATTAGTGGAAAGATGGCTAGAAAGCCTATTTCTACTATTCTTTCACCTTAAAAATATTATATGAGGTGGTAGAAAACATTTGAGACATCTCATGAACTTTTTAGACCGAAATGAAATTTTGAAAGTTAATTATGAGCATTGGAAGTTAAAATTAAGTGATTAAATGAGTACTATGAATTAGAAATTTATTATGGTGATATGAAATAATTATTTTCATTATTCTTTGTCATGGAAATATTTAGATTAATTGTAGAAACAATATTGGAGAGTTCTCGTGTATGTATGAGACTCAAGTTTGGTTGAAATATCAGATATGTGAATTGAAAAGTTAATATTGATTTGTAAATGTAGACAGCACACAATTGAGGTGTTGTGCTGTAACTATGGGTTAAAGTGTAGTAATGATAGAAATTATTTGTTTATGTGTGCTCTGCTAGAATTGTGATTGAATTATGTTCAATTGTCTTGTGTATAGCGATTGGTTGAAATTTGTGGCTGGATCAGTGAATGATTGGTGTTGGAATGGTGATTTGGGAGTGTTCGGATTTATAGCTTGTACTGGAATATGTAGAGAATATTAGGTTAGAAAATGTTTGGCAAATCATAATGAGTATATTTCTTAATTCTGGTTCTTGTATGACATTTTATATATATAAAATGTTTGAATTTAAGCATGTTATGTATATACTATTGTCTTGTGTTTTGACTTGCATTCATAAATGATTTTAGCATTTTGAGCATGAAATTTGTTGTCATTTCGTTAGGAATTAGCCTCAGATGAGGTTTTTGCACAACCTTATTGACTGTAGGACTGTCCTAACAAGGATTTTAGATCCTGAGTAATGTGAGGTTCGAGCGTAGGCTCTTTATCGGTGCATAATAAAGAATTCGTACCCGCTCTATTACAAGAATGAGGGAGATTGTGGTGTCAGTGAAAACTGATGCATTATTTTCTTGAAAAATAATGAAATTTATGTTGTCGACATGTATAATATATTCGTTGAATGATACACGTGTTTAATAATTGTTTTAAATGATTTTAAATGTCATGTTTCTCTAAATGCATATGATTGTCATATCAAGATATATATTCACTGAGTTGTTGTTTGCTCACTCAATTTCCTTCAATATTTTAGGTACAGAATCAAAGGGGAAAGGAAAAGCATGAGAGTAGATACATGATTTAGATTTCTACTTTATTGATGTACGTATATACGAAGGAAATGAATTATATTTTCTTTATTTTCATATGTATATATATCAAATCTTACATATATATATATTATCACACAGATGGGTTGTATGAGACCATGAATTTTGGTTTGATATTTTGGATTAGGAAATGCTTAATGATGATGTATATGATTAAATGAGCATTGTGGATGAACTGGTTTTAGAAATGAATGGTATTTGAACATTTTGGGTTATGACATGCTTGTGATATTGGGAGAATTATTTATTGTGGAATGAATGACGTGAATGGATATTGTGGATGAGTATATATATATATATATTATTTGATTTGTGGTATATTAGGAAAAAATGTGAAATGTCCATTTTATAGGGAGATGCTATCAAAATTTTTGGATATTTGTGTAATTCTGTTGAGGTTGACACTGTATTATATATTGTATACAGGGTATGTACAGTGTATAGTACACTGTGTCGGTCATGACGTCAGCCTACGACAGGGGCGTCGTGACACCCCCACCATGCTCGATCCCAAGCACAATTACACTTATAGTGATATTATCATATCATGAAGATCTGTGAAGCAGACAATAATTGTTACATCTTCAAATCATCCAAAAAAGTATCGCAACTTTTGAAGCAAGTCGAAAAATGTGTATGGATCACATAAATGATCTTAAATCAGAGGCTTTCTTACAATGTTATAAGAAGATAATGCATCATGTATTGCACAGTAATGAAAAGCTTATATTGAAGCCAACAGAGCCAGATATACTTCACAAAAGGTCTTCTTCACACATGAACTACATAAGATCGAGCAACTTATTTATCAAAGTTTTACTAATTACAAAGAATATTATATACAATATTGAGATGCATCAACTCAAAGATATTTCAGGCAAAAAAACAAAACTGAGTTCTCTCATATCATCTTGAAGGGGGGAATTAAAAAAGAGTTATTGTTTAGTGTATTGTACTATTTTTCTCTTCGCTATAATTTTGTCCCACTGAGTTTTCCTGACAAGGGTTTTAACAAGGCAGTCCTAACAATATCAGGCTCCAATAGAATATTGTACTCTTTTTCCTTCACTAGACTTTTTCCACTGGGTTTTCTATAATAAGGTTTTAACGTGACATATTTTACAATGATGAATATTCAAAGGGAGAGTATTGTAAATATGTTGAATATTCAAATAGTAAATACATGTATCAAAAAACATAATATTCAAATAATGTATATATCCAAATAATATATGTATTCAAGTTGTACATGTATCAAATAGTATACATATATTGTTTTGTATAAATACTCTCCCACATAAATCATGTAGAAAAACAACCCACATAACTCACGTGAGTTGATGGTATTATTTAAATATTCTCTCTTATAAATATGAAAAAAAAAATTATGAAGAAGTTACAAAAAAATAAAAATGAGAAATGAAAAAAAAAATTATTCTCTTATCAAGTTTGTGATTTATTTAATTTAAATTTGTAATTCCATTAGTAAGTTATATAACATGAGTTTTAAAGCATTAAAGGGCACACTAAAGATGCTTTCTACCATACCCACTTTTTTTCTTTTTCTTTTTTTCTTTCTTTTGGTTTTGACCCCAATACCCCTGCTAACCCCTTTGAGGGTCAAGACTATTCTAGAGTCTGAATAATACGCGACATTAAACAGTCTCTCCTTAGAGTAAACACAATAAACACATAGACGTGGGCACGAATTTAAAACCAAAACCTCATCCCTTGACCACAACCTATACCTCATTCCGTAACCAACAAGACTATCCAACTTTGAATATACCCTCTTTTTTTTCATGCATGATAAAATTGTAGAAAGAAACAAGTTGCTAGGTTTGGAAGCTTCTCTTGCATGTTTTTTAACCACATTCAACGAACCCAATCTATAAAGCAAGAGACCCTAAAAATAAGTATCCATCTACATTAGCCTTGTTACTTTTTTGGCGTTTCAATGATTTGACTCCTATTTTGGCAGTCTTTTAGCCGCCCTGGGTCGGTGCACCGTGATCTGAGATCCCTGAAAAAGTCGGCAGCTTCTACCAAGAATGTTTTCCTTGTGCCCTCAAAGTCCTGTTTATTCCATGTAAACATATAAAATTCAAGGTAGCAATTCAAGCCTTTCCATCAAGAATACAAGCTGAAATTTAGTAGATTTAATCTTCTAGTTCTTCATAGAAGTAGCAATGTTTTCTAAGATAGCAAGCCCATATAATATAACAAGAAGAATAAGTAATTAGAAAAAGATTCATGTTGCCCAGACCTAGCTTGATCATGATCTTCAAATTCCTGGACTAATTAAAACCAGGAAATAAGAAGCTAGCTGAGTACTGCAATTTGAAATAGAAGATCTCAAGTCCTATTAAAAATTAACATAAAGGTACAAGCCTATGAACACAACTAACACAACTTACTCACCTGATCTCAATAGTGTACTAACTTATATACACTAAACAGAAAACAACTCTAAAACAACAAACAAAAAAAAAAAAAAAGACAGAAGGTCATTCAGTCAAAGATTTACCACTCTCTACAGAGAAATAGAACTGATTCCTGCCATACTAAATTAGCAGGTTCCTTCCTCCTCCCTCTTATTATTGGTTCAGATCTTCAAACTCCTTATATCTTGACGTTAAATGGATACTAATGGCAACATGAATTGCTCATATTTCATCATATAGGCCTCCCCTGCAAGCCGGGCATATTAAAATTTCCCAGCATCCTGCACCAATTTGGCAGCCATTCTCATAGTACAAGTCCCTCTCACTCTCTCTCTTCATTTCGAGCTCTCCGTTAAAGCTTATCTCGTGTCTGAAACTTTCGACAATAGAACTATCCTTAGCTGCTCTTGAGAGTAAATTCGCGAAGACATCTTGACCGTTGCTTGTTGAATCATTAGATCCTTGACGACTGAAACACTAGCATAATGCACATCAAGATCAAGATCTTTCAAAGCTGCCATTAACCTCGCTGCCGGGTGATTCTTCTTATTACACTGAATTCGAATCATCGCCTCCCACCCAAGTATCTTAACATCCATTTCAATCTCCGAAGACTTGGTTCCATGGTTATTTGCAAAATTAAGTTCTTGATCGGACGGTGATGGTGGCGGAGGAACCGACCCGTTACATCTAGGTTCTTTAGAAGCTAATTCCTTCTTTAGAGAATTCACTTGTGCTCCCAATTCTTCCTTCTCCGATTCAACATTCTGAAGTTTCGTCTTGAGCTCATTGATATAAGCAATGGCATCGCCAAGTAGAGACGCTTTGTCCATCTTTGACACGTTGGGAACAACTGCTCTTAGTGCGTAGAATCTCTGGTTCAGCTTCTCCCTCCTTTGCCGCTCAGCTTCAACATGATTCAGTGGTTCTTCTCGCCCATTAGCCGGTTTTCTTCCTCGTTTCCTCGGCCTCTTTTCTGGGTCTACTACCCTACTGCTCTCTGCTTCTCGCACCGAAGCTTCAAGATCCGAATGATCCGAATCTCCACCACCACCACCACTTGATTTCACCACACCAGATGAAGGCAACACTACACCTGAAGTAAAAGACAGCATTCCTTCCTCATTACTTCCCCTAGACGTCGCCGATCTTTTCTTCTTATTATTCTCATCCAAACCAAATTGTGGATGATTATTCGAGAAAATACTACCACCACCATTACCATTCCCAGAAGCCCTCTTGCTCTCACCAAAATTCAAGATTTCGCCAGATTCCGGCTTACACGACTGCATATTCCCATTCCTCGAGCCGTTCCCGTCAAACCCAAATTCCGAAAAGTTCAATTCCCTAGTAATAAAGCTCTGTGTATGCTGCTGATGCTGTTGATTCTGCTGGTTCTGATGATTAACATGCATAATTGAGCTAGGGTTTTCAGTTAAACTACTAGAACTAGGGTTTTCAAACTGAACAGACTTGGAAATTTCTTGAGAACTCGAATTCCCATTTCCAGTAGTAGTAGTACCATTTGTATTATTAACAGAATCCTTGATTTCTAACACAGAAGAAGAAGGCTCAGAGATCCACAACAAAGACGGGTCATTTTCGCCCCGATCCGTCTGCGGCCAAGAACCGGAATCCTGAGAATTACTAAAATTGAACAAAACCCTAACCTTGTTCATCAGATCCGAGCTCTGCAAGATCACTTCCGTCGACCCTAATTCCACCACACCGTTCTCCAACGGTATGCAGACCATCGTCTGCAACCCGAAAACCTGCGCTTGCCGTGCCCGCTCGCACGACGATCCGACAAGCCTGTCGCCTCCGGCGATCCACGCCGGCGCCGACGCGAAGAACGCCTGTCCCGGCAATCCACTCCCGTTCACGAACGACTGCGTCATCGACACCAGAAAAAACCACTCAGTATCCGTGACCTCCTCGTCGATAGCGTCATCGGACGACGTCGGTTGCACGCCGGAGATCAGCGAATTCAGCTCCCGGAGCACCTTTTTCCGGTGCTCCTGCTCCACCACCGACGACATCTTCGTCTTCTTCTTCATCTTGTCTTCTTCGCCTTTGTAATAGCCGTCGCCCCAGCCGAGCAGAGACACGCCGGAGAAGTCCACGGAGTACTGCCAGAAGATCGCGTAAATCCAACTCTCGCGCGCGCCTTCGATTAGGGTTTGTAGCCGCTGCTGTAGGGTTTCTTGGCTCAAGAAAATCGACGTCGACGAAGAAGCCGGCGGCTGCTGGTGGTGCTGATGATGATGTACGGTTTTTCCAGTTTGGTCGCCGGCGGTGGTAGTGGAAGCGGAAGACGGAGGCGGCGCCGGAGACGGCGCCGGCGGCCAAGTGAAGGAAGAGAGGTCGTTGGCCATGAAGGCGTCCATCATGGAAGCGTTGTCGTCCATCCAGAGATTCATCGTGGGTAAGCGGTATTCCGTCATATCATTCAGTTATAAAAGGGAGTGGTTTAAGGTGGTCGGAAAACCGGGGACGGGAGAGAAAGGCGGTGGTTTTCCGGTGCGGTTGGGAAAGGAAGAAGAAGAGTTGGTGAAGAAGGAGAGAAGTGTAGGGAGAGTTTAGTCGTTTAAGTTTAGTCGTTTAGGACGAGTAATGGGTTGATAATAGAAGGGAGAGAATTTCGGGTGCATTTGGGTTTGGGATGAATTTGGGGGTCATTTCATTTGAGTTGAATTTAATGGAAGAGAGTGAGTGATGGAATAGAAGATTTATCTCTATCTAATCTTTTATAAGAAGAATTCAAAAACACACAAATCTGTTTCGTCATTAGTTAAAAAGAAGCCAGCGGTTGCACGAAGCATCGGCGATGTGATCAAGAAGCTATTAAGTAGCAGCTCTCGTTTTAGGATTTGTGTTCCGGTTTTGCCCTTGTAACCTGAGTTACTACTACTAGTCTACTTTGGAATGTTACTAAAGAGGTGAAAAAAACATAAGTAGGTTGGATTTGCTACTGTTTCTATAACTTGTTTGGGAAACTTAAGTAGATATTTTGAATGATTGGTATGACATAGTTATAAAAATTTGTATATAGAAACTCGGGTGGGCTGTGTAAAAATAAAATTGTCAATTTTTTCTTATCTTACGTAAAATATATTACTAATTGTCATAAAATCATTTTTGTTTTATCATCGTGAGTTTTTTTTTTTAGTTATAAATCTGATAAATTTTCGTATATATTTTTCAAATGATCACTTGATAGGTTGGTCAAAAGAATCTCTACTCAGCATTGATGGGTACTACTGCAAAGGCACTGAGATTGACATGTAAGTTTAGAAGCCCCTTTGTTACAAGCATTTTCTTAAATTGTTTGAACTCAAAAATTTATTTACTATCTAAGGGTCTACTTGTCCTTTATGAATTAACATTTATATAAGTGGGTTTCTAATTATCATGCTTCTTTTATGAGCCGATATGCCTAAGGTTCCAAGTTGATTATAAGCACAAGTATATATAAAATGTTGGTTGAACTCAAATTTTTACTAAATGTAACAAAAGATGACTTTAAAAAAAAAAGAAAAAAAATCTTTTTTTTTCTTTTTTTTTCTTTTTAACCCTTAATTATGACATGGGCTTTTTCTTTATGACATTTTATTTATATTATTTAGTTAAGATTTTTTTCTTTGTTTGTGTGAAGAATAAACATAGTTTCTTTTATTTTTATTTTTTTTCAATTTGATTTCTTTATTGATTTTTACGATTTGCATTCACATTTTCTAATTAGTACATAAAATATGCTATGTGGTCCAAACCATCTAAACTATATCTCTCCATTTCTTTCAAATTATAGCTATACTCTTATTATTTTTCTAATATATATATATACTTTTATGTTATAGTTATCTCTCCTATTAGTGTAAACAAACATCAAAAGAAACTCGTTAGTTTCTAATAATTGCATTCCCAAACTGATATGTAACTTTTTACATTAGTTATAATTAAATAAATTAACCAACATGTGGTAGCTCATGTGATTAAAGAACTGAGTATAAATAGAGTTGAGGTTTATGACTCGAATTCAAGCTAGAGACATGTTCATATTTATTCATCCTTGTTGCGATGACTAACTCAAACGCCTCTACTATATTTGAGTCCGAAAGAATTAGTGTCGCCCAAAGGAAAAGAGAACATCTTCCGAATGTCAACAAATCAGTAATCTTATAATTAAATAAATTAACTAAACATATTTAGATTAATATATCACTTTGTATATTACTCAATTGTTAATTGATGAAACTATACGTAGAGTTAATATTAGTAGTTTGGATGGAAACTTTTTAATTTAAAGGTATATATAAGTTTTCTTTCTTCTTCTTTTTTTCAAAGGTATAAATAATTGGAATGACTATGATTGAATGCCTAAAATATGATCATAGATCATAGTAGATTAATATCTAGATATAGAATAAAGAAAATAACTATTAAAATAAAAATAATGCAAAGAAGGAAAATTTTATTAGTTAGGCCTAATTATTCAATAAGAAGGAAAAAAAAAAAAACTGGATAATATGAAACATAAAATTAAAATAAGTTGAGTTAAATTGAATAGTATCTCTTACATGTTGTCAACGCATTCCATTATAATGTAACCTATAAGACAACTGTTATATTTGTCATGTTCAATATAATAAAGATAGATAGATGCGTATTTATTAACACATGACCAACATGTCAATCATTTATAAGTAAGTATAAATATAATAATAGAGTGGAGGCGAAGAACTAAATTCATTTAGCCTAAGATAATAATTCTAGTAATTAAATATTACTGTGAAAATTTTAACAATTTTACAACATATGGACATTTAGTAAAAATATTGCCACATTTGGTGGGGCCATAACATAATTAAGGGGCTTTTCTTTAATTTTTCAGGCGGTGTTTCCATCCTGAGAGAGAGAGAGTAATTCGTGTTCGAGGACTGTAAAATCAGTAGGCAGCTCTCCTTGAATGGACGCTACTAAAATGGACATAAATTTTGATTTTAAAATTTTCACCTCTCAACAATGTTTACTACAGGCTCCCCGACCATCTGCCTTACACCATATTATGTAATTTACCGTAGCTTTTCATTAACATATATATAGATTAGGTAGCTGGTTATGTGATGAAGAACATCAAAATTTTATAGCCCTTGCATCATATATTATACCATGCACATCCCAAATATATTTTAAGGATAATGATTTTTAAGGTGATTTAACGTGGCTTAACAAAGCACAACATAACTAGACAATTGAAATATACAATGCACATGTCTTATCCATGCATTAAATACGTAGGGGTCTCAGAACTAAGCAGAAAAATCAGATTTTTTTTTTATGTACTTCCTAATTTAAAAAGAATATAGATATTGATATTAAGTCCCAAAATTTATTTGCTCACAGTCAAATTTTCTATTAATTTCTTAATAGCTAATTTTGGGGGACACGTGGAAGTAGCCCACCTAGGGTAATTTGTAAATTTTTTTTTTTTATATTATCAATTTTTTAGCATTAGAAAGACATTTTTTTTATTTTTTTTAATCAAAATTAATCATAACATATTCGAACATTATAGAAACATTTAGGTTGATTTTCATAAAAAAAAGTAAATAAATAAAAACATACTTAAATTCAAACTCAAAATTTAAATCTTAATTCTATTTATACTCAATTCATGAACCACTGAGTTATCACTTGTAATTAAAGCTTCTTATCATACACCAAATAAAAGAAAATTAAATAAATATATTTTACCACAGGGTTATAATTAATTTAATCGACCATTACATAACATTGGTTCAACAACCCAAGCTAAAAATAAAAAGCCTATCCCTAGTCTAAACCAGAGTTACATTCTACCTAACTCTGATTAAAAGAATAGAAAAAATAATGATTATAATAAAATATAATAAAACAAAATAATTATTAAAAAAACAAAAAGCGTGCGAGTGGCACGCTGGCGTAAAGAATAGATAACCCCCAACCATCGATTGGGTCGCAAGTCGCCCGTTAATAAAAATATAAAAAATGATGATAATTTAATTAAAAATTACTGATGGGAATATTGAAAGAAGGCACGTTTTGGTGATGCGTGTAGTGAAATATATTGTTGCCTTTGGCACGTTTACAACGCACATTATGTGTTAAAGCACCATTACGTTTATAAAAAAATATGTATATTATAAGATACTTAATTTAATTAATAAACAATGGCTACATCGAGATAAAATAACGCAGGCCAACCTTAATCATGTGGGAATGGGACAATATAAAATTTAATTAATTAAGGACTTGTTTGGTATAATTTTAGGAGACTTCTCGTTTGCATTAATTGTGTCTTATTATTGAAAATTTTTAATTATTACTTAAAATTGAATGGTGGAACAATATTTCTTTGATTTGGACTGATATTGATTATAAATGATTTTGGTTTCCAGAAGATTTATGGAAATTGGCAGGCAAATTAAGAAATAATAAAAATATAATTATGTATATATAAATGAATAATAATATAAGAAGGGAAGCATGGAATTCTGGTCTTAAAATGTAACGACCAAACTATCGTGCTTAAATATAAGAAAAGATTAACATATTCTAGCTATCTTAATATTCATAATAAACACAGATAAAAACAATATTTTTAAAATTTTATGTGTCTGTCTTAAATAATGTATGGGAACATGATTTGAAAATAATTCAATGATACATCCAATAGAAATGTTTATATAAATGCACATTATAGATGTTATTTTAGTATTTTTCACAAAAAATTGTATGTTGAGATCATTACCATTTTTTTTTATTGGTAGCAATTCATTGCTTTGTATGAAAAAAGTACAAAAAAAAAGGAAGAATGGTAATACACTACATCAACATGGATATTACCAGGGTTATATATTTTAAGTCATAAAAATATTTCTTAAAAAAGAAAAAAAAACACTAGAGACAAAATAATATTTGAATAAGAAATGAATTTGAATTTCACGTTCAATAGTTGCCATATGATAAATTCTTATTGCAATTTCTATACGTATACCAAATTTAATAAAAGCTTTTCATAAATCTTTTAATAATTGAGTCACCACAAAAAAAAAAAAACACAAGGGTTTTGTGACATTTTAATAATATTGCAAATAATGCGAATCATATCGCAAATGGTATTTGTGATATTTTTTTACATGTCACAATAATAAGCATTACAAAAACTTTGTGACATGTTACAAACGTCGCAATATATTTTAACGACATTATATCTAATGTAGTAAATGGTAATGTCGGATTAAAAAATATTTTTTTGTGACTTGTTTTTGTTACGTTATGACACATTGCTAAAACTTTTAGCTACCAAATAAGACATGTGGTAATGAAACATATTAAATTTAGATAATGTTATTAATATTGTTATTAATGTCACAAATAAACTTAGTAAATATTTAAAATTAAATTTACATAATGTTGCGAATTAAATATTTTGACATATGTATTAAAAGAAGCGAAAAAATATTGGCCGCCTTAAATATAATTACAATATTCTAATGATTTCTTTATTATGAGAACTAATTTATATTGTAAATAGCACAATTTCAAAAATTCCCCAAATCTAATCCCTTACAAGCTCAAAAATGGAAAACTCAACAATTGGAAACCCAAGTTTCCTTCCTTAACGCAACTCCTTTTTTTCTAATCTTGCTCCTCTCTTCCCGTGCAATGTCTCCTCATTTTTAGAAAAAAATATTTTTAATAATTTTTTTGCGACATTTTAAATTAACGTCATAGTAAAATATCAAGTATATATCAAAAACTTTAAAGAATCTATTTTTGCCAACAATATTATTAAATATGTCACAAAAAAATATTTATTTATGACATTAATATAAATGTATCGTTAAAAGTCTTTTGTGTTAACTACATATAATTTATAGTGTGGCAAATAATATTTTTTGTGACATTTTTAATTTTTAATACAAAAAAATGTCACGAAAACCCTATTTTCTTATAGTGAATACAACAAATTAAACATAGGATCGCCACTAATGATGATATAGTGTTTATTTTTGATAAAAATTAATTTTTTTAGAGCTGCCCGTGTGGGAATATGAATTTTATAAAGGACAATTTTACAATCCTATAATTGATTCCATCTTAATTAAGTTGGTTTTTTTTTAAAAAAAAATATAATTTAAGTTAGCCTTTCATTGATTTTTAATTGACTTTAAGCTTTAGATATTTTTTTTTTATAAAATTATAATAATTTTTTATTTTTTTAGTACATCTCGTCAATAACATCATAAATCATTAATTTAAAAATATAAAGATACGAAAACCTAGTAGCCTTTGTAAAAAGTCATAAAAATAAGATGAAAGTAAAAAACTTATATACAAACAAATGAGGATAAGTTGGTTAAGCCACCCTAACAACTAAGGTCATAGCTACTCAATAAGTACTATAAAGCCCACAACAAAATCATAAAAAATTAATAATAATTTTGGGTATATTGGATAACAATTCAACTACGTAGTATTATTCCCATAAGATAAACTAATATGATCTTATCCTTTTCTACTACCTAACAACTGTATTTAGCGTGCCCTTAAAGCTTCATTAAACAATACTATGTGTCTGACTTGAGCCACACCTATTATAAGGTTTTACCACACCTTCGATCGCATGGCCATCATCAGATAAGTTAAAGAATAAACAAATGAAAACAATAAAAAATAAAATAAAATAAAATAAAAGAGGTCGGAGGAGCAAGGATCACGTGTTGTTTATTTATTTATTTAAGCATTTCTCATTAATAAATTCGAAATCTGCTATTTTGGGGGTGAGCAAAACTGCAAATGGGAGCAATCCACTTGGAGGTGTGAAGTGACAATCAAACTGAAAAGAGACGAAAAGACGAGATGGGGACCCACCACACCACCACTTGGGGGTGCGACATGGACGCCTTTAGGCCACATACGCTGGACCACTTGTCTTTTCTTCTGCTTCTGGCCCTCCCTTCCTTTCACATAAACTAATGCCCTTATCTTTCTCTAATTTTCCTATTATTTAAATTTTTTTTTTAGCATAAACATTTTGAATAGAAACAACGCCTCCTTTGACAATCATTAATTTTTATTGATAAGTATTTATAAAATGGTCACTCATATTGACAATCTGTACCAATGCTATTTTACAAGTATTTAATAAAAATAATTTTAATAGTGGTTAAAATGACCAGTACATCAAATATTAGTACTGTAATACTTTATAACACCACATATAAAAAATAATTATCATCTGCCACATTGACATCCCTTAAAATATTTAATAAGTTGATAAATGCCCTTTATAACATATATTTTGACTATGAATCTCCTCAGTGATCGGCAGAGATTGAATATATATATATTCCTAGTACCTAAATTGAAAAAAAGATTAGTTGAAAATAAAAAAGATGGAAGAACTTAGGGACCATTTGAGTAATGATTCTGATATAATTTTTTTTTGTATCCAAAAATATAAAATACCCAAATTTTATTTGATTTGAGTGAATCTAAAAAATAATTTTTGATATTTTATAAATATATATATTTTAAAAAAATGATAAAAAGACATTTTTTGAGTTTCTTATTTTTAGATTAAATTTCTTAAACCTAGATCCTATTAAATACAGCCAAAAAGTTTCTATTAAGAATAAAAAGACGAGAATGCCCTTATAAATATATATATATATATATATATATATACATATCAGAAGTGTGTCGGTCACAGTGCTCAAACAGGACCCACGCGGTTGGGGTGACTGACGAGAATGCCCTTATAAATAAATACATTAATGGGTGGACATCTGCAGTAAAACTGGAGCAGAAAATAAACGTGCGCGCAACTGTACAGTATTACCACGCTTTTCGTGTCACAGGCATTGCACGTGAAACATCCTGACGCACCTGCCACGTGGTTTCCTACTGACTAAAGCGTTCCATTTTGACGGCACGAGCTACGATGTATGCAAGTGCGAGCCCCCCTAAGCTTTACACGTGGCGGTTGTCTGTTTTGGGAATATAGCGGAAATCAACCGTAACCTTACGTCACTTGGTTTGTATGTTTTGATCTCTGGTTTTCTTCGTCAAATTAGTCGCAACAGAGTCACCTCATTCATTGCCAATTATTTTTACTTGTACACTTTAGTTCAAGCGGACCCCATTAGTCTTTTAGTTATTTGACTTAGAAATTATGGAGATTCGTATGAGATTATATTGTCAAGTACACGTTTTTGAAATTAGTATGCTCGTTTCATAATGTTGAAAACATATTTGGCATTGAATCAAAAAAATTAAAAAACATGACGAAAATATACTGGACTAATCCATCGAGTCCCTCAATCCACTTGTTATGTTTTATTATTATAAAATTATTAAGTTGATAGAATAAATATTTTTAGTAGCTCGACCTACTATTTTATGTTTGTCCTGCTATATTAAATTATATTTTAAAAATCTTTTGAATTATTACATGCATCATGTGCTAGTTTAAATTTTTAATAAATAAATTAAATATTTTTTTAAGACCTAAGATGTTGTCAAGTATGAGTCAACTTATGCACACTAATACTCACTAAATGTATAAATGACCTTCAGGACCTGATATCAAGAGTTAAACTTCAGACTATAATTTTGGGATCCCAAAATTCGACCACTCAATTATTCTCTTGATAGTTAAATATGTAAAGTAAGTTTTATAATAGTAATAAATACGGAAGAACATTGTCATGTAGTAATGCTGATGAGTATTGAAAATGAAACACGAGCAAATAATATATATTCATCGAATATATTCACCTTCAATTAGTTTGTTAGTTTCATGCATCTGCGAAAAAGGGTGATGTGACATGTATATTTATTTTATAAAGTTATAGAACTTTCTTACTTTTAATATTTATTTTTAGATATATATTAAGTAATTATATAAGTGAATTTTTTCTGGCCAAGCAGGCTATATATCTCCTAGTAGGGAACAGCGAATATTGCAGTTTGCAGGGCTTCATGGCAAACATACCCAACAATAGATGACAATAAAAATTAAATACATTAATCATATTAATTTGGGCCAACAATATATCAGTAGCTGAGACTATTGGCCAAAGCATGACCAGAGGTTAGTGGAGTCATGGCTTTGTGGCCCTAGTCATTTTAAATTAAGCACGTGCGAAATCGAATAAAAGACAAAGTCACTTTGCCAACTAGCAGATCTTAAGAGAAAAATACAAAAGTGACATTAACGGGTGAACATTGATATTACGTCTTCGTCTTAGTGTTAATACCCATCAAGATGTTGGCTACGGTTAGGAGGCGAAGGTGAGATTATGGTGAAAAAAAAAAAAAAAAAAGTACCATTGTGATTTGGATGGGTGGGTACAAAGAATGCTGCAGATATGCAATTCAATCCAAAACTTTTTACTTGGTCCATCTCATCAAGACTCCCAAGTAGAAAAGCCTCCTTCAGCCTTAGCAAAGGGATTCAAAACCCAAAAAAGGTCCTTTTGACCAAAGCCCAGTCTATCTTAGTTAAAAGGGCCTTACTTTTCAAAAAACAATATGGGCTTTAAATCCACCATCTTCCCACTATGTTGTTGAGACTCAAACATGGTTGGGTAATGTGATACCATGCTACAAGCAGTGAGGTGAAAATGCAACCGCTCTTTGCCTTTGGATTAACATTGTGCTACAAAATATATGTGGCTTAATGTGTATGTTTTTTTAAATGATCGCGGGGTGTTTGTACTAGCTTGTGCTCATCTTGATTACATAGTTCCCACAGGGAATGCGACCCACTTTACATGAATTACACATTAGGTAAGACAAGGTTCGAAGCCTCGAACTTGAGACGATTGGTTCCTAAATCAAATGTTTGCCGGTTGAACTACCCATTGCTTGGTACATAGATTCATGTTGATCCAAAGACAGAGAACTGATTGTGTTTTTAATTTGTTTTCGCCCGCCCCGTATCTTACAATATTTTTGTTTCGATGATAATCCATAATAGTTCACTTTTTCATCTTGATTTGCAAGTTTTAAGTTTATAATAATTCACTTTAGAATAACAACTTATCTAAATAGCAACTAATCTTGCAAACGTAGGCTAGCTTCAACGGTATGTATCCAAATTCCTTTACTTGAAGTCGAGAATTCAATTCTCTCATACCGAGCGTACCCCCATATTATGTGGACAAATGATCATTGAGGTACTAGAGGCTGCGGTGTGCTGTGTACTGGAATGTGACAATATTATGTGGTATATAATGGCTGGAGTATGCCCTGCGGGGGTACTCATCACCCTGGGTAGGGGGCACTGTGTGCAACCCAGACAAATGATCCTGGGGGTACTAAATGCTGCAGTGTGCTGTGTACTGGGATGTGACAATATTATGTGGTATATAATGGCTGGAGTATGTCCTGCGGGGGTACTCATTACCCTGGGTAGGGGGCACTGTGTGCAACCTAGACGTGACATTGAATGTATTAGATCAAATGGTTTTACAGCTCTTGACACAGACAATTGGAAAGGCAACCTATGACTTTTAGCCACTTGACAAGAATTACAAAGATTATCAATAGAACCACTAGTGACATTCAAATTACAACTCCGAATAATCTGAGACAAGACAGGGGCTGACGGATGGCCCAAACGAGAATGTCACACAGACTTATTTGCACTAACAGAAGACGAACAAGCAACGATGGAGGGAAAAGAAGACATTCGTGGAGAAGAAGGAGAGGAAGAATGAACTTGGAGCTTACACGGACCATGCTCAGTGTTGCCCCGAAGAAGAACCCTGTGACTGTGCTGATCCTTAACCAAGAAAAATGAAGGGTGAAATTCAACAAAAACTCTGTTATCAATGCAAAACCGAGAGACACCAACAAGTGGCTTAGTGATATGTGGAGTGTGCAAGACATTGTTGAGAACAAAAAGATGAGAAGTAGGTGAAATTGGAGAAAGAAAAACATGACCAGTGTGGGGAATAGGGAGAAGCTTACCATCACCCACCATGACTTGATCAGTACCTTGGAAGGGGGTTGAGCTGTGAAATGCATTGAAATCCGGTGTGAGATGATGAGTGGCACCCGTGTCCATAAACCAAGAAGCGTCAGTAGAAGTAACCTGAACAACTGGAGAAGGAGTAGGCGAACTATACAATGCTGCCATAGTGGATTGAGATGGTGCGTCTTGTGGATAGGCAATAGGAGCAGAGAGATTCAATTGAGGCTGATATGCTAAATTGGCCCGATGATAACAATTAAATGCAATGTGACCCAGTTTGCCACAGATCTGGAACTGAGGCTTGAACTTATTAGAAATGGAGTTCCCTCGAGGACGCCAAGAATTGGGCGGTTAACCAAGCACACAGGAGGAGGCCGATAGTGCTGGGAATTAGGCGAAATATAGGGTCGTGGTGTGTATTGCTTAGATCCAGCGTGAGTAATAGCATTAGCTTGCAGCATATTGAGGGAATCAACTGAATTTTGGCGTTGAAGTCGAAGATCAAAGCTCAAAAGTAAACTATGCACTTCCTCAAGACTAGGCAGCTCAGATCTAGAGTTTAAGGCAGTCATAAGAGGATTATACTCAGATCCCAACCCTTATCAACTGATCTAGAATTGAAACAGACTCTCTAATGGAGACAAGATGATCAACAAGTGTTTTAAGCTTAAACACGTATTCAGCAGTGGAGAGATCCTCCTTCTTAAGAGATTGAATCGCAGTGCACAATTCAAGCAAGTGCGACTACTCGATGCAGCAGCATAAGTCCGTTTTAACGCCGACCAAATCTTAGAAGTAGTGGTATAAGCGACGATCTGACTGATCATCGATTCAGACAATGAAGAATACAACCAGCTCATGATTAATCGATTGTAGCGTTGCCAAGATGTGTAATGAGGGTTTACTTCCTGTTGCTGTTGGTCAAGAAATTTGTCTGCAACCCCTTTGGTGTCTTCGTTAACCATTTATTCCGGAGTCAAAAATTGCAGATGTTGTTGAGCATCTCCAAAATGGACGGATAAGTATAGGCACGAATTCAGACCCAAAGTTAAGACCTCACCTCTCAATAATAATGTATAGATGCAAATATTAATTATTTCCATCTATACATTATTGTCTAATTGTCCAGGATGTATAGATTAAACAAATAATTGTGGATACGAAAGATCTAATTAACATCAAATCTTTTTAAAGTAAAATTTAATATCTAACCAACATTATAGATGGTAGGAGATATTGATCATAGA